>OX421419.1:6270857-7600141 GCA_949126915.1 Musotima nitidalis
ATGCAGTACACTTTTTAGATTAGGGCGTGTAACGTAATATTTTATCAATCCTTACAGTATTTTGAGCTTCTCTGACATCACAAATTAAACATTTTTCTTTTCATTGAGTAAAGGGACGAAACAGAAATTTCATATCGGTGGGTCTTGCTTTTATAATTAGTAAGTGCCGTTTTTTAATGCATGTCTTAATTATATGTTGTTCAATATAATACTAAATCAATATCTAATTAAAATAGCAAAAGCGTTTGTTTAGTTGATATGCTCAGATTTTACTAGCTAATATGTCGTAAAGTGATATCATTAGGGAAAAAATCAGAAATATAGTTACTTAAGTGTTAACTATAGAAAATAAAAAAAATAACCTCAACCTAACCCAAAACGAGAAGTATAAGTATCTTTTGGGTTAGGTTGAGGTTATTTTTCTTTCTTATCATTAAAAAATATTTTATGCAGCCCACCTAAATTAGTTTGGACTAGGCCATACTAGTTTGTCCTAAAATTGGGTATGGCCGGTAACATATATTATAGCGACGAGGCTGAGGAATTCAGTTTGCGCGATTCAGGGTTTTTTTTATCTGAACGTTTAATTCATCGCTTGTCGCTATAGTAGCATAGCTCATTTCTAATGGATAGGCACTCATAAACTATAAAATTGATGCAGCACTGTAATATTCGTGGGTACAGAGAACGTAGTATAGCTCATCTCTAGTGGAAAGGCACCCTTAAGTTATAAAATAGTTGCAGGTGCGTTAAGGACACGTGCCAGTCGGTCGGCAGATTAAAGTCCACTGCGTAATCTCGGGCGATGCGGCGGTGGTTGCGTACGACTATACGCTTCAATGGATCCGATGTCTAACGACGCCACCTTTGCTACACAGGTGTATCTTAGGGTCGGGTTACTTATGTTTTTTCATTGTTTTTGATATTAATTTGATGCTGGACGTAGGTAGGTTTTTGATTATGGAGAATTTTATTAAAACTGTGATAGTTTGCATATTAGTTTATCCATTGAGGTTGAACTTTGTGAAATTTGATAGATATAAAGCTAGGCCTAAAGGGTACATAGACTTAAGTCCTGATTTTAAAACTTTTCAAATTACGTTAAATAAATTATGAGAAACCTCTAAAATTAAATTATGTGCTTGACGACCGATATGGCGTGAAGGTTAGTATACCTGCACTCCGCTCATGAGGTCGTGGGTTCGATTCCCACACAGGACAAATCTTTGTGTGCATGAATGTCAATATTTTTTTCTGGTCTGGGTGTTTCCTATTTATATTAAGTATATATTTACAAAAAAATAAGTACGTAAGTATGTTTAACCATAACACAATTTCTTAATGACACTTATCTTGAATCTAAATAATTGTTGTAATTTTAAGAAATTGTTAAAAATTTAAATTATTATTTTAAAACACCACCAAATAAAAGGTAGAGAATCGGTTGAGAATTTGGTTTGGTTGTATTGAAAACTTGAGCATATGGTATTAGAAATATTGACTAGATCCACAGTTATTGGCCTCCCCAAAATTTTCTTAAGTCGGATGCATTTACCGGCTTCCCGCTGCCTTTATGAGTCGGTCCATAATACGTCCACTACAACGTTTGCCGCTTAGCAGTTGCCAATCAAGAACCTTAAAGTCTAATCAGGATCGTGTATGAAAGCTAAGTATGTGCCTCGATCATTACCCCTTCAAGTCAGAAAATAGGAATTCAAAAACATTTTGTCGATTGTAATTATATTTAGTAGTGCTTTTTAACAATATATAAAAGAACTATCAAAAAGGACCCCAATATGTACTTTATTTTTCATAATTATTCTATTGGAAACAAAAAACACGCCTTAAATTAAAGTTTGTCGGCTATATAAGCTATCTTAAAGTAATTTAATTTATAGAACCAACACAACCCTATTATGTTCTGTTTGCAAACACTGCAGAAAAAAGAGCTAAATCAAAGACCTATGAAACTAAAAGGTGCGTAGCATGACTTCCGGTGAGGCGGAAGTGGGGGCCGCGGGCAGTACCGGGGCTACCATGCAGCTTTGCAATAATTTCAAGTCTCACAGAATATTTTACAGACAAACACCTTGTTAACGCTCCAGGGATATTTATTCACAACACGAACGATTATATATTGTAAAGAGTATTAATATTGTTCTGTAAATAATTTGTTAATTTTCTATATCGAGGTTCCACTTTATGTTTTTTTTTTGAAAATTGATGAACGACTGAAGGGGCGTTGAGGATCTCAATGGCGACCGTGAACTAGCAAACAAGATAGAAATGAGATAGATGGTCTTATTCTAATGATCTATATCCGATAGATCGACCAAAAATCTCATAAAGACGGTGGAAAGCCGGTGAATTATAGTGAAAATGGTTTGAGGAGGTTCAGCAGTAGCCTTATTTTATTTCTTTTTTCTGTAAACCATCAGTAGTAGGTTACATCACAGCACGATACAAAAAACAATAAAATCGAGGTGTAGACATGAAAATGTTGCAGACAGAATTTCGCAGTCATATAAGATTTTCAGGCAAATTCAGTCTGTGTGTAAGTTAAGGATTTTAATACCAATTCCACCAACCTAAGTCTTTTACAAAAAACTCGTAAGTAAACCAAGGATTTGCAACCAACAACAAAAATATCTATCTCAAATCCGTCTGACACGGTAAAGGTCAATTTATTTTTTGTTCTTCATTTAGCTATAAATCATGAATCGAATTTATCGAATTTAGTTTTGAGGGCGTGTGCCGGCCACGTGCTGGAGTTGTTGTAATTAACGATTCCGTGAGCGCAAGGTGGAAATTTTGGTCAAAAACATGCGGGCAGACGTTGCTGGCACGTTTTTTAAATGAATAAATTCATGACATCAATTCTATTAATGTAAGGGGACACATGAAGTGAGCCTTTACAGGTAAAATTGTCGGGTAAAAATAAATTACATTCTGGCAAAGCGTCTCATCTGAATATAGCTAGGCCGCTGGCGGTGTTGTAACATATTAACCTCTTCATGAGAAAAATGTTGTTGTGAAGTCCTTGATGTTGTTCTAGTAAAGTCCACCGTATCAAGCCACGTCTCAAATTCACGACGGTGACCTTTAATGAATCTCACCTCGATTTGTGAGACAATTCCCGTACTAAGTAGTGGGACGATGATGGGGACCGTATTAGAAACAACAATAATAAGACATCTTTTATTTATAGCGTTTAGTTTTTATTTTTAATAACTTTGTAAGAAAGTAGATTATCAATCATTAAAGAGTTATTTGTAATATATTATATTCGATTATTATTATCTTCTTAATTTACAATAGTGTTCTATTTCGTCATTACCTAGGTCTGTGATCAGCTCTTCAATAACCTTCCTTATTGTATCGGCCAACCGTACAGCGAATACTTTTAAAAATAATAAAAAACACATTGGGTCTTCGAGAGGTGCGAGCTCAGTGTCAATTGTTTCTCCACCAGAATGCTAAACCTATAGGCTACGCTAACCGAATGCAAATATATTATGCTGGGAATAACTGGCAACTCTGCATAGGGTCTGTTTGACAATTTCTGATGAAGAGACTCGGCAGTTGAAGCGACAGTTTTGGTATGGGCTATCCGTCAAGTAAACGCTAATGATAACTAACAGAAACATTGTGAAACAGGCCCGTATATAAATATTTTGTAATAATAAACAAAGATAAATGTGCGTCGTAAGAGTCGACGAAGAGAAATCCTTCCAGATGATAGGCAGCAGCGTCATCCTGCGTACTGGCTTAAACTGCGATCACCAACCTGCCCAGCGTAGTGATTATTGGCAAATACCCCCAATAGAATGAAATCTATCGGGAAGGCTAATGTTCAGCAGTGGACTTCATAGGTTGTTATGATAAATAAATAAAGATATACGCATTAAAAGACAGACGGACAAGACTGATCCCGTCCTCACAGTTATAGCCCTAAGACTATGTTAGACACGCACCTTTCCTGATTTTAATGAGGCGTCTATAAATGGATTAACTGCACTTAAATATAACATAGAAGTAAAAGGGTTATCGTTCGTTTATAAACGCCCCTTCGAGGATTTACTTTATTCAATGTTTACATGTTAATAATAATAATCCTTTTATTGCACATAAAATATAAATAGATTACGAAAGGTATTAAAAAACTTAAAGTACAAAGGTGGACTTATCTCTAGAAGAGATCTCTACCAGCCAACCCTAGAAGTTGTGTATAAATTTGTAGGTACGGGATTAAATTTGGTTATAGAACTTTGTTAAAAAAAGAAAATAAAAAATCTTATACATACCATACATACTTATATACATATATATTAATATTATGGTTAATAATGTTATTAAAATTACATATTATAAAATTTATAAAAAGTGTTAACTAAGTGCCAAAACAGACAAGTAGTGATTTCTTAGTTTACTTTTGAACGACACAACTGATGGACTCTCACGGATCTGAGAGGGAAGACTGTTCCACATTCGTACAGCACGGGCTGAGAAGGAGTTACGGAAAAACTTAAAAAAACAAAGTTGGTTGTTGGTTGAAAAGAGAAACAAGGTGAAAGGAAAAACAAGGTGAAAGGAGAAACAAGGGTTAAGACCCTGTTACACAGGATCGTTTGGGGTGGCATGTTCGAACTGTTGTAATCAAGATTTTGAAATTTATAGATATAGTTACAATCATAACCTGTGATATGTACGACACCTCATAGATTTATAAACCAAAATTAAACTGCAATCAAAATCAAATGTTTTAGAGATAACAATAATTAGTAAGTGCAGTAATTACACTATTTGATGAACACAATACGACCACTGATATTGCGTGGAGGTGAGTATAACACTCCACTCTGAGGTCGTAGGTTCGATTTTCCCTAAGGACAAATATATATACTAACTTAATGCACTTATGAACTTATTCTTGGTCCGATGGTATCCGCTCGTAGCTCGTAGGGTTTGAAAACGATCACGAAAGTAAAGCAGAGTTAACAGATATCTGTCCTTGGATTCTTAGCGCCCTGCTGTATTACTTCTCAAGCCGCTCAATACGGCTTTCCAGGACCGAACTCTGAGATCGCAACTTACTTTCTAATATCGTTACCGACCCTTAAGAATCGCGGCGCCATGAGTGCAAAACTTGTTTTAAGGAGGTTTTAACATCCTTCGAGTCTTCTTGGCGGGAAAGTGAAGCGTCTGCAGTTTTGTTTTATTTTCTAAAATTTGTGATATTTCTAACATTAATGTGTGGATTATTAACCGTTAAGTGTTTGTGAACATACATGAGTGTTGGTAAATCAAACAAAACAGTGCAACATCACTTTTCAAATTTTCTGTCAAGGAGTCCATGTGAAATCTCGGTATAGTCCCACATCTTTACTGAGAACTCAAGGGGCTTAGGGGAGGGTATCTCATTTACCATTTATCATCTTTATCACCACTCATTCTCATTTATTATGAATTATATAATTATTATTAATATATCATTTACTTGACACTGGCTAAATGTGCTAGACGCACGAAGCCATTATTTAAAATAAAGAAAAAAAAAAAAGAAACATCCTTCGAAGTCATAAACATTTTTTACTGGCAAAAAATTACCAGGTTTCATAACAAACCCCTTCCTTTCAAGTCATTATCGCAAATCGAACCTATATTATAATTAGACTTCCCCTCATTTCGAGTGCCTCCTTAAATATGACTTCATAACTTGTGCAGTTAATCAAAATATCGTCAGTTTTTTCCCTTTCACCTGTCGGTAACCCTTGTTCTCGACGTCCGTTAGTCTGTACTTAGCATACTTTTAGTGAACACAAAAAGATTATTCCGGGCCCCCAATGGCCGGCTTCAATATTAAATACGTTTACACCAAATAATAATTACGACAGTTCGTCTGCCGAATGCATTAAGGCCGTTTTCTTCGTATATATTATAATATTAATGCGTGGGGAAGCGGCAGGTGAGCCAATGTTGTTAGCTCACACAGGAGACACTTTATACTAACACTTTGTTTATCGGGATTAGCATGGAAATATAATGTGATATCAGTATTTGTAGGAAAGTTTTTTTTTCGGTTTAATAAGTATGTTACCAAGTCGACGCTGCTATAGAAGCTGATGCCATTAAACAAATTTAAAGTTCATTTATAGTGATATACTGTTTTATACTGGTCCTTTTTAAAATAATGTATTTGATAAGTAGAATTGTGAACTAAGCGTGGCCCCCTAGCACATATTTCCCATAAATATATCTCAGGGAACAGGGGTGGCTGAAAACCAGCGCCGTCTAGTGTGTATACGCTGGACAGCACAAGCTGAGCCATCACCTTTTGCTCTCTGGTCCTTCTTACTTATAATTAATTTAAATTCTGGTTGCAACTTTAATATGTAAATACTTTTTTTAACCATGTTATATAAAGGGAAGCAATAAATGTTTTTTTATTTTATTTATTTGTGATATTAGAATCCTCTGATTATATTTTAGCGTACCAGTTACTGGTAAATATACGGACTGAAGACCACTTATGTACCATATTTCATGTGAAATATAAAGTCTTTGCCTTTGACGTTTTTAATATTATTTAACCCTTTAACAGGTAGAACCTGTTGATTTTTTCATTGGTTTTCTGCTTTAACTCAACCCCATGAGGTTCAATTTATGGTGGCAATATATGGACCACAGCCTGATAAAGGGTTAAGGCACAAAATGTACCTGCGCATGACATACATTAAATTATGAATGTCGTGATAACTTAATCTTTGCAGGATGATTCACTACAAACTGAAGCTTGGGTGGAATTGAGCAGAAAACATGTCAAGTTTATTCCTCCTGTCTCTGGTCTCGAACGTATAGTGTATAGTGTACACAAGAAAACAATAATAATTAAAAAAAAATTAAACAAAATACAGTCATAACACTTTTGACGACCGATTTGCCGTGGAGGTCGGTATACCAGCCCTCCGCTCCTGAGGTCGTGGGTTCGATTCCCACACAGGACAATCTTTGTGAGCATGAACATAAATATATTTTCTGGTCTGGAGGTTTTCTATGTATTTAATAATAATATAATATTAAAAAGTTTTACATTAAATTAACAGTGACCGAGGTCATCTTTTAATGATTTAAGTATGTTTATCCGTTATTTAGTATCCGTAACACAAGTTCTTAATGATATTTATCTTGGGACTAAATAATTGGTGTAATTGTTAGAAATTATTTATTTATTTAAAAAAAACACTGACAATAATTGTATCAATTAGATATAGTTTCAATGGTATTTTATGGACTACTGCGCTTGAACTAGATAATTGAATATCTGTGCTTCAGACAGCAGCGATCTACCATTAACAATGTAATACTTCTATCTAAGACATGTTTAAAAGCGCACCAAGACTTAAAGAGCCCAGCCAACCTCACATGCAAGTGGTGAACCTGCCGGTCAACTGACGAGGCTGAATTTATGTATAATAAACGATACAAGCCAAATATAAATACAATACTCTTAACACATTAAACGTCGTCGATTCCAGACACAATAGAAAATCGATTGGTCATTTGGCGTTTATAGACTTCATAATACAAATAATTTAAAAAATATGGTTAGTTAAAGTACGTCAATTGAACTCCTTAGCCAGCTCCTAATCAGTAGGTATATAATTTCAACCGCCGATCAACGGACGAGGCTCGCCACCTATTACGTGGGACCAACTATATAGTTGGCGAAGTGTGGGCGTATAATATGCCTCTGCCTACCCCTTCGGGGAAAACAGGCGTGAGTTTATGTATGTATGTGTGTATGCATAATTTCAAGAATGATGCGCTGAGGTTTAACCATATAATAATGTTTATCTCTGAGTTGCGGAGGTCAAACGGCAGTCGCTCCCTGTATTAACTGAAATTCAGTCTAATCTGGTTAAACCAGTGCCCTATGCTTACCCGACTGGTCTCCACGTTGTCGTGGTAGGGGGGCTGAGTACCTTCTGGTAGGGCGCAGAAGGCGCCAGGGAAAAGGTAACACTCAGAGATTGGCGACTCTGGGTGCCCTTAGTACTGACTACCAGGGGGGAAACTAAGAGGGACCTGTGGAGGGCGCAGCGGGCGGGCCAGGTGGGCCCGTCAAGCAGCGCCAGGAGGGTCTTAGGCAGAGGGGGCAGGGGGCCCCTGCTGTCTAACCATGGACCCTCCGAGAAGTCGGCCACACACGCTATGGTCGCACAGGGAGGTAGGAGGGGCGAGTCCACTTCGTCTCTCTGAGGAGGTCCTCCCGGTTTTGGTCCGGGGGACGTTGGCCGCGGGCGGGGTGTCAGAGCTGCAACCCAGGTACTGGCCCCCCGCTTCTTTCTCAACAAGCGGCGGGCGTCGTCGGAAGATTTTTAGTGGGTATTACTGCTGGCGGTCGTGTCTGCCGGTGGTGAGTCCCACACACCACTCTCGGTCCCCCTTTAGTCGGGAGACAGTGCGTAAATGCATTTTGTTACCGAAGTAAATCAAAAAAAAAGTGCCCTATGCTTAAGTCTAGGGCAACCGGGATAATGCTAGGATGTGATGACCATTTCAAGAAAATTCCAATAGGCACTGCACTATTTTAGTGTGAGTAGATTCTACGGTGGTTTTTTCTTTTTTTGTTGGTTAGGAAATGTACAATAATTTTAAAAAAGATTATTTTTTAAATTATGTAAAAAGTCTTTAATTTGTTAAGTTAAGTTTCGGTTCATATGTTTTACATTTGTCATGGATAATGTCACTGGTTACGCTATGAACCATAATAAGGTTAAGTATTTTTAATATTATATATTGTGTGACCGTTTGTTTTTCTTAATATATATTTTTTTAAATAATCAGTAGGTAAGTTGTATTAAGTCGTCGTTATTTTTATGGGTAAAAAATTTTAAAACAATACTTTGTGAATTAGTTTTCAACGCAAACATCGATGTTTTATTTACCCAATCAATTCTTTTCGAAATGGTTACATTAAATACTTTAACAAAATTGTCTTGACATAGATGTGCACTCTGGTTCGGAATCACTAAAGGCTTCAATTAAGGGTATGGGAAACGGAAAGGCCTTTAACGTCTGCTTGTATGAAATAATGGAATCAAAACTCTTTATAAACAAAAGAAAATCACATCTGTTGCAAATGAATTGTATGAAAATCAACACAGAAGTTACTTCCTGTTTAATAATAAATAGGATTTATGAGAATTTAACCCCCAAAAGGCTGCTAGTTTTTGATTTACGAACTAATATTTAATGTAACAACACCGTCCTACCCCAAATTAGGACTTATATAGACCTTATATTTTAAATACTAATAATAACAACGAAAACACCCAGGACTAAAAACATTTTTAAGTTCATGTACAATAGAAGTACAGAAGTACTTTGTGGGAATCGAATCCACAACTCTTTGGAACAAAGAACGATATACCAACCTCAATGCAATTTGGTTTGTCTTATATCTTCATTTGTTTATGTCTTACCAAATATTGTATGTTACCTTTATTTGTTTTTAACTCTCAATGTACTAATAATGATAATTTATCAAACAGTTTCTAGTTAAGTTCACTCGAACTACGAGTAAACTCATTAAAACGAACCGCTTCGTTAGACATTCAGTTGTCTCCATTGCTTGTTCTTCAAGCATTTTATTTGTAACACTCGCCCGCCGGAATCCGTGGTCGCAGCACCTAATCGTTCCTGCTTCATCGAAATACAGATCTGTTATCAAATAGGAGTGATTCCCAGAATGTAACGTGTACCCAAACAGAACGGGTTCCATCGTTTATTACTTCACTTAATGATCGAGTTTTAAGTTTTTGAAGATTTTATACTCGCCCTCTATGTAACGCATTAACAATCGGTCTTGTTATCATATAGATAAGTATCTAAGTTCATGTTGAAATCGAATAATTTTGTATATGTAATGCGGTGGACCTGTTATCTTACCAACAGTTTTATATTTTCCGAATTCGTCAACTAGCTAAAATACGCCTCTTTACTATGTGACTTAAAATATAGAATGATTTCCTTTACTTTGATAGTTGATCTTCAACTATTGCACCTTTAGTACAAAATACGAGTTAACTCTTTCGTATAAAACCAGCAATGGTTTCTAAAGTAAAACGTTATAGATTTTACGTTACGTGCATAATAAGGCCCTTGGGCTATGTTAGAAATTTTATGTGTTTTTAATTTTTATTACCGAACACACTCTTCTAAGTAGGAAGCTACAAAAGTCATTGACTGTTATGTTTATTGCTGAATAATAATCAGTGTCAACAAATTCAATGTAATTTTTTTTATGTCTTACATATCATTAAAAGATTAAAAGTTTTCTTTGAGTTTAAATTATGTTATTTGCAAACAAACAAATAATAGCAGCAGCCCAAACACAAATTTTATTTTAAAAAAGTACACTGTGATCTCGAAGCTAAGCGCGTTAAGCTGTGGCAAGTTGAATGCCTGATGTAGCAGGTAAAGTTTCTCCTACTGGCTCTTAAGTAGAGGATTACTCGTGGATAACAACGCCACGGAAGCGCTCGATATCAAATGCCACACAAACGGTCACCCATCCAAGGACTGACCTCTGTAAACTCTGCTTTACTTTGGTGATCGTTTCCGACAACCTAGCATCGCAGAGCTACGGGCGCTTCTAAATAAATAAAATAAATAAATATATTCTGACAATTACACCAATTATTTAGTTCCAAGATAAGTATCATTAAGAACTTGTGTTATGGATACGAAATAACGGATAAACATACATAAATACTCGGATTAACATATATATCGGTCGTCAAAATGTATTTATTCAAGCTAGATTTTTTTGCAAAATCTGATTCTGCGATAGTTTTAATAAAATCTAGGGCGACAGCTTGCTACGAGAAGAAATTGGCAAGAAACTCGGCAAGGTACTGTCTCCCTGCTTATTTATCATAAAATCCATCAAGAAGACGATTTTGCCTATACAACATGGCACAGAATTAACGCACACCCTCAGACACCCCAATTAGAATATTTAATTATAATTAAAAAACATGCAAAATAATTTTACTTTTATTTAATTAAATATGGTTTATTTAAGTTACTAGTTATACTCATCGAGGGCAAATCGTATGGGCATATTAGCGCTTTAGCCTACCGACCTACACACACAGAGAGACACGCACGCACACATCGCTTAGCACCGAAAAGTGCCGCAAAAAAAAAAAACAAAAAATAAAAAAAAATCTTTTTAAAAAGAATTACCTATTTTTTTAATATTTTTAATCGATTGAGTAGCCGATTTATAACAAACTACTTTCTTGGTGTAACCCTTATTCTGTTACATGTTGTATATATATATATATATATATATATATATATACATAGATTAAAAAATTACAGCGATTTCATATAAGCCCAAATACAATACGAATTTGAACACTTTATTCCCTAAAACAATTCCAAGCGCTTATTAATATTGAAAACAATCCTAGTATAATAAAGGAGCGTTCACACTTGATTGGAGCGGCCGGTTGAATCCGGACCGCACCTCGCACCGCTGGCACGGCACTAACCGGACGACTGATGACCGGATCACCGGCGATCCCATTCCAATACGGATAATAGAATGTTTGTTTGAAACAGCCGTTTCGTAAAGTCATATTTTAGATTTGTCTATCTGAAATAACAATAAGGGGTTAGAATTACACTTGGGACCATTTCTTATTTGAAAGAATAACACTATAAGATAGGTATACGATAGGAAAAACTTATTTTTAATAAACAGAAATAAACCTTCATATTAAGTTTGATTTAATACTATTTGAAAAATTATGACTACGGTGATAAATATTTTTCGTAATAAGATTTCAACTCGCCGTGCATTGCGTATCAGTTTTAAACTTTGTGTATGAATTAATTAGTGTTTCAATCAAAAATTACCTTCACTTAATAATTTAAAATCTTATCATTAGGAATGGAACTACACGAATAATCTAATTA
The DNA here is from genome assembly GCA_949126915.1 of Musotima nitidalis. Classification (NCBI taxonomy): domain Eukaryota; kingdom Metazoa; phylum Arthropoda; class Insecta; order Lepidoptera; family Crambidae; genus Musotima; species Musotima nitidalis. Next base: position 6,282,849 of record OX421419.1, read on the forward strand.
GCTAAAAGTTCATTGAAAATCTTTGTTATAGTCAACGTTCTTTTTTTAATCATTTCCAATATTTGAGACAACCAATTCCATTATAAAGATACTTTTCTTCTATTTAACATATAAGTTCCAATAAGACCATTCTATGTAGCAAACTTTGTCAATTTCAACATTCTCACGAAGTCACTGTCACAAGATTAAATAAATACGTTAAATGTATCATTGTGATGCGAATGAACAGAGTAATAGAAACGATAGAATAGTGTGCGTGGTTCTCGTCTGACGCGGGTCCGCGAGATAAGGCGAACTAAGTCCGAGATTGATTCCCGGATCAGCGGCCGGCCAGTAGTGTGCCCTCTCCCTTACTCGCGGGTCGTTGCACATTTTGAGTGCGTTTTATTGACTCTGGGACACCTTTCACAGTAGCTTTATTTGTTTTTGCAAGCATCAGAGTGTAGAGTTTTTATGACTTTTCAGTTAGATGTAAGCGAATTGCATTGTATCCTATATTGTCACTAATAAATTCGTAAATAAGGTATTTTGACTGTCTGTAATATAAATCTTAAGGTAAAAATTGAATTGCTAAATTATGTTTTTGTCATAAATGAATAATAAACAAAATACATACACATAAAATTATTGTATACATATAAAACAATATACATAAACCTAGGTTAATGTAACTAGGCTTTGTTGATACCTTGTGTTATCTTCATGTTATAAAAATGGACTAGTTTGTTAAGAAAATATAATTATCATTTTTGCGGGTTGGGTATCTATCTACTTAAGTGTATACGAAATATAAACTATATTATAAACACATTGAAAAATAAAAGACATATGTATGTACATTGTATAAATCCTCAAAAATACAAAACAAATATGTATTCCTATGTTCAAAAAATATCAATACTTAATATTTGTGCTAGATTTTAGTGAAATCAGTTGTCATCCAAAAAAGTTGAGCTGTAAAATAATTGACTGAGTAACGAAGACAAATAATTTAACATCGTATATCATTGAAATATGGTTGGTACTAGAAATAAGTTAAAAAGTGATCTTATTGCTCTAAAAATTCTAATAAGTGTGCCAAACGGGTTGCTAAATCTGTTGAATCGACAAATCAAATACATAAACGTTCTCATTGCAATATAATAGGTTGGGGAAAAAGTCTTTTCGTATTTTTGTATGAAAAGTCAAGACATTTTTTTCAAAGTTTATTTACATTTATTTACAATATATATGTACCGTTTTGTTGAATAACTTTCTGCCATTTTGTGGGCAGAGACATTACCCCGTTACTGTAGAAACTTTGGGACTTCTGATCAAAAAAACGGGACAAATAGTTTTGGCAGTCCTCTTTTGAGGTCAACCTTACAGAACCTAAAGAATTCTGCAGAGACCGAAACAGGTGAAAATCTGAAGGCGCAAGGTCAGGGCTATATGGTGGATGCACTAGGACCTCCCAGTCGAACTCTCTTAATTTTTGCTGAGTGGCTAAAGATGTGTGTGGTCTAGCGTTATCGTGATGAAAGACCACACCCTTCCTGTTGATCAATTCCGGCCGTTTTCTCTCGACTGCTTCCTTTAATCTCATCAGTTGCTGGCAGTAAAGATCAGAATCGATGGTTTTGCCGGGCGGTAAAAGCTCATAATAAACAATGCCCTTCCAATCCCACCATACACACAGCATCACCTTATTTCGTGTTAGGCCAGGTTTGGCCACAGTCTGTGAAGCCTGGCCAACTTTCGACCACGACCTTTTTCGCACGTTCTTGTCGTACGTGATCCACTTTTCATCGCCAGTTATCAATCTCTTCAAAAACGGCTCGGTTTCATTACGTCTCAATAATGAATCGCAAATGAGTACACGGTTCATTAAGTTTCTTTGAGTGAGCTCGTGTGGCACCCAAATATCGAGCTTTTTTGTATAACCAGCTTTCTTCAAATGGGTCAAAACTGTTTTGTGGTCAATTCCCAGTTCTTCAGCTACATCGTAACTACTAATATGCCGATCTTGCTCCACTCTTTCAAAAATGGCGTCCATTTTATTCGTAACAGGGCGACCAGAGCGAGGTGCATCTTTAACATCAAAATTTCCGGACTGAAAACGTTTGAACCAAATTTGTGCTACTGACACTGCATCAGGTCCATAAACATCACAAATTTTTTTCACTGCTTGAGTTGCATTTTTGCCTTTTTTATAATAAAATTTTAAAATGTATCGAATTTCTTCATTAGATTCACTCATTTTAACGGAGAGAAAAACAAATGAAAAATAGCGGGAAACAACTTTTTTTTATTTTTTTATTTTCTTTATAATGGAACCTTTTTAATGTTACCAAAACCAGCCAGACACAAATAGTACAGTCAAAAAAATTTTATAATAAGTTTATACCTACGTTATGCGAAAAGACTTTTTCCCCGACCTAATATATTATAATGAGGAAAGATATTTAATAATCACATTTCCATATTCTTGCTTACATACAATTACTTAAAACAATATTATAAATGCATAGGAAAATATGTTAAGAGAGATTGCCCGATAATCTGTATCTCGAGGACTTCCTCGTGCTGTGGAAACCAGAAACGGAACAATGGGGCTTCGTATGAGTTTCTCAAGCTTTTACAGTTTGCAGCAGCATCACCAAACGTTGACACTAATTGTCTTAGGACGCCTTTCCACCAGTTTTGCTATGCTATAGCAACATTTTCATGAATTCGTTTGATATCCGACAATAATATTTATTGCTTCAAGTGACATAGATAGGGTCTAAGGGTGCTTTCCAGCTAATCATATTGATTTTTCCACATATTATAGCTTATCCTTCAAGGGTGTAATTCCACCAGATATATGCTACGTTACGTTGCTACCGATGTGTTTGATAGCCTTTCCAAGAGATTTGCTACACTGCTTTGTTATGGATGCGTTTTACATTTACCAGTCGTGTTTACTGTTCCACATTACATCCTTCTTATCTTCTTATCTTTAAGAGCTAATCAAAATAATAACTAACCTGTGTTCTTTAAGTGGTAGCCAATATTACTGCTGTTATGTAGTGGAGCTTCGCATCAAAAAAGAAGGGAGGTGTTACATAGTTTCGTAGCTTAGTTTTCACATCCTCGCATCATAGCTCTATATATTTGGTGGAACAACAGCCTAACTTACAGTGTGACGCGTATCTGGTTATTAATCGCTCTCGTTACCATCTTTCAATAGGTTTTCACTTGTCGCTCCTTGTCCCATGAAATTGGATAATTAGTTGTCATGTCATGTCAAGTAGACTGCCAATAGTGGCAGTCTACTTTTTAATCAATTAGTTTTCTTCTTTGTCATTATAGTTGGCAATATGACACCTATGAAAGGTGAAGAGAAGATACAAAAGATAATTTCTTTTGTATTAAGCAATATGACTGGAATAGATGATAGATAGGAGTTGATGTCAAAATTAAAAATGTGCAATAGCTATGTTTTGTTAATTAGAATTGAACTTTCGTAGTCAGCAAATCTTCTTCTTCTTCATCTCCGTGGTCCGCGAATATGGTCTGTAAATGTATATCTAATCATTATTTCTATGCTTAACATTGTGTATTCTCTTTGTATCGCTGGCTTGTTGTTTGAACAGTACATGCGAATTCAACGTATTAATTAACTTTTGTCCTTTCCCGTAGTAGTTAAAGACTATATTGTTTTTTTAAATTACGAATGTCACCGCGAACTGTTACTGTGCGTAAGTAATTTATAATCTAGTAACTATGCACTGAACTTCAAACTTCAAATATATTTATGTTGTAAATAGCGCTTGAAAACGACAAAATTAAATATGAAAAACAAACAAAATATGGTAACACTAAAATCACGAAGCTTAGATTCACTTACATGCAACAAAACAATTAAAAAATATTTAAGTGTACGTGAAACTAAGTGCCACTTTCGCGTCATCGCTCTGTAAGAAGAACTGGGAAGAAAGAAACTCACAGGCTATATATACTCTTTTAAATTATCAATTGGTTAGGTACTCAAATTACAACCTTCATTTGTCTGTGACGCTATAAAATGCAATAAATTATAACATTAAGAATATTCATGTTTTATGTCATTAGAATAGCCTGGTTGATCCAAAGAATTTTTATCTGCGATATAATCGTTGATAGAATAGTATCCCTTTGAGAATTTTGAGACTTATTGTTAATTTTAATTTATTGAGGCCAATAAGAATATAATTTTGCCTAGATTTTTCAAGTTTGGATCAAAAAAGCTCTTACAAACATCAACTTAAAAACTAACGCGTCCATTCACAGCTTGATTGTAAACGAATCGGGCGCGAAACTCGTGAAGATTGATATTTCTCCCGCCAGTTACAAACAGTTACAGCTGTGAACATCTAGTGGATGATGCTGACACGTATACAGCCTAAAACGTTATACCTACCCAGTGCCTAAGTTATGGCCTGCTCATGTATCTGCTCATAAAACGTGCCAAATTTATTTATATCTAGAAAGAACAATAGTGAAATAAAAAAAAAAGAACACATAACATCAGATGGCAAATGGAATTAAATGTCCTCACAAATAAATGTTTTTTGTTAAAGGTACTTAGTGCTTTTTTGGAGACTTCCATCCCCAACTGATAGTTTACTCAGTCTCATACTTTTTATATCTGTAACTGAGCAAGTAATTGATGAGATAGACTTAAGTATGGCAGAAGTCGCTAGCCGGCCGGCTACAGAAAACTTTCCACCAACCACACCCGAGGCGGGACTTGAACTACTACAAGAGGCTTATCAAATTTATAATAATTGACGACCGATTTGGCGTGGTGGCGCGTATACCCGCATTCCACTCATGAGGTCGTGGGTTCGATTCCCACACAGGACAAATATTTGTGTGTATAAATATGAATATTTGTTCTGGTCTGGGTGTTTTTCTATGTATATTAAGTATGTATTTACAAAAAAAAAAGTATTTATGTATGTTTATCCGTTATTTAGTATCCATAACACAAGTTCTTAATGATACTTATCTTGGAACTAAATAATTGGTGTAAGTGTCTGAAATATTTATTTAATATTTATTTAATAAGCTCAAGGTAGGCTGGTTGCCAGTTACGCTGTTAGTTATTGTGGGTAAAGAGTCCTGGCTGCTCATACTCCATATAAAATGCGGGTAGGTTCAAGGTTGTCCAACGGTATAAAACTCCAGTATATTCTGTACTCTGACGCTTACCCCCGCGTAACTACGGGACGCACAATGTATTGTACTGTTTACCGTATTCTCTGAACTATGAGTTGAAATTCAGGTTGCAGTTACGTCAACAATAAATAACTTTCGATCCTACAGCAATAAAATTACGGCTTTAATTCGTGCACAAACGGCTACAAAGACTTAACACTAGCTATGTTAGCTAGCTAATAAGGCCCACAGGCAATTTGTTTCTTTGTAAATTATCGTTATAAGTATGATTGCAAAAGTGGTCTATCATGTTAGGTACTGTGCACAACGTTTGCATAGTACTATGAAACGCTCGTGGCACCATGAGGATCCCGAGTTTACAGAGCTTGGTGCTTAATGAGTTGTATGTTGAGCGGCGATAACCAAGTGACGAAACCTATAGCCTTCAAAATCAAAGGGTCTCGGGTTCAAACCCTGGTGGCGCAGCTATGAGTTTTTGAGTTATGTCCGTAATTATCACTTGCTCCTTGCCTCGCAAAGCACGTTTAGCCGTTGGGCCGGCTGTCATGAACTTCTATGGCTGTCGTTATTAGGAAGTAAGTGCTCTTACATCCTGACAGCTGGTTTAACCATAGAATGATATTTCCCATCGGGTGGCGCAGTTCAGACGGCAGTCGCTCCATGTAATAACTGAAATTCAGCCATACTTGGTTAAGCCAGTGAGCAGACCCTGGGCCCTGGGCTTGAGTCTGGGGCAACTGGGATAATGCTAGGACATGATATGACTACCAAGCGTCACAAGGGAAAGTTCAGCATTTAATCCCAGTTTAGAGTAGGCGTTAAGCCAAGTTAGTGGTCCTATTGAGCGGTTTACGGCATGACGCACACATGTCACCAATCCGCACTGGGTCTGCATGGTGAATGGTGACTTGGATCTCTTTTACCTTGGATTGTGAAAAGAGAAATCAAATAGTGCACAAAATGGCATTTTGTGCACTTCAATACGGTAAGAATTTAAGCACGTTCAAATTAATATGAAGATTATGTGAACTAATGCATGATGTATTTTATTTACCATTTAAACATGACATTTTGGTGACCGTTATGGCGTGGAGGTCATATTCCAAAACATAGGTATTTATATATAAATATTTTCTGACAATCACACCAATTATTAAGTTCCAAGATAAGTATCATTAGGAACTTGTGTTATGGATACTAAATAACGGATAAAAATATATAAATACTTATTTTTTTGGAAAATAAATACTTAATATACATAGAAAAACACCGAGACCAGAACAAATATTCATGCACACAAAGATTTGTCTTAGGAGCGAAGAGCGGGTATACTCGCCATCACGCCATATCGGTCGTCATATGTTTATTTTATCATATGTTTATCCGTTCTTTAGTATCTAACACAACTTCTTAATGATACTTATCTTGGAGAAAATAATTGGTGTGATTGTAAGAGAATTATTGTTATTATATTACAAACCAATATGTATCAATGTCGTGTCTATTTACAAAAGTATGTTTCTATTTAAAACAAATACTATGTGGCTCTCCGATATCATATTTGAGTGGTACGTAGATATTTGGCGCAAGGGTCGGATGTTACCCTGACATGCATGAGAGCCAGTTTTACTATGACCGAAATGATGTGCAATAAATCTTTTATATGATATACAACAGCCTAAAAGTTTGCATTTATTTTATGAAATATCGAATGTGGAAAATATTAAACAAATTTTCTCACTTCATGGCGGGAAAGTAAAGCGTAATACCTACAGTTTTTGTATTTTCTTAAGTTTGTGATAATATTTCGACTATTAATGTACAATAACGGTGGATTATTCATCGTTAAGTGTTTTCAAATGTACACACGGCCAAATTTCGCCAAATTTCGCCGTGTGTACAGTGTGTGCAATGTGTTCGTATACGCTAATCATATGTATTTGCATTATCTATATTTTGCTAACCTGCGACCTAGTGCAGTTTCAATATGAACTCCCATCCCATTTCATTAAAGGAGGACCCAAACCCAATAGGACGTTAATATATTGAGATGGCGAATTGAAAAATCGACCCATACTACATATCATTGGTTCCATTAAAAACAAAAGATAAATTCAAATCAAGTTACTTTAACAACACATTTAGTCTGAAATGACGAATTGAAAAATCGAACCCTAGTAGATACATTAAAAAAAACTTGTTATTCTAACAAAACATTTGAAGGACTTCTTGGCGGGAAAGTGAAGCGTCATGTCTGCAATTTTGTTGTATGTTCTAAAATTTGTGATATTTTGAACATTAATGTGTAATATTTAATTCATTTCATTTTATAATAACGGTGGATTATTAACCGATTAGTGTTTATGAACGTACATGAGTGTTGGTAAATAAAACAAAACAGTGCGACATCACTTACAAATTCCCTCAAAAAGTCCATGTGAGATGTTAGTATACTCCCACATCTTTACTAAGGACTCAAGGGGTTTAGGGGGAGGGCATTTCATTTATCATTTATCATCTTTGTCACCACTCGTTCTCATTTACTTTAAATTATATATTATCAATATATATTTTATTTCACACTGGCTAAATGTGCTAACAGCCAGAAGCCATTATTAATAACAAAATATAAAACAAATCTTCTATCTGTCTTATGTGAAATTTGAGCGCCGAAATATATTATGTACGCGTATAACTTTCGAACAACTATATTTAATTGAATAATTATTTTTATAGAGTTTGCTATCGTCGGGACAAGGTTTGGAAAAGTTGAATTTAAAAAAAAATTAAACTTATCGACGTTATAAAATTTTTTCATGTCATTTCCTACAGCATAATCTTTTCATTCTAACCATGGCGTTTGCCAGTTTGCGCAATTGACAGAATGAATTCAAATAATAATGGGCAACGGTCTTTTAGGATAGCTGGCATGTTCATATAAAATTTATTTTTAAACATATTAAACAGCGCTTCTAGCGCGGAACTAAGCCGAACTTCCATCAACAGTAATAGACCACACTCACACATACTTAATAAACACGTAATATAACATTGTTGGTATTTTGACGAACGATACCCTCCGAGAAGTCAACTACACACGGTATGGTTGCACAAGGAGGTAGGAGGGGCGCGTCCACTGCGTCTCTCTGAGGAGGTCCTCCCGCTTTTAGTCCGGGGGACGTTGGCCGCGGGCGGGGTGTCAGAGCTGCAACCCAGGTACTGGCCCCCCGCCTCTTTCTCAACAAGCGGCGGGCTCCGTCAGAAGATTTTTAGTGGGTATTACTGCTGGCGGTCGTGTCTGCCGGTGGTGAGTCCCACACACCTCTCTCGGTCCCCCTTTGGCCGGGAGATAGTGCGTAAATGCATTATGTTACCGAAGTAAATCAAAAAAAAAAAGAGGCCTTAGCCCAGTAGTAGGCTGACACAATAAACAAACAAATCCCGTTTAAAGATGGTTGGTGTAAAACAAAATATACTGTAGAAAATCATTAGTAATTCCAGGAAAAGTTCATATGCAGTAATTAGTACTACTGCTTTCTTCTACCTACAGGTTAGTACAACCAATTGTACTAAAACCTACTTTATATGTTAATACCACTAGTGTCATTTCAACTTGCAATGGTGTCTACGCTGCTACCGTCCATTAGATGCCTAGCATTAGATGGCTCTATGATAAAATTCTTTCGAGTACCAACTTGATTATTTAATGAAGTTAGTAAGTTTTTATATTTACTACAAACATTACTTATCGCCTAGTGGGCAGTGGTAAGGAATTTATTTCTTGTCCAACATTCCGTGTTGCATTTGCGGTCGTAATTTAGCGAGGTGCGAAGTTCCGTCACATCGGGGGGCAGTGGCAGGCATTCCGGCGTAGAGCTGCCACACTCGGCCCAACCAGCTTGCCGTACGTCTCGAATACTCCGGTGTCGCCAGCCGCAATAAATCGCGTAGACTGATGGCAGTTTTTGTTTCGCGACATTTTTTCCCGCGCTAGCAGCACATACATCACCGGCCGCCGGTGACTTATGCATCTGTCCCCACGCTCGCACCACGAAATACCCAACCATTTTTGCAGATACTTACCTTGGCCACAATCAATCTTTGTTGTTATAATACTGGCTGGAAAAAATAGCAGGAACCGTAACCTTTTTTAATCCGAAACCTCAAGGAAAAATTGCGATTCATTCGAGCGCAAATTGCGACATAAAAAGACCAATCGCAAACATTAATTGTGTACCAACAATGAGCCACCCTTAAAATCCCGTCGGAGTTCAACCGCACATGAAACCAGCTTATTAACTAAGGCCTATCGGGGAGCGTTTTATAGGCACTTTTATCCGATGTCCATTCTTCTCGAATGCGATTAAAATTGAATAGGTCCACATGTCGCCGGCAGAGCGCCGCGTCACAATCACACGGCCGGCTGCATTTTCAATTTGCCGCGAGATAAGCATGACTTTTGGACGAGTTTTTCTACAGAATGGCGGAATTGATCCAGTGACTTATGGGTGGCTTGACCCAAGACGACGTACCTAATTCAATGGACAATTGGTTCAATTCTAATCTTGCTAAGTTGATCTTAGAATGGGAGAAATAAATGTTTATTTAATATTTTATTTTGCCTAACGTTAGGGGCATGTTCGTTACGAAATTTCATCTAAATATTTTTCTTATGGTGTGCAAAAAGGTGTAGTATAAAAATGAGTATTCATAAACAATTAAGTTGTTGCTATAGAATGGTTTAAACCCGTGTCCTCCGACAATAAGAATTATTCAATGTTCTTTTCTACAAATTAAATGTAGTTGTAGTTAATTATTATTTATTTCTATCTACATAATATTTTTTAAAAAAGGGGTAAAGTAATCTTTATTTATATACATATATAGTAAAAACAAACATAGTAGATGAAATGAAAAGCAATGCTAATATCAATATTGATAATTTATTCACAATTTCATTTAAAATACACAACTTCACAATGTTTCGTTTTAAAAACTAAAAATTTAGGTACTGGATATCGTTATAGGCTTCTTGTAGTGATCGCTAATTTACAATTTTTGTCCTGATTGTCTTATAATGATTGATTTATTTTATTTTCTACAGCGCTCATTTACATATCATTATATACATTTTGAGGTCTGAGATGATGTTAGCAAATTAAAGATTTAACAAAATAAAAGTGTTTTTATTTTTATAAAAATAAGCCCGAATTCACAAACAACACCTCAATATAAATTTATGGCCACTCAAATATCTTAATTTAACAAATGGTATACATACAGATTCGGAAATTCTGTTTATCAATTTTATTTTTTACATACTAAACCCAATGGTGTGACCTGTATTAAATAATAATTTATAAATAACACACGAAACAATATTTTTGATATCCACAATTAATATCAGTTCTGTAAACTTTATTGTAACTATTTAAAACAGCTATTTATTTACAATTCGCAAGATTTTCAATAACCTATTACATAAATTACTATTGCATTTCATTCAATATAATCTACGCAAAAAACAATATACAAAAGAAAAAAAAATACATTTCTCTGGGAATAATTCTCTGAACACATCACAATTCCTATAGTGAATTGTACCGTTCATAATAATTAAATAATAAAAAAGAAAACACTTTATACAAGAACGGAATATAGCTTAATAAGATATGTACAAAATACACAAATTGTTTTTGAACTATACTTATATATCGTTAACTATATTATAATACTGTACAATTTCGCTAGTTACTTCTCCATGTAAAACACTCTTATATGTATAATTAATACTTATAGGAAACTGATCACGGAATATCAAAGTCTTCAATGGGAAACGTAGACTGGGACGTGGTTAGAAAGATATGTTCAATCAATGTCGTGTACGTTTGTGGGTAAAAACATAGAAACATCAATTCTGAAACAGTCTTATGATTACGTGATGTGTCAAGGATTTATCGTGATTAGTTTCTTAAACCTGTCAGCTTTTTGTGTATATTGTGTATCTCCAACATCTTACTCTTGTACATAATACGAAAGTGGAAACGATTGCTGTAAATGTCAGATTCCACAGCAAGGAGGATGTTTTGTACAATGGAAATCACAAAAAAGGCGCGAGTATCAACAGCCTTTTTTTATTTAATAGTATACGTTCTCCTTGGTCTTAAAATAGGTTTATATTGTTAAATTCTCAATGCTCTACTGTATTAACGTTTCCAATTCATACCTAGTGATAATCAAGTGTAGGATTTTGCAGATTCTTCACTATCAATTATATGTGATGAATAAAGAACTCTGTCTTTTTTAAATGATTTATGATCTTAGTGAAACTGTAAAGTGGCATATTATTGCTTGTTACAGTTTCATCTTATTGCAGTTTGACATTTCGGAATATTAATATAATGAATATTCAGTAGAAAGACCAAAATAGTCCAGCACAGTCCAAACACTGCTTATATTCAATAACAATTAATAAATGTGTGATCACAGCATCTGTTTTCCGCATTGAGTCCTGATGCGGATTCTCGTACCCGTCTGCTATGGACGATACGATGTAGTTTCTATGACTTAATAACGTAGATACGATTAGGGGCGACTTGCTTGCTTGACTTATCACGTGTATTCTGACCTCCAACCGGTCTGTAAAAAAAGTATAGTGTTAATTTTTCTATAGTATTTTATGGCTTTAAGTTCTAAGTGGTAAGTAAGTTTCTAAATTAATATTGATTGACTACTATTATATATATTTACTGCACAGCAAATTTACTTGAAACTTTGCTTATTAGCACACATCATTTTAAAATAAAAAAGAATGAACATTCAACGAAATTATTATAACACAATCTTAAAGCATAATTTACAACTATACATGTAACGTTCATTTTTTTAAATATTTCCTTTTTAAAATAGGTAATACAGAAATTTAATATCTTCGGACATATCTGACAACAAACTGGAGTGAAACCAGCGCTTTTTAGTTAATACTAGACAATACATACATACATAATATCACGCCTGTTTCCCCGAAGGGGTAGGCAGAGGCATATTAGTTAATGGGCGCGTTAGTTTATAAGTATGACATTCATAAGAGCTCTATTGAGCCAAACTTGAATAAATGAATTTTTTAATTTAATTTATGCTAACGCACTAAATACCTTTACTAGTACTACATGAAATACAGCTTTATAACTAATAAATTAATAACAGCTGATGCTCACCATAGAGTTTAGTTGCGCGAGGTGATGGTGGTGGTAAGGGTTGTGCGAGGTCGGTGGAGGGGCGAAGCCCTGGTGGGGTGCTCCGTACCAATGCGACATGTGCGCCGCCGCCGGGTGCACCAATCCCACTTGATGCTGACCTATAGAAGAAACATAGTCTTTAAAATTGAGCCAATACAATTCAGGTCTACTTTGAAAAGATCTTCACTTTAAAGTCGACATTTGAGAGAGAAGCCTGATGAAGTTATTCGAAATGTTTTGCATTCATGCTATAGTCAAAACAGTTTGTACAAGTTTAGTCAATACAGCTTCTATAATACGAAGAAAAGATTAGTTCTTCTCAATCCGGTTTCCTGAAAACCAGGATCACTGCTAAGGCAGAGCGAGTCATGCTGAGATTTACCCATTTTAGCACTTTCTGCTTATATCATTTAACTTCTTTTTATTAAGAGCTTAAGAAATATATGTTCCCTTCTTTCTATACGAAACTTATGAATGTTAGCGTAAAACGCATGCATGATTTTAAAACATTTCGGACAAGACATTTTAGAATGTTATCTTTAGATTGAGATAGAAGTAGATTTATGTGTTCTTCAAATCACTTATAAAAATTATCTTATATTCTTACCAAAATCCATTGCAGATGGGAAGGCCGAACCGCCGAAGCCCTTGGTGCCGTCTCCGAGGGGTTTGATCATGTCTCCCATGACCCCGCCCAGCGCCAGCGCGCAGGCTCCCCCGCCCATGCCCATTCCCATTCCCCCTTTCTTCTTCTTGCTTTTACTACTGAGCTTCCGATTTCTTGTCTGGATGCCTTCTTTCTTCATCGTCAGAGGCCGGTTTACCTGATAACAATAAAAAATTCTATTTAGAAAATAATATTCACAAAATGTAACTATGTATTTTACTCTTATAGAAATGTGTTACCGGTACACTCAGACTAGTCAACATGTGACCCACTGAAAAATAATAACGGCGTAGCCTATTGTTTTTTTTAAGGCAAAAGGTTATCACTGAAACCTTTACTGTGTTTTGATTTTAAGGTAGCAAGTTAGCAAGAGAAACCAAAAATCTTAAGTGACTTTATTTATCATATATGTGAAAGGGTGCGAAAAATGCGTCCTCTTTTTATTGAACATTGCACCGCTCGCCATCAGAATATATTCTCACACCTTAGAAGTGACAGGAGCGCGTATAGTAAGTTTAAAAAAAACTTTCTGCTGCACACCTCACTTGTGTTGAAAAATGAGCTCTTGGCGAGGTTTTTGCGAGAGATTAGAGCACGGGGCACTACAAAATTCTACCATTTTAAGAAGGCCTTAGTATAGAAAACGTATAAAAGCTTCTGGGGAAACGTTCCATGAAGTAGGCCGTATGAATTATTGCTACCGTTCGGTGTCAAAAAAAAGTGCAGACGCGATTTTTCGTGAAGTTTAATAGTTATGGTAATGAACCGGCGTGCCGCTAACCATTTAGTGATATAAAAAATGCGTGTTATTTTACCGGTGAGTTGAATTACATACCCATTTATTTATGCAAGACCGCTTTGCACTAAGAGAGGTATGTTAAATTTGAACCGCATTTCATGTTAATTTGGTCTGAATATGCTTCAAATTTATGGTAAAAGAATATTTGAACAAAGAAAATTATACGACTGAGGTATAACAAACAATACATTATAAAAATGTGCAATGAATGTGTCAGGACATTGTTAATTAAAACAGTGCATCAGTGTTGCAAAAAATACCCTTCTGTTCATAGCATACCAAAACTAACAACCGGAAAGATCAGAGGAGCAAGATAACATTTTTTCGCAGTATTTGTTTTCAACGTGTGCTTCAATACTGTTAATTGAGACATCGTATCATACCGTATGTGGTTAATAATAGTATTTTTTTCATGTTGAATCACGCGGATCTTTCCGTCTTCCATTTTATTGCTCTGACATGACATTTAGCGGTATGAAAAAAGAGACCGCGGCACCAATTTAGAATGTAAACTAGGCAGTATAAAGGCAGCCGAGCCATAAAATCGTACGACAATAGTCGTGTGCGAATATTTAGCTGTTTGGTGACCGATGCCGCGCCGTACGCCGGTTGCATCGTAATTACTGCTCCTATGCACTTTTGTTGGTTCATGTTTGGTGGGAATCGAAGGTGACGTACCTACGGGGTTAAGGCCCTCGGATGCAGTGTTATTGTTCTACTGCAAAATATAACGTCATTCATTTCTTAAAATCATCACGAATTGAAAGGTAGGTCGGTTTTATTACAAACTCACGGCCACCGGCGTCTACCTCTGTGAATCATATTAAGTACATTTAATTTTGTTTTTTAATATAAAGTAGCCAATGTTACTATTTATAATATCAGTTATCTGCCAGTAAAGTTCCTATCAAAATCGCTCCAGGCGTTAACCGAAAATGTCTAAGTTGTCATTACTCCATCCATATAATATCCGTTTATGCAAAATGTGAACATATTAGATTGGGAATCGTTGTCGCGTTTTGATAATGATAATTTCATAAGATAGACAATAAGATTTCTTTATATTTACTCCGTATTCATTATTATAGTCTGCATTGTGCACATTCTCGGATATTACGATGCCACAGTTAGTCGTTGATTAAGGAACTGTCATCACCATCTCCAGAACGTTGAAGTCTTGCGCTTACTTACAGATTCGACTCGCCCATTGTTTGATTCAACTTATTGTACACCAAATATTACAACATGTAGTAAGATGCTCCGGCGGCGCCTCGGCCGACGTTTTTTCAAATTTCTCAGCGAATTCGCGGGTCAAACGTCTTGGTTGCAACGTTTCCGAGAACAGTGCGTCACGGCGAACGGACGGACGGACAATGAGTTATTCATCGTCTTCCACGGAACGGCATGTGGCCTGAACGCACGATTGCCGACGAGTACGCATCAACTGCATGCTTCTTTTTGGGTTTTAGCAATTCGAGATTTGTACGAACTAAACAGATTTAACCTTCTTAGGGTCATGATGGTTAGTTAACATGTTTTTTAGTATTAGTGCTTGTTATATTCTACCTAGAAGATTGAATAACCAAAGTTGTAATAAGAATGAAATAATAAAGAAGTTCTAAGCCGAGTATGAGATCTAATATGCTCCTGGATAGAGCTAGGCTGGCTGGAAAGAGGCTTTCGTACAATAATCATTTTTTTGGAAAATTGAGTAGGAATGCATAACGTCTCAAAAATATTTCAAGAATACCAGATAGATAAAAGTTTCATAAATCTCCGTTCCATAACAAATAATTTGGAAAAGCATTAGCCGTTCAGACATAATTTTGTTCATTACCTACTTGAATTGTATTGGTGATCGGATGTTTAAACAACAACAATCGGTTTAAAATATCCATTTCATTTAATTAGGTTAAGGCTTTTAAAACTAAGTAAACGCAATTCAATTAGGTACTATATTTTACCAATGTTTGTCGTACCGTATGTACGTAATGTTTATCGTTTTAAACTCGGTTGGCATTTCGCGAAGTTGGCAATATAAATCGATCAAGAGGAATCCAAACATGGAATAGACTGCAATACATTATGTCTCCAAACTTAAGTAACTGTAAAAGAAACTGCTTAAAAGCAGCGCATAAACATTGCTGTAATCTCACTCCGATATAAATTAATAAATATTCTCTTACAATCGCACCAATTATTTAGTTCCAAGATAAGTATCATTAAGAACTTGTGTTATGGATACTAAATAACGGATAAACATACATAAATACTTTTTTTTTTGTAAATATATACTTAAGATACATAGGAGAACACCCAGACCAGAACAAATATTAATGTTCATGCACTCAAAGATTTGTCCTGTGTGGGAATCGAACCCACGACCTCTCGAGTGAAGTGCAGGTATACTG
The DNA here is from genome assembly GCA_949126915.1 of Musotima nitidalis. Classification (NCBI taxonomy): domain Eukaryota; kingdom Metazoa; phylum Arthropoda; class Insecta; order Lepidoptera; family Crambidae; genus Musotima; species Musotima nitidalis. The sequence continues at coordinate 6,299,148 of OX421419.1, forward strand.
ACCTCCACACCATATCGGTCGTCGTATGTTATATAAGAATTTAATTTCGTAAATCGAGCTATAAATTAGTGGAAGGTTTTCTTCTGGGCGAGCAGGGGCTGCAGCCAGTAATGCGACCTGCACACGCTACCCTTTGCTCTCGAATTTACGACCCGGCATGTTACATTTTACCAACTTGTCTTCGCTAATTGTATACTCTTCATAACTTGTGTTACATTGAAGGAAGTACAAGACTTTGTAGAATAAAAACTCGATATAGGCTTTTACGACAATGGTATTAATGTCAGCAGGCCTTACTATAATTTTTCTATAAATATTTTTAATGATAACGACTATTATTTCGTTAATTATATAGTTTTTGTTAACGTGTTTCTGATATGAAAATGAAGAAATCATATGTATTTTAAGTTCTTACTAAGACTATGTACCAAAAAATAAATAAACAAAAAAAATGTTATTAATAAAGATACTAGTCATTTATTTGTTTATGCAGTACATTTTTTTATAATAATCACTAGTGTTTTCTTCTTCATTCGACATTACTTATTATGCTACCACATAAAAGACTTATTAATAATAAAAAATAAAAATAATATTAAAAATAAAATAAAAATAAAGTATTAATCAGTATTTGTTGTCATGATTTCAATAAACACTTTTTCTTTCTTTCTTTAACCAATTTAATAAGCGATTAATTAAGAAGTATTAACATTATAAGTCAAATAGATAGATTTTTGTACAGATAAGAATTTTGTACAGCTTTTAAGTATTGACTGTAGCTAAAAAGAAATAATTTAACCCCGTGAAACACACCAGAAAAACAAATGAGCCCGCAACGGTGAACTTACGGGTTTTACAAGCCATGGCAATAACACGGCTTCATGTTACAAGGCTTTTTCACGTTGCAATACACGACACAATAACCCTTAATCCGATAAACATAGAGCCACATTCCGAAGAGCCTCGGTAAGCTGTTTAAAACAGGGAGCTGGTGCTCAATTCTACTGGTTGAAACAGTTTCGGCGGTAACGCAACCGTAACTAGTTGTTTGCTCTTAGGATCTTATAGCCAAAGATTGCCGATAAGACCCTATTGCTAAATCACTATTCGTCGGTCTGATTGTTAGCGAGCTGTATCTCATGAACAATAGCTGAGAGAAGAAATTTTGAAAGACACCTCGACAATATATAATAAAAATAAAGTATGTTTTTCCTTTATCTTTAAAAGAGCAGTGGTCAATTTAACGCCATATATGAACGTTTTGTACTAACTACATAACGGTACGGCTACCCTAACGGTAGAAAACTATTAACAAATTTCTATCTGCTATTGCGACGTAATGTAACTTGACTCACTCTTTACTGAATGTTCAGAAGAGTCATTTTAAGTTACAATTGTAAATGACTCAGTAGATCTATTTGTATTACTATCCTACACTACATGGCTTTTATCGTAAATTTCCGAACGAGACTGCAACACTGCTTAAGTTAGTAGAATAGGACCCCTGGTATGTTGCATGCGAAGGGCATATATGGAAGTTGGCAGTGAATTCATTGCATACGCCCGTTGTAACTCTGTACGTAATTATGACTGTTGCCTGTTATGGCCGAAAGTTTTCATTGATAAGGCTTGAGACATACATTGGGCAACTAACTGGGCTAACACGAAATACCTTGCTGTTTGTTGAGCTAAAAGCGGTTACAAATGAGGGTGAAAAGAATGTGCAATATATGTAGCCTGAATAATCCGTACATTATCATTGATTTTCTTTTTTAGATTCATCATATTCTACGTATATCTAGGTATATATAAACATAGTATGGGTACTTAGGTGCCAATTATATTTTAACAAATGACATGACGAACAAAATGTTCAATACGTAATAAAAAAGGATGTAATTACATTTATGAAATAACGTAACTAGCCCTGCTACTCCCTTCTTCCTAAGACATACTAATTATAATTCTGATCACTCATTTCTTTAGCGTTTTAATTATCCGCAGAATTCCATAGTAGAATATTTAGCATCATCTGTCTCATAGAGATATATCCGTTTTCATATTAACTAATTTTATTACATATGTATGATGTAGATAAGCTATTTTATATGTCTCACTGTATTAGTTTATTAAATAACTTACCCATAACAGTACTGACAGTAGATTAACATATATTCTTAACTAGATATATATAGATACCGATTAAGCTGAGCCCAGAGGCGTCATTATCGGAGACTGGACGCCTCTAGTGAGAACTGGAGTAATTAACGGGGAATAATGGATAGTCATTAAGCAATTTCATGTAACATGTACGTCGTCTTACCTATGTCAAGCGGGTATACCACACCTTCCGTATAATAACTACCTTATTTAGCCTTAGAACGTGTTCTTGGCACACCACTCCGATACATTGCTCGTTAATCGTGATCATAATGGTTAGAAAACATTACTTTTGCCCTTTTGCTTGGTGTCTTAAGCTGGAAACTATCGTTGAGAATCGGTTCAAAGATTAGGCAGTGAGTTCGAACCTTGCCGATGTTATACGGATAAAAGATTTGGTTTAAGCTGACGAACTAATAATTATCTTATAATAGCAGGTCTTATTGGAGGCACCTAATATTTTTTTTATAGCATACGCTTAATACCTACAATCGCTTTGCTACATTTTGTGCCGCCAAGTAGAAGCGCAAAAGGATGCAACTGCATTTAGTTCATTACTTACAAATTTGTTCGTTGGGATGTATTGCTTTTCTTGTATGTTTTTTTTATCATATTAGCATAATTTTGTAACTTATAATACGATTTTTTCCACAATAAATATACATTCAATTGAAATCTTATAATTACTTTCTGTACACTTTTCTTGGACAACATTTATCCCGTACAACTATTTAGTTTACAACTGCTAGGGTTGCCTGGTAGAGATCTCTTCTAGAGATAAGCCCACCTTTGTACATGTTATTTTATATACTTCATGTGATACTTAAAATACTTAAAATTATTTTGTGCAATAAAGGATTATTATTATTACATTACTAATAGTATTAACAATAATAACACTAATTAGTTAAGTATTAACATACCTACATTGAAAGAGCGTATAGTTCTTATTCACCGATACATTTACTAATGTCATACAAAAGCAGACAGGATTTAAGTCTCTACCTAGTTGCCTACGGGTTCCACTAAGATACCTTCCTAAGGAGTCCAAAGGCCAGTCTTCCAGTGACCCATTTTACAGCATCTGCACTGATGTTAATGCATTTTATATTGGTTAAATTGGCAGGGCGACGTCGCGGAATGCCGCAGTGGGCGATTCGCGGTAACGCCGCCACCAATTGTCTGATGCACTGGCGCTTTGTGAGGAAATCTTCTACTTAGCTGACGATGACGGTTATTTATAGGCTGTGTCGTGTTCTCAAATACCGTGTGGATAGGGGGATAGTCTCTGTTACTGGCTGATTATGGTACTCGCCATTTCCCCGCCATCAGAATAGGTAATCGAATGTTTGGGGAACTTTTGCGAACTTTTAGTGCTAGAGCTGATAAAGTAGCTAAAATAACGTCTGTTGTAGATTTCAAGGGTTTCTTCTAGGTTCTATTGAAAACTTATTACGTTTTGTATATCATAATAGTTTGATTCACATATCAATTATTTAAGATACGGGCAATAGGCTCGCCACCTATTACGTGGGACCAACAATATAATTGGCGAAGTGTGGGCGTATAATATGCCCTACCCCTTCGGGGAAACAGACATCAAAGTATGTATGTATAAGATTTAAGATAATATATTTAAAAAGAAAAGCATATTATTTTATTATTTCAATAATGTGTGAATCGATAGATATTGGCGGAGGATAATCACCAATATGATTTAAATCCCATTTCTATATGGGTTAAATATCTACACAAAGGTCCTTCGTTAGGTACAACTTTAGAAACAAAGTGCGAAACAGGGCAGAAGCCTCAGAAACCTAGCATTTCTATGTGAAAAAACCGCAGCAGTATAATGCATTTATGCGTGCGAATAATTGTGTTACGTTTGTAGAACGAGAGCGCGCGTTATTATGCTATCTGCCCCCATCTACCCACTAAACATGTACACCCATAAAACCACTCAAATGGGAAAATAACAGGCTCACACCACAATGCCATGGAAAATTCTAGAGAACTGACAATTTTCCGTCAAGAAAGCTTGGCGTACTCTTACGTCGCTGTAGATTTCTTTGTTTAATAAGTGAATGTTATCATTTTAAGGGTATGAGTGCAACTATGTAGTACTTAGATAGATCTTAACCATTTTTTTTTCATTCAAAGGTAACGTCATAATTTTTGTTAATTATTAACTAAGAATAGACTTAGAAAACCAATAATGCAAAATTCGCAAACCTTTGAAGAAAAAAATATCCTTTTGAAGCAACAGCGCTAAGTTAGAACTAAACCACCATGTGGAATTTATACCTCACTCATCTAACTCTGCAGTACAAAACTAACGTTAAAATTTATAACCTTTTCGTAAACTAATATAGTATATATTACATGATGGACATATATTACAACAATATTTAGCCACGCTAACGCTCAAATTTACACAAGTCTTTATTTATACCCTTTTTTATAAAATACCCTATTTTTTTGAGACGTTAAGTACCAAGCAACAATTAAAAGTTGATAATCTTTTGTCACACGACTCCGTTAATTATAAGGTAAATGTCCTATTCAATTAACCAGTAAAAAGTCAAGTAAACGTTAATGGCAGTAATCGATATCGATTATCAACCGTATTTTTTACTGATCGATAATTAGCTGTCACTCTACAATTACTAGTGTTTAGTGAGCCTATTGTATTGTAATCTAAATTTTCACTTAGATCATATAATACCTGAGAAAGGAATCAATCACTTTATATTCAATTTCTTTTTACATTGGCGAATATGAATCATAATGAGATGGAAGCGGTCTTTGACAAATATGCTTTTGCCATTTCCATGTTCTAGGTACTGAAATAAAACCAAAAATAATTTATAATTAAAACGCAAATGTTTCAAAGCTCGTACAAGCCATTTTTCATTTCGTAAAGGATTCGTGATTGCTTCAAATGGAAGTTATTCTTACTTTCTATTTTACCAAACAAATTTGCAAGAACAATTATTTCTACACATCTTATATCATCTACTCCCAAATTATACAGAATTTATAGTACATTTCTATAATGCAAGAATCTTACTCACTACTCACGACTGATAGAAAATCGTTCGAATATATAATTTGCTTCTAAAGTTGTAGGTACCTAACGAAGGAACCTTGTGTAGATATTTAACCCATATAGGAATCGGATTTAATAATATTGGTGATTATCCTCCGCCAATATCTTTCGATTATTGAAATAATAAAATAATATGCTTTTCTTTCTAAATATATTATCTTAAATCACATACATACATACTTTCACGTATAATACCCGACCACCGAACAATGTGAGTAGTCTTATGTTTATAACATATCCAATGTAGTCTGTAGCGGAAGACTGCCGGGAGACAAGGAACAATAGAAGTTCAAATATGCTTAGACTTTATAGTTTAAAAGATTAACTATGAATAGTTACCAATACCACTTAAATTACCAATTTTACATTTAATCAACCACGAACCGAGCTGTCATAATCATTCAATGGAGACGTCCCTATTCCAGAATCGTCAAAAAAATGCAAGGTGCAAGATGTTTCGATCGAAACACGGTCGACTTACGCACACTAACTACGCAGAACTAATGCATGTGTCTGTGCGTCCACTAAAAAAGTATTTTTGACTTATGTCGCGACGATTTTTTCACAAGACGTAACCTTTTTTAACTTGAAATGTTCAACCCCTTTAGTAATAGACGGTTGGTTTTCGTTCGAGCATTGCGCTATAAAAATATTATATTCCTATTTATGGATAAAGGACATCTATTTCGGTACAAAAATTTTAGACTTAATTATATTTGTATTGTGAAACTTTAGTTTAAGCTATAAGATTACCATAGTTTTATTTAATGTAATAATTGGAATAGAACTGCGTAGAAGTAAAACATTTCACAGTATACACAATTCGCAGCCCTCGGGCATGTCTAACCAGTGGAAGATTTTAGCTTGAACTTAGCTTTTATTTTTAGTTTGAACGCAAGAAAAAAGAAAAAGGTTATTCTTAGCCTTATACTTTTAAAAGAATAAGGTTAAATACATAATATGAAAAGAAAACGGCACTAACAGCTACATCTCTTCATCTCAGTAACTACTATATAGTCTTGATTTCCGAGTAGAGTGCGGGTGGCTCGGACGCGGGCGGCACAGCTCGCGCCCAATTGACTCCCGTCGTTTGTTTGCCTGCACGCCACATCTCCACCACCGACGACCGTTTACTTTAATTATCAACACTCGCCGATTTGCTGACGACGTTCTTATAATTTTTCGTTTATTATAAAATTTGCACCAATTCTTGCAAAAGTATAAAGTAAAATTGTTTTTGATCTTTTAAAAGTAAAAGGTGAAATTTAACCTTATTCTTTCAAAAGGTTAAATTAAACCTTAAGCTTTGAAAATATTACGGTTAATTTGAATAAGATATTTCCATAATGTGATTAGATAACTGCATTAAAAGCAACATCTCCATCTTACTAGCTACAATATAGTCCTGGTTTCCGAGTAGACTGCGGGTGGCTCGCTCGCGCCCAATTGACTCCCGTCGTTTCTTTGCCGCCACGCCACATCACCACCGACGACCGTGTCTACTTTAATTATCTCTTTCAACACTCAGCCCATTTGCTGATGACGACTGTATTATTATTATTCGAATTTAAGAAATTTTGGAGTAAGTTATATACCTACAATATTGTTGTCGTTTGTGTTCATGTTGGTTAATTATTCTTTTAATTGGCAATACATCGGATTTTATAGTAAATTTAATTTCACCACAAAATAATTTGATAGAAATATTAATGTGTATGAATCTGTCTGCGTGTTCTCTCTATGTAAAGTGTAGATACACGACTTTTACAAAGTAAAATATCTGGAGAACGACGAGGCATTATTAACAGCAGTTAATAACTGGCGAAATTCTAAGATGAAGCTTTTATACTAGCTCACATTGAATATTTTTCACGTTACTGCTCGTCTCGGCAGATGATTTTTTTTATTAAATTTCATATTTGATTGATTGATTGCTATGCCACAACTTCAGCACGCTTTGGACATAACAACCTTAGTAACTCTAAAGTGGTTCATTTATCAAACTCCGTTTCAAGTCTACGAAGACAGTGAGGTTTCTAAGCCTTAGTAATATTAAACGCAGTGTTACTAAAAGCTCTATCATTTGAAAATCAAATTGATTAGTGATGCTCCCGCTCCGTCTGCTATCGTCCAGTTAAAACATCGAGCTACACTGATGTGTGCGTGTGATTTAAATAAATACTTCTGGCAGTAGACAGCGCTGACAGCTGCTACTTCGGCATAATTGAAACGGCGATTTATACACGCGCCAAATTTATTGATACGTCGATACACAATTTATGACGAGAAAACAACACAGGTTGTTATATAAAATTTACATTTATCGGGAAAATAATCAGACAACTCTGATTAGGATCACGTTAATTAAAATGCCATTACTCAATGTAGTTTCAATTAACTTTATCGTTTACTTTGTAATTGTCGTTATGAAAGAATTCGTTATAAACTAAAACCGCTTTCAAGTGTCTCAGAAACCAATAAACTTAACATAATCGTCGTATCCTAGAAAGGATTGAAAATTTATTTTATTTTATGCTCGGGGATATTATTTCAAGGCTCGCTTGGAGGACTCAACACAAACAACGGCTATCAATATTGGTAATGAAGATGGTATATGTGACAGGTCATCAGTAGTTCACATCTCAAAAACAATTATGGGAAACGATAATTCAGCCGTTTCGCGCCTGTGGCGTCGAGCCCGGTCCAATTAGGAGGCAGCCGTCTGCACTAAATCTCGCCGGGCTACCACGCTACACTAATTCATACGCAGCCGCAGCGCGTACCTGTCATCCGTCGACACTAACTTCAACAGCCTCTCGATTATCGATAGCTTAGTGCTCACAACACTGTTTCGCACATTATCTCCTATTCAATAGCACTACATTAACGTTTCCTCTAACGTGCCATAAATATTATATGTCAAAGATAAGGAAAAATTCGCTTTTACAATATCGTGGAGCATAAAACAAAAGTTGAACTATTTAAGGAACTAACTTATAAACCTACATATTCTATGAGAAAACCACATACATTATTGTGATTAGATATAAGAAAGTTCTACATCTCGTATCATAGACGTCGAATTAACTGAATATAGCTGGAGATATACATAATATGCTAAGTAAATTGTAAAAAAAATCATATTGTTAGGCATATCATGAGCTGAAATTAAACGCACTTTATGTGCGGTATGCATTTATGCCATGTCGAAAGTTTCACTTGTACCACAAAATTATGTAATATTAGATATACATTAAATATCTATGTGAACTAAAAAGTTCGATAACTCTGTGGTTATAAACAAAGAAAGTGTTCAAAATTTATTAAAATTGAACCACAAAAGCCCCCAGTGGTCCGACCGCTAAGTGTAATCATTTGTCTCACTGGGGCTCCATCGTAAAGGCCCGCTGCATGCGCGTGCGCACCGCACCTGCCCCTAAGACCCTAGTAATTATTTCACCACTTATTATATGATTATAAGACTTTTTTGGTGCTTTCAATCAAATTACACCTTCGGCTGGCCACTTTGTACGAGTGAGATGTCATAAAGTTTTTTTTTCTTTTAACTTTAGCCGTAAATCGAAGGGTGTGTGGGGCAACTGTGTAAAACGGAATTCCTAAATATATTTTAACATTTTTATAATTTAAATTACCTTTTTTAAATGTGTCATTAAGCACACCTGTTCATATATTACAGTAGGTAGTTGTGTAAAAAAATATGTTTCAACGACGAAATTTAACATTTTAACAATTTATACAAGAGGCCTCATTGCTAACAGCATTTTCTTCCAGGCAACCTTGGATGAACAAGACAAGAAAAGAAAATACTCTTGGGGTGATGCTTTAAAGCGCATAATGGTGTGTAAGCTAAATCTGAGGATCTGGCTAACTCGAAACATTATTTAGTAATAAGTTGCAAAACGTCCTCGATTGTTCACGTGGCTCAAGCACCTAGTAAGAAGATAAATTAATTTTAGAAGAAACTGCCACAAAGATGTACCTGAGCGATAAGCAATCGTCTCAATTCTAAATTTGTATCTGTAACTCTGAGTATTGCGCTCATGCGCATCGATGGTGTGATAGGCGGACGTAAATAAATAATTAGTCGGGCATTGAGGAAGTGCGGGGTAGGGGGGAGGGGGGCGTATAGTTTCGAGATAGTATCTCCCGCAACCGCGCTTTGTGTCAAACGTCAGATGGTTATCTAGAAGATGTTTACAGATGTACCGAAGTCCGGAGGGGTAACTGCCAAGCCAACTCTCGGACGCAATCGACCGCGCAACACTAATGCTGACACACTGTCAGTTAATTACTTGCTTTTGTTTGGAACAGATTCGTTAATAGACGATGGTTCATATTATATGCTTTTAAACTTTTTGGATTTGACTAACGGTCGCATGTGAATTACGGTATTTATTTGTCTTAAATTTGAATCTAAAGGTATTTTTAAAAAGCTTTAAGCTCAAGGAATCGTATATACAATTTTGCAATGCCGTAGCAATAGAGACTGTATTTAAATTTCTCATATCCAAATATTGAATATAGATTTTCAAATCACTGATGAAATTTCTTCTAATAGTATGAAATAATAAATAAACGTTGCTAAGCAGCTTTCCTTGTTATTTTTCGGGATAAGAAAGTCTATATCCATTCCTATGGTTCAACCTTATATATCAAAATTTTTACAATGTGGGTATGAGCCTAATATCCAAGGTCGCTATATAAGCCCCTGGCGCAATAATACCTTAATGGAGAAATATTAATGAAGACATGTTTCAAATGAAAGACAGGCCTTAATGTGATTCATATATGTTGTACCGTACATGTTCAAACCACCGTGTCAGTGGCCTAGTTTTGTAATTGCTTTATTAATTTTATTGTACATAATTACAACACTTCAAACAATACGTTCTTGCCATCTAGGGCGCCTAAACCAAACTCATCAAGGATATCTCATTTCATCAATCAAGATAGAGCGCTGAGATCAAACTATTAGAACCATTACGCATTTATTATTTAATCTATCAACTCTTACATTATTGTTTTTTATTTATGATTTTCTCTTAAGTCATGATATGAACTTGAAATGCTAGGAGTGTTAATTCGCATCAACTGACAATTTTCGTACTGATAAAAACATATTTACAATTTATGTAATTATATTCATCTCAGCCATTAGATGTCCCTAATATCTACTACACTCTGGGTTGTGGGTTCGGTTTCCACTTAGTATATATTATTATGTGCATAAATATTAATAATTGTCTTTGTCTGGGTATTTCCCCTTATAAGTATATATTTTAAAAACAAAAATTAATGTATAACAATTTTTTTTAGTTTGTAGAAAATCCGGTAAATTATTGAGTTAACAAAAAGTTTCGAAAAAAATAGGTGTGTAAAATAGCTCAGTATGACTTAATAATTTGTATAATTTTTTTCATACATATCAAATTTGTACAGAATCATGTAAATTGTTTTATTAAATTATTTTAGTAAAAAACTGTACGTGTAAAAGGCGACGTGCGAGGACCATGTGGGTATTTGTGTGCTCGTAGATCACGGTAGATGGCGCTGATAGTGTGTGGCTCCGAGCCAGATCTACGATCATCAAACCCCTGTCTCATCTCCATCTTGCTAATTATTGTGCAGCGGTTGCTGGGTTTGCTTACATAAGACTACCTACACTTTCTTTTCTTAAATATTTAATATTCTGTCTGTTTCTAACTTTGCTATACATTATTAAATTCAATATTTCTAATAAAATAAATGTAGCTTCTATTTTTATTAATATTTATTTTTGTTCATATAAAATTTAAATATTAATTCAACAAATTGTACCATTGTCTCCAGTTTCAATATTTATTAATAAAAAAATGATTTACAAACTGTAACACAACTTTGTGTTGATAATAAATACAACAATACGTATTATTTTGAACTGTTATTTTGATAAAGTCAAACTTGAGAATAATTGTATGTTAATTTCTCAATAAAATTACATACATAGGCGTGTTTGTATGTAAATTCATTAGAAATAAAGTTCCAAAAAAGAAAAGCACCAAGATTTTTTACTAATGCCACAAAACCTATGCTAATACTTCATCTAAATCTACATTGCATATATTATTTGTACCATGCGGTTGCAATATAACGCTACACACTAAATATACGCCAACCCCTTTGGAATATTGTTTATAGAGCTAATCTAGATCATAGATGTGGGTAGATTTACACCACAATTTAAAACACCTGCCTTTGTAGCATGTGGTAAGCTTTACGAACCTAAGCGTAACTTCCAACCAACGCGAAATTTTTAGGGTTGTACATTACGACTATTAGTTATAAAAAATATTGAAACGCTTTACTTTTTATTAGTATTTAAATAAATTATAATTAAAAGCTTATTTTTCCCTGTATTTAAGCTACGATAGCGTGTAAGTACATTGATGAGTTACGTATTTGTGATAAATTTAAGTTTGCATAATGCGGTCATCGCTTTTCTTTTGCAATTATTTTCTTGTATTATTTTTAATTTGGTGTACAATAAAGAATTTTCTATATATCTATCATAATATTACATAACCGCTTTATGAGGTAATATAAATATATAAGCATTTTAAGCTTGCGATAACTGCATTAACAGGTAATAAATTATAATAAGCTGCTGTACTTTAATGGGACAATATGATGATCTAGAAATTTATGCTTTTATGCAAAAACGACAATCGAACAATTGAACATATTGAACTGCAAGACGCCAAGAAATGCCTTTGACATCAGCATCCGTCAATAAAAAGGCATCTTTCAATTATAGTTTTTATATTTTATTATGCAAGTACGTAGTTAATTAAGATGTTTAATTGTTAAAGTAACTTACATATAACAAATATTTATAAATTTTATAAGCAAACTTTATAAATAATAAGATTTTTTTTTTGTTAGTTACATATGACACCCCTAAGACATTCTATGCTATGTCGGTTAAAATCTAACGTGACGATTGTATCATAGCAAGTTATTAATGTTATTAAGTTACTATTTTATAACGGCTACATTAACTTAGGTCAGATGTTATAAAATATTAACGGCACGTTCTTACTTTCGTTTATTGCAGAAGTTGAAATTTTAAATTTGTTTTAATATCCTATATTCTTATTTATTTCTTTAATTTGATTCTAAATTTAATTGTCTTGCCTTATTTATATAGACTCTTTTTAAGATAAATATTAATGCATATCCATTTTTCGAGATAATATACTATACTATACAAATTTATCATTTGCACCTAAATTTCCTTTGACATACATACACGTGAACGTTTTATTTATAATTCAAAACACTATTAAAGTTCTATAAAATTATGTTCTTCAAATGTCGTCTGATACCTCAAGGAACACATAGAAAAATTACAGTTAATTCCAAAGTACTTATAATTTTGAAAGCTAAGGGTCGAAAGAACTATGACAACAAGCGTCTCAACAAACTTTGCCTTCCACTCCGCCTAGCCAGATACAGTTACAAATAAAACCAAGTACACATAGCCAAAGGAACAATGCCTCAGTCTTGCCATTGCGCAAATCCCTATCCAACTAGGCAATAATTGTTTTGTAGAAGGACACTGGGCTTATCGTTCTACCAATCACAAGTTGCAGCTGCCTGTCGACCATTAAAAAAAAGAGCATGAATATTCACGGCCTTAACTTGAAAGAAAGTTGTGACAAAATATATTGTATACGTTTATATAATTGACAAATTTTAGTTTTATTATTTATATTTAAAGGCAAATCATTTTTTTTATTGATTTGATTAGTGTGCAAGTTCTAAAAAGGCGTAAATTGTAGCGAAATCAAAGATTTTTGTAGTATTTTAGGCAGACGACTGCGCGGAGTGAGTAGATACACATAAAATTACAATAATGTGTTAAACTTTTAACTAAATTGCGTTGATTTAATAGAATATGGATAAACAATAAGATATTTCAATTACTTTAAAAAAAAAACATTTAAATATTATTTCAATTATATGTATGATGCTAATCCATTTGTATATTCCTACGTTTATTTCTTAGGTGAGTAGCTTTTAATACCTTTAGAAGAGTCAGATACTAAAAACACTAACCGAACACTCTTTGACATCAAGCAAAAAGCTATCAACTTGCTTCTCTTTAAGCTGTATGTGATGTGACATTGAATTACTTACGTTACGCCTTGTCTCTCCTATAAACTTAAGTAGGCACTGAATTATTATATTTATAAGAAAATTTATAGTGATGCAATTAAATTCTTGTATTCTTTTTTGTGATAACTTTCATTGATGATACTCATATGCAGACTATTAGTAAGTGCATTATTTTGGGAGTATTTTAATATATTTTGTGTTGTTTCCACGAAGGGGTAGGCAGAGGCATATTAAATGCCAAATTCCGTCAATTCTATTATTGATTCCTCGTAGTAGGTGGTGAGGTAATTGCTAAATTTTCTGTTTTTCAAAGCCTCGCCTGTTGATCGGCGAGTGCACCACTTGCAGGTGAGGTTGGCTAGGACTCCTAAGATTTTGGTTGGATCCTTATAAATGGAAATATTTTTGGTTATGAATCCTAATTCGTTCACACGACAATATTTTGTTTTTAACCGCTCGCTCGATGTATGGAGAAAATTTATTTTAACATTTTTAATTAAATTTAGCGATTCCATGAATAGCTCGGCCGTTTCCAAAAGATTTATTACGTGAACCGTAAATCAGCTGGCACTCACTAAACAGAATGGGAGCTTAAGTCTCATGAATAAAAACATCCTATTTAGCGCTACGCTCGCCATGTCTTTGGGCTTACCGAAACAATACTCCCGCCACTCACACAACAATAACATCTAAAACAATCAACACAAAGGATCAAAATCGCTTATAAACTTTATCGTAGTTAGCACTATTTGGCTATGAGGGTCAGTTATACGCAAACGCATTTCCGGCCGAACGCTGCCGGGAAAAAGCCATTTAAAACAAAAAAAGAAAAAATATAGTAACGCGCGCTCGGACACTTCCGGCGGCCGCCATTTTTTCTGTATTGCCAACAGATAAAATCTTTCCGGCCTACTGCGCGAACGCCTGCTTTTATTCCCTTTATTTCATTTGTTACACGATCATATTTTGGCAAAATTAGGTGCTCATGGCACAAAGAAATGAAATTATCATTTAAATTAAGAATTTAATATTATTTACTTTGTTGTTCTATATTCCTATACCCTACTGTAATCTCTAATGACAATGAAAATAACACCAATATTACGTACGTAAAATCGCTTTTTCAAACATTCAAGCAACAGTAATCTAAATTCAATGCTTCCTTGCCTCCCGGCCCAAAATTTTCTGTCGTATATACCTTTATAAATGGTAACGATGACAGTTCTTAAAAAACACATGTGTTGTCTTATTTGACGTTTAAAAATTATTTCAAACATACAAAGTAATTAATATTGTGATTAAAAATCACGCAACGGTGGCGGCAGAGGCTGCCCGCATTCATCATCATTATTTACACTAGAAAGCCGAATACCAAACAATGGATACAAAAACAATCATCAATCCCAAAAAAAACAATAGAACGGATATCGCGAAATAGAATAAAAAAGCTGAAGTAAAGTTTTTCCGCTAACAATGAACAGCACAATTAGTGTAGCTGGCATCATTTGCATCGACAAAATTCAACGGTCGAACTTATGTAAATGTGGTGGTCGTTCAATGTGAATATTCAAATTGATGTCATTATAACATTCGGCCAGGCAGGCCGTTTGGACACTTGCCAGCCGACTCGGTAATATAATGTAATGAGTGAATTAAGTTTTTTATTGGGTTAAAGCTCCGTTTTTTAAACTTTGTCGTAGATAGTTTGCAGTGAATTGTGTTAACTACTGTAACCTATTTTTAAGCTGGCAAATCATACGAATTAAATTTTCACATACACAAAAAAAAACGTTATAAAACGGTAAATGCACAACAAAATAGTATCTATAACTTAAAATTCTAACTGCCAGTGAAAACCAGAAGAAGAAAAAACAGTGACTGTCAAATTCCCTCGGATGTTAGTCGAACAAAACAGCACTTTAGTCGAAAAAAAAGAAAACTAGAGGAGCGTTCTCGATTCAAAAATTGAATTGATCGCCCCATTGTATTCGAAATGTATCATTTGAGCTGTTATTATGGACTCTCTAGAGCTCTATACAAGCTGGTAATCCAATACTTTTGTATGGAGGCACTTAACATTACTCGACGGAGTTGAAACGTCGTATGTTATTGAGAAGTGATTTATTTAGTGTTTTATTAGGTCAACCTTTTAGTTATATAATCAGGTTTACTTAACTATTTTTTTGTTTTTTAAAAAAAAACACTAGCGCACTGGTTTACGTAGCGCTAAGTCGGCTTATATTTCACATAGTTATATTATGAAAACTTAGTTTTTTTTTAATACATACTTATCTTATAAATCATAGACCACAATGAATACCAATTGTTCATGCATATACCATCTCTATTATTTATGCAGAACGGGAATCGAACCTATAATGTTAAGAGCTTAAGATTGAGTGCTATATTTATTAATATTCTCAAGCTGACCTATCGCTCGGTTGGTGCCCATTATAAAAAGTTTAACAATACGCTAAGATTGAATTAATTAACCGAATATAAAATAATCTTTGCGAAATAACAATCGCACGCGTACAACATCTACCTAAACGGAACAAAAAATCCGTCGAGCCGTAGAGGCAATGAAAATCGAAAACAAACGCACGATAGCAAAAAACACAAAATACCAATTCATCGGAAGATTAAAGGTTGGGTCAAAAAAATCGAATACAGACCACAAAAACAGAATCGGCTATAATACGAAGGAAGTAACATTTAAACGAGCGTGGTAAATTAAATAAACAAATTTACAAAAACTCTTACTAACAGAACAGGCGGGCCTTTCGTTCCGCGGTTTGCAGGTACGAGAATCGAACCCACGCACCGAGTAATCCTATTAACGATTGTGGCCAAATAAATTATTTATTTTGATCTTATTCAATTGAATTGGGTACGGGACGATCCCAGAGCGGCGCGAACTATTCAAGTTCGAAAATTGCCCGATCATGGGCAACAATCGTCTGAAATCAACTCATGACAGATTATTTAAATTTAATTATTATTGACGATGTTACAATTGTATTTTTTAAATAAAAGCTAGAAAAAACTATAATTTAATTTTGCTTACTCTTCAATTGTAGTAAATATTTATGTGTTTATGAAAATATGCTTTAAAGGGTTTTGGGATGTATTTTATCAGCAACTAAGAAATAAATAAAAATATTTATAGGTTATACTTATTTTCTGCAACACGAGGGGGAATTCCCTAAATATTAGTCAAGATTTAATCATCAAGATTGGTTGGTTGTCATTTGTTTCGAAGTTCCATTTCAAAAGTTCAAACTGAAAACAGCCAAGTCCTTAAGTTCATTTACAAAAAGTTTCCCATATCAATCAAATCAAATTGTATTACAAAGGTTACAAGTCTTAAGCGACAGCTTCCATCGGCCACTTATGTTATAACAAGGGCAATTGGGACCTTGTAAAGCACGCTGTTTATATTCACAATCAATAAGGGCCCGTAGAGGATATATTTTGAGTAAACACACTTGAGGATTGTACGGCACTGGGGAGGTTTTGATATTTTTGTGTTGCTTTAATTTCTTGGATGAATAGAAAAGCTTATTGTGTTATTATTATTATATGTCAACGCTTTCACTTATATGTAAAGCAATCTAAAAATATGTTAATAATAATTTAGCTGGCTATTGCCTTTTCACTATTGCTTATTTTGACTTAGCCTACATAAAATCGCTTAGATTACGTTAGTAAAGTTTTAGTCTGTCAATCAGCCAACTGCCATCTATTGGACCAAATTCCTGCTCCAAATTCACCAAGTATTTTACACTTTAATGACTGTTTCTAAATACCTAAAAATAAAGTACCAAGAAAATAAGTCAGCGTGTAGAAGTGCGACGTCGGTATATCACAATGCGTCGTGCTTTGTTGTATGAATTGCGTTTTTTGAGTGAAATCGATCATGCCGTATCCGCCTTCGGTCCACCGTACTCAGCGGCGGCCTTACGCATTGCGAGGCCCCGGGCGGCAGGTCTTTGCGAGGCCTTTTGTACTTTGTGAAAAGTATATAATACGAAAGTAGGTCTGGTTGTTTGGCTTAGAAGTTTGACATGTTTGACAAGAAATGATAAAGTGAGACAAATAAAAAAATGAGTTTTTAATTATTTTACATAAAAAGATTTACAAAATTAACAAGTACAGAGCTGGCATTTTAAAATTGATGTTTTCGGCTTTTTATAAGATTAAAATCTTTAATTAAAGCACAATAGTCTAACGAATACGCTACGTCATTTTCGATTGAATGAATAGCAACTGCTGAAAGCCGATCTTGTGTCATCGAATTCCTTAAATATGTTTTAATGATTTTAAGCCTTGAAAAACTCCTTTCAGCAGACGCAACTGTAACAGGTGTGGTGGCAATAATTCTCAGAACTATTTCGATAGTGGGGTAAACTTCAGTAATTTTTTTTTCTATTATGTATTTTAGCACCGAGATAATGTCGTTGTTTCCTTTATATACACGGATGAACATATTCAGTTCTTCGTACAATTCATGTCCATCAATATCACATGATTCTCCTGCTGTCATAGATATTTGCAAGTCATGATTTGTCGTATTTTCTGCTAAATCCCTTAAATCATCACATATATCGCTTAATTAGTATTTAACGGCCTTCACCGATGCAACCCTGCACTCGTTTTAGCGATAATGATTTTAAATGAGCATTTAAAATAGCCCACCTTTGACTTGAGCCGGCAAACAGAGTGTACAATCTTTGTAGCAAACCAAAAAATGCTTTGCTTGGATACAAGACGATGCTGCATCTCCTAGGATGAGATTCCAGCTATTACACCCACAAGGTAAAAAATATACAAGTGGATTAATTTCAAGAATACGTTTTTGGACACCACTTTTTTCACCACGCAAACGCATAATTAGTCAAACTCTCAGCTGTGGTTTTTTCGACGGCTAAGAAACCAATAAAATGTTCTTCAATTTCAGCTGTATTTGTATTAAAAAATCTTATAATAATTGAAAGTTGCTCAACACGAGAAACGTCGCGAGTACAATCAAGAATAATCGAGTAATATTTATTTTTTATTATTTTTTCAACAATATGAGTTTTCACGTGACTTGCCATTAATTGTATGAGCTCATTTTGAATATTTTTTCCGATATAGTGGTCATTAATAGTCTTATCCTTTACTTGTTTTAGGTGAAGTCTCAGCACGGGATCAAATCGGGCTATTAACTTTACTAAATCTATAAAGTTGCCGCTTGTCTCACTCGAATCTGAGTCAGATGTTAATTTCTCTCTATGGCCCCTAAAGGCCAAATTGTGAGATGCTAAAAAATTTACAATTGCGAGCAATCGTTCTAAAGTATCTCTCCAACGTTGCCTTTCTTGTTCAATTTGTGACTGGGCCAAGGAGTCAATAGTGGAACAGCTTTTTAAACCATTCTCTAAATTAATCCATTCGTGAGACTTACGGTTATCACCCAAGTGTTTCCAATCACACACTCCTTCACGTAATTCAATTTTTGTATTTTCTAGCCCGAATATTCGACACGGGAAGCAGTAAATGACATCCTTTGATTGTGGATAAATCATCCATCGCCTGTCAAGCTTTTCACCGTTAACTAATATTTTATTATAATGATATTCACTGAATCGCCGTCCATTGTCAATGACGGGAAATATATTAACTTTAACCCGGATCGGACCTTTTAATACAATCTCAGTTCGGTCTACATCAGTAATTG
This sequence comes from Musotima nitidalis, assembly GCA_949126915.1. Lineage (NCBI taxonomy): Eukaryota > Metazoa > Arthropoda > Insecta > Lepidoptera > Crambidae > Musotima > Musotima nitidalis. Next base: position 6,318,317 of record OX421419.1, read on the forward strand.
TTAGGGGCCACAAACCGCTCAGATTTGTGTTCTTGACTGTGTACAGCTTTGACGATGGAACCGGTGATGTAGTTAATTCATCATCATCCTCTCTGTGTTTACTCATCATCCTCTCTGTCTTTTGTTAATGACGGCGGCGGCACCCATGATGATGTGGAAGGAATGTTTTCAGCTGGATCGGGATTAGAGTCATTTTCAGTCAATAAATGTTTTGTAGAAGTTTCTTGGTCCTAATTTTTTATATATTTATATAAAGAGCCACGTAGACTTTCATTTACCTGCTTTCTTTTGATAGCTCGTTTCCTTTTTGAACTACCCGACTCAAATTTTCAGCTGGCGTCACGATCACGCGAACTCATATCTTGTTTTGTTTCGCACAAACAGTCAAAAATAATTTTAAGTATCAAACAGATTTTTACACTTTTTTAGCTAACCCAATACTTTAAAAATATGTACCTACTTGACACTTTTCCAGGTCACTCGATACTTTAAATACTATAAAAACGTAATAAAATTTAAAGATATGTACCGCGCAGTAACGATTTTGTAACTCAAACGGATTCCCCGAGCGATAGAGGTGCAGAACACTCCCGAGTTGACCGAGCGCCAATCGAACCGATCTTCAAGTGTTTCGAGGCGCGATGTTCAAATCACTACGTAGTTATTTTTTAAATTCTGTTTTGAATGAATGATTTAGGTAAATTAAATATGGTTATCTTTAATTTATCGTTATGTTATAACCTTAATAAATAAGTAGGGGTCAAAATGGAAAGTTTTAAATAAAATAATATAGTTGAATTATTTTTATTTGCTTGACGCGAGGCCCCTGCAAAAGCGAGGCCCCGGGCGATTGCCCCGTTTGCCACCCCCTAAGGCCGCCGCTGACCGTACTTATACTTATCATACAACCTTTATTTGCGCATTGTTACTCAAGTAGGACCGTCAACTTGTTACTGTTGCATACTGTTATTGTGTTACAATAGTCGGAAACAGATGCTTTGAATTGCATAGAGGACATTGTTTATTGCGAATAAAGGTGAGTTTAATGTAAAATAGTTAAGTGACATAGAACTGGATGTACAAAAGCTTTCTTTAACGAAAAAATTTGAGGATCTGGTGATGTAGTAGATATTAGTTGCAAATATTATATGCGTGTTGTTTTTTGTGTTTATGTGAGATTATACATTAAAAATTAAACAGATATTACGGAATTCAGGATTGGATGAATCACTTTTGAATGTAAAAATTGCTTAACACAATTGAGCGTCTAAACGGGAGGGAGTTTTAGTAATATGCATTATTATTGCTTACACATTTTACACACTCCCACATAGCCTTTAACTATCATGTACACTTTGTAAATAAGTGGAAAAATAAGTATCACCATCAGCCCAAGGTCGATCACTGCTGGACATAGGCTTTACCCATAAGCATAGGCATACTGGCTATCCCCTTGCATTTATCCAGGTTGTGCCCTTGGCTTATAGAATAAGTATGTTAGTAAAACTGGTATAATTAAAAAAAAAGATGTCAAAAGTATCTTTAGACCAGTAGCATATCAAATACAACATAAGATGATTATATTCATTACAAATTTATGTAAAACACAAACTGCGAAGAAATATACGTTCTGTACCGTATAATATATGTGTGATACAAGCAGAAAGCGACTACTAGTTATACATTTCCAAGAAGCTCTTGAACCTACATCTCAAGACACGGTTCCATAATTTAGCCATAACTTACTCATGAAGTGGCCAATATAAACAAAACTTGACATTTGCAATCCATAAGGGGTCAACAACTGAAAGCCGGTTTCCCTAAACACACACATGCCTTAATATCATCTCACGAGACCTTAATCTACTTTTTATTATCTCACTGTCATCGAGTTCTGTCAAAACAAGATAAAAGATTGTCTTATTAATTCGTAAAACCTGATTTTGGTCGACGAATTGTGATAAATTATCGTTTCGAAGACTAAGCAGTGATGCGATGCAGACCGTATAAATATGTATGAGAAGGCGGTGGTTGACAGAGCTACCGGCGTGGTATTGTGCACTCGTCATTATGTCTACGACTGTTGAAGTAAGGACACTCCCATTCGCTCCTTTGTAGCTCCTTCCGAATAATTAGAGCTCTCGACATTGTACTATGTAGCCGCTCGCTCAAAGACCCTATAAAGTATACGTTACAACAGAAAAAAATCTGAAGAGTCGTAGCCGAAGGGGCGCTTTCACAGTTAATTTCTGTCATTGTTGCATTCCCGCCTTAAATGCTCTTTATTTTTTCCGATCAAAACGTATCGCTGGTGTGACGTCACGAGAGTTTTTTTTGTTTATTGTTTTCGCGAAGGGAATGTAAGAGGCGTGAGAATGTATTTCGAGTTTTATTTGTTTATAAAACAATGGTACGTGTGCACTCTTGTAATTGATACCAATTTATATGTAGAATTTTGTGACGACTGTTTTGGCGCGGATATCGGAATGCCTGTTCTTAGCTCCTCAATCTTAGCTCAAATTACGCAAGACAGCCAAAAACTGGAAGCTTATCATAAACAATCGTAACAGTTAATTGCACGTTAAACCATAAGATCAATGCGATAGTAAGCATGATTATCTTTGAGGGCATTTGTCCCTGCTTCCATCGTACTGCTGGTTGCAAAATCGCTCCGATGCAACAAGATAAAAACGTTTCATTTAACCCACCATATTATATCTCCAATCGTAATTTATTTGAGACAATCGTATTTGGTTTTATGACACATTAGCTCGGTTGGGGTGCGCGAGACCCTGCGTTATCTGTCAGTAAGACTCGTCGCGTCCCAGGGGAATGGTGTCCCGAGGGTTACTGAGATTACAGCGTCGAGGGGATGAAAGGTTAAAAATCGCTTGAGCTGTTGGCTGATCGCTTCACGAGCGCTTGAATAAAATCACTTGGTCTCTAAAGGGATATAAACGTTAATTTGACAGTAAAAGTAGGTCTTTGTATAATTAAGTAAATGTGTTTTGATTTTTATATTATTTATAGGTTATTGAATTCGTAATATCTACTACAATATCTTCTCAGAGAAATACTTTTTTTTGACATTAAAATTATCTCAGTTTTCCGTTCAAAGCTAAGAAAAATATGTTTAATAATGAAAAAAGAATCATTTTACAGCGTTTTCTAAAAAAATTACGGCTGAGGCTTTGAACGCGAAATGCCCGAAAACAATAGGTTTTATGTTATGTTTAGGACTTGGCTTTCAACGTATTTAACACATACTTACACCACATACATAGTGTGAGGTATTTAGAGAAATATCTGGAGGTAGTATTAGAAAACTCACGTTGTGTAGTTTGTAGTAGAGTCCGCAGGCGTTGCACACAGGCTCCCCGTTCTGGTTGCGCCTCCATAGCGTAGTAGTGGTAGTCTTGCAGTTTGCGCACGACGTGCCCGCGCGCCGTGCCGCACTCTGCAGTGACTGCAAAGGAAAATGCACGTAAATATATAAATGTGAGACGCCTTAATTGACAATCAATAATGACTGTAAAACAAAACACACATCCATTTAGAAATACAGATGCCGTAAACCATTAAGAAATAATATGACGCGAAAGTTTGCCTCCATTTTTATATAAATCTGAACGCTAAAATGCATTTTACTCATGATATCATAGCATTATCTCGTTGCCTTTGGCAGCCTAGATTTAAGCGTAGGGCCCAGGGTCAATTCAAAAATACAGGCTAAAATTAAATAAACTATACTTGTTATTTCATAGTTTATGTACACACGAGGAAATGCATAGAGCAAAATATACGGTCGAATTTCTTATCAGGTGAACTAACTCTATGAAGTCATTATTACTATTAAGGTAGTAAGTACTTTTTATTGTAACTTCGACATTTAAATAAATATGTTAATTGCAGTCGAAACTCAACACAATATTATAACCAATATTCCGTAAAAGATTAAATCAATTAGTAAGTCAACATTCTAATTAGCCAATTAACCACAATATTTCAATAACAATAACGGAAATTTAAACAAAAAATGTCACCTGCCGTGATGTTCCATTTATCATCGTAAGTGTCGCATTAAAAAAACTACACTGTACCCACCAAAAGTCGTACAATGAAATTTAGGAGGCCATTAACTTCGGTAAGACAATCAGTATAAAACATGACGAAATCGAGTCGCGAACGGGCGACACAAAAACGGTACAGTCGATACGAAAACGCCGAGTGGCCAACACGCACCTGCCCATTACGACCCGTCAATCAAAAAAAAGTTCATATATATCCACGGCATGCAGTGGCCGTTTATAGAGTCCACAAAAGTGCCTCACTCAATTAAAAATGCATTCGTCCTACAACCCATCTCGGGATGAATGAAAAAAAAACGCAATCCGACTCATAATAAATCCATTAATTTGTCATGTCATTTACTGACAAAAAGCACTGAAGTAAAACGGCTGGAGATCTGACTACGAATCCCATTTTCAGACGCTCTATAATTATAGAAATTGTCCATTTTTATTTAATTGCTAGTTTTGCATTTGGTACAATGGATTTTGCCAATTTCCTGCACTTACACCCGTATAACCAAGAATGAATTGCATTTAACTCCATCCATAGAGAAAATCGATTATTTTAACCATTATTACTATTATTCTTAAACTTTAATCTGTAAAAGCTATATTTTATAGTTCATAACAAGGATCCAGTCTACATTAATTATTGCAGACGTATAATGTTTCAAACTGAGACCAATTTATTGAATCTTGTAAATATTTAATGCATAGTAAATTGATCAATTAGTAAGTTAAACTATATAAAATTTGTAATATGTTATTAGAAATACACATTATATAGGATGTATAGGGATCCTACACAGACCTAAGGAGCCCAAGCTAACCTCACCTGCAAGTGGTGCACCTGCTGATCAACGGACGAAGCCCTGGCGAACATAACAGTGCCCGGTAAGCGGCAATAGGCTCGCTACCTATTACGTGGGACCAACTACATAATTGGCAAAGTGTGCCCACACTATATAATATGCCTTTGCCTACCCCTTCGGGGAAACAGGCGTGATTGTATGTAGGTATGTATGTATTATATTGAACATATATTTAAAATCCAACATTTATAGATTAACGTAATGAAAGTTTTATATCCAATGATTAGTGTTGTAATACAATGGATTTTCTTCATAAAGTGAGCAGCTTACAAAATAGTTTTGCATACCTTATTTAATAATTGTTAATCAGTTCGCTAAAATTCATAATGGTCATAAATACAACACTACTTAGTATCGCACAAGTATAGTGCCTAGACTTTTAAATTAAATCAATCTGTCTACAAAAAATATAAACTGATTTTTAAAATGTGCTTCGTTAAAAACGTAGCTACTTTAAATGGTTAGATGTATTAATTGATGAGTTAATGAGAATTTTTGGTTTCGGTTGAAATTTGAATCAAAATATGCATTCAATTTGCAAAATAACTTGCATATATGGTGCCGAGTTATTTGACGACCGATATATCGTGGAGGTAACATAAATTCCGATTAAAGAGTTTTAATCTTATACAGAATAAATATTTTGGTGTGCATGAGCTTGTAAATTGACTTTCGATATTTGTATTGTCGCTCGTTTTAAAATATTGCCCATAGTACAAGCTTTTGCTTGATTTTTGATGGTGAGTGTTAGATATAATAGTAAAATTCCCCTTTTACTTTTCGTGCATCGAATTTGTTTCTGTGTATTTGCTGATCTCCCGTGAGATTCGTGTCGAGAAAAGCTACATTTTAGTTAAACAAGCTTTAAAAGAAGCGTCTTTGAATGTTTGTAAAACACTTATAACATTGTTAGTAAGTATACATTTCTCACTTATCATAAGAAAAATGCAACTCTCATTAGTAGGATAATATTCTACACTATTTATAGTACGTAATAAAAATGTTTATGTTGATATATTTTTTCTATAAGGACTATTTTTGTACAAACTTTCCCAAACAGTATATTTTACAGTACCTACATTTACAGTGACAATCTCCCTTCACAATACATTGTAAACCTTCTAGAACATTTAAATATTAAACAGTTTGCGTGAAACATTTGCTGTGTCATGACAGCATTGTGAGATTAAGCCGGCAATATTACTAGAGACTTTTTGGTCCGAAGCCTCCTTCGAGCTGCCATATCAGTCACGTGGGACATTCTGTTTGTTACAACAAAAAAAAAAGAAAAAAATCACTATGAATCTTTATGAACCAAAAAGGAAAAATCAGACCACGATTAAAACACAATTCTCAGAAGGAACGGCTGAGACATTACTTAAGTTAATGTGTTTGTAAATGTTTAGCATTTTTTACTGTTGACATTGCAATAAAAATGTTAGAAATATAAAAATACCTACCGTACCGTAAGGCACCTACACAATTTCGTTAGCGAGTTCTTATAAAAGCATAGCGGTAAGCTGTATGTTAAAGCTTTGAAACTGTTATAAACTTAAGCCAGTATTACTGGAATTATTTTAAGGTCTAACAAATTTAAAACTTCATATGTGAAATTTTTCTCTAAATATACATTATTACCATAAGAATGGACGCTGTATCATGTGTATGTGTGTGTTTTAAATGAACCATTTCACTTACAATAAACGATGAACAATCCTAAAACAGACGAAGTTTTTATAATCTTCTTCTTTTGAATAACATAAACTTATGTGTATCTTTTACAAGCATAAGCAGAGGCAATGTAGCTACTTTTGCAATATAATATATTAATTATTATTTGATTTATTTGCAAGGACGATAGGAAGTTCTACACACGCACACTAACATGTGAACATAAACAAAATCATACAAAACAATTGACATTCTAATACAAAAGCACATGAGCTTTAATTAACATACTTTACGAGTCAATTACGCCAAACCGATTTTATAATCGGGAGATAAGGTATCCCATCAAGTCGCGACGGATGCATCATGGGGCCCCTAGGGGTCCGCAGAGGGGGCCTAAGCCGATTACAGGAGTCAACCGCCCCTCAGGGTGGTTTTATTCCCGTGGAAAAACGGCTGTTTACTCGTAATTTTATGAGCGAATTACTTTCGCTCCTCAAACGCTGAAATGGCTGGAAAATCCTCGTAAATTCCACTATGCCGGATGATTTTTATTCGGGTCATTCGCTTGTCGTGGACCTTGAGATCCGTGTGGCAACAATATAGCACTTTTGGCGTTTCATATAATCTTTTGAATAGCTTGCTCAGTTTTGTTGCTTGGTTGTTGTGATATTAGTAACTTCATTATTAACATTATGTTTTTTTCATGTACTTATTTTTCGAATGATACAGCTATAGCGCTCTTAGACGTTTTGAAATAACGGCAACCATTTGGTTCCGATATGTCTATTTCTCTCTATAACTATATTGAAAATGCTAAGGTTCCAAAAAGAGTAATAAATTGTATAAAAGTAGTATTAATATTAAGATTTTGCGTCGCTCGGAAGTCGTCCGCCATCTTACAGATTAAACTCTAATAAGGGAATTATAGTACATTAATATATGCACTGGACTGGAAATTGTGCACACTATTGCAACTGCAAATTTATGTTTTAATTTCTATGAATACAATAAAGTAGTATGTTTGTATACCTTATATTATATTTAAACAGTTGCTTAAAATGTAATGTGTACATCAAACCGCCGTTTATATAAGCGTGTGGTTTCATAACGTCTGTTAGTAACATGCCTTCCGCCTAACCTGCCACTGGGCTTCCTACTCACAATAAATAACTAAATAAAGACTCGTCTATATAAAAACAGATTCCCAACATCAGAATGCAGAGTATGCAGGCACTTGTGCCCACTTCACCAAGAGTCTTACTAATTGTTAAACCCATTTCACTGTCAACGACATACCGATCGATATCGTGCAGACAACCGCCGGAAAAAATTTACTATCAAATAGAAAACATACAGATAAAAAGCGCCGATCCCAAACAAGAGATGACATTCACAGGGTTTTGTTGTGGTGCTTTAATTTTCAGTGTAGTGTAAACTCAAAGAGCATGCGCCGCGACGACATCGCCTTTGTGTGCCCACAGGAGCCTTTGTTGTGTCTGACATGAAAACAACGAGACCCTTGCTGACCGTACCTAAAGCACAACTTATCTTTTCTCTTCAACAACTTACAATAATTCCAATTCGATTCAAATCCCCAGTTTCCAATAATTACTGAGCCAGTTATAACACGATGTTAATAAACCAACGAGCACACAGTTAATTATCACCAGCAAACACATCGGGCGGATTAAACCCGCGTCACCTCACAAACTCCGCTAATTCAATAAACCACCCACATTAAAAACATATTTCCATAAAGCCAGCCCTCCCAGCGATCCAATCAGTCTTATCTCCCCTACCCTACTGCGAACACCTCCTAATCAAATCAAATCACAGCCTCCGTCTTCCCTAATCTATCTACCTATCTATACTTAATCATAAAATGATATTACAAAAAGGGATGGCTACCTACCCCTCATATATTTGCAAACACAAGCAAAATTTAACCTACCCGGAAAAAGCCCCCTACAACGAACCAACACTGCTTTGGCCGGAAAATACAAAGCTATGCAGCGCGCTAGTGTGCGGCGGCTTCGTGTATACGCCGCACGCACACAGGCGCGCCTATCAGCGTATCTACGACATCTAGATCCCACTATGAGAACCCCCGAGGGGGAGGCAATCCATTTACTAGGGCTCCCGCCACGTTCCAATGTCCCTCTTACTCCTATAACGTTAGAGATTACAATCGCGTGGCAAAACCACTGTTTTTAAAGGTTTACACGGCCCCTAGCAGTGAAAGCGCGGAATCGATGTAGCCTTTACTCCTCGCCCCGCGCCAGTTTTTCCGGCGCTCCGTCCTTATCTGACCGGGGCGATTAGATAAAGAGAGATAGAGCGTGAAAATAAAGATTTTCATCGTGTTCACTCACACCACAACGGTTTCAGTGTATGGCAATGAAGCGGTTTCGTGGTGTGGGTACTTTATGTAGCTGTGGACGGCATGTATATCCGAGGGCTCCTCGAATAGAGCAAGGGTCGACAAAACTTTGATGTTGCGGGAAGGTTCTTTTGACTGTGTTATCGTAGTTTATTTATTCATAAAACCCGGCTGTGCTTTATGGAAATTTTGCTTTACTATAAATTGTCGTAAAATATTATTGACATCCGTATTGTTTACTAGTAACTGGATATTTATTCGGCAGGAATCATTAAGATAAATAATTTACATTGAAGCACTCATGAAAATACAAGTAAGAGGCGTTGTTGTGTTATTCACGCATGATCTCGTATCGCCGAGAGTTTATCACCGCTGAGCAACCGAAGTATCTCCGGAGCGATCATAAAAATGAACGCTCGTAATTTTTTAAATTTTCACACGAAGATGCAGCGCGCCGGGCCGCCCCGCGCCGCCCCCGGCCTCCCATTGGCCGCACTCGCGGAAGCCATGTTGGGAAATTCGCATAACGATTTATTTGTGTGCGGATCGCTGCGTCCGATGGTCTCTCGTAAGACGCGATCACTCCGGCGAAAGCTCGCCGCGTGTGAAACCTTTAATTGGGACCACGCTTTCTATGCGGCCCGTTTCCGTACCGATCGCTTCTCTCCCGTCAGTTTTTTAATTCCGTTAGGATAACAAAGCGTGTCGGTTGCCCAATAGGAGCTATCGAGCGATACGGATCGACGCGCGGTCGGATTGACACATCAAACCGCCAGTCGGCTGATCGAGATTACCATCGCAATACATTCGACTCGTAATCGACGCGGCGACGTCACGCTGCCGATGCCGCTACGTTTGTAATGCCAAATTTCTTTCCCTCCAACTAAATAGACTGAGAAACGAGAGGTGTATTTCTATAGAAACCGCAAGACAGATACATCACGATTATTCGCAGCGTAGATAGGCCGGTAACAAATTAATTAGTTGAGTTGGACGTTGATCGATCGTAACGCTTCTCCGGCTTTGTAGAACCAAGTATCCAAGATAAAAAGTCACAATAATTAATGGGCTTATTCCAATTAAATTGCTATTAATCTAATAGCCTTATGTAGAATATTTATTTATGTGAACTCTATGTAGTTTCCTTACAAGGTATTCCTTACCTTTAGGTCTTAAACATGGAATAAAGACTGCATACTTACATTTTATTTATTACGAACGTTAAATATTAGTACTATAAAGTTTGTTTAGTCACCCAGTTTGCAACTAGATGGCGCTGCTTAGCGTACATCTTAATTAAAAAAGTCAAGTATTTTTGCAGTAAAACTTATTAAAAAACTAGCGTCTGCGCGCAACCGCGCCTGCAGGACCATTGGTATTTTGTTATTTAAACAAACCTAAAGCACCTTTTAACATAAGCTTTCTAATATGCCAGTGCAAATCCTGTCTGAAACTGTCAAGCAGATTCGCGAAAATATTTGCCGGGACAAATGAACAGTAAGAATTCTTTTAACATCAACTTTTTTACGTACCTTTTATAAGTGCCTCTCTTAATAAAAAGCTGTTATTATAACATTGCTAACCGAAGCTATAAGAATTCAAAACTGATAAATATTTTTTTATTGCTAAAACCGAATAACTCTTACTAATTCATTCGCATTTTAGTGAAACTACACTCGAATTATCCGTACAAATCACGAGTTCGGTAATAACACAAAGCTGCTCGAAATTATGTACCGGAGGCGACTAAACGTTGGTAATTCAGGGACGAATCGCTTCTTATACGCGCCATTTGCATTGAATAGAGAGGACTGTGGAGAATACCTTAAACACGACACTCGATCAGTCGACTGACCACATTGTCGTGTGTGCGCTGGTACCAAAATAAGCACTTTAAGTGTATTACAAAAGCTTATTTTTACTAGTGGAGGCCCGCGACTTTGTTCCAGTAAACCGTGACAGTGAAGCAGGTGCGCCGTGGTCACGCTAAATACTTAAATATTCGTATGTACCAAAAGTCCTTACAACAACAGTAAAAGTTTTACTGATAATATTTATATATCACACCTTACGTCGTAGTTATTTCTTATTTTTCAGTATAAAAAAAGCCTTAGAAAATTTGTATCATATCTAGCTATCTGCTAAAATCAAAACCGCTTTAGCATTTTCGAAGACTATACAGACAAAGGTGTAAAAAAAAACAGTGCCCTTAGCTTTTATGTCAATTCAGTAAAAAACTTTTGTTAACATTAATAAGCAAATATTTAATGAAACATACCAAAGGCTCTCTAGTGTTACTTATAATTCAATTCCTAAAAATGATAAGACGCATTCTTCATAACCTGATGATAAGTAAAGTTGCACATATGAAGTACACGAGACATTGCGAAAAAGAGATTAACAAGCACTACACTCGTGTCTACTAAGTTCTACTGAAGTACTTATTTGCACTAAGATCAACTTAATCCATAATTTTTACTTATAAACACTATAAAGTCATATGTGTTCCATAAACTTAATTGATTACCAACACTGATTATAATATTATTGTCGACAAAAACAGCATCTTTTTCATAGTTTTATGAATTATTTAACGTTTTTTTTTAACATAGTGCATTTCGTTCGTATGTCTTCGTAGCTTAAGTAACAGTTGAAAATTAAGTCTTAGTACAAGGTATTAAGGTGTGTACAAACTTTAATATACCTACTAGCTGCAGAATATATACAAGTTACAGATAGCTTCCCATACTTGCATAAAATTTGAGTTCACATAAAGGACGAATATCATATGTGAATTTAAAACGTTGATGATATCGTCCTCAAAACATGCATTCGCAGACTATCGGTTGATAGACGTATCCGTTTCTTAGCTTCACCGAGTTCAAACCTCGCCGATATATGAATTTCTTTTATATCCTTATTTCTTCCTACCCTTTTATCTAGGCATGCTCCCCTTTGGGGCACTGCGGTGCGAAACAAGTGCGTGTTCTCAGAGTCTCGGAGAGCGGCGAATGCCTAAATTAGTGCTTAATGAGTGCTATGATAAGTATGGGCAATGCAAATGCAAATGCCTGCAGTAAACAGTTTTTTTTTTGTATGTACCTAAAGTTATACTAGATATTGTCGCAATTCTTCATACTGATGCAAATTTCTACGTACTTCTTGAGGATCCAATGTCGCTTATTGCAAAAAAGTAACTAAAATTACCTCCATTATATATTAGTATCTCCATTACGATTCAATTATGCTACATAACACCTATGTTTTTAAGTGTTGTCAAAGTAGTAAGACTTACCATTACTAATTGTTAATTTAAAATATAACTTATCAACGGAATTACATTGTAGGTTAATTTGAACTGTTTATTGGTAATCGTGTGGGTAATTGTGCAATTAAATGACACTATAGCAGTATGTAACAATTAATCTTGGAACAGGTGTGGAACGGCCAAGCGTAGGTTGGCAGGGAAGTCGTAAAGAGTGCGGACTTAATGCAGCTGTTTAGTCCTTCGATTTAATATAGGCCTTTTGTCGATTTACTGCTTAATGAAATTAATGTGTTTAAATTTACATTGTACATTGTTCTAATAAATAAAAACAATATAAAAGTAGTGACTTGTTTTAATTTAAATACATGAACTATAGAGATACATGAGGATTAATTTTCTTATATCGATTTAACGATTTCAACAAAAAATACTAAATATAAATAGGAATTAAATTTTGGCAAACATTTTAATAATCATTATAAATCTTTAATAATAGGTTCATGTTAAATAATTAATAACTTAATTATAGTTTCCTTTTGCATTGATACAACGCCTATAATAAAACTAGTTTCTATAATTCTCACAAGGAGGTACACTCATATCTATCAAGGAGGTTCTATCGTATATCATTTAAGTGTTAAGGTCTTGATTTAAGACTTAAGGTTCTTTCATAAGTATCGATGTGTTAAAATAACCTATAATGGATAGTGTATGAGTGTGAAATCTTAACTGGCTATACCTTAACTATCTTAACTAGCTTCGCTAGCTATCATCGAATTGGTTTAGTTTTTGCTCTAAAGTTAGAAGTCTAAGCCGAGATAAAAACTCGCCGATTGACTTTAAACTTTCTGAACTTACATAAACGTATATTTTTGCTCATAAATATTGTATAATGGTTTCACTAAGATACCTTTTTAGTTTTACATAATTCTTGATTGTCTAGCAAGGTCACGATTGTCTGCTAGTTTCATACGTAAATTAGCCAATCGGTATATTAACAATGCCATTTATAAAATATTGATATATTGGAGACTACACTAAGGCTGTATGTGTGCGAGAAGGGTCGCGGGGGTCAGTTCGCACAGTTTAGCACCGCGTCATATTTATAATTACCGCGGGCACAAGCGCAACGCCCGGCCGCGCCTGCCCGCGCCTACCCGCGCTTGCCCGCGTCTACCCGCGTGTGCCCGCGCTTGCCCGCTTTTGCCCACCGCCCGGCGGCTCACTCGCGCCGATAAATCAAAATTTTAAATCACCGGTAGGCGTACCCGGCCGACGCTGAATAAAATGAATTAAAAATAAAACAACGCAAGGGGGCCGTACGCGACCTGAGAAAATTCTCATAAGATCATATTTCGCTTTATTTTTTTTAATTAATACCTTGTTAAAATTTAATATTGAGGGCGCATGCGTTATTACAATGGGTGTGCGAGAGATTTTAAACTCTCGGTAACTTATTGGTGGTTCGCAGGACCTTTTAATTGGATCATTTTTTTAACGAGAAATGAAAGGCCCGATGAAGGGTGAGACTGGGTGGACATCATTACGAGCGTCTCCGTCTAGCAAAGTAATTGCGAGCGGTGGGGTTTAGTGGCGGTTAAGTGGCGAAGCTTTGCGAGACAAGGTTGGAATCGATCACCGAAATTAAGCAGAGTTTACAGAGCTCATTCCTTGTATGTTGACCGATTTCACATAGAACTCTGCCGTGCTTTGGAAGGTATGTTAAGCCGAAGGTCCCGGTCATCACTTGTAAGTCGGTAAGCAAAATAAATTGCCTCTTACGACAGTTTTGATAAACTCTAACAGCCAGTCACCGCCAATCCGCACTAAGTTCCCTCCAAGTATGACCTGAATAGCTCTCATGTTTTGTTAGAGACGGTCCAAGCCTAGTGACTACGAGACTCAGGTTTATTAATAGGCTAAAAAGACGAGGTTTAGCGTCCGCTAAATAGGCTGAGACTAGCCACGCCGGCTTGGAATGCGGAGGTTATTGAGTGGAAGACGTGTTTTAATGCAGACAGCCATAAGACGTTCGCCAGAGCCACCTGCGACTCTAATATACTTGTATAGTCAAAGTATAGTTATAAAGGAGAATTAGATATGTGAAGACTAAGTGCTTGTTATTTGTATGACTTATCGTGAGAGTAATTTAATATTGCTAGCAATATTTTAGTCGTACCAATTTATTGAAGAAGAATAACTATGGTAAAGACCAATATATAGCTGCATAGCGTTTTATAAATGTGTGTGAAGCTCATGAATGATGTAAATTAGACTATAAGATATCTTTATCCCATTTTAATGAAAAATTATTGTTTGTGTATTTATCTGTTAATACGGAGAAGAAATATATTGGCATATTATAATTAAAAGGCCGTTGAGTTCAACTTACTTTTGATTTCACAACTTTCGGTAAATCCATAGTTCACAGTTCCAAAAAGTATTAACGGTGCAGTAGCTAGTAAAATTAACAGCCAAAAGTAGGTACCATAAGGAATAAAACAGGGTCATTCAGAATGATGGTTTGATATTAAAAAAATCTTTACATAGAAAATACAATAAAGAATTTTGTATCTACGTATCTATTGGGTTTGTTTTAAATAAAAGACACTGTAAAGAAAATAGGTATGCGTAAGCTTCTGATTTGATTTGATCCAAGTAAGGAGGGTTTATTTGTTTCGTTATAAAATGTGCTTTACCGTAGTTCACATTTATACTGCCCTAAAATTCCACTATGTTTAAAATGCTAGGCACAAAGAAGACAGGCATGAAACATGTCTCTCGAGTTGCGCGCGCGCAGGCGGCTGTCACGCCTGTCACTCGTGAGCTGCCGGCTCCAACATCCGTCACGGATGTACCTCTATTTAGATGTAATTAAACATTCTTAGTGTATACCTACTAATATTTCTTTGGACGTTACTCTTAATCCCATTGGAGCGTACAATAAGCCTAATTTTTTTTTGGTCAATGTCATTCTCGAAATAATTGTCTTTGTTATGCTAGAAGTGCCTTTATTGGCTTCGGCTTGTAGCCGACTTTATGGTACGTGTTGACTGCATTTTACATTTCATTGAGAAGAAAGCGGTAACCATACATCCTCCTCCCTGACTAAGTAAACAGAACTGTAATACTTATAATTGCCAGAATATAAGCGATTATATTTATGACCAGTCGGACGCAGAAAAAGACTTACCAACAAATTAATGCGTGAATACTACCCTCATACATTACCCAGGATATCAACCTACTCAGCCTACAACAGTAACAGTAACAAGCCTACGCAGTTCATACATTAAGTATAGCTACCTGTAATACGCGTAAGAGATGTTTTCGTCATCCAATTACTCGATTTAGCAAGACATTCATCATCTTAGCCTCCCTAACTGTTTTCCATGCTGATAAATCGAGAGCCCCCTTCATGCACTGACTTTCCGCCACCCTGACCATATCATTGCTCTATCAGAGAAGCCATAGCAAGACATTGAAAATATTTTGAAGTAGAAAAGCTGTTCAAATTTTAAAAATCTCTATACTATATTATTTTCTAAATTTGATTCGTAAGCACGCCTCGAGCTAATTACAATGATATTACTGCCTGTTAGTTTTATAGTGAACAATCAGTGAGCAGTAGATTAACCCGCGGGTCGGCGCGTACGCACATCAGTAGCGACCACGCGTCGTTGGTCTGACAGCCCCTCACCAAACTGACGTAATGTTGGTTTGTATGATGGTACCCCTTTGTGGTACGCACCGCCATTGCTGTTGACTGCAGATCTGCCTTCACTTTCACCTTTGACCTTAAATTGACCCTTAAGACTGCTATGAGCGTTTTTGAAAACGTTATTCTATTCTATGACGGTAAAGGCTTTAAAAACTGACGGTCGACTGTCAATGATCCACTTTTTCTAGTTATTTTGTATAGACCTTGTATAGTGCTTTAGTATTATGTCGCTTAAAATAAAATGTACTAGTGGTAAGGCAGCAACTTAAAATGCTAAAAAACTAGTTAAAGTGACAAAGCATTTAATTCATCTGCTTCTTCTCATTCATTTTCAAAATCATGTATAAATGGTTTATATGTTTGCTGACTTCGCCATGGAGCCGATACTATTTCAATCATACCAATAATTGTTATGTTAACAATTGTAAGTTAGATAGTTAATCTTTTACACAAAAACTACTCAACAAATTTGATCTTCACGAAATTAAATAATTCAAACGATACTTTTTACCGAGGGAAAAACTCAATTTTCTCAGGAAAATATGATATATCTCAAGACCTATCAAAGTAACTAACAGATACAAGTATAAAAATTGTAAAACTACATTAATACTTGTAAACGTTTTAATAAAAAACATAAAAGCGTATATGTGTTAGCCTATTAATCTACAACCTTTATAGAAATAGCATGATATAACTCCATATTATGTTAATATTCCTTCATAGTTTTATGTTAGCAAATCGCTATTGAAACTTCAAAATTATATGCAGATACTGAATTACACTGTTACACTGTGATTAGCTTACTTGTCCATATAACAAATATTTAATTAATACCAATAAATTTAACATACAATACTACTCTAAGTATAGTCATTTGATTATAACAGAACTATAAACAACTGGAAGTGACTGTTCGCAATCAATACAATAGCAGGGCAGGTGCAGGTTGCATGCGTAAGGTGGGGAACAATTTGGTTTATGACTTTTATTCAGACAACAACCAGCTATAAAATGGATAAATGTGACGGTTCCTCTCTTTGTTTTCAAGCTGTATGTAAGTGGATAAATGAAATAAACATTTAAAGGAATAGGATTGATCCTAAGTCTATGTACGCTATGGTATTTTTCAATACAACTTTAGAATTGACAGAAGTTGGGAACCTTATTAACTTCAATATGTAAAAATTACATAGAATATTTTTCCAAAAATTACACAACTTCTAATTAATTCCATGCTTACTTCTTTATTCCTACTTCAATTTAAAGTGGTTTTTTTTATGTGAAACTAAAGTTTGTATGTTAAAGAATTAGTTTTTCACTTGTTGTCAGTCACTTGCTGAAAGAAAATTATTTGTAATAAAATTATTTTAACTAGGTATTTCTTCTCGTAGACAATCTTTTCAACGGGTTTTTCGAGATGGTTGTGGAGTGATATTTTATTATAAATAAATATTTTTCTTTTACATATAGTTTGTCATTGTTTTACCTACTAGTTCCAACTTTTAACAACATATGAAGCAAAAATAAGAAAAGAACGGATATCTCAGATTATTTGCGGGAAAATCTCAATTACATAATTATTATTGCAAAAATCATTTTGCAATTATTGAAATATATCCGAGAACACACATATTTGAATCGTAAATAATACATGTTTTTTATACACAATGTGGGAGCGTTGGTCAGCTACTATTTATGTTTTTTTTACACAAAGTTAATAAGCAATTAGAAGGTCGAACGCGCAAACGGTTCACATAAACATTTTCTACGCATTAATTACGTTACTCTTCCATGCTTTAACAAAAAATGGCTACCAGTTATCATGCGTTATATCTGTCGAATCAATTGTTAGTAAGTTACTGGAATTAATTGAAGCAATAAGAATTGTATGAGAAATGAGGTAGTCTTCTAAGTTTTAACTCTTAAGTATGCAAGTGCCTTTTAGAAAGACAGTTAAATATTTACAAATCATTACTATTTAATAGAGTTTAAGGCTCTAGCCAAATATATAAATATGATATACTGTAAACTTAAATCTGTGCAGACTTTTTATTGCGTTAACTCTTGGTTACTGGGTCTTCAATAGAGTTGGGGGAACTAACGAAATTATATGCCATGGTAGACATGTTTTTACTTAAATAATAAACGTCTAATTAAAATTCTATCATAATTAGCTTAGTTATTATCATCATCATAGACAAAAGAAGCCCACTTGGACACAGATAGTTTTCAAAATTCTCAACTACAAAACTTATACATATTTTGTTGTATAATTAAATAAAATTGTAATGTCACATTGACAGTTTATAACAACAAGTACACAATAATTATCATGATCGGATAAAAAACTCTCTTCGAAAGCTTCATTTTGCTGTAATAACTTTCAATACGTCTCACCCCAAGTTGTTAGAGAGCTGAAAATGACGGTAGTTTGTCAGTTATAATTATCGCCAACTTTTTTTTATCACGCACGAGTATGGAAGTATAGAAATAAATGGCTCCCATTTATTTCTCGAGAAATTAACCATTAAAACTCATTGCATCTCTCTTGTTTTTTCATTAACTATTTATAAATAATGGGGTGCAATTCAATTAGCCCCCGTGTTTAAAAGCATCGCATGTGCCCATTTACGAAGTACATTTTTTATTTTAATACACATTCATGAACTTACATATTAAGTGTGTGTAGTGTAAATGCCTTAATGTAAGGGCCATTATTATTCAGAAATAAATAGGTGAACGCGTTTGAGTTCTTTGTTTTCTTATTCCATTGCGAGTGCTGTCACGGTACGGCAATCAACATAGTAGGAGAATATACTATTTATTGTATCTTTTTATACGCAGTCAACAATATTGTGGTAAACTGATATAGATACATTTTTCGAGAAACCGTGCAAAACTATAGCAGCGCCACATATAATACTGTGTCGGTTTCTAAAGTGCAATAGGTTGTTAAATTATTGAGCTTATAAAATGTAACAAATAGAGTCCCAGAATGGCGTGGGCAGGCATGTTATTTACAGAACTTTTTCTCGTCACGTAATCAGAAAAAAAAATTCAAAGTTTATACTTACTTATTTCAAACCATTGATTATGTCTTTAATTATAATAAGACGCTAGCAATTGCAACCTTTCAAATAACTTATTAAAATTAAATTTGTAGATAAGGAGCCACTAACCGAAAAGTCTATAAACATGACTAACAAATTTAAACGACTACAAAACAGTGGTTTTAGATTTATTAATTTAAATCAGTAAAATACGCTTATTCAATAAAGGCAGTAAGAAAAATCAATGCTCACAACATATTCAGGACACAGTACACAATTGTAAACAAAAATAATTAGTTGCAATAAAGACTGTAAAACAAACTTTTAATGATATCTTTTCCGAGCTGAATGCATTGCATGCATACCTCAGACGTATTAGCCAACGTATCGGTGTCCTTTAAACGTACACCACATATCTCTCGCTCGACAATCCACAATTAACATTCGTTAAGCGAATTAAAGTCAGCTCAAGACAAAAGGCGGGATGTATCGGCGGGAAACAAGGGTGGCCCGTTTCAGTTAACAATACGGATTAATTATCGTCCGAAATCGACTCAAATATACCTGTCACCGGTGTTCGACGAGTGGCCCGATTTATATGGGGCTTGAACAATGGTAAATGCGGTAAACAGAACGGAGGACGCCGCAAAATGAATAAGACCGAAGCGACTGCGGCTGCGGTGCGGCGGCGATTCGCGGCCGTGTGCTGCAGTTGTAGTATGGGAGCTATGGCGTTGTTTTGGATGTTTCCATGTAATTTGAAATGATTTTTTATCTTTGTGTTGTAGTTTAAAGGAAATGTATGAAATTGACAAACAACCATATCAGACGGTAGAATATTTTAAAAAAAAAGTAAAATACTAAAGTCAACTGAAATTTACTCGTATAGTAAAAAAAGAAAATTATGTTTTGAAATTGTATGAAAATATAAAGCAGTCTTTTTACTTTATGTATCATTTATGACCACTTTAAATTTATAAACATAAATAGCTTTTCCTAAAAAAACATGTTCCGATAATGTTACTAAATAGCTCTCTATATAATAAAAATATTAAACAACTTCTGATGAAACGAAGGTCACATTCACAGACATTAAAATCTACATAAGAAATTAAAAACGTATTCATCTCTTCCAAATTAACTCAATTATCATAAAAATCTAATTCCGCCATTCTGCACTGACGTGATAATAATATATTAATAAACAATTTTCAAAATATACAATATTATATTTTTTTTCTATACAGATATCATATTCTAAATAGATAAATAAAGTTGGTGTGTTTGTTTGTAATATTAAAAGAACCACTTTATATTAAATGCATATTGATATATACAAGGTACACATACCAAAATATTTTTTTATACACCTTTTGTTTGTTTTTCTGTTTGTTCCAGCTAATCTCTGAAACAGTCGGACTGATTATACCGGGACTTCCACTGGCAGATAGTTACTATTTAACCCAAATAATAAAAAAGTGTATAAAACTCACGCAAATGTAGTCGCGGGCGGCCGCTAGTGTATTAATAAACAATTTTAATAATAAATTCGATACTGAATATATACATATACATTATATTCTCACTATGCGAATCGACATGTGAAACACACAACCGCGGCGCGCCGGTGACGCGCGGACCACCGGGCGGCGGTGTCAACCCTGATTCACGACCTACCGAATAGGGTTGGCACTCAACAGCTATATTGTAGTATAACTTTAAGTAGTATTTAAAATTTGTTGTGATAGCGTAATGTTTTCATAGTCAATAATGTTTTTTTAGGGTTTTCCGCGGAAATTCTTTGTTATTTTTTAATCGCTTAATCGTAATTCACATTTATAATTTAAAATGATTGCGCAAGATAAATTTGGCTGGGTATTAAAATATCGCAAACATTTATTTTATTTAACAGCGTGTTAAATTTACTTTCTAAAGTTAAATATATTTGGTTTTTTCATATACTTTACTATTACATTGCGTTACTTTATTTGTCTTTCTTCTTTACTTTATTGTGGAGAAAATGCAAATAATTTCTTACTTTAGCAAGTTCAAAGTTGAAAATATATAATTAAAAATCTCTTATTGGTCACGTAATTTGATCTATTGTTTTTTTTCTGTAAGTACACTTAAAGTACACATTAGGTAAGCAACCCTACTATACTGTGGCGGCAAAGACAAGCGTAGCATTGTTAGGAGGAATCCGCCTCAGCTCTGAATAAATACATTCATATTGCCACTCTAAATATGTGAGAAGCGAGCCTACAT
The DNA here is from genome assembly GCA_949126915.1 of Musotima nitidalis. Taxonomy (NCBI): domain Eukaryota; kingdom Metazoa; phylum Arthropoda; class Insecta; order Lepidoptera; family Crambidae; genus Musotima; species Musotima nitidalis. The sequence goes on from OX421419.1 coordinate 6,339,617, forward strand.
GAGAGAGTACCGACATGCCATTTTCATTACCTCAGTTACCATTAAAAGAGAAGGAAAAAAGAAGTTTAAGTTGCTCATAAAACATGTATTTTAATAGTAATTTCATGATAAATATCAAATTCAAGATCAAGTAATGTCAAAAGCGTCTTAAGATAAAGTCGGAACAAGCAGCTGACTAAATGTTAACACCAACAGCTCATTCTATCGACCACCTCTGTTTAATCGCGCCAAATCTGCCGCATTTGGCACGCCAAAATGTGCAGAAAATGGAAAAAACATGGCGCTAAACCGCGAAACCGAATGTATTTAAACGCCGATTCCGAGATCTCGACTCTCGAAAAAACGCTGCGAGCATTCGGTCATTTAAATTTTTCCAAAACGTGAACACAATGGAACAGAATCATTGCTTTTTATACTATTTTTAATTTTAAAATTTTAAAAAGAGGAATTCGGTTCGGCAAGGGCTGTCACATCATTCCAGCGCTGCTAAGTGACGCCGGACGCACGTCAGCCCGCTGGATATGTTTTATTTTCATACAAATCAGACTGCCTCGCCGCGTTTTTTGTTATCATAGCGTTGTAAACGAGTCTCGTACGAAGTAAAACTATGTTTCATTTATTATAAAACCATTTTTTTCCTTAAATCTGAACGGACCATTAATATATTAATATAATATGATTTTTACCCTTTTACCGTTTGGCATACACGTCTAACTGGATTTATTTAAATTAAACTACTTGTTATTAATATTATGTATATATTCAGTTTTATAAAAAGAAAATAAATTGCACTGAAGTAAACATATTTGTAATTTATAAACATTACTTCCAGCAGGATTTTCCTTAGCGCGCGGCATAATGGGAGCTGCCCTAGATAACATAAAGGCCCGTGTCCACCGCGCTTCCCCGTGACGCGACTCACGATTGACAAGCGTCCACATGACGCTAAAAGGTCTATTGTATACGGAGCGCTCGTTACAGCCGTCCGACCGGTCTTTAACACGCTCCCACAATGATCACTCTATACATAGTCGCGGTTTATCTTAAGAGAAAAGAAACGCGTTTGATGTATTAGTGATGGTGGTAGTGTGTCTTCAGAAGTAATGGGTTTTTATTGCACCACAAGTTTTTACGGTTTTTACGTATACCTCTTTAATTGATTGATATTGGAAACTGAAACATTTGGGCGTTGATCAATAATTTAATATTCGATAATTAATGCAAAAGGAGTACCCCCATATGAAGCAGTTACTCTAATTATTTGGAATGTGATATATTTTAAGAAATAATCCGTTTTGACATTTAACTACACAATGAAAATGGACAATAGGGTTCCTACATGAAATCCGTACAATATGATTGAAAGCCATTATGTTAATAAAAAGTTGCATAAAACATACATTCTCTCGATGGTTAAATATCGTCACATCGGATAAGGCTATCGCATTGCGATGCGTGATCTTACATCGCGGATAATATCGGATTGCGTCAATTACGCGACTGATCCGTGCGATCGCGCGATACATACCAATGCGTTGTATGCAACGACCTTTATTATTTTAAAGTGGTATTGTGGATATGCCCCTCACGAGTTTTTTAGTGTCGAACAATCGTAAAGCAAGTCGAGAAATCAAATAAAGTCTCTGTATCGCATGAATCGCAGAGATACAATGTGTGAAACTGTTTTACTTATTAGATTACTTTTAACCGAGTTTAAAAAAGGAGGAGCTTAGACGCTTATTAATCTTTAGTTAGATTAAAGTGGGCTCAAATACGTGTAGAAAAACTGAGATATATAAAATTAGAAATATTAAATTTGTATCATTAATCAATAACACACAGGTATTATTAATTGTTTTTTGGTTTGTAAATACAGGTACGTAACACATTTGCAAAATAACCAAACATTTTTTTTTCCTTTTTATTCTTTATTGGAATTTGTTAAAAATAATTGCAAAAGCAGTATAAACAGAGAGTAGTTGAGCAAAATCTGGAATCAGATTGTCTTAGTTGGATTGAAGTGGGTCCAATTGGACACCCGTTTGTTTGATTTAGCGATGCGAGACGCGGAAGCTACGAAATAGGGCTCGCGATGTAGCAGCCGCGCGTGGGACGAGTACAGCGCCTTACGCTGCTCAGTAGGGCTGGCACACGCCTTAATCGCCATATAAAACTAGGATTTAAATTCAAAGGTGTCTATGAAAATCCTACCAGGACCTTAGGAACTTTTATGTTCGCAAAAGCCTCGACCGTTGATAGGCAGGTGCACCATTTGCAGCTGAGGGTTGGCTTAGCCTTGATTATATGCATATATTCCAAATTCAATAAAAGAGACAACAATTCAAATAATTAGAGTAACTGCTTCATATGGGGGTACTCCTTCTGCATTAATTGTCGAATATTAGAAACATATTATAATCTGCAATTAGTCGTTGTGATCCCATTGGGTATGTGATAAGAATATAATGCGTAGCATAGTAATACGTCAGGTTCTTCAGAAGCTACATTCGCTTTTAAGTCCATCTCTTTCGCCTCTATTTAACATCAGGTACTATTTACATGTTATGTATACAAAAATAACACATATCCTCCTATATAAATAAAGAAACTAAAAATTGATTCTCGTATGTTATAAGGATGAAAATATAATTACGATAATGATGAAAAAAATCATAATTTTTTTAAAAATATAGAAATGTGTTCTTAAATTCGTTTTCGTCATTATAATACTTATACGTAAATCTTAGAAAAAGTAGATTTATGGTGTTCATGTATGTAGTAGAAATATAATTTGTGAGAGATGTAAATAGCTAATAAAGCAAAATGATTTCACAAAAAAAAATACAACATTCTCCAGCGAATGACAACCCTATCCTTCTGTCCACGTATTTAAAGGTTTAATAGTTACCGTTAAATAGGGATTACTTGCGAGATCGAGAAATGTCGAGAGAGTAAATCTTTCTATTATCGAACATCGATCGTAGCAGTCGAACTCGACAAACAATGAAAAACGTGACTGCGTCTTTGTATTACTATTTTTTGAAAATTACTTTCCTGGATATAAAATATATTTATCAATAAAGGTACTTCAGATACTTTAATATCTACAAATGCAAGATTATAGTTGGTTATAAATTTAAGAGTTGTATGAGTCGAGTGAATTATAGCACAACATAACAATTAGATATCGTGATGAAACAGCACGCCTTAAACACAAATTTGTGGCAATAGTCTCTGATACCAAGAATGGGGCCATGAACCCATCTTACACAGAGTATGAAACCTTAACAGAGGCAACTCAAACAAAAAACGAGCAAAATTTCACAAAGAAATCTGAAATATTGAATGTCAATCTAAACAAATGAATCATGATTTAAAAACTCGAAACTGTTTAGATATCCATTTATTCAAATCATCGCAAGTCATTTGTCAAAGGTCTGACGTTAAAGCCAGTTGCTGTATATTCTTTATTTAAACATGAAGATGAAGGGTCTGTACTACGTACTTTAAATAATATTGTGCGCATGAAGAACTATGTGATTTGGTAATGTGTAAATTCAGGATTCAGCGCAAGAGTTGCAATTCAGTGAGAAAGCGCATGTGTGGTTGCGTGGTACTTTTTTTTTCCACATTGAATTTTTACGAGTGTAGTATGCCAAGAGTAACTATGTATAAGTTTGTTCGTGAAAATAATATAAAAAACCGTACTGATTAAGTTTATTGAACAGTAACACATAATATTATCCAGACATAGTCCCATAGGGGGTGAGATCACGTCCTTAATTATTTTCCATATTTATTCTTCTCCTGCACTCCCATCTATTAATATTTCTGGCTACCTCTGTCACCAAAATTTTATGGATTTTGTAATCTTGTCTTATTATTTTTAAAATTCCTATTTTAAAAATAAGCTTCCAGTACTACAGAAAAATCGCTTTTTGACATATGAATATCCACGTTTACCATACATACTTTATGCGCTGATGGAATAAAAATGACTCCGACTTATAACCCGGGGCATATGTTGCCGTTGCCTGTGCCGATATCAATAATTGAAAAGCTTAAAGCAATGGAGTACACAGAAGTTGTGTCATTAGTCAACGAGACGCCGGAGCGGTACCCGGCAATTTAGTCGCCCTGCTCTGCTCGAGCTGTAAATTGCAGGCTGCCGCACACTCCTTTTATTTATTTGTATTTATAAAGCATTCGGATCCTAATTATAACGGAGCGTACTCTGATTTTGATAGTGTTGCGCCCGCGGTTATCGGGTATCGAGTCGCTTTGCTGTTTCGTAATAATAAGTGGTTTGTACAATACGTTTCAGATTAATAATTTTAGTTTTAGAATGTAGGGTTTTAGGTAATTATTCTACACTTTAACGTCAAGATTATGCGATTATCTGATTATAATACTTAGATAATATGGAGTCCCTTTTTAATTGTTCTAGTCTTATTTGTTTCGGAGGCAAGTTGTTTGAGCTAATAGTATGATTATACATCGTACGAATGTTAGTAAATTATATTTAACAAACATTGTTTAGTGTTGAGATCTAGCAATGAGGCTTTCATCAATTTGAGAACGAATCATACGTAATTTTTGAAAATCTATAACATATTGTAAAGTTGATTCACATTGTTAAAATATCGTCAGTATTACAAAAGTAAGCGGTAGCAGATATTTTACTGTCTGACATTTAGCCTTTATTTATCGATAGTTCTATGCCCATTGTCTTACCCATTCGTATTATGGTATGGAATTATGCAATTTTGCATACAAGTTTTCTATACTCGAACAAGGTAATAAATAAATATAAGTATACGATACTTATTAATAAGATGTTTTATAACTGTGATGTAGTATGGAATTGAAAAGATTATAATCATAGAGTACTCCTGGTATGTAGGCATTTCATGACATGAAATAATTTGTATAGTCACTTCAACGTATCAATGGATATAGCTCATTTGATTTTATAAACAATCAATCGTAGTATTGTTTAATAATATGGTAAATACGTTTTTATTTTTACGATTTTATGAAGGACCGCTTAACCAATTAGACACATAAAAATATCAAACAGTAAGATTCGTTTCTTAGTTTCATTAAGCCAAGGGAGAGCAATCTAGATATAAATCAAGTATAGGAGATACTTCTTTTTCCTTGTTACCAGTTAAAAACTTTGGCTAGTGTCTTTTTAATAATAATTATTTAAAAAACCGAAAAAAAACAATATTGCAAATGAAGTGTGTTTTGGAAGTTGTTGCTACCAGCGGTGACGGAAAAATATTTTTTCGGAATGTTTACAAACTAATGTTAAGGCACATAAATCCATTTTCCAAAAGCCACATCTTGTTACTCGTTAACAACGTTGGCGAATGTCTATGTAATAATAATTAGGTAAGTAACTACAATCACATTAGAAACCGTCTAAAAAAAGAAGATCCTAAAAGCTTACAACACTATTGCAAATCAAGTGCTTTTTGGAACAGTTGTTGCTACCGCGCTGACGGGTTAATGACAGGCCGCGCTTCCTGCTATGTTAATTCGGTGGAAGTCAATAGTAACCTCCATGGAGTTGCCACATTCTTTTTTTCGGTAGGTATACAAACTATTTTCGGTAGGTACGTGTACTGAACTTTTTGACGCCTTCCAACACGCTTTGCTTTGTTTTTCTTAAGGCGAGTGCGCATTAGGGCATTTTCTTTTAAATGTTCTATAAAATTACCCCGACGTGTATATTTAAGTTTAAAATTAACTTAAAGTATTGTTACGAACCATTAATGTAGAAATCAACATACTGTTATGTTATATTTTATTTAAAAAATGCATTTAATTATGAATATTACTTTGAATATTGGCAGGAATATTTCGTGCAATGGTGCTGATTTTATGTTATAAGACGATAAATTTATATTACTCTACAGTTTTGCTTGAAACTATACAGCAAAACTTTAGTCATAAAGAGTCTTTAGTCTAAGGCCGTGTCCCCAGTAGGCAAACTGTTAGCGGCCGACTGAGTTGCAAGACTGAGAGACCGACGCGACGCTGCAAACTCCGTATAGTGAGCGCAAAACTAGCAGACTGTGGACACTCCATTTCAAATATATGGAAGGGCATACTAAATCGGTACGCCGCAAACTCAGTCGGCCGCTAACAGTTTGCCTACTGGGGACACAGCCTAAGTAGTAAAAAGTTTGGTAAGTCCTTAACTTAGAACTACATACACAAAGCTAAATTCTGCTCTATTGTAAACTCCCCCCAATTCCATCGATATTTTGTTACGTCACGCAGTCGACGATGCACTTACACGTCTGTCAATCGAAAATGGTAATCCAGATAAAAGGTACGAGTAATACGGTAGTTTTGCTTGTCTCAATCATGACGTTCAAAGCCTTACCTACGTTAATTGATTATTTCCACTGTGTTTTAAAACTGACAGTGATGTAAATGGATTTCAATAAAGCAACTTTCAATGATATGTGATTTTTTAATTAATATAAAAAATATAAGCGAGCTTTAGAATGCACTTAACAGTCTCAAACCAGAATGATGTATTGATTTTTATATTTTTGTATGTTTCTAGTCAATAGTATTTTTTGACTGTAACTGTGATTCTTTGATTATTATTCTTTTTGGTGCCCTGTTGTATCGGCCTGGAATAGTGCAACACCATCTCATGTCGCATGGTTTCATAAGAGTTGGCGAAGTAAAATCCTATCGGATGAAGGGCAACAGCGTCGTCCTGCGCACTGGCTTAAACTGAAATGATGTGATGATAGATTTTTAGGAAATACTCCAGCGCAAAATACAATTGAAACCTACAGATATGTAAACTTAAAGTGAACCAGGATCGTAGCAAGTGGAAGGATATGTTCTCTGACTACTCCTACGGGAACAAGGCGCGTTAATACGTACGTACGATAATATAGACGTAAAGGCACATAGAAGTGTTGAATGGGTACACGATGTTCGCATTCCCGCCAAGTAATCATGGAGTGTGCAATTTGAGGCTTTAAATCAAAGAACCGCGTAAACCCGCTACCGATAAATTACAGCGAGCGGCCAACGCGGACGATTAGCGTAACAAGAAAATGTTTCATTTCGAAACGAATAACCGTTTTCATTCCGTCATTATGTCAGTGAACATTAATTTTAAGTTCTTTTTCTCCCTGATGATATACTAAGTAATTAATATTTATACAACTGTCCGCGCCTTACGATCCTTTGAATATTTAAGTTGCATAAGTAATAAACAAAGAGAAACCTTTGCATATTTTGTCATTTCGAATGCCGATATAGCGCGGAATGGTATACCTACCCGTTCATAGTTTTATAAAACGTTGACTCAATTCCCACACTAGACACATGAAACTATGGAAAATATCATCTATTTATTTTTAAATGTTATTACGATACGTATAAGAAAGTCGATTTAACAATAATTTGAATGCTACACTTTGTTTTTTTTTGACATAGTTTATTTATAAATCTATCAAATCAACACTTTACATCAATATATTTTATTAAAAATAAAATAACTCAAATCTTAAAAAAATTGGGGGAAATGTAATATTTTGACATGACAATAAAACCAGCCCCCACCAGTTCATCACGGTAATTTATGGTGTCCCACAAAGTTTGCTTCCTCGTTATTAATTTCGACATTAATACTGTCCCAATATCCTGCCCATAAATGTCATAGCCACTGGCGCCTGCGCAGGTAGAGCACATCTAAAAAATAAGTACACAAAAACATTCAATTTCCTACACAATGAACGAATGACTCAAAGCAAAAAAACAACGAAATTTATAACACCTCCCGCTACCCGGCCACCGGTATAAAAATCCTTAGAATAGTAATTTTTCTAACAAAATTTAGTGATATGTCAAACCTGTTCGACGTAGCAAATAAAAATGTAGAAGACGAGGACACTCGATGAAAAAAAATATATGGAAAGACTTTGGGTTATTGCTAAAACAAGAGAAGGTTGCCATATCAATCAAGGCGTTGACAAAAGTGGATTTTTTTCTACACGCTCGGGCCGTGGGATGAAAAAAGGGTCGGTGTTTATGGAAATGCAATAAAACCTACACGAGACCTGCGCGGGCGCAGCAGGACGGACATCGCGCCCTTGTTGGTCACATCTCTTTACAATAATCTATACGTTTAGAAAGTAATTAAAGCTGTATTTCATAAAGAATACAAAAGCTCCCATTTATGCCAACAGGTATCAATTAAAAGCACTAAAAACTCTTCAAAATTTTTTTTTTTATTTATTAAATTAAAAAACAAAAATTGACTTAGTAGCGTAGTTAAATAAAGTTAGAATTTTCTCAAATATAGAAAATAACTTTTAACAAGTTATTATAGCTTATATGTTAAGTCCTTCATATATGATTTTAAATTGCTTTACATTTCTACATCTACCTAGTTTGTAGATAGTACATATTTGTAATTAAACCTTTTTTAACATTAACTACACAGTAAACACAAATACGATGTAACATCCAATCGACATATTGATTACAGCACGATAAATTAAAAACAAACACCTACAACTTATTAAAACCATACAATTTTTTACAAAATGCGATACTGTTGAACTTCGCACGGGAATTGAACCTGACCATTTCTACACTAACCTGGTCAGGTAGACAAATGCGACGGAGAGAATGGTAAAAATGTGAGAGGCCTCCTACTGTGAGGCTAGGCCCCCGTGTCACTCGGCCTACCAGTGAGACTCGGGCTTTTTGCGCCCGTGAGAACGTATTTAAATTTAATTTATGGACTTTTGGACACTATAAACATGATAATTAACATTACAACTGGTGCTGTCATGTCAAGTTAAAGTTTACTTTTTTTGTTTGTTTATATGAAAAGATTTTTCTTAAATCTATTTTTGTCTATCCTGATTTAATGTGTATTAATGAATCTCTCACAAATTAAAAGTTTTAATTAAAAGTTTAGTATTTTTTCGGTTAATATTACTTAGAAATAAAATAAAATATAGCACTGTTAGTGAAGACATCGTAATAATTTTCATGTGCATACTTATGTGAGTTATGAAGTAGCGCACATATCAACATGCATCTTCTATTTTCATTTATTAAAGAATTTTTTATTTACTGAAGAAAATAATCTTTATTGAGAAGTGATGAATTCTATGTAATATTCAAATAAACAGCATTTTGAATACTAACTTGAAAAACAATTTCAACATCCATGTACAGTTCAAAAATTCTATTACACAAGCCCTTTTTTTAAAATAATTAACAATAAATGCACTAAGTATAACCCGCTTCCTTTTGTAACTTGTGTCACGGTTCACTTTCGAGAATTTATTCGTTGGAGTACCGTGATCGATGACCCAACCGTTCCGCCGAGACACACTACTGTGCCTCTAAAAATACGAATATTTACCGTTTCGGTGGACATTTTACTTTATATTAATTAAGCCCACTTAAAAAGCGGCGATAGCCCAGTGGCGAGACTTTAAATTCAGAAGGTCTCGGGTTCAAATCCTAGTCGCCGACCTATGACTTTCGAAATTATGTGCGTTATCGCTTGCTACTTGGCTCGCAAAACACATTAAGAACTTGGTCCCGGCTATCATGAACATCTATGAAAGCCCTTATTAGGAATTCAGTGAATCCTTACAGCTAGTTAGAATCACGTTTTTTTCTGTTCTTTGGAGACCAGACAGCAGTCGCTCCAAGTAACAACTGAAATTCAGTCAGCAGCCCCTGGACCCTACATTTAAGTCTAGGGCAACAGGGATAATGCTAGGATATGGTTTAAATCAAGCCCGTTCTTTGTCTTCGCACTAGCCTGTAAAGGGTCAATAGCCTGTCAGATTTTATCACGAAAATAAATACCTAAATCTTACGTAAATTACAATGCAACAAAAATAAAATATGGCTTCCTTCATTCAATTTATTTGCATATTTCATAAAAACTTTGTTGCACTAGCTAATTTGTCGGCATTTTACTTTTATTAACATTACATGAATTCTTTCGAACAAGTTGTGGTAATAGGTATACACATACAGTAGGTACGGTCAATTATATGTCAACTCTTAACTTTTAGTTATTAGTTGTACATCCAATTTATTTTTTGACATAGCATATATCGACTTAATATAAACTTATAATGTCAACTTTATATACATAAACAGAACATCAACACATCCGAGGCAAAGCTAGTTATTTATTTAAAATAGGTTCAATCTTTCAAAATATATTTATCGTTAATACTAACTATTTAAGATTCAACTTAGCAACTAATGAGTAAAGGATCCATTTGTGAGCATTAAAAACCCTTTTCAATGAAAGTCTTTTTAGAAACAAACAAAATTACTCAAAAAGTACAATTATCGTTTTTGAGTAATTTTGTTTACAAGCTGGCATAAGCAGTGTGTGAAATATAAAAGTACAATTATCGTTTTATGTTTCACACACTGCTTATGCCAGCTTGTAAACATATGGCATTAAATGTTATACGTGTACCTACCTACACGTGTATAACAATATATGTCCCAACGAAAACATAAATTCTCCATTTAGAATAATAAATGCTCGGGTCCGCGCTTAAGCGACACACACAGATTTAGCCAGACTACATTTATGGATATAGTGTAAGAATAGAGCCTCATTGTAATAGTTTATTTGGCACTGGTTCGGGCCGCGCATGCCAAGTAGCCGAGTTCTACGACCGATGCTTTTCAGCTGCTATAAGCAATACTATAGTGTTTTTTCTTAAAGATAAATTATTTATTGTATAACATAAAGTACCAGGGCAAATTTAATGTTAGAAGTTATAGTATCCTGTAGTTTCAAAGTAAAATAAAAATAAATAAATATAACATACGTTTAGTTCTAAGTACCTAATAAGCAGCACTACTTGTATACTTGTTTTAACACACATAAAATATCTAATTGAAAATGAAGCAAAATTAAAGTTTTTCAAGTAGTTTTCAAAGTTTATGTGTAGATAACTCCACTAAAGCGACCAATTAGGTATACATAGCAATTAAACTTCAGATTGCCTGAAAGAGATCGCTTTCAACGATATCACCGCCTTGATTGACAATTGTCAATGTATATAATTGTTGGGTATAATTATTTTTTGTCATTAAAAATCTATCTACCTATTAATTAAACTTGAAGTAAATAAAAAGAGACTCAAATCTAATTCGAGATGTAGAAAACATAAAAACAATTAATATTGAGCTGCCACTTTCACACAGAGGTTTTGACTAAAAGAAACAAATAAAGTGGTTAGTGTTTTGAGAGGTAAAACTTTACTCTGTACCTTACAAGGTTCCCTGTTATTGAGACATCGTTTATCACGGCCCCTGGCGTACAGAGGCGTCCGAGCCTCCCCGTAAATCAGGGAAATAAAAATGGTGGCATGTTCGCACGTACGGACCGACCAGCTACAGAACTCAGTTAGACAGAAGGTTGTTTACATCAGACTGTATGCAACAAATGTCGAGCTAACAATCATAGAATAAATAAATGTGTTACTCAAGCATTAGTAAAACGAAGGTGCATTGGAGATATTTTCGTCAGATCTATTTACGACATACATTCAGTTTCAGAATACTGTAGTTTTGGTAATTATTGCAGGCTAAGCAACCAAAGTAAATTCTTTATAAATTGAATTTTCAAGATAACTATTACTATTGTTTACTAGACAAGGGTGAATGGGTTATAACTGTTCAATCCGACTATTATAATATCAGAATAGAATTCGTTTAAATGATGTTGGGCTTTTACGTATGAAAAAAAGCTCACACGACGGATTTAATATCTGCAGCATTTACTTATGAGCATAAGCTTGTAACGACATATGTAAAATCTTTCGCGTTCATGTCTGCATAATCTTATAATCGCTATAGTTAAGCAGGCGACTTTCTGCAGTAAACTATACAGCGGACGGCTCCCGGCGGGATGTACGGGCTAGTGTTGCTCGTATCGCATACAGCTCCCGAGAACGCGCTTTTATTGCCCAACTGCCAGTATCCACACGCTTCCAGAACTTTCTAAGAAGCTAAATTTCCCTTGAAAACGGTTGTAGAGTTTTTAGTCTTAGGAACCAACACTAAAAGTAGCAGTTATAGTAGGTTTGATATGATTTTGTCCTAAATGATAAATAGATTAATCTTAGGGATTTCATTTTAATTAAAAATATATTACTGACATAATTTTAGTTCAAGCAATAAAATATTGCGTTAAATGTCTAGGAAAACAAATTAATATATCTGAATGTAACCTACAAACATATTGTTGAAGGAGAATTCTTAATAAAATGAAAGAATTTATCAAGATTCGATACAAACTAGACTTTGATTTCATAGCAAGCGACAAGCCTGTTCGTAATTGGTATTAAACAAATACCCTCCATTCCACAGCGCTATTTACTTAAAAGTATTACTTTTTATTTAGTAGCTAATTTATTTGCAAAGCTGCCTATTTTATTCTTAATTATTATGACATAAATTACCCCACAACTTTGTCAGTGTCTCCGCATACATAACCACATGAATTTATTTCGCAATGTCACACAAAACAAAAGGAATATAATATTTTTCCTCGATTCAAATCTTTGTGAGAAATTTTGCGAAAACTATTTACGAAACAATGCCATTTTAAATATGATATATTATAATTGAGCTAAACGTATTGTCGTCTAGTATAATAACCTAAATAAACTCTCTATAATTCACAATAAATATAAATAATTCGCTATTCACAGTGCGGTTGATGTGCGCACACTCTCGCTCATTTTCGTTCAGAAATATGAATTTTAAAGAGGTTGTATAATCAAATTTTTGTGTTATCTGAGACCCATCTTCAGCGGCAACAATTTGGTGGCAAAACGCGTTATAATTATACACAATTCCAGTTATTACTTTATCTACATTTATTATGTTAATTTATTATATTTATTTTCTTTTTGGGAAACGCACCTTTTTGTGGGCTATTTCTCACTGATGACGTCCTGAGATTAAACTAGATAATAATGTCTTTTAGCACAATATTAAATGTTTTTGACGTTCATAAATTACTAGTTTTAACACTTTTTTTCTTTTAAACTGACTTCGCATGTTTCTACTGTTTTAAGTACAGAACAATGATTATGTTGGAAAATAATTGGTCAAGATAAAATATATTGAAAAAAACAATATAATTATACCTTTCAATAAAATTATACCAAGTTATTCCAGAAATGAAATGAACAGGTACTGTATAAATATGAAAAAATATGTAAAACGAGTACATTTCATATTCAGGACATTATTATTATTATAACAAAAAGCGAAACATGTTAATAACATTCTCGTTACCCCTCGTGGAAAACTCATGAAATGTTTCATGTCGGTAAAACATCGGTCAGGAGGATCGAACTCAGTGCTATTTGATTACCTATTAGCTTAACAATCGAGCAATACGAATAAAAATGTTAAATAATTTACAATGATATATTTTTTATTTTCATATATCTAATAACTGCAATGTAACTAACTCTATTATTGTCCTTGCTTTATATTTATAGATGTGAAGCATTATCTGTTTGTGATGTTTGTCTGTGCTACGGAAGGCACGTTAAGCCGTTGGTCCCAGGTATGACTTTTTCTGGTAAATTAAAGGCACTGAAGATGGTAGCTAGTGCCTAATGGTGGACTAAGAGAATGATAGTTAATGTTCATTAGTTACAATACAACCGTTTATTAAATTTCAATAAATTTGATACGGAAAAAAAAGACACAGGTTACTGTATTTTTTTTAATTTACACAGTTCGTTAGGAGCTCATAGACAGCGTCGCGGACTGTCACTAGTTAAACTATAAAAGTCATTAGAGTATTTTAAAACAAAGAAATTCATCAAACGCAAGGTTATAATGTTTTTTATTAAGTGAGACGAATAATTTTCCACTTGTTTACTTCACACTATCAACAGTATAATGAGCATGCATTGTAAGAAAATTCCCATCTTCTAATTCGTGTCAAGTGCACCGTTCTGATTATTGTGGATAGAAATTAAGTATTTAATTCATTGTTGTAGTTTAGCGTTTTGTCCAATTAGTAGAGCGGTCCAAGGTTGCAGTTTCTTAATGGGTTCCGTTAATTATCATGTTACAGTATGGCCGATCACCTAACCGTGCCACGACTCGTTGCCGGATTCTCGTTACGATTGTTGCTTATTAAAAACTACATGCAATAAAACTAAACCAACTAAATAATACGTCATCAAAAAAATATTAACTTCCTTGTTTATGAAGAATTCGGCCACTAGCGAACCGAATGTTAGACGAATTTCGAACGTAAAAATATCTCAACGTAGTATCTGAATTTAGATTTTATCGCTCGTGTAAAGATAATTCGTTATGACGTAAATATATTATATTATCTGTACGTATCTTCAGGATGAGCCGGCGAGCGCAGCTCCGCGCTGGCCAGCATTGTCTTACATTTCCCACAGTGAAAATAAAAGTGAGAATTCAATGTTTTCCGAAGCGCATTAACGGTATCTCTGTACACTACAGTGAATCTTAATATTGAAACTACACCATCCGCGGTTAAAAACCATGACAGCCGCGGCTCCGACGCGCGACGTAAAATTGTTTAACAAAATCACTCCTATTTCAATTATGCTAATTCAAACATGTAGATGCAATTTATTAAGTTTTGTAATTTGGAATCGTGAACAGCGACGCTTGAGTATGATGGCGTTGTAGTAACAGGCGGAACGCTACAATGAAACCATAACGTTCTGGGCATTACGTAATTTGGCCAACAAAGGCAAATATGCCGTGCCATTCGGCTAGTTTATGTGTGAGAGGCGGTATTAAGGTAAATTGTTCGTACAATTGCGCGCACGGGCCACTCGTTAGGCGACGCGAGGCGAGCGCGACGGGCCTGCGACGCGACGCCGAGTGTCGCATTGTTTCAGCTGTATGCGTACCCGACCTTACATTAAATGTAACTGGAAGATTTATGGCGGTCATGCGGAGGCTAGTTTAGTGGACGCTGAGCAGTTTCGTCGAAACGTTCAACTTTCATAAGTGCCCAATTTGTGGGAGCGCTTAGTGCGGTGTCGTGCGCGGGCGTGCATGCTCCGCCTTTTTATTGCTGCCCCTTAACTGTAAACAACACCCATTCTTGTTGGTACTGTCTCGAAATCCTACTTACAACTGTTTTATCTTTGATATAATGTTCGAAATAACAAGCGAACAGCTCCGAAGGAAAACCTGCATCATTTTATATGTAACAAAGTGCTTTAATCGAGGCGTATTTTTCCATTATTATTCACGTTTCATAGTAAAATTATTAAAATAAAATTAGTGGTACAATGGTACTGCAGCGAAAAGGTTGTACCGACAAATCTTTATGATAACCCAGGTCATCCGCAAAATGGGGTGCCTATTGTCGCTAATACAAAAAATTGGTCGGATTCTTACACTCACCAATCTTCGCTTGGGCTTGATGAGGGGTCTGTTCTGGCCGTTCATCTTGTAGTAGAGGCCGCACGCGTTGCAGAGGTAGTGGCCGGTGCCGTCGCGGCGCCACAGCGGCGTGCTCGTCGCTCCGCAGTTCACGCACTCTCGACCCTCTGTCGCATACAATTTACTATTAAAAATCGCATACTTTTAACGTTCTTTATAGAATTCAATTAATTAATTCACGTTATTTATCTTCATTTTTTTTATTGACAACTGACATAGCGTGGAGATCAATGCATGCAGCCCACGTGTATTTACGTAATAATAAATATATTGGTATCAATTGTATGATATTGAATTGTGTATCAAGTATATTATTGTATTTTCGTAATAATAAAGATATTTGTGTACCAAGTATATCTTTACAAAGAAATATATGTTTATGTGTTGTCTAGTACATAGTAAATACAAGGATAAGATGTCTTACATTCAAAAACAGTAATTTTAATTTTCAATTATTTCTAACTGTAAATGAAATGAAGCTTCGAATCTTCATTTAGGTACTTATATTAATTATATTAGAATAAAAATATCTTATTTAAATTCAGTAATAAAACCAAATATATTATATGAAAAACACAGCGCAACCAAACCACAACCGCCATAACTAAATCAAAAATAAAAAGCAAACCAAAGCCTGTGTTTGATTTACCTGTCTCCTGGCAGGCTGGGGAAGACGAGAGAAAAAATCACATTCAGAAATATTACGGAATCAATATTCACTAACAAACAAACATGCAATAAACAAACATACACATTATAAGATGAAATTTTTACTAAAAAAACAACTTGTCCGCTGTGAGCAGAGTGAGAATCAAATCTTTTGGATGACCGGTCCACTGCTCTATAATGAAAAGCAGCAGCTAAGATTTCATCTTATAACTTACAGCATTGTAAATACAAAACCATAAAAACAGACACTTTTAATAAACATTACATAAACAAAGACCGCACTACTCCTTCATACAGTTTGCTCAACAACAAACATAATTGCAATTACGGCGAAAAATTGTAAAATATTCATTAACAAGGGAAAGCGGCGAGTTTCACTTGGCGGGAAATATATCAAGATTTTTTACACGCAAAGGAAAACTGGAGAAAGTAACGTTACTCTCTTATGGCAGATTATTTAAATTAATACTCATAGGTATCATGTGTTTTATTATGTAACTCAAAATCTATAAAGGTTGCCTGTATTTTAGAAGACCAGTATTAATTTAGTATGCCTGCACTACGCTCTTAAGGGTGGGTTCGACTCCCACACAGTACAAATGTTTGTGTGTGCATGACCATGAAAATAAAAGGTATCGGTTTCTGTATTAAATTTATATTTATCAATAAAAAAGTATTTATTTATGTTTACCGTTTATTTAGTATCCATAATACTGGTATTATCATTAAGTAGTTTTATCATTAAGTAAAGGACTGGTCCTTAATGATACTTATTTTGGAGCTAAACAATTGGTGTGACATTAAATAATAATTTTAATTTTAAGATATTTATTTATTTATGAACCTTGATCGGGTGTGCGACAACCAAGTATCGTTCAATTTGAATACGAATGCAAGGATTTTAGTTGTAGCCGGCAATAGTTGCTGAATAAATATCTTAGTCAAAGCGAAATTTTAAGTTACGCGATAAGAGCGTTGTTTTAGATTTTGTTGAAGACAATTAAAGTATACAGAAACGAAGCTTAGGTACTTCACCATCGCGGTAACTATAGTCAATTACATTGAGTGTACCCTATCATGATTTATATCACTATACGCGATCTAAAAATGACGCTCTCTTAGTAATGTTGGAACACAGCAGTATTTTATTGTATCGTCATAGAGTTTATGTGTGTGGTCTAATTACAGCAAATGTTTTAGCAAATCCTAAAGCGGGATTTGAACCCGCGACTATTCACCAGGACAAGAAGACCGTTAACTTTTTTATAGTCAATTAATAAAAATACCAATATAATTTTACTTTCAAAGATAAGTTAACTCACACTGTCTTCTCACAATTTTTTTACGTCACGTTTTTAATATTACATATTTAATATTCCACGAATACATTCAATCTTGAATTAATAAGTTTTCCTACTCTCTCCAAACATTTATAAGTAGATTTTTGGAAACCTATGACTTAGACATAAAAGTGTTTACTTTTGTGAACCTGTAAATATTACTGTCCTTTTAATAAACATTGCAAGTGAAATATGTCAGGTGAAACAGGTCGGTATTACTATAGCTATTACGTTAATACACGAAAGATGATTCAAGATGTTCCGCCAAATGTCAATCCATTCCGTAAAGAAATACCAAAGAAAAAAAAAATTTAAACATGCACGTTATTCAAATTGTAATAAAAACGAAAAGACAAAGTATAACTTATAAATACATTGCTACAATGATGAATTTCAACTTTACTATCATGTTTCTAAGTTATTTATACAACAAATTAAAGGAACTAGGTATTAACGCATTCGAGTATCTCGATGTTTAACAGAAGCAACAAAAGCGAATCGCTATAAAACAAAATTATTGTTGCAAAAATATTCGAGAGCGTCTAGCGAAACAGAGCGGAACCAGAGCTATAAAGTAAAATATTACCTACATGCTAATTTTCACTACATGTAATTGTACACAGTACGCCTGTTATACGTCTGAGACGATTCTAAACGGAAGCCATACCATTTCATCCATGAATCGACAAGAATTGCAAATCTTATTTTTATGAATAAATGCTGAGATAAGCTCTTTTGCCACCTAATAAATCAAGCTACTCAAGCGGATCACATAAATTAATTGAAAGTTAATTTAATCAACATGCAGTTTAAGGAATCATGCTGGTTGTTATGTTATCTTCCATAGCCCCTGAACGAGCCGCCCTCCAGGGAACAGCGCACCGAAATTTCACTTTCTTAATTGATTTCATTTGGATCAAACAAGCAATTTCACATGGTTAGTGAGAGGATGTGTTCACATATGGGAAGCGCAGCGCCGCCCCCAATCTCTCTAAACTCGATTACACGATCGATGATTTACCGAGATCGATTTAGAATCTCGTTACACCTTCGCATCCTTTTAAAAGGGCTCCCACGTCTGAAGTCTCAGTTAAATACGGGTCGTCTGCTAAATCTACTCCGTAAATATCATTACTGCCAACTAAACGAAGTGGAAAAAAGCAAACAAGTATATTTGAGTATCGATCGAGCGAATGAGGATCGATGCAAGTATATCGCATACATATCTCGATCTGATTATCGCGTCCCGGCAGACGACGCGCGCTCGACGCTTTGAATAAATAAACGCAGGGTCGCAACAGGAAGGTGAAAGTGGTCGAATATCCCGATAGAAAAAAATGTTTAAACGGACCCAAAATGTTTTACGAGCTTCGGGCTATGCAGCCATTCATCTTTTTTATGTAAAACCAGATCACAACCGGCAATTAAATCGCCCGGACTTTATCGAAAACTTATTGCGATCGAACCGACGACTCACTTTTTGGCCTAACCCTTTACATTTTTTTGGTCGGTCGATAAAGCCTGTAATTTGTTCCGACTTTGTAATAAATAAACACCAATAACGATTATTAGGAAAAAATAACAGGATATTACGGCGAGCACGATGTTTTATGTCGGTGTCTCTAGCCGGCCGGTGCGGTGGACTGATTCAGTTCAATAGTAACGTCTCTATTGGTAAAAACGTTTGTGAAAGTCGCCTCGGCCGCGGGCGGTGGCGTTTCCGAGATTTACAGCCGCTCGCCTCTCATACATCGACATTACACGTATTATTAAAGAGAACTGCATCTCTGATTAATAACAACAACGTTATAATTGTTCAATCCGGTTCAATCACAGTGATAACTGTTTTAATACGAACTCTCTGAGTTATTTCTTAATTCCCTGCCGAGTCTGCTCTATCGAACGATCTCGGGTCGACGTGATTTTGACTAACAATAAAGATATATTCTTGAAAGTACTGACATTGCGGTACATGGCCAGATAGGAGCTATCCTGAAAGTGAGTCGTTTGAGCGAAAAATGGTTGTTTGTTCAAAATTAGAATGCGGCTCGGCCTTTATAGCCCGGAGTGACGCGCTCGTGACGCGCCGGCGCTACGTGCTCGCGATAAAAGATTTCCATCTGCCATATTTACGTGGTCGAGTGGGCGGCTTTGTACGTCGAGGGTCTCCTGGCGAACCCTCCCCGAGAGTGGAGTTTTCACACGCTTGTTGGGAAAACAGCGCACTGGCGGTGAATCGCTGAGGACGCGAAATCTCGAGACCCTCCAACTATCGATGCGCTACATTACAGCGCTGCCCGTTACTTCCCGGCGGGGCCGCGAGTAAAAACGCGGACATAGTCACGTACAGCGCTAATGTGCACTGGGGTAATGTAATTTAAATGAAGGACTAATTCGCTCCCGTGTACCGTGACGCGCTCTCTCGGCGCATCGGCCCATCAACACGTAACGGTGCGGCTATTTTGCATACAAACCATTAAATTATTGCTCAAAACTTATTCTCTGTTGCGCCACAGAGGCTGTTATTACGCCTTAATTATATGCCCGTATGCAAATAGGAAATTTTAATGGTAGCCGATGGTCTCGTGCGAGGTCTCGGTTTTTATTGAGCATTGTACTGTTGAAGAAGAACAAAAAGAAGAGTGTTCACAAGTCGTTGACTCGAGAATGTCGGCCGATTGTTTTAGTCCGAATTTGACGAGTTTGTCACAGCGTTGTGAGTGGAGGATGAAGTCATAACCCAGAGGTATGTGTTCTGCGGCAGCGAACTGCGTCGAGTAATATTTACATTTAGTATTACCATACGGAGGATAATTACATGATGAGCTGTGCCCTGATGGGCTGCAGTGAACCCTGCATAATAGCCGCGGTCGGCCATGATGCCGCCACTCCGGCAGCATTCCGCGTATGTGCTCCAATACGACTGCTGTTACTTATCTTTTTATTACACTAACTAGACTTAACCAGTTTTATGTCAACTACAAAAACTTGTAAGTTAAACGTGCGAATATATAGAACGAAATTGCTCGTTTTACAATTTTATTGAAACCATTAACATTATACACTCAATTTTATAAATGGAAAAGTATAATTTAATTTATCCCAAAATTTTGCCCTATTCGAGTCCATTATTTTTGAACGATCTTTAATAATTAATTATTTTAAAATTACACTATTAAATTTAGATTAATAAGTTTTGTCTGCAAGTTTTAAGCATTGACTTTGCCTTAAATAGAGGGAAAATGTTCAGAAGTCTTTTCATAACGAATGCCTAAATTATAATAAATCTATTTCTGTCAAACTTAAGCGCGATCTGTCCATTTATTTTTAGCTTAGCGTTAATAGATACGAAAGAGTATCCTATGAATATTTGGTATATTTTATCATAAAAAGACACATTTAATACAGCATATTAATAAATCTGATATCATATTTAATCAGTTTCATGTGAGCACAATGTGTAATGCAAATTCTGAATGCAATTGTGCCGACAGACCGTGACGAATTTGGTATACCTACCTACATTCATCAATCTCAAGGATGTTCGCTTCAAAGAAGAGGTACGGACACGTTTCGGACTCCTTGGTTTTAATTAGGTCGACCACCAGATGTTCACATAATTCAACACGCAAAAAATGTTACTTTGTTGAGGTTGCAACCTCATCAACTACAGGTGACAACTTTTTTATAACTCGTAATATCGTAGGGTATCTTTGGTATAGTAAACGCCAATATTGGCAATATTATTTACAGCATAAGAAAAATATTTTTTTGGAAATTTCAACGACTTTGCGAGTTTGACATTTCGAAGCCATCAGTATGATCGCAGCTTTAGCCTGAAATAAAAAATATTATTCCCCAAGCTATAAGGGTAATTTTGAAATTTCAATTCAATTCTTTGCGTTATTAATAATGAAAAGCTACTCGCAAAACTGCTAGTAAATATTCTAGCATTAGTCATTACTATGGCGTAATAAAATGCAATATGAGAAAATTTCCGCTGTATCTGGAATTCGGAACTAAACATTCAACATCGCGAAACCAGGCGCGCCTGTATTTGAATCGTTATTAAAACATAAAACTGTGGAATTAATTAAATGCCGTTTAAAGTGAACGTAGCATTGTTTTAGAAAGTGTTGAATGGAGCTGTTAGTTAAGAAATAACCGGGGCTTATAAGTATTTTGAGCAAGCTAAGAATGTAACTGACCGACTGCTATTTAGATTGCCCTTTCCTTGGCATTCTTCTAATACTAAGCTGAACGAAATCAATTTATATCACGACTTGTAGATACAATGGATTTAATTATCTTATAATAAAGTATTAAGCGTTGCACGATTGTATTTTATGCATGAAGAAATAAGTACCTCCCAGTCGTTGATTGTAATAATAACTCTTATATCATTTTGATTAAAACAAATTGATCAGACTAAGCAACGGTTAGGTTTAAAAAGGCAATTCGAAACAAATGACATCTCATTTGAATTCATTGGCAGAAGAAAAAAAACAATCAGCCAGCACGTTTCTTAGATGATATAACATAGAGTTTTAATTTGTTTTTAAATCCGTTTGCTTCTTGCAAGGTGGTCGAGGTCAAGCGATCGGCAACAATGGAATGGACCATATCCGGCACTTATTATCATAATACCGTTTGCACCGAGGAGCCGGTGGCTTCACCACGCTGAACGCTTTGAATATCTGCATTTTATAACAGTTTACGGCACGCCAGAGTTATTTAAAAGATTGGAGCAGAAAAAGCTAACTAGCTCATTAGTGATTTTTAATGCAAGGACGTATCTCAAGGTTCCACTTATTAAGGCTTTTAACCTTTCTAACTACGTATTCAGTCACACAATTGATTGGCGTGCTAACTCTAGACAGCCATCTCTACTGATTGAATACGATTAACTAAACTGCAAGATACTCTTAGAAAAGTTTTGTATTTGAGGGGCAAAAACAAGTTTTTATAGAAGAATTGATTCGCAAGCGCATCGGTAAAGGTTCCTAACGATGCGGGGCGATCTTTGATCTAATTTACACCGTGTTACGAGTCGTTAACCAGTTTTTGTTCGATGCAAGCGCCTGTCTTTGATTGCAGTAAAAACCTTAATAGGTACAGGTAAACGCTACGAGCGTGTGTAATTGGAAAACATTCATTAGTCTTGTAAATATTATTTCATTATATAAAAGCAAACACTGAAGTAGTTTACAAAATATTTTTATTGTTTTTCCTACAAGTAGCTACTCTTTTTATATTTAAATTTATCTTTGTATCAGAACACGAAAGGTGAAAGAAATTGATCAGATGGATTGATTGATTGGTCAGATTAAAAATGTATTCAGAAAAGCTTATTTGGTAGGTTAAGTTTGTATGTATCTTCATTTGGCGCAAATCGGTCTTAGTCGACCTTATGACATCGTAATGCCAGTAATTAAAAACTATCTGTATCAAAAATTTCAAATTTCAAATTTTGATTCTAACAATTGTAAATTGTTTAATTAAGTAATTAAAAACTTCCACTATTACAAAACACGCTTTATCTTCTAAAACTTTTAAGCAATTGTAGTACTAACAAGGAAAACGGCGTAATAAAGTAGGATCTGAGATCTTTCAGCGATATTATTAATTAAAAAGGTCTTTGTCATTTTCTTGGAGTAAAAGCTTTGGGAATAAAACAATTATAGGAGGTACTCCCATTCTTTGCGTACACGGAACTACTCAATTTGACATATAAATGTCTTCTTTAAGTCTTCATCCACGTAATTAACATCGTGGTAGGTTTTTCAATAAGTTATCTCTTGGGAGATCCGCCTGCCCGCCCGTTCCGTGAGACTGCGGACATGTTAATAGAAACCACTTAAAATTTCACAAAATATTGAACAAACATAATTGCAACAGTAATTCTAATTCAATGTTAATCTATATTAACAGTCATTCTATATAATGTTGCTGATTCATTATACTAATATATGAGACAATACACGCGCCGTTTTCGGTTCCCGTCCATTGTCAAATTTAACTATGAGAGTTATAATTACATTTTAAAATATAAAATAAAGCAGCATTATGTGGTGTTAATACAATGAATGTTGAGTAATGTTCCGTCGTATTCATAACTGGTATGTACTTATTGCGAAAAGCTGCATTTGCAGATCTAACAATGTGCACATTAGTAGGAAAGGTCACGTCGACAGCCTCCTTGAGAAGTTCTTTAAGCAGAAATTTATTGGTATTTCATTTGCTATAACGTATAAAATTAGAGCTAAACTCAAAATGAGATCGTACCTAATAAATGTTGTGTACTTACTTATCAAATGTTTTCTATTTTCTTTACCTTTTCGTTCCATGTTTATTGAATTGAATTATAAAGTTTACATCTATATTATAATTACGAACTGTGACTTGGCACATTTTTGAAAATTTCCAAATTATTTGAATCTTAATAGAATTTACTTACGAACATTTGTCTAATTGCGCTTTGAAACAATGGCGACTTTAAAATAAATAATGAGAAACCACTTTGGGCGCGCGGTCGGCACCACAAAGGTCGCGCGTTCTCATGTATTCCTACCGCCAACAATGCAACGTTCCACCACCAGCACTGATTAACCATGAGAAATCAAACACCTACTTAATTAATAGACTTGTTAGGAAACCCCATAATAATAATTAAATGCACAAACGTTTAGCTCCCATATGGTTAATAATTTCATTAGTAACACCTTCACCATAGCAGTTAGTAAGCGACATGTCCTGTCTATGGCCGTTATCCAAGCTAGGCCGGTTAGTACCCGATGCGATGTCGTGTAACAGATAGAGAACGTGTGGCGCCACAACCCTCAGTGCAAGGACCACGCTTATCCGACCACATCTCACAGTCCCTTTACAATTATTCAACAATGCCATTTGGAAATACCAAATGAAATATTAATCTTAGTTTATCGAATTAATAAATCGCAATTGTCGATGAGACAATCTGCACTTGGATTCTAATTATATAGTGACTATCTAGCAGCCATTTTGTAAAGGCTTCGATTAACGAGACCAAAATGGCTATCAATGTATTCAATTTTGTATCTGATTAGCAGTGAAATTTTCTGAGGATACAAGCAACATTGGAAGTAGCAGGTGTATGAAACGGTGAGCCACAGCATCAAGTTTGTGGTTTTGTCGATATGAGGGTGACTAAAGTGGAGAGTGACCGGATAAGCGTTCAAAAGTGTATCGAGTGCGCAGCGGAGCGGTGCAGTGAGAGAGCCAGTCCCGCGGACTCACCGGCGCTAGTCCGCGTCTTGTTCGGTCTCGGCTTATTCTGCTGCTGCGCCCCACTAAACCCTTTCCCCTGGTAGTTGTAGTAGTCGCCGCCGGCGGCATTGTACTGCGCGTTGTATTCCCCGGAGGGCTGGCTCGACTCTTGGGGGCACGAGTCGGGCTGCGCACCTTCGCGTTGCTTGGAGGGGGGCGCCCCCATCATCGGCTTGACGTCGCCACACAGCGGCAGCTCCTGCTGCTGCTGCATGAAGGCGACGCTCATGGCCGTAGCGTGCGCGACGGCCGCCTGGTAGTCCTGCTGGCCCAGCGCCGCCGCCGCCACCGAGTCCGGCGTCGAGTCCTTGGGCGGCGTCGGCGGGAACGAGAACAGCGGGTGCGGGTGGTGGTGCTGCGCGGGGGAGAGCGGCTTGTCCGCGGGCGCGCTGTCCTGCTGGAAGCCGCTGCCCCAGGCGCCACCTCCTAGCGCCTTGGACTCTAGCCAGGGGTGCAGCGGCGTGTGAAAGTGCGGCCGGCACACCTGCCCGCTGCCGCCGCTCAGCGACCGACCTGCAACACGACAACACTATTATAATACGAACAACACTATTATAATACGAACAACATTATTATAATGCGACTAACTATTTTCAAACCAAAGCACCATACCGCTCTGCCGTGACTATTAATTTTAATGGCATAAGTAAAACTTTCCGTGTTTATAACGGCGTTGATATTAGTGTCATTTGATTCCGTAAACTCTTGAACTTTACGAGCGTTTAAGTGACCATTATCATGGCTGACAGAGATCTACTGATACGCGAGTCATTGTAACACGAGTCCGAACTTCGAAGCCCGCCATCATTAGAAGCACAATTTGAAGGCGTTTTGTAGCCCCGCCTGCGGTCGTCTAAATTAATATCATTTTATCTAACAACAGCTTTCTCACACGACATCTTTATCCTGAAATTGTGGCAGCCCCGAGTACCGGTGTAATGTGTATTTGATAAACAAATAATGGGTCGGTGTTCTGATCTCGTCCGTGAACAAAAGGCAGCTATTTTCCGAAATGTTTCAAAAGTGCTGTGTCACAACACAGGGCAATTAAAATAGTAGGCCAGCTGGAAATTTCATTAATTATGTGCATAGCGGCGTCAGTTCTGATGATACACTACGATGATTTGTTTGTCTAGTATTAATGTGTTTGGATTTGGTGTGCTCACGTTGGGCAATAGTTGGATTAGCGAAATAATTTGTAATATTTAATTGTTAAAATTTTTATAGCACTTCTTACTAGTGTTGAAGTAATAAAAATAAATGGTTTTATGTAGTAGGTAGTTGGAAATATGTTCGCTTGCATATTTGTATCTCCCCATTTTTGTGTCTGCCATTTGACAATTATTATTTAAAGTGAAAGCCAAACATATGTACGTTTTGAAGGGTGCATGGTTTAATGATATCCTTTCTGTTTGGCGATTGGTCGGCTGGTAGGGGCCGGGCTGGCAGGGGCCAAACTCTGCGGGCGCCTAATAAACGGTTAGCACCGCGAAACCTTCATTAGATTGGATTCCGATTGAATAGTACGCGAAAGCTGTGGGAAGGCCGCTAATCTCTTTATTTAAGTAAATGATTTAGTAAATAGAACTCTCCCCTTTTTTGTACCTATATACTTTTAACTAATAATAAAATGTCTGTAACCGTTAAAATTAGAACTAAATTGAGTGGGTCACATATGTTTTATTTGCGTTTTTTAAAATAAATTATAGGTAAATATAAAAGAGTGTATGTAATATATAAGTCTTTCTGTAATAACAAAATATCAAAGATATTTTAATTTGACCAATACATATTAGAATATTTAATACTCCTTAGACAGAATTTTATCCAAAAAAAATACAAGATAGCCGCAAGAAAAACGAAGTCTCGAACAGCTGTATGTTTATAATAAAACCTGATATTTTAGTGAAACAAATGCATCACAGGACAAAAATAACAAAAGAAGATGGGTTATCAAAACAAATAATGTGCGATTACAGATACGTCACGAAAATCTTCGTCACAGGCTACAGAAGTACCAGTAGACCACTCACCTACATGCGATAGGGCCCGCATCGCATCCAGGTGGAGATGGCAGACCGAGATTATCGATTATCGGTGATGCCTATCACAAGGGCACCCGTAGTCTGTGACACGGCCGCGTTGGGGGAATGAACTTTGGTAAATACATTAGGCGAATGTAGCCCATGTTGCATTCTAATCATAAGCAATAAATGTGAAAATGTCTTCGTATATAAATATAATTAATTTAAATCTTGGTTAATTCTTTAACTCAATATTGTCAGGAGCCTATTCGCAATTTCAGCATATCTACCCTGCTTTTAAATCGATAAAAATTTTAATGTGCTCCGAAGTTAGAAAACTTTCCTGTGAGCATTTGCATTTTGAACACTGGATGTTTTCTTACTTTCTTCTTTAGTTTCATTATAACCTTATTTAGTTTAGTGTTTGATTTAGACAACATATTTTATAATATTCTCCTTAGCAATTATGCAAACATCTAAACTAAAAGATCTTTTTTAAATAATAATCAATTGAGGTGACGTCACATTAGGCTGCGTACACACAAACGTTGTGACAGCGTCCGCGACAACCGGGAGCCACCCCTCGCTTTAGGCCGCGTTCACAATAGCCCCCGCGATGGCGGACCGATAACGCGCGTATGAATAATTCCTCTTATCGCGCCATCTCGCCACATGCCCTACCTGCCCTGCTACCTCGAACCCCAAAACCAACGACTAATAAACGACAACTTCAAAATCGCTTCTCACTAAAACGACCGGCAGCTCCTACTAACAATATCGGAGTACCGGCCGGCCACCGGCGCTTTTTATTCATTAGAGGGCTGCAAGTTCGGCCATTGTGCTAGATACGTCGCTTATGTGCCACTAAGCCCTGATTGTTTGGGGATTTCGTGTTTTACAAGCACCCGGCTAATAGAAAACAAAAACTGCGCACAGACCGTAAGTACGGCGGAAATTGAATTAGGATTCACGTTGGTTATCTGTAGATCTACATTTTATTCGTACACAGCCGTTTCGTATTCATCTACGTACGAGTTGGACGTCGTAAAATAAAGTTGGCTAAATAAAACTGTCGTTAATATTCAGTTGGAGAGTTGATAATGGTAAATTGAAATTGGTTCTTGGGTAAATGTTAACATTGAGGGCTGAGCATTTCTGAATGTTTTCAATGTTGAGTAGATGAACTACGGAAGCAGTCCCCTAACCCCTATAAACAGATTTTACCCGGCAGGCAGATGCAGCCCAAAGATCTTATCGGATCGCACCACGGGGATCTCCAAGTGTACCCAGAACTGACGAGCCATTGCTACACCCGTTCTGCTTACACTCTGTAACGGTTTCACAAACCCTTTTACGAAACTTTTTTTCACACCTGGCTGATAAATGATTAAAGCGCGTTACATACAAGTACATTAATTACTGATTTAGTTTAAAAAAAGAATTTTATACATTGAAGAACAATATTATGTTTCAATATTTTTTTATAATTTTAGAGAATATTAGTAAAATATCAACATTGGCAAAACTATTAACAGCATTTCTTTCTATACTGTAGAAGTAAGATTTAAAATAAATAAAAAATATATAGTAACTAGTATTATTATTGGCAAGTTCACATTCAGTTAATACTTAAAATACAATTGGTTCTCATCAAAATAAGTACGCTGTGAAGCATAAGTACGACCAATTCCATACGCCCCACATTTATTCCCCAACAAAAACATTAAGGCGTGGTTATATCGAAAGTTAGCTCCCACCTTTTTGTATTCTTTAGCTAGCGGCGAAAATTGCCCCTTTTCGGTTGAAACTGACTCGCAACTGATGCATATATACGTAATAAACCCTAATGTGTGCATGCTATTCGCAGCATGACGTCTTCCGGCGACAGTAACAATTATTCTCCCCCTGTTTTAGCTAATAAAATTTGTAGGAGCATGTAGTTAGGTGCTTTGAGTTTCGGTTTGTTTTTGTAGATGGCATTTTTGTGATTTGCGACCTACCGATGTAAGAAACACGATACGAAGGACAAGGAAAATATGAGAAGGGCATCGTGAGAAGTTCCGCGGCCAGTCAAGGTCGGCGGGCAGCGGCAGCGTCGCCCAGTCTGCCGCAGTTTATTTGCACGCCGTGACATCAGCCGCATCCGCATGCGCTACGTGCCCGCGCGTGTGTCGACGCCTTTACAACATCTCCTACACACGCCAACTTATCCCTTCCACTTATTGTCTTTAGACGTGTTATCCTTTGTTTCCGCAGCGGATCATTACGTGCTCAATCATCGGAGCAGCCGAAACCCCTATAGGAGTTGGCATAGAGACCACATTCGCCCGTCTCCGGTGTCTGTAAAATGTCCAACGTGTTAGCGAATGATAAATGTAGGCGTCGGTATCGCGTATCGGATCTCGCCGTTCGCACGCCGAATTAATTTTAATTTATTGATCGTCGTATCGACGCCGAGTATTTTAGGTGCCTACTAACATTGCAACGATGCTTTGCTTTATAAGTGTATATGTATCACCCTTTTGCTTTTCATACAATTTTTTGCATACAAAATATGCGGCACATTCCCCTTAAAAATCTTTCGGAAGAATTTACGAAAAAATATTGTTGTTCATTTTATAATTTCTTAGTTGCCTTATAAGATACTTGCCCGCGTCGACATTAAGACTCAGCGAATTAAATAAGTACTTAAATATTCAAATGGAAACGGTTTTGTCGTGGGAATTATGCAAGACTGAATTCCTCATGGCCTTACCGTTTTGATTTCGAACAAAAGTAGCTACTATTGTTATTTACGAGTGCATAAGGAGATATGGAGTTGCGAATTGTTTGAGGAGTCGTCTGTCGACATGTCCCGCGATGGCACGAGTGTTTCTCGCTAATTAAGAGGATTTCTCGGCATTTACCGCTCTCTTTATCAAAGTATGCATTTAATTTGGTGCAGCTAAAGCGTGACAGATCGCTTTTGCATGCCTTGTCAAGCCATAGCAATCAATTTATAAACGAGTTAAAAAGATAGTTATCTACTAACATATTGGTTTTTTTCTTGACAGCTAGTTTAGCATTGTCAAGTGCATCTAAGTTATGAATTGATATCAACGGATATGTAAAAAAAAAAGTATATCAACTAATTGAATAATTGTGTGTCACGGGATAGTCAGTAGCACAAGTAGAAATCTAAAATAGTATCAGTAGTCAACACAGCAGCCATCGAACTGTACCAAGATAACGACTTCTTCTGTCCTACATCGGAGGGTGGACCAGTCGAATATAGTATTACCATTATTTTTAAATCTTAAAAAACAAATGAAATAATTCGTACGGAAACATTTATTCAACAAAACTTTACAGTGCTACCTTTATTGTTTATTAAAAATAAATAATTAGTCGAACACCTCCAACTCGATTCCTGGAATACGTTCGTTGGACGCGTGTCTCGAGTATTTACTCAGCTAATCCCTCTCACTTGTACATCCAAAAATACTTTACGACCAACAAGCTCGCGTTCGGAATGGTAATTCGTTCTCATGGGCGGCCCATGTCACCAATGATTGGGTTATAATGCTATTATATTACAATTCTTATTACTACGGTGCTACCGGCGTGTGACGGGCATCGGGAATGTAGGCAGCGTTCAGCGGAAGCGCTGACAGCTACACGACAGCGCTGCAGCGCTGCAGAAGCGCTCGATATAGAGGTTAAGCAGTTGCTAATTAAAATCCGATGTTGTGAGGGCAACCAGAATGAGAGCGAAGCGCTTCACGTAACTAATGAAAACGCGAGTATATTTAATTAAATAAACTATGTCAGTGAAGCCCTCATAACTTTTGTAAAGTTTACATAAAAAATTGTAAAAGTAAATGAAATTATGAGAATACCTTAGATAGCCTATTTTATACGTATTGCTTAACATAGGCACTGTATTCTTTGCTATCAGATGAAAGTCATAATCTTGTCATCATTTTTAGACATAAAATAACTGAATCTCTTCCCAAAATCTCGTCTCTATCCACAAATTCCCTGTTGGACGACGTGTGGAGATAGACAGAGCAGTCACAGTGAAAGTGACGTTTCTGGTTAACTTGGTCTCAGTGGCTGAATTACTCGAGGGATTAGCCTCGACGTGGGTGTTTTGGGTGTCACACGGTTCGAACCGTTTACACCCTTGATTAAACTTTATTAATGTTTTAAACGACTGGGTACTTATTTTATTTTTACTTTTTTAAGTTTTGAAATAGTAAAGATGAACAAAACCTAAATAGTAGACTAAAATCAAAGGCATTGCGGATCAGTATCGAGAAACTTCAAAGGTTTTAAACGAGACCACTATTTTTATTTAATCGAAGCACAGAAGGATTCGGTAATAAATGTCAAACAAATGGATTTTGGTACTGAATTGTGTCAACACAACTTAATTTCAGAGATGTTTTCTTTCTTTAATTAGCTTTCTTAGCGACGCTACTTTTTAATTTATTATTAGATTATTGCATAAAGTAAGATAACATCTTTGAAGAAATTTAAATCTGAATTCATGACTGTAGCTTATTGAATAATGCTATCAATACATCACAGTTTAAAAAGCAAACTGTGCAAATTTACAAAAAAATATTAGGTTTTTAATAAGAAACGACATCTGATTACCGAATTCCATATAAATTGGGCTACTTTACCAGCCAATTATGTTAAACAATTTATATTTTGTGTAAATCGGCCCATTGTTGGTATTGAGTTGTTTGGGATACCAATTGTACCTTTTTTGTCAAATCCCACCGTGGTAAGACGAATATTCATGCAGACCAATCTGAATTTATAAAATCCCTAAGACATGGTTTGAGGCTCCTTGACGCATTTGTATGCTGGGAGCATGCAGAAATAAGGGACTTGAAAGATTTTGGCGCCAGTATGTATGAGTTGAAGAACTGTCGCGATTAAAAAGCAGGCTACGTCAAATGTAATTACTTATATTTTTTTTTATATTATGTTATTATGCATGCTGTAATTACCTGTAACTGTAACAGTTAGCCTATTTATGTATAGATTTGACTTGTTACTTGTATATTATTATGCTGTTTCTTATGTTAGAGATTCAATAAATAAATAAATGTAAGATTTCGCAGTCAGTCTTTGGCTTTCTATGCTGTACAAGCATTAAAAAGTTGAAAGACTCAAGTCAAGTCTTTTGAAGTTTCGATGAATATTAACAGACTTAAATGGGGCTTAAAACTAATCATACAGTAAGGGAACCTACCAACACCGAAGAATCCCAACCAACCACAACTGCAAGTGGTGCATCTTTTTTTTTTTTTATGTCGATACCAAAGCGTGGTCGTATAATATGCCTCTGCCTTCCCCTTAGGGGAAATAGGCGTGCTAGTGAGTAGGTATGTATGCAAAAGTAAGTCTATTTGTTAAAATATAATTTTAAAGCCTAACTTACTTTAACTATAGTCAATTAGTCATAGTGTTTTAAGATTCCCAACGTTAAAAGTTAAAAAGAAAAAGTAGTTCAGAAACAAGTTTCTGATTTGATTTTAAAATCTATCACAAAAGATTATGTGATAGCGACGATAAAGAATTATCTGTTAACAAGAGATATCGCTCGACAAAATAAGAAAACTTTATTACACGTGTCGTGGATATAAGTCATACAAACGCATAATCCATCGATGTTTATTAAGGCTGCGTCTACAGGCAACAGGGTCCTTAAATTTCATTGCAGTCACATGAAAATTGAGGAGAACAAGACTTGCATAGCGATGACCTCCTCAATACCCACAGAGTGCATTGTTTTTATTTTCTTAAGAACCCATCACTTCTCATTAAGTGGCGTTTGGAGAATAATTTACCATCACTAATGTCCGGACACGGATTTTATTGTTATTGCATTTTAATAAAACTGTCTTTGTTATACTATGCTTGGACAGGAGCCTGATAGCCTTTTCCGATTTTGAAAGGAAGTGAATATTTTTGTATTGTTCATTAGATGGAATTATATTTGGTTTTGGGAACTCATGGATATTCAGTGAAACTAGAAGATATGAAAAGTGAAATTAATAATGTGAGACTATGTATGAATTGAATTCCTGTGTTTGAGAAAGACATACAGATATTTTTATTAGTTTCTCTTTTAATTGATAGAATAAAATTTTCCGATTCTCGACATTCTGTCAATAAGTAGGTAGTCATTACTGAGAATGAATTTTCAGTCTTCTTAGCGCGATTGGACGTATTAATTCTTTAATATGAACGCTACACATGAAAGACAGCTTTCGACCTTATCTGTCTTAATGTAGTCCATAAACCTTGATTAACCTTTATTAATGTTTCAAATAACTGGGTAATTGTTTTGTTTTTACTTTTTTAATGTAGTTAAAAGTCTTAAAGTACTTAGTCCATAAAAATCCTTTCAAATAATGTATCGTTGTAAAAGACTTAATTTAGTAATTATCATGAAAGGTATTTTTTTTTCCCTAAACTAAATTTTATAACTTCTTCTTCTACTTCTATGTTGTATAACTTTATTTAGTTCCAATGTAGTTCTTACGTAACTATACATAGCAACATATTTTTTTGCGTTAACTTTTTTTTAATGAACCCCTTGCATGTATCAAATAAGTAAACATTGAAAGAAATTTTCCATCAAAAACAAACATAAAGGACAAAGTTCGTAGATCACTCAAAGCACTAAAACGGTACCGTTGACCACAGGGCCGGTACAGTACGGTACAGATCAAAGCCGCCGCCTCTGACGTGCCGACCGCTACTCGCACGACGTTTCCACCACGCTGCCCTGACAGATCGCCGGGACTTCTTGCCAGTGGCCTTCACCACTAATAAAAACTAATCGAAAACGATATCTTATTACTTGAAAACGCCGTCGGTATTTGTTCAGTCATCTGCGGTGACTAGGATAACATTTCTTTGAGCGTTTATTATAAGGCTCGTATTTATAGACCGCGCTGGACTGTTGGTGCTTTCTTGAGTGGTTACTTACTTAAACTTTACTGGAATACTATTATTCCAGTAAAGTTCAAGTTAACAAACCAAATTTGGTTTAAGGGTTAGTGAATGAAAGTATGTAGCTTATGGCAAAACAGCATTACACTTGGCAATTCTAATCAAAGAATGTTACCTCAGTGAAGCTCACGTACGGTTCAAAAGAACTTCATTAAGTTGTTCTTAGTAAGCACTACATCGCGTAGCATCTTAAGTGGGTTTCCAAGTGAGAGAAAGAGAGAGAATAGATTTATTGGCTGCCCTCTAATAAACTTCCGTGCGCGGAGAGATATTTTTGGTAGCCAAGTGTGGACACGCTTATTTAAGCCTCGGTTGAATCTTTTTAGTCTATCAATCAGGATTAAGAATGTTTATTGATTCGCAGGTACTCGATGGATAAATCTTTTTATTTTATCAGTAAAAATAATGTCTCATCCACTCATTTTTTTTCTTTTAAATAATGGCTTCTAGCCAGTGTCAAGTAAGTGATATATTAATAATATATAATTCATAGTAAATGAGAATGAGTGGTGATAAAGATGATCAATGGTAAATGAGATACCCTCCCCTAAGCCCCTTGAGTCCTCAGTAAAGATGTGGGACTATACTGAGATCTCACATGGACTCCTTGAGAGAAAATTTGAAAAGTGATGTAGCACTGTTTTGTTTGATTTACCAACACTCATGTATGTTCACAAACACTTAACGGTTAATAATCCATCGTTATTACACATTAATGTTCGAAATATCACAAATTTTAGGAAATAAAACAAAACTGCAGACATGACGCTTCACTTTCCCGCCAAGAAGTCATGTCTTATCCTTATCATTTTATGGTCACATGTTACTTTTTTTCGTAATAATAGGTTGGGGAAAAAGTCTTTTCGTATTTTTGTATGAAAAGTCAAGACATTTTTTTCAAAGTTTATTTACATTTATTTACAATATATATGTACCGTTTTGTTGAATAACTTTCTGCCATTTTGTGGGCAGAGACATTATCCCGTTACTGCAGAAACTTTGGGACTTCTGATCAAAAAAACGGGACAAATAGTTTTGGCAGTCCTCTCTTGAGGTCAACCTTACAGAACCTAAAGAATTCTGCAGAGACCGAAACAGGTGAAAATCTGAAGGCGCAAGGTCAGGGCTATATGGTGGATGCACTAGGACCTCCCAGTCGAACTCTCTTAATTTTTGCTGAGTGGCTAAAGATGTGTGTGGTCTAGCGTTATCGTGATGAAAGACCACACCCTTCCTGTTGATCAATTCCGGCCGTTTTCTCTCGACTGCTTCCTTTAATCTCATCAGTTGCTGGCAGTAAAGATCAGAATCGATGGTTTTGCCGGGCGGTAAAAGCTCATAATAAACAATGCCCTTCCAATCCCACCATACACACAGCATCACCTTATTTCGTGTTAGGCCAGGTTTGGCCACAGTCTGTGAAGCCTGGCCAACTTTCGACCACGACCTTTTTCGCACGTTCTTGTCGTACGTGATCCACTTTTCATCACCAGTTATCAATCTCTTCAAAAACGGCTCGGTTTCATTACGTCTCAATAATGAATCGCAAATGAGTACACGGTTCATTAAGTTTCTTTGAGTGAGCTCGTGTGGCACCCAAATATCGAGCTTTTTTGTATAACCAGCTTTCTTCAAATGGGTCAAAACTGTTTTGTGGTCAATTCCCAGTTCTTCAGCTACATCGTAACTACTAATATGCCGATCTTGCTCCACTCTTTCAAAAATGGCGTCCATTTTATTCGTAACAGGGCGACCAGAGCGAGGTGCATCTT
Source organism: Musotima nitidalis (assembly GCA_949126915.1). Classification (NCBI taxonomy): domain Eukaryota; kingdom Metazoa; phylum Arthropoda; class Insecta; order Lepidoptera; family Crambidae; genus Musotima; species Musotima nitidalis. The sequence continues at coordinate 6,375,254 of OX421419.1, forward strand.
TAACATCAAAATTTCCGGACTGAAAACGTTTGAACCAAATTTGTGCTACTCTTACTGACACTGCATCAGGTCCATAAACATCACAAATTTTTTTCACTGCTTGAGTTGCATTTTTGCCTTTTTTATAATAAAATTTTAAAATGTATCGAATTTCTTCATTAGATTTACTCATTTTTACGGAGAGAAAAACAAATGAAAAATAGCGGGAAACAACTTTTTTTTATTTTTTTCTTTTCTTTATAATGGAACCTTTTTAATGTTACCAAAACCAGCCAGACACAAATAGTACAGTCAAAAAATTTTTATAATAAGTTTATACCTACGTTATGCGAAAAGACTTTTTCCCCGACCTAATATATCTGGCTTACATTCTTAATGACCTAGTAAAAACTCTTTAGAGGTTTAATACGCGTTAACTCCTTTATTGGTTGAACTCTGAAATGTAGCGAGAGCAAAATTTACAACGAGTTTTTACTTTTACATTATCGTCAAGTTACAAATAATTTTATTATGCTATAATAACAGGAAAAACTAACATATGTAAACATTAACTTTTATTTGAGTTAAATAGATAGCTATATATTTTTTACTAAAACAGCGAAGACAAAATTTTAAAGTTGTACCATTCCCGATATCTTATCGATATGCATTGATAAAATAAATAAATCGGTAACTATCAAATACGATCCGATAAAATTATCAGTCCACTTGATTTTTTGTTTGTCGGACATGCGCAAGCCTAAATCACGCGATAAAAGCAATACTTTAATCCGGTAAATCTTTAATGGTACCTACTTAAAATATAATACACTTGACAAGGTTACTTTCTTCAAGGTTATTAGGTAAAGATTACATGATATAGTTAGTACTTACTTTCCTGAAAAAGGGTCTCTAATGCGAAATAGAAAATTTTTATAATAAGTGTATGTTTCTATACCTAAACACCGAAGAACACCATATATTTTTGTTGAGACTAACAATCCTGACACGTCATATACATATACACACATAAATGCAATCACGCCTGTTTTCCCAGAGGGGTAGGCAGAGGCATACATTTCGCCAATTATATTTTTCGTGCCACTTAACCCTTTACCAGGCAGTGGTCAATATATGACCACATTAAATTGAACCTTATGTGGTTAACTTAAGGTGGAAAACCATTGAATATTTTCAACGTGCTCTGCCTGTTAAAGGGTTAATAGGTGGCGAGCCTATTGCAGCTTACTTTTATTTTTGCCAGAGCTTCGTCTGTTGTTTGGCTGGTGCACCACTTGCAGTTGAGGTTGGCTTGGGCATCAAAGGTCTTGGTGGAATCCCTATGTAAATGTTAATTAAACTTGCTTAATTAAGCTTGTGTTACAAGGGGGTTCATTCTTGTATACCGGCAAGGTATGAATTATATTATGTAGACTTACTATAGGGGAATAAGTATAGTATCAGACAGAAAAGCTTAACATGACTACCACATAGCAACTACGCTTGCCTACATGTAGGTAAGCAATGACAATCACATACATCATAGAATCGGACACGTTACTCGCACAATGCCGTAATCATAACAATAATTAATAACAACCGGTCACGATCTCTATGATTAGACCTGATCCGAGCAAATCCAACAGCTCCTCAGGATTTCATCGTAAATTGTTTTACAAGCGATTTATTGGGTTATAGGAATGGTTGCGAAATTACAAGTTAGTGAACGTTGGTACGGGGTCTCTCTGGGTCTAGGGCTGTCGTCTAATAGACAATACTCAAGTCATCTGTTGTCCCGAATTCTTCTTACATACAATTAAGGTAAGTATCTTAATTGTTATCTGTATGAGTTTGCACTTACGTCATTTATTTTTTTAATGTGACACGTCATAATGACTTTATCCTGCCTGATGACAAGCAGTCGATGCAGTACAATAAAAAAATTAAAGCGCTTCATACCGTGTAATAAGCACGGTACAAAGCGCATCCACTCATGACGGCCGGCTAAAATACCGTTTCACGCCCCGCTTCAAGGCCCGGGATCATAGAAAATAGGAAACACATGAGCCGGCAGCGAATTCCAGAGTTTAGTGGTCTTGTCATTGTAGTACTATTAATATTGTAGTGTTAAGTTAAGTTCCCGGTAAGCGGCAATAGGCTCGCCACCTATTACGTGGGACTAACAATACAATTGGCGAAATGTGGGCGTATTATATGCCTCTGCCTACCCCTTCGGGCCCTTCGGAGAAACAGGCGTGAATGTATGTATATATGTTGTACTTATGGTGTATTGTATATATGTATACAATACACCATAAGTACATATGGTGACGGTGATTATTTGACTACAATGCAACAGTTCTGTAAGCAATGCATCATTAGTCACACTTGTTCGATCGCAATGTGTTAATTAACATTTTGTTTTGGTAACTTTTTCATTTCAACCTTGACTCTGACCTATACAGAAACTTGCTCACAGCCCGCACAATTTTTCTCTCCTAACGGGTAGGTAAAGCTTTACATATATTTAGTATGTTTAATAACAAATATTTGTAATTTCAAGTAAATATCCTCTATTATTTAATACCAATAGCGTCATATATCGCCATACACGTTTTTTCTTTATTTTTTATTAGTTTGATCGTAATTAATTATTTATTTTAAATAGGATATAAAAAATCACAACATGTTTACGCATAGAAACAACTGTCTTTCGTGGTAATTAATAATAAACTAACGGCTTAAGGAGTCGTAATCAATCAATCATACATCCTAGTTATATTACTTGTCAATTCCCTTTCATGCTTTTCGCTACAATGCTCCTTTTCCTCACAGCAGCGGTTGGAGGCTTCCTGATTTTTCTACTGGCAACCCTACCCTGACCCCGCAATCTTGACAATGGCTGGGGAGACCGTGTTTCTGCTATAATGTCTATAATGACGGCGCCGGGCGGCAGCCTGCTTACATAACCGCTCGTGACTCGCGCATTACGGTATCGAGAAAAATTACGAGTCCACAGACGCAGGGTCGGAGTGACCCCGGCAGAATATGACACAAATAATGACCAGTCATTGCATGTTTATAGGTAACAAGGCTTTTCAATAAAGTAGCAACGATATATGTGCAAAGTCTATTGTTGAAACACCAATTAAAGCCACGAGTGTGCATGTGTGTGTGGGTGGCCACAATGACCCTAAAATATTATGACAGAAATAATTATGTAGAAGCAGTGGGCAACGCAGAGCTTTGTCAGGTTTGAGTGATATAAAATATGAAAGATTATAAAACAAGAAAACACAAAGTAACTATAATTTTTTTAAATAATAATGAATAATATATATCAGTTTCCACATTTGTCACGACCACATACTGAATTGAGCAAGACGTTCTATTAATGAAATGAGGAAGGAATTGCAAATATCAAACAAGTAGAACTAAGTAAAGTTCTTAACCGTAATAATTTTGTGATAAGTGGAATGTTTACAACATAATGTTATTTCCATAATTATCATACGTCAATATTAATCAAAGTGATTAATTAAATTAATATAAAGAAATAGGTTTCTAAGTTAAACCAAGCAAGACAAGCACCCGATTTGCCGTCCTTTGATCAATGAGGAATAACGACATATAAAAGTCCATAGATTAAATATAGCTTACATCTTAAGCTAAAACAACGAACATATTTCAAATACTTCTAGAATGGAGATCAAATCGATAAAATTATGTATAAAAAAACTCCAAGTTTGCAATGTCAATTCAATAATTTCAAGTTATTTGCATACTAAATGTTAAATGTCCAGCCTTGAGCGAATAAATGCATTTGCTATATCATTAGTAGTATAACATTTTTTTCTACTTTAACGATAGTGTTAATAGTTATTATATAGAAATTAAAAAAACCGAAATCGGAAGGCAATATCGATCTGAATGTCGCTGCATAAAAAATTAACATAAAATTCATTTCATTTATTTCATGTCGTTTGCATATTAAATGCTAATGGTACAGTGTAGTATTTTTTTATTAATTATCTATTTTTCTCACTTCCCAAGTACGTCCCTTTGCACGCAAGCTCTAATCCGTTCACGGATCGTCAACAGACTATAACTTAATCCCTTCAGAGCCGAAGTCTACTGACCTTTAGCAAACTAAGTACACAGCTGAATTAATTCCTAGCTATTTGGATTACCGCTTGACCCTTTACCATAAAATAGAAAAAGTGAACATGTTTTTACATTAGTTCTATAGTAATTTTAGTACAATTTTACTAGTTTAATTTTATTATGTTTGATACGATATAGATCGTGACAGAAACAGGTACCTACACATTCCAATTAAAGTATGACAGAATCACATGTTACATTGTTATATTATATGTTACGTAGTCTACGTAGACCAAACACCTAAGTCCGCAAAATGATTTCTCTCCCAAACTAAAACTTAAACATTAATCGTATTAAATACCTTTTCTTAGCTGTTACGTAGGCACATCTTAAAAAAATCTTTGAGCTAAAGTTTTTATATCCAGTAATTATCCTGTATCAGTTATGTGATTTAGATAAATAATTTCATCAATTAAATAATTTTAAGTATGTTCTAGATATAAGCAAATAAAAGTTAAAAACTATTTGGAACTTATTTCTTCTTAATACTCATCTGCATTCTTAATGATATCTACTATTGATAAGACAATCTTCTAACTACTAGTATAAGCAGATATTTTTAACATCAACCTGACCACAACACTTACTTTAAGAAAAATGCCAATGTTGATTTGCACGCTGAAGTATTTTAATGAGTTAATTTTATCCAACACGTTCACCATCTTATAGAGTCGAGTAATTTATTTACAAATACGGGAACTAACGACTGTCATTTCCGAAGAAGCATTAGTGGCACGTCTAAGCAAGATTGTTAAATACATCCTCGTCTTAGTTGCTTATCCATACTAATATTACTAATCCACTTTTTTATGCTATAATCGCTGCACTGATTAAATGAAAATATGGTAGGGATATAGTTTGGGAACCTGGAAATACTTACAATAGCTATAATCCTTGACATCGACCCTTAAGGGAACGAAAAGTCGTATCAGCCTTTTTACGTCAATCTACTGGGTTTCTAGGCTTCAGCTCAACCTGGATAACGTGAACCAAGGACTAAACTGTAAACTCAGTTATCCTTTCCAACGCTTTACAGAATTACACATGCCATTAATAAGATTAAGATTTCATAACCCGTCCTATATTTAAATCCTGAGTCTAATATTTAAGTACTTAATTACAGTAAAACATATAATAAATGTCAACAATAAAACAAATCCAAGTGTTTAACTCATAATGCATTACATTATCTCAAGCGCTCATTATTGTTTACTTAGCTGACGTTTTAATCAATATCTGTGCAGCTACGTTGACAGATCGTGTCTGAACGTCATAGGCGATGATCGATATAGTCTGTCTAGTCGTACTACTGTACCTCTCCATCTATACTATTTATAATGATATATTGTTCTACAAGTTGCGTGCAGACAATTGTTGACAAGTTCAATAATAGCACGCGCTGGCTGTGATCAAAGCTTAGGTATGGAGTGCGATTATATTCTGGTCTTTTAAATAGGATATTTCTGTTAAAGAATTAGGTTCTTTGGTATATATTTGATGAGAAAGGTCAAATAGTTTTTTCTATAAAGCTCGTACTAAAGCCAACATCAAAACGAATGCAGACAGTTGTGTAAAGAAAAAATAACTGCTATTATGCACGTTAAGGATTTAGAATTTGATAAGCCTGTTAAAAAGTTTATTGTACACAAAAATAAATAATTATTATGCCACATTTTCTACTAGTCAGTAGAACCAAATTAAGCTCTACTTCTATCAGAGTTTTACAACTAGATAACATAATATTACATTTCCGTAAACATGTCGTCTAATTTGTATAATTTTCCCTTCCTTCTATACGAAATTTAATTTGTAAATAATACACCTTTGATTCTAACACCGTACTTTGCCAGGATCTATAGAGTTTACCTTCCAGAGGGCACCTGCGCCCCGGCTTCCTGATGACGGTTATTTGGCGTGCGCCCGCGCAGGCCCGACTACATCCACTTATTACCCGCCAACAAACTAGCCTTGTTAGGTAGGTACTTGTACAGGTGCATTACTCGCTATTGTTCTATCTATCGTCTAATATTAAAGACATGTTGTCTAACAACATGTTAGCGTTAAGTTAGACGGAACGAGTTTTGAGTTTGAGTTTTTAGAAGCTTTTGTTTTGCTTACGTCATGGTTTTTGGGTTGGGATCTAGCTGTAGTAAATGAAGCTGGAATAAAGTACATTTTCTTATCAGATTATTTAAAGTTTGCATAATAAAAGGATTGTTATAATAGACCTCTTAAGGTATTTGCAGTTAAGAGTAATCAAAAACATTCTTATACCTAAATTGGAATGTTTTTGATTACTTTGAACTGCGATTACCGATTTCTGATAATATACATTTCTTAGAACTCTTCACCTAACTTTAAAACAAACACGTAATATTATCACCATGGAGCTGTTTAGCAATTACATATGTTGATTAGATATGTTTTTCGCTTATTGATTAAATGGCAAAATATGACTAACGGTAAACCATTCAGAAGTAAGAATGTGATCGGTAGGTTTATGTTTTGACATTAAATATATGAGCCCCCTGTTTCAGTTATGTCCAAATTAGTTCCCATAAGAGTTTACTTGACAGAGAAACTAGTCCATTTAAAACTAAATTTCCGTAATTATTACTAATATATAAGTACTTAGTGCTATTGATAAGTTTGGTTGTGTTTTTATAAAAAAAAGCATGACAGCAAGACATGTCGATAAGGTACTGACTAGTACCACAATAATGTCAATGTCTATGTCACTCTTAAATCGTACGTCACCGGATATAACTTGAAAGAAAATCTACCGCCCGTTATAACCGGATCTATAAACAATTGCAACTTATTATTCTAACACAGAAAACAAAATGGGTTCCATTGTTATGATTTATTTAATGCATTGTTGCATTGGCACATAGTCCACCGGCACCATTTGTAAACTGGCTTCGGCGGCTTTTAAATGCGCAATTGTTCAAAAGCCCTCTGTATGTACGAACTATGAAAGTAATACTTCGGTTAAGTACACTTAACATATAGGTTAAGGGAACAGTAAAAGTGTTATCAAGTTAATAACTTCTGTTATAAATGTTGGTTTTATTTTTTACCGAATTTAGAGCTTGAGACGAATGTGAAATAAGTTTGTAATAATCTTCAACACAGACCCAATTTAACGACTTCCTTTATAAATTTGTTATTACATAAAAAATATATATCAATAATAAGAGTCATGTGAATATAATTGATTCGCTATTTTACATACTTAAACTCTTGCCTTGTTAAAATACTAAGATTCAGATCTGCAAGGGACCACGACTACAGTACAGTAGGAACAAAATAATGCACAAGTAATATTAATAAAAACATTTTGTTACTAAAAGCTTTTCCAAAAGATGCGAACTTAAAGAGCACTTTAACAACGACGTAAAATCAAATCAATTTGTAATTCACTCATAAACATTAATAAAAAGTTATCTTAATCACAACTGCAGGACGTAGTTTCTCTACTATGACAATTTGGTTTATAGTAGATAGGGTAAACACTTAACATACAAGCAAAAACCAAAGCTGCCCTTTAAACAGATGGAAATTAGATAACTCGAAGAACGATAGCTATCAGGCAACAAACCGTCGAGCAACAAAGAAAGACAAATGCAACAATTTCTTTACACAAAGGGTTGTCCATTCTTCACGCGGGCGTTGTAATAGTTCTGTGCCGTGGACTCGGTAGCTCATGCGGTAGTGGGTCAAATAAATCATGGCCGGCCAGGAAATCATTCATTCTCCATAATGTGCCGCGAAAATAGGCTTCGCGAGCCGCCGCCAACGCCCTCTGCCCTCCAAGGTTTGAACTAAAAAATATATGGCGCTAATGAAAACGTAAATTGGTTTCTTGTTGTTTTTAATAGAAAAAAAAGGTTCACGACGATATACCGTGGAGGCACGCAAATGTATCCAATGTATTATAATGTAGGTTATTTTAATATTTTCCCGTAAATTTTATAGCTGACTTTCGAGTATCGTGATACTTTCCACATTTTTGTAAGTATTTTCCAACAAAAACATTTTTTTGAGTGTCGGATTAGAAAATTGTATTATATTTCAGCCTTTGAAGGGGTTACCATATATCTTATAACTGTTATTTGTCCTTTTATCAACAAAAATAACAGTAAATTTTAAAAGTTATTTCTCTCACAGTTATTTGGCACAACCGAAAAAGTGTAACTATTGTGCTCATGTAATAAATTATATGAGTAAAGATGTGTATAAAACAATATAGGTGAGCGCTCTTATAATGATATTTAATTAACAACATTGAATATGACACAACCCAAATCATTCTGTCGAAGTTGTTTTGTCAGCCTTTTTGTTGCATAGCAGCAAACAGCGATCAATTAAGAACGGACGGACGGGCGGTTCAACGGCCTTTCCCATGACATTTTTGTCATAACTTCTGCTTAGTCTGATGCCTTAGCCATTCCTTAACCGCATCTCGATGTATGACAAATCGTGACAAAACCACCGACTCATCTACACTAGGTTTGGAAACCGACTTAACATTTGCAACCTCATTACGTGATTTCAAACTATCTTAAGCCTTATAGGATAAAGAATAGATGCTTTTGTTTGTAGTGGGCTTGTTAAAAGAATTCTTAAGTTATTTGGGTGGTTAGAGTCATGAAGGTGAGCCGCATGCCTGGGTAGCGCTGGCTTCATCCATCAAGCTCACTGCGCGTCACCTTCAGGTGGGCAATCGGCCGGAAAGACCCTTAGACCATTAACGACCACCGAATCGGACTGGAATAGTTGGTAATTAAATAGCGACGTAATTAAGCTTTTATAGGATTGTTAAAGTAAAATAAATACTGTAATTTTTTGGTCAATATTATAAAACTATATTTAGAACATTAAATTCTTTCCTTATTTTAAGATAGATACTTTTAATAATTATAATACATTTATTGTAAAATTTGTTGCAATTGTTACAATAATATTTGGATTTCTGTAGTATAAAAAGATATAAATTGTAGACTACTTTTAAAACTTCTTAAAGCGTAATTTTAACAAAAAAAAAATATTAGTATTTTTATGCGTACTCGTAATTATAGCGTAAAATATTATTACAGGTCTGTGTTGTAAAATGAAAAAAAAACATTTAGAGCTATCTAATATCCATAATAACTCATAACTAATGCTATGAATAGTTAAGCAAAATAATCCAAGTATGCACCATTAAATGCGAAATTCACAAAGAGCTAAAAAACACAACTGTCCGTTCGTTCACACTGTCATTCGACGGTCCCCTCGATGACGGTCGTCAGAATTTAATATCAAATATCAATATTTGGGTGCAATCAATCAAAGTTAATCACGCGAAAGATACAAAAGCAAAATGAATACATTAAGTTCTATGGTGGACGGGCGCATGCAGTCCACTGGGCACTTTCGGGCCCTCTTTTTATACTGGCCGTGTCTAATAATGACTGATTACAAAAAAACTACGGAAGTTACTTGAAGGCATATATTTTTAGGAAAATCGTATAAAACATATACATATTTGCATAGATTACTTTCTTTGATGTGTATCATATGAAACCTACTTTGAAATGCTATTAAGTAATTAAGTGTTAGTATTACTTCTATCTCAATATTAAAAAGAGTGGTTTTAACATCTCTTTATTTCGAAAGTCATAGCATTATTCAACAAATATTACTTACTTTATTTATTTTGAATTTAAAAGAAATCTCTAGTTTATTAGAGCAGAAGTTTGGTTGTAGAATCGGTAAGAATGTAGTATAGATGTATAGGATAAATGTGTTGTTAAAACTGTACGAAAATAGCAGCAAAGCGCTCGTAGCTTGGCGAGTCATGCTGTTTATAGAGCTCTGGATAGTTATATCGACGTTAACAATTAACACTGTCGTAAGTGTTACCTTAAATAATGTCGTAAGTAAAAAGTAACGACTTATTACTTATAATATTGTTAAAAGAAACAATTGTTCACTTACGACATTTTTAATTGCTACCATCGATATGTTGAAACTACCAAATTTATTTGCAAGAGAAGGACTGCACCCAATAGTGGGACTTAAATCAGCTAAGATGATGATGACGATGCTTCTAGCGACTGTGAGAGGTAAAATCTTATAAATTTCTCTATCACAGCAACATCAAAACTAAGCGAAGGATGTGAAAGTGAAAAACTCCCCAACTAATGTTTGCCTCGCGTTCAACAATTAAAAAGTTAAAGTAATTGGGTCAGCCCGTCCGTGCTTAGAGGCAATACCGATCGATGCGGCGCGGAGGGCGAACTCCAACACCGCCGAAGAACGCCAATAAAACTAAACGCCGGTCTGTCGAGTTGTTGGAACAATCGATATCTCGAATACCAACTTATTGTATAAATCGGAAACTAGCTCGACAACTTGCGTACTTACAAACGATTCTTGCAACATTTTTATGTTTGATACGGCTAATTTACATGCCTACTGCATTATATTAGCTTTGTGACGTATTTTTCTGGTAAGTGTAACTTTAAAGAAAATTTGTTGTTTCAAATAATATAGTTTGTTGCAAGATTAATTAAATATTGAATTACTTATATTTTGTGCCATGACTAAAAAGTGGACTTTCAATATCTATATATAATAATTATATGCTACATATTCTATTTAAAGAACCTATAGGTAAGTCCCATTATTTATTATTATTAAACTCCTGCTTACTCATATTTATCACATTATCAACATAAGTAATATTTTAAAGTTAAGTAGTTAAAGTAATCATAAACGTTGTTCAAATCGCACCATAAATTTTAACTACAAACAGTTATAGGACTTACTGCGGTTGGTTCATTACGTACCCACATCTTCGTATAAGTAATATGTTTACTGAGCTACGGATAGCAAATATGCTATATTTTATTCGGAATAATTTCTGACTTAATTAATAAGTTATGTTAAAATTACATATATTTTAAACTAAATATATTGTAACAACATAATGTACAAAATACTTGTAGTGGAAAGTTATATATGTAAATTGATTGATTGATTGCTTTATTTATATGATTATACTTTGCAAAAAAATTATACTAATGTAAGTACTATAAAGTAATGTTTTGAGCAGTGAAATAAGTATATTAGGTTTAAAAATATTTATTCTCATAAAAACATTAAGTCCACTTATAATGAGATACATATTTCTTGTATAATAAGGTAATAATAATAATAATAATACCTCTGGGCGTATTCACAACCTATAATTGAAACAAAATTACACGTCAATTAGACATTTGGGTAGAATACTTTAAGAGTAAGTTTTTATTGGGTATTTTAAATTAAAATTTTAACAGTTCTGTCTTTGTATTAGTTTCATAATGGAGGTCCAAATTATCATGGAGTTAACAAAATTATTTTATATAATTATTATTAATTATATTAAATAATTATGATTAATTCAATAAAATTACAAACACATTGCATAAAATAAGAGTTATCTTATATTGCGTATAATTATCATGCTTTACAACTAAAATAATAACTTTATGCTTTAATTAACATTAGCGATAATGTTAGTTCATTTCCCTAGCATGTACTTGACTATGTCCATAGTAGAATAGCTCACTTAATCGATACGATAAACGTATGCAGCGGCTATCGTGACTGGTGATCGTTTGTGTACGATAATTATTTCTCATCAAGCCGCTTCAATTAGAACTCATAAAAATTATTGACGTTCGCATATTTCGGTTATGTAAAATCTGTTATAAGTGATTTTATGTAATAAAGAAACGTTTATTAATTTAATTTTTACATTGTTTTAGGTAGGTACTGTCTACAAAAAAAAATTATATATTGGTTATTATGTAGTATGTATGTACCAAGCATATCACGATTTAATGTTTTTGTTAAATAGCCTAAAAATCTGTTTTTAATACATAAAGCGGAAGTGTACTTATTTAAAGTACGATAGATTAATGTATTTTTGTAGTCAGTATTTAAAAGTTACATAACTTTTATCAGGATAGTTCAATAACGATTTTGTTTTTATTTTCCCTCAAGCATCGTTTTAATAAGAAACGAATTTAAATACAATTTTAGACTGAGAGTCATATATGAGAAAAACGAAGTCTTAATAAGTTGGTTCGCTAAATATTATCTAATATTTTTATTTGTTTTTATGGTTTTCTAAATGATTAATGTTTAACAATTGAGCATAATTAGGGAAATAAGGAGGAAATTGAATGCAAATTATAAACGAATGTGTTACATTGTATTGTATATTCAATTTCTATTAGTATCTAGAATTTTCTACAAGCACTTGAATTGTGTTACCGCTTATTATGCGAGCTAACCCGTCCTACCCAAGACTAGTCCTAAGATTAATAAAAACCAAAACCAACTTTTTTAAATACATACCCTTGAAATTTTACTAATGCTGTTATAAATGCGAAAGTATGATAATATGGATGTTTCTTACTGTTTCACGCGAACACTACTTAAGAGATTTGGGTGAAATTTAGCACACAGATAGTTTAAAGTCTTAATTATCTTTATCACTTAACTTTATTGCGATATTCCCACGGGAACTGGGACAACGCGGTTGATACTGCGGGGAGCTGCTTGTTATACTTACTTACTTAAAGTATTTTAGTTATATGTAACATTTTTTAACAGAGCTTGAATTTTATAATGCAAATTAACTCGTTTTACCCAAGACTAGTACTGAGTTTAAGAAAAATATTCTTATTTAATTTCCCATAAAATATACCTACTATTAATACTAGAGTTAAGTAACAAACCAATTTCTAATGTTTAATAATAGTTGTTGATGTTTGAACTTTAAAGTGACACAATATACTTAATAAATAAATAATAATTGTAATAATAAGTATGGAAAATCGAAAGTAGCAACTCGCAGAAGCACTTCACGATTAATTAACTCAAACTGGACCGTTACTCATCAGAGCAAGCGTTTATTAGCCGTCACAATACATTTAACAGGCGGTCACATTAAAGGAACGTTTGAAAGAACCGTGATGCAACCGCTCTGCCCCATAAGACAACCATCTCCTCGTGTCGAAACGTGAAGGATGTTTTAATTGCACCACTGCGGTAATGTAATTATTTCATACTGTTACGTAACTTCCGATATTACAACAATTTCATGGTAACAATGGAAAAAAATATCATTTATGGTTATTTATGTTTGGTAAGTACTTTACTGGTCTGTTACCGCAATATGATAAATTATATAAAACAATATAATTTTGCCTAACTGCTTTACAAATCCCTGCGATATTAATAAATCACATAAAACCTTAGAGATAAAGAGTTTTGAAACTCGTATCAATTTTGGGGCTAAACCCTGAATTTTTTCTGAACTTTGTGTTTCAAATTACACTAACTAGTTAGTTTAATTTGAGTGTGTGTGTGTGTAGATAAACATTATTAATAAATCTATAGGTATTCGTTTAGGTATTTTAATCCTTATCGTAAGTATTTTAATCCTTATCGTAAGCTGAGCTAGCATTGGTACAACGGATCAACAAAGATAGGATCCATAAATTAATATACAATACATCATGTACAGAAACATTTGTCCTGTGTGAGTATCGAACCCACGATCTTTTTAGCGTGGGTACGCTATATCAGACGTCAATAATTACTTGACTAAAAATCTATACTAGTGTTGTTGGTGCTGTGATTGGTGTTAATATTTGAAGAGTAGGGCTGGTCGTCACTCTACCGAAAAATAAAAATTTTAGTGAACCAAGAAATCTGAAGCGCTATTAGTTTTATGCTTTTCCATTCTAAAGTCTTTAAAAAATCAGCATATAAACCACTTTTGAAAAATTTTAAAAATAATAACAGTCTCCCAGCCTTTTAGACTGATATAATGAAACGTATTGATTAAACAAAAACATCACGTCGAGATAACTTGACACACGAAGTGAAAATTAATAGGTGAATTGGTATTCCAATGGTTCTGATTGCCACATGGATAGAAGTAGAAATGTATCGCGATTTGCGCCAAATTGCGTCTGGAAAGTTGGTGTTGGAGGCGGCAATATTCCATTTCCGCGCCAACGAGCGCGCGCCCACGTTCACAAAATGGTGACTTTAACAAAGTCGCATACCTATACCACACATTTTCTAATTTCAGTTAAATTTCAAATTTTGCAGGAATTCATACAATGTTTTGCTAGTATTCAGCTAGGTAGACGAGGAAGAATAAAAACTAGCTAGATACTTACTAACAAACAATTACGTTACAATTCAATAATTTCTCGATGGAAATCGTGGATGCTATTTATGTTACAGGTAGATAAAATAATGACGCTTTCATATTGAACAAGTTACCGTTTCTCATACACAGTAAATTGCAGTTAATTATTATTATACAAACAAATTGTAATGCTCTGCGTCAAGTGAAAAATAAATATGGGAAAAAAGGTAGCGTAAAATAGTTTGTGCGACGTTGTTTATTATAATCTTTGGTGCAGCAGAAAATAATTAGCGGGTGATGGCAACAATTTCGTGACGATCTGCGTTAGTGTGCGTCTGGGAGGAGATGTCGCAGACGCAGGCCCCGCCCCGCGCGGCTAATTGCGCCAATCCGCGGGCTCCGGCGCACGCACACCGCACCGCACGCACTATGCCGCATGCGCGTACGCATCGCAACGCCACGATGCGTTTGGCAAATGCACGCATTTTCATATTCATTGTCATTAAATAATACGGCGCAGCGGTTAATTGTGTGGCGAAAATAATTAGCCTCAGACGTGCTAGTGCATTTTGAGAACGAGCTGTAAGAAATGCAATACTCTAGGTTGTATATTTTCATGCAATGGATTTCATTTAAGTCCAGTCATACTGTCCTATCTTCCATAATGTTTATACAATTAGACGAGGCCTCAATTCAGTTTCATTTAGCTTTTCTCTATAAAGAAAAAGCCTATACCGAAATAGAATTTGATTCACACCGCCATGTGAGGTACAATCAATCTATCACAGGCAGGGCCTATCCATGCAAAAAGGCAGAGTAAAATGGTGGATAGCTAGCTGACCGAACGTGGAGCTTATTAAGTGCCCGTGATGAACAAACGACGGCCGTCTATTCACTTATTTTGCTGGCAGGAAGTGAGGGGTAATTGAAAAACTCTCATTTGTGCTACCTAGTGACGGCAACTTATCCTAAAACAAAAGTCGAATGAGTTTTCATCAGAGGTTTGTATGTTTTTTTTGTTATTGGTTAAACAGAAGATTACACAGCTAATTTATTTCAAGCAGGAGCTTATATATTTATAAATATCTTCACTACATAAAATATCCAAATATAACCTTATTGCCTTTCTTTTATAACCTTAATATTATAAATCTACTTCTACTTATGTTTTAGACCATTCACTTCGTTCAAGTTTTATATTTATATTAGTGATAGACTATTAAGAACTTGTGCCGTGTCAAATTTATTAAAATAACAAAAGTAAAATTGATAAAATTGTGCGCATAACTACTTTAGATCCATGAGGTGTATTATTATGAATGCAAATGCTTATTAATCTTGATGTTATGTTTGTATGTTAGCCGCTTAAAATACCGCACATGTATTAAACAAAATTCGGCAAAAAAGGATATTTTTAGTAAAGATATTGATTATTCCTTCGATAAAATTAGCTAATATTACATAAATAAATAAATAAATTATTCGATTGATTTGCAATTTGCTTATCAAAACGGCAGCTGCGTACTAGATCCTGGTGATGAATGTAGTATCTAGTGTTAGTAGGAAAATGCAGGATATAGATACACTATAAAGAGAGTAGATACCAACTACCTATTTTTCACGTTTTTACCTAAGCGCAAAAGAGCTTAAACACAGAAATGTTGCCAAGTGGAAAAACAAAAGTAAATATAATAGAAATTAATAATGTAATTCCCAACGACGAAGTAACATTTTGTCTAAGAATTGATCTTTGCATCACTGGAAATTGGGTTGAAATTGAATGTTACGTGTGGCAATGGCTGCCGATTGTCACTGCCCGATGGGTGTGAAATGGGCGATGAGCTCTGATACAGAGAGGATTGAATCATGTTTATTTTATGTGTACACGTACTGCATGCCCACTCGAGCAGGGCCACCTTTGTTGTGTCTCGAATGCATTGTCAAAGGAGTATGCAAAACATTCTTGAAAAGGTGTTTAGCGGATTTGATATTTGAATGACTATGAGTAAATAATTTGTGTGTTTGTATATTTATAATAATAATATTAATACTTATTAGTAAGCTACTGAACTAATCCTACTCGTATTTTAAATTTGTATGAATTTTTTATTAGTTTCAAATTAATGAAATGATTAGTTTAATTTTTACCTAAAAAGCATAATTTTCAAGTAAAATCATCATCTCAGCCAATTAACGTTCCACTCCTGACATTGGGCTCCTGTCGCAAACCTTCATGCACAAGAGTTAAATAGAAATTATGATGATGCTGATTAATATCCTATAGTTTAAATGTTTTCCATAGAACATAGTCTAAAAGGTAAACTAAAATTTTACCCTAGCTCAAAAAGTGTGGTGACATTATTCCGATGCAATATAATATTTCATTGGCAATAGTTAGGTGTAATATTACAGAAGTTATACGAAAAAAGTGTATAAAACTTTGGGTCTGCTTTTAGTGATATAAATATTCGTTGACCCAGCCATCAATCGTGGCGGCGAGTCGTAAATTAGGCGAGACGTCAAACGGACCTATTGGGTTACTCGGGTGGACCTAGCATTATTGCCTAATGTGGAGTATGTATTTTGTTTTAAACCAAGCCGACAATAATATTTTTCTTTTTAGGAAGAAGATCGTTACTGCCATTTCTTACATATATCTCAAAAATAGCATCAATTTGATTTTTTTACTAAATGTTAGGTATCGGCACCTCCCTATTAATTCAAATGCTAATATTTGACTTCGTACTATTACGGTTACTGTTTGGCGCTTACCATGTTTTTCCTGAAAAGGCTCGAGTTATGATTCAATTTCTCACTATTTGATACGGGAAAGTTGGGTTTATTACGGGTCTAGTAGGGCGTGGAGGTATGCCCACTTCCAAAGACAAAATCTTATGGTTACGTATTTAATTTTAAAACAAACCCGAAAAATTATTTTTAAGTCTTACAGTTGTGCACGGGCAATCTGGTCTAAATGTAGGGAAGGCTTGGTGTGCCCCGAACCGAAGGGAAGATCTTCCACCGGGAGAATGGAAATGCCTGGGGGCCGCGGCCTTACCGATGATGGTTTATGGAAAGGATTTTGGATCATACTAGTAATGCCAGCGTCTTCAACACATAAAACTATATCACATTAAGATCGTTTTATTATCCCACTATTAATTACAAAAACTCTGCTCTTGCAATTAAGATATAATACTATTGCTAAGTACGTAGCGTAGGTAAATATCGGTAAGTAGGTACTTACATCAAAAGTTAAAAAAGTAACCTTTTATTCGCTTCTGTAACTTTAACAAGAAATACGTCCAGTAAACTTTAGAACTGGCCCTTAGTCATGTTTTATTGTATAAACAGATGAAATAAAAGTCAATTATCATAATAATAACATCGTTGTATGTGAGACACGTCTCTGTATTTTGTTAAATAAACTAGCAATAATAAGGCACGGTGTCCGCCGCTCCAGTCACTCGTAAAACGCGAGGTTCGGAGGGAAAACGATCCGGCTAGTCATCGTGCTCATTTTAATAATCCTGTCTGAGCGATTAAAAACTTTTTTATAACCCCATGTATTTTCAAGTGGGTATTTCTTTATTTAAAAATAATAAATAAACATGTTTCAATATTCAACCTCTTTTGTCCTGGGAGCTTTAGGCGGGCGGCAGTGAAAAGGAATTCAGCAAACTGCTAAACAGTGTCAGCGTTCGTCATTTTAACCCAACGACGCCCGTTGGTGGACATAGGCCTAGGATTACCATAAAATCTCGTGAGCTACTGGTCACAACTTAATTTTGTCTACGGGTCTTCTTATTTCCGATTCAGTCACACAAGGAAACATTCAGCGTACCTAGCTATCATAGTATGTACCTATTAAGGATATCATATTATCTGCTTTACACCAGGCAAAGTGTTGTTGAATTATAACAATTGATAGTTTAATTTTAAACTCTAGCATTAAACGCTTAAAGCTTACATTCAAGTCTTCCTTAACAAAGTTGTAGCTAATGAATTAGGAACACCAATTCATATTTTAGGCAGTTATCGTATCTGTGGATCGGTGTTTCACGTAATTTTGTGTGTAAGTAAAGTAATCGAGCCGCCCCAGAGTCGGCCGGCGGAATCACCAGATCCAGATAATCGAAACGACAAGGAGCCACGGCGGACCGACACTACACGATAACCGGGCCCGACAGCCTTCCCCGGCACACATAAACTAACGCACATTACTGCCGTCAACCCGACGAAATCAATTCTCAGTTCCGATTCCACGAAGTGGCACAGTTTCTTAAGTGTCACATCACTACCGAAGCACCTTCAAATAAATTCTAATCGTCCCCGCGCTGGCCACATGCCAATCTAGCCCCTAAGCACCTCACATACGGACATTTCGTGGGCCGTGTAGTTAAAATATAAAGAAGAGCCACCTGTCTCCGAGAAAATCTTTATTGCCGCCATAAAATTTAAACCTCAAAAGGAAAAAACAAAATGATGGATTTTTTTTTCTTTTACGGCCGAAGCCCATTTTAGATGGTGTTTACCTAACCTGTCACCTTACAGAATGGCGATTTTGACTGGTCGGCTCCGACGAATTAATCGTCGAGTTTCGGAGAGATATCGCCTGATGTGCGATAAGGCGAGCGGCTGCCGTCGCTGGTAGCAATTTGCTTCATTTTGACAGTTTAGCGCGTGAAATCAAAGGTTCGTTGAAGGGCTTAATTGTTCAGAAACTTAAGAACAAATATCTACTCAAAATTTTAGTTTTAAAGTTACTTTATGTCGAGTTCTAAGAACTGCTCGGAGTTATATTTTTTCAGGCAAGTGTAATGCGAGAATACACCATCAATTTAGTAACTAACGATTTTTTTTGTAGCATTTATAGGATTACCTACTTTTTAAAACCATTCATACAAATGAATTCAAATGATAGCTATATCAAAGTAAAATCTAAATATTAAACAGATCTACTTAAATTTCTCTTCTCTTAAGATCTACAAAATTTTAAGATTATCAAAAAATCTTTGTGTATAAAATATAATTTTTGTAAATCTTTATCTATTAAATACTTTGTAGGTAGTATTTATTTTAATTCTTAGAGATTCTTCTTCATAATAGTAATAAATAAAAGTAAATAGGTATAATAAATAAACATTACAGTGGTACTCACCATGCGAACTGACAGCGGCTGAGTAGGGCGCATGCATCTGCTGGTGGTAGTAGCGCGCGCGGCTATGATGACCGCCCTCTAGCGGTGAGTGGAAGAACTCCCCATTGGGCTCGGTGACGTCGGCGGCGGCCGGGCTGCCGTTGACGCGGCCCTCGTACCACCGCTGCTGCAGCGACCCGGAGCCCCCACCCTCGCCGCTCATGTCCATTACAGCTGCTCCGACCTCACACACCATGCATCGTCTTTATAAACACCCTTTATAAGTCCACTCTATCCACATTTCAGTCTAACCTACGGAGCCTCAACTTAACCTCGACATAGTGTGCGAGCCTGTAACAAAGAAACAAAGTTGTCAACAATGTTATTACTATTATATATCTCAGTCTACCCGTGGCAAAAGTAATCGAAGCGTCGGGAAAATATAGTTTATTAAAACGCGATTTAAATTCGTAAAATGTGTTTTATTTAATTACTTAAATACTCTCTTGTACCTATATTTTTATTATTTATGTATCTATTTGTTTTTTAATATTTATAACCAAGTTGTCAAAGATCATATTTGAAACTAAATAATTAGTGTGATTGTTATAGTAATTTATCTATCCTATTGTGTGCCTTATCAGGGACTAAGGGTACATGTTTGTTGCTATATTATTTAAAAACAATTTGTAAACTATAACTTTATCCAAATCCAAAAAAAATCTCTGATAAACAGAGTAACATCAAAGGAAAACTTGCTCGTACGGTATAAAGACAATCAATTAAGATAATAGTGGTACAGTATCGAAATACGTGGGAGATATCGATACTCGCCCAGTTTGATTAGGTGATATCGCACAAACAACAGTCGATACCGCCCGATAAGCGAACATTAAGTGGTGTTAGTCCACCGGGCCGTGATTTTTATAGCCACTAAACTTACTAAACATAATCTGTACTCTATATCTGAGCGGGAGCACCGTGCCGCAATCTATTACTGATATTATAAAGACTCAAATTTGTATGTATTAGTTAGAACATTGATTAGAGCTGGTAGTTTTTCGAGCTACTTGGTTGTGGCGAACTAGACGCTTTTGCGATGTAGTGGTAAATTTTACTAGACTTTATATTCGTTATATAAAATATAAATAAATACTCTCTTACAATCACACCAATTATTTAGTTCAAGATAAGTATCACTAAGATCTTACTATGGATACTAAAGATCGGATTAACGTACTTACATATCTTTATTTTTTTTGTAAATACGTACTTAATATACACAGAAAAACACCCAGACCATAACAAATATTCATGTTCATGCAGAAAAAGATTTGTCCTGTGTGGGAATCGAACCCACGATCTCTAGAGTGAAGTGCAAGTATACTGACCTCCACGCCACATCGTTCGTCATATTATATTTGAGAGTATTTACCGTAAGAAAATCCTCAATATTATATGACCGGCAATTATATTACGTAGGTACATGAATTGCATAGAGATTTTGGATTGGATATAAATGTATATAAATAAATAATCTTTTACAAGCACACCAATTAGTACTTTTACATAAGATAACTTACATAAATTTTTTTGTAAATACAGAATGTACACAGAAAATATCTATTTGAACTTTATGTAGCTCAACTTGATATGCAGTGCTTCTTGATATGTACCTATGATGTGCACGCTACTAGGTACTTGTTTGTATGCTTGCCAAAGCTTTTGAAAATATTTATTAATTATATGATAAACAACAGGTGTAACAGCAAGTATAAAGGTCAGTATATAATTACTAAGAGCTCAAAGAGAAATAAAATATCAAATTTATAGTACCTACCGAGTAATATTTATCTCTCTACTAAAGACAACGATCATTTGAAAAGTTAGTGGAAGTAGCTCAACAGATCTAGTTAGATAACGTCAATTTTGTCATATTTCTATTGAATGTCTAAGATAAGTCATCGCTAAAAAATCGCAATTAAGATACGTAGTTAACTAAGTAGTAGTTAAGTTATTTGTATCAATTTTAATCGTGAATTTGTCTTGCCGTCTCCTCGATATAACGTGCACACTTACTTACTTTAATTGTAACGTATTTTATATGAAAGGATAAGTAATTAAAGTAAATAAAGGATATGTCTTATTTTTTTATAAATCACAGTAAAGAAGAGGTTTTGTTCTTTTAAATAATGGCTTTGTGCGTTTAGCACATTCAAGTTACAAATGTATTCATAATATTTTATACATAGTACCTAAATGAGAATGAGTGGTGATATAGATGTCAAATAAGATACCCTATATACCTTAAGGTCTCAGTAAAGATGGGAGACACTGAGTTCTCACATGGACTTCTTGGGAGATTTTAAAAAGTGATGTTGCACTGTTTTTTTCATTGAAGTGTAACATCACTAATGTTGTGCAACATCACAACACATGTTAACCGTTAAGTGTTTGTGAACGTAATAATAGTGGATTATTAATAATCCACCGTTATTACACAGTAATGTTCGAAATATCACCAATTTTAGGGAATTGAACAAAACTGCAGACATGACGCTACATTTTCCCGCCAAGAAGTCACACCGACTAATGATCACAGTGACTAATGGTGACTTAATTTTTATTATAATATAAAAACTATAAGGTTAATAAATAAAAAGTAAAAATGCTCAATTACACGAACACTACGAACAGACACTTTAATTTCATATTTTTTTATAGAGTATGCACCTCACATCATCATTTAGTTAAATATGCTAAACATTATTAAAATCCGATAAAATACTGTAAAAAAATTTTATATTACATCCTTCTTAGGAGGTTTCTTTCTTATAAACTGAGTTACACAAATTGTGTAAGTAAGATAAAATTCAATGACGTCAAAGAATGACAACAAAAATTGGTAATTTGTTCGATACAATTTTTATCATTATTTGTATTTTTAAAGGCTTGTATCCATATATTATCCACATATCCACTTCTTATTTTAAGTACTGGTTGGAACATGGATATATAAAAAAATACAAAAGTTCGAATTAAAAAAAAAAATTAAATATAAAAATATAATTCGTATTTTTAACTCACACTAATGAGGTTTTTCAAAACTATAAGGCATATCTTAAAAAAAATTTTAGATTGAAAGCCTCTTTTCATTGTTGGAATTGTGATATCTACTACTATGCTGTATATTTCAGATACTCTATAAAGATTTATTTGTAAGTAAAAAATTAAAGTTCTTATATTTCTTAAAATTTGAAAGAAAAGTGCAAAATTATCAGCCAGACAGGCATACAGAATATTTGTCACATATTTATCATAAATATTAAATGATGCAGAGTAAGTACTTATCTTTGTATGTATGTATATAAAGTCAAAATCATTTATTCAGGTTTGCCTCAATAGAGCTCTTATGAAGGTCCAAACTTAAAAACTAGCGCGCATGGTATATGGTACGCTTTACGTTTGGTTGTATAATGTAACAAAGTTTAACGTGATGGCTTTTAACTTTTCCTTCAATTTCTCAAAAACGTGCCTATTCTAAAATAGCTAAATGAAAATTCGCGAACCTATTCGACAAAAAAGATCTGTCTTCAAACTTTAATGTTATGCTTATGCGTTCTAACTGATTAACATCAAAGAAGAATCTCACCAGATTTTCAAGGTGCTGATAAAAAACTGCGATGATACAATCTACTCGTAGCACTCTGAGTACATCACAAATATTCACAACCAACTATGCCGCTATCTAACGATCGACTGAAAAAAAGGGATTTGTTGATAATGGCGAAGGGAACCGCTATATTTATCGTAATTGACGTCGATTTCTTCGTAATATCTAAAGATAGCGACAGATACATACTCCGCAAAAGAAATAATCACCTATTTGCCATATTGCGGCTTTTGGCTTATCTCACAATCGCTTATTTTCGAGGACCCGAATTATTGATCGAATGGCAACGTAGGAAGAATATATAGACAAATATATATATTTGCATTTAATTGCTTAATTACTGACAAATTAAATACCAAGACGGCAATAACGTTTGGATATGAAAAAAGTTTCTAAGTTCGTTAAAATAAATTTAATGCTGTAGACTTATTTTTAAATTACTTTACTGTACCTACCTTCTTCTAAAGTAAAGTAGGTAAGATATTATTTTAAGATAATATTGATTTCCTGTATTTTAGATAGTACCTACCTAAATAAAATGTAATTTAAAAAATAAAATCGCTGTTACTATTTTATCTTGACTTTTCATTTGACTACTAGAATACTTTATTGACTGTTAATTGCGTCCATTAATCCTATGAATTGGTTTCATTTTGTACTATAAAATTATTTTCGATAAGTAAGTATAATTTAAATATTTCAAATATAGAAAGACAAAGTTACAAACAGCTAATAAAAAGGAACGTTATTTTAAGTAACTCTTAGCATTACTTTGCGTAATATTGAGATAATCAGTAACATTCAAAGTGGGCATTCTTATTATAGATCTTCATTAAAGATGTAAGGGGCTCGCATAACTTTATCCGCTAGCCAAACAGGTCTACAATTGATCCATGATACCGGGCGGAGTGATCGATGCGCCGGCGCACGATAATACTTATACTATCAGGATTTGAATCACGATCGTGTGATCAGCACACAGTAGCGTATCCACACTATAAATCATCACTGATTGCCTACAGCCGCTGCCCGGCGCCGATGATAAACATTGCGCTTTTACACCTTCACGTTATTAGGAACTATTAAGTACACCTATAGTTGAAAACGCTACAATTTCTGAGCCAGGAAAGCATGAAAAAAAATTAGTTTTCGGTCAAAACGTAGTATGTAGGAGTATAACTACTCGTACTTTAACAAATATTAAACGGCTATAAGTAACTAAGTTTTATTCAGCAGTTAACCTTAATTACTGAAATAAGATAAAAAAAATACTTTCTCACATTATTTTTTTTAATAAAAGCATTAAAAAAAAGCAGAAAATAAACATAAGAAAACCTTTTTTTCTCAAAATTAATGAACTGAAAAGTTTTTACTCAATATAATGAAATTCTCGATGAGGAAAAAGTATTGAAATAAAACATGTTCGAAAATTGAATTTCATCGTGTTTATAGATAAACAAATTAATCTAACACATATTATCATCTTGTTATAGATACGCAGTCTAAAGTTCGTCAGGCCTTGCTTATTAAGATTAGGCCAACTCCCAATTAAGATAATTGAATTTTGAGCAGACCTCCCGGCGGAGGTGAGCCCGAAAAAACGTGTCCGACACTATCTTCACCCTTTATCGAACTAACATGTGATACCAAATTGATTGACCCCAGGGATCTATTTATTAAGCCTCGAAAAGTTTGGGAACTCTTTCAATATAAAACGGTTTTTGTAGGCATTTTGAGATCTTACTATTAGAGGTACAGATTAAATTCCGAAAATAGTAACGCTGATACAGGAACTTAAAATACTCTTTTTTTTGTAAAAAAAAATCTAAATTAAAGGTTTTGAGGATGCATCCAAGTTGGTAAATTATTTTGCATAGTTTTACGTGAAATTTATAAAATTTGATGCTCAATTTCTGAGAATAATCTTAAAAAATGTTAGCCTATCATACCTCACAGTTGTTGATATGTTTAACGTCATAAAGTTGACGATACGCTGAGAAGTCATTCAGTCTCTCTTTTGTATAAATGGTTTCCAAAACAGAGTCGTTCACCTGATGGTTAGTAGGCAATACCTACGCCTGTCTTTATTGATTACTGTGTCAGTTAAGGTGGATTTCAATAGGCAGTTGTTTTAAACTTAACATTAAAACCGGAACACAATACCGCATAAAAAACTACTATTTATTGTCTAAATATCTGTCAAAATATGTACTCTGTAATAATTAGAACTGCTACCTTGTAAGTTAAGATACATACTTTATAAGTCAAAAATAACAGAAAAAAACCAACAATTTCCCAACCTACCTCTATCAAACGGCAATAAGCTGACATACCATTAAAACTAACACACAACAAAGGGATTACAAGCAAATCCGAAGTCGGAGGTTGTATACAAAAATAAAACCTCTTTGTACCACAGTCTAAATCTGAGCGGGAGTAACCACTTTATTTTTTTTACATCGTCCGATACAATTTGATCGATGCGCCTAAAAATGAGCCATCGATCGATTGAATAAATTTATCGAGACCTGATTTATATTTCAAAAGAAAAAAACTTTTAATCCGATTTTGATAGGTGTTTATTGGTACGCTTAGTAATTTATTAGTTGTTGATTATAATGTACAAGAACTCGATTAATATCATCATCGTTTCAAATTTACTCTAACGTTGCTCTCCGTGTGATTATTTGCTTTCCATAATGAATATAAGCCACCTACCTAAGTTTTGTGAGACAAAGGTTTGCTGATGAAAAGGAAAATATTTTTTAATACTCGACATAAAAAAACAGCTGTAACCTATTAGGTAAGTCATGTCTTCATAAAAAATAAATTTCAAATTTGTACTCTTAGAATTAAATAGACGCTTGGCGGGAAAGTGAAGCGTCATGTCTGCAGTTTGGTTTTATTTTCAAAACTTTGTGATATATTGAACATTATTAACCGTTAAGTGTTTGAGAACGATGTTAAATGTGTTGTGTTCTTAAATGGACCAAAACAGTGCAACATCACTTTTCAAATTCTCTCAAGGAGTCAATGTGAGATCTCAGTATAGTCCCACTTCTTTACTGAGGACTCAAGGGGCTTAGGGGAGGGTATCTCATTTACCATTTATTATCTTTATCATCACTCATTCTCATTTACTATGAATTATATATTATTAATATATCACTTACTTGACACTGGCTAGATGTGCTAGACGCACGAAGTCATTATTTAAAAGAGAAAAAATATATATATTATTAGTAAAGTAATAAATAATTATTATTTATCCTTATATGGTCCTCAGTCAAAATTAATATCTACATCAAAAATCATTTTACAAGACTTAGGTTATTAACCTGTACAACAGCATTTTAATGCTAATGAACGTAAGGAGAAGTTTGGGCATACAATCGGTATGATAATTTTCTCAATCTATATTTGGCCAGCATTAGTTTTACGTGACACGTTGTATAACCATACAATATTTGACACTACATAATTGGAAGTACATAAGATATGTATGTACCTGTAACCAACGGAAACGTACATGCCTGGAGCTTATCGAAGGATAATCGCACATCCCGGTCTGCATTCAAATTTCGAACGCGAAGTGTCATGGCGGCCGAAATCCGACCCGATATTGACATTGATTGGTCGCCTCTACTTATTGTATGGAAATGTATGGATGCGCATGCTTCTGTCTGCGCGGGAGTGGCGAGAGACGATAAATTGATAAATTTCACAAAATTATCATCAATAACACGAAGATCGATTTGCCTACAGCTACAACTGTCAGTCTTAACCTCTTTAATGGGCCATTAGCTCAGTTCCATGTTACTACTTCCTTGACTGTGATGGAAGGTTCCTTGAATGCTACTTTGATGGTTTTTCGTTTCTGAAAGAACTTTCCAAACAATATATTTAAATGTCTTGACGGGTGACAGAATCTTGCCTAGTTTCTTGCCAACTTCTTCTCGTTTAACTGACAAGTGCTTCGAAATAAATTCAATCTTTCATCAATGAATTTCGAATATCGCACTAAAATTTTACTGGTGACATATGCCTAATATAGATATAATTAAAGTGGTAAGTATTTAATTAATTTACTAATAAGGAAAATGTATGTAGTTATAAGAATTTATATTTACACAACGCATAAAATGCTTTGTTTATATTAGGTACATACATACATAATATCACGCCTGTTTCCCCAAAGGGGTAGGCAGAGGCATATTATACGCCCACTCTTCGCTAACTATATTTTTGGTCCCACGTAATAGGTGACGAACCTATTGCCGCTTAGCGGGAACTTTTATATTCGCCAGAGGTTTGTCCTTTGTTGAGCAGATGAGGCTTGTGCTCCTATATCTTTTTTTATTATCTTTATATATACATATACACAAATAACTGCTAAATTGCATACACAATATAAAGCGAAATAATAATTCACAATTACGTATTATATTTTAATATTGCCATAAAATTAATTTACTTTTACCGAACAGCTCAACGTATGACAATAAAATATAGGCTTAATTTAAAAAGTACAAAAACCGGGAGTTTTTCGTAATTTTTTTTTTAATACTTTGAAATCAATTACACAAAAAATCACTTAATTATTTTAAAGTAGCGCACAGATTTGCTGGGCTACTAAATATATTCTAAACCCAATGGTCCTAGGCCTAAATTTAATATGAACCCTCGTTTTTGAAGAATGTGGAACAGTCTATTAACGTTTCTATAAGTAATGCCAACTGTAGCCATAAAATGAATATTTATTTAAATAAACAAGATACTAATCTCTCATATTTTTTTTATTTACGTGTTAACTTTTTTTATGTAATTATTATAGTAAATTATTGAATTCAGAGCTAACGAGGTTTATACCGAAAGCACAATTGAAAGGCTATGACAACCATTTAATACTTGTATTCATTTAATCATTTATACATTGTATAAAGAGAAATATTCTTTGTTTTAGACAATGGAACATTAAACACGAGGAACAATTGTTTTATATTTATATTTCTCAATTTAATAATATCAATAGGTAGTTAAGATGTTGTTTGTCGAACTTAAGTATAGCTATCTAAAGATAACACAAGGATTAATAAAAATAATGATTTGTTTTATACTACAATAAACGTTGTTATCGTAATTACAATTTTTTATTCAAAAATCTTTTTTTCCGTAAGGAAAAATTTAATCAAAATATGTTTAAAAGTTCTTAACAAATTTTATTTAAAAAAAAAAATACTATAAAATATGTAGGTACTTTAAAATGGAATTCGAGTCAGTCATACAAACATTTCAAAAAAATTATAAGGAACTTGCGTCTTATGAAATAACTCTCAAAATCCAAAAAAATATAAAAACGTATTCTAGCTACTTCTCAAGTTCTAATCTTGGTTAATAAGTTCTATAAAATCTTTTTTCTTACTCAGTAATTTAATTCCTCTTATTCATTGTAGCGTCATAATGAATTTGTATGCTGCTGTGCTATTGTAAATCTCATTAGAATAATCTTGAAAGTCATCATGTCATGCAAATGGCATTCTGTATATACACAAATATCTATACTTGATATGTATTGAAAAACTTTGTGCATCAATCTACTAACATGCAGCAAATAAGATCTATATAAATTATATAATACTTTTTACTTTTATAAATATTGGACCGATATGGCGCGGAGGTAGACATACTTGCACAGAACTCTTAAGTTGGGTTCGATTCCCAGAGGTCTAGGCGTAAAAGCGTCACAAACTCATTGGCCTATACTTTATTAGTCGATTACATATTACGGCTTAAGAAAAAATGCATATCCTTTGTTAATTTAAACAATTATTTATTAATATATTTGGTTTAGTAAAAGCGCTCTTAAAGCAGAGTTTACAGAGGTCAGTCCTTGGATAGGTGACTGTTTGTGTGGCATTTGATATCGCTTCGGAAGGCACGTTAAGCCGTTAGTCCTGGTTGAAATAAAAAAATCCATGGCCTATTAATGGACGGGTCTCATCTCAATTCAGAAAAAATGAAGATATGGATTCGAAAAAAAAACTGAATATTTATCCTATATGCAAAATCCTTTTACATTTTGATTAGCTTAAGAAAAAAAAACTTATTATGAGAAGTCTTTGTTTCTGTGAAAATTTTTTCATAATTATATCAGTTGTTCAATTCACAATAAAATGTATTTATTACCTACAAAAGAAATGTTTAAGTAAGTATTCATTTACATCGTTTTTATCTTGTAGGTAGGTACTTTAATTTTAAATTAAATATTCATTTACCTCGTTTTTATCTTGTAGGTAGGTACTTTAATTTTAAATTATCGAACTTTTGTAAATATTCTTGGAACAATGTCACATAAATACATATCATAACTACCAGGGGTTAAGTAATATTTTTTCAATATTTATTAAAAGTATAACTGCACTCCGCTCCTGAGGCCGTGGGTTTTATTCCTACACAGGACAAATCTTTGTGTGCATGAATATGAATATTTGTTCTGGTCTGGGTATTATTTATGTACATTAAGAATGTATTTACAAAAAAAAAGTCTATAAGTATATTTATCCGTTACTTAGTATTCATAACACATTTTCTTAAATATTCTTATCTTGGAACTACATAATTGGTATATATGGAAATACATAATAAGAAATTATTTATTTATTTATTATTAAAAAAAAGTAGGAATGTGTGAAAATTAAATGAGATAGAACAAAAAAAATGCTTTCGTTTATGTCTTTCATTAGGCCGGGCCCAGATTAAGAGGAAAGAAACTCAAATTGTACTTCTTGATACGCAAAACATCTTACTATTAAAGTTAGTTTTGCTATGTACCTAATAATTTATGTATAAATAATGTATGCAGAGGAGTATTTAAAAAGTTTACCTTCTGCAATGATTTCAATTATGTAATATGTTTCCTTACTTTGAAAAATTATAAGAATTTTTTGATTGTACTTTCTTTTAAACTGAATCTTAGCTTATTATTTACAGAAATATCTTATTTAGTACAAAATCCAATTAGATCTTGTATAATAATAAAAAGAACTAAAAATAATCAATCATGTATTTAAAAAAAAAAACATTTTAAATTTTTTTTTTATAGGAATATTCTCATAACATGGTAAGTTCCGAGCGTGCGCTCTACCGTAGCAGCGCGGCGGTCGGTATGAAACGTATTATATCCTCAATACTACATTGTAAACAGAAAAGTATTGATTAATTTCATTCTCCAAGCACATTTGCATAAACTTAATAGTGTATTAATAGATATCTCAAAGAAAATACTATGATTTTTCCGCTTATCTTTCCCATACACAAACGCATGATAATGTAGAGTCGACAGTTTGACAATATTATGTCTTGTCGAGTGTCGTATAAAATTTATTCTCATTCTTGTATATTATTATGTAAATTTATGCTAATTTATTGCATTTGATTGTTCGTTTATTTTACGTAAAGATATGACTTTCTATAGGTCAGGTAGCAAGAGCTAATCTTGACAGTTTAAAGAAACTATTTTAAGTGTTTGTTTGTATAGGAAGTAATAAAAGTTAAATACCTTAAAATGTCCTATTAGTTTCGTATCACAATGTTCACTATCACTATGTATCACTGCTAATACTGTTATATAAAAACACACTGAAAACATTAGCTCCATGCCGTTCTCATTTTCGCCAGATAATCTATATATCACAGTGCACAATCATGTAAATCAGATTTTAGTTATGCTAATCAAATGTTTAGTCCGCGTTAGATTTGTATGTGATTACAAAAACAGTTCATTGTTTGAGCGCAAGCGCAATTGCGATTGCGAGCGCACGTGATGCGGCGCCGATGGGACGCAACCCGACACTAAACCCGTCGTGTGACTTTTTGTTGTGGCCGCGCCGTCGGGAGCGCTCGGCCTCCGTCGGCGAGAGACACTCTCGCTCGGCTCCAACCGCGCGCTGATTGGCCGAACCCGCGGCGGGCGTTCGAGGGGGCGGGGCTAAACCGTAGGGTGGGATTTAAACCTTTTTTCCTTTTGGACGGTTTAGTGGTGTGCGTGCAGTCGACGCGCGAGAGCCAAACGTGATGGATGCCATGCAATACTCTCTTTGGTATTATAATGTATTGGTATTTCGTACTTTTTAATTGATTACCGTAAACACTTAAGCAAAATATCAGATAAAACGACAGTACTTAATGTTTTTCTTTAAGTACTCACAGCTTCAATGTGACAATTCATTAGAGGCGGATATCGTAGATCAGTAAGGGTATAAACAGAAAACATAGTAGAAAATATGGAAATTTATGAAATTGCTTCAATTATAACACATCATTCTGTCAAGACAACGAAGGTAGAGTCAACTACTTATGAGTAAGATTACCTATCACTTTATCTTACTACCTACAGATATTAAATACGTTTAAAATGTGTAAACTAATATAATTTTTAGTGAAACACACAGCTATTCAGTACACATAAGAAAATAAATCTAGTTACCTATACAATGTGTCTATATATATACACACATATACCCCGTTCTATAGATAGAACCATATTTTTAGAAATAAAAGAGGTAAATTATATTTTAAATTACTTTAGGTGGACCAAGTGTATGGGGATCCTACCAAAACCTGCCGATCAACAGACGAGGCTTAGACGACCATAAAAGTTACCGGAAAGCGACAATAGGTTGGCCACCTATAACGTGGGACCAAAAATATAAACGGCAAAATGTGAGCGTGTAATACTTATGTCTCTGCCTACCCCTTCGGGGAAACAGGCGTGATATTATGTATGTATGTATATATACTAGTTTTACATATAGGTATCTACTAGTCAAATAAAAGAATACCTATGTATAACTACTTACATACTGCCTAACCTAAAACGTAGGTGCTAATCTTATAATTATAAAATTAATATCTCTATTTTTGTAGCATAGTCAGAGTAGGTTTTAATTTGAAATCAAAAATATTGTGTAATATCATATATGTAGATAATAAATACATTTATCACTTATATTTTTATCTAGATTAATAATAATATACGTCTAAATCAAAAAGTTATCGGATTAAATCACATTATCTATTTAAAAGTATTTTTATAAAGAAGAAGATAAAGAGTTTTTTACTTTGAAATTGACTCACTTTCGTTTGAGTATTTTCCAGTGTTAAGTAATTTAATAAATAACGAATTTTTTTTTTAAATGGCTTCATGCGTTTTCACATTTAGCCAGTGTTAACTAAGAGATATATCAATGAGTGAGAGTAAATGAGATGCCCTCCCCCTAAACCCCTTGAGTCCCCAGTAAAGATGTGGGACTATGAGATCTTAAATGGACTTCTTGAGAGAATTGGAAAGTGATGTTGCACTGTTTTGTTTCATTTTCCAACACTCGTGTACGTTGACAAACACTTAACGGTTTATAACCCACCGTTATTACGCATTAACTTTCGATAAATTTTCGAAAATAAAACAATATTTCAGATATGACGCCTCACTTTCCCGCCAAGAAGTCAAATTAGGAGTTATTGGCATATAAATTAATTTAATCATAGGGTGTTTAGGGATCCTACCAAGACCTAAGGAGCCAAAGCCAACCTCTATGGCGAACATAACAGTGCCCGGTCAGCGGCAATAGGCTCGCCACCTATTACGTGGAACCAACTATATAAGTGTGGTCGTATAATATGCCTCTGCCTACCCTTTCGCGGATACAGGCGTGAATTTATGTATGTATGATGGAAAAATAAGATTGACTATTTATTCAGTGCCGTGTGGTACCGGCCTAGGATAGTGCCAGCCCCTCTTATCTCACGGGGAGTCGTAAAGTCGACGAAGAGAAATCCAACCGGATGATGGCCAGCAGAGTCATCCTGCGTACTGGCTTAAACTGCGGTCACCAACCCGCCTGCCCAGCGTGGTGATTATAATAAAATATATGTTTATTTTTTCAATACAAACAATTGGTACATTAGCTAGCAGTATGTACCTAGATGATTATAATCATTACAAAGTAACAGTTTGTTTGTGTGAGACTGATGCCTGAGGTAGGTATAAGTACATACCTGTTTTACAGGTCATCAGGGTCTCAAAAAACTTGGATTTATTTTGGGATGTGTATATCGGCAAATAACCCCCCAAAATTATGTAATTTATTAGGGATACCTATGTTCATTAGTGGACTTAGTAAGGCTGAAATCATGATTAATTCGGTTTCCATGACGCTGCTAAAAGCTAAAAGAGGCCACCTCCAAGCATTGAGTATGGTGTACTAATTTTAAATATAAATAAAAAATTTCAAAACGTTAGTTGACATGCAATAATCGGCCGAACAATTTTCAGCGAAGAGGTAGAGAACCCCTTCCACCACACCGGTTGTGTGATATAAATTCATTAACTTAGGCACATCAAATTTGTTTCCATTACCTTTGGTGCCAACAGCACAAATTCTAAATTTCATGGATAAGTTCTTTGTTGATGCAGCATACCAACTTATACCTAAGACTTTTTTTAGAAGATGCCTACCTAATTATAGTTACAGTTGCCAGATTTCAGCCCTATTCGTCCGTCAGCTGTGCGCGTATAGATCAGTCAGTACTGTTTTACCTTATATGTAGCATTCTAAACAGGACTGATATAGTTTAGAAGAGCTTTTAATATTTAATTAAAAAACAGTCACAAAAAGTATGTAACATTGTATAAAAACATGACATACTTTAAAAACTATAGTTCCTTATATTTAGTTATAATATATATATATATATATGAAATAAATAATTATATACAGAGTTCAAAATTAACATATTACCAGTTCAAGCATACTGAACTTAGCAATATATGCCTATTTAACTTTATTCTCTGGGTTTTAATATACATAATAATAAATATTTTTTGACAATTACACCAATTATTTAGTTCCAATATAAGTATACTTAAGAACTTATATTGCGCATTCATACATAATGTCACGCCTCTTTTCCGTAGGGGTAGGCAGAGATCACATCCTTCCACTTTTTAGCTTCATTCACATTCATTAACCTCTGCATACAAGTCGGTTTAGGGTATTTTAACTTGCCCTTTCTCCAAAATTTTCTGAATTTGGTCATGGAAGGTCTTTCGTGGTCTTCCCCTCCCAACAATTCCAATCACTTGTATAATGGATACTAAATAACGGATATACTTTCTTTTTTTAGAAAAAACAAACTTAATAAAGATATGAAGACACCATTAAATGAAGTAAATAATTTTTTGTATGTATATTTACTCAAATTATACATATGCATGTATTTTGCTAGAGTAAAAGCTACCTAGCGGTTGACAAACTTCTAATACTCGTAAGCGATACGAATCGTTTTTTGATTTTATTAACTGGCATCTATTCGTAAGCCTTAAGTACGAAGTGTGATAAGATTATTTGGCAAAAATATTGTAGATAATTTGTATACCTGTTAAACTGAAAATATACAATAGACATACCAATATCTACAACAAGGCCTACGCAAAAATATATCTACAACAAGTAAGCCAAACGAATAGTTTCGTGATTATAGGAACTGGCATCTATTCGTAAAATTGTACCTAAAAGTAACAAGTAAGATAAAATAATTTTGCGAAATAATTGTCAAATTTATACCTTTTAAACTGAAAACATACAAATAGACATATGCTGTGCCTGGGTTAAAGTAAAAAAACATCCACAACTAGTAAGCCAAATGAATCGTTTCTTGATTATGGGAGCTGGCATTCGTTAACTGTATAACATAGGTATGTTAATAATTATGTATGTGTAGGTATATTAGGGCTAACACAGTAACCCGTTCTCGTGTCGTTAGACATTAGAGCTCGTAACAGAGATTTGTGTTGGCACCAGATTTATGACTCCCTAGTATGTTATTGTGGGTATGTATGTATAGTACAATATACTCGTAAGTAACATTATTACATATAATTGTGTTGAGTGTAGAAGAATATTTAAACTCACGCCCATTATACCGACATTATATTTGACTACCGATATGGCGTGGAGGTCAGTAGGTATATCTGCATTCCACTCCTGAGGTCGTAAGTTTGATTCCCACACAGGACAAATCTTTGTATGCTTGAAAATGTACATATGTTCTGGTCTGAGGGTTATCTATGTATATTAAGGATGTATTTACAAAAAACAAAAGTATATAAGTATATTTATTCGTTCTTTAGTATCCATAACACAAGTTCTTAATGATACTGATCTTGGAGCTAAATAATTGGTGTGATTGTTAGAGGATATGTATTATTTATTTATTGATTTATATAGTTGTAGCACAGATATCTCAAGATGAAACGTGGCAATAGTAAGAGGTGCCGAGTGTAAGTAAGAGAGTGAGTGTAGTAGAGTGTAAGCAAGTTGATATAAGAGGTCATCCATAATATACGTCACACGAATTTCGTGAACTTTTGACCCTCCCCCCCCCTCCGTCCTTGTCAGAGCTGGTCACACTTATGAGACTCCCTCCTACTTAGTGTGTTGTCACATATTTTGCAATTGTACAGCAAGAAATAATTACCTACATAAAAACAGCAGTTCCAAAATGTTTATTGGATTGGATTTTGAAGTGTGGCGTGACGAAATTTAGGATCCCACCCATCCCCTAGTCACAGCATGTCACACTTCGTCAATCCCCACCCACCCCATTAATGTGTGACATAATTTATGGATAGCCCCTAAGCAGTAGTGAATTTATGCAAGAATTAACTTATATTTTTAGCATGTAACTACTTCTTGTACCTATTATTTCCCATAATTTTATAAAGCTACATTTACAATTATCGCTTGCTCCGTGCCTCGGAAAGCACGTTAAGCCGTTGGTTCCGGCTGTCATGAACATCTATGACAGTCGTTATTAAGAAGTCAGTGCCTTCTAACAGTCTGACAGCTGTATTAACAATATAATGATGTTTCCATCTGGGTTGCGAAGGTCAGACGGCAGTCGCTCCACGTAATAACTGAAATTCAGTCAAATCTGGTTGAAACAGTGAGCAGACCCTGGGCCAGAAGCTTAAGTCTAGGGCATCCGGGATAATGCTAGGTTATGATAATATACAATGTGTTAACTTTACTAGTAATATCTCGTGTTACGGATGATGCCGGTGAGATTTAAATTTAGTGCCCACTGCTAGTATGGTACACACTCTGAACCAAACGCTCAACGGATAGGCCATGACCACTTCGAAATCATCATCCTCTAACTAAACACTAAAATGGAACCAATACTCACCATCGTTTCATCCACATAAAGTCTACTGCTGAACGTTGGCTTTCCCAATAGTTTATTGTAGTGGGGGTATTTGCCTATAATCACCACGCTGGGCAGGCGGGTTGGTGATCGCCCTCCCGACTGGTCTCCACCTTGTCGTGGTGGGGGGGCTGAGTACCTCCCGGTAGGGCGCAGGAGGCGCTAGGGAAAAGGTAACACCCAGAGATTGGCGACTCTGGGTGCCCTTAGTACTGACTACCGGGGGGGAAACTAAGAGGGACCTGTGGAGGGCGCAGCAGGCGGGCCAGGAGGGCCCGCTCAGCAGCGCCAAGAGGGTCTAGGCAGTGGGGGCAGGGGGCCCCTGCTGTCTAACCATGGACCCTCCGGGAAGTCGGCCACACACGCTATGGTCGCACGGGGAGGTAGGAGGGGCGCGTCCACTGCGCCTCTCTGAGGAGGTCCTCCCGGTTTTAGTCCGGGGGACGTTGGCCGCAGGCGGGGTGTCAGAAGCTGAAACCCAGGTACTGGCCCCCGCCTTTTTCTCAACAAGCGGCGGGCGTCGTCGGAAGATTTTTAGTGGGTATTACTGCTGGCAGTCGCGTCTGCCGGTGGTGAGTCCCACACCCCCTTTCGGTCCCCCTTTGGCCGGAAGGTAGTGCATAAACGCATTTTGTTACCGACGTAAAACAAAAAAAAAAAAAAAGGTTGGTGATCGCAGTTCTAGCCAGTACGCAGGATGACGCTGCTGCCCATCATCCAGTTGGATATCTTTTCGTCGACTCCCCATGACATAAGAGGGGTGACACTATTCTAGGCCGGTACTACACGGCACAATACCAAGCACCGGGACAGTACCAAGGCTATCTATCCTCTATCTATTGTATTGTACACATTTTAAATCTTACAGGGCACTTTGCAAATAATCTGGTCAACGAGGAGTGATTAGTTCTATGAACATATATATAGTAGCATAACACTTTAGTACTTTGACGCGCCAAAAAACGCGTTCAATTACTTAACTTATAGCTTAATTAATTAGCCTTTTATTTAGAGTGACACAGTACTCAAATTATCAGTAACTTCTAGTGTCGACTGTGACTCGTTGGAGAATAAGATTCCTTGGTGAGACCTAACCATAGAAAATAAACTTAAGGTTGCGCTGCGTGTGTACATGCAGACCTCGTGATAAGATAAGATAAGATCCTATGAGTTAATCTAATGACTCTAATATATAGTCGTCTACAGATGAATTGTAAAACTTTGACAATTGTAAGAACCTTAACGCCTTGTAAAAAGACCTGAATGTAGTACTACTCTAAGTGAAACAGACACATACATACATACATTCACGCCTTTTCCCCGAAGGGGTAGGCAGAGGCATATTATACGCCCACACTTCGCCAATTATATAGTTGGTCCCACGTATCTGGTGGCGAGCCTATTGCCGCTTTGAGCTATTCCGGGCACTGCTATGTTCGCCAGAGCCTCGTCCGTTGATCGGCAGGTGCACCACTTGCAGGTGAGGATGGCTTGGGCTCCTTAGGTCTTGGTAGGTATCCCTATACACCAGACACCATAAATAGACAGTAGTTTCCGTTTACCATCATGCATGCTTCTGAAGGTTAGGTCTGCCTCTTTTATTATGTAAAAATATTATATCTGCAAAGACGCGTGAAACAGTTGTTGAAGGGACAACGCGCAAGTGGCATCACCTTGTTGTTGCAAAGGTCCTTGATCTGTTGTGGACTATCCATCAGGCTTGAGTGCCGCCTTGTGGTATTAAAAAACTTAATATTCAACTGTTTTATTCCTATTCATTCATTCATTTATTCTTCTACATTTATTCATTCATTCTATTTATTGACGACCGATATGGCATGGAGGTCAGTATACCTGCACTTCACTCAAGAGGCCGTTGGTTCGATTCCCACACAAGACAAATCTTTGTGTGCATGAACATGAATATTTGTTCTGGTCTGGATGTTCTCCTATGTATCTTAAGTATGTATTTACAAAAAAAAAGTATTTATATATGTTTATCCGTTATTTAGTATCCATCACACAAGTTCTTAATGATACTTATCTTGGAACTAAATAATTGGTGTGATTGTAAGAGAATATTTATTTATATATTTGCTTGTCACATGGTATCTTACAGGTATTACACAAAGGAATATAATAAACTGAACCTCTAAAAAATACTTTTTTGATCATCAAAAATACTGATCTAGCATCTAATAGGGGATTAGGTGCTCCATCAGAATTTTTTGATGTACAAAAAGGTTAGGTTAGGTTGGTAATTTATTAATTTTGATGACACATTAAATATGAGCCTTACACAAATAAGACAAAGGCACTTTATACATATGACACCTCGTAGAGGCACTGCAAAATATTGGGAGAGAGAGCGCTTTACATTATAGATACACAACTTAAAGATAAAATATTTAAACTTATACTGAATGAATATTACACACTATTTATTGTCTATCTGCGAAAAACTCATTAAGATTATAATAAGCCTTTTGTAGAAAAGATTTTAGATTATTTATTAGGAGATCAGGTTTTTCTATATCCCTGATGTAATTGGGGACATGATTAAATATTCGTATTGACATTCGTTGAGGACCAACATTTACGAGCTGGAGTTGTGACTTATTTTATTGGGTTATGTAGACAAAATCCTATATGTTTGGTATGCAAAACAAAAGACGTAGTTTGAAGCAATTTTAGGGAATATGCCAGAACAACGTTGGCCGGGTCAGCTAGAAATATAAAAGAAGTAATTAGATGTGTGAAAGGTCAGCCTCTATAAAACTCTAATGTAATTTCTGTTTAATGTGTTATTATGGACTAAGTCTGAAATAAATGATTTTATTATTATTATTATTAAAACAATTAACCACTACACAAAGCAAACTAACTTAAATGCAATGAAAATCCTAATTCCGTTCTCGCCTAGTATTTTCCTTCCCCCACGACACCCACACATTTTCTAAGCGGGCAGCCTGAATAACATTTAACCCCTTTGAAATGTAAAAGCATTACGGAATGAAAAAACAGCACTTATGTACCCCGCGACTGAGATAAACCATCTCTGGTACAAAGCGTACAAAGATACAATGCCTCTGAAAGGGTTCAAGAACGCACTTTTAAATTAACCGCCGTGGGTTCCAGAGGGGCGTATAAAACGTTACACAAACAAACGACTTTCGACTCTACTACTATTCGCATGAGACCAAATAGAAAAATAGTTCCTCGCATACCAAAAGTGATATAAATTAAAGCAGCCGCAATACTTCTATTTAAAGTAGGGCCTTTTACATTTTTCCTTTTCATTTCATTGTCTCTGCCCAGAGAGCGCTTGCAACCGTCACGTTCCAATTTCGAAAAGTGTCGGAACAAAATGGTAGACGCTTTGTGCCGTGCTGGCGGTGCCCCCTCTCGGCAATTTAGCAGATGTTTTTACCTTTGATGTTGTTCAAACGTGGCTGTGACAACCAGACAACTCTCGACTATCACGATCCTTATCAATGGCTATGTACATCTATTAGAAAACTGTATTTGTCGGCCCGATTGGAACATGATTTGTAATTATTCATACCGCATACCGACGTCAAAAATATAAGAGCGACAAGAGTCATAGATACAACCTTCCATCAGGCAGTAACCAAATTGGAACATCACCGCGCCGTGTTTACAACTCGACAAAAAAAAATAACAAAGAAGCCGAATTTAAATTCCAATCGAACTTTGACACATGTCTGCCACCATAAACAATGGAAATTCAAATCATCGTAGCATTCGAACGCGGTCGCCGTAATGCGATTGTGGCGGAGCACTCTGTAGTCTATTGCTCCTCTCTATAAATAGGAGCCTTTTCTTTCGCTTTTTCTTCACAGAATCGAAGTCGAGATGACACGATAAGCTATCTCGTGTGAGACGTACTCAATATCCACAGATGGCCTTACTTTCGAGTAATCTGTGTTCCTAGAGGAGAATATTTCGGACGGCTTTTTTGTTGGTGTTTCTTTGAAAAGTTGTCTTTGTGCTTCTAATAGGGACATTATTTTGACGTGAAGCACGCCACCATGATAATGTAAACACTGATTGAGTGTAGATAAGTAAGACAATCTCATTTTGGTCCTTCGATAAAATATTTTTTTAGTTCAAACATGATCCGAGGAAAATGTTAATACCAGCTGCCCTTGCAAGAAACGCATTGTGAAGATTAAAGGAGAGCTTCTACTGTAAGAAAAAAACCAAATTTTCCAATGTATGTTATGTATATGTTACAGTTGAAACTCATAAAATGTTAAAACCACTCTTAAAGTACAAAATCAGGCAAAAGTTAGTATAGTTTTAACAAAAGTCGTTGATATTGATTGTCGATTAATAAAACGATAAAAAAACTTTATAATCTATTTTTACCTACTTATAATTTGTATCACATTATTACAGACACATAAAGTCCACTGATGAACGTTAGCCTCCCCAATACATTATATTAGGGGTATTTGCCCATAATGACCACGCTAGACAAGCTTGTTGATCGCAGTTAAGCCAGTGCGCAGGATGACGCTGCTGCCCATCATCCGGTAGAATTTCTATTCGTCTAATATTACGACTCCTCGTGAGATGAGAGGGGGTGGCACTGTTCTAGGCCACACAGCACGGAATAACTTGTACGAAAAATAAATATTCAAAAAAGCTTCAAATGATCTGTATAATGTTTCTGTCCCAAGTCCAAACTAATTTGACATTACCAACTATAAATTGTTTCCGCAACAAATAAAAGCCTAAATAAAACCTCCAAGCTAACTACAAAAAAGAGTTACAATATCAATTGTAATTCATAATTAAAAAACCTTTTAAACTAGTAGCTTAAAAAATTTAAAAAACCAGGGCCATAATTTTCCATAAAAATGCTTAAACAAGCACCTTCATGAAATAAAGAAAGAGTATTTAATTCGTGATAAAGCGACATCTAGTGTGAGTCTGAAGGAATGGTGGCCGCACTGTAAATGTGTCAGCGACATTACTGTAGCAAGTAAAAATTAATTTTAATAATTAATATGCAAAGCGTCGCACAAACTCCAGCATGCTTCGCTTCTACAGGGCGCACTTCAGTGGCTGCTGAATTAAGCTATAAAGAATCGGATAGAGCACGGGGTCTTGTTATGGAATCGATAGAATATCAACATCATGAACCTATGTTCGTCCACTGCATAGGCGCTTTTCAGCGCTTCGCTTCAATTTAATATAGATAAATTATATCAAAGTATCACACATAAAGTACTATTAATTATGTGAAAATTTTGTGTGAAATATATTTTTTAACAATTTTTTTTTAAATAAAAAGAGAAATACTTGGTTTAAAGTTGAATCAATGGAAAGCACGTTAAGCCGTTGGTTCCGGCTGTCATGAACTTCTATTGCAGTCGTTATTAGGAAGTCAGTGCCTTCTAATAGAATGACAACTTGATTAACCATAGAATGATGTTTTCCTCTGGGTTGCGGAGGTCAGACGGCAGTCGCTCCACGTAATAACTGAAATTCAGTCAAATCTGCTTGAACCAGTGAGCAGACCCTGGGCCCTAAGCTTAAGTCTAGGCCAACCGAGATAATGCTAGGATATGATGATAGCTGTCCTACCCGGATAATAAGAGCACAAACCAAACTGCAAGTGGTATATCCACGGACGAGGCTCTGGCAAACTTATAAGTTTCCGGTAAGCGGCAATAAGCATGCCACATATATTATTGGCAAAATGAGGGCGAATAATATGCCTCTGCCTATACCTCCCGGGAGACAGGCGTGATTATATATATTTATTTTACACCATAAAATGTTTACGTTAACATTATAATCTTAAACAAATAGTTTTATTGTAGTAAAAAAGCCGATAGAGAATAAATCTATCGCCTCCACAATAAGCACGAAGTCCGTCGATCACGCCATACAAATGGCCCGATAAGCGACACGACCGCTTTGCCTAAATTACCCACGACACACGTCCCGCGCGTTTTAATTTAAACTCGTGTAAATATCCTCCATCTTGTTTGCATTAGGAATCTGATAAGATAATACGATTACGGTTCGTTAGCTTTAGTTGGTAGAGTGGAATTATTTTCTTTTCGGCCATTTATACTAG
The DNA here is from genome assembly GCA_949126915.1 of Musotima nitidalis. Taxonomy (NCBI): domain Eukaryota; kingdom Metazoa; phylum Arthropoda; class Insecta; order Lepidoptera; family Crambidae; genus Musotima; species Musotima nitidalis. Next base: position 6,417,795 of record OX421419.1, read on the forward strand.
TGTTTTACGAGTTTACTAGCTCTAGACTTGTTAGTGGAATTAAAATGTAAATATTTCTTTTTCGGCGAATCCCTACGGACATATTAAGGACAAAATGTATTCTATATTTTTATGAATTTATGTCATATCAAAGACATTTATCCAAACGTGAATAAAAATATTACAAACAAAAGAATATAACGGGTAAAGAATATAACGTAATTCATTTTACTAAACGAAAGTTAATTTCTTCTTTTTTTATATCTTGGGACTACATAACAAATGTTTTTGTAGACTTATCAAATCTTTACTGTGTCTTAATATTAAGGAAGTTGGGACATGTCCAAAATGAATATTTTCAGTGAGTGCTATCCTGTACTACCTACTTTTAACACCAACTTTAAGCTTGCCAGGAGGAGGTAATCGGGAGTATTATGTAGCTAGAAGTAAAAAGTACATCACCCATTATTATCTAGTAATCTAGGCTTTATTTGGTATCAGAATTACGGCATTTGGCTCGTCAAGAAGGGCGTGAAACGGTTTTTTAATCGGTAGGCAACGCGCCCTGGTGTTGCAAGCATTAATAGGCTGCGGTGAGCACTTTCCATCAGGTGTGCCACCTTGTGGTATAAAAGAAATACTAATTTAGCAGTAGAACTTGCAATAATTACATTGTTGTATAAAAATTTTAAGCTTTTCGCAATAAACAAGGGGGGGTTTATAACTGAAAAAAACATTAAACATGGGTGTCTGACAAGAGTACGAACGAAGTAATTTCTTCATTACATTTTAAACACCTAGCAGTTTTTAATGAATTTTGCATACATACATACATACCATCACGCCTATTTCCCCGAAGCGGTAGGCAGAGGCATAACATAGACCCACATTTTGCCAATTTTTTTTGTTAGTCCCACGTAATAGGTGGCGAGCCTATTGTCGCTCATTACAATGTCATCTTAATATAAAATAAGTAAATAGTTTAAAGTTAATAAGATAGCTTCGATATTATACTTAATTACTAATTTATTGAATATACAAAGATAGACCTCTTTATCATTGTTAGAATAGAAACTTTATTTCTTTGTAAGCTTGGTTTTAAAAACACTTAAATATATTGCAACTTGTGATAAATCTGAATTTTATAAACTAGTATTATTTTAGTAAATATAAACGTAAAATATTGTAATAACTTTGTGTACATATAAACAGCTTAGTGAAAACGCGATAAGCAACGATGTGAATGAAATCAGTTCTTTCAAGGACAGAAATTAAAAATTCATATGAAAACATTACTTTGAATAAAATTCAAATTAATGTCATGCATAACGCCAGACGACAGCTTGTGAACTATTTTTTATTTTATTATTTAGTAAAGTTTTAGTTGAAGGAATATTTATTAAACGTGCTTGGTGTTGAAATGAAATATTAGATTAGTACAATTTTTTCTTAATTTTATTCATGTTAAATATGGATAAATGCTGAATATACATTTTTTGTAAAGTTTAATTTGTACATTTACTTTTTTTGTAATATAACTCAAGTGTTGGTTAATTAATTATTTACGTATGTCAAACATATAACAGACATCATAGTGAACACAGTTGCCAGAATTTTCGACAAATAAAAACAATAGTGATTTTTTTGTTGAAGATAAATCCCCTTTGTCGTCCGGTGGAGGATCATACCTATCCCTTATCTGTGCAACTTCGCAAACAAAACAAGGCAAATGGCAATAAGCATAAAACAAAATCGTTTCGACCCCACACACGCGTCGCCCCGAACACTTGGAAAAATCCCTATGGATTTTCCGAGAGGGGCCGGCGGGCGGGCGGGGAAGGAACGTAAAAGAGAAAAGCTGCGAGTTTTTATCTCGGCGCCATAAATTTTATTCGTAGCGTGATTTAGTGCGCAGATTGCCCCCCGCGCCCCGCTCGCCCCGCGCCTACGCCTCGCCGGGTAAGGCTGCTAGTCATTGTCAAAATTATTGCACCCCTATCTACTGAAGCTTTAAATATATGTCCCCGCCACGTAGTTATGCCTACAACCCGACCGTTGAATACGACGCTCTGATGTAAATTTTGTAAGACGTTACTCGACTACAATCACTGCAGTTGGTTTTTCACCGTGAAATATGTTCCATTCTCATTTCTGAACTCGGAATCCGTCTGAATTATGCGAATTCTTTTGCTTTGTTGCAACATTGTTTATTCTCGTTACGCAAACTGCTTCGCCGTGAATGCGATTGCAATTTCCACTTGATCTGTTTGCAATGCATCCTATGCCAGTGGCCAGTAAATAAGACGCGAGCCGCCAGAATCGCAATAATGCAACAAGCATCCAGTGGCGCCATGAATCTCGAGAGAGCGTTTAGAAAAAATCACCAGCGCCGTCCTAATCCTCCTTCATTTCTGCTTTAAGAGTAATCTTCCTTATTTGTCAATACCGAGCCACAAAGGCGCCCAAATACCCTTACACTGGATGAAAAGCATAATACACGCCTCATAATACTGGAGCAATTCAGGAACTGTTAAAATCATAATGCGCTTTTGTTGGCTCTTTGACAGCTTACATTTTCGTGTTGGGTTTCGCATTGCAGCGGCCATCTCTTAGTTGACACTCGCTTCTAGGGAATCTCCGATCACTATCAGTTAGTATTGGCGTAAACAAGAACTTGTGACGTTGATGTAGAATGGCGAGCGCAGATGTGACGGTATTATTTTTATTGTCTACGGAGGCTCGCATTTGATACGGGCTCTCTCCGCACTGTGTCTTATCTCGGATCTGGTTTTATGAAACCCTAAATTTACGACTGGTGGTTAGAGGGGCTGCTATAAGCCGAGTTGTCCGCACTCCGCAACGCTGACACTTTTGCGGCGACAATTCATGGCGAGGCACGTTCTGTAAAAAATTTGCGTGTCAAATTTCCGCCCCGAGCCGTGATGGATGCCGTGATTGGACAATCGAGTTTTATCCTTAAGTTGTTATAAAATTCAATGCGTTGATTTTCGTCATATATAATTATTATTATTAAAAGTATTTAAAATTTCGTTTAAAAACTATATTTAATTTAAGCAATTTTTTTATTTAATTTAACCTTTTAAATTATATTCAAGTGATTCTTTTAATAATGACGACCGATATAGCGTGGTGGCGAGTATACCCACACTCAACTCCAGTTCTGTACTCAAAGAGGTTGGCTCCTTTACGTTACTAAGACTAATTAAATTCAATATATATTATATATCTTAAATGTGTAAATTAAACATTTTGTGTTTCTTCTCTTCTTTACAAAAGTATTAAACTAAAAAAGAAAGATTTTATACTTGTGTGGTCGTGTTACAGTTTAAATTTGTGACAAGTGACTTAAATAATTAAATTTTGGAGCACAAATGTTTTTATGTTATTTTATAGTCTTAATGCAGTTCACATTAAGATCGTTATTAATCAAGATTTTTATTCACTTACAAATTTATGTCTTAACTTTAGCTTACATATATTTTAAATACAAATAAATATCTATTGTAGCTTCCTCATCCCGAATTCCTAGGCTCCCTAAGTACCAGCCAAACAAATACAACCGCAGCACCAAATTTAGGATTAAAACACCGTCATTATTCCTTAACGACCCGTTTCTAAGCTAATTGGTCCGCCACCCGTCCTTAACTCAAAGTTTGTCAATTATGACTGAAAGTACACTTTTAGCCTCGTCAGAGATTAATGCCAACTTAATTAGGACACGAGGTAAGTCTTAATTGGTAGGGTAGTCCGGGTTAGCTCTGATACAGGCGGATCCTATAAATTACGGGTATAAATCCTTGGGAAGAAAAATTGCCCTCCGGAGCACATAATTCTTGGCTTGTCACAAACCTTCCTTATCTCAGTCCAATAGCGGATTACAGTGCGATTTTTATTTCATGCTGTATTCTGTTTCCTATCCAATGGTCCCAGTTAAGCCCGACACCTATGGGAGAGGGTTATCCAATTTTCCCATGTCACGTATACAGATCAACTGAATTTTAATTTGTCTGACTTTTGTAAAAATATTACGACCAATATTGTGTGGGTTTTAGTATCTTTTTAGGTCGCGTATTCGAATCGCATACTGGACTTATATTTGTATGCATGAATACAAATTACTCCGGATGTATTTATTCTGTGCGGGATTCGACCCCAGGCCCTTCCGAGCTAGGAACAGGTATACCGACCTCAGCGTTAGATAGGTAGTCATTGTTTCATGCATATATTACTTTATCTATTTTTATTTTACATGACATAATTTAGTCTTCTATTAATCTTATGGCTATTCGTCCAATCATTAAGCCTGAAATTGAATTTTTATTCCTCTTCTCTTAAAATTTGATATTATCAATTTCAATATCTTTATTTATAATTATTATTTATTTATTCAGTAAGTACAGGTTATAACAACTTAATTATAACATAGTCCCACAAAACCGTGAGTACCGTTTTACTGCGGGGTCTGATTCTCCGCAACTATTGCAGCAATGCTGTACAAATAAGTCTTAATAAAAATGGTCGTCCCAAATATAGACCCTCTTAGGGCACGGCAAATTGTAGTAGTAAACTATTTATAAGTCGTTGTAATCCGAGAAAGACACTTTTTCTTTTGAATCATTAGTATGTAAGTGTACATACTAATGATTCTATAATAATTATAAGATTTTCTATATATGAATTTTTTTTTGGTACAAGTTATTAGTTTACATCAAGGTTTTTATTCTTTTATATAATGGCTTTGTGCGTTTAGCACATCTAGCCAGTGTCAAGTAAGAGATATATAAATAATAGTAAATAAAAGTGGTGATATAGATGATAAATGGTAAATGACATACCCTACCCTTGAGTTCTCAGTAAAGATGTATGACCATACTGAGATCTCACATGGACTTCTTAAGAGAAACTGAAAAGTGATGTTGCACTGTTTTGTTCCATTTGCCAACACTCAGGTACGTTCACAAACACTTAACAGTTTATAATCTACCGTTATTACACATTATTGTTCGAAATATCACAATTTTTTGAAAATAAAACAAAACTGCAGAAATTGCGCTTTACTTTTCCGCCAAGAAGTCCCTTTATTAAGAAACTGTATTAAAATGACTTACAAACCCACTGATATGTCAGAAATATAAAATAATATTAACATCGCGTTCCTTTTCATCATAACTTTAAACTTTAATCATCACACATTATTAAACATGAGCCCAGCCCAGCTCATAGATGGGCTAATAAAACCACAAGCAATAACTCAATACTTTACATATACCCAAACAATATCTCCTAATGGACAATGACAAATGATTCCTTTTGAAGCGAATATTGAGATGTCACGGTGCTGCCTATTGTGCCACAACAATTGGACAAATTCACAAAAATATTCGAGAAAAAAAAGTTACCAAATTCCGTATGAGGTTCAGCGAAATATTTTGACAAGATAATAAATAGACAGGTACGCCGGGTGACAGCTAATGATGTTCTAATAGACTAAAAGAGATCTGACATGAGTCAGGGTATTTCGGAACCAGTTCTGGTCCTTCGCCTTTCGGGCTACACTATCATCTTTCATGCCTTTAATTGGGTTAGGTTCTTTTTTTAAGCTTTAAAAAAGGACTGTCGTTTTATGTTTCTCATGTAGATTTAGTTGTAGATGCTAGGACAGGCCCAATGCCTTGTTTCGTAGTCAAAGATTTATCTACTGTTGTCACGTCCTTGCTTCTATTAATGTAATTAAATGTAGTTTGCTTGATTGGGTTAGTTTATTATGCAGGTATCTCTTGTGATTGAAACACTATGTATAACGAATTATAAACAAAATAAAATTATAAACCTTATCTAAATGTTAATAATAGAGAATGATTACCTGTATGTAAGTGATACGAAATATTAGATCGTTTTCATACTCAGAAACAATCTGTTTTTGAAAGCTATATTATTATATATATTACAAAAAAATAAAATGTCATCATTGCCTGCGACCAAAACATACTCGTGAAACCTAGCTATTGTGTAAAACTTTTCTCATACAATTCCCATAAAATGTAATTCCATCAATAACGGAGAATTCTTATGAAATTACGCCAATTTATTCTGACTATTATTCGATACATTGCATAACAAATGCGGTGACGTTGCATTGTATTATAATTTATTGGTAGCTTTTGTAATAGCGTGCGCAGTGGCTGGCAACACTGGCCTATAATGGTTGTGTTTGTTTATTTTGTGTAGAACTATTTATCTATTTGTCCGCTCATTGTCGCCGGGTGAAGCCTCTTAAAGAAAGAATCAACAGTATTTGTACCCATTATGGCAAACACTACTACCGTACAATTGAGTTTTTTCAAATAATACAGTATGTATTGTTAGTCTTTAGCACATCTTTTCAAATTTTAATATGAATTTCAATAAGGTTAGAAAAACCGTAAGATTCTTATTTTTTTAAACACTTATATTTTATGTGTCCTTTTTGTTTTGTGACGACTAACGGAAGATAGGAAGCTTAAAATTAGTTTTATGTCTGAATACTCGTGATTTAAAAAGTTTAAACCATATTTCACCCTACATAAAAAATTACATAACTCTATCAAGGTTTAAATGTGGCCTATCGTTAAACTGTCCAGATCGAATGATATGCCTGATTAAGTCGCAGAAAATCAACTAGTATTCTAGGAACCAAGGTTTTTTTAACCCATAAAACAATATCTTAATAATTTTGGTCCGGTTTTTCATGAAACGCCCAGGCATTTATGATCTGCTTGATTGAACGAGCAGGCGAACGAACGATATATGTACAAAAATCATTGTCTCCAGTGATTAGGGTCTAAAAGAAAAGCATACCTACATAATCTACCACTAAGCACTCTTTTTATGGTGCATCTCTTTTAACTATCTTTTATTATTTTTAGTTGTGATTTTACACAATAAACAGTCATAAAATTAAAATAAATACTTACTTTGTCTTAATTATTATTTTTAATTATTTTCTTATTTTGGGTTATTCTATATATGTGAACAAATTATATCAACCAAACAATACCGTGTTGAGTACAACCAAGGCGCTTATTTTTTCTTGAACTTAGTCTTCGGATTTGAACACAAATTATGGCGCTTACTTCTTACGTCTTTCACTTTTGTAAAGAAAACAAAGATGCACTTTTATTTGAGTACACACTCGTTCGAAAGTGTTATGAAAAAACGCCTACCTGACGCGATGAGCGCGCGTCGATACATTTTACAATTGTTCGCGGATAAAGGAGTTATTTACAATAGAATGACGTAAAGGCTTAGTGCCTTCGGCTGTGTTTATGCTCCCTTAATCTTTACACTGAAGTGGGATTTAAAAATGGAGATAATCGTGTACAATAGTAATTGTACACCGTAAAAAAAAGTTGAGCAGTCAGATGTAACCTTAACGATTGCTTCTCTTATATTTAAATGTTTTAATTAATAAGTATACGAAGTCGATTGTTCATGTGGTAAACGCATTAGCTTGAATGAATAGTTAGTTTCAAAGAAACTTTAATGGCCTTAATAAAATGACCGTTAATTATGATTCTCATAATTTAAAGGTACATACATACACATACATACATACATCCAATCACGCCTGTTGCCCCGAAGGGGTAGGCAGGAGCATATTATACACCCATACTTCGCAAATCAAATAGTTGATACCACGTAATAGGTGCCGAGCCTATTGCCGCTTACCGGGCAGTGTTATGTTTCCCAGAGGCTCGTCCGCTGATCGGCAGGTGCACCACTTGCAGGTGAGGTTGGTTTGGGCTCCTTAGGTCTTGCTAGGATCCCTATACACCTAAATTTAAATTTAAAGGTAAAATAGTTATTCAAGTTCGACTTCATTTTTCAAAGAACAATCGTAGATTGGTAGATTATAAATTGCTCGGATAGCCCTCTTACTTAATCGCGATCTTACTATAACTGATGCTTTATCTAATAGTATGAAGAAGAAATCGTATAAAAACTTATATTCAAATCAATAGTGATACCCTTACTTTTATTTTTCCTGGCCTACTCAAAAAAACACAAAATATTATTTTGACTACACTAAGTACATCAGGTATGCCTGCCAATATTTCTTGTTACCAAAAACAATTTTACAAGCATCACATACTCCTTTAACAAGTGCCAATACCCGCAACGCGCGTTGCCTCCCCAATCGCACGCCCCATTCAATCCGACACGGTGCGAATTGTTTTCAAAACACCGACATATTTATTGCAATAACAGATAATTTTACGATGTGAACTCATCCCCGGACGTTGCTTGATCAAGTTAATTCGGTCAAAGTTTAACACGTTCACAAAGATTTCGAGCGTCTAATCGCTTGGGCGGTGCGCAATCGCGATTTTAGTGTAATTTAATTTGTGAGAACACGTTTGCTACCGATCGTACTTGCAGTTTTATGTGAGTATGGTCATTATAAAAGATATAAATTTTATTTCTGAAAATTATCTATGAACGGATCTTTATTAGAACGGATAATTTATAAACGAACGGATATTTTACTTCACTTTTTTAAACTTTTTTTTACGTACAGTAATTGCGGGGAAAATTTCATGAAAATGAATAAACGGTAGGTTGGTTTCTTGTGCATCGATTGATGAAGATTTTTTTAATGTTGACGATATTTCTCATACGTGTTTGTAACAAAATTCGTGGTATGTATGCTTTGCAGTCTCCGGTAAGCAGTAAGTACATCATAGGTACTTATTCCTTGTCTTTCATGAATTTATTGTTGAAAATTTTATAATAGCTGTCTTTTGGACAGTCAAATCTAACCAAATCTAATCTAGTCTAATCGGACAAACAAATAAAATCCCATACTGAATCAATTAAATGCAATTATTTATTTCGGACAAAGTTATGTTGTTTAGAATTTAAGTAATAACAGGAACTACTTAATAAAAAAATATCACAACTACAAAATGCCAATATATTAGTAGCTACGCCAATAATTGTTTCGCTTTAATACCACATCTAATTGTTTAGACTACCCCCTGAACGTGGAACCACTAAATCTAATCACAACACAAGTCAAATGAGGCGAATGTATGGGGTCGCCGATTAGGCAGGCCTCATCAAGGTTTTCGTCACGCCTGCCTCTGAATAGGGGTCGCTTTGTACGCAAAACATCTCTACTTACTTTATCCTTAATATGTATCTAAATAGAACATTATTGTTGAAAATATTATAATAGCTGTCTTTCGGGCAGTCAAATCTAACCAAATCTAATCTAGTCTAATCGGGACAACGAATAAAATCCCATACTGAATCAATTAAATGCAATTATTTATTTTATAATACTTATATATCTAACTGACGACCGATATGAACTATACCTACACTCTGCTCCGTGGATTTGAAATCCAACTAGAAAAAAAAATTGGTTTTCATACATTTGTCTTAGTCCGGGTGTTTCTGTATTATTAGTTGTTTTACAAAACAAAAGTATGCGACGACTGATAACATTCACATGTCAGGATACCTTTTTTTTTTTTTTTTTATCGTCGGTAAAAAAATACCAGTGTGTCGCGCCCCTCCTACCTCCTTGTGCGGCCATGGCGTAACTGGCCGACTTCTAGGAGGGTCTATAGCTAGACGGAAGGGGCCCCCTGCCCCAGCCACCTAAGACCCTCCAGGCGCGGCTGGACGGGCCCTCTTTGCCCGCCCGCTGCGCCAACGGCGTAGCCGGAGAGAGAGCGGATCCCGCTCCCGATCCCGCTCCGCGGCCTCCTTCTGCGACATCACCACTTCGCAGAAGGAGGCCATCGCCTCCCACGCCGTCTCGCTGTCGACCATCATTCGCATGATGGTCGAGAAAGCGACTCCACCCAGGGCCGCGGTAAGCGTCGCCCGCGGCCCCGCCCACGCTGGGCACTCCACCAACGTGTGCTGCGCAGTGTCGACTGCGCAGTCACAGTGGTGGCAGCACCGGGTCGATTCCCCCCCGGCGACGTCACACAGATACTTCCCGAAACAACCGGTCCCGGAAAGCACCTGCATGAGCCGGAAGGACATCGACCCCCACCGACGGCCGACCCATCGCTCCAAGATGGGCCGGACCGCCTCGAGGATACGGCGCCTCGAACCTTCGGCACCCGCGGCACTCCTCAAGAGCTGCCGCCGCCAAGCGCCCAGAGCCTGCGTCTGAGCGTCTCTACGCCACCGCACCACAGTGTCCGGTGCGGGGCGGAGACCCTGGCTCCGGGATTGCGCGCCACGCCAGAACACCGCCGAGAGAACCTCGGCGTCGAGGTCCCACGGAAGAGACCCGGCGAGCGGGCATGTCACCTCATGGGAGATGGTGCGATACCCCCTAGCAACACGAGTCGCCATGACTCTCTGCGGCCGTCGCAGGATCCGTCGATGGCGACCCGACATGTCAGGATACCTGTACTCTGCTCCTGAGGTCTGCAATTTGACACGGAGTTATGTTACTCATGAACACGAATATGTGTCTTGATTTTTATACACCAAAATTCCTATATATTAAGTATGTATTAATGTACTTATTTTACTACAACATTCATCGGCTTACTCTCTTAAATATTTTTTTAAAATTCTTTATTGTTAAACTTTTGTTGCCTTTATTGCTACTCTCTTAAATATTTTTTTAAAATTCTTTATTGTTAAACTTTTGTTGCCTTTATTGCGTTTACTGGTATGTTATATGTGTTTACTATATTATATAATTATACCCTTTATTGCACATAAACATTCTTAAAAAAACACTGTTTGTTTGTACATACATAATTTATGCAAATAGTACAAGGATATCGTACTTAAATATAGGAGAACAATTTTTATAACTATATTAAATGGCATCATCGTTGTTACCAATAATATTTATGAAAATTCATATTTACAGTTCATAATCATTGCTGCTCTACGAGCGGAATGACATCGTTGTAACCTCGGATCGTGTCGTGTACAGCCAACAACATTGCGTATACTTCTTTCTATCTTTTAATTAAAATAAACAAAAAAATTAAAAAGGATGTACAATGTAGCTGCTTTATCCCAATATTTGATTAACCTACAAGTCTATCAAAAAAGTCGAAGCTGCACTAAATGAAAATAGTGTTAGGTAATTTTGACCAAAACATTTTTTTTTTAAGAGCATTTTCTTGTATTGTTATATTAATAGCTTAGCATTTGTAATTTAATTATTTTTAGACATCTTTTATTTATAGTTTCAATTTTATGTAGTTTATTTAAGTTGTTTAGCTGTTCCTTATTTTATTTTGTATGCAATATTACTATGTGTTCCAATCATTTAACATACACCTGTTATTAAAATATATAGAATAGTGGAGGAAAAAATGTTATATTGATCGTTTAATGTATCTTCGGATTGACCGGTGACCCATGGGTTACATTGAAAGCCAGCGCCACCATAGCATAGGTTCACTAACGCTGAGTGAACGCCAATGCCATTTTGGTTCCATTGTTGAGTAGCATTTAATATATTTTATTTTTTTATGTGACACGTCATAATCACTACATCCTGCCTGATGGTAAGCAGTCGATGCAGTCCACTAAAAAATGAAAGCGCTTTATATCGTGAAATAAGCACGATACAAAGCGCATCCACTCATGACGGGCTGCTAAAATGCCGTTTCACGCCCCGCTTAAAGGACCCGGGATCATAGGAAATAGGAAACACATGAGCCGGCAGCGAATTCCAGAGCTTAGTGGTCTTGCTCAGAAACGACCTCCCAAATTTCTTGGTTCGACTGCTGATAGTCTGCACAGTATGAGGATGGTTTCTAAGACCGGCACGCGTTGTTCGGGAGAGGAAAAGAGAGGGCGGGATGTGATCGAAAAGCTCCTCAGAACACTCGCCATAGTAGTTCGGTAGAAAACACTTAGAGATGCAATGTCTCTACGCAGCTGTAGATCCTCGAGTGAGGCTGTTACCTCAGCATCCCCTATAATGCGATATCCCCTAAAATATCGAGTGTTTCCGTACTTCGGAAGGCACGTTAGGCTGTTCGTCTCTGGTATAACTTTCAACTATCGTACTCTGTATATGTGGTACACGTGCGCCAAATCAATTGGACGCCACTCTCCTGCCTCAAATAATCCGCACTGAGTCCGCATAAAGTATTATTAACTTACAGCAGCATGTCACCCATCTGCCAATCCCAAACCACGATGTTGATGATGATGACGAGTTTGAATCTGAACTGAATTCCTCAGTCCTTGATTTTGATAGGAGGCAATGTGTCCAGTATGTAAAAGGGCTGCGCGTGATAATAAAGTATGAACATTAACCTTTAGTATCGATCGATGCATTTGCAGACTGTACTCCAGTAAAGTAATAATTTCGGTGTTTATGACCCAATAATATTTCATATTTACGACATGCGACATACGTACCTGCGGCCCCGGCCTCGTACGACGGAAAGGAGTGTAATTAATCTAATTAAACATAAATTATATCAATGGTGGTAGCGGGATGCGTTCGGAAGTCGATCTTTATCTCGATTACCTTGTGAACAAGGATTACCTGCCTATATGATGGAATTCCGAATCCGATACCAATAAATTAAAAAGTTAATAAAGATTTTTGAGAAAAAAATCGTTTTTAAATTTAAATAAATTTAACACACGTTAACAATTTAAAAAAAATATCTTTACACTCGCGTAAAGAATATTCAGTTAAGAATAATATAAATTTAAGGCCGCATTAAACATTTGGCATAATTGTAAATAAATTAAAATTATTTATGAGCGTTTTTTTTTCTTTTAAATAATGGATTCGTGCAATTAGCACATTAAGTCAACTAAAAAATGGGAAACATCATTAATTGTTACACCAGCTGTCAATATGTTAGAAGGCACTCATTTCCTAATAACGACAGTCGGGACCAACGGTTTAACGTGCTTTCTGAGGCACGGAGCAAGCTATAATTACGCACCAAACTTTCGAAAAGTCATAGGTTGCCACCAGGGATTGAAATCGAGTTCCTCTGAACCTGGAGGCTACTGATCTCGCCACTGGGCTATTCCAGAAGCGAGACCAGTAGCCTTCTGCTTCAAAAACCAAATCCATCAAATAGTAAAAGAACTGTAAGCTCGTAGGGCAATATAAAACAATGCATTGCACATCGGGACATAAATCCTGTAGACATTCGTGTGACAATTTTCAAAGATGACATATACAGAATACAGGTACACATAGATTAAAATTAATTAAAGTGGTCTTGTTTTCTACTGGCCAGCATGGACTGAATCTGTCGAGAGTTTTTATAGATGATCTATAAAAAGATACTTTCTATGAAACGCATAAGCCTGTCATGACGATATATTTATTATTATATGACTTAGTCTTTTAGTACGTACCTTTGACGAAATTATTTTTTGATCAAAAATAAAATCATCATATAGAAAAATAACTTAAATAATTACTAGTGCGTCGTAAAGCAGTATAGAAAAATAATAATAGAATAATAGTAATAAATATATTGAAATTAATTAAGGTGGTCTCGTTCGGTTCGATAGTCTCTAACATGGACTGAATCTGTTGATTAGTAATCTATTCAAAAATAATTTATTTGAAACGCATAAGCCTGTCATGACAATATATATATTATTATATTACTTTTCGGAACTAAAAGATGTTTACGAAAGTATTTTGTAATCAAGAACCAAATTCATCAAATAGTAAATAAACTTAAGTTCGTAAAGCAGTATAAAACAGAAACAATGCATTCCCCATTCGAGACATAAATCCTGTAGGCATTCGTGTGACAATTCTCGAAAATGACATGCACAGAGTACAGGTACAAATATATTAAAATTAATTAAGGGGGCGCCGGACCGCCCGCGCGCTACCGTCGCGGCGGGGGGCGCGTGACGGCTTCATGCCTGCTTCCCCGAACTGGCTAGCGCACTAGGCTCACCACCTAGTTGTGGAGAGGAGGCTTTTAGCAATATCATGAAATCAAAATATGCGATTCTATGTATGAAATACTGTTCTTAGTACATAAATACATTCACGCCTGTGTCCCCGAAGGAGTAGGCAGAGGCATATTTTACGCCCACACTTCGCCAATTACATAGTTGGTCCCACGTAATAGGTGGCGAGCCTTATCGGGCACTGTTATATTCGCCAGAGCCTCGTCCGTTAATCGGCAGGTGCACCAATTGCAGGTGAGGTTGGCTTGGGTTCCTTAGGTCTTGATAGGATCCCTATACTATTCTTAGTACACTTTATTAATGCTATGCAATGGATGATATTACATACATAGAATCGCATATTATGCTTTCATACAATATTTGTCTGATTTTTGCAGTTGCAAAACTGGTTTAGACCGGTTAGAAATTTTTGTTATATTATTTGTAATGTAACATAGTTATCTGTATAATAAAAAAAAATTAAAGATCATCGAATAGATTTGGCATATCTTTGTGGAAATCCATCATTAGTGATAATCACAATATGTTTTAATTTAAATATATGTTTCAATAAACAGTTGACATTACTTATAAACTTCGATATTTTGTTCTTTTTTATTCATGTTAAGATTTTTATTTAATCTTTTCATATTCTTCTAAATTACTTCACTAAAAGTACACAAAGGCAAAGATAAAATTCAAGTTGTAAGGTCTGATAGTAAAGTCTTAATAACTCCTTTTATTATTAACTACCTAAAAACAATATGTGATTCTTTGCAACTAATCTGTTTAATGTCTTAAATAATTTTGTCGAGACTGAAATAACAAATTACCAGTTGACTACACAGCTGAAATTGCGGACAGTAGGTTTACATAGTTATTTAAATTTGTTTTTTACAGATAGCCTGCAAATGCTTGAAAGAAACAACTCTGCCCTCAAAAATGGTTAAATTCTATTTTATCATCACCACTTGAAAATGATTATTTTTGTACCAAAATTTTGCTCTTTGATATTTATGTACAAAAAACTAATTTGAAATTATACTGTTATCCTAAATTTCCAAACAGTTTGGTTCCCCCAATTGAGATAGACCTACGTGACAGGAATGTAAGCGGAGCTAGCTTCAGTTACAAGTTCACCCTCTTGGGGGAAATGTTGTTCTTGTTCTTTCAATGTTTCTGCAACTATTTACATTTCATACTTATAATGTACTGTAATATGTTCTCGTCTAGTAGTTCCTTAGAGTTCTTTTAACAGAAAGTACATAAATGAACTGCATAGTAGGCTTAATAATATTGCTCTTCTAGTTTTGCGATTACCAATAACTACTTTATTTAATGTATTAACAGTTTGCGGATTTAAATCGCGGTATATCACTGTTTTGTCCCAACAATACGCATACTTTACTGTAATTAGTGTTCACGGGAAGACTGAGATAAGTAGTGTCTCTATAAACAAAGTTACATATTTAAAACTACCGCCGTTATAGCATTAATTATCGCACATGTTCGGTTTTACACTAAAGAGCTTACTAAGTCTTGACAACTTGCACTGCTTGGTGTATTTTTGGACTGTAACAGCATTTAGATTATAATCTCTATTATAATATCGATTATAATATAATTTATAATCTCTCGCTGAAATTTAGATATCTCTTTTAATTTTAATAGCCTCACGGATATTCAAGAAAAAAATCTGTAAATAAATTAAAGCCATAAGTTTAAGTTATTTCTGAGATACACTACGCAATACATCACAGGAAAGATTCTCGATTTACTAAGGAGTATATGACTCGTCTAATTCAACACCTAAAAACCAGTCATTATCTAAGTATAACGTCTCTAACTTCATAGAAGCTTGAGATGGACAGTTTATCGCTTTCCTTACTTACTTCTGTTAGACTATTTGTATAATATGATAAAATAGTGGATTGATCGTCTATAACACAATTATCCTCACTTACGTACTCATATAATAGGTGACGTTGCCGTTTTAGCAAAAAGGCGTGAAAGCAATAGCAATAGTAGAGACTAACTAAACTAAACATAAAATATACGATACTAGGTGTCCTCCTGTAAAACCTCTTTCTGACTAACCTCGCCAAAAAAAGTTAGTAGCATAGCAGTGTCAGATCTGGCGCCGAATTTAAGGTACTATAAGGGGTTTATTCCAAAACAAGATCTTAAGTTAGACCATGTTTAAAACTAGTGCTGTCACTTTCATTTGATAAGATGAAGACGATGTTTTTAATGTTGAATCTGGCCCCTGCTGAAAATCAGTGCAGTGGGTTTGTTCACAGACTCACATGCAAATACTAAGCAGGGGCTTTTTTCGATATTATGCAACCTGTACGTGTCCTATGCATTGTTTTATTTCTTTTTTATGTTGTGTGATGTTGAAATAAATTAAATATTTTTTTATTTCATTTCATTCAAGACAGTGACAGCACTAGTTTTAAACCTGGTCTAACTTTAAATCTCGGTTTGTAATAAGCCCCTGTAAGTCTTAACAGTTCATGTAGGTATATATCGGGGTGACGATTCCAGGTCAGTTCATATCAGAAATTCTCGCAACTAACTAAACTATAATCAAAACACGTTAATAACATTGCATAATACTTTTTACAAGAATAAATAACAAAATATTTTCGTCATAATGTAGCTTTTTGTTTTTATTTTGCTAAAAATAAAACGATACGATTTCTTTTTCATACACCTTTGTTGACCGCCCTTGGTTGGACTAGTGAAGGGCTCTACTTCTTTCTACCTGTGCAAACTTTGTCACAATAGAACCCTTATGAGTTATCGCGGTGCCCCTAAATATTTCATCGATTTTATTGTGGCTCCGATGTCAACCCTGTCTCGACGATACCTATAAAGACTGTCATTATTGTACTTTTTTGCGTAATAACAAAGATTCTTGTTTCACGCTAAATCGACGACACGCCCGGTAAAATACTACGTGTTTTTCTTGTAATTCTTTTTTCTATTCTGTTTTTATTGCACCATTATCAAGTCGAGTGCATTGTATTAAAATTAAAACAAATGAATCAAAATAAAACGCTTTTAAGCAATAATCATCATCAAGTAAAAAAAGAACAAAAGACCACCATCTTTAAATTTTGAAAATAGAATGACAAATAAACAACCTACACACGGAAACTGATTTCTTAATAAAAATTAATAAAACCTCTTTGCGTATTAGAGAAGGCTCGACGCTAACCCCTCACCTGGCCGTGCGCTCCCACAGAGAAAAAAACTTTTATAAAGAAATAAATTATTGCATTATGGGTTTTTGAAAGAGTCCAGTGCTGCTGAGAAATGACAATATTATTAAAAAGTAAGCGTCTTTGTCACACTATCTTTTTGTATTCGATATATTGTCGCCATAATAAATGCTGCCCCTTTATGGTTGAGCATTGTGCTCCACGGCCTTTGTGGACATTATTAAATATATTTTAAAGAGTTTTATTAATGGTGGGCGTCGTAAAGAGAATGTTTGATTTATTTTTTCGACGCGTGTGCTCTGTGCTCGTGTGATATCCGTCAATCATGTTAAATAAATGATTTTTAAAAACAGGGTGCGTCGTGTAGTAGAGTTTTGTTCTATTTGTATGTTTTTTTATTGTTTTAAAGTGAAGTTAACCCTTTTGTAGCTGATTTATTATAGTTAATATACTGAGATGTGATTTCAATGGTAGTGGTTTGCCTCGATTTTACAAATTTCTTTGGGTTTCTAAGGTTAATCCTGGCACTGTGGTAGGTCCCTTTCTGGCAGAGTTCGCTTACCCGGTATTTTGTCGATAGTGGCGATAGCCCAGTGCGAAATCACAATTCAGTGGGTCTCG
Organism: Musotima nitidalis; assembly: GCA_949126915.1. Lineage (NCBI taxonomy): Eukaryota > Metazoa > Arthropoda > Insecta > Lepidoptera > Crambidae > Musotima > Musotima nitidalis. The sequence continues at coordinate 6,435,566 of OX421419.1, forward strand.
GGTTCAAACCCTATCAAAATTATGTGTTTAATTATCGCTTGCTTGCTCCGTGCCCCGGAAATCACGTTAGTCCCAGCTGTCATGAACATCAATGGCAGTCGTTATGAGAAAGTCAGTGCCTTCTAATATCCTGACAGCTGGCTTAACCATAGAATAAGGTTCACTCTGGGTTGCGGAGGTCAGACGGCAGATTTCCATGTAACAACTAATAGGAAATTTAGTCAAATCTAGTCAGACCTTAGAGCAGAAACTGGGCTTAAGTCTGGGACTGCCTGGTATTTTGTCGCTTCACTCAATACTATGACCCGGCTTTAAGGTTAAACTTAGACTATTCACAGCCCACTCTGATCCCAATTGATCTCTGTATTTATTAGTTGCAAGAATCACTTAGTCTTACTTAATCACGCCTGTTTCCCTGAAGGGTTAGGCAGAGGCATATTAAACGCCCACATTTCGCTATAATTATATTGTTGGCCTCACATAATATTGCTGCTTACCGGGAACTTTTATGTTCCCCAGAGCCTCGTCAGTTGCTCAGCAGATATACCACTTACAGATTAGGTTGGCTTGGGCTCTTTGTAGAACCCCCCCGAATAGGTCTCCATCTTGGCGTGGTGGGGGGGCTGAGTACCTCCCGGAAGCCGGGAAAAGGTACAACTAGAGACCGACGACTCTGGGTGCCTTTAGTACTAACTACCGGGGGAGAAACTAAGAGGGACCTGTGGAGGGCGCAGCGGGCGGGCCAGGAGGGCCCATCAAGCAGCGCCAGGAGAGTCTTAGGCAGTGGGGGCAGGGGGCCCCCGCTGTCTATCCATAGACCCTCCGAGAAGTCAGTCGCACACGCTATGGTCGCACAGGGAGGTAGGAGGGGCGCGTCCACTGCGCCTCTCTGAGGAGGTCTTCCCGGTTTTGGTCCGGGGGACATTGGCCGCAGGCGGGGTGTCAGACGCTGCAACCCAGGTACTGGCCCCCGCCTTTTTCTCAATATGCGGCGGGCGCCGTCGGAAGATTTTTAGTGGGTATTACTGCTGGCAGTCGCGTCTGCCGGTGGTGAGTCCTACACACCCTTTCGGTCCCCCTTTGGCCGGAAGGTAGTGCGTAAAAGCATTTTGTTACCGACGTAAAACAAAAAAAAAAAGTCTCTTAGTAGAAGCCCTATACACCCTATATTAAATGTCCAATAGTTAATTCATTCCAAAAGAAATATTTGTATTATTCTTATTATTGATAAAAAACATAGCATATAGCGACAAAAACTTATACCACGAAACTCTTTATTCATCGATTTAATATGATTCTCAATTCCCAATGATGTGTTATAAACATGCGAAACATTGAAAGATCAAATTCGTTGTTTTGAAATAAGACTCCTTGCGTCCTCCTAAATGTCTTCACACTTGCTCCGCCTTTTACGAAATCATTTTTATTATATTTTTAGTCGGTTTATCTCGTTCTATAGAGATCTTATTTCATCGAACAGGTATGAGAGACCTCGATTCTTTTTTTTCTTTAAAAATTTATACAAAGTGAATAAAATTAAATCCTATCTTATAGAAGCTATAGTCTACGTGTAAAAGATTTTTTTTAATGACATTTAAATTTAATGTGTGTTTGTAGCCCACCTTTTGTTAAGCTAAAATGGCGGTCTATTCCTGTGGTGAAATATAATGCAGAATAAGAATGTCACATACAGGCAGACCTAAATATCCGGCAGGATATACATAAATATTTCTGACAATTTCACCAACTATTACAATTTATTTCCAAGATAAATATCACCAAGAACTTCTATTATGGATACTAAATAATGAATTAACATATAAAAATTTTTTTTTTTGTAAATACATACATTTTATTCATATTCGTTTTATTCATAACCCAGACCAGAACAAATATTCATATTTTTGCACAGAAAGATTTGTTTTGTGTGGGAATCGAACCCACGATCTCAGGAGTGCGGGTATAATCGCCACCACGCCATATAAAGCTTGTCGAGTTTCTTGGAAACTTCTATTCTCTTGGCAAGGCGATAAAATGACGTTTATAAAAATTCCGTTCCTTAAAAAAGGCAAGTTTCAATAAATACATTTTGCATTTTGAGTACATAGGTATTTTGAGATTCTCTTATTTTACAGCTAGAGACAAATTAATACTTTGAGTTTCTTAATTATCACTAAGTAGCAGTTATTTATGGGGTTCCTTCAGTTATCACGTCCACTGATGAACATAACGACGGTACCAACTAACAATGTCGTAAGTGAAAAGCCAATTCTTTAAGCAATGTCGTAAGTAAAAAGTAACGACGTATCACTTAGGACATTGTTAAAAGAAACTACTTTTCACTTACGACACTGTTAATTGCTATCATCGATAAGTCTCCCTCATAAACTTCTAGTGTGACCAATTGTAGGCGGCCTGTATCCAGGGTAAATCTGCAATTTTATCAGATCGTCAGCTCATCTTGCGGGTAGATATCTCACTATGTGAGAAAAATCACTATCTACTTTCTATCAGATGAGGATAATCGTACACGCTTTCTGTGGATGATTTTCCTTCAGTATGAGATTGAAACTATCCGGAATTAAGAGTAAAGGATAAGAAAGCTATCCGGGGAGTTCCGTACACCTTGGCGGGTGGCCAAAGGGTTAACATGTAAGTCTCCAACTTTTTGGTAGTTTACCCACAGATTACGGCGATTGACTATATACCGATGACGGAGTGTTTCAATTATTTATACGTATTTAAAAATAAGTGTTGCTTTGCTGTGGGACAATACAGCTTTAAAAGCACACAAAACGTCGACTTTTGATTCAAAAACAACATGTGATTAAACAATACATAAAGTGAAACAATAATTTTATAGACATACTTTACTTATGTACATATCAATTCACATTTTTCTATTTAAACCTGAATGATTATTTTCATTAAAAACCTTAGGCAGTACCTTGTTCAAAGATGCGAGTGTATACATTACATTTATTATATTATCAATTATTTACTATCCAACTGCTAATTAATTTATACAAGGTAAGTTGTCAATAACGCTAATATTATAACGTTTAACGATTAATGGTTTCCTTTTCGATATTAAGTTTAGTCATAAATTTTATACAGACACTACTTTTATAGCAAATACGCAGATTAAAGTAGGTACAGGTTTCATAATATTAAATACGATACGTAAGTAGTAACTCAGTAGGCACGGCCAGAAGGCCGATAAATAATATAATAACATCACGTGGCGCTTGACAAATGAAACGTCTTTTCTTTGCCACTGGTACAAGTGTACTGGGGTCATAGATCAAGTATGCACTGAACGCTCATTGTCAAGTTTTATGCCTAACAATTCAATTTTCCTATACATAACGTTATGTTGTGTGTTGAATTGAGCCGAGTTCTTTTGTTATGATAAGTGAGCTTGTTGAGTAGTTCACTGTAGGTGAATGAGGCTAAATAATTCCTATCTATGTATGTATACGATGTTTTTCAAATCATTTTTTGAGATTCTAATTGGTATGTTTTGTTCCTTGAGATAGATTTGTATTTTTTGGATTGTATCTAATAAGAAAAGGCACTGAAGAGATTTATAAAAAAAATAACGTTTCTAAAAGAAAAAGTAGCAGTTTTTTATACTATTTGCTATTTTCAGTATTTTATTTTTGAAAATAATAAATAATTTATTATATATCAATATGATGTTACAAATGCTTGAACGTATGAAATTAATACATTTATTATTTTATCAACCAAAAAATGCCGTAATCTCAGTTCCAAATCGTTTTTATCTTGAACGTTATTCCAATTAGAAACGTATGCACTTATACTTGTGGTATTGGTCTTATAAGTATATAATGATCATTAAGGAGGGAGAGAAAAACGGAAAAAAACAAATTGCAATTGGAACCACAGCCAATTGACCATAATAGTTGGAGTTGATAACAATTCTGGTATTTATAACTAGTTTCATTTTGGCATACCAGAAATAAATGGAATCCATAATTCTTATGCACATTGTTACTCCTCCTCTACTCTTAATTTGTCTTAAGGAACAATAAGTGTAGTTTAACATGCACTTATCTATACATTCCCCGAATACATGTTTCCCCGATAGGGTAGGTAGAGGCATATTATACGCCCACATTTAGCCAATTGTATTGTTGGTCCCACGTGATAGATACTACCGCTTACCGAGATCTGTTACGTTCGCCAGAGCCTCGTCTGTTAATCAGCCACTAGCAGGTGCGTGGGAGGCGATGTGGTGATGTCGCAGAAGGAGGCCGCGGAGCGGGAGAGGAAACGGGATCCGCTCTATCTCCCGCTACGCCGTTGGCGCAGCGGGCGGGCCAGGAGGGCCCGTCAGGCGGCGCCCGGGGGGCTTTAGGCGGCGGGGGGCCCTTCCATCTAGCCATAGACCCCCCCCCCCCAGAAGTCGGCCAGTTACGCCATGGCCGCACAAGGAGGTAGGGGTGGCGCATCACATCGCGCCTCCCTGAGGAGGTCCTCTCGGCTCTGATCCAGGGGACGTTGGACGCGGGCGGGGTGCCAGAAGCTACAAACCCAGGCACTGGTGCCTCGCCCCTTTTCAACAGCGGTGGGCGTCGGCGGAAGTTTTTTAGTGGATAGGACTGCGCAGCGGTGGTGGCGTCTGCCGCAGTGAGCCCCACTCTCCCCTCCCGGTCCCCCCATTGGCTTGGAGACAGTGCGTAATCAGCATTTTTTTACGGACGATAAAAAAAAAAACATTCCACTAGCAGGTGAGGTTAGCTTGGGCTCCTTAGATGGCGGGAGAATCCCTATATTCCCTTACTTATTTATAACATGGTCAAAATACTTCTAAGTATAGTCATCAGAGTCGTTTGAATTATTATAATAATTTTGCACACTAAGCAAAAATTTTATATGTCAGTCTTAACCAGTTGCCCACAGAATTAAAATCTTAGTCGAGTCAAGTTTGTTTGCTACTTTATAAGCTACTTATGTCAATCAATCAATCAATGTCTACTCTGCGTACTATACTACCTTGCAAAAATAAGTAACATATGCAACAACGTTAACTTTAGGAGTAAAAAAAATTTGTCGGTGGTAGGTAATAGTACACAATACTTGGTGTTTACACTTAATTACTAAACTGGTGTGTGTTATTATTATCATATGTAATCCAGTTAGAATCTTTAAACAAATTGCTTCTATTAAAAAAATACTGGTTAAAGTATCATCTTCATATAACCAAATTTTTAATAAGTAATACACATAGGGTTTACATTTAATTAATAAACTTTTATGCATAATATTATAATAATATGTAATCCATTTAGAATCTTTTTACAAATTAAACTGTCTCAAAATAAAAAGTTAAAGAGTATCCTCTTCATAAAACATAAGTAATAGTAAATAATACACATCGTCCCTTTATTTACATATTAATTTACATGTATTATTTATTATCTATGCAATCCAGTTTGAGTCCCTTAACACTTAAGCCAATAAAAAAAATATCTTCTTCATACAACAAAGGTATACAATATCACATCGCACATATATTTATAGTGTAAAAATATATGTCGACCAGTTAAACTCTTATAAACAAACTAAATTGTGCCAATCAAACCTTACAATACCCTCTTCAGATAATTCATCTTTGGCAGAACCGGCACGACTCGAGGCTCCCGCCACGTCAATACTTCTCAATGGACTCATTAATATCGTAAATTCTGGACATATCTCATGGAAATGTACCGAGGTGGTAGTTCTCGTTATGACAGAGGACGCCCAAGTAGATATTATTGCAGTGCCAGATATTCTGTCGCCAAACAGAGGAGCTTTGTAATATCCGTTACTACAGGTAGGTTACTGCGCTGTAGCTATTCAAATTACGGGGCGTATGAGCACGCAGATAAAATCCCAGTTCAAATCCAGAGGGTCTTGGGTTCAGACCCTGGAATTCAAAAACCGATGAGCACAGCATGTGCCTTAGCTAAGTGTAGGGCAACTAGTATAATGCTAGGATACGATGAAATCAATATCAAATAACTGTGCGCACTGCACTATAATTATGGTAATGTCCAGTGAGTCTTGATAGTAAGTATTTTATATTTTATATTTTCTCGTTCTTATATTTAATCGGTGAAACTTAATATTTAAGACCCGTCAATCCGCACTCACACTGAGAGAAGACCCGTGCTCAGTAGTGAGACGATAATGTGCTAAGATGATACAAAGGTGATATCGTATCTGTGCGCTATCGTATCGTAAAGGTGATAATAATTCTAAGAACTCTTCAAAATTAAATAAAATAATATATATATTCAAAAAGAAACTTAATAAATAAAAGATACGAAAAAAAAACCATTAATTTTAACTAGATTTCTAAACGATGAACTTGTTAGTTTGAAATCTAAGAGCGTCGCTTCACTGAACAAGAGCTATAAACGAAAGTTGGCAAGAAACTCGGGAAGACAAATAAAGTAGCATGAAAAGAATGTTCCATTACACTCACGAAATATGATAAGGTAGTTTTTAGGATATCTAATAAAATGGATTTGTCTGCTATAATGTTGATGTAATATAAAATAAAGACAAACAAAACATAACAAACACATCGAGATTTTGAAAGATTTACAAAGTAAAGTACTAATATACTACAAGTATACGAATATGTGTGTGAGGCGTAAGACCAAAAATACTCTAAATAAATCTTGCATTTTGTCTTGATTTATGACAGAACTACAATTATAACAATATAGACATCACACCTGTTTCCCCGAAGGATTAGGCAGAGGTATATTATACGCTCACACTTCGCCAATTTGTGTTATTGGTCCCACATAATAGGTGGCGAGCCTATTGTCGCTTCCCGAGAACTTCTATACTTGCTAGAGCCTCGTCCGCTAATCAGAAGGTGCACCTAAAAAACAAATCAGAAAACTATACTTCTATGTAATTTATTCTTATACAGATCACTTTTTTTTAATATTCACTTGCGGACAACCTTTGAAATATTTGAAAGCTTAAAACTTAAACGCTTATAAAAATGTTGTATACTTTTAGTTAAAACAATGTTTGAATGTGTTGAGATTGAGACCACTCGTAACATTATCATTATGTGTCTGAATAAACACTAGCTCTACTTTAGTTTTAAGTATATATATATATGTATACTAATACTATACATATATAAATTGGGATCTCTGAATTCATCAAATTATATAACTTAGTCATTTTATTATATATGGGTGTGTTGGGCTCCTTCCAATATCCTAGGAGTCCAGATAACCACACCTGCTAGTGGTGCACCTGCCGATCAACGGACGAGTCTCTGGCGTACATAAATGTGCCCAGTAAGCGGCAATAGGCTCGCCACCTATTACGTGGGACCAATAACATATCTGGCGAAGTGTGGGCATATAATATGCCTCTGCCTACCCCTTCGGGAAAGAAGGCGTGAATATCTGTATGTTATTATATATTCTTATGACCGACAGTAAAATTTTACAACTGGCCAAAACCACTTATTAATTTTCTAGAATCTTTAAGGGTCATCAAGAAAGTGAGAGAGAGTCACTGCTTGATTTTTAATATGCCTGAGCCTGAGCCCAATAGTGGGCCGTTAATATGCTGAGATAATGCTGATGAGGAGTAATAATATCATCAATATTATTATTATTATTTCTGTGAATTGTAATTGAATATTTCGTCCTAAATGCTTGTTGTTCATATTGGCTTATTAGAATAACAGTAACCAAAAAACTAACTATTACTTAGGTACTTTCGGCATTACATAAATACTAAAAAACCCACCGATGCACGGTGGCAGACCACCGTGCACCGGCCGCCATGAGCGCGTGCCCAAGTTTGCACTCAACGCCAACTCAAAACCGGAACAATACCTGCGCCTGCAACCCTTTGCCACAGCTGCGCATGCGCACGCGCTCTTAATAACGACCACATTGTCCTGTAAGTCCTCCAACGTTCCGGTGGTCCCGAATTGACACGTCGATAGCCACTTAATGACTTCCCTGTGTTTACAGTATCCATAAGAGTGCTTGTGTTGGCCACACACTGTTCGAATATACAATAATAGTTTGTTAGTATACTCGTGTATGGATGTTTATTAAATATTTCTAGTGTTTCTATCAGCAATTGCAAATAAATGTTTTTTTTATAATAACTCCTTCGAAGAAAATTATTTTGTGCGGTTTGTGTTCACATCGTCGAGATGTAAACTCTATACTGACTGGCATTTGGTCGAAACGTAATGAAAAGTTAAACTTATTAAATCACGGCTATACATACCAAAGTACACTTCTTTTGATCCCAGTCTACTAGAAGTCATCTGCCACCTTACAAATTAAATTCTAAGTTTATCACACAGTTAGTTGGAATGGAACTTATATGAAAGTTTCATTCCATGGTCCGCAGTAGACATAACAAATATCCTATATTTCTCGAATATGCAAATATCACAAAAGTTTCTACATAATTTAGTTAAGACCATTATACCTCCCTCCGTGCGACGTAAACCGCAATCCTGAGGGTCGAGACGTTGATTCAGATTCTTGAGTACGAATACTCCGCCATTTTGATCTGTGATTAGACGGACTACCATAGGAAAACAAGCTCTGGGCATTTTTTTCAATTTTAGCAGATTTATCATAATGATAAACCATCCTACCAAGATCGAAGGAGCCCAAGCCAACCTTACCTGAAGTGGTGCACCTGATGATCAACAGACGAGGCTCTGGCAAACATAAAAAAATCCCGGTTAGCACTAGTAGACTAGCCACCTACTCGTATTACGTGGAAACCCCCTTCCCCTTCGGGGATTTCATAGCTATCTTACATGGCTCAGAGATCTCTAGAGACTTTTAGTTTTAATGAAATGTGTCAATTAGTGAGAGGTGCCCTTTGCCCTTATTACACAAGACGAGATTCCATTTTCGTAGGCGCTAAAAATTTACAGTGATTTGTATTCACAAGTCATTATATATGACTAGTAGAACAACTGTTTGTAATATAAAGGAAGGTTTATATTAGACAACTTTCTTAAATTGCTTTTTAATTCCCTATTTATAAAATATGAGTATAGAATTTATAAAATCAAGGTAGGTTTACACTGGATAACTTTCCTGAATGAAGTGTTTTTTTTTAGAATACAGCGCTTATATATAATTCCAATTTATTTCTAACCCATATAAGTTTTTATGAGCAATATAACAAATAGTACGACGAAAAGTTCAGTAAATCAAGTGGAAAGCTTTGTGCATTATCCGAGGAGAAAACTGGGCGTTTACGACCAAAGTTCGGGTGTTTCCTTGTATTTATCACCGCGTGAACTGTATCTAGATAGTTGGGGTGAGTAATTTGTTGACTTGCGGTCTACAGGAATGGATTCTCTCTTCATTTACTATTCCTACTATCATTGTTCGGATTCAGAAAACGTTAAGAGCTTTATAGCAAAATGATTTTTAACGATATCATTAATATACTTACAAAAAATATTAATTGTTTTAAATTAACACATAATAATTACAATATTTTTAGGCCTGCATATCAGTGTAATATATCAAATTTGTATACAAATATTGCCAAAAGTAACCTACGAATTATTGTATCTTTCTTCAACATTGTCTCAGTTACATACTTCTATTTTGTGCTTGGACTTACTTGTTAATATTTATTATTAAATTAATAAATAATGAAGAACTAATTAAAGTAATAAAGGACATTCATGATGACACTGATCTTCTGTAAGTACCCAAAATTTTTACAACTAATAAATAAAGACACAGAAATCTAATAAATATAGATTTAAAACTATCAAAAAGAAAATATATGTAAATCTAGAATACTTTTAAAATCAGTTTTGTTATGGATAGGATATATTTTTGGATTGTATTTTAGCTTTCTGACTACCTATACCTATAGTAAGACAAATAATAATTACCCGTCAATAGTAAGTGCTTATGGAAATACAGAAATGCTTAGTATAAAATGCTACACATACACCACCTTTACAATGTCTGTTATCTTCTTAACTTCAGTGATATAAACGATTGAATAGTCGAGCTATGAAGTTATTGCTTACTCAAATAGTTTTTAATACACCCATAATAATTAAAAGTGTGATTCTGCATCAGCATTAGGTTAAAAAGTATCATAATAAGGCTCTCGTTAGAGACAGACTAAACAAAACATCAAGTCCCTCCTAACTAAAGCAAAGCCACATTCTCCTTGATGTCCAAATTTTTCCAAAGACACAAGGGTCAAAATCGCGCGCAGGACACCCGTCCGTAGCCTCCTAAAGTCGGGAGGGGTGAAAGGACCTGATCATATCAGATTGTCCAAACTACCGCAGACAGATAACGCTCTTGTGTGCGTGTGTAGAATTTTAACTCCGATATTTGATGCTGTGCGCTAATAGAATGGTTTGGTAATTAAATTTAGCATAGTCACCAATAGAATATGTAATTAAGCAGAAATCCGCTTGAATTTTACACATATTATTACAATATTATGTATGAATTGTAGGTAAGTGGATATATGAACACTTTATTGCTTTAACAATTAATTATAATTCCGCACATACATATTTATAGATTTACTTGGTCCGAAAACCTGAGAAAGATAGCTGGTACCGGTTGGATGCGTTCTTCAGAGGTCGAAGATCTTTGGGGGAGACCTATGTTCAACAGTGGCAGTTGGCTGGTTCATTGAGTTAGCAACCTCTTATAACTATTACTCAAAGCTACTTGTATGTGTTGTGTATGTATTCATCTCATTCCTTCACAGTTGTTATAATTATAGTATGACAAACCTTGACAAATTCTGACAAAGAATCCATTTGCTTTCATTTCTTGATTGTGGTTACGCTCATATCCCTTTCATTGTTGTCAAAAAAAATATCGAATTTCCATTTTGTTTGTGAAAATTTGACAAATCTAAATGATCCTGTTGATCTTAAAGACAATAAAGTATATTTTATATTTTTCTACGATAGTACATTTGTGATATTAGTTGACTATTGGTCTTTTGAGACACCTATCATTGCTTTGGGAGCAGTGCATGCCGATGAGACAATTTCAAGATTTTTTTTATAGTACGTAGTATTCTTAGTTATACATTGTTTATGCAAATTTAACTTAGCCGAAAGACTATTATGTAGGGGTTCAGTTCAGACAAATTACGTACCGAAGTTACATATACCAATAAACTAAAAATATTACTACTATTATTACTTACATTATATTATATTATTATTATATTACTTACTACTTAATCTACTGGTGATGTAAGGTCTGTTCTTTCATTTGTTTACTTTATTTCCGTTCTGCTCATTGTAGATTACTTTTCTAACATCTAACGTTATGGGTTATTCTATCTAAGGAGCTAGAAAAGAAAAAATGATTACACACCACAGCAGACAAAAATAAATTAAGATTTAATCTTCTGGAGGAGTCGTAAAAAACGTGTGAAAGTAAAATATAGCGTCAAACGCCATCAAAAAACAATTTGAGTAGACATTATCAGGTTTACCCTGAAAAATGCAGGGCGGCGCGGGTCGATACTGGAACTCCCCCGCCCCGCAGGTGCGACGAGATAATCCAAGATGGCCGCCCAGATAGGACGTGACGTCACAGCGCAGCCCCCGCCTCCCAGCGCATCCTCGAAACCTCTCGCCACCCTCCTTAGATCCTTTCAGAAATCCGCTGAGTAGCGTCAGCAGCTGAAGATAATTTGCTGCATAGGGTTTTTTTTTGTCCCCGTTTTTTAGGCTATGTTCGATGGTTCAGTTCTTAATTTGTAGCAATATGGAAAACAAATATATTTTATCTATCGAGAAGGAAGGCGGATTCATCGAAATGGAGGAATTTATTAAGATTACTGTCTAAAACTCATCTAAATGTCATTTCTTATGCGGGCATGACAGGCACAGGCAAATGTGCAATTTAAATACACTAGGCAAACACCCAGCCCGAGACAACATTCATGAAAAAAAAAATCTGGCATACTAAAATTCACACCAATCAGTTGTCGAAATAAAAAAGAACACACGTAATGTGGGTGGCATTTATTAGAATCACTATCTAGAACTAGAGTTTCATATAGGCGTGACAGGCACAGGCTCTGGCAAATGGGCTCCGTCGACGTGGAAGCCGTCGGGGCCTCCGCGGTACTTGGTGACGTACACCTTGCCATCGTCTCCCAGGAACTGGTACTGGCCCTCAATCTCCAGCACATACCCGCCGTTGGGGCTTGGGATCAGCCGTCCGCGCTCCGAAACCACCGTATCTGAGGATTTATTGAGATTTGACAACTTGGTACATCAGTGACATGACATTTAACAAGATTGCATTAAACACGTAAGTTAAACAAAAATAGTGGTGGCAGATACAATCGTAATTGAAATTAAAAAAAAACAGAAATGTATCCTTGTCGCGTTGCTATAGTTACGCCCCCCCATGCCTCACTTTGATTGAGACCCGAAATTTTGTTACTGCGAATCTAAGTTTCAACTTATACGTCGCGGATTGCATCACCTTAGGAACTGTTAATGGCCTAATTTATCTTGGCATAAGTTTTATAACATAATCTCACTCCAGTATAATTATACCATATAGAGTGGACAGAAACCTAGCCTAACCAACAATACTTGTAGCTAATTTCACTTTTAGCATAGAGCTCTCTAGGTGAGAAGTGGCTATCCCTTAGTCCACAAGGCTCTAGACAGATAACACCAAACACGGATTGCCAAAAAAAATTTCACACAATTTTACTTTCCCGCTTGCTTTAGTTAGATCTTAACTACTCACTTTCAGCAGTGATGTACCGCAGTGCATACTGGCCATACTCGTCATGGACTTCCTCATGCCGTACTGCTGGGAGCTCCCGCAGACTTGACACCGGCACTGCTGCACTCCACGCCGCAGCCACCATACAACTGAGCACTACGATCTAGAAAAAAACAGGAATTTAATAACATTTATCGACGCGTCGTCCGTCGTTCGTTCGCGTGACCTACATAGCAACCTACCTCTTGAATCATTCTATCAAAAGGAACCGCATCAAACTCCGTTGCGTACTTTTAAAGATCTAAGCATACATAGGGACAAACAGTGAAAAGCGACTTTGTTTTATACTATGTAGTGAAGACCCAAAATGGCCGAAATACCTGATAAATATCGCAGGATCACGTTGAATGCAAACCGCCTTAAGGTCATAAAAACTTTAAAGAAGAGGCCTAATGTCCAGCTGTGGATGTCTTTGGGTTGGTGAGTTATTTTGTGAAAATAATTTGTGTGCAATCAATTTTATACGCCAATTCTCACTGGTTTTGAGAAGTAAATCTGAATCCTTCACGACTAGATTTGTCAGAGTAGACCTAAGCCCAACAATAAGACTTTTAAGGGCTTATTACAAAACGAGAACTAAAGTTAGTCCAGGTTTAAAACTAGTGCTGTCAGTGTCTTCATCTTATCAAATGAAAGTGAAAGCACTAGTTCTAAACCTTTTTTTTTTTTTGAGTGGTAATGCATTTACGCATACTTTGCACTGCGGGGACAGCACAAAGTTATGTCGGGTTCCCTGGCCGAGATGGTGGTGGCCAGGACTACCGACTAAACCCCACTATTTCCTGCTCCGCGTAAGGTGCCAAGGAGGTAACAGAGTGACCTTATCCTCCGTTGGCACTGCACGCCTGCCTGTGTAACAGACCCTTCGTCATATTTTTCTTTTTTTTTTTTCTTTTTCTGCCCCTGGATTTGGTTAACATTTGTGCCGCTTTCTACTTCTTCGGGCTGCAAAAAAGCGCACTAGTTCTAAACCTGGTCTAACTTTAGATCACGTTTTAAAGTCTTATTGTTAGGCTTAGTTCTGCTCTGATAAATCTAGACGTGAAATTCAGATTTACTTCTCAAAACTAAATCATAGGTCTCTATGTATGTAGTCTGAGATGATTATAACTACTTAGTATGATAAATTGCATCGTCTGCATTGAAATGAAGATTTCTTTAGTAACATTTCTATTTTATTAAAATAATGCCCACAGAAGCGTTTACAATGTCCTCAGTATTATATAATTTTACTAAATTTCACTAAATTCGAGAAAATGTGGTTAATATAGTTCATTGCTTTAGGTTGCAGAATAATACAGAAATAAATTTAAAAAATAAACTAAAAATTTTAACAAACAAATAACTTCACAAAATAATTCAATACCTTTCGGCAAAATTTTCATAACATTAACATTTAAAGAGACTTTTAAAAAATACTTACAACTTTCATTTTGGCGATATAGGCTGTTTGTTCTTCTCACAAATTCTAATGTAATGACAACTTTTACAATAGCCAATTTGTTTTTATAGTACGCATTTCAAAACTAGTATTGGTCGCCCTCTTCGTAAAGAATTTAATTGGCTAATTTTTAAACAATTACAAAAGTGGATCATTAATTAACTGCATTTCTAATGACTAAGAAGTTCATTTTAAATTATTGCTTCCGTATAGAGTTTGTATTAATAAAATATCAAATAGATGTGACAATCTAGAAAAGTGTCTGATTATACGTAAGTATAAAATAGTTCATTACAATAGTTTTAATTTTACGGACATAACTGATACACAAATAAACCTTTTTTTAACATTTTAATAGAAACAATAGGCAAAAGGCTCGCCACCTGTTACGTGGGACCAACTATATAATTGGCTAAGTGTGGGCGTATAGTATGCCCCTGCTTACCCCTGCGGGGAAACAGGCATGAATGTATGTATGTATGTTAATAGAAACAAGTCATTTGCGAAGTGAATTTTTTTGTTACCCTACATCAAAAATATTAATTAATTCCTGCTCCCTCGATATTACCTGTTAGGCACAGTATTTGTTTTTTTGCTCGCAGGATTACGTCTCATTATGTGTCTAACGTAATAATAATATCCATGAACAAGCTACCATTAGCTGCATCATCAGCGCCACCTAGCTCCAAACTAAACAAAGCTAAATGAACACTAAACAATACTTGTTGTAACTTGAGTTGAATTTGCAAACGGTACCGTGGGTGGCAGGCGCTATGTGCCCTGAGCTATGTAAGGGGTTATCTCGGCAGTCTGCGCTCTATCTAAATCTGTATTATCGTAACACGCCGCCGAATAATTATTATTGCATGTACTACTTATACGTAGGTATGTCATTCGGCTGAAGGCAAGGCGAAATGAATTAATTAATTATGAAATTTAATGGGTGCTTGCAATTTAATGTAAGTACTTGAAAGTTTTTAATAATATTCGGGAGTTTGTTTTCGTACAAATCTGTACTTATATATGTAGGTATTCATTTGGCGGAAGACAAGGCGTGATTAAGGTTTCATTAAGGGTTCGAAATCAAGTACCTACAATACTTCGTGCTCGTGTGGCGTTACAGACCCACATGTATAGGTTCTTATAATTTACTTATATTTTTTTATCTTATATCTATTTTTTTATCATTAAGAACTTGTGTTATGGATACTAAATAACGGATAAACATACATAAATACTTTCTTTTTGTTAATACATACTTAATAAACATAGGAAAACGCCCAAACAAGACCAAATATTCATGTTCATGCACACAAAAATTTGTCTGAGAGAGCGCATATTCTCGTCGACTTATTAATTAGGAGATAAAAGTCCAATGCAGAAAGAATACTGCTATAAATAAGATCCTGCTGAAACATAGCAAGCTACAATGAAGACCTACTACTTATGGATGTCTAAAATTTATAAGCATGCTAACGAGACGGACATAGCAAAACTTCGGTCACAAGCAAAACCCTAATCGGGATTTAAACCGCGATTTGACAACATTGGTTTAGTATCTCACGCGTGAAACCAACTCATTTAGTACTTAAGAATAGAACTAGACAATATAAGATTCTTCAATATATTATAAATATGATAAGTTAGGCTAGAATGTCTACTCAAAATATGAGTAGAAGGTTATTGTAGTGACATCTGAACATTAAATGCTAGCCTTTATCGCTATCGCTATATTTTACCAAAACCAAAATTGTCTCAACCACAGGGTTTACTCCAATCATATAAATATGCAAAGATATGCAATAACGTGTATTAAAATATGATACATTGATTATGGCAACCCAGAACTTTTATTTCTAACAATTTTGAACCGCTTTAGGTACTTTACTAAGCCAAAATCGTCTCAACCACAAGGTCCACTCCAATCGTTCGTAGACTAAATCACATAAGAGCTTAATCCTTAGCCTGTAGTCCCATATCCCTCTCGCAGGAACAAAAGGCTTCCCTGAAGGGCAATAAGGGCAACTCAGTCCCAGGGCTCTGCCCTATCGCGTCCATCGGCCCAGCGGAGGACACGACGATTTTCGATTGGATGACTTTAGTACCACTCACGCTGTACTTTAGGCTAAGTAACGAGTTTTTAGACGTAAAGTGACAGTTTTAGAGTGCAATTCATTAGTGACGCATTTTACATGGCTTAAGGCGCGAACTGAAGTGCTTTAAATTTTTGCAGCACTACAGGATAAAAGTTTAATTTGAAAGTTCTGCCAAAAAGCTTATCGGGGCATGCTCTTTGTAAGATTTTATAGTTTACCGCTATAAAACGTGGATTTTAATTTGTTTATTAATATGAACATATATATATATATTGTATAAGTGTAAAGGATAAAAACGCCTACAAACTGGTCTAAGTATTTTGTTGGGTGTAATGGGTCGATTGATATTTACACCCACTGTTCTGCTAAGTTATAAAATTTCTGAACATTGCTGGCTTAGCTGGCAAGAGCTGGCTTACTCACAGATCACTATGTTGTCACGTTTCACCGTGTGATTTGAACCGTCTTTCACGAACGAAGATATCAGGTCATGTTCCACCACCTAGAACAGAAGTGCGGTGATCATATCCTAGCATTATTCCATCCTAGCATTACAGCAGACTTAAGCTCAGAGCCCAGGGTCAGGTTTACTGTTCTAACCAGACATGGCTGAACTTCAGTTATTACATGGAGCGACTGCCATCCGACCTCCACAACCCAAAGGGAAACATCATTCTATGGTTAAACCACTGACTTCCTAATAACGACTGCCATAGATGTTCATGACAGCTGATATCATCGGTTTAACGTGCTTTCCGAGATACAGAGCAAGCAATAATCAAGCAGAAGTGCGGTGATCCGCCTGAAAAAGTCAATGCTCCTAATAGGACCCCTTACTCGGCTATATGACTATCTACCACATACAGTGATAACTTAGACTACTGCTTTAACGTGCCGTCCGAAGCACGAAGGCCATATGTAAGAGGTGTTTAACCGCAGTACCTATTTTCAAGACACTCGCCAAGTTATATTCCCCCGCTACATCTCTCCAAAATATACAGAACTTATAATAATAATAAATATTCTCTTACAATCACACCAATTATTTCGAGGGTTCCGTGCTCAAACCCGATAAGTGACAACATCAGATACATAATTTCTGCCGCTTTTTCTTGTGATATTATCAGATAAGTCGATTTCAGAAAAGAAGACTGAAAACTGAGGACTTCATAATCCAATAAGTAAACCTTTTAAGTTTCATTTTTTAATTAACCGATAAATTCTTTTAAGTACTGTTTTAAGCCCAAAAACACTTATCGGGTTTGAGCACGAAACCCTCGATTTAGTTTCAAGATAAGTATCACTAAGAACTTGTGTTATGGATACTAAATTACGGATAAACATACTTAAATACTTTTTTTTTTGTAAATACATACTTAATATACATAGGAAACCAACCGTATAGCATCGAACAAAATACTAAATGATCCATATTGAGTAGAATTCGTGTCGACACTCCATCAAAAAGTCAAGAGTCCGAAATCATGGCGACATTAAGCGGGGCAATCCACAAATCATCAATACGAAATCATAGCGCATCAGTGCTCCATCCACACACGGCGTCGTCTCGCGGCGGAAATGGCGTCTAACCGGATATTGTATCGCGCCTTCATCTCCGGTTCCCTTCCGGATCCGGCCGCTACCCCCTCCCCCCTCTGAGCCTACGCCACCCCCTCCTCGCTCGTGCGTCGCCTAATTACTTACACATACAACCTTTGGGAGCCAAGGATTGGGGATTAAATTGTATTGTAGGTTAATGCGACTGCTGAATAAATTACACAAAATAACAACTTATTTTTAAATCAAACCGTTCGTTTTGTGACAGAACATCTATGTGCATTAAGGAACCTAAATAACAGAAAAGATAGGTATTACCACTGAGTCAGGTTTCTTACATCAAACTCCACCACAAGAACCTGGCGCAGATTAGGAGGAACAGGAGTGCGTTTGCTGTTAAAATTTTTCAAGAGGGTGGCTTATCTACTGCCTGATTATTATTACTGTAAGTAATAAGTGGCTCAAACAATATTAACGTGTTTTCGGAAGCGCTCGATATTAAACGCGACAAAAACGATCACCCATCCATAAAAGTGACATCAGTGCACTTTACCTCGGTGATAGCTTCTGTCAACTTAGTATTGCGGAGCTAAGAACGCTTCCAATACTTTATTATTTAACTTCTACATACTTTAAATAAATAAATATTAACTGACAATTACACCAATTATTTAGTTCCAAGATAAGTATCATTGAGAACTTGTGTTATGGATACTAAATAACGGATAAACATACATATATACTTTTTTTTTTTTTTGGAAATACACACTTAAAACAGGAAAACACCCAGACCAGAACAAATATTCATGTTCATGCACACAAAGATTTGTCCTGTGTGGGAATCGAACCCACGACCTCTGGAGTGAAGTGTAGGTATACTGACCTCCACGCCATATAGGTCGTCAAACTTTAGTTGGTCTCTTCTTCTGTATGCAAATAATTCGTCACATTAAAATAAATGTCTGTACGAACAGCAATGTAAACGCAATTACAGATGTTCGCGACTCTCTCCCTACCGCAGTAGTTGACGGTTTACAAATAAAGTGCGAACTACTGTTCTATTATTCCTACTACATTAGGGTTAGCAAAAATACTACTACAAACAATATATACTTTTTTATCCTACTTGTATTTTATTCTGCCACGCTGTTTTGACTAGCACCTCTTCATCTCTTAACGGCAGAAAATTATGATCGAGACTAGTAGTGAAATACGTAAAACTTTTTAAATTTAAATGAATTTAAAAGAGATGTCATCAAGTTAACGCTAAGCTAGAATATTTTACTATTCTCTAAACAAAAGTAGGTAAAAGATTTTTTTTTGTGGTGGTTTTTTATAGCCACGAAAGTAGAAAAATATATAACGTATTAAAATGTCTTATGAAGTTAAATACTTATTAATGTGTATTGTATAATGTGTATTGTAATGATTTGTACTTAGGACTTATTTCTAAAATAAATCTCTTTTAGCGAACTTGCAATGTAGTGAGAGAAATACAAATCATTACAATACACTTATACAGAGTAGTTTGGTTTATTTGTTTGTCTTTTCTGGGTCTGCCTAGGTTTGGTTTTGAAATAGAAGCTGAAATTTTATAGTTGATAGTGGATTATGAATTGACTCTGTTACCGCTATTTGATATTCTTGGCAAAAAATTGTCACTTTCGCTCATACTCTGCGTAAAGCTTTAACTCCCTTGGGTGAAACCTGAAAATCAGTGTTTGCTCTCATCGAGGGCAAAATATCACTGAGCTTTGCTCCCTACTGCGCACTGCTGCAGACAAGCCATGGAAAGCAAACTTCTTATGTCGTTTTCTTTTTTTTTTTTTTAATATTTCTGTTCTTGTTTGTGTATGTTATATATATATATATATATTAGGTCGGGGAAAAAGTCTTTTCGCATAACGTAGGTATAAACTTATTATAAATTTTTTTTGACTGTACTATTTGTGTCTGGCTGGTTTTGGTAACATTAAAAAGGTTCCATTATAAAGAAAAGAAAAAAATAAAAAAAAGTTGTTTCCCGCTATTTTTCATTTGTTTTTCTCTCCGTAAAAATGAGTGAATCTAATGAAGAAATTCGATACATTTTAAAATTTTATTATAAAAAAGGCAAAAATGCAACTCAAGCAGTGAAAAAAATTTGTGATGTTTATGGACCTGATGCAGTGTCAGTAAGAGTAGCACAAATTTGGTTCAAACGTTTTCAGTCCGGAAATTTTGATGTTAAAGATGCACCTCGCTCTGGTCGCCCTGTTACGAATAAAATGGATGCCATTTTTGAAAGAGTGGAGCAAGATCGGCATATTAGTAGTTACGATGTAGCTGAAGAACTGGGAATTGACCACAAAACAGTTTTGACCCATTTGAAGAAAGCTGGTTATACAAAAAAGCTCGATATTTGAGTGCCACACGAGCTCACTCAAAGAAACTTAATGAATCGTGTACTCATTTGCGATTCATTATTGAGACGTAATGAAACCGAGCCGTTTTTGAAGAGATTGATAACTGGCGATGAAAAGTGGATCACGTACGACAAGAACGTGCGAAAAAGGTCGTGGTCGAAAGTTGGCCAGGCTTCACAGACTGTGGCCAAACCTGGCCTAACACGAAATAAGGTGATGCTGTGTGTATGGTGGGATTGGAAGGGCATTGTTTATTATGAGCTTTTACCGCCCGGCAAAACCATCAATTCTGATCTTTACTGCCAGCAACTGATGAGATTAAAGGAAGCAGTCGAGAGAAAACGGCCGGAATTGATCAACAGGAAGGGTGTGGTCTTCAATCACGATAACGCTAGACCACACACATCTTTAGCCACTCAGCAAAAATTAAGAGAGTTCGACTGGGAGGTCCTAGTGCAGCCACCATATAGCCCTGACCTTGCGCCTTCAGATTTTCACCTGTTTCGGTCTCTGCAGAATTCTTTAGGTTCTGTAAGGTTGACCTCAAGAGAGGACTGCCAAAACTATTTGTCCCGTTTTTTTGATCAGAAGTCCCAAAGTTTCTACAGTAACGGGATAATGTGTCTGCCCACAAAATGGCAGAAAGTTATTCAACAAAACGGTATATATATATTGTAAATAAATGTAAATAAACTTTGAAAAAAATGTCTTGACTTTTCATACAAAAATACGAAAAGACTTTTTCCCCAACCTATTATATATATATATATATTTATAATTTTAATTTGTTTATTATGTCTATATTGTATATTTCTGCATGTGTGTGTTTGTGATTCAATTAAATTATTATCTTATCTTATCTATCTTAATAAGTATTAAGCAAAAGTAAGCAAATTGACATTGATTTTTTTTTATCTGTGTATGTCTAAAAAAGTATGTAATGTCAAATTCTATTTCTTTTTAACCAATTATTTTTAATTGTATGGTTCATATAATTGGGAACCCTAGGTCAGACATGCCGCACACATGTCTTCACTCGCCCGTGCCATTATCAACTGGCGACTTGGGTTACGTATGTCAAATGAGCCATTCAAACTGCTGTTATGATTTTTTCGAACCCCTAATGAATGTTTTCATTATTAAACATTTATTAAATCTCTTCTACAGATGTTTTACTATATTATTAAGCAGTTGACAATTAATTAATAAACAGTATATCGTTATGTTACAGAAAAGCACGTGGCAACGCGCTTTCCAAGGCGACTGCCATGATGCCAGGCGACGGCGATGATTTCATATTATGCCTAAAATAGCTTTAGTTAGAAACCAGAACACAAACTAACACTAAATCGAAAGAATGTGAAGTAAAGCGATCTCCTAGGAGTTCTGTGTCACATGTCTAAAATATACTAAACGCCTGCCTTTAGTATATTTCAAAATCAGACAGGAGGAAGGAAATAAGAAAGATTATTTATACAGTGTGTTACATAAAAATTAAAACAATGTCCTACAAATCTGTTTAAACAAAACAACAGTCTGTCTGTGATTTATTAGGAAATGTGGAAAACTTTAATATTCACTGCATTCAGAACAGCATACATTAAACGCGAATGGGAACTTACTCGTATATGTAAGCACATTGCGAACAGGCCACCTGAAAAAACAATCGATAAAATTGAAAATTAATGAAAGGAGCAATAAGTCAATGCAATAGGATATTAAGAAACTCAACAAAATATCTGGTTTATAATATCACTCATAATTTGAAAATCAGAGAATCAGACGAATTGACTGTGGTTCCATAACATGCGCTGCTTATTGTCTTGTCCACACTTATTGAAATATCCCTTCATTTATTAAAAAAATATTAATACGCTCTACTGTAAAATTACAGTTCACTTTGCAGTATGAGAGGTGCGAAGTGTTCGGGTAATATAAGTTAATGAATGTGTATTCCTTGCCTAGATAATAAAAACACTGGGCTGCATATACTGATGATAAAAATATATTTTTGAATACTTTTATCAATGTCAAACATCTTTAAGTAAAAAACCGTCTAAATGCGTGACATGCCATATGTGTTGCAGGGTTCCGTAAGTGGCTCAAAAACGTGTCAAGTGATATTAAATTGATGTAAAAATTCAATTTCTGTTCGCATAACCAAAAATGTTCTGTTTGTAATTTGAGTTAAGAACGAATGGGTTATCGTAAAGTAGTGACAACATAACTTTTGACGTCTTTACTCTATGTTATACCTATTAAGTGATTATTTATCTCAGCCTGTTAATGTCCCACATGATTTTCTTCTAACGAACCAAAGTGAGGCTTATTCCACAAACTTTCACACCGAAAAAAAATCGGACATAGCTAAACTGAGAATATTTTACCATTTGTTTACGGAATTCTAAAATGGACCACCCATTAATGCAGGCTCAGCGTCGCTCTAAATAAAAAGCCATTTGTCATGATATTAATTTGAGTCTATAAATAGGTGACTAATTAATAGACATAATGACGGTACCGATGCGTAGCCGCACCTGTTGTTTTTTAATTATGAGTAATTAAAAATATTAGGTATCTTGCACTTCTAGATGCGATGGAACGCATTTTTATGTTCATTATAATTAAATGCTTATTACCTATAAACACGTCAACCGTCTTAATGCTGGTATCGATTATTGCGTAAAATACTTCGGTAACGTAATAGCACCAAAAATCAAAAGTACTTATAATCGACACTTTTTAGTCATCCAAAATATTTTCGACTGGTAAAACGTATCGACCGTTAGTCGCAAGTTAGTAGACATTGTTTTGACTTTGGTAATATAGAATAATGGAAAGTGTGTTTTTAATATTCTAGGTATATGTGCAGTCAGTGATTATATTTTTATTAATTTAGAAGATAATTTAATTTCAGTTAATGTCGTGAATTTATATTGATAAATTCAAAAAAAAATATATATTTTATGATTCACAGAAGAAACAATTTGTGAATTCTTTTAGTTTGTTTATTGTAAGGAAAACCGTTAAGATCACTAGTTCGGTACATAAAAAATATCAGACCATAATTTAGTATCTACTAAGTACTGAAGTCATTATATTTTAATGCTAAGTTAAACTATTATAATTAAATACTAATGAAACTGTTGTTACATTTTTATTTCTTTATTTAATGTTTTTTTATCTATACCTACATAAATAAATATATGCATACTTTGCTATTAAAAATTTCAAGCTCATAATTAAACATCAAGTAAATGATTCTCTGAAAGCTAAAAGAATGTCTAAATTAAATTGTCAACGCAATTTATTGCTGGTAACACAAAAACAGACATTAATAAACTGGATCCCACAGCGTTAATTGCGATAACATTCCTTCCAGTTGCTAAACTCTGGTCGCACAAACACAATTACATCTGTTATTTAAAACTAGCTGCACCCTAGCGCGGACCCCTAGCCTCTGGGGGCCGTTTGACCCCTAATAGAGAAGGGAGCGGTTGAGAAAGAACTGTCGCCTGTCACTTAGCGCACGGGCGCATGAAAATCGGCGCCCGATTCAATTTTGCTAATATTGTATTCTTATTAACATCGTTATTTGAATATTATTATTGTTTGGCTATACGAACTTCCATGATATTTTTTATTTAATTATATTAAAATTCAATTTCTATTAATAATTATATCATAGATATAAATAACCTTTAATGACAAAAACTACAATACCATTATACTCAAACAGATATTATTACCCCTAGGGCCATTCGATCCATAGAGGAGCGGTTAAGAAAGAACTGGGGACTTCTTGGCGGGAAAGTGAAGCGTCATGTCTGCAGTTTTGTTTTATTTTCTAAAATTTGTGATATTTCTAACATTAATGTGTAATAACGGTGGATTATTAACCGTTAAGTGTTGGTGAACATACATAAGTGTTGGTAAATCAAACAAAACAGTGCAACATCACTTTTCAAATTTTCTCTCAAGGAGTCCATGTGAGATCTCAGTATAGTCCCACATCTTTACTGAGGACTCAGGGGGCTTGGGGCAGGGTATCTCATTTACCATTTATCATCTTTATCACCGCTCATTCTCATTTGCTATGAATTATATATTACTAATATATCACTTGCTTGACACTGGCTAAATGTGCTAGACGCACGAAGCCATTATTTAAAATAAAGAAAGAAAGAAAGAACTGTCACGTGTCACTTAACGCACGGGCGCATGAAAATGGGCGCCCGAGCCACATTTGCTCTTAAGATGACTGATATTAGAAATAATATTAGTATTGTTTTTTAGTAAACAAATTTTCTTCAGTTTTGTTATTTGATTATGTTTATATTTTTTCAGTCTTATGGGATAAATGATTTTCGTGTTTTGTAATTTAGAGAGATACTTATCACCAAAGGCTTCTTCACCAAACACTACTTCTCCCCTTGCTCGCTACATTTGACACGTTTCATTTAGCGATCTTCTCTATGCTGAAATTGATCTTTGATATAACTTTTTGACGTGACAACGTCTTAAATTAGGTTGCGGCTGGGAGTCACTTATGAAAAAGTGTAACGCTCGGTAACGTTACGATGAGTCACCGAACGAGAGAGAGGCCCGGCGAATGCCTTGCGTCTCTCTCCCACTCAACTATGATCGGTCTGCCGCGCGCGCAGCACTAGAATTCCTTGTTCCTATTGTGCAATTTAATTATATTCATATCAATAAATATTCTACCGAGAAAAAGACGTTGTCACGTAAAATCTTCGCCCGTAAAAACGACTTTACAGGCAACCATTTTTTTTTTATTTGTTATCTCTTAACTGTCTTAACGTTTTTGCCCACATTGGCCACCCTAAATAGGAAAAATGCGATTTAGATTATATACTTATATTTAATCTATATCAAAAAATCTTAACAAGAATAATTATGCAGGGATATATAAGTAGGCTGAATGCGGACTAATAGACAACACGACGCAAAGGTGAGAACAG
This sequence comes from Musotima nitidalis, assembly GCA_949126915.1. NCBI lineage: Eukaryota > Metazoa > Arthropoda > Insecta > Lepidoptera > Crambidae > Musotima > Musotima nitidalis. The sequence goes on from OX421419.1 coordinate 6,460,898, forward strand.
AAAACAGTGGGCTGAGCACAAGTTTCAGAAAAGTTACAATAACATCTGATGATAACTTTAATAAAGACTTCTTGGTGGGAAATTGAAGCGTCTGTCGTCATGTCTGCAGTTTTGTTTAATTTTCTAAAATTTGTGATATTTCTAACATTAGTGTGTAATAACGGTGGATTATTAACCGTTAAGTGTTTGTGAACATACATGAGTGTTGGTAAATCAAACAAAGCATTGCAACATCAATTTTCAAATTCTCTCAAGGAGTCCATATGAGATCTCAGTATAGTCCCACATCTTTACGGAGGACTCAAGGGGCTCAGGGGAGGGCATCTCATTTACCATTTATCATCATTACTCATTCTCATTTACTATGATTTATATATATCTTACTTGACACTTGCTAAATGTGCAAACCGCACGAAGCCATCATTTAAAAGGAAAAAAAACTATAATAAAAACATATAGGTATATGAACCGATTTAAAATAAATTGAATCTGGTGTTCATGGTGCAATGAAACAAGATGTTTCGAAGAAATCATTCAAATTTAGCATATGCAACAGATAAATGAATGAGTTTTATGCTACGCCGAGTGTGGGCTTCTTTTAAAATACGAAAAGTGATTTTTATATTTTACAGGCCAATAATATAGGATGGTGACTTATAAATATTGGCCGTAATTGAAAAAGATATAGTTTGTTTGTCCTGCTTAAGCCTTCATTTTAATTTAAATTCCGAGAAGCTTGGAATACAACACTAATGTCCATTTGTCTATGGTAAGCGGGTATATTTTATTTCAGAGACTTGAGCGAAAACGCGAGCAATAACTTATATAATTATGATAATTCTTCCCAAAGTGGAAGAGAATATTGTAAATCAAACTTTGAAACAAAGATCATAACTCCCACGCAAAGCCTCTGCGAAAAACTTAAATCACACTTTTTTCGAGTGCGAATAATCTTCTTGACGGGCTGCGAAATTGATGGGGTCGAAAAAATGCCAACTCAAAATCCCCAAGTTTTTACGTCACTCGAGTTTCACTTAGGAAAGTTTCTACATCCATTCCGAAGTTGCTCCTATACGGGAGACTGACAAATTTTAATGAACCCGAGAGCTGCTAATGTCTGCGTAATGGGAAAAGTTTAGAAGACTTCGAACCCGCCCTTCCCGGCTTCTCGGCGGGGACGCTTCACCTATGTTGATTCAGATTATTTAATCCAATATTTTCCAAAGTCACGAGGAAACAACATTGGAACTTAACCGAACTGGCATTACGTACACGCAATTTGTTCAATTTTAAACGCATATTCCCATCGAGACGTCGCGTAGGTAACTTTATACCCCTGGGCGCGGAGCAATAAAATGCGCAATCATTTTGACGCGCGCCATTACAACTCTTTCATTGAACAGTGCGTAGTATAAATTACATTATAAATTTCAAGTTGGTCGCGAGCGTTTGGTGACCAGCGAAAAAATGGTATCAAGGGTCGCGATTGTGATTTAAACGGCTAACCCCCACCGGAGGGCGGCGCGGCTCATCCATCATACGCTTTACATATGTTTGAATAAAGCTCGTGGGAAAAGGATTTCCTCTCAGAAGTCAATGCGCAAAACGGGTGACAATATTCGCTCCAGTGAATTGGGATTTTTTCCGCTATCTTTGTAAATAAATAAAAATAAGTACAGGTTTGTATTAAACGTATCATCAAAATTAATAAATTTCTTGTATATAAAAAATAATGAATGAGCACCTTATCCTCTTAATAGGTGCTCAAACAGAATTTTTTTTAAAAATTGAGGATCAGTTTATTATATTCCAGAAATAAATCGTAAGTACTATATTAAACCTTTTAATGTAGGACTTTTTATCTCTTAGCCTCTAATCTCTGTACCAAATTCATCCCGATCTGGTAAATATTATAATATTAGTAGGTAAACATGGATAAAAATTCACAGAATAAACAGAAATAACATAATGGTTTTTTTTATATATCAGAGAAATAAAAAAAGGGTACGTTTTTTTAATTTCAGAGAAAAATCTGCTTACAATTTCGCTCCAACCACTTATTTACAATATTTATTTTAAGAAAATATAGTAGGTTTTCCTTAAGTTTCCGTTCTAATATAATACCCTATTTACGAAATATAATTTATTATGTAATATTAGTATGACAATTCTCGCAAAGGATATTTAACCTATGTTTATGACTAAAAATTTAACTTTGAAAAAATTTTACTAATTGAGAGACTCACTTGAGAAATTATGAATTCTCTATACAAACTGTCAGTCATCTTTTTCCATAAATAATTTGATATTTAGACGTAAATTCCAGAAAATATGCTTGTAGATTATCTTAGATTAATTTTTTGTTAATATAAATTGTATGTAATATCAATATTATCATTTATATTGGAATTATCAAATAATTCTACGTAAAGTAATTCAATATTAGTCTATTTTAAAATCCATAACCGTTATCCGAGTCTACACCGTTAGTATGGCGCTCCTACTCTACAAATAGCTGGATTAGGGCAGTTTGGCAAACAAGGCGTCGCCGTCGTGTGCCGTCACCCTTACTGCTAATGCTGTATTAATGTCTATTACGGGCCCGCTTAGCGCTCCGAGCTCAATGAGCTGATGATTTATCCCGACTTAAAGCTAAGGCCTTATAACTCCACTATTGTGTAACACGCAAATTACAAAGTCAAGTAGCTACGTCTCTTAATAACCCTGGGATTTATTTAATGTCATTAGGGTAAAATCGAAGCGCTCGTAGCTCCGCGGAAGCGCTCGTAGCTCCGCGGTGCTCGGTGGTCGGAAACGATCGCCGAAGTACAGAAGAGTTTACAGAGGTCAGTCCTTGGATGGGTGACCGTTTGTGTGGCATTTGATATCGAGCGCTTCCGTGCTTCGGAAGGCACGTTAAGCCGTTGGTCCCGGTTATCACTAAATGTGGTAGTCGTTAAGCCATGTTAGAGGCCTAATGGGCGGCTTGATAAATTCTAACAGCAAGACGCCATACACCTGCCTCCGCCAATCCGCACTGGGTCCGCGTGGTGGAGTATGACCCATAACCCTCTCACCTTGGTATGTGAGAGGAGGCTCGTGCTCAGTAGTGGGACGTTTATGGGCTGAGATGATGAGGGTAAAATCGATGTAAAAGCGACTAGCATATTCATATTAGCTGACCTGACCAACCTTGTACCCTTGTACACTATAGCACCATTTTTAATTAAGGACCTACCTATAACAAAGAAAATAATAAATAAGTAATTACTGGCGGATCAGCAAGTAAAAATATTATTTTATATTTTAATTGTTTATACCACAAGATCTTACTCAAGAATGGAACGTGGATTGTGGTTACTACAGCTGTTATTAGCTTTCCTTAGACTTAAGGCTTCAGTACCGCTTGTAGATAAGCCGCTTGTGTAGGGATCTTGCTAAGTTCTTATACCATTTACCATTTATTATTCTTATTCATTTTCTAAAGTCACTGACATATCGCGAATGTATCTCTGTTTCTAAAACGCCGTATTCACGATCCTTATTTTAGTACATCTCGCCATGCACAATGAATAGACGACGACTCAAAGCGATATGAAAATGGCTAGACAGTACGCTAATGGTGGCCTATGTCTTTTAATAGGCAAATAAATGGTAGGAGAACTGGAGAGGTAGATATAGCAAGACGGATTTGCAGGCTGAAGTGACAATGAGCGGGGCACATAGCTTGAAGAACCAATAACTGATGGTGCAATCAGGTTCTTCACTGGTGTCCGCGAACCAGCAAACGTAGTAGAAAACGGCCTGCCACACAATGGACAGATCCTGGTCAAGACTAAGATCGTTCGTCATGAAAAACAATGGGGAGGCATGTTCAGCAGTGGACTTGATGTGGCTAATGAGATGATATTAATAAAAAGTGTGTATGTACAAAAAACTGGACAGTTTAACCATAGTAACCAAACTTTTATGAACGGCCGTCTGCGATTTTGCAGCCGTTCTTGGATCACAAAACTGATACAAAATGGAATTTTGTTTTAGTTTTGCACTGAAAACTTTCAATCGAAGCCCTTCGAAGGATACCTAGACTGTACCTTTACATTTTAATATTTCGTGCTTTAAAGCTTTTAGTTTGCGCTATAAATCTGACTTATATCTCATCTTCCAGGACTTTTTTTCTGTAAGAGCCTACCAGTGCACATTACAATATCGCGTTAAGCACCAAGTAACTGAACTATGTCCACATTTATTTCTCTCGAGGGTGGCAGGTTGACTGGCTAATATCATAAATAAATAAGCGATTGTTCGCGACAAAAGAGGCTGAATGAATGGCGTTTCTTGGCGTTATCGGAAGCGCGCACGCGCTTAGACCGCTGATGCGTACGGTCGCGAGATTAGTTCGATTTCGTGCCACGTGTGCGCCACGCGCGCGCCGACTACCCGCCAAATAAGATTAACGGATTTGCACACTACAGATTGCACACGAATAGGCAGGAAGTGTAAAGTGAAACGGCGGTAATGAGATCGCTTTGTGGGTTGACACAACACGTAATGAGATATGTCGCAAATCATAACCAACCTTTTAAATAAAATCTGAAGTATCAATGTAAGGCTTCAAGTACTAGATTAAACTAACTATAGTTTGAGCGAGCCCTTAGTGATGTTAAAATATTATTATACAAATGTTGGTTATCCAAGCAAAAAATAAAAAAAGTGGACCTAAGTATAACTTAATTTTAAACAGTACGGAGGACTTCTTGGAGGGAAAGTGAAACGACGTGTCTGCATTTTAGATAATTTTTCTAAAATTTGTGATATTTCGAACGTTAAGTTGTAATAACGGTGGATTATTAACCGTTGTGTTTATACATACATGAGACGACGTACATGAGAAACAGTGCAACATCACTTTTCAAATTCTCTCAGGAAGTCCATGTGAGATCTCAGCATAGTCAGTCCCACATATATACTGAGAATTCAAGGGGTTTAAGGGGAGGGATCTCATTTACCATTTATTATCTTTATCACCACTCATTCTCATTTATTTATTTATTTAAACTTTATCGCACAAATTAAAATGTACAAAAGGCGAACTTAATGCTGCAAGGCATTCTCTACCAGTTAACCCTACTATGAATTTATTTACTATGAATTAAACATTGCTAAACACACGAAGCCATTATGTAAAAGAAAGAAAAACAATACGAAATTCATGTACAAGTTTGCATCTGTTGAAAAACTTATGAAGTCTTTACGGATATAAATAAGCGATTGCTTGATTTATTCAATGACACTAATGACAATATATTTCATTAGTGTCATGAATGAATGATTCCTGAATCGTACAAACGGAATACTATAAGCTCGATATCATATATAATACCCAACCTCTGATTGGGCTGCGACTCCCGGGCTCTTCTATCCGCCCGGTGGAAAAGTGAATCTATACTGTGGAGCCTTTCAGATCAGCCTTTAACCTCCTTCGAATCGCTCATTTCCCACTAGCGTTCACAACGCACAGCAGCCACCATTCAGCGATAAGGGCATCCACATGCAGCGCTACTACTCGCGACCTGGATTCCTTGACTACACTGACGGCGGACGACGTCCTAACCCGATGCAGACCCACCGTCCGTCTTGAATCACCGCAGAAGATAACTCACTGGACCTCATGTTCTTACGCGCATATTTCGAAGCTGTAAGGATCGAATTCCGATCTCGGGTGGAGAGTGATGTGGCGCTACCGTTCAAGCGATAAATGAATGAATCCTACATCGTTCAAACAAAATTTCTCAAGCTCGTCGCGATACACAGTGTCCCAGAAACGGGTGTGAAGCTGAGGTCTATATATTATATAGATAAACATATACCCACTTGGGATACCCAAGTCACCCCCATGTATTCCACGATTTTTAAAGTTCTCGATTCATGAACTTTTTACTGAATATTTATATTTTCTGCCTGAAGTAAATATCAAAAGTTCTCCAGACTAAACTTTTAAAATAATTTAAAAAAGTAGCATATAATAACCGACTCTGGCTAAAATAGCCTTCAAAGATAGTAAAGTTGAGAATCCCAAAAATTTTCTTAATTAAAATAAATTAAATTAAAATATTTATTTAAACCCCTTGAGTCCTCAGTAAAGATGTGGGACTAAACTGAGATCTCACATAGACTCCTTGAGAGAAAATCTGAAAAGTGATGTTGCACTGTTTTGTTTGATTTTTTATGTATGTTGTGAACACCCCTGTATCACCTGTATTTGCAAATAAATATGATTATGATTGATTTACCAACACTCGTGTATGTTCACAAACACTTAACGGTTAATAATCCACCGTTATTAAACATTAATATTAGAAATATCAGAAATATTAGAAAATAAAACTAAACTGCAGACATGACGCTTCACTTTCCCGCCAAGAAGTCTCTTTTCTTTCTTTCTTTTCTTTATTTTAAATAATGGCTTCGTGCGGCTAGCACATTTAGCCAGTGTCAAGTAAGTGATATATTAGTAATATATAATTCATGTTAAATGAGAATGAGTGGTGATAAAGATGATAAATGGTAAATGCGATACCCTCCCAGAAGCCCCTCGAGTCCCCAGTAAAGATGTGGGACTATACTGAGATCTCACATGGACTCCTTGAAAGAAAATTTGAAAAGTGATGTTGCAGTGTTTTGTTTGATTTACCAACACTCATATATGTTCACAAACACTCAACGGTTAATAATCCACCGTTATTAAACATTAATGTTAGAAATATCACAAATTTTAGAAAATAAAACAAAACAGCAGACATGACGCTTCACTTTCTCGCCAGAAAATTGTGACAGCTAGCGTCAATTGTGTCAATGTCACATTGAGTGTGTTTAACTGTGTTTGTCACTTGTCAGTGTTTGTTGCTGAGGTGAAATCTCATAAAAATAAAATAGATACTGAAATTCATTTCTTTGCACTGCAAATTTAATTTATTGAACTACATTACAATAGTACATTTGACAAAGGGTTGAACCAACAAAAAACATTTGTTTACAAAACAAAGGTGACTATGGCAGACGAAGATGAATACGCTTGTGTAAATAGATCAGAACTTAAAATTAAGGATAATTCTGGAATTAAGAAGAAGAAGAAAAAAAAGAAGAAGGACAACAGGGACACAGTAAAAATAATAGAAGCAGAAGTAAAACAACAAATCAAACAGAATCCAAAAGATCATAAAACTAAAGCTGAAATGGCTTTCCAAAAAATGCAAGAAAAAATGGTATGTTGTTTTTATCTATAATAATGTTTTAGAAGCGTACACTTTTTGTCAGTATGTTTGCCCTTAAAGGAACATTATTTCAGAAGTGTTTATTGTTATATAAGTATGTTTAAACCCGAGACCCTCTGAGTTTGAAGGCTACGGGTCTCAGCGTGTGCTATCGCCGCTCAATTAGTAAATATTTCACTGGGGAACAGGTAACGGGTTAAAAAGTTTCAATGCTGATTGTATATAGCTCTGATTACAAATCTGAAGTCAGTTTTCTAGTAGCAGCTCAACTTTTTGAGATATTGATGGTCGGAGATTTTAACAAAAATGCATAAATTTCGGAACTAAAATCTTTTAATAAGGAAACTACTATAAAATTCCTTTATAAGATTTTCTTTAATGGATCCAGTCTACATTATTAATCTGAATGCTCTAGCAGTAATCAGCTATCATATTAGTATTCCAACAACCTTGTTATCGGTCTTCTATTATGCAAATGTCTTGACAGAACTATTCTCCCTGCTTTTTCTTTAAGTCGCCTGAGTTTTCTAAAAATACTCTAAATGACTAAAGAGAAAAAGTAATTTAATGCTCATGTTAAACCAAATTTGCTGGAAGTGGTCCATCAGCTGCGTTGTGTTTAGAGTAGTTATATAACTTTTTGAATCCTAGGAAGTTTTTAACCAACTCAGACCACGCAGATTTTTCGACTTCTGTCATGGAGTTCATAAAAGTTAAGTCATTTATAAACTACTTGATCTGCCTGATGGGCCTCACCATCAAAACCCACAACATCCACTATCTTTGCTAAGGGCTTGTACAAACTGTTTCATCAGTCCTAATTTTTAATGAAGTGGATTCAGTATTATATGGTCTCTATACTAACAGAATATTTAGTTTGGTACCAGAGTTTTCCTCTAAGGCCATCTTTCTTAGTCCAATGTCCAGATTTCGCTCTACTGTTCGATAAGCATTATAAGACAGGGGTATTTTATATATCTGCTTTGCTGGTTTTGTTTGCCCCCAACTTTACACATTACAAACCTTTACAAATGATACAAAAATAATTTTGGGGTCATTTGCACAGTTTCATTTTAAGGTTTATTGATAAATTTTAGAATTTAATGACTTGTCTGACGAGAATAAATTGTGAACTGAGTAGTGTGAAATAAGAGGGAACCTGTATTTCATAAAAAATAATATAGTAAAAAATAAGGGTAGATTAAAACAAAGCGAAATTTATTGTTAAGCGATACATAAGACACAAGTAATTAAGTTTACTTAGTTTAGATAGCTAACACTTAACTCACTCATGTAGTTCATACATTACTAACGCAATTTATGTATTTAGACTATAATTATATAGAAATAAATTATTATTATTATCATCATGTTTTGTACAACACTCTATTTTGTTCACAGCAAAAACAGAGAATTCTTCAAAAAGCAGAAATGACCCACAAGCAGAGAGTGGAGAAATTCAACCAGCATTTGGACAGCTTAACGGAACACTTTGATATTCCCAAGGTGTCTTGGACTAAGTAGTTTTGTAAAAATTTGTTACTTTTATCTCATAAATAATATTAAAATATAAGTTATTATCATAAGCTTTGATGTTTTTTATTTACAAAATATGTCATATTCAAATAAAACATTTTTTTGACTAATAATCTAGACATTCGTTTTTTAATCACCTTGATCCCAACCCTTTGCCACTACTGCTTTGTTTCGCATTATATATTTTGCATTATATATTTGCATAGAGGGTATTAATTAATTATAAATAACTAGTGGACCTGATAGACGTAGTCCTGCATATTTCGAGCGATTAGGATATTAAACAAAAAAATTCATTCAAATCGATCTAGCCGTTTTGTTCCAGTATAGATAAATAACCTAGATACCGACTGCAGCGCTATCTGCCGGGCTGATTAGTAAATCAAAACAATCCAGGGCGCCACCCAAACGCATTCCATAAAATTATTCAAATCAGTCCAGCTTTTTAGGAGTTCAGTGACATACTTAATATTACATAATTACAGAATGTCTATATAGGCCGCCCATACCTACCTTTTTTCGATTTAGCGTAAGTATATACGTTTGATATCTTCTGAAATACTAATCGAAATTACATGATGTAAAAGACAAATTTATCTATGTTTAATGTCCAAGCTTAGGATCATGTTTATTTGGATAAGAATTAATGTTATAAATACTAAAAAGTGATTATTGTGGGTTATTCTTGAGAGATAGACATATACCATCGCGGACTTTTCTGTGGACTTTTGTAAGTTGTACAATACTGTAGTAAGTGTAGTACATCATTTTGACCAATTTTGTAGGGTTTGGCCAGCGTTTGCAATATAAGCGCAAAAAAGTGAGTTGATTTACGACATCGTCGAGTTAACGATTGTTCATATAAACCTTCCTCTTGAATATATCTATTTATTTAAAAAACCGCATCAAAATCCGTTACGTAGTTTTAAAGATTTAAGCATACAGACACCGGGAAGCGACTTTGTTTATACTATGTAGTAATATGGTACCTATACCTACCTAATGATAAGATATATCTATCCTGCCTTCACCAAGCAAGGCATCTATTAATGAAGAGCATACTATTAATTACTTTTATTAGGTCACTTTGCGATATTTTCCATATTCAGCAAAGAACGATGTGAACAAAATTAAATGGCGCGAAAACAAATGAATTATCACATTCAGAATACGAATAGACAAGCTTTAAATTAAAATAAATTTGAACTTTGATTTTCTAACCTAACGCCGAATTTTTGAGATCAAAGTGGCAAGTAGGATATAAGGACCTAATATTTTCTTTTTCATAATTTTTCAAAAGTAAACTGAAAGTAGGTAGATATTTATCATATCTATATTTAACTGTTTTAGTTCTTTATTATAATAGATTTTTTTGTACTCTTCAAAATTTTAAAAATACTTTGTCAGAATAACAACCTTACTGTACAAGCTTGTAAGGTTTAAATTAAATATCTCAAACTGTATAATTAGATTGTTTCTTTTCACCATTTTTTTGGAGATTTTTGTTATAAAATCAAACACATGTCCTATGGTTGCCGCAGCACTATAAAACCATTAATATTTTCAATTATTTTGGGTCGTTATAAATATTATAAAAAGGATTAAGAATAATAGTGATAGGAATTTCATTAAATATGTTGATTTTTATGATCAAGAAAACACTAGTTATTGCTTAGTATTTATTGACATTTGAATGTATAAAAATGGACGGTTATCTTGTCTAAAAAATTTACTATGTCAAATATATGTCATTACATATAATAATATCAATTTTTTCTAAAGAAAAACAATATGCATATCAGCTTAACATAAAATTTGTAGATAATTAAAAAACGTATATGAAACAGTGTTATACATAATTGACTTGTATACTTAATGATGAATATGATTTACTTTAGGGAATGTAAACGTTAATACACAAAAATTTAACGGTTCTGTTCAAACACTATTTAACGTTAAAATAAAGTTCACAGTTTTGAAAAAAAGTGATTTAAAAAAATCATAATTAACTTGTATATTTAATAGTTTCTTATTAACTAAAAGGATTATAAAACAAAAAACACAAAAAGTGGACGGATATGTTACAATATTAAAAAATATATAAAATTAAAAATAGTAGTGATAGATGTCACAAATATAAAAATTCAATTATTTATGCAACAAGCAATTTTTATTTTTATTATGTAGATTAAAGAGACAGATCTACATACCTTGCTTGTTTAAATATTTTCTGAAAAGATTGATCGTAAGCACTTAACTTTTATTCAAAATTACACAGGTAAAATAATTGAACTATTTTTTTACGTTGTGTAAACATTACACAAATTGTGTTACATTGTGTATTATAACAAAATAAATGCCACTTCATACCCATTCAATAATTAGATTACATTAAAACAGTTAAATTGATATTCTTGACAGATTAGATTGAATATATTTATATATTCTTTGACTCTTAAAATCTATTGAGTAAGTATACAAACCACATTGTAAGGCACTATGTTTCTATATCTACTGGTTAGATCATGATAAATTTTTACTTAACCTAAAGGCACAAGTCTTTATGATACCTATCAATAAACTATACAAATTGCAATGTCTATTCTATTATCCTTTTAAGGTCTACCTTCCGTTTTGTTTTTTACTCCAGCTAAAATCAGATTACTCTTAAACTGATGTGAAAAATAAAATTAATTATAAAGAAATCTTAGGCTAAAATTAAATTGTTATGGGTTTCAATCCAAAAAAATATTTAAATTAATTGTAATGTACATCTCAGGATAGTAAGATACTATTATATTTAAATAATATTTTTATCTTTTGTCGAATTTAATGTAAAAAACAAACCAAAGACAAAGTCAAAATTAAAGCTGCTTCAATATATTTAATGACATTATATAACAGCCCCTTAAATACTTTACAGATCTGTTTATTTAACTTGTGACTTTCAGTCATCATAAACTGTATACATATTTTGATTGTCATTTTCATTCATAATAATAAGTACCTTTATTTCAATTCTCAGTCATAATAATGTTTAATTGCATGAGATTTATCATATCCTACATTATCCCGGTTGCTCTATCTAGACTTAAGCTTAAGGCCCAGGTTCACTGCCTCACTGGTATAACTAGAAAAATACATGAGATTCAATGAGCTAAAAGAAAATAGTAGAAATAAGTGGTACAAACAGTAAAATTAAGCTAGAACTAATCGTATGGGCGTCATTCCCCCTCCAAAAGGAATGGCTAAAAGTAAATACTTTAATAAAGTTCTCCTCCGTAGACCAAGGGTTGCTACCATCGTCGAAGTGCATCGGACACTGGTCGCGCTCTCGTTCATACTCCTCCATCTCTACTGCGACCGCAGCGCCCTCTGTGTAATTCCATGACGTCACATCTTGACTCAAATCGCAGTAAGGCCCTAATGCTTGAGACATTAATACTCTGAAAATAGTGAAAAAGAAAATTAACCTTATATTATAATTATTTTACTTCATCATTGTTCTTATTAGCCAAGGTGAGGGATTCAGTTTCCATGCGGACCCAGTGCGGGTTAGCGCAGACAAGTGTGTGACATCCTGGTGTAAGAATTTGTTAAGCCGCTCAATGGGGCCTCTAACTCCAAGGAATCACTGTAGTAAAGAAAAGTTCACTGATGCCAGTATATAGACGGGTGTGGTATTTAATATACAACGCTTCCGTCATTCGGAAGACACGGTAAGAATTTGTCCCAGTAATCTGTACAATTATGTGATAGTCGTTAAGCATGTCAAGAGGCCTTATTCATCTTATCAGCCTTATAAAGTCTACTGCTGAACATTAGCATTCTATTAAGGGTATTTGCTCACAATCACCACGCTGGGCAGGCGGGTTGGTGATCGCAGTTCGAGCCAGTACGCAGGATGACGCTGCTGCCCATACAGTAGGATTTTTCTTCGTCGACTCTTACGACTCTCCGTGAGATGAGAAGGGGTGGCACTATTCTAGGCCGGTTTCACACGGCAACTATTAGGCGGCTAAAAACTCCGTGCTCAATAGTCAATGATGGTGACCAGGTGAACTTTATTAATATCTGAAAACTTTAAGTATACAATTTTATTTACCTGTTCAAATCAGCTCTTTGATACACCCAACATCTATACTTCGAATAGGGATCTAACTCATCATATGTAATGAGATAAGATTTCAAGTTTTCCTTCCAATATCCGATGCATTTCATTTTGTAGTCAGGATCACTGTATATATCGACGGGTCTACCAAGGTAATCCACAGACAGGCAGTAATTTTCCTTGATTTGTATGGTTTTTTGATCAGTGTCGCATACCGAAAAGTCACTAATATTGAGTTTGCAGTAAAGGTTGGGACGGGGGCTCAATGTTACACCGCCAAGTATTCTAGTTTCAAATCTCACATCGCCTTTTTGAGTAAAGTTGAACTTCCCAGCAACTGGGCATCGGATGGGCGATGGGTCTTTTTTGAGGAATATATTGTAACGCCATTTTTGGAGATTAGGGAACTGTACCCATGAGCACACAGTATGGAAGTTACTCTGTATCATAGCCAAACCCTTACGGTATCTGAAAATATATATTTTAATTGTAGCATTAAACATATTCATAAAATCTATATGGTGCGGAGGTTGGTATACCCGTTCTTAGCAATAGTGGTTGTTGGATCTATTCCCACACAGGATAGAAAATTGTTTACATGAACATGGATATATGACTTGGTCTGGGTTTATATGAACATGTATTATACAAAAGTATATAGTATATGAGTATCAGTTGTCCAGTCTCATAGTTCCTAAACGATGCTTCGTTTTGTACTAGACGACGCTGTGTGATAACATCATAATCAAGTCACATATAACAATTAGCTATTTTTTAAACAAAGCTACAAAAACTACAGGAGTAAAGATAAAGATGATTTATTTGTTCAATAATGTGTAAAAAGATGTTACACAAGAGTAATCAAGATTAGATGCACAGTACTCAAATTTATATGTCAATTACCAAACCTAACCATAGCAATAATGTAAACGATTAGCATAGTCGGCAAAGAACTTTCCTAATTTATCAACATTAAGATAGTAAGTTAAAAGGAACCATTTTATTTACTGAAGTTTATTGTATTACCTAATAACATTGTGATGTTGAGGGACGAAGTCAAAACAAATGTAATCCTTTTGGCACCCATCTACAGTTAAACGAGCCATCATAACTCTGCTATCACGTTGTTCTCTGAAAAATAATAAACAATTAGATTTTGATCCCTGGCTCAAACAAAGAGATACAGATTTAGCTCTTAAGACAAATCGTAGTTCATTGAACAGTATGCACCCTATTGCACTCAGTATATAACTGCCCATCAGATTTATTTCATAAATACTGAAAGTGTAATAAAAAACGAGAAATATTACTTTTAGCTCTTTTTGTTTTTGCCAAAGAAAATTTATCATTTTTATCAGGTGCCAATTAAAAAAATATTTCTCTCTTCGCCTAAATAGTTACCTGCACACATAAATGATTCTCCTATATCTACTTTCATCAGGATAGTAAGTTTCAATGATGTGTGTTTCATTAATAAACACATCAGCATCAATGTTGGCCGTGTTGATCCATTCTCCTGAGAAGTTCTGAGGCAAACGGCATCCTGGCTCTACAACTTCAGCCTGTTATAAGAAAAAATACCAATATTTAAAAAAAATATGTTTGGATTAAACTATTAATTGACAGTAAGCATTTTATGTATTTTAAGAAACGTCTCTATCTCAAGAATTATCGTAAAAACGATATAGGATGATATTGTTTACATTATGTTCTGTTTTACTTGTACTACTCAACTGTTTTATGTTTTTTGGCTGAAGTCTGCACCAATTTGAATTACTGAACAATGCAAATTTGTAATTTTTGAATGGCTAAAAGTAAAGGTTTCTTAAAACTTTAACTGTATTTAGAATAGTTGTATTGCTATAAGGCGATATATATAGGCGCCTGGGCTTCCTTGCAACACCTATAGCCAGAACTAATTTATTGTTGCCAACACCTTTAACCCGTATCACTATTTTATTGAATGAGGTCCATGAAATTGTTGATTTGCTTACATGTTCTTGGAGTGAATTCGAAATAGTGACACTGCAACTTCTGTGTAATTTTTAATTTTAGATACAGTATCGCATTGGGAACTTACCTGTGATGATAGTTGTACAAATCTATAGAAATAAATAAAAAATAAATCTTCCTAAAATACAATAAATAATTCATTTGATTTATATGGTTTCAATGGTCAGAGATTAATCATTAACTGAAACTTTGTAACATACATACACATAACATACAATAAATTATTTAAAAAGGTATAAAAGTTACATAACACATACCTTCACGGGAGTCACTCTATATCTCTCAGGAGATTTTTCAACAGTCTTCAATATGTTACACTGTGGTGTGATTGAAGCACCAATATACAAATCATCATCTCGATTCTTGAGGAAACAGCGATACCTCTCATCTTTACGGGATTCTTTAGTGTTAGCCACAGCAAAGAAATGATTTTTATCCACAAACCAATGACCTAAATTAAAACAATTAACTTGGTTAAGATATCACCTACATTGTTGTCAATATAAATTAGCCAACTACTTTACTACCAGATCAAGTTATACATTAATGTGAAAAAGAATAATGCATACTTAATATAAAAAGTAATTTAACTCAAAAACAATACAGCAAAGTCTTTCAAGTCACCAACTCTCAAGATAAAAACATTTTAGCCTTGTTTAGTCAGTCTGTGCTGCTATTAGTTAATAACAATTATATCAACAAATTATCATAATTTATTACATTAAACATTCAAACATTAAATAATTACAAAAGGGTTTGTCACAAGGCCAAAAAGTATATACTATTAAAACACAAACAAAATAAATGTTAGTCTGTTTTTTGGTAGTGTTCATAGATATTGGTACAGGAAAGCATGCTTGTGTAACTTGTGGCACAAAGATTGTTATAACAACAAACTAATAATAGTAGTTAGTTTGACGACTTATATGGCGTGGAAGTCAGTATACCTGCACTTCACTCCAGAGGTCACAACCTTCAATTTGATTACGGTTCGATTTTCACACAGGACAAATGTTTGTGTGAATAAACATGAATATTTGTTCTGGTCTGGCTGTTTTCCTATGTATATGTCACCGTAAAATTGTAAATAACGCATTATTTTTCGATAGATTATAATCTATCAAAGACAAACCGTTAAATCACAATCTGTCGCGCGTTAAATTGTCAACTGTTTAAAGCCTGTCCATGATTGGCTGGTCTTGCCATCAGACCAGCCAACCACTCTCTTATTTATTATTTAACTGCACTTCTTTAGGTTATCACAGGTCCGTTAACACTCCCTACAACTTATTATAATATAATGCGTTATTATTGTTAACACAAAATCTGTTTTATATCACCAAAACACTATTTGTTTACATTTCACAACAAATGAATTTGACTAATAACAACCGAAGATGGCGACGACGGGCAGCTGAGCGGGGAACATGATGTTCAACCAATCAGAGCGCGAGGTGCGTTCTTTCGCATGCCATTTTACAATCTGACGGTTTGTCTTTGATAGATTATAATCTATCGAAAAATAATGCGTTAAATTGTGAGCAGTTTGTTACGGATCACAATTTTTCGACAGATTACAATATCGCGGGATAGATTATAATTTAATGTTATTTACACAATTTTACGGTGACATATATCAAGTATGTATTTACAGAAAAAAAGGTATTTAAGTATTTTCATCCGTTTTTTGGTATCCATAACACAAGTTCTTAGTGATACTTATCTTGGAACTAAATAATTGGTGTGATTGTAAGAGAATATTTATTTATTATTTAGTACTTCATTTACCAAGACAACTGTATTCAACCACTCCATCAAAGGTCCCAGACATGCCAGGGCATCTTCTGTATGTTATGTTGAACTTCTGATTGGTGATTAAGAACTGTGTTCCCGCTGTCTGGCATGATTTGATTTGTGCATCTGGATTGTTGCATTCCCCAGTGAAACGAAAACGATTCTGATATGCAAACTGCCACACTCCTTCTAGTGATGAACGACAGTTAACCTAGACATAAAGTATGATTAAATTATATGGACAATGTCAAAACAAACCAAATACTAACAATATTTATACTAATTGTTACTAATGTATTAGAAATTTGCCTGGGCTTGTAATAATTTATTTATTTCATTTAATATTCTAAGTCAAAAAGCCAGAATATAATACATTTATAAGATATTACATTTATTAAACCCAGTTCAATAACATCATTGACCAATTCACTAGCAGTTTTTATGTTATACAATTCACAAATATGTACACATAAATAAACATAAACACTCAAGTTTTAAGCTTTGAAATGTTTTTTTTATTTAAATGCTGTATTAAAAGTATACAATGTTTGAATGTAGAGTTACCAGTCGAGTCATTTTGGTTAATCGTGAGTGTAGTAATACTACACAATTAAAATATAAACTTGATTAAAATTAAAAAGCATAATAGCATAATAATAAACTTACTGGAACATAGTTTTCTGAAAACAGTGTTATAAGATCATGATCAGGGTTGAGCCCTTTGCATACTCTTTCTATTGTAGGTTCTTCATTTGGTGCGAGACCTACACAAGGGGTCTCAGTCTTCTCTAGAACGTTGACAGTTCTTACTATCAATTTAACACAATAATAGCAATTTGTGTACCGGAAAACCATTGTATAGTTCACATGATAATCAGCCTTTATGTTAACGCACACCCCTCTATAAAAGTAAAAAATATGCATTTTTATATCACATTATAAGCAATATTAATGAAAAAAAAATATGAACTAAAAGATCTAAGTATAACGCAATATTTTTCTGTGAATATCTTTGTATCTTCACTTTGTCTGCCATAAAGGATTTGATTTGATCTAGAAGGGGTACCAAGTCAAGACAATAGGTTCCCAAAATGTTATTAAAATTTATATCCCCAATAAATTTCCCTTTGTTGGATAGGGCTACAATAGTATTGTAGTGTTCTTACCTTCCAGTCATGTCACTGGCATTTATATCGGTAATAGTTTGTTTACCATTTTCAAATGAAAACCATGTGTTCCTTAAAACTATTGGTATAGTGCATTCTGTAGAAACTGAAATAAAACGAGTACATTTCTATAAAAACAGAAACAGGTTGGGCGTTACCACATTAAGAACATATGTGTGCAGTTATGAAAAGATGTTGTTACCTCCAATTATAGCTGTTATTAATATAGCAGCAGTTAAACTAGTCCACATCATTTTCAAAATTTTTTGCTAAGCATATCAATAATTGGAAAAAAAATAATCCGCCCAAAACAAACCGCCGCTTGCTTGACTAGTGATCTGTCACTTGTTGGCACAGAGTTAATAAATACAGGAAGGATTTTGGATAGTGAGTGTCAGTCAGCCGAACACAACTATAACCCCAACTTAAATCCTAGTAAATTACACACAAACCGGCTGTTAGCTGTGTAATATTATTCGCTTTTTATCCAATATAAACTAACGAACCTAAATCTCATATATAAGCCCAATTCACATCTGCATATCATCCTAAGTGTACAGATTAAGCCAGAGACGATTCTCTATAGGCCGTTTTTATATTGCGTTTACAATATCTATTTAGAACACTTGTTGTTACATACTGTATAAACTAGTGGCTTGTATGTGGCTTATATTCATTGGTTATTCTCTCTCCACGCTATCCAAATTCTTGATTGGCCACGAGACACATAAAATCATCCTATAACTAAATAACTGTATCATTGTAAACTCAAAAAGTAAATATTAAAGAAATGTTTGTTTTATGTTTATCCCTCGAAATAGGA
Source organism: Musotima nitidalis (assembly GCA_949126915.1). Taxonomy (NCBI): domain Eukaryota; kingdom Metazoa; phylum Arthropoda; class Insecta; order Lepidoptera; family Crambidae; genus Musotima; species Musotima nitidalis. Next base: position 6,479,615 of record OX421419.1, read on the forward strand.
ATAATTGATGCGCTTACTATTGCCATTGATTAAATATCTTTACTAAATTGTGACACAAACAAATAATACTTACTTCATTAGTTGTTCGGAAATCTTATTGGTACAAAATATCAAAAGTTCACTGATTATTGCCGCAACTTACTTCATTTACAACAATAACCTGTTGGAGTAATTTATGTAAATGATATACCCGGAACCAACATCGTAGCTTAAGCCAACACAATTTTCTCTAAAAGACATGACAGCGATATTGTCGAAACCAGATTAAAATTCAGTCTTTTAAAAATACATAAATAAACGATATGACAGTTGACAGCTCAGCTGTGGTTATTGGCAGTGACATACAATCTTTACGGTCGGCTTTAAGATTTTGTTGTTAGTTTCTAAAATCACTTCTTTTTCGAGTGTCGAAATCTAGAAAAGTACGTCCCACTTGACTTATCTCTTTTTATTAATGCGTACTAAATATGACTTTGTATTAATTTATGAATTTCTTATTAATTTTAGGCACAGATGGGACGCCGCAAATCTAAACGAAAGCCGCCAACCAAAAGAAAGGCTATAGAACCTCTAGATCAGCAGTTTAACTGTCCTTTTTGCAATCACGAAAAGTCATGTGAAGTTAAAATGTATGTTTTCTAATAAGAACAATCATTCAAACACAAATCAGAATCCTAAGGGTATATTTACTCTCTTACTCTTTACTGTCTTTTCAGGGATCGTGCTAGAAATACAGCCAGAATACAGTGCCGAGTATGCTTAGAAGATTTTCAAACCACAACAAATGTGCTATCTGAACCTATAGATGTGTACAATGACTGGGTCGATGCTTGTGAGAGCGCTAATTAGTTTTAATTATAGTTATAAGGACTTATATTGTATAGATATTATTCCTATTTATGCAATTATCTCAATGACTTAAAAATAAATACTTTTTATTATGCTAGTGTATTAATTACATATCTACATGGATGACAATGTTCTTGTAGAAAAAAAAAATTGTGTTTGTGAAATACTATGAGATATAAAAGTTCCGTGAAGAAAAAGGGTGTATAGAGCTCCTACCAAGATCTGAGGAGCTCGAGCTAACTTCACCTGCAAGTGGTACACCTGCCAATCAACGGACAAGGCTCTGGCAAACAAAAGTACCTGAAAAGGTGCAATAGGCTGGCCACCTATTATGTGGGACCAACAATATAACTGGCGAAATGTGGGCATATAATATACCTCTGCCTACCCCTTCAGGTAAACAGGCATACATTATAAAAGTTTCAATATCTAACAAATATAATTATCTTTTAAGTATTGTAATACAGAAAATCATGCAAAATGTATCAACAAAAACATGATGTAAACAACAAAAATCTTGGATTTAATCCACCAATGAAGTTAAGCTATGATAATTGCTATAACATACTTGAATTGAAGATCAAAAGAACAATAAGTGTTCCCACAAACACAAATTTATTTTAAATTACCTGGATTTCAACTCAAGTTCACTTGAGTCCTGTTATGTCTGAGTTGGCACATCTTGATATAGCTTAATTGATTTATAAATAGGTACCTACACCGAATTAAATCACTGCTATCCATTTGGATTTGCCTCAGTGTTTAATGCATTATTTTTGAATAAGAATTCCATTGCAAGAGAGCTGCAGAAACAGCTCGAAGGATTAATGATGTCAATGTACTCAGAAGTGACTGTAAAAGAAAACACAGTACGTTTTCAACACTTTCGTTTTGGAAACTTTGTCCTCCAGAGCAAACCTCTTATGACTGGAGACCCATCTAGCCGGAATCAAACTCTAACAACATAAGAGTTGGCTGCAGGATTCGGTGTGAATGATAAAACCATCTTGGAGAATTTAAAACAACCAACAAACACACATAATCTGCTGAGTCACGTACACGGAAAAAAATTCAGGCAGTCCAAAACGCCTTCTAATTTTATTAATTCTCGCTCCTGCAATTTTTTTAAGCAAAGGAATCAATGAACTGTCATAAAATGGCAAAAATGCATAGATAATAACAGTAGGTAGGTACATATTATTATATACTTCGATTATTAAAATTTTAAAAATACAAAAAAAAGGTTTTCCTTTTTCCATATAAATCATCAATTTCATATGAAAGCCTAATATTTCTTATGTTACTTATAAAATATTGGATCAAGTACACACCCTTGAGAAACACTTAACCTGATATTTACGTGCTATTTTCAGCCTAGAATATAGCATTGAGTTTCCTGAGTATATGAGAGAATAATAACATTGAATAAGTACAGTTGAATTCCTCTGATTAAGACAAACGTGAAGATATTAAAAACACCACTTCAGAAGATATTCACTTTATTTTCCAACAATATTTTCGATCTACACACAACAACATAGACATCGATAGTACAGAACATCTTATAGAGACAATATCTGTTTAAAAAGAAACTATTCCACCCAGTTGTATTTTTTCCTTTATTTTTGAGTAATGGTAAACTCAACATATGACTTTGTCACTCAAAATTCAACAATCCATCTAATCATTTAACAGACAAGAATTTTAAATTTATAAGTATAGACACAATAGTTTATAACATTCAAGCACTACTCATCTAATTCGTGACTTAAAGCATAATTATTAGTAAAATGTGAGGCATTTATGTTTTAAAAGTAAGTGGTATTTTATTTTATGTATAAATAATGCTTTCGTAAATGGAATGTTAAATTTACTGGTTCAACTTAATTTATAAATAGAGTTCAAACTTGGAGATCAACTCCATAAATATATAATTTAAGACAATTTTGTTATTTTATAAGTCAAGTCCAATTTCAGTATTCAACAATTAGATATTTTTTCATCACAAATATAATTATACGACAGGTTGATGCTTGAAGATTCAAACATTTAACATTTCAAAATAATATTTATGTTTAATTAACATCATTAACTATGAACTCTATGAGATGAGTCTTGTAGATATTTAAAGTCTTGTCCATGATTTAAAACAAAACTTTTTTTTACCTGAAAATGCTTAACATTGAAAAATTAAAATGCTTGTCAAATCCATTACTTTTATCACTTACCTAGTATGATTATTCAATCCCTACGATATAGGTACACCTGGCGTTTCATTATGACTGCTTTACTGAAACACTTATATAATTAGTGGTGCTCGATCTTTAATTGACAAAACGTGCATTATCGTAAGTACCTAAAGCTTAAATCTTTATTTAAATTGTATTCAAGGCTCATATCGTAATGCGTCAAGTCACAATAAAAGCTTCGTAAAGGTTCTACCTCTATAACAACAATATTTTAAAAGTATAATACTATTGTAATATTAATATTGACAACATTTGCTTATATTTTAACTAGTCATATCGGTACACGTTACATAATGATAAATTCACTATAATTATCCAACATAATCGACAGCGTCAAGCTGTATCACATATCATTAATAAATTAAAAAATCATAAATAAAAATAAATCTATAAAATATAATACACTATATAGAAATTGAGCTATTGCCTATCTATTCATACAACCCTGGGATATCTGTAACCATGTCATAGCTCAAGTAAACAGTGAACTAGATATTCAAATACCTACAATAGCGTAAACATTATATACAAAAGAGTATAGAATTTCATCTACAAAATGTATGGCCTATAATCAAGGACATGACATGGTTAAGAGACTCATACCACCACGCCCCTTAGTGCACAAGCAGTGTATAGAACATATAGGGGGTCAAAATAGCTCAGACTGAATCAATCAAGTATCCGGAACTGGAATAGTGCTACATATAGAAGGAAACAATCGTCATCCCAAACTGAATCACACTAATAACAATATCACATAACTTTGCAACAACACGCATAGGATTACAATTTTATTTATAGTAATTCTTTATAATAAACATATAAGCGTATTATAATATTGCGTACAAGATTAAATAAGATCAGTTAAAATTTTCCCATGTCTATAAAAGAGTCATACTGCAAGTCGGAACTATCGCAAACGGTATTGTCTTCGACGACGATGGGTTCGCGAAATGACGTCAACTGGTTGGCAGGCGAAGACGTCTCGTCGCAAATGGCTGTATTATCCGAACTATCGCTGTTACTGTCGATGTACTCGAATAATCTAGCCTCAGTATCCTTCATTATACAAATGTCGCTGATTTCATGGCTTTTCGTGAAGTTATCCACAGATATGATATCGAATGAGTTAGAAAGCAAAGCATCTTCGTATGCTAGTAATGGAACCGTCTCTAAATGAGATGAGCAGGCCTCCTCGGTGAAGCGGCCAGAATCTGATATGTTAAGGGACGACAGAGTTACGTCTTCTATAGCTGATAACAGGCTTTCGCTAGGCGCCGTAGTATCATCGACACTAATGACTGGTTGAGACGTATTAGCTTTAGGAATTTCATTAGTGACTAGATCTATTGTTATGGATACTTCATTATCATCAGACAAATCCCCTTCAGCATTCAGCGTCACCGAATCGTTATCACTTTCTCTCTCTGCAAGCTGCTCTATATCGTCGACACATTTTGTAGAATCGTCGCTATCTGTTACGATAAGCTCCATACTTCTATCTAGTATGGCGGTGTCTGTACAAGTAGACAATTCGTCTTCGAATACGATTTCGACGCTGCGTATTCTCATGAGAGGCATTTTGGCTGGGGATATTTCATTGCCTTTTGCAGTCAAGCCTTTGTGATGGCTGATGTCTAGTAATGATTCGGTGCATTCGCTTATTTCATCATAATCAATCTCATAGCTTCTTAGATCTGAAGCGCATGGCGAACATTCTGTCGGTTTTGCGATGAGGTTCCTAGGTGAGGGTAAGTGATCGGGCGAGGGCGTGGGAGTGGCATGCGCGAGTGACCCCTAAGGTTGTGGCGACCCTTATTGAATAGTGGTGCCGAGGTCTAGGCAGCCCTCCTCCTGCATTTTAGTCAGGAACTTATACACTCTGTATTCTTCGTCTGTTTGTTTAACCATGTCGATGAGAGCCAATAGTTTCTTAATTCCAATAAAGATTCTGAAATATATAGATAGATTAATATAAAGTTTTCTTTTATAAAAAAAAAAAACAAGTCGATAAGTCTTAGAAGAACTAAGTAGGCGTGACCTAGTTAAGCGAAGTTCTGCTTATTTGATTTTGAATTTATTATGAAATGAAAATAAGATAAGTTGAATACTAACTTGGCGCCTCGAAGGTCGTTCTGTATCTTGGCGAGATCTCTCTTGGAGAAAGCGTCACTTTCTTCAAGCACGGCCAACACGTGTTCTGGCTGAGACAGGTTGGGAACGTGCAGAATACCCGTAAACGCTGATAGCACCTCCATGTCTTCTAGCACTTGACTGCGAATGAGAAATATGCCGTGTAGAAGAACAATAATTTATGAACACATATAGTTTAGAAAGAAAAAAAATTATCCCATCTTCCTAGGTTTTACTAGGATTTTTTTTGTTTTATTAGTTTAAGGGTATTAAATTTTTATATTTTCATAATAACGTCACTATAAAATAAAAATAATATACGATAAAATTATTTTTATTTTTCAAACGAAAATCGCATAATTCGGAACACGATGAAGTGTCATAGTGAAAAGGACTATAGTTATATTCATAATTAACAGTTTCAAAAAGAAAAATAATCTGTATAAGTACTCACCGACGACTGCTCGTGCAAAGAATGAGCAACTTCCTGCCTTTGGGCGGCTGTTTCTTGAGCAACACAAGCAGCGCTTGGAGCGTCAGATTCGAGTAGCGCGGTCCGATGGGCCCGTAGTCCAGGAGACGTTCAATGTTATCCACTAGGATGCATGACAACGTGGAGCGATACGCGTCGTCGAAATACTGAGGACAAATTATTATAATAAATAAGTACTGCTATCTCTAACAAAAACATTTACACCTAAAAATAAATTTATAATTAAATAATAAAAGTAAATAAACTGGAGGCAAAGAATTAGCTGTCACAGCTGTGTTGAAGGGTAATGTTTTTAAATTTATATAAAGCATTTGCAAAGGAACATTCGAAATTTATTTGTATTTTAAAATAGACAATTATTAATTAACAAATCGTAAAAATAGGGGTGGCCTAATTTTTGTGTATACCAGTTTATAATCGTTCTATCTATAAAAAGTATAGTTGGAAAAACTGACCTTTCTGATCTGCAAGCACTTGGCAGACTCAGTGTAGCCGATCATGTCTTCTGGGGAGCACACTTTGACGAATGGGAAGTCGGAAAGTTTGGCAAGTTGCGCGGCCAATGCAGTTTTACCGCTGTTCGGTGGACCTTCCAGAAGTACTGACACCAGACCTAGAGACAAACATGATATGGTTTATTTTCTATAATGAGAGTAAATGTTATTAGAAATTACATACATACATAATGTCACGCCTCTTTCCCGTAGGGGTAGGCAGAGATCACATCCTTCCACTTGCTACAATCTTGGCACACACTCTTAGCTTCATTTACACTCATTAACCTGCACACGTCTGTTTAGGGCACTTTTGACCTGCTCTTTCTTCAAAAACCTTTTGGATTTGGTCATGGAAAGTCATATGTGGTCTTCCCCTCCCAACACTTCAATTCACTCCTCCATCATAAATCACTTTCGTTAGTCTTCCTTCATTCATCCTCTCAACATCACCCAACCATCTAAGCATACCTTTCTCAATATTAGAAATTGACAATCTAAAACTAAACTGAGCTAACATTGCACGCCAGTATTGACTCTTATTACAAGATACACTAGGACTATTTGCCCTACTGCGGACAAGACTATGAGACTTGAGATAAATGATATTTTGTCTTCTTGTCTAAGTAGTTCATTCAAGCTTATATACTAATGTAGCACGTGGGCACGTGATATATCTAAGTGAATCAATTCTACGTGAATTAATTTAATGACTACTCCACAATACAATGTCATATAAAAAATATGATATCTGTCAAAAAATATCATTGACAGATGCTACAATGAAAATTGTTGTCAGTTTCTGTTTTCACATTTTTCTGTTTGTAAGTTGTACAATATTGTAGTACATTATTTTGACTAAGCTCGAAGGGTTTGGCCAGCGTTTGCAATATAAGCGCAAAAAGTGAGTTGATTTACGACATCACATAAGAAATCTCAAAAATTGACAGTGTTCCATTACTATATTATGCATGTATTATACATAGAAACCTTCCTCTTGAATTACTCTATCTATTAAAACAGTATTTATTAACAGCATCATCATCCGTTGCGTAGTTTCAAAGATTTTAAGCATACAAAGGGACATAGGGACAGAGAAAGCGACTTTGTTTTATACTATGTAGTGAAGTTGGCACTCAAGCTTGCGGCCCACCTGATATAAAGTGTTCACCGGCCGTTTCAACTCCACTTACCACTGGCTTCAGTAGCCCTGGCCTGCTGGATGTAGAGTTGACCATCTTCCAGTAAAGATGACACTGGGGTACCCCAATTGATGACACCGCGTGCAAGGAAGTGTTCTAATGCTTCTGCTGCGGTACCAAAGGCCTATAGAAAAAATATGTATTAATAAAAACACCAGATTGTTTGTATTTTATAAAAAAAGCTTTTCGATGCCATGTTTTTGCCATTAAAAATAAGACTAAGAACTCCGAAAGAAACTCCGAATTTTTCGGACTTTCCCATGTAGGACACTATCAGACATTATCGTTATTATGATCCATAATAGACCGCGGTCTGACATTCAAGAGAAATCGAATTTATATCCGTCACCAATCAACCATCAGTTCGCCAGAAACTGCGCTGTGGGCTTATTATTATTATAATATTATTACTAATGTAGCCTGCAAAAATCAGCTTACAGCTTTCATCATTACTTTACTTACAAATAATCGCATCGCCAGGTGAAGAGCGCAGTACTTTAATGGCAAGGATTGTGATAGGCGTACTTAATTGTTGAAAACATCTTATCGCTCAGTTAAATTGAAATAAACCTACATCTAGCAATAGTAAATTGTATATCTCATATCCCCGCCAATTACATCAAGAGTGCGGGTAGTCGCTAGATGCAGGCAGCTCAATATAACTTGATACGAAAAACAGCTGAAATGATATAAAATTGTCTAAGAAAACAAACTTACCGGTTTGATATCATTCTCCAAAGCGTGTAAGAAGTCACCCCTCTCCACCATAAGCTTCTCCATAGCTTCGGGGTCGACCTCCACTTTGCTGGATGCTTTTATCAGACGGTTCATGGCGGTAGACTGGGCAGCTCGAACTAAGCCCTCCAACTCGGCGCCAGAGAAGTTCTTCGTTAGAGCAGCTAGTTCCTATAATGGTAAAAGGGTGGTCAAAATTTATTAATTTTGATATATTATTTAAAAAAAATTATCCTTGAAATTAAGGCGAACTACACACTACTTACATTACATAAAATTTTACACCCCTCTAGCACAAAATGAGATAGTTTAACATTTAGTTAGTTAAAATTTTGGTTTTGTTTATTAATTGAATAAGAACTAAACCGACCCTATTAGAGATATTGCAGAAAACAGTTGTTTAGTTAGTTATACATAAATGCTCATGAAGTATTTTTATAGATTTATTTTATTATTTTATTTTACTTTCGTTACCTCTACGTCAGAGGTTTATCTCTAACTGAAAGTCGAAATTTTAATAAATGGTTCTTGTTAGCTTCCGTCCGGAGCTTCATCTATACGACCGACAGCTTATCGCGTTCCAAAAAAACCATTGCTTTCTGGAATTTATATTTACACTATGTTCATTCCTAGAGTTAATTTTTTTATTTTAAATCACATAAAATTCAGTCAAGAGACGTAACGTAACAAATAAACTTTAACATCTCATGGCACAAACAATGGTGAGAAGAATTCAAGTCATACTTCCCAACGCGGACTCAGTGCGGAGAAAAAAAATAATCTTACAGTTGCATTTACTATATTGAAATGAAATGACATTTTATTTAGATATAAATATACAAATTATCATAATAAACTACATATTTTAGCAACAATGAAGTATTACTACTCACTCATATTGGTAAAGATGCAAAGACTACTATACCTTGTTGTCAACGTCATCGCAGATTTTCTTGTACTCGCGCATCCGTTTAGTGTGGATATTTAAGATTTGCACTCTGCCCTTTTCATCAGGGAGACCAATTTCCATCTGGACCTCCAGTCGGCCAGGTCTCATAAGAGCCTCGTCAATCATGTCACGACGATTCGTCATGCCAATAACCAGGATATTATTGAGTTGATCCACACCTAATTTAGAAATTACAGTTATTTTCATTGAAGCCATTTGATTTGTTAAATGCATCAACATTTCAGTGTTTAAGTAAAAATTAGGTGATATTCTGGCATATTCCAAAACACGGCCCCATGTTCTTTTAACTAGCCGAAAAGGGTTACAGCTGGTACCAAAACTTTATACTGGTTTCAAACGAGAATTGCTTCCAGACCTAACAGACTTATTCTTATTGCCACATACAGTGGTAATAGGGACAAATGGATCAACGCCCTTTCCGAAATAGAGCGAAGGTCACTTATCTAAGAACTTACTTCAAGTTTACTGATCGTTTCCACAAGCGCTTTAATATGGTTGAGTAACTCGAGAAGAGTTAGCAAAACATTTTTTTTCTTGTAAGTAGTCACTAATCAGCATTTTACGTAATTTGCTTTAAAAAATAAACAGCAACTTTAGGGCCCGATGTCGAAAAATCCATTAATGTTAATACCCAATAACTAACACATATCCTATATAAAACTGTCATTTTAACTGACCAGGGGGCCTACCGCCGAGTTCGATGGCAATCGATTATAAGGCAAAATGGATTTCGAATTGATTCTGTCGTACCGCCGAACTCATGGAAATCGAAACAAAATGGCATTCTACATTTACCTATTGGTCTGTCGCGGCCTGAAGGTCATGAATGAGAGGTGGCTGTCGGCAGATTCCCCGGTTACTGAACGCAAAACAAAGTTTGATCTAGATGGATTACCGGTAATCCATCGAAATTGGCGGTAGGCCCCCAGTATCTCCTAATCAGATAATGTGAAACTAGCAATTAGAGAAATAAACAAATCATACCATCTATTTTGGACAGGAGCTGGTTCACAACTGTGTCATGAACACCAGTGTTTCCACCCACGGAGCCTCGGGCCTTGCAAATAGCATCGATTTCGTCGAATATGATGATGTGGAGACCACTGTTGGGACCGCACTGTAAATAAAAGCAATGGGTGAGGAACAACTTCAAGGATGTTATATTAGTTTTCCCTGACCTTTTTGGACATTTTATCATCATCTCAGTCATTAGACTTCAACTGCTTAACATAGGCCTATAATCACTAGGAATGCGGCGGTCGCGTCTGCCGCAAAGAGTCCCACACCCCCTCCCGGTCTCCCCCTTTGGCCGGGAGACAGTGCGTAAATGCATTTTATTACCGACGGAAATAAAAACAGGCCTATAGTCACTACCCTGGGCAGGCGGATTACTGATCGACCTGCCCAACATCCGATAAGGTTTCTCATAGTAAACTCCTGCGCCGCCCACAATATGATAGGGGATGTCCAAAGTGCCGAAGTCACCCAGCACTTTGGACATATATCTGTGTAATTTAATCTTGATTTTCAAATTTATACAAATTAGTTTATATTTAATGCATAACAAAATGAAAAGGAATTACTCCATGTAACAATACTAAGAATAAAATAATCATACCCTTTTCTCCTCTTCTTCAGCTTCGGCAAACAGACGTCGAATATTCGCTTCACTCTCGCCCACGTATTTGTCCAAAATTTGTGGACCATTGACGATCTTTGGCTCGCGGGCGTTCAACATATTCCCGATCTGTCTAGCCATCAAAGTTTTACCGGTACCAGGTGGACCGAACAGAAGTATACCCTTCACGTGCTTACATCCTGAAAGGGAGCGTATCATTATTAAAATGTACCATAAAAAGAACGATGGTATTGTTGTGACGTGATGTGATGGTAAAAGGGAGAGGGGATTGTCCGTCAGATAGTTTGTCGACGACTTTATAAATAAGATACTTACCCAATTGTTCGACAACTTCAGGAGGGAAAACGCGCGAAGCGAACGCTCGTCTGAATATAGCGTTGAACTCCCTGTCCAAACCACCAATGCCCATCTTACCAAAGTCCCAGTCAGGGTTAATTATGGACTGTCGTGGTTGTTTTCTGAAAAATCATTAATTATAGATAAATATTTGTATATATAATAAATATTGTTGCCTATATTTATAGCTATAGGGATTTTTTTATATTTTAGCTGATCATAAACCTCTGTACATCTTTTACATATTGTTCAAATTATGGTAGCAACTCTGACGTTCATGATTAAAGCCTATTTCGCAGTCTGCTAGTATTTTCTAGTAGCGAGTAATTTAGTAAAAGACTAGCAGAATGCAGGTGAGGGCTTAAGCTTATAAGTGCTTATTTCATAGCATCTTACCCTTTAGCCTTTCCAATAAGGTTCAAAGAGGAATTTTCGGCTTTATCAAATTGCACGGAACAATCGGGCAACAGGCGACCCATCCTCACTCTCCGAGGCACCACTTTGGCACCGCTCGCTATTGCTTGCACGTCCACAGCTGTCAAGTAACATTTATAATACAGTATGCAAAATAATTATTAAAAAAAATTAAGGAATAAAATTGAGATATGATGTAGGGCCAAATTAAGCAAGGAATGTAATTTACTTTTTGGTTAGGGCAAAAATAAGACGCTAATTTAAGTCCCATAACAGGAAACGGTAGAGAAAGCATAGAATCAAGTATTACCTTCTATTGTAAAATAAAAACATTCATAACAAAATCATATAGATTTTTTGCATGTAGGTAATAATGGTTTATAAATCAATTCTAAAATGTAAAAATAAATCTAAATTGTAAAAATTGTAAAATGTTATCATGTAATCATTTGGTGGTTTAATTTTATACTAGCCTCATTTTGGACACACAACTGCGATATCACTATCGATTAATTATATACAAAAAAAAATATGTACCTTCAAGATTCTTCACAAACAGTGAAAGAACCTTCTTATCCTGGAATGAGAATGCAAGTTGCTGGCCAACGGTGAATATTTGGTTGGCAAACTGTATCAGGAAGTCACGTGCCATTTGTTCAGAGTCATATGGGTCCAGTGAGGTCCTGCATCAAAAAGTATTTATGAAAGGGTATTTCGAGATAAGGCCGATCTTTCCGGGTTCCGTTCGTCTAATTTTTTGTACTTAATTGTCCCACAAACTTTAAGCTAAATTTTTTAAGCTTTATTATAGTTTTTTTAAGTGTTTAGTCAATTTTTCTTTACCTAACTTTTATTTGCCTCTTTGTAATATTCTAAACTCGACAAGTTCCTAAGATCCACAATTACAAAAATTTATAATTATAATTTCAATACCTCGGTGTGGTATTGTGGGTGCTCAGTTGTGGGCCGTTAATGGGCTGAGACTATAATGATGATGAAATTATAATTAGATATATGTCATTAATTCGCGCATTTGTTTAACGCCTAATCATTTTTGAAAACAATATTTATTTTAAATACGCATGATTTCGTTTTACTTTTAGAATAAAAATAAATAGCTTGTTGCGTGACATTCTGTTATTTGGACTTACAAACAGTCATGGATTACGGGTTTTCTTTGTTATAAACTGCTGTCACACGCTACGCAGTACAGTGGGCAAACCGCCTTAGTTTTGCAGTATAAAAGCAAATTTCTCCAAGGTATCATTTATCTCTACTGATACCAAACAAGTATAGATATTTTATTATTATTAATTAACAGGCAATCAGAAAACTGATTGCGCCTGTATCCAATTTATCTGCATCTAGTTCCTCTTAACCGGTTGCATGTGTCCAGCTTGTTCTTAAATGAATCGACAGTGGTAGCTGACACTACATCTGCCGGCAGCTCGTTCCACTGTCTCACTACACAGTTGCCTAAGAAGTGCTTATGTGGGTTGTTGGTAGATAAGCTAGTGCAAAGTTTGAGGTGATGGCCTCTTAGGTGAGTATTGTCGCTAATAGTTTAGTAATGTGAATAGTTTGGCATCAAGGTCTTCAAAGTTATAGTGTTTATGTAGAATCTTGTATGTTTCAATTAGATCTCCCCGATCTCTGTGATCTTTTAAGGTTGTGAGCTTTTGTTATGTTTTGTGGTTTGTGGCCAATAAAAGCACTTTTTTAAACTTTTAATAAAATCGGTCACAGTAATGATGATTTTTATAGCCCTCACTTCAGAGCTGATTAATTCCCATATATCATCAAAATCATAAAATTGGCACCCCATTAGCAGTACAGTTCTGCACTTAGTTATTTCGCTACCGACGTAAAATTGGAATGCCTTTTTTAAATATTTATTATGCATACAATAAAAGTAGGCTAATACCTGCAACGCGAGAATATATGCATGCACACTACAGTCAGTACAATATCTCTAATTGCATTAAAATGCGATTCACACTTACGTCTTCTTGAGCATGAAGTCCGCCTCTATGGTCACGTGGCAGAGACATTCCGCGCTTTGCGGTTTGAACGGCTTTACGTCTATCGGCTGTCAGAAGAGAAATAAAAAATACATTATACAAGTGTTACATTTTGTTTGTTAATGGGCCGGGTTCACAGGTGGTGTCTTAGCGTGGAGGTCACAGCCAGTATGGCCTGTACTCATCTACTGAGGTTGTGGGTTCGATTCCTACGTAGGACAAATATTGTAACATGCATAAATATGAATATTTGTTTGTTTTCAAAGTCTAACTCCGACCACCAAATAAAAATCTGTGTGAAACAACTTTTGAGAATCATTTAGTATGCCAGCACAACGAGAACTTGTCTAAGCATTCAGGTTTCAGAATATGTATAATTATTTTCTTTGTAGTAGGATCTAGATTTATATTGTTTTCTTCCATTTACTAGAATATTTATTATAAATAAAACACATTTAACCTATCCCTGAGGCTATTGAAATCAAAAGACACTCTAATTACAATAGAAAAGATGGTTGGTGTAGGACTCTGCATCAAATTTAGTGAAGTCCATAGCTAACCCAGTCCAAGATCTCAGCTTGTGTGGATCCGAATGTGTGCAATAATTTATCTTTTATTGATGGTATTTTTAAATTTATAACTCTGGCTATGGAGACACCAATCCCCTAAGTCTCTCCATGACAGAAAATTATTTGAAATATTAGGATAAAAATAATTAAATTTTAATAGCAGTAGCTATAAAAATATTAAGCTTATAAACAATAAGAGGATTTTGTCAGAAAGTCCTAAAAGAAGGTTATGTAATAACCTTTTACACAGTTAAGTAAGTATATAAGTCCAAACCTGGCCAATAGACAAAGTAGCCCATTTCCTTTGTGGTGCGGAGAATCCTACTGTGCCACGGTCAACTCCATTATAAAACCTGATGCTGAAGACAAAGTGCTGGGAAGGCCCAGTGGTCACTTCAATATGCCTGCAAAATAATAATTGTAATGAGTAAACCATTGCATTTTTGTGAATTAACCAATTTGTTGTGTAGGTCAGTAAACTTGCACTCCGCTTTGGAGGTCATAGGTTCAATTCCCATAACTACAGGACAAATCTTTGTGTCCATGAACATGAATATTTGTTCTAGTTTGGGTGTTTCCTATATATATTAACAGCCTTACTAATAAAGATAAGCTCAGGTGTATATATCCGTTATACAAGTGATGCAAGCCATCGGGCTACCAATAAAAACATTTCTGACAAATTGGTTGTATACGTCTGTTTTAGTGTAGAAGAAAAATCACGCAGGGCTTATTCACTCACGAACCGTAGTTTATCTATTGTGTAAGTGTATGACAGGTGTCCATTTTGGGTTCGTATCTTGGTTTCTAATATTTTTTGCTTTATACGATTTATCAAATTTACTTAGATTTGCAATAGAGAACTCAAGTTACGAGCAATCGAAAAATATATAAAAGTTTCTCATCAATTATAATGAATCAAAGTTCAATATTATATTTTCCAAAGACAAAGTACAAAATAGTAGTAGACAGTTGACTTATCAAAAAAATTTTTCTTTATTGTTTGGTTTGCAACTTTATTCGTCATTGTTTAAATATAAATTATAAAATTTATATGTAAACTAAAGCACTGAAAAATCAATAAAATAATTGGACGTACACACCAGAAGTAACAATTATTGACAGCCAGGCATCTCATTAACAACAAGGAAGGATGACGTCCGTTTTGAAGTCTCCAATACAAGGTTCAGGTGAAATACAACAATAAATTTCTACGTAATATATCCAAAACAATAATAAATAATAATATAACTAATTATTTGCATTCTTGATGTAGTTTTATCATTTAAATAGCATTATTTGCAGTTCCATGAACACATCAAACATTATGGTTTCTAAACGTAACGCAAAAATATTGCCAATGCTATGTTTAAACCATGTCAAGCTAATGTTTAACTATTCAGAGCTAATACAATGTTTATTGGTAGGGTCTTTGTGTAATCCGTGTATAACTTTACTCAAAGTTTATTCACTGGGTAACTATTCAATCGTTGAGTAGCGGTTTAAGCATTTTTTATTAGTAAGGCTGTAAGTATTTAGGTATGTTTATCCATAGTTTGTAGTGGTATGTTTATCCATAACACAAATAATTTAAAAAGGGTTTCTCAAGTATTTAGCATGATGGACAGCAGTGTCATTCTGCGTACTGGCATGAACCCCAATAGAATGTGATCTATTAGGGCAGCTAATGTTCCGCAGTAGACTTTATAAGGCTGATATGATAATCTTATACCCTGATACCTTACATTTTACTTTATTCTAAATATTCAATATGATCAAGCATGTTATTCTTAAAATATGGCACATACCACAATTGGTTGTGATCAAAGGCTTTAAATTTAATATAAATTAAATTAGTTAAAACACTGTTTTTGTATTTTAAATATACAACATAAAAAATATTAATTAGAGCAAATCATCTATTTTGGCCAGCTCTGAATTTAAACTACTTTACTTAAGTAAGGTTTAGCAGGTGTATCAAGACGAATATATCTCAAACTTACTTCACATCACTGGGGAAATCATCCGGGTTTATCAAAGCACAGTTGGTAATAGCTAGTTCGTCCGAAGGGCATTTTGCTGCTTTCATACGCTGTAAATAACATAGTAATGAGAGGACCTAAACCTTGTTATTGGAAAATCGCAATAAAAATTTCAATGTATTACATGTTACAAATTTAATAATATCAGTGCAGATAAAAATTTACTTATTATTAACTTACCATCGAAGACATTTTATTTATTTAATAAAACGCCTCCTAATCCAAACTTATCGTATTGTGGATGACAAATTATTCACGTTTATTTATTATATTTGTCATCAGCCTGGCCTCGTCACTCACTCGACGAATGAATGACTGCAATGCAAATGCATGCAAGGAAGACAAGGCAAATCCCGTCTGCCGAAAATCCATTGGACTACCGATCAATACAGAATCAGCCGTGTCTTTTTTTTTGGTGTGGCAACAGAAAGTAAGGAAGTGGTTTTATAAGGGCTTGTATTTAACGTGTTAATCCAAATGATAAATTTCCAACCAAAAAAAAACTTATGCACAATAATTAATTTATCTCATTTAGTATTTTTTATGTATCTATTTTAGACTACCAGTCTATTATATTCATATTATACAATGATAAATTCCAATAAATTTTATACACTATTTATAGTATGTTTGTGTTAAAGTTAAGTAAGTACAATGAAGCCATTCGTTATATTTTCATTTGCTGCTGGCCCACATCATAGAAACCCACAAAGCACTCTTGACTCTTGTTGCTCTGCAGGATTTCTATTCATCAATGTAGATTTTAAATTT
Source organism: Musotima nitidalis (assembly GCA_949126915.1). Taxonomy (NCBI): domain Eukaryota; kingdom Metazoa; phylum Arthropoda; class Insecta; order Lepidoptera; family Crambidae; genus Musotima; species Musotima nitidalis. Next base: position 6,496,532 of record OX421419.1, read on the forward strand.
ATGGCACACAAAGACAATCTAGAAACTTATTACAAATGGCCGATGATTGGTAGAGTTGTACGAAAATAATAAATTTGTCTAAAAGAAAAATATTGAAATACGTTTAATGTGTTCATCGCCTATTGATTTATTCAATAAATTTACTGACTATAATGTCGAAATTCCTAACTCTGAACTGTTTGTATAGATAACAACATCTAACCTCAATTTACAAAATGGAGCTTCCGCAGCCGCCACAAGGTTTGTTTCCAGAATATTTTGTAAAAATTACACTATTTTTCCGTGTTATACAATAACAGCTTTGAAATACATTGTTTTAGATCAAGATCTTCGTAATATTATCGACAAACTTGCTCAGTTTGTCGCCAGAAATGGCCCCGAGTTCGAGAAGATGACCAAGAACAAACAAAAAAACAACCCCAAATTCAGCTTTCTATATGGCGGGGAGTACTTCAATTATTACCAGTATAAAGTGACGACAGAGCAAGCAAGTAAGCATATAGTGTCGTTGGATGAAAATGAATTGTTTCGCGGTCACCCCAGATCGCAGATTGCTATCGATGTACAACCGTTTCAAGTTAACCTCCGCTGTTTATAGTTCTAAAGCAATCGGCCGGTGGCCAGGTGGCACCCGTTCCCGCCGGGGCTTATTCGGCACAGAACAGGCAATATGTACTGCCCCAACAGGCCAACGCCACCCCCGCTCAGCTGGGTCTTGCGGCGTCGATGGCGGCGGCGCCGGCGCTGCAACAATGGCTCGCTGCCAACGCCGCACCTGCCGCGCCGCCGCAGCGGTCTCAACACGACTTCGACAACGTCAATGCTCAGATCTCCATGCTTAAAGAACAAATCACTCAATCTGAAAATAATCTCAATGCTCAACATACAGTAAGCCAAATATTGTTTGTTTACTTATTTAATTGTTGTATTTTTTAACTTATGTGTAGCTTAATGAGTTTACAATAATACTTTGGGAAATTCAATATCTACATTTGGATAGTACTTTGGTTTTTTGTTTAGTTGGTCTATGATCATTGATGCATTTGTTCAATAATATCAGTTTTTTGCTGTGTTGTCTTTAACTATTGGGATCATGTCTAAGTAAAGAAGCAATCAATATTTAAGTGACTTACAATGAGGATGTAGAACATGAATGCATCATTATGTGAAAACTTGTTCTCTGTACAAAAAAATTACAACTGATGTTTTTTTATTGTTTTATTGAAGTGATAGTGTAGTGGAAAGGTCTAGTTGTAGTGTAGACACTAAAACCGTGAACTGAAATGTGATTATTTAGATTCCTGTACATTGTAGGTCAGTGTGATACTTCCAATAAGAATAACTATGCATGTAATTAACAAATTTTGGCCTTAACTTATAGAATTGATATTAGTTATAGGAATATAATAAACTGAACCTCTAAAAAATACTTTTTTGATCATCAAAAATACTGATCTAGCATCTAATAGGGGATTAGGTGCTCCATCAGAATTTTTTGATGTACAAAAAGGTTAGGTTAGGTTGGTAATTTATTAATTTTGATGACACATTAAATATGAGCCTTAGTTATAATTTAGTTACAATAATTACAATACATAAAAGCAATGCTATAAGGCTAAAAAAGTTACATTCTTGTTCACATTAGAACAGATTTTTGTTCTTATAATTAAATGACTTTCCCTTTAACAGGCAGTGCACATTAAAAAATTTATTGATGTTTTCTACCCTAACGTAACAAATTACATACATACAGCCTGTATACCCGAAGGGGTCGGCAGAGGTATATTATACACCCACACTTTGCAAATTATATAGTTATTCCCACGTAATTGGTGGTGAGCCTATTGCCACTCAACAGGCACTGTTATATGTTTCGCCAGAGCCTTGTCCATTGATCGGCGGTGCACCACTGGCAGGTGAGGTTGGCTTGGGCTTCTTAGGTCTTGGTAGGATCCCTATACTCATTATAAAGAACAAATTATAAAGTTCAATTTATGGTGGTTAATTTATATTGACCACTGCCTGGTAAAGAGTTAGATCTTTTTGCATGCATTATTGTTAGTGTATTAAACAAAATGTAATATTTTATTGTTCTGTACAGTTCACAACTTTTTTTTTACAATGACAATTTTATTATGCTTTTTTACAATGACAATCACTTGTTTTTTATGATAAAATTCACTTCTAGAAAATAAAGCTTTTCAACTAACTATGAATAGGTATAAAAATACAGAGGTTTTAATGAAGAAAGTTTCTTGTATAGTCTGATCTGGTCTTGTCTAATCTTAATAATTATAATGACAACCAGACACAAATGTTAATTTCTCACTGAACCAACTAGAAAGAAATCGCATGATACGTTTTTGCTTCTAATTCTGTGACTTAAAATATTCATATATTTTTATAGATGGTTGGTATTATGAAATAAAACGATTGTACATACTTACATAGTTTATTATGATTAAAATTATATTTTAGGTACTAATCCAGCAACAGCAAGTAAAAATCAATGAGCTAGTTAGCAAAGCTCAGGTGGAGACCATCCAGATGTTGGCTGACGAAAATCGCATCAGTCTCAGCGAGTTGGACAGTATCCTGCAGCCTATCATAGATACTTGCACTAAAGATAGCATTTCCAGTGGTAATACTACTTTTCGATTACATTATATTGAATTCCTCGGACATGCTTTGGAAGGCATGTTATGTGTTAGCCATCAAGCCAAGTTGGAGCTGATATGTGCAGTACATATCTGCCCCCACAAAAACCTATAAGTCTATACAGAGGAGTATGGCCTTAATCCCTTACCATGGTTTGTGGAATAAGTCCTGAGCCCAGTAATAAGACCCTCTATGTCGGTAGACTGGTTGCGCATCTATTGAAACAAATATTTTTTACAACTGTAAATTTGTTCTTAGACATATTATGACAAAATCTATTCCATACTTTAAGAGCATTTGCTATATTTTAATCTTATTTACAGTCAGATAGTGTTATTGTATTAAGTTGATTAATTTTATAGATTTCTCTTATTAGAAAAGTGGAATTTTTATAGATTTGAAGAAGCAACATAAGACAAAATATGTAAGAAGTTATTATGTTATTGCTTTTAACAGTTAAATAAAACCTATTCTTAGAATTTTTTCCTAAAATTATATCATATCATATCTCTCTTGCTAGAAAATTATTTATAAATTCCTAACATTTGTGACCCAAAACCTTTATTTTTTGAAGAAATTAGGAACTTGTTGAAATTATATTTTTTTTGACCTTTTGCACCTGGAAAGAAGAAATTGTTTTTTGTCCGTGAGTTTTAATATACTTTATTAACTGTATAAAATAAGTTTTTTGCTAATTGACTACAATCAATAAATGTTCTTTAATAAACATATGCACAATAGTGGTTCCACAATGGTACTCTATTTATTTTCCTGAAAGTCATCATGTGTTTTGCTATACATTTACAAATCATATATCAATAATCATAATTATGTTCCAAACCATTTTTTTTAAATAATCTGACGACCGAAATGGCGTGACCGAAATAGCATACCTGGTCCTAAGCGTGCCCGAAGCTCAATTTCCGTCAGTAATTTCGTAGACCAATTTACCCTCATGAAATTAGAGTTGTATTTTTCAAAATATTTGTATAGTACAATCATGTAAAGAGTCTATATTATCATTTCATCTCTCACTGTTTCTATACTATGGTGAGACCTTTAAAAGGACAAAACTGTAATTCTAATTACTTGGTATCTTCTAATCAGACATTGTGAAAAAGGTCCTTAATTAACTTCATTTAAAGTGAACATACACAAAAGTACTTCAAATACATGTCAACAAGTTGAATATATAGTTTGAAACTAATAAAAGTAATTAGAAAGTATTATAATTTTCATGATAATACCAAATTTAAGACTGATTTTTTGAACTTTCTAATAACGAATCGGGTGCTAAATTCAAAATTTCTCAATAGACAGAGGTTGCAGTTTCATATTAATTTGACCATAACTTATGCATAGCCAAAAGAGAAATATATGAATAAATAAATGTTTATTTAGCTGGTCTTATCATTTGTGAGACCAATAAGAGAAAGTTATTCATCCAGTTGTATTATTTTAGGCAAAGGATGGATACTGCAGCATGCTACATCACACGATGCTGGAAAAGTCATATCACAGCATCTCCTTAGAAAAGTGACTCAGTCTGGGGCAGCGTTCACGCAAAAGCTTCACATCATTTACCTTGTAAATGACGTCTTGCACCACTGGTTAGTATTACAATAATTATTGTTTTGGGATCTGTGTACCGTTGTGTCAATCGTGTATATGTGTTAAACCATTTAAAAATGAATTTATCTAAATAAATGAATCAGTTGTAAAACATTTCATATTATTCCAATTAGTAACAATGTTACTTTAAATCTTACCTTTTTTATTTATTTCATAAATTGCTTTAGTTATATTTTTGGAATGAAAGTAATAAATGAATAGTTTAATCAATTAAAAAATAAAATTATTATACATTTGAACAAATAACCTGTACCCCTTTTCTGTGTCTACTGGTGACTTTGATACTGTTATTCCTAATTACAGCGCACGCAAAAACGCAGAAGATCTCAAGAAAAATTTGGAAAATGTGGTGGTTCCAATGTTTTGCAATGCCAGTATAGGTAACTTATTTCTAATAATGCCGTCAATGAATTAGGTTTCTGTACGTTTGTGTATTCTCATCATTTACAACATTAAAGCATTGTGAGACATCCATCACTCGTGGTTCTCGCCAGGCAGGTAACTTGCTTAGCTCACTGGAGCTTCAGCGACATTAGCTTGATTGTTTTGCTGTTTCAGCGGTTACTGAAGAGCAGGAGGCAAAGTTGAACAAGCTACTCCGGCTTTGGGAGTCCAAGTCAAATTATTTCGAGACAGCGGTTATCGAAAAGATGAAGAGTCCCACCAGCTCCTATCAAGAGTACCAGAACAATCAAATAGCGCAACACTCAAATGCTATTTCTCATTTATCACAACAAACAAAAAACACTTTCGAGAAGTATGTATATATTCTTTGATTCAGTTATTACTGCAGACAGAGAAGTAATTATTTGTACTATTTTTTCAGCTATCAAAGTCAGCACCAAGCATTCATTGCACATACAATGCAACAAATACAACAGCTTGAAATGCAGAAACGTGCTTTAGAGATACAAAATCAGGAGCAAAATAATGAAAATATGAAACAACAAAATAATATTCAAAATTCATTTCAAAACAACAGTTTTAATGATCAGAGTTTTCCATCAATGATGGGGTATGAGCAGAACTTTAATAATTCAAACAACCAGCAGTATGGAAGTGAAAGTGGTGATAACTATGCCTCAAATAATAGTGTGAGTGGTAATGAAAACAGCTATGACAGTCAGACATTTGATCAAATAACAAACCAGAAAAATAATAATGAAAGTATGGCAGACGAAGTGGACCTGTCTCATTTGCCCAATGTAAACTTCTCGCAACCACCGCCCGGTTTTGAACCCCATGATAACTCAGTGTTGCTAGCATTCCAGAATGGTCTTCCTGATCTTAGTAAACCCCCGCCTGGCTTCCCTTCGTTTCCTGATATTAATAATGAAGATCTTATGCCTTCCGTTCCTTACTTTGAATTGCCTGCAGGTCTTATGGTTCCTTTAATAATGGTAAGTTTCATATATTCCACCTATTGTAAATTTGGGATAAATTGATAAGATGGTTTTCATGATGGTATGTTTTTAGTTGGAGGATGATAGATATAAACCATTAGATCCAGCAAGGATTCGGTTGCCGCCGCCCGCTCCGCCGAACGACAGGCTTCTAGCTGCAGTCGATGCCTTTTATGCTTCACCAAATCACGAGCGTCCCAGGGACAAGTATGCTATACAGTTTTATCTATTTAAACTTATTTTTTTGTCTCGGATGTATACAGGGTTATTTATAAAACACCAAAAACCTCCCAGGATTAGATTAGCTTCTATCATTTATAACGTTTGTTATACGAGCTTTAACGTAATCCTTATAAAAAAATGATTTAACAATGTTTATTTGTACTGTCGAGACATTTATAAGTCTATGTTTCATGCACAAACGGAAGGACGCCGCATAAGCTCATCTGTGCTCGCGCGCTGTCCAATAATAATACTTCAAAGTAAGTAACTTTCTTCACTAGATAATTCTATCATTTATCCCGGTTGTGCCCTTAACTTAAGCAAAGGACCCAGGGTTTGCTCACTGATCTGTCAGATTTGGCTGAATTTCAGTTATTATACGGAGCGACTAACGACTTTCGTAATCCAAAGAGAAACCAAATTGTATGGTTTAATCAGCTTGCAGGATATTAGACTGATTTTTAATATACACTAATGACTACCAATATTACAGCCGGGACCACCAGTTTAACGTATTTTTCGATGCACAGAGCAAGCAATAGTTACGCACTTAATAAATCATAGGATCAACTGGGATTTTTATCCAAGACCCTATTTAATGAAGTCTATTTGTCTCGCCACTAGGTAGGAGTAGGTTCACAGAATCCACAATCTCTTCATACTTTACCCGGCTTAGGACTGAATCAAACAAAACACGAGACATGATAGATCGTCAGATTGATACGGCGACGAAAAATAGTAATCCACAAGAACGTGATGCGCGTATCAAATAAGGCTCAATTCACACCGCTGCGTTCGTACTTTATACAACTGACGTTAATTGTGTTATGTACCATTTCAAAAAGTTGGTTCCATTTTAGTCCGCGGCGGTGTAAATTGAGCCTAAGTCAAGCCCAAAGTCACCGCCGTCCGCCCCTGTCCCTTGCGATTCGCACGGGTTTTTATGTCCCTAATCTTGATGATGTCGAAAGAGTTATTAAATTATGAAAATAAAATCCAAACGAATAAGAAAAGTCGTAGAACAAGTGTTGTTATCCGTGATATTTGTTATCTAGCCCTGACAGGTGGTTGGTGTTCTAGAAATAACCTTTTATTTTGAATCGTTATCATCATATTAGCTACCTAAAGTCTTTTCACTGAAAATGTAGTTTCATACAAAACGAGGGGAAAAGGATTGGTTCATATTCCACTACGCGGACCCAGTGCGAATTGGCGGCGACGGGTGTGAGGCCGTTCTGCTGTTTTCAAGTCTTTTTTTTTGTATGACTTCTAACTTAGCTTAACCAATACTACATTTAATGATAACCTGAACCTAACGGCCTTCCGAAGCTCAGAATCGCTCGATATAAAATGCCCCACTACTCGCCCACCCATAGATTGGTGACAACTGAGCTTCACTACAGTGATTATTTCTCGCGGAGGGCTAAGAGCATCGTTGTAGACAGATATTGCAAGATAATATTTTGCCAAATAATATTTTTATATAACTGATATATTCAGTACAAAAATAATAAGTCCTAAAAAACGGTTTAATTAATAACGGTTTTTTATTTGTTTTCTTCCAGTGAGGGCTGGGAGAAACTTGGTCTATATGAATATTATAAAGCGAAAAATGCAGCTCGAAAGAATAAAGAAGAGGCAGTAGCCCAGGGTCTGCGACCTAGGTCTAGGTCACCTACTCCGATACCCAAAGACTTACAGAAACAACCCTCACCTCCTGGGAGACGATACAGGTAAAAAATTATCTCTACCTCTTCCTATTTGCATGAAAGTAAATAATAAATTCCTCACCATAAAAGTTGGTCCCACATAGGTGGCGAGCCTATTGCCGCTTACCTTGTACTTTTTCATACCAGAGCCTCGTCTGTTGATCGGCAGGTGCACCACTTGCAGGTGAGGTTGGCTTGGGATCCTTAGATCTTGGTAGGATGCCTATACAATAAATATTTTCTGACAATTACTAATTATTTAGTTCCAAAAGATGTATCATTAAGAACTTGTGTTATTGATACTAAATAACAAATTTATTCTACTTTTTTTTTTTTTGTAAATACACTCTTAATATACATAGGAAAGCACCCAGACCAGAATAAATATTCATGTACATGCACACAAAGATTAGTTCAGTTTGGGAATCGAACCCACGACCACAGGAGTAAAGTGCGGGTATACTGGCCATATTGGTAAATAGAAGACAACATAGCATAAGTAAATAATCCGCGGCGCAAAAACTTAGCAATGACCTAATCAGTACCACATTATCGGGGCTCAATCGGAGTGCGGGATGGGGGGTGGCGCGTAACTATAGAAACGCAGCCATGCATCACGTTTAGTCACTAGTTTCTGTCCTTTTTCCTTTAAAATTTTTTAATGTGTGACTTTAAAAAAAAATATACGCGACCAATCTCTTCTTTGACTTTAAAACACAAATTGCTTATTTCAAAGCCAGTCAATAGGGCATGTACGACTCTGTTATAGGGACGGATATAATTAATTAATAACACCTCTAATGGTTTTTATGATTATCACCAACCCTTTTTCTGTAACTACGTTTAAATGCGTATGAAATATCTTATTTTCTTTTCATTTTCAGTTATGAGTTATCAAGGAGTTTTGTTGATTTATATACAATTTATTATTTTAATATGTAAATAACAAAATGGCTAACACAAATAGGAAGCTATTTTAGTTTATCATTTTGAAAGTAGGGATTGAGTCTGCTCTGTGTGATGTGGTTCTTGTTATTTAATTTATTGTTTTTGTGTAAAAACACACATAATACAGACAAGCTAAGTATGTATGCCTGCACTCTGCTCTTAAGGTCGTGGGTTCGATTACCGCACAGGATAAAAAATATGTGTGTGCATGAACACAATAATTTGTTCTAGCCTTTGTTTTAGCCTATTTGTTATTGTTACGTATGTTAGCATTTATTTTAACGCTATATTGAATCACACTTTTCTATCACATTAAAATATTAAATTAATGTTTTTTATTACACATAATTAATTACATTACATAAAGTACTTAAAAATTAAAAGTACAAAGGTGGACTTATCTCTAGACAAGATCTCTACCAGCCAACTCTTGAGCAGTTTAAAGTTAGGCACGGTATTAAATTTGGTTACAGATCTAAGTAAAATCTAAGGAACTACAAAATCATATAAAAACCATATCTACAATGTAAGAAAAAAATGTATATGTATGATAGATAGTAAGATTTTTTATAATTTTAATGTATTGCCATTTGCAATGGCATATAATTTTACTGTAAACATCTGTACAACAAGCTACAAACGGTTATGGTTTTAATGACTATTTTTACCAGGTCAAAAAGTCCAACGCCAGAGAAAAAGTCTCCCGAGAAGAAATCAAAGTCAGAATCGCCCTCACCAAGGCGGAAACCAAATTGGCGGAGAGAGCGAGACAGGGAAAGTAAGTTCGACACATACTTTTACAATTACTTTTTCAATTTTTCAACTAAATTATCTTCGAAAAGTTCATAGGTGCATACCAGGCTTAAAATCCTGGTCACCTATGAATTTTCGAAGTTATGTGCGTAATTATCGCTTGATCGGTGCTTCGAAAAGCACGTTAAGCCGTTGGTCCCGACAGTTTTAAATATCAATGCCTTAAAATATCTTGACTTAGAATGATGTGAACCTAGAAGGGGTTGCGAAGGTCAGAAGGCAGTCGCTCCGTGTAATTACTGAAATTCAGCAAAATCGTGTGAGAACACGTTGAGATTTTTTAAATCTTTAAATATTTATAAAAAAAAAAAAAATTTACATTGAAAATGTAATGTTTTAATATTAAACTGTATAAATTATGGAAGAAATATTAATGGATTTAATCACTATAAATTAAGTTACACATGATAATATAATAACTACTTTATTTGGGCCTACAATTTAGGCCAAATTAAATTGTGAGAATTTGAATGCAATCCAGTGTTTTTGTTTCCATCTTTAGAGCAGATCACCCTCAAACTATGCAGACTAAAATCACAATTACAAATTCAAGACATTTTTTTTGTAAAACCATCTGGCATTGTAATTCTCTGTCGGCGCATTAGTCAAGAGCCTTTAGTCCTAGCACTTGCAATCTCCTCAAAGGAGTCTCTCATCGAAATTTAAACAGTTTTTGCGAGGTGAGAGTTGAATGCTGACTAAGGGCCGTAACTTCAGTCAGCTAACGAGTGCGTACGCATCTCTATACAAAATCTTTGTTTTCTCTGGGCATAAAATTGAACAAGTGTGACTGAATTGTCGGCGCTGACATGTTTCTTTTTTTTTTTTTAGTAATTCAACCTCTTAGCCGTTGTTTATTGTTTCGTCATCCAATCTACATACCCACAATGTTTGAGTATACATTACAACTTTGTCCACAGGCAGACGGCGTTCAAGGTCCAGATCGCGGTCGCGATCTCGAAGCCGGTCTCGGGAGCGGGAACGAGAGCGGGAGACCAGGTCGAGGGACTCGCCGCGAGGCCGGCGCATCGAGCGGTCGCGGTCCCCTTCACCACCCAGTTTTATGTCAGTATAAAATTAATCTTTTATGGTTGGGAGATTCAAAATGTACTGAGGCTATGATATTTCGAGAGATTCGCCTCAAGCGGTGGAGGTCCCCTTTACCACCCAGTATATGTCAATATAACATAACACTCCTCCTTTTTTTGGTCTAAATAAACTGAGTACGCTAGTTTGAGCCGTCGAGGTCTCTATTACCACCTAGTTTTATGTCAGTTTTTAAGCCATTATACTGTTTCACTTTTCTTTATTTTGGGTCCCTGGTGAACGGACCTAGAGATTCGCCGCGATAGGCCGTTGAGGTCTTTTTTACATACCATCTAGTGTCATGTCAATATCTATGCCATTAAGCTGTTTTACATAGTTTGTTATTGAATGTAATCATTTAAAATGAACCTATCCTACAGGTCGAGAGATGCGCTGCGAGACAGGCGCATGGAGCGGTCGCGGTCTCCTTCACCACCCAGTTTTATGTCAGTATCTATCCTATTATTCTGTTTCACATATTTTATGCCGAGTGGTAGCGGCACCAATTCTAGCACCTCATTTCTTTCCGAGGGTATCGTAGAAGGCTACCAAGGGAATGGGGGATTTCGTCTAGTGTCCATGTGGGCGAAGGGCTAGCCATCTCTGACCAATAGATTCTCTGTGTTGTAGAGATCCCTTTTAAATAATAGTTGTAACAAGGTTCCTAACTACCCCAAAGGAAAAATCTGGGCGAGAATACATTTTTACTTATCATTCTGTTATTAAACGTACTTAGGTAAAATGGGCCTAGCCTACACAGGGTTATATATACATTACGTAGCAATCGCACTTTATATATAATAAATAAATAATTTCTAACAATTACACCAATTATTTAGTTCCAAGATAAGTGTCATTGAGAGCTTGTGTTATGGATACTAAATACCGGAAAAAAATACTTAAATATTTTTTTTTTTTTGTAAATAGATACTTAATATTACATAGGAAAACACCCAGACCAGTACAAATATTCATGTTTATGCACACAAAGATTTGTCCTGTGTGGGAATCGAACCCACGACCTCATGGACGGAGTGCAGGTATATTGACCTCCACGCCCTATCGGTCGTCAAAATATACACAACACCATAGCTCATTTCGTCTCTCGTGCAGTAATTATAGAAATATTTTTTGCACATTAATAAAAGAACTGTATTTTTTATCATTGCAAAGGATTTATATTTTCAGACAGTCGCTTTTATGTTTAATTTCATTTTATTTTTACACAGGGGTGCCTCATTCACAAGCGCGTCCAGTGGCTTGGACCCTAGCAATAAAGGTCATCAACTGCTGCAAAAGATGGGATGGAGCGCTGGCGGCCTAGGCGCTTCCGGACAAGGCATAGCGGAACCCATCAGCGGAGGCACCGTTAGAGATAAACAGGACCAATATAAAGGTATCATCAGTATATTGCTTACTAATCAACTGAAATGAATTAAAATACTATAATGTAGTGCTTCACTTAATTAGTGCATGAGACATGGAAATTATTAAACATTATTCACTAGCTTAAATTATACTTTAATTGCACTGCACTGGGCGCCTGATCGTGCCGTGAGAACGACTCCCATACAGTAGAGACTACAGCATGGGCTCTTAAAGGGCGTGAAACGATGGGTCAGCAACGGACTAGTGATGGTCCTTGTGTTAAAAGCGTCCATAGGCTGCGGTGAGCACTTTCCATCAGGTGGGCATCAAGCTTAAGTGCCACCTAGTAGTATAAAAAAAAATCTTTGTATATAATATTATACACAAAGACCTTTGTTTGTATATTAACATAAATATTATTTCTAGGCTGGGTGTTAACTATGTATATTAAGTATGTTTTTAAAAATAGGGGTACCTAAGTATGTTTATTCTTTGTCTAGGAACCCATAGTATTAGCTCTGCTTAGTTACGAACTAGAAGTGTACAAGTAAAAATATTTACTTATGACATACATGTTTTTGTTATAGGCATAGGCGTGAATTTAAATGATCCTTACGAGAACTTCAGAAAGAACAAAGGTGCAGCATTTATTACTAGAATGAAGGAAAGAGCGTTAGAGCGTTCGTCGTGATCGAAATTGACTTAGGTTTTGTATAATAAGTGTACAATTGAGAGTGTGGTTGGGTTATGATTTATTTTATCTAAATCATCTGAAAATAAAGTTATATATGAATTTCACATTTCTTTTATTTGTAAATTAGTTAGATTTGATGATTTCCAGTTTAAAATATCAGTCAATTAGTCCTAGGTCATATGAAACTAGGGCTTGCTACGATAAGAGCGGTAAGTCCCCCCTTTAAGTAGCGGCTGGAGAGGCGCCACGGCGCCCTCACCTTCCGCCTGACGCAGGTTCTTACCGGGCATGGCTGTTTCGGTAAGTTCCTGCACAGAATCAGGCGGGAAAAATCGTCCGGGTGTCACCATTGTGAGGGAGGATCGGCCGGAGGACACGGTGGGGCACACCACCGCAAAGGAGGTGGCGGAACAAGAGAGGCAGAGTGCCTCTCGACACGGATCCAGCCGCCGCGGTGGACGCCCGAGACGTCAGGAGCCGCGAGACGACTCCCGGTCACCGTAGGCGCTAGCTTGCTTAACACTTCCGAACTAAAAGATAAAATGCAAGATCCTCTAGTTTCTGGCTAATCTTGCGTTTTTAACTGATATGACGCAACACTTTAATCAATTAAATTTTAAATTGCAAAGCAAAAACCACAATATAGCCAACATGTACGGAAATGGTGAACGGATTCAGAAGTAAACTGAAATTGTTCAAAACGTCTTTATTACAAAATGATTTTTCTTTTTTCCAAGTTGTAAAAAACATTATAGAGATGAAATTAGAAGAATTTGAAGAATGTAATTTTTCGGACCACCTCAGACATGGACGAAATAATCGTCGCATTTTGCAGATTTAAAAAAAAAATTGTGATATAGCACTCTTCACTCAACCATTAACGATAGCAGTTGAGAGTGTGAAGATTGATTATCAACTGGAACTGTGTGATCTGCAATCAGACCCCTTTTATACAAGGACAGAACTGAAACAGGACTTGATTATTTTAAACTCCTCGCTGAACGTTTCCCGAAACTGACGGTCTGATCGGTCAAAAAATGGGCTCGATGATATCATAAAGGTAGGGACTGCCCGTACCTACCTTTGTGAGAGTGCATAACTCAACAATGAAGCTAATTAGATTAAAATACAGGTCTTCATTGACAGATACGAACTTTCTTAAACATGCACTGTGCCTAGCTACTACTAATATTGAGGTTGATGTTCATAGAATTGTAAAAGACAAATTAATGAAAAAGTAGATAATAACATAACAATATTATTATTACCAGTATTTTATAAATATTTTGCGGCCCACCAATGTATTTAGTCATTTTTATTTAGTTTTATTTCTCTAGTTTGGACATCCCTGTAGTAGAGTATACACTCTACTATATAAAATACAATAAATCAAAAATAAACTAGTATAGAAGACAGCAAATAAAACTTACACAGATAAGGTTCAAAATCAATGTAAACTAAAGCTTTATTTTGGTTTTGCATGTCAGAGGTTGCAGACATTTAGGGTGAGCCTAGCGGTATGTGTTAGTTCAAAGTTTACATTTATTTCAGATAATTAAGTTAATACTGTTATATATTAAGTTATATATATATTGTGTTATTTTTGTTCTGTGGCTGACTGTATTAGACAGAAGAAAAATGTTAGGTTTGGCTTGCTTCCATGGGCTTTAAAATTACATATAGTTGACTGATTATAAGAACATTATGCTTATCACAGTACCTTCCTCAATTGTAAACATAACAAAATTTCAGATATTAAGTGATGACATCTTGCTCTGCAAATCACATATTATAGCAAACTAAAATTAAAGCTTAAATAAGAATATCACAATTCAAAGTTGTCTTCATAGTTATCTTTAAACTCAGCAAGCAAATCTAAACTTTCTTGATATTCTGCAGCTTCAAATCCCTCTTCTTTAAATTTATGTAGTTTAGAGAATTTGATTCTACCCACTTCTCTGTGCAATTTCTCTATCATGTCTCCCATGAATGTACCATTATGATAACCAGCTATGACTGCACAACTCTCAATACTCTCTGGCTCGTTGTTATCTCTAACAAAACCATATTTATTCAACCTGTCAGAAAATATTTTAGGGAATGGAGTTTTTAATTCGAAAGGTTTTTCACATATTGTTACATTTGTAGCTGAAAGAAAATTACTTGCTTGGAAATACAGCTCAAACATTTCTTTAACATTGTTGCATCTATATGCTGGTAAATCCATTTGCCCTTTAGCTTCTTTCAATGGTGCTTTTAAATAGCTCTCAGGTACTCCTCTCACAGTCACCAATTGGAATATTTTATCAGTAGCAATTTTACAGCTTGGAGTCACACATGTGAATAATGGTTTTGTAGTGTTGTTCAGATAATCAATAAGATATTGCGACTCATTTAAAGCTAATGGAATGCCTAAAGAAGCTGCAGCCATTTTTCTTCCATAACCAGTAATATCTGCAGCAATGTCTGACATTGTAAAAATATTACTTTTGTGTCTGTATTTTTGACTGAGTGTATCTAGACCTGAAGCTAATAATGCTGATGTGTGGTAGTATAGCTGTGGGTTGTAGTTGATGTGATCAAATATTCTTGGGGTACCAGGTTTCCTCCAGCCCTTCTCACTAGAACACATGGGAACAAACATAGTAGCATGAGAGGACAACTCCTGAATAGATAAAGCTGTGTTAACTAGTCTCACAGAGTCCATCAAGTTAGATTTGTCCCCATCTTCTGGTGTTTCAGGGCTGTTGTCAGAAAAATAAGATGCAATAATAGGGTGTGCCATAATAGTTTTACTATATTCATCAGCTAAATGTTCAATACAACTTAAAGCCAGTCCGGAAAACCCATCATAACAATCAAAATTAACTTGGAAGCCCTGTAAGCTATCGCATTCTTCAACATATTTTCTAATGTTGTCAGTAAATTCTGTGCCAAAGTTTTGTTTCCATAGTCCTTTTCCTGAGCAATATAAGTCAAACCTTCCCTGAAATGAAAAAATTGGATCAATACCTAATATAAAATGTTGAACACTATTGTTCCCAGCAATAGTAGAAAACTTATTGTTTGTTCATTAAAAATCTTGAGCATTATTTACTTACATGTTCATCACCATGACAATATTCTTTTATTACATTGACTGATCTGGCATGTAACCTGGGATATAAAAAATCTGTCCATGTTTTGACATTATCCTCCAAGTTGTAATTCTTTTCCTGTACTTCAGCTTGTGTATCAATATCATTTAGATATTCATTTTTGTCAGATTTCGGTTCCTCAATTTTTTCCAATACATCCCATTGTGTAAATTCTACATCTTCTGCTTCAGTTTCGTCCGATAAACCACCAGTTGCAGGGAGAGATTTCAACGAGCCTTTCAAATCTGCCAACAGAAGTCTAGGAGTATAAGTCACATCTCCAGTGGATGTCCGTCCTTCGCGGTATAAAATATCATGGTTTACTTCAGTCTTTTTGGTTCCAGTGTAATCGAAACTAAGTTCTTGGATATTCCAAAAATGGGCACCAATGTAGTTAGAATAATGCCCTAACTGTAGTGTTAGAATTTCACGGGTAGCCATTACAGAAAAGTTAACCAAACATAACAGGTAGGTACGACAAATTAACTTATTGTTTTGAAACTATTGGCTTACTGCTTAAAAATAACAATTCGGTTATTTGAAGATATAGAGGAAGGATGCTAAATCCTAACCTAAATCTGTGTCACAGAGTACAGCTGTGTGTTATGGTTTATCTTTTGTTTATTGGCACACCCTGTCATCGGTTACCTTTTTTTTTTAAATAATGGCTTTGTGCATTTAGCCAGTGTGTCAAGTAAGAGATAAATTAAGGGTGTTTATTGAGTTTATTGAGCACCTAATCACCTATTAGATGCTCACTCAGTATTTTTGATGATCAAAAAAGCTTTTTTTAGAGGTTTAGTTTATTATATTCCATAAATTAATAACATATAAATCATAGTAATTGAGAATGAGTGGTGATAAAGATGGTAAATGAGATGCCCTCCCCTAAAACCCTTGAGTCCTCAGTAAAGATGTGGGGCTATACTGAGATCTCACATGTACTTCTTGAGAGAATTTGAAAAGTGATGTTGCACTGTTTTGTTTAATTAACCAACACTTATGTACGTTCACAAACACTTAACGGTTAATAATCCACCGTTACTACACATTAATATTCAAAATATCACAAATTTTAGAAATAAAATAAAACTGCAAACATGACGCTTCAATTTCCTGCCAAGTCCTGGCACCTATTTTATTTTCCGAATTTTTGTCTGGCTGAATTGTCGTCACTACTCTTGATGACATAGTGCCATTAATTTACAAAATAAAAAATGGTTGCCTGTAAAGTCGTTTTTACGGGCGAAGATTTTACGTGACAACGTCTTTTTCTCGGTAGAATATTTATTGATATGAATATAATTAAATTGCACAATAGGAACAAGGAATTGAATGAAAATAAGAATTGCACAAATTTTAACTATAGAAATATATTTTGTTTACTAAAACATTGTACACTAGTGCTGCGCGCGCGGCAGACCGATCATAGTTGAGTGGGAGAGAGACGCAAGGCATTCGCCGGGCCTCTCTCTCGTTCGGTGACTCATCGTAACGTTACCGAGCGTTACACTTTTTCATAAGTGACTCCCAGCCGCAACCTAATTTAAGACGTTGTCACGTCAAAAAAAATTAAAATACGAATTTGATTATTACGAAAACGTTATGCCACATTTTAGATTTTCATTGTTTCAAAATACCGAAAACACTACTGACATATATTTAGTCTGTGTACAGCTAGTGTGAGGATAGGTAGGCGGGTCGAACTATATAGAATATATATATATATATATATATATATATAGATCATTGTTAGTGGAAAGAGAAGATATTGTTTTATGGAGGCGAAAATATTTAAGACAAATAAAAGAATATAGAAACGCTAATAAAACCATTTACTATCTCGACGAAACGTGGGTAAACGCCGGACACGTAAAAACAAAAGTGTGGTTGGATACAACAATCAAGAATAAAAGACAAGCTTTCCAAGATGGCTTATCAACCGGCCCAAAAGCTCCGACAGGGAAAGGGAAAAGGTTAATTATATTGCACATTGGCAGCGAAAAAGGATTCCTGGAAGATGGTTTACTAGTCTTTGAATCTAAATCTACAAAAGATTATCATGAAGAAATGGATGGTGAAAGATTCCTTAATTGGTTCAATGTATAATACCGAAGCTTGAACCAGGAAGTGTGGTTGTCATGGATAACGCTCCCTACCATTCGGTAAAAGTTGAAAAAATACCCACGGCCAGTTGGAATAAGCAGCAAATACTAGAGTGGTTGCAAAACAAAGGCATATCTATGGATATGAGTTATTTGAAAAAAGAATTATTATTGAAAGTCGCCGAAATCGCCCCACAATATAATAAATATTTAGTAGATGAGACTGCTAAAAAACAATGGCATTACAATTCTTCGTCTGCCGCCTTACCATTGTAAATTAAATCCGATTGAAATGGTGTGGGCCCAAATAAAAAATTATATTGCTGCGAATAATACTACATTCAAAATGAGTGACGTAAAAAAAATATTTTATGACGCAATCGCGTTAGTAGACGCCAATCGGTGGAAGAAATGCTGCGACCACGTGATACGCGAAGAAAATACCATGTGGGGTTTGGATGACGTCATGGAACATGCAGAACAAAATTCATTCGTAATAAATGTAACGGGAGAATCTAGCGATACTGATTAGCGATTTAAGTACTTAGTTTTAAGACAATTTTGTATTTTTTTATTTTAGTACTTATTACGATTAATCCAAATATGTGTTACTCTACTAATATAGCGTTTAAGTTGACATTAAAAATTACCTTAATAGGAATATTTTAACATGTTTAAAATCATTGATACTTTATTATTTTTCTATTAAACTTATTTAATGTTTTAAAAAAAAATGTTTAATTTTTTCTCCATTATGAATACACCCTTACCCTGCAGTTGCACTGATGAGTCAAACTTTTGATAAATTATGCACTTGGCACTTCAATTATCAGAAGAACTCAAGTTAAATAAGAATATTATTTTATAATGAAACAACAGGAAAAATGGCTGTTTTTAACTTTTCCATGCTTGAAGCAGGCAGGCTTAGGAATGGAAAAGTTGGAAACAGTTATTTTTTCGATTATCACTGAGTGATGTGTGACATTTTCAACACATTACAGATGAAAGTTTTTTGCAGTTTGCATATTTACACTGATTACGTTTTTCATGGTATGTTTTCTCATGGCCAACCCCATCTAAACGTTAATCTTCAGGGGGCAATGTTTGGGCACCAAGTCTCGGTTTCTTCTGAGTGATAGTGACAGCCTGGCTGAGACTTGGCCGACCTCGTTTGCTTGGATACGGCCCCAAATTCACATAAAGTTTCTGCCAACTCTGTCCTAAATTCTGCCAATTTCATTATCTTTTTTTAGCGAAACCTCTTTATAAAGCACCCAGCTGTTGATAATGGCCATATCGAGCATGTGTGAGAACATTCTGTTCGTCCACTTCCTATACTTCATGCGTATTCTGTACCTCCCTAAGTAGCTATTAATGGTGTCCATACCGCCCATGTTGGCGTTATACTCACGGATAGCCTTAGGGCAGGTAATGGTTGCGCTAGTTTTTTGCTTTTGTCATATCGATTTATATTATCCACAGGCTCTACGTCGACATTTGTAGAAAGCAGCAGAACCTGTTTGTTATTCTTCCAGCTTGTAGCTGAAAAACCTACTCCTTCATAGATTATTCTCCTCATACGATCCTCGTGGTACTGAAGTCTTGAGCACCTCCTTCCTTTCTGGTAACTTACAGGTTTTACCTAATCCTAATATGATTTACTTGTCTTGGTACAGGTCAAAGTAAACTTACTATAGTATTTGATACTTCCTCCCCCGATTGAACTTGATTGTGATCTTCCAGGTCAGCAACCAACTCACCAACATCTTCGTAATATATAGTATCTTCATCAATATCAATTTCATCTTCTGAACTTCGCTATTTTCTAACTCTACGCACTACTTTTAGGATCTCGCCACAGTTGTCGATGCGGAAGTAGATGATTTAGTGATGTTCAAGTGATGTCGTTTTATTTAACGATTAATGTAATAAATAATATTTTTAAATTGTAAGTATAAGTTTGATATAAGTAGGAATATTCTGATTCAATAATAATTGCGTTAGGGGACTGTTATACACTATAATAGTAAAACTATCAAATCAATGTTTATGGCACTCCATAACGTTTCACAGACGGTTATTTTTTATTTATTTATATTTTTACATAACTTTTTTAAAATTGTCATATCACATATTCAAATAAATTTATTATAACTTTAACTTATACTATGTTATATGTTTGCCAAAGTTCAAATTATTTCATTTGAAGAATAAAAATAGAAGGTGTGTCAGTACTACTTCCCCACAAAATAATCCCGTAACTAAACCTTGCATATGCATAGCCATAGTATGTAGTTAAAGCTGTTTGCAAATCTGTTGTTCTTTTAATTTATTGAAGGGCATAGGAGAATCTGGATATTTTTTTATCGAAGGTTTTTAATGTGGGTCTTCCAGTTTAAGTTACTATCTATAGTTATGCCTAATAGAGAGAATTCATTAGTATTTTCTATTGTGGAAGTTAATTATTAAGGGTGACTGATAAGGATAAAATGAAATTAATTTAGTTTAGAACATCCCTACTGCAAAGCGACGCCTACCGTGGAGTAGGTAAAACTTATTCTAATTGTTTTTAATATGCTGTTTTGCTTTTCAACGTTAGATAGCGCTACTTCCGCGCCAGCTCAAATTTTTTGTATGGAAAAGTCTCTAATAGCCGCTCTATTACTATATTAAATCTCTTTGCTCCGAGGCTAGAGGCGCTGAATGCTGAAATACGGGAATAACATCCCAGTTCGGCAGCAGATGCTACAATTTGGCATGCTTACAAATAAGCTTTCATTTGTACTTACATTTCTGGTTAATAAATAAATTATTATTATAGGTGATCTTTTTGTTTTTAACCTAAGTCAACCAAAACATTCTAAAACTTACTTTACTGCAGATGTATTTTACCTGGTGACAGAAAGCTGTTTTGTAGAATAGGGGTCATTTAATTATTTTTCTTAAAAGCATCTACATATATTTGGATTAATTTATTCTTTTTTTATAGCTTTCAAATTAAAAGTCTATGAGAAGCACTGATTGGAAGATGATGACCTCCACATTTGCAACTCCTTGGCTTTACAGAGTGGAACACTATCTATTTAAAATACTCAAACAATGCCACTGCATCTCTTAACCATTTCAATTCACACCAAAATGCAGTTTGAACAAAATATAGTTTTGCCAAAGATATTAGACAAAGAAGATCTTTTGTTACTATAAAATGTTCTGTAGGCGCTGGGATTGAATCATTAATAAATAAAAAACAGTTTACGTAAGTATTACCTTTTTGTTACATTAATTTTTATTACAAAAATGTTATTAAAAATCATTCAACTTAAGTGTCATACATGTAGCACGTATCTAAAACTAAACACTAACTCATCCTAAATTAGCAATTTACATAGATGTTGTACTGGCAGTGAAAAATACAATAACTATAGTATAATTATGCATTCCCATACCAGCCTGCTGCCCACACAAATTATTACTATTTCACTACATTAGCCCCATTACTTTCTTAGATCATGGAAGTCACAAGCATTTACACAAAATGCCTTCCGACATGAAAATGTTGCAATATAATGTTACTAACATTATTTTATTTAATAGTTCCCGCCCGCGGTTTCTTCTCTGTAGTATTCAGTATGCGATTTTGTGTTATTTGCACCTTTTTACATTAAGAAACATAAAGATTAAATTCAGTATTTTCTAAATAGACAGACTTACGCGACGGGAGACTTTAGTAAAAATTTGTAAGGATTCGTACTAAGATTAGTAGCTTATGTCTTATGCCTACAACTATTTCCACAATTCATAAACGTGACAAAATTTATTCAAGTGTATAGTATAAATTTTAGTAATACAATTTCATATTGAACGATTTCCTATTTACATAATTGCACTGATGATATAATTATCAAAATTCTGTAATGTAAGTATACAAAAAAGCACCTAATATAATACTTGAATTATTTATGCATTGCCTATTGGATGAATTTAAATACAGACTAATATATTGCTAACTAACAGACTTGTTGATTACTGTTTCTATAGAATTTGGATTGGATCTATACCCCCTTGTCTCTACCATTGGTTTTAATATCATTATCATAATGACTTATTGATTTATGATCTTACGGTTTACTTTTATTCACTAATTGTGATCACCAACGATAATCTTTACAATTTAAACCAAAGTAAAGGTTATGTGCATCCTGTGAAAATTTACACTTCTATACAGTTAATATAGGTGTATGACTTTTCACAGGATGCACAGTAATATTCAAGACTTTTTAGTCAATCGAAGAACCACAATAATCCCTATGTTATTACACTATTAACTATTCCGCCAGAGTTCTTAAAGACTTTGCTATAGTTATCCCTTGATAATACATAGTCTAGCAGATAGTCATAATCTTATCTAATACTATCATTAAAATTACTGACAAACGTCTTAACTTGTAGGTTTAACTATTTCCTATATCCTTAATTACATACGGTCCAGTCAGGTCTCAAATAATAAAATAGTTACAATTCATTTTACTACTACAGGAAGTACATAACACCAAAAGATTTAATATTTGTGTTGTATGAATCATGGTGTAATTTAATCAATAGTAAACCTCATATCACAGTTTTATCTAATCTAATTGATTTATTATAACAAGGTTTCACTCAAGCCTTAGATTGATATAATTTGAATGTAAATCAGAGCTTTTAGTTTAAGACAACATTTAGATGTTTTAAAAAAACACTAGAGATAGTGTCATAATTAAGATTGAACATATGAAATGTGCTAGTGGATTGCAAACAATGGATAAGAAAAAAAACTGAAAACATAACTTACATTATCGTCGAATAACTCAGTATCTATTTAATTTTCGATTACCTTTTCTCTGAACAGTTCAAATATAGTTCACACATATTTGAAACTATAAACAACCTTTCAATTAATAGTTGTTTGTTTGATTACCGACATTGTTCACATTAACAACATTTTTAACAATATATAATTGGGTATTACATTTGGCGA
The DNA here is from genome assembly GCA_949126915.1 of Musotima nitidalis. NCBI lineage: Eukaryota > Metazoa > Arthropoda > Insecta > Lepidoptera > Crambidae > Musotima > Musotima nitidalis. The sequence goes on from OX421419.1 coordinate 6,519,324, forward strand.
CAACATTTTAGACTAATAATAAAACATCTTATTAATTTTTGTATCGCTTGGATAACATAGTTATGTCGAGGATCAAAGAAAAACATTTATTAAACTCCTTAACAAGTAATAGCCATTCATATTGATCTTCAAAACAACTACAAAACAAAAATTAATAAAAGGATTTACTATGAAATTGGTCAAAATTAATTGACAAACAAGTAAAAATGATTAAGAGTTTACAGGTATGATGTTTGGTAAATCACATGTGTTAGAAACACTCGCATATTCATCAATTTAGCTGTCCTTCATCTACACGCCCAATTTTTGTGTATCCAGTACAGCGGTTAAAGCATTAATGAATACTTGACATAATTTTACATTTATTTATTCTAATTTACCAAACATCCCAAATAACTCAATGTAATAAAGTAACAAAAATACTTAATACTCTTCAGTTGAATGTTTTGACAGGTACTTTTAATTCACAAATAGCATCTCTGCTTGAATGTTATGAAGAGATAGTAAAAAATATATATACGCAATATCACTATTTTAAGCGTTTTACTGTCATATTACAAAGAAAATTCTTATAAAAATGTTAGGATTGCTTCTTCACGATTTTTTATTTTATCTTAATCGCAAAAAAACTGTCAAAATACTAAAAAAAGCAAAAATAACATTTTTATACTGAGATTATTATTTATACACAATCAGCGGTGGGAATTTTTAAATACATATACCCGCTTGAACTTGCTGCTGCAGTAAGACTTTTGTACATATAACATTCATGTAATCCATCGATCACATTGTTCATACTATTAACCTAAAGAAAACCTTATAAACGCAAACAAAAGACATCAATGCAGCAGCAAGAAACAGTCTTTGTACTGATAATACGGTTGGATACCAACCACATTAGTGTTTTTCAGGATCATATAAACAAAAAAGAAAAAGAAAACATTGCTGTTACATCTATTATCCCATCACAATTAATTCGAAAAATACAATTTCTTTCAAGATTTTAAATTGTCTTTACCCTGGGATGTTAGGCAGGACATTTATTTAGGAACGAGAATAATACACAGTGTTAATCATTCTTAACGAGTGTTCTAATATGGTAAAACAGGACGTAAATACACTTATCTGGTACAGACTAAAGTAATCACTTCAAATAACACCACAAGAGCCACACTTGAGTGGACTAATTTAAAAAAAAATTACTTAATATTAACGCGTAGTGGAACAATCACTGGAAATTACGATACATAAGGTCAAAATAGGTACCTAGATCACCCTGAAAACTGAACATAACATTGAAACTACTTCTAATTATAGTAGGAAGTCACTGGTGATCGGAACGCACACGTGGTTTGTATATCAAAGTTCTATCCTAACAGTTGATTTAGGGCCTACTTATATAACTACTTTCGAGCTCGAAATATTTGTAATTATTACCTTTCAGCTTGCAGCCCGCATTCTACTAATCCGAAAAAAATATTATCGAGTCTAGGGCATGTTAAGGGTAATTTTATGGCGTCAGTAAACCTTACGTCTCATAAAAAGAAAATTATTTTCAAAGTAAATACCTTAAATTTCTTAATTTTTTTGTGACTATAATCAATACTTTCTGTGAATTTTAATCTCACATAATTTTATTTCATAATATTTTTTCCTCTGCAATTGCGTAAATGATCTGTTTCAATTAATTAATCAATTAGACTGTTATTGAAATTGGGCACTTGTAACAGTAAAGTGTTCGGTTCGCTAAAAGTTTTTCTATAGAACGCGACGATTAAAAGTATCGAGTACGCGAGTATCAGACAAGTTCGTTATTTTGTACTGATTTTTTATACATACTGAGCAAATTTTTCATTTAAATTCTTATGACAACACATTTATAAAAGCTATATTATTACAGTTGAAATAGAATGTAGTTGATTACAAATGGCATAGAGAAGGTAGTAAACACGTGACTTATTTAATGTGCCCTTACCTCATATTATATGTACTTGTTGAACTTTTCGTGTGCGTGTATATGACCAAATTCGAAACTAGAAGAAATAAAGATAAACTCAAATACACCTGTATTTTTAACTATAGTATAGCGTCACTCATATGGAACAATTTGTTAAAAAATACAGTTATTAATAAGTAATAATAATGCTAATTTACAACCAGTTTATTTAATGATACAATATTAGATTTTATAAGAGCTCTAAGTTACTTCCTATTTCTTTTAGTTTCGTATTTAAGCGTTCTATAAAAAACTCACTCTTCCAGTGCTCCAGACCCATAGTAAACGTAACATTTCGACTATCGTATCCGACTTCGGAAAGGACGTTATTAGTCAAGACTAGGAAATGTCGATCAAAACCTTAAAAGCCCTAGAAACTAAGATAAAACAGGTATCATTTAAAACGGGCCTGTCATTGAGAGATCATTATTTTCCACCTCCATCGGAAAAGTTAATCGGAATATTACTTTACCTTTTCCTTCCCACGTTTAGTGATGCCTATATTAGTGCGAGTCTGTTTCCAAGAGGAGTTTTGCGTCGACTTGCGTGCGGCACTGGCGCCACCCCATTGAATATGAAACTTGGACGACCACGTTTTGCGGCTCGCACTGTTAAAAAAAGAAAACAGATTAGCACTCTATTATCATCGGTATTTCCAGATAGCGAGGCGTCTTTGCTTATTTTATATTATTATAAAAAAAATATTACATAATGTAAGAAATCCTATTTTTCAATAACGCTACATGAAAAATAAGCAAAATAAAATGTCAGAAAAAGACTTCTCTTTTCAGACAGTACGAGTCATATTCTCCCAAAATTAATGGGGCGGATTGGCGGAGGTAGATGTGTAAAGTTTAAAGTGGCGATGTCATTATAATAAGCTCACCTTTTAATTTTTATCACCTCTTAATATTTTACAAGAATATTGACTCAAAGCTCAGCCACGAACGAAGTCACTGAACTGTTGACCATAGGCCTTCCGCTCTGCTTTCCACTTTAGTCTTCTCTCTAAGTCACCTACTGCACCGGATAGATGGTACCATTCGAGGCACTACACAACAAATAGAGTATTGGTTGCAAAGAATACTGCTCACTTAGTGTATTCTTATATCGGAAATACTTACTGCTGTAATCTTCTGAAAATGAGAGATCGAGCTTCACAGGTCTAGCTATATCAATGTCTATTTCCTCAAATGATTGATCCAAGACCTGAAACAAGAAAATTATATTTGAATAAATGGCAAGTTAAATCCAGAAATTGATCAATTAATCTATTCTATCTAATATTATAAAGCTGAAAGGTTTCTTTGTTTAAACGCGCTAATCTCAGGAACTGGTTCGAATTGAAAAACTTTTTTGTTTCGGTGTTTACTAATCTCATTTTATATTCGGTCTAATCATACCCACATTTTATATGCAACAGTACATTTTAAACTCGCACTTAATAAATTAAGTATTGATATTTTAAGTTTTAAATAAGAAACTAAAATCTACAATCGAATACTAATGACAATGCTAGGGTATAATATATAATGTTAACCCGCAACGAACGACTTTTTCGTTAGCAAAATATTGCAACAATAAGGACAAAAAAAAGCTGCCCCCGATGCATTAAAACTGGCTCGTCGATAGGTGCCCGCCTACAGGTAAAGGCAGGTAGTGATCTCTGCCGTCGCAAAATGCCATTCGTCTAACTAATAGAACCTTTACAACACTCGGAACTTTATGCTAAGAGTTTGCAGTTATGCACAAGGTCAATAAATCAATGTTGGCCAGCATAGCTATTTATTTTTGCCTCAAAAACTATTATACCATAATCAACTTATTTGAATTCAAAACCATTAGTATGATAAGTCTATTGAATGTACTTGAAGCACATGGTATTATATGTTACTACAAAAAAACTGCTTCAATAATATTATCAGTATATTTCCACGTACGTAAAAATTATATACGTATAAATTATAAACTTATTTCAATTGAGAACGTATAGTTTACCTCCTGCTTACCTGTGTGTTACATTTTGGAAAAAATAATATGCTAACTCAAATGTTTTTCAGTTCATTCTATCTTAAGGTGTGTCAGAGGCAGATCGAAGAAATGCCATATTCTAGAAAATACCTAGGCAAATTGTGAGTATGATTATGGAAAATTTTTTTGTACTTTATTGAAAGCATGTGGCTCCTAAAACAATTGGCTGGTTTGTAGGTGACAATCCCTCATGTTAGGTGTCATAATAAGTAATGAACAAAAACATTTCCTATACGTTTAGCATTTGCCTAGTCGTTTTTTAAAATCCTGCATTTATCATTCTGCTCGACTACATACAGATAGAATAAACTGAGAAAAACCTGAGACATCATATTATTACCATAAAAATATCTGCCTGCAAAATATATTTAGTACTAAACAAAGTACTTTACCTCCACGTCGCTACAATCGGAGTCTCCTAACGGCGGTCCTGCAGCCAGAAGCCTGTAAGTACCGCCTACGAGACCCGTGCCTTCTACCAGCTCCTCTACTTCTAACTCTTGATCAGATACCTCCTGTGAAAAATATAGTGTATATGTTAATAAACTAGTTAGAGGTGTAATTTATTATTAAAATAATTAAAACTGCCTTGGTAATCGCCTGCGTTGATAGGTCAGCTTGGATAATTATTCACATCTGTACAAATTTACGTTCAATTACAAAAAAGTTTCCGGACCGACATCAGTACAGGGACGAGAGCGACGTTTTTTCTAGGTTTCCTCGACATTATGAATAATTTAACTACAGATATATAATAAACAATAAATATTTTCTGACACTTACACCAATTATTTAGTTCCAAGATAAGTATCATTAAGAACTTGTGTTATGGATACTAAACAACGGATAAACATACTCACATACTTTTTTTTTTGTAAATACATACTACATAGGAAAACACCCAGACCAGCACAAATATTCATTTTCATGCACACAAAGATTTGTCCTGTGTGGGAATCGAACCCACGACCTCTGGAGTGAAGTGTAGGTATACTGACCTCCACACCATATCGGTCGTCAATAATAATATATATTAAGACTACATGGTATTAAGTCTCCGTAAAAAGTCGTAAGTCGTTCAATGCGAAACGACTACAGCAACGCTGTTAGATCTTTTGGTTGCACCCTATTTCAAAGTTGAACCTTATTTTTTCGACGCGATCTAAGAGGTGATGTGTGGCGTATTTTAAGAGTGTTATGGGTAGAATAATGCGGTTCCAGCTTGCAATCTAAAGTGTTTAATAAATTACCTGTTTCATAACATGTTCCTCTATATCGATCTCGTCCTTGACATCGATGTCAGCGTCGAGATCGTCCAGTTCGAGTTCTGGCTCCGCGTCATCGCCACCGTCGTCATCGACGTCCGCTTCACCTCCTGCGCTACTATATTTCATTTCTCCTCGTTCTAACGCTTCTAAACTCTCTGTAAAATTTAAATTAGAATTTATATCTCCCGAATCCAATATTTGAACAATAGTATAGAATAGTTTCTGTTAGACACATAATTTCAAATAATTCAGTTAATAAATGTCGGAAACTTTTACTTTTAGTTGCATAAAAATAGTAGTACATTTTTTCATTACTTAAAAGATCATAAATTGAATATATAGAATTGGTGAGATTTAATAATAATATTGGATTAACTATGAATTACTCCACTTTTTATATGAATATGGCGTTGAACAAATACAAGCACTCATGACCGTTGAACGCTGTAAAGTCTATAAACAGATTCATTCAGTACATCAGTTGTATTCGAAAATATGGTAATAGTTGATATATATTCAGTAAATCAAGTATCCCGGTATCGTTTGAGGGAAGTATTTTAATAAATATGTAGTATATATAGTCGTGATACTTATCATAGCAGAGGACAAATATTACATAGTTTACTTTACCTGGATAAACCATCGCTTTTTTGATTGCCTGAGGATCCTTTCTCGACCATTTTTGAACTTCTTCATCCATTTTATCCACTTTAGATGGATTCATTGCCCATAAACAACCTGCAGGAATAATAAACAAATAAATACAAAGCTAAGACCAGCAGTTACTTTTTAATAATTATATTTCAACATACCTTTTCTTTGACTACCATTTGTGGAAGGCTTTTCAATTTTTTCAAAACATTTGTTTAGACTTAGATTATGTCGAACTGAATTCTTCCATCCATTTGGTGCAGTCTTAAAGTACGGGAAATGTTGGCTGAAAAACATAAGGAACGATTACAATCTATATATGTATGAAATAACACATTTAGAAAAACTGAATAAAAAGTCCCAGTAATATTATAAATACTTACCACATAAAATTATAAATTTCCGAAACAGGCAAGCTTCCTGTTCTTGAATTTTTCAGAGCCATTGCAATTAAACAGGAATATGAATATGCAGGCTTGGGGTACTCTCCACTTCCTGTGCTTATTTTATTACTGCTGTTATTAACAAATTTCGCCTGGCTGGTTTCCACCGTAAAAGTATTGCTTACTGAAGTTTTTAATAATTGCCTACTGTTATTAAGAGATGAGTTATCAATTAATATTGTAGCTTGATTCTTATTACCATTTGCTAAAATTGTCCTAGATTGCTGTGCGTCTATAATGTGTATATTACCAGATATAATAGTTTTTGATCCTAATAATTGTTGAGTGACTTTTTGGCTCGTATTTAAAATAGAACAATTTTTACTATTAACTTTGATGATCTCTGGCTGAGCTTTAATTCGGACTGTTGGTGGGTTTACATTTGATAATTTTGTCTTATCTAAATCTTTTAATAAATCTTTCACAACATTCTTTTCATTTTTTCGCACATAAATAACCATTTGTGTAGCTTCCTCCATGTTCTTTTTTGTTGTAGGCTCTTCTGGTTCGACCTTAGGTACTTTGATTGCGTTTGGTGAAAAAGTTAAATGACTTTTCTCTTCTTTCGGACTTGGTAATGACGTACTTGTGTTTAAACTATTATTTGCTACCGACGTTAATAAAAGGTTTGATGCTTCTTCTTTCACCATACTTTTTATTGGAGTTTCAATGAACGACGAGGGCATAACTGAATTGGGGTTGACCATAACTGCATTAGCCTCGGATCCATATAAATCTAAATTATGTACAAAACTAGAAGTAGTGTTTAACCAAGAGGCGGAATTATCTGTATCAACATCTAACAGCGGTGGCATTTCTGTAAAATTTAATCCTAATGAATCCTGAAACATAAGAATATTTCGTTACATTTACTATATGAAAGTAAAATGTTTATTTAAACAGATAGCCGAAACTTACGGGAAAATCTGAGATGCTACTTAAGTCTGTTGCTATTTCATTTTTGATGTCCATGTCCAGCATGTCCTGGAGGGAATCCGTTATGTATAAATCCATGTCTGAGCACACCTGCAAAAATAATAAATAACTGCTACTTAATTATAAATTATTGTAATGAACTAGCTTCACCCTGCGGCATCACCCTCATGACTTTAAGAAATATGTTCTCTAGGCTGCAAGATTTCTTTGTTTGATCCAATATAATTTTAATCGGACCTACTGGTTTGGGTGTACATAACGAAGAAACCCACTAATGCATTTACAATATTAGTAAGAATTTATTAATATCACACAGGATACGCATTTCATCTCTAGGAAAACGAATGTTATAAATACGCATGCCGTTCGAGGATATACTTCAAATCAAGCCCTCACTCCCGTTGATGTTGAGATAAAAGGAATACATATAACAGGAACGTGAGAAACGCAGTTGACCCTGCAATTGTGTTTCTTTAGCAAACGGGTGACAGTCCGTACTAATTAGATATTAGTTGTTATCTATTTACATATGTAATTTATATGACGTGTATAAATTAGAACATATGCCTATGGTTTCTTTTTTGGTTTTTTAAAGATAAAAGTTAATAAGTAATTTGTAAATAAGAAAGAGAGCTAACAAACATGATCTTGTTTCGCGCCATATTCAAGAAACACGACGTAAGAATGGGGCAGTCAAACAATGAAACCACTACGTAGTACAAAAACCTGTTTTCGAGTTATGGTATGCGCTTGCACATTGCGCCCGCTAGTGGATAAGGACCGAGTGCATTTTGATTTTGTTGCTCAAACTTAGAAAATATCGATACTACTCGTATTCATTATAAAGGCATCTTTGTATAGCTGTAATTACTTAATTGAATTATCTAAAATCCATTAGGACTATAGTATAAATGCAGTGTGAGAATTTTTTCTAAATATAAATACCATTGTAATTGGAATGCTCATTATAATAGTCACTGCTAACATTCATATTGGCGTTTTAAAAAAATGTTCTATTTTGAACCATGGACTTCTACTACGTTATGATATGAATGATGGATGATTTATGAGTAGGTATATGAGTATGATTAAAACGCATAAAGACTTCAGAGCCGGAATTTGATAGACTACATAATATTATGTTCATTTATGCTTTTCAAATGAAATTAATCAATCAGGTACCTAGTTTTTAAGGATGCCCAACTTATGAGATTATTTAAAACATTCCGAAATATTCCATAAAATGTTTATAATTTCTGTCAATGTATGCCTTTTTATAAGCCTGTTTTATTTTAGGACCTACACCAACTGTTTTACGATGGCCGAGAGGACCGGCTCATAGACCGTGCCAGATAAGGCGCATAAAAAACGCAGCCCGTCAACGAAACGGGCGGGTTCGGACCATTTCACGCTCAGCCGACTTTTAGTCTGGAATATTGTGAACAATTTCTACATTTCATAACTTATAAGAATGATTTTAACTTATACCGATGGGAAGATTATTATACTTATCATTATGAAATGTAAATATTTATTTTTGTAAAAAGCCGTTTGGTTTTCTTAATTTATTTTAAGAATTAAAAATAATTATCATTACTATCAAACTATAGCAAATAATTTAATTGAAAAGATATTGTCGACCAATAGGGCGTCGGGTTACTGCATTCCGCTACTTATATTGTGAATTCGGTTCCAACACATGAAAAAAACATTTGTGTGCATGACAAACATGTCCTATTAACAATAAGTATGAAATTAAAACAAAAGTATACAAGTTTTGCGAAAGTAAGCGTTAAGATGCCTACAAATGTTCACGAATATTTAATTTCGTCGTCTGGGAATGGAACCAAGAATCTTAGGAACGAGTTACTGACCTCGCCTCATATCGGTATATTTTTTAAACATTTAATTTACCTGCTGCAGGTTATCTGTATGTACAGTAAAACGCCAGAATATTTATCTATGCTTTGATATTTACTTAGCTATCATAAATTTAACAAAAACAAACACGTAACGCTAACGTTTTGAGCCGGGTTCATTGACTGATAACAATAGCAATAACATTCATGATTATGATGCGATAATATTGATAAAATTATATCATTATGCGTCTTACGTCTCATATCAAGTAACTATTTCGATTATGAAATCTTCATTGAGTATGAAAACTTGATTAAGCTATTAGAATATTTAGAGAGGCTATTAGGTGTTTTGGTTACCATCACATTAAATTGAAATAATTTATTGAACTTTGTTGGATTCGTAAGCTAAAAATGAGTCCAATGTTGTTTATTTCATTAAAAGAAAATTGTTTCATAACGAATCGATTAGGATTTATAGTGTCGTATTGGTTCAAAATAAATTATTATTTTACTTCCACTACGGTTTCATCAAAAGCGAAAACATTAAGCAGTGACGGGGAAAGTACGAAAAGGGGTGCGGGAAAGAGACAGATATATACAGAATCGTTGGGGTGAGTGAGCGTACGGGGTGAATAACTGCACCCTAATGTGATAGGTAACAGGTATCTGTTTAGGTACTTATTGCAGTGCAGCCTAACTACGACTAGATAAACAGCTAACAATCGAAGAATTTTAAATTTTAGCAAGTATTTATATAAAATACGTTTTGAACTTAGCTCTGCGTACTATTCATTATTGTGACAATATTATTTATATAAACAATTTTGACTTTAAACATATTACAAATAATTATTTAATTATCTACTATGCTTACTTACTATCATAAGATAGCAAATAGTAGGTTCTAATACTAATATAGTATTATACCTACCACAAGTACCTAAAAATGAGAAACGTAAAAGAATAAATCTCAAAAAGAATTTACAACAATCAGTCTAAAACCGTGGTAAGAAGCGACCATGAACTCGTTCTTTATTACATTGAGAGTTCATTTCTGTTGTTCAATAATAAATGACGGAATATACTGTTGAAGTGGATAGGCCGGTATATATTAAGCACTTCTTAAAGTACATTATCTAGGTAGATGCTCAAACTAAACTACCGACATGAGTTTTAAATTTCAGTAAGGGGTTTGGGGGAGGGGGCCATAGTAGGCACTGTACGTCTGGTAGTGAGTGTAGAATAGTAGAGGCGCCACAAGGGGCCTCCGCCGCCGCCGCCGCCTGTCCTCGAACCTGACCGCGCGCAGTCGCCTTGAACTCAGTGTTGCCGGCTCATGCGCCGGCTACTTTAGACGTCCGTATCCGTGTGAACGAGAAAAATCTAACTTGGAAAAATTGTGATACCTTTGAATGTAACTCTCACAAGAATATATGACACGCGTACGCTTTTGCTAGCGTTATAAAATACATATACAGTTTTAGATTACTTATTAGAAATTGTATTTCTTTAGGTGTGTTTTATTCAATTAGATTATTCACAGTTTAGTAGCTTTAGATATTACTACTTGATTTACTACGACGCACTTATTTTACGGTACCTAGGTGTTCACGATTCATATGGGAAAAGACAATATATTTTAACGCCCCCCCGTTTAAAATTTAAAAGAACAAGTGCCATGGCCCATGCAAGCATCCAAACGAAATCGGTATTTATCTTTTAGTCGTATTTTATGGAAGTTAGCGCTTATTTTCCCTAACTTTATTACATGTCGAAATCAGTGTATGGCAATATATTTCAAAGAAAACAACAAGTAGTTAAAATTAACAAATTAAGATATACAATAAGTAGACTTATATTTCCTCATCTTGTTAGGCATTTCAGTAGAAAGTGACAAAATCTACTTTTTTCATATAACTCTAATAATCCCTAGAAAGGTAATTTATCGATTTTCTTGTTGTTACGATTAGAAATATTCGTTTATTAAACATGTCGTTCCTTAAATACAAAAGTCACACATTTCAAAAAATATCAAAAATATTTTTTTTGCATAAAATGCATCTTAAACGATGAAACTTTAATGTTTCGCTAAAACAGCCGTCGTTTTATGATCAAAAACACCCATACACGCACACACGTTAGTTTTGTTTTGTACCGTTTCTGTAACTGAGTTCCGCGCAAAAGTACCATATTGTCAGTTGTCAACAGTCATTTGGCACGAGCACACGCATTTTTTGTGAAAAACTACCACATTCCAAAAAACTGCTCTAAAACAGGTGAAATTATATATTCAAAAGTGCCACATTCTAAAATATATTCGTCTTGCAGATCACATTCACGTAAGTATCTTATCATTTTATGTGCAATAGTACAATATTTCGAAATAGGTTGGTTTTGCATTTATAAATTTAATATTTTCTCTTATTTTTGTATGCAATACTACCATATTTTGAATTATGTTAGTTTTGCAAAAATTTATTAGAATTATTTTCTTATTTCTTTATGCTAAAGTACCATATTTCGAAATAGGTTAGTTTTGCATTTATTAATCTGATTTTTTCTCTTATTTTTGTTTGCAATACTACCATATTTTGAATTAAGTTAGTTTTGCAAAAAATAATAGGAATTATTTTCTTATTTCTTTATGCTAAAGTAACATATTTTGAAATATGGTGTCTTTGTATTTGAAAGTGATCTCTAAGGTAAATGTACGTAATTCCGGAGTACTAAGGCATTCTTGTCTTTGCTAGCAATTTCCAGTAAAGCAGAAAAAATCAGCGAATTGAAGTTAGTTTAGTCGTAAAAAGAGGTTTTCAGAGAAGAGATTGTTATGTAACACTACTGTATTTAAACTATTTTATAAAAGTAATCGTAATTTTTCTGGACCTAGTAAATGTCCGTTATTACGGTATAAAGTTTGACTCTCCAGGTAATTCCGTAAATGGGTGCTGGTAATTCCGGCATATGCAGAAAAATGCCGTTTTTCTGCAGGATTACATGAAATATGAAACATAAATTTAATGTGACGTGTTCTAAATAAAACAACTTTATTTTATAAGTGTAGGAAAACAGTTTATTTAAATTTTTAGGTACTTATAGTAACTTTAAACTTTCATGAATCAAATTGAACTTACTTCTAGCACGGTTTAGTGAACTATATTATATTCATTTATTTATTATTATTTATTTATATATGAAATAATCCGTTTATAAGTCTAAAATTTAATCATCAGTCTATATTTATATTTTAGGTACTTATAGTAACTTTGTACTTTCATGAGATCAAAATGAACTTACATCGATTTAAATTAGCAGGGTTTAGCGAACTATATTATATTCGTTTATTTATTTATATATGAAATAATCCGTTAAAGTCTATAATTTAATCATCACAGTCTAAACATTGGATAGAAAATACGCCTCTTTTATTTACCGCCATAGGAGCGTTAATTTTTTTGAGAACTTCTTTAGCGTCGTATATTAAAATGTCATCTTTTTCAGGCCAACGCCAATTCACTCGCCCACTTGGCTCGAAACCGCTCGTGGTCATAGTTTTTATTTTATATTTTGTTTCAGATGCATCGTGTATAACTTCCATTACTACACCCGGAAAATTTTCTCCTTCATAAATAATTATCCTGGAGTTATTTTCAACGAGTTAGAATCAATCCTTTCATCTGAAACTATGGCTGGTGTTTCAATTTCTCTATTTTTTGTTGTTGTTCTCGAAGGACCAGGTTCATTAATTTGATCTGGAACTTTGGATGACTTCTTTTTGTTTCTTTTTACTATGTTCTTCGCCTTTATTTTTTCTTTAGCTTTATTTTCACGGTCTTGTTTTCTTATTTCTTTTTGCTTTAGCTTGTTTTCTTTTTCTTCTTTAAGCTTCTTTTCATATGCAACGTATTCATCAGCAGTTCCTATAATGGGAGCCAGTTTTTTTTTAATAAGTATTTTACCTTTACTGGTAGACGGAGTTTCTGGCCACAACAAAGCATTTTTGAAGGGTGTGGGAAATGCAGATGTCTTGGAATTTTGAGAATTTTCGCTTTGATCTTGAGTAGGGGAATTTGATTCAGTAACGGAATTCTGAATATTGGAAAAACTATCTTCATATTTTTTATTATTCTGAGACGTCGAAATCGGAGACGATTCCAATGTATCATCAGCAGACTCAGTCCTGCTGACTTTTGTTTTTTGTATTTTTTATTAATTTTGTCATGCAAGGTCTGGTTGGGTATGTTATATACCTTAGATGCACGATATATGGTCATGGATCCATTTTTTATATCCTCTAAAGCTTTGGCGAGGTCCTCGTTGGAGTACTTTTTGTTTGACATTTCGACCTGTAAAAAAATTAAAATGCAGTAGCTCACTCAGGTACTTCTATATCTACCGTAATAAGAGACACAACCAAAAACAGTGTAGGTAATTGCGGTAATCAGATTAACATACATTTCTAACGAGTAACTTTTCTGAACAACATAAAATGACTTGAATTGTATAGGAATGCAATCATACTAGTAATAGGTACCAAAAAATATACTGGAAGATACAATTAAATTAAACAAATTAATGATTTTGTACCGATGTTATTTGTGACGAATCTGTTTAAAGTAAAAAAAAATGTTTTCTCTTTACACACGTATTTCATAACTTAGAGAAATAAAATCGTAATACGTAATTTGATTCCAAGAAACTATGTTATATATTAGACCTGTAACAGCTTTTTTTGTTTACTTAACTCATCTCGTTTCTGACAAATTACAAAAAACAAAATCACATTCCTTTCCTCTATTCCGTAATTGTTACGTAATAATGGACACGGTTGGTTTTTGGTGTAGGTAATTCCGGCAATCAGAAAATTTCAATTAACTCGCTAAAAACTAAATGAAGTAACTTGAAACGTTAATCAATCAGTTTGTTTTGAAACCCTTAAAAATAATTACATTACTTAGTTATGAAAATACTTACATATCACTCGCAATATCCTTATGAAAATCCGCGCGGTAGCTTACGCGTGCGCAACACACACACTACCTTTATGGCGGTTTGGCGCAGACTGACCGAGGGAGACGTGACAACTGAGCCGACGATGGTTACAGTTCTTTTTAACGTGTGTATTTGACGCTCTATTGTACATACTTTATAGATAATTTTAAAACTTTTTGATACAATTAGAAGTTTTCTTATTTTTAGGCCTAAAACGAAAACTTACGGAATTTCGTACACTTACGTAATATGGTACATCTACCTTAAATAGATTTTATTTTATATTAAAAAGCAATTTTTAGTTTTAATGTTGTTTTGTTTGAAAGTTTTTGTAGTTTTTGGAGTAATCTATAGGTTAAACAAATTAATTTAGAAGAACTATTAAAACCAATTAAATTTTACTTACCCACATAGATACATTATAACGCCAATTTACGAGAAAGTAAATTGGTTGATACAGGTAGGTACTTATTCTTTTTTTTTTTTCAGAATGACCACAAGAGCGCACCGTATTTTGAACATGGTACCACCTATAAATGCCCCTCGAGATGGACAGCAATCTCCGTCAACAATACGACCTAGTGAAATAGATTCAAGTGACATTCAGACTACCAATAGTATTTATCATGAACATGATGCTGATGACGTTAACTCTCTACCGGACAGTCAGTTTTCTTTAGATATTCTGAACTCCGGTGAAGAAAACGAAAACATTCGAGCAACGCCTCCAAAACACAGAATATTCAATAAACCATCTTTAGTCATCCAAGAAACAGACTCAGACAGTGACTCTTCCTCTGATGAATCTTCTAGCTCTTCCAGCAGTTCTAGTTCTAGTTATTCAAGTAGCTCCAGTTCTACAAATAACCTCAAAGATTTCTCATCCGATGATAGTGTCAAAGATCCTACGTATGAAGATCCATTTTCTGAAAACTGCAAAGCCCAGTCAGATTCCGATGAAGAGAAACAACCACAAGCACAGTTACCTGACATTCAAGACTTTCCGCAATCAACCGTGGATAACCAGGAGTTATTTAATATTAATTCACCATCTGCCAGAGTTGATGATCAGCCACCTAGCGTTGATGAGCACCCATCTAGCGTCAGCGAGCAGTCTCCTAGTGTTGACGTTGAATCGCGCAGTAGATGTCGTAAAAGAAAATCAGAACCCCTCTAATGGAAACGAAACCAGAGCAAGCTATTGAAAAACAAAGGTATGTCCTATACTTCTATGTCAAAGTCAAAGAAAGTTTATGATGCCAAAAAAATGGGGCCTGTATGTTTCGGTAAATGTAAGTTAAAATGTTCAACAGAGTTTACGTTTGAAGAACGAAAACATATCTTTTAAAAGTTCTGGGAGTGCGGTGATCTGGAAATCCAACGACAGTTTATTCACGATCACATGACCAAGATAGAACCAAAATATAGATACGTTCGTGAAGGTAGCAGTCGCAAAAATTACAATCACGCATATTTTCTGACTCGAAATTATAAAAATACTCGTGTATGTAAAGTATTCTTCATGAATACCCTTGGAATCTCAGACACAATGATCAGAACCGTTGTCAAGAAGCAGTCCGAAACTGGTCTGCACCTTAAAGATAACAGGGGAAAACATAACAACCATAAGACACTAGACTCAGAGCTGACCGGTGGTGTCAAAGCACACATCAATTCAATACCCCGCATAGAAAGTCATTACTGTAGGGCGCGATCGACTCGGGAGTATATTGAGGGCGGGTTTACAGTCGCGGCACTACATCGACATTACGTAGAAAAATGTGAATCTGAGGGTGCACCACACGTTTCATATCAAGTATACTACAACATATTTACACATGATTTTAACTTATCTTTCTGGCAGCCTAAGAAAGACCAGTGCGAAGATTGCATGGCTTACCAAAACGCTGAAGATAAATCGTTACTACAGGAGACATACGACGAGCACTTGAAGCAAAAGACTCTCGCTAGAGCTGAAAAAGATAGAGATAAAGAGCTTGTGAGTAATACCTTTGTAGTGGCTGTGTACGACCTCCAAGCGGTGATGCCTTGTCCTCAGGGTGATGTGTCTAATTTCTATTATACGTCTAAATTAAATCTACTTAATTTCACAATAACCGAGCTCGGTACAAAGGACACAACTTGTTTTGTATGGCATGAGGGAGAAGGCGCCCGAGGTATTAATGAAATTGGCTCCTGTGTTCTAATGTATCTCAGAAAATTGAATGATAATGCCACGGAACCTTGTGATGTCACTTTCTATAGCGATAATTGCTGTGGCCAGCAAAAAAACAAATTCATGCTGGCAATGTACCAATATGCGACTCAAGAATTACCGAACATCAATAGTATTACTCATAAGTTCTTAATAAAAGGACATACCCAAAAAAAAGGAGACTGTGTTCATTCTGTCATCCAACGTTACATTAAGAGAGCATTAAAATCATCTCCAATTTACGTTCCAGACCAATATATCACTCTAATTAAAACAGCAAAGAAAACTGGAAAGCCTTATACTGTTGAAGAACTGACACATAAGATTTTTTTTGACCTCAAACCTCTGTGTACAGGAAACTACAATGTAGATGACGATGGCAATAAATTCAAATGGACCGATATAAAGATTCTGAAGGCGGATAAAGTAAGCAATGGCATATTTTTCTTTAAAACATCCTACGAAGAGGAAGAGTTCAGGTCGGTATCTACGTTGAGAAAACGCCGCACCAAGTCGAAGACGGGGCCTGATAATAATTTGACTCTTAACCAGAAGCAAGGCATTCTAAAGCTAATTCAAAAAAACGTCGTGCCAAGATTTTATGAATCTTTTTATGCTAATCTCTAAATTAGTACATAAGTTACTGTTGGGAACTGATTTTTAATGTTTTAGTTTAAGTTTTTTTTAAATACTTTTACGAGCATTACGCTCAATGTAGTTTTAAGTAAACGATTTATAAAAATGTTTTTGTAAGAACACTATATACACCATTTTTATGTGCTTCATACGGTTGTGATTAGTGTAGATCATGGAAATAGTTAATTTTGAAGGTGTCTCACTCCTTAAGTGCCTTATTTTATAAAACCATAACTGCTAATACTATTTTAAGATAAAATTACCTCTGTTTCTGAAACGTAATGTTATGGACCAAGTTGATTAACTTAGCTTTAATATTTCATTTAAATTGTAGAAAAGGAGTAATGATCTTATCGTAACTCAGTGGCGAAACATGGTTTTATTTTACTGCGAGACACTATAATTTAGATACGAGTCATTATAGTTTAGACAGCTTAATATTAGGTATTTTTCATTATTGAACTGCATTCCACACACCTGTGATAAGTAAGCTAATACAGCTTTTAAGAGAAGATACTCAATGTTTATTGTGTTTATGTAGGGCGTATCTACCCGGCACATTACAAAACATAGGTTTAAGTCCTGTAACGTATAAATTATTCTAGTTTCGTTTTAGGTGTGGTAAAACAATACAAAATAGTAAGTGTTATCCTGTTTAAAAAGTCTGATTCGATCGTGATTAAAATTTAATTATTAAAGTATAGTTATTTTTTAGTTATTGTTTATTTAATCACTTGACAAAAAAGGTTTCAGAGAATAATTATAAGTACCTATATTGTTGTAACTGAGAGCTGTTATCTTTTAGGGAGCCAGCTAAATACCTGGTTAGTGTATTTATTTTTAAAATAATTCTTATGTTTGTTTTGTTAATTCTATGCAAAAGTTTTATGCATCTTTGTTTTTATAGCTTAAAAGGTTTGTTTCGTTTTTAACTTAAATTTATTACTCTTACCTACTAATATAGGTAATATTAATTTTAGACTTAATTGATGATCTCATGATAAGATTTAACTATTTGTTTTCCCTTAGCAAGTTTACTATGTAGGAAGTTAGTATGTGCCATTTTTTTCTTAAATTTACGTTTTGTGCGGTTGACAACTGAAAATAAAACTCAAATTTTCCTAATAATGGTGGCTTAATTTTTAAAATTTTAATGTTCCCGAAGTCAAAGTCTATATACAAAACTAACTTATATGCATTTTTTCCACAGTCCATTCGAGGTATGGTTAAGATTGCTTAATTTAAAAATAGGCTATTTAAGTACGCATCTTTTGATATAAAAAAAGTCTACGTAATACACATAGTTTATACAAAAATCATAAAATAATCAAAATTAGTTTTGCAAATGCCGCTCCTGTATAATTTGCTCATTTTGACTTGTGGTGCTTTTGTATTTAAGGAGCGATGTGTAGTAAGTCTAAACTAACTGAAACTAACTAAATAAAAGTAGGTGGGCGCCAAAATCAGTGCTGAAGTTTCAAAGTTTTCAATGAGCTGCGCGCGCATCTTTGCCTGTGTCGAGCCTGCGTGCCTGTGAGACAAATTGTACCCCCATATAAAAGAGAGGGGTTGGTATTGATTGTGTACGCGGCGCGAACTCACTTGAACCACCCCTCCATAAGTTCCCTTTTGAATACGAGTCTAGGTGAAATACAGTCAACTACGGTGTCTTGCTGAAGTTGACGACTTTCCTTTCGACTAATTATTAAAAAATGTCTATGAATTATGACTATTGTATGACTTTACATAGATATCAGTAGATTTAAAAAAAACTATTATTATTTTAATAAAATTCTAAATTAGACGTGAAACCGGTATCAACTGTCAGATTCCCTAAGACGTCTTCATAGCAACCGTAATTTGTTTAGGGAGCAAAGAATGGGAAAGAAAATGGAAAGGCTGATTTAGTACTTTATTTAGTACTTGCGTCAGCAATTTTCTGTGTCTGCGGTCCACTCATGTATCTGACTACACTTACTTGCTAGATCGGCCGGTTTTTTTCTTTTATAAATTGTAGTTGAGACCAACTTTTAACTAGAAAAGTCAACTCAACTGCGGTAACCCGAGTAGGAATCGAACCAACGAACAAAGAAATTTAAATTGTCATAATAAGCGCTCGATATCTCTCAAAGGTATTTAACTTCATAAAACTATTTATTTTTTACATTATTTATTGTATTTTTCCTCGTAATTTTTTAATATACCTATATAGTTTTCTTACACTGAACATTCTGACGACTGACTGTTTGGGGCATGAAAAGAAAATTTAAAACTTTTTAATTTTGCGTGCGTATTTTACGACAATATGAAACACACCAAGAATTTTTTTACAACAAATAAATAGTACCCGTTATGGATTCAGTCATAAAATTTTTTCCTGAATAATAAAAACATAAATAAACTATTTACTAACACAAAAAAATTGAAGTCAACTTATCAGTCAATTTTTAAATTGTTTATCCACACTTGTGTGATGATAAGTTATTCAACACAGTACAGGCAGCACCTGGCGGAAATAAACATAAAATGAAGTACCTACACAACTGGCATCGCACATGTCGTCCTCTGAAATTTTTCGACACAACCTCAACTTGTCTGTAAATTGGTTGAAAAGCCACGCATTGGCCTTCCTCCACTGATCATATTACTACACGTATACGGAACAATAATAATACATAATGATATTTATAGAGACCCACAGGAACCACGCATTTTCCATAAAATAAGTAAGCATAAGTATTTTCTGAGGGTTTAAATTTTGTATATCATTGGTTCGACTCGAACAACTGAACACACGTGTGTCCAGTTGGTTAAACTCAAAATTGTATATTTGTTATTTCGTCAACTTGACTAGAACAACTGACCACATGAGTGTCTAGTTGGCAAAATTCAATATTTATAAGTTTATTATTTCATCAACTGGACACACGTTCGTATTTACCCAAATTCGTGACTAAGTACGATCTTCGCTAATTTTATATGAAATAATTCACCACTTGTTCACTATTGACTTTTTATATATTTATACAATACTGAATTGCTATCCATTTGACATTTGCTAAAACTCAAGATTGGCTGGACCGATTTGGATAAATATAACTTGTATAAATATAAGGATAAATTGAAAATTTGGATCTTGAAATATTTGTGAAAGTTCGGTACAGGTTAAAAATAGTCAATGCAAAATAGTGTGAAATATTTATAGGCACGTTTAGAAAAGCGAAACGAAGTTTATTGCGTCACCTAGTAAAAAATATTGTTTTTTAAACATTTAACTTAAAACAAGTGTTATTGCTCTTAGTATGCCTATAAAAGCAGTCGCTGGCCCATTCAATAATAATCAATGCTAACAGAAATGCATTTTTATTCACCAATTCTCAAATAAATCATAAAATTTTATTAAAAGTTTAAATGTTACTCAAAAATCATCTTGTCATCAAATTAATATTATAATCATGAGCCTATTTTCTCACATGTTCTCTATTGATTTTTCTGTGATACTTCAAGATATGATTTCAAATTATTAGGTGAATTTATATTATAATACAAGTACATTTATAAGTCAATAAATTAATAAATTATATCCAACATATTTGTTTTATTTCACAATATGTTTAATAACCTGACTGTACCCTTTATTGCAAAAAACCGATTGTTGCCTGTTATACTAAATATACAATTTTTGAGTTTAACCAACTGGACACATGTGTGTTCAGTTGTTTGTGTCAAGTTGACAAATAACTCTATCATTGTAACCAGAATTATTAAAATAGGTCTAATTAAGATGGCTCCACCATTTACAATTTATTTTTTGCTGCTCAACAGTGCATTAACCAACCAAAATAAAATTAGTAAAGAAGCAAAAAAAAAAGATGTAACTTAATAAATAAATAAATCATGCTAAAGAAATTTAGAATTAACCTTGGACACAGAAAGACTAACCCAAATTCACACATCCTAATAATTTAAAAAAAAAACCACACCAGTAGAATGCATTCAAATGTTAAGATTTTAAGGATTATAATTTTAAGGTCAGCAAGCGCCTACAGGCTGGTTTTGGTAACCCTTAATAAAAAGGGCCGCCTGCTTGAGTACCACCTTGTGGTATACAAAGAGATATCAAAAGTATACCATTCAGGGTTACCTATAGAAACGCAAAATGTTTTTGGCCATAAACTGAAAAAGCATAATGTTGATTACCATAATCGTCACTTGCCATACCGCTATAAAGCATAACATAATATCGATGCATAGCATAATAACATATTATGAAACGCAGAATCATTAAAAGGCATAATTTAGATAGGCATAGGTAATGAAAGGCATATTTTTTGTCAGACATACTTTTGTTGGATAAACTTATTATTATTATAAAAATCAACAATAATAATAGTCAGGTAGGCAAATAACTTCATAAAAATATGGCAAATAAAAATATATATTTACCTATATGATTATGGATTTTATAATTATGCCTTTCAACAACTCTGCATTATTATGGTTATTCATAGTAATGTGTTATGAAAAATAAAAGGATATTATGCTTTTGGATCTTTATGCCATATGACGTATGTCTTTTGAAATTATGGCAATAAACCTTATGCATTTCATGTTTTAGAAGTGTCACCTATTCAAAATCCTATTTGAGGTTCTATTGTTATTTTATTTCCTTATATAATTAATTTATTTTTGGTGAAATAAACTATCAACTTTTTGTTGGAATTTTAAAATTTAATCTCTAAAATGTTGCTACCTCTGATCACATCATTAGTAAATTATGATGTTTAGACTTAATTAATTTATCAGTTCCTTAAGTCCATTTCTTGATTAATAAATTCCAAATAAGTTGGACATTTGCTGATATTATTAATTTATTTAATACAAATTACATATTTCCAATTGGGCTATCTCTATCCTTGTTACTTTTTTTTAGGTATTAAAGTTTTGAAGTCAAAATTTAAGTGATATTAAAATATGTATTAGTATAACATTATTGGGCATGTCATCTATCAGAATGGAAATCTTATTATATTTTCTAGGAAAGAGGCCTAAGGGATTTGATATTTAAAGATCCTTTTTTTGTATAAGCAAGTGAACATGTTATGTAATATGTTTATTTTTAAGAATAGACTTTTATAGAAAGAATTTTTATAATAATCAAGTATTATAAAAAACAGAAAAAAAATTCACTGTTCATATGAAAATGTTTGGAATGTTCATCATAATTATGAATGCATACTTTTGAGAAATTACATATTTATTAACTGTTTATGAATTTTTAATTTTTTTATGAAAATAAAAGCTATTACTTCTTACGAGTGATGGTTTCGTATACCTTTTCTATTCTGGTTCCATAAATTATAAAACGTGGAAGTATATCACCTTCTTTTTAGGACTGCTAAGGTGGATCAGGCATGTTTTTTTTAAAATATAATTCAATTTGAAAAAATAAATACTATGTTATATTGTTATGTACCTAATTATCATTTAAAACTACCCAATTGAACACAACCATATTGAGAAATATTAATTTATCAAAAAACACACATAAAAACTACTTCAGTATAGACTCATTTTTATCATATCCGTGAGAATTTGTGAGAAATTTGTTTATGGTGTAAAATAGTAACACATTTTGCATAGCTATCTATACCATATCTAAAATACCTAAAGATAATCGTAAATCAGAGGTTGTCTAGGCTGTTTCTATTAACTAGTTAGGTAGGTACGTTGATAGTAATGTGTCTGAGAAATACTACAAACTTAAATGACGTGAACTCACACCAGCAGCACATCACACATTTACAACCGATTGTACTACTACTACAGATTCGGAATTTCAAGTTCATTGACGGCAAATTGGCGCCCTTTAAGTAAACTGCATGTAATTTCATTGTAAAAAGCATTATTTATCAATAAATTTTCTTGCAATCAAAACATAGTAAATATACAAATTATTAAATCTAAATTGATGTAGATACAAAACAATTTACAAAATCAAAACATCTTTGTGGTTACATTTTTTGTCAGACATGGGTCAGTCAACTTTCTCTATCTAACTCCAATGAGTGACTACGGTAGAAAGAAAGAGACCGCCGAGGCCGTGCGAGTCCGTTCATAATTGTTTTTTTATGCTAACCTACGTTGTATAAATTAAAATAATTGAAAGAAAATGTTAAAATAAACGAAATTAATAATAATAATGGAGGAGTATGTAGTGACATTGTTCTATTCTATTTGGGAACGGCCATTCTTTCTACATTAAACCATTTCCCGCCATTTATAATGTACATAACTGTTTCGACATTGTATTGATAAAACTGAGAGTATACAGCAAGTAAAATATAGATATTACAGTATAAATTAGGGTTATTATTTAAAAAACCAATAAACTTGTGGATACACACGCATTGACATTAAAAAGAGCGGGACATACCGACTCAATGGACTCTCCCATTGTTCAAATACCTTGTTTTCACAACATAGGCGCCAGGATTTAATCTATGAGAATTCTTATGGTACTTACCGAATATTTACTAATATAAATATCCTTATGCTCAATAGAATAATCCTCAATTTCACACATTTACGCTTTTATCGTCATTAGATTGACAGATATCACAAACACCACTCACTCCACAAAAACCTCTATTCTGTTTTGACTGTTTTACTATGCGAAAAGGTACACAAAGAGTGGTCGGTGTTCCTATTGGACAACATTCCACACGTGATCAGTTCACGGGCACCGTCATTGGACGGTAACAAAGTTCAGGACTGACGTCAACAGTCATTGCAATACTTTTTTATTATGATATACAATTTAACAAATTCTCTGTTTAGTTAGGCTAATTTTAATGTACGTAAAATTTTAAATATTTTTTTCATACGAATTAAAATAATAATAATTTCTTATGTCAGTTTACTATTGCATAGAAACCGTCGTGTTTGTAGACAACATGGCGGTTTGTTTACACCGGCATGATAAGGCGGGAACTATTTGGGAAGAGTGTTATGCATGAAACTAGAAAGTGTTAATAAAAAAAGAAAAAGTGTTTACCAAGGAACAATTTTATTGATAAAAATAATAATTCTACACAAATATTCATTCAAAACAAATCAAACTGCAAGGCACATGGACGATACCATTTTTTTTCACTACCGCCACCTAGAGGCGTATAGTGAAAACTTATTCTTCGTGGCGGGAACAAATTGAAAATAAAAATAATAATTCCGTCGAGTATGTACAGCAATTTTAAAATAATGATGCAATGCAAAACGGCAACATTTTGGTATAAAATATTGAGTAATTTCAGTTCAATTTCAATTAAAATAAATACAAACAAAATATAAGATAATTAGATTGATGAAATGAATGAATGAACTATGAACTGTACGTAATCACAAAATCACGTAATTTTTTATATGTATTAACCAGACACGGGCGGTTTTATTTTGTTAATTAAAAAATTATATTGAAAACAAATGCAAATTTAAATGCTGATCTAATTTCTAAAACAAACAATATCGCATTTATTTAAGGGAGAAGTATAAAAAAATAAATAATATGACACAGAATGTAATGTATGCAGGCGGAATAAAAAACACAAATTTAAAACTTAAAACGGGTATTAAAATTTTGAAACTTTGGCAGTTCTATTTTTTTTATATATTTCGTATGTGTTTAATCGTTTTATCTTTTTACCATACAAATAGTCGTTTTTGAAATTAGCTACAGTATTAGTTTGTGCAACAAACTTAATTTCTTTTGGCAAGACATTTATTTTGAAGCTTGTTGTGAATCCGCTGCAACTTGTTGTGGCCGTTGGCACAAACGGCAACACTTTAGGCTGTTTAAAGTGGCCAGTTTGTTTCTTTTTGACAGGAGACGCATTCAAGTACACACTCTCTTCTAAGAAGTTTGAAGGCTTATTTTTACGTATTTTCGCTGGTTCTATGACAAAGTTTGTGGTTGAAATAACAGATTTCTTCTGCTCTATTACTTTTTTCCTTGGTTTATCGTCTAATTTGCTTAAAATATTATCTGGAAGTCGAGGCACACTGTGAACTTTGTCAAACGAATTTTCTTTTAGAATCTGAAAATAGAAAATAAGTTATATTGTCTATTCATTACATTATATTCTGCACATGTTCTTATTTTTACCTTAGAAACCAGCTCTTCAGAGTCATCTTGTTTTGATCGTTTACGTTTCTTGGGTTTTTTCTTTTGCTCACCTTCTAAAAGAAAAAAAGACATATCCATAAGTTTGTATTATAAAAAAAAAGTATGCATAAAATTTAAAAAAAAATATATGTAAGTCCATAATAAATTAAATATTGAGGCTTATTGGCGGGAGAGTGAAGCTTCATGTCTGTATATTTATTTTATTTTCTAACTTTTGTGATATTTTGAACATTATTATGTAATAACGGTGGATTATTAACCGTTAAGTTCTTGTGAACAAGTGGGTGTTGGCAAATGAAACAAAACAGTGCAACATAACTTTTCAAATTCTTTCAAGAAGTCCATGTAGGATCTCAGTATAGTCCCACATCTTTACTGAGGACTCAAAGAGGTTTAGGGGATATCTTATTTACCATTTATCATCTTTATCACCACTCATTCTCATTCACTATAATTTATATGTATATCTCTTTATTGACACTGGCTAAATGTGAAAACAGCACGAAGCCATTAATCAAAAGAAAAAAAATATGTTACTGTTTGAAACCTTCAATTTGCTACAGGCAGAATGTAGTCGAACAGTATAGAATCTAAACCATTTTGCACATACATATGTTATAAATAGCTCCTTTTTCTAAAAACCTACGGATGTTAGTTGTTTTGCTCGCTTGAGTATCTATGTAGTAAAATTATTTCATGTTAGCCAGAGCACAAAAGCCTAAAACTATAGACTAGCGTCTATAGTTTTGCTTTATCAACGCGTTTAAAACAAATATTTTTCGACAAGAATATTTTATTTATTTATGTTTATTTATAAAAAAAAGGTAAATATATATGGCCTTCACATGAACACTATTGTTGTGGAAACTCGTACAATTATTACAGTTGGAAAAAATATAGTAAGTAAACCAGTTTAAAAATAAAGAAAAAAAACTGTTATCTTTACCTTCACTGGCAACAAGTTCGGTATTTTCTGATACCTTTATTTTCTTTTTCAATCTATCAGTAGATAATGATAAGATGTTATCTAAAATTGGCTCATTACCTGCAAATAAATAAAGTTAAGACTTACACATTAATTCTACATTCGCATAAAATTATCATCACATATTATGCTCTCTGGAATACATATTGGAATATTTATTTATCTCAGTCCCGAAACAGACGTATCGTAATTAAATGGCACCATACAGACATAATGTCACTACTCTTTCCTTTAGGGGTAGGCAGAGATCACATCCTTCCACTTGCAACGATCTTGGCATACACTTTTAGCTTCATTCACACTCATTAACCTCCTCATACACGCCCGTCGATTTAGGGTACTTTTTACCAGCCCTTTGTCCAAAAATTTCTGAATTTAGTCATGGAAGGTCTTACGTGATCTTCTCCTCCCAACACTTCCAATCACTTGTCCATCATAAATCGCATCGTTAGTCTACTTTCATTCATTCTCTCAACATGACCATCATCTAAGCATACCTTTCTCAGTTCTTGTCACTATATCTTCTTTTACACCAGCTTCGACCCTTATCACTTCATTCCTAATCCTATGGCACTAGGCAATGATAAATGGCACAGAAGCCAAAAATGTAATAATGTTTTTAAGGGAATATATGAAATATTTATTATGAGGTAATTTAATAAATATTTCATATCGAGTCTTCAGGAAAAAGATCGTAATCACAATTTTGCATATTTTACAGAATATTTCCCAAAACATTTATAGTATCAATTTGATTCTTTTACTTAATGTTATATCGCACCTCCCTATTAATTCAAATGCTAAGATTTGACTCAGTACTCTAAAATCACATACATTACTATTAAAACAGTTTTTTGGCACTTATGATGTTTTTCCTGAAAAGGCTCAATATAATAATAACTTTAGACCTAGTGATAAGATTAATTGATATTGATTGAACTAGAAAGAAAGCAGCGGTGGATTTATTAAAAATAATTTGATATACCTATATTTTCAGCGTTTTCATTCACACTTTCTTGTCCAGCTGATGATTTTCTTTTCCGTTTCTTTGAATTTGCTGAGTCTTGAACACGTCCTAAAAATACATATAAAAAATTTATTGCCATATACTATATAAGCATGATATTAATATTATGCTTATATATTTATTACAGGGATGTTACAAGTCTTTAACAAATGTATTGCAAACAAATACAATTTGGTCAGGACTAGGCGATGCGGTCCTCATTACGAAGGAAAGGGAATGGAGTAAAAAAGTATGTGTCAAACACTCATTAAATAAGGGTTCGGTGCCAAAAAAATATGATTACAAAATTGATTATGCTTTTGTCCGAACGAATATTACCAAAATTATCTGATTTTGTTCTTAGTAATTAAAATAACTACTACATTTGACTAAGAAACCCTAACGAGTTTCTTGCCCCTTTCTGCTCCACTCAAGATTCTGCCAGTAGCAAATTGTCCCCGTATGAAGTCTACTGATTCTTAAGTGTTTGTAGCTTGTTTGAAACTAAAAGTAATTTTGTATGTTACCTGTCTCTTCCTCTGAATAAACTTGTTTATGTTTTTTAATATTCTTTCCGAGCGACATATTAACGACTTTACTATGTATATCTTGAGTTTCTGAAATTATAAAAAAAAATGTAAGTACATACATCGAAGAAAGTTGTAAATTGAGTTTTTAGCGGGAAAGTGAAGCATCATATCTGCAGTTTTGTTTAATTTTCTAAAACTTGTGATGTTTCGAACATTAATGTGTAATATCGGTGGATTATTAACCGTTCAGTGTTTGTACATGAGTGTTGGTAAATTAAACAAAACAGTGCAACATCGCTTTTTCAATTCTCTCAAGAAGTCCATGTGAGATCTCAGTTTAGTCCCGCATCTTTACTGGGGACTCAGGGGTTTAGGGGCGTGCATCTCATTTATCATCCTTATCCCTCATTTACTAGGTATTAAATATTGTTAATATATCTATTTGACACTAGCTAAATGTGCCAAACCGCACGAAGCCTTTATTTAAAAAAGAGAAAAAAAGAGTTGTAAATTATTTCATAGCATTTTATTACGTAAATTGAAATATTTTTGCTAACTTTTTTAGGAGTGGGATCATGTTCGGTTTATATCAGGGAAGTTTAAACTCGAGCGACTGGAAATGTTAAGAGGAAAAGACCGCAATACCGCATAAGACCTTCCATTACCAAATCCAGTTTTTGAAAAATGAGCAAGTCAAAAGTACCCTAAACCGACAGAGTTCATTAAACTTCTCATACAGGATCGTTGCAATTGGAAGAATGTGATCTCTACATAAGCCTATGGGAATAAGGCGTGACATTATGTATGTATTTTTTAACTCTGTACCAACTGATAGGCACCAACCGCGTTAAATGTATATAGAAAATATTACCTTCTTCATGGTTAAGAGACTTGTCTATTTTTTCAGTGTCAATCTCTATTTTTTTTGGATTCTTGCGACTTCCTTCTGTATCATCATTTGGCGTATTGTCATCATCATTCTCGATAGCTACAATCATTTAAAAAAGAAAATTAAAATACCGAACACCACCACATACATTTTTTATCGAACCCTTTATCCGATTACAAATATAAGACACTAAAGATTAGTGGCTTTTGTAGGAAGCCCTAAGGTTCCTCGGAACCCGCTTTAGGAATCGCTGCACTAGAATACTAGGGGATATAACTCATTTTTTAAAATGTGTAGTTATCGATACAGCAGGCATCTAGACTAAGTGCAATATACACAAAAAATTGTTACTTGTGAGCATCCTATGACTTTTTGATTATAGTTGCAGATATTTTTGTTTACTTACCAGATAAATCATGACCAGATGCAGTGCGGTGTTTTTTCTTTTTCTTGGCACTATTTGTATTCGGGTCAGTTGCGCCTATGGTTACAGCATCTGTAATTGTGATTAAATCATGTTTATTTTTAAATAAAAGCAAGGTACTTAATAATGTAGAAGTAGGCATCAAGGAAATTTGATTTTATTTTTAATGTGACTAGTTTTAAGTATCACTACCTCATCAGGCAGTGATAATTACTTATATATTAATAATTTCGTCAAGGGGTACGGTAGACTCGATTGAAACCTTTTATGAATAACAAAACATTGATTTTGAGTCGACAACATATATCCGCAAAATTCGTATTATGGAGAATTTCGTTAAATTTAAAACGAAACATAATTATAAAAAACGTAATACCCATCGTCATTATTTACACATCATTTCGAGAAACTGCTCAAGTAAGGGGGCTTGTGACGATCAAGAATGGGAAAGATGATTGATAAAGCAATTGGTTTCAAACTTCCTCAGCAATTACGACAGCTGTTTGCGTCTTTTGTGAAGTAACTGAACCTAATGCTCTTTTGGGAAAAGTTTGCATCACGTTTTATCGAAGACTTTACAAGATCACGCCCTGAAATATTAACCAAACAGTTGGCTTTACAAGAAATTCATGAAACGTTTAAACTCCACGGAAAGAGACTAACAGATTTTGGACTTCCAGAGCCAAATATTGCTGAAAATAATATTTTCTTATCTGATTCCGTGTGGCTATGAAATGTGGCTAAATGGCTATGAAAAATACCAAAAACTGAATAACGAACAAAAATATGTGGTCGATACAATACTAAACGCTGTGAATAATCCCACGGAGAGAAAGCTGTTTTACCTTGACGGCCCAGGAGAAACTGGTAAAACTTTTGTATGTACAACTATTTTACATATTTTAAGATCTGAAAACAAATAATGCCTACTCATAGCGTTTTCTGGTATTGTAGCAACTCTGTTAGATGGTGGTAGAACAGCTCACTCGCGATTTAAAATTCCAATTAATTCAGATGTAGATTCTACGACTCATATGTCGTTAGGGTCACCAGCAGCTAAGTTATTGAAGGAAACTCATTTAAAAATTTGGGATGAAGCACCCATGACTAAATGTAATGATACTGATGTATTATTTCAAGATATAATAAAAAATAAATTATCTTTTAGAGATAAAACTTTGATATTCGCAGGAGATTTTCGTCCGATATTACCAGTTGTAGTTAATGGGTCACGAAATGATATTCAGCTTCAATTAAACACTTTTCAATGTAGCCAAACTTTACTCAACTCCAGTTGGCTCATAATATGAGAGCTCACGATGATTTAGAGTTTGCTCAATGGGTATTAAAGGTACGCATGGATTAGCTAATGAAGATAGTAAAGACCACATTGAACTGCCTCAGCGATGCATTGTAGATAATTTAATTGTAGACCATATTTTTGGTGTTTCCCTTAACACAAATTATTATAAAGTTATTTAATGAAATCTATCCTTACTCCCAAAAACGATGATCGTTTTCAATTGAACGAAAAAGTTGTCAAGAAAATTCCCGGCCTGCCTAAAATGTATGAAAGTTCTGACGTAGTGGTTGAGGACAATCATAATGATGTTTTGAACTATCCTGTAGAATTTCTACATTCTATAACGCCTGCAGAATTACCACCACACATTCTAAAATTAAAAGTTGGTTGTATAGTAATGCTATTAAAAAGTTTGAACCCGACTGTAAGGTTGTGCAACGGAACCCGTCTTAATGTTAGAGCGTTAGCTTCACGTGTCATTGATCCTGAAATTATTTGGGGTAACCATGTGGAACCAGAGTTTTCATTCCTCGAAGTCGGCTCCAGCCGTCTAACAGTCAACTGCCTTCTAAATTTAGTCGGCTTCAGTTTCCCATTCGCATAGCATTCGCTATGACAATAAACAAAAGCCAGGGACAAAGTTTCGACAAAATCGGTATATTTTTACCTAATCCTGTGTTCACCCATGGACAGGTCTATGTTGCCTTCTCTCGAGTTCGAAGATTCGATGATGTAAAAATTCTAATTATCAATACCACTGAACAAGGCTTGAAAGGTGATAAATATTTGTGTGATATCCTGATGATTAATCTGTGATGTATAATAGAGAATATTTATTTTTAAGTAAAATTTGCCAAATTCTCGGATAAGTACTCATTGTAAAATTACAATTTAAATATTTCCTAATATTATTTTTGATTTAGCCGATTTGATTAAAGACAATTTCATTCATATTAAAATTAGTAAGTACTTATCTACCTGTCAAAGTAGAGAAAAAAGACTAAGTGCTTAAAACAAAGAGGTTTACAAAGAGTAAACCTTAAAATATGTTTTGTTAATTTGTCTTAGTTTATTTTGAATGTTGATTTAAAATTAAAATCATTTGTGTAAAAACTTTTGCAGTTTTTATTTACTACATTAATTAAACACAACGAACTGTGTCATATTCCAGCTCATATTATTTTAAACAAGGAATATTCTTATTGTTGACCTTAGCTTTAAATTAGTCGAATACTCTTATGCAACTAACTAAATGATTGATTTGTAAGAAAAAAGACAAAAAGCGTTACTCCAATACAGGTAGAAACTGTTTTTTTTTAAATATAATAATATTATGAGACCTACAAATATTATAAATTTCTAAGCTTGCAAGAATGGATGTATGTTTCCGAATCTTGAATGAAATTAGGCTCGCGGATGGATTAAAATTAGAAAAACACGTCATAACAAAACCGTATTCCATGCAGTCAATTTAGTCAAAAAAGTTACATCTAAATAAACAACCGAACTAATTAATTTGATGGGATGATAAATACAACGATATATTATACAACTGTTTGTTTCTTTAGAAATTGAAAAAGATGATGCCCCTCAAGAACTATCTTTTACAAGTACTAAAAAAGACAAAAAGCGCAAGTCTGGAACTTCAAAAGTCGACATTGAAAAAACTAAAGCAGGTGGGCTAGGTTTTGTCAATTTAAGTTACCATTAACTGATTTCGCTAAAACAGGTAACATAGTTGGTATCGGGGGTGATTTCCAACCTCAAAAGTGTGACGAGACTGCAAGGACGCGCGGGATTGATCTGATCTGATGAAAGAGCCCCACCTATATTATTTTCTTCCGTATCGGTATTAGATGTACCTTTATCAGACTTGCGTTTTTTGTCCTTTTTGTTACTTTTGAATGAGACTTCTGTAAGAACATTTTCATTGGCGATATCTAAGAGAAAAAAACTTTAATATTAGTTTATAAGGATAAATTATCAGAAATAAAATATTTCGTATTTTCCGAAAGTTTGCCAGGGTTAAAAATACCTGCACATAATAAATACTGAATAAGCAATAAATGCAAGCTGAATTTATATTTAAGATGTGCAATCAGTTTACGATAAATATTAGTTTTAATATATATATATATAGGTAAAAATATTTCGATCGAATAATAAAATAAATAATAAAAAATATTAATTTCAACACCAATATACCTTCGTTATAAATAGCTTCAATGCTGCTTTCATTCATTGAGTGTTTCTTCTTTTTCTTTTTTTTCATACTAGCGTTTAATGATACGTTAGAAATATCTTGTGGAATTTCGCCTCCTAAGACTTCAGTATCCAATTCAATCTTCTCTGCAACATCTGAAATTTACATTTTATGTTATTTTTAGTGTTAATTATAATTTTCATATAGAAATCCAAACAATAAATACAAATTTGAGTTTGAATACCGCACGTGCTTCGAAGGATTTTTGAACCGCCTCCCGTAAGTTGGAAGTCATACCACTAACAATTAAGTGAAATTTTAATATTGTCGGTCACTTGATTAAGCAATAACATTTTGGGTATTGTTTCTGACTAAATCAAATATGCAAAATGTCCTACCTGCATTATGTTCTTCATTGTCAATGTTCGACTTGCGTTTTTTATCTTTTTTGGTGCTCTTAAATGATACTTCAGTAGGTGCATCATCATTTGCAATATCTATATGAACAAAAAAGGATAAATTATCAGAAATAAAGTATTTCTTATTTTCCAAAAGTTTGCCAGGGTTGAAAATACTTGACTGCACATAATAAATACTGAGTAAGCAATAAATGCGGAATTGCAAGCTGAATTTATATTTTTTATGTGCAATCAGGTAACGATAAATATTAGTTTTAATATATAGGTAAAATTTTTCAATTGAATAATAATATATATTATAGAAAAAAATAATTTGAACACCAATATACCTTCGTTATAAATAGCTTCAATGCTGCTTTCATTCATTGAGTGTTTCTTCTTTTTCTTTTTTTTTATACTAGCGTTTAATGATAAGTTAGAATTATCTTGTGGAATTTCGCCTCCTAAGACTTCAGTATCCAATTCAATCTTCTCTGCAACATCTGAAATATCATTTATGTTCTTTTTAGTGTTAATATAATTTACATATAGAAATCCAAACAATAAATACAAATTAGAGTTTGAATACCGCACTTGCTTTGAAGGATTTTTGACAAATATTTGTGAACCGCCTTCTGTAAGTTGGGTACATCAATAAGCCAAAACGGTTTTTCGCTTCAGAGCAGCACTGTTTGCGGTGCAAGACTCAAGTGCGTTTGACGTATAGACAAAATGTCGTCATTATGACGTATTACAAATATTTTTTTAATTTTATACATTTACTTACTTAGTCTGAGGTTAGAAGAATGTGCAAATACCTAAGCATTGTATAGTGTAGATGATAAATCATTATTACAACTTCATATTGGTATTAGGCTCGCCACTTATTACGTGGGACCGACAATAAAATCGCTATGTGTGGGCTTATAATATGTCTCTGCCTCCCCCTTCGGGGAAACTGGTGTGATTGTACGTATGTACATTAGCATAGTAAGTTACAATTCACAGCAGTCCACTCTTGGGGTCGTGGGTTCGATTCCTACACAGGAAAAATCTTTGAGTGCATGAAAATGATTATGTTCTGGTCTGGGTGTTTTCTATGTATATTAAGTATGTATTTACAATATATATATATATATATATACGTTTATCCGTTTTTAGTATTTAAGTTAAGTTCTTAATGATACTTATGGAGGAACTACATAATTGAAAATTAATTGTTTATATATAATTATAATTCACACACAGCATGCATTAAATATAACGCATAAGTAAAATAAATATCTTCATATTTACTAGTTTCGGTACTGAGTGCGTCTAGTGATTGTTTTTTCTTTTTCTTCTTCTTCAAGCTTGTGTTTACTGATATATCCATTGAATCAGAAAAATCACCTCTCGAGCCTTGAGTATCTACTACAATTCGAATTTCATCATTACTATTGTCTTCAATATCTATAAAAGAAATAAAATATTTATTATTAGCCTTAATATTAATTTCTTGATGCCTTAGAACAGCTTGTAATGGTGCTTACATAAAAAATTATATGCTTTTGTGATAAACTATAAGTTATATTCTACTAAAATTTTAACTGTTCAGTATAATTATAAGTCGAAATTTTAACTAGAAAAAATCTACTGATCCACGGTAGTCTGTGTGGAATTCGAATCCACAACTTTTAGATAACTAGGGCCCAGGGTCTGCTCACTGGTGTAATTAAATTTTAGCTGAATATCAGTTATTACATGGGGCGACTGCCAACTGACATTTGGAACCCAGAGAGAACGATCATTCTATGGTTAAAACAGCTGTCAGGTTATAAGAAAGCACGGGCTTGCTAATAGCGATTTTCAAAAAATTTCATGACATGACAATTTCGATTATTTTCATATGATTGTTTGACTATAGTGAAAATCTTACTGTACTCACTTGAAACTTCACTCATTCTTTGTTGCTTCTTGGGGGTTTCTTTATTTTGAGAATTACTCTCTTTCTGTAAGTCATCTGAAAACCATATCACTTAATTAAATACTTCATTAAGTCTCTTACACTTTCTGAGAAACAAACCTAAAGCAAAGATTGCCTAAATATCGAACAAAAGGAGGTAGTATGAAAAAAAGTGAATAAATGTATTAATTAATTTTAAGTTTTAGCATGCCATAATTCAAACTGTTTATAAATGTAAAGGATTAAAATATAACTTACCAGCATTACTTAGTATATTGACTTTGCCTGGAGTCCGTTTTAGTGGAATAAAATCATCTTCATTATCTTTTTTACTTTTCTTGCTTGATGCCATAAGTTTTGTATCAATATCAACGTCACAGCTATCTTCAGAAAACAGCAATTGCATATTGATCGAATCTGATGAATCGTAATTGTCAGCGAAAGTATTACTGTGTTTTGTATTTTTTTTTGTTTCAGGGTTCTTATCAAAAGGTTGTGCGGCATCTACTACATCTATAGCTTTAGGTTTTTTTATTTTTTTAGGAGTTTTAATTGATGTTAGATTTAATTGATCAACAATTAAACCAACAGGTTTCTGTTTGATTTTTTTGTTCAGATTTAATGAGTGATTGTGTGTTTTGACTTTGTTTTTAGTATTCAATTGATTAAGGACAGAGTCATAACTTCTTGCTATTTCAGAATTTTCGCTTATAGATGAATCATCATCAAACTCTGCATCGCCCAAAGGATCTTGTGTTTGATTGGTTTTAGTCAGTGAGGCATTCCTATCTAATTCTACTTCTTCAATATTCTGCCTAATCTGGACTGTAGATATATTTAAGTCTTTTAATGGAGTTTTAGGTTCTAATTTGATTTTCATAGCTAAAGGATCATCTTGAGTAGTGTGGTCTTCCATTGTTATACTGAGTTCTTGTTCCTTGTTAACACTTACATTACACAAAGAGGTAGAGTGACTAATAGGGTTAGAATATGTTTTTTTAGATATGGACTCATTTAGATTAGAATTAATTGCACTATCTTCGTGAGTGGAATTTAGTCTCCTTTGTTTGTTCTTACCAACGGGAGCAATTTTATCTTCATCAGAATCATCTGATGATTCTAATCTTCTAGTGGATTTTTTCAGACTTTGGTCTGATTCATTTAATTTATGTCGCGACTGATACATTTCTCTAGACGCTTTTTTCTGTTCTTTAGACTTGCGTTTATCATACTTCTTTTTAGAGTTTTTGCTCATAGTTAGTTCGTTAGCACTTAAAGAAAGATCATCGCCTGATCCACTGAGCAATTCATCGTCGTCTTCATTAGAGCTAACTACAAAAGAATCCTTTTCATAATCAGTATCGTTTGATATGTCATCATCTGAGTCCAAAGTTTCGCCTTTTTCCCTTATCTCATTTTCTTCTTCATATTGTCTCTCAGATTCATTTTGACTGTCACCAGATTCATAATCATCTTCAGCAACATCAGCTTCATTATCTAATAATTGACTTGAAGAGTCTTCTTCAGTAGAATCACCAGACTGTTGAGATATTTCGCATTTACTGCTTTTACTGAAAGATTTTTTTTTATCATTTTTGTTACTAGTGGAATCAATTATTGAACTATTTATGTGCATACCAATTTTGTGAAGTTTCTTTTGTTGGATTGGTGTACTAGTTGAATAATCTAATGACAGATTTTTCTTGTCTATGATTTGCAGTTTGCTTATATCAGTACTGGCAGATTTTGATAAATGCTCAGAAGATAATTTGCTTGGCGTTTTGGAAACATTATTTTCATTATACGAAGTATCTTTGATTTGAGAAATAATAAGAGTGCTTTTATTTTCATTTTCTATTTGTTGCTGTGAAGACTGAAGTGATGTCAACAATATCTCTTTTGATTTATCATGTTTTTTTAAACTGTCTTCCATTCGTAATGTAAGGGATTCAGATTTCCTTTCGCTAGGATTCTCTAATTCTGCAACTTCACAAACTAAGTTATTAGGAATAGTAACATCAACATCCATTGGTTCACAGCTATTATTTATGGACACTCTTGATGTACTCAGCTTATAAGTAGACTGATTTTCATCAGTGCTGTTCATGTTCTGTTTTTCTAAAGGTTTTAAAGTTTCTCCTGTTTCTACTTCAGGAACACACTGGTCTCCAGAATCTACCTGTACGTCTATGTCATTAGAATTTTTTCGTTTAGTTTCCGAGTCAGAGTCTTCAAAAAACACAGTAGATTGCAGAGTGTTAGTAGATGGATTATCTGACAAGAGATTTACAGTAGAATTTGTGTTAGTATTTTCTTTATTTTTCTCAATTCTAGGTGAACACATTGGAGATTTACTATTCAAATCATTTTTGAGGGGTGCAGATAAATGTTCTGATGAAATTGAGACCTCTAGAACTTGGGCACCATCACTAGAATTAAGTTTTATTTTCGTTTCGGAATTATTTTTACTGGCATCATTTTTATTTGATTTCATTGCATTCTTTCCAGTATTGTCTTTTGCGTTATCACCATACCCAGAAAGATTAGTTTGCAAGGAGTTTAAATCAGTTGATGTATTTTTATCTATGCTTGGGCGGTTACTATAAAATGTGTCTTTATTCACTTTAGTTTCATATGTAGATGTAAGAGATTTAGTTCGGTGTCTTTCTTTTTTAACATCATCAGAAGCTACTATTGATGTAGTGCTTCTATTTAAGTGAGATGATTTGCTTGGCTTTTTGTCAATTTTATTTATCATGATAAGACTTTCATTCGAAATGTTCAAATTTGTTTTACTTAGATAATTAGAATCTGCATTCTCTTTTGTTTCACTTATATCATTTTCGGTCGCATCTTTTATGTAGTCTTCCTTATTTTCTTTACTCTTTCTTTTTTTCAATAGCCTTGGACTTTTTCTTAAGGAAACATTATCGTCTTCAGTTAAAACATTTAATGACTTATTATCAGATTCTTCTTCTATTACAGTAGTAACAATGCTTGGCACTGAAGATAGCATGCTCTCTATAAAAATATCAATATTTAAAAACATAGCTTATAACAATGGCAATAAAAAAAAGCATTATAGTCATTATTTTGTAAAGTATTACCTTGTTTGTCCATGCTGGATGTAGAGTCCTTTCTTGTGCGCCTAGTTTGTCTGGCAGGGGTGACAATGGTTTCATTATCACTTCCTGAAAAAATATTTTACTAATATAGTTAATTAAATCTTATAAATCATGTAAGTAGTGGGAGTAGGAGTAGTGAGTTAGAATAGTTAGCCAACCTGGAGGTTAATTCACTCGCTATAGTACAAAACAGCAATTTTTTTAATCTGACAACTCATTTTCACTTTAGGAATAACTTAACAACATTGGGAATGTACGTTTTTAAATCCTACCTTATGAACTATTATTTTTAAACTTATATATTAGTTGAAGACAAAAAACAATGATAAAAACATACATTCTACCTATTTGAAACTCAAAATATGGGAGTAATAATGATGTTAGTCTTTCAATGCAACAAGCAACAAATTAATGTAAAAAAAAATTACCGGCCGAATTGAGAACCTCCTTCTTTTTGGGAAGTCAGTTAAAAAAGGGTTTCCAAAATGAGATTACCATATAAATTTTTTTTGTACATATTAGTTTATAAAAATATTTATATCCATGTTATACAGCCCATATCCTTGAAATTTTTTTATTAATAATTGCTAAAAAAATTATCAGTATACATATCAACTCTACAATAAGAAGATATTATGGAATTACTGAAATTTACCATAAAAAATTATTTGGTTATGGCGATACTCCATAAATATCATTAGTGTCCATAAATATCGTAAGGGCAATATCTTTGTTGAAATATTGTAAATTTTTTGGAAAACAGACATATTCATTTGTCTATTCTAAGATATTTTGTTACCTATGAAAAGCAACAAAACGATTGAGTATAGATTAGCATTTTTGTTTATAGATATGTTAACTTACCAATCTGAGAGTTTCTTCTGGCAGCTCTTTTTGCTCTTGGTGAATTAGTAACTTGAGTTTCAGAAATTATACTGCTGTTAGATTTGACTCTAGTATTTCTTCTTGACGGTGTTGCTACTTTTTCATCAGCAGCCTCCACAAGATCTTTGACTTTCTTAGTGGCACTTTTAAAACTGCTATCAGCAACTAACAAGCAAAAAAATGTTTGTTAGAGTTGTATAAGTTTCTTGTTACATAATTGTTACTTACAAAGAAACTGAATTTCTTTAAAAATAACAAAACAATGCCTATGTGAAAATATAAGAGTCACAATAATATTTGAAGTATCTATGTATTTCAGTCTAAAATACATGTTAAATAATTATAATGATAAGAGTTCTAAAATACTGTATACAATATAACAGTAACAGTTTGTGTTACTCTTAAATAAGAAATTAAGATGTCCTTGTTAAAAAGTGAAAATTTGGTGCAGGACTGAATCTATACAGATGTCTAGAAAGAAATACACATTAAGGAGTTGTTTTATTAAAAAATATAAAACTAATAGCTATCAAAGTGAACATACTAAGGTCTACTAGGTCTAAACACTATCTTATCTTATAAAACATTTGTCAAGTTTCTAAAAAAATAATTTATACCATATGAGGTGGCATAACAACCAACTTTATGAATTAAGCCAAACATGATAACCTGAGTAAAATATATAAAAAACTATATTGGGTGATTACTTACCATTTTCATCTATGAGTTCTAGTTGAGGCTTAGCTGGTTTCCCTCCCCTTTTTTTTGTTGGAGTGGCAGGTCTAGGCGAGTTAGTATCTTCTAATTGTTCTACAGAGAGCCGACGTCTCAACCGCGTTAGTGGTGCTAGAGAATGCATATGATAAGAACATTGAAATACAAGCTACGTAGTAAAAAATAGGGGTGCTATTAAGCAAATTAAAATTGAGAACTTCTTACAACAGCATTGTTATATAAAAAAATCCTTGCAAAAACGCAATAGCTTGGCAGTTTTTGGTCATACTAACCAAAAAGTTTTAATATGTTTATCAGTAGTTGATATAACGCTGCTTCAACATGGGTAAACTTAAACTTAGTTCTAGAACAAAGCAAGAGTAGATAACGCAAATCAGAGAAATTCTGATAGCGCGCTTGATGCAAGATATTTCGCATCCACCCATGCTTTCTGCACAAACAGTATTTAGGTGCGCTTCTAGCATTAAATGATACGTACCACTAACTCCACTATCTTCATCCATTGTAAACACTTTAAAACCTAAGTATTTAAAAACCGCAACGATTCAATTCTCCGATTAAAAACACGTGTACGAAATCAAATTTAAAATCTCCCTTTGAGACCGCTACTGGAAAAACAGCTGTTGGGTATCGGTCGGTACGACGCGCGATTGAAATTTTATTCTCTTTGGTTGGACACAAGCGACAACGAAAATGTCAAACTGTCAAAAACAGACGCGTTCTCAAGGAGTTAATAACTTTATGGAGGGAATACTTGGAGTCGCGAATTCGGTCCGAGCAAAAGGTTCATTCTGAGGGAGTTTGTCTCTTTCTATGTAGGATTACCACAACAGGCAGGATTGTCTTAGTTTTTCTATTAAATTTGTATGTATAGTAAATAATATTTATAGGGTATGGGTTTTTATAAGATAGATAGAATATACTTTATTTGCAACACACAATCAGATGATACAGTAAACATATTAACAAAAAAAAACTAGTGTATATGCGAATAGGCGGCCTCATTGCTGAAAGCAATCTTTTCAAGGGCGCCTAGATGTAACAAATTTCCACAAGGAGTGGGCAGGGCTAGTAAGACACAATAAATTAGGTTTATGACATGTTTATATACTGAAATAAAAGATGCAATAAAAACATTAAAGGTAAGTTCAAATTGTAGCTAAATAATATAATATAAATAAAAAAATGGTTGCCTGTAAAGTCGTTTTTACGGGCGAAGATTTTACGTGACAACGTCTTTTTCTCGGTAGAATATTTATTGATATGAATATAATTAAATTGCACAATAGGAACAAGGAATTCTAGTGCTGCGCGCGCGGCAGACCGATCATAGTTGAGTGGGAGAGAGACGCAAGGCATTCGCCGGGCCTCTCTCTCGTTCGGTGACTCATCGTAACGTTACCGAGCGTTACACTTTTTCATAAGTGACTCCCAGCCGCAACCTAATTTAAGACGTTGTCACGTCAAAATAATATACACACATATATAATTATAAATAAATAGTACTAACTAACATACGTACGATTATAAAATATAATATACATAAATACATACAATCTATGCACTAAAAAAAGTTGCACTAAAAATTTAAGTATCAATTAGCAAGAGATTATTTTTATAAGAATTTTTAGACTTGGCTAAATTTGGGAAATAATTTAGAAAGTCTATATAATATAATTGTGTCATGGAATCATAGTGACTATAATCCATTACACCTTGGATGATTTCTGTGACACTTCATCGTGTTCCGAACTATGCGTTTTTTGTTTGAAAAACAAAAACAATTTTAATGTATAATATTTTTATTTTATGGTGACGTTATTACGAATAATGTAAAAATTGAATACCTTAAACTTATATAACAGAAACAGTCTCGCTTCGTTTAATTTAATGAAAAATAAAATAAAAAAGCACATAAATAAAATACGTATGCAATTCGTGGCCATGGAACGGAACGTAGAAGGAGCATAGGGCGGTCATCTTGTGATCGTTCGACAATCGCTTGAAACTGCAGAGATTATATTAGAGGACAGGGAGCGGTACGTCAGAATAGACAGGTGGAAAGACGAACTGATAATACTTTTCGGCGATAGCGACTCTTCGAGAGATTCTGACAGTAATTTTTCAGAAAGTGACCAAAGAATGAAGTCTTTTAAAATTCTGTTGTATTTTACCTTAATAAAACAGTGCAAAATATACCGTTTATGTATTTATGCACAATAAACTTTCAATATAATACATATATACCAACAATATTTGCTTATTACCAACCAGTTTTGGTTTATTTCAATCGATTTTATATCCTTATAAATTACTATCGATTGTCGGATATATTAGATACGATTTCATTAAAGGACATCTCTACAAGTGTCAAAAATCGATCTGTCGATAGGTGAAATGAACTTCTTGGCGGGAAAGTGAAGAGTCATGTCTGCAGTTTTGTTTTGTTTTCTAAAATTTGGGATATTTCTAACATTACTGTGTAATAACGGTGGATTATTAAACGTTAAGTGATTGTGAACATACATGAGTGTTAGTAAATCAAACAAAACAGTGCAACATCACTTTTCAAATTTTCTCTCAAGAAGTCAATGTGAGATCTCAGTAT
The DNA here is from genome assembly GCA_949126915.1 of Musotima nitidalis. Lineage (NCBI taxonomy): Eukaryota > Metazoa > Arthropoda > Insecta > Lepidoptera > Crambidae > Musotima > Musotima nitidalis. The sequence goes on from OX421419.1 coordinate 6,561,572, forward strand.
AGTCCCACATCTTTACTGAGGACTCAAGGGGCTTAGGGGAGGGTATCTCATTTACCATTTATTATCTTTATCACCACTCATTCTCATTTACTATGAATTATATATTATTATTATATCACTTACTTGACACTGGCTAAATGTGCTAGACGCACAAAGCCATTATTTAAAAAAAAATATCATAGGTGAAATGGACTATAAATGTAATTACACTTGACCGAATTTAGAAACTAATTTATTTAGCCTAGCCGGCTGAATTTAGATTTTTTTACGGCAGAGGAGGGCAAATGATGTAGCGGGTCACCTGATGTGGCTATTAAATAATTTGTGACCTGATGGCAAGTAATCACCGCTGCCCATGTCATAGTCATACATACATTAAAAAAAAAAGACTCCAGTCTTGGCTACATACGTATATATGTAAGTGTGGTGGTTGGTAGAAAGAAAATAAAATGTTGTTTTAATAATCATTTATTATCATGTCATGAAAGACAAAAATAAAAAAGGTTGAAATTTTCTTAAAATTAAGCGAATGGAGTAAAATCTATAAGTTGCTGAATAATATGGTTTTATGCAGCTTTTGTCGCGTAGTTGACCTTGAACTCAAGTGTTTGATGGTGTCACATCTTTCGTGATTCTACATCCGCATGTTTAAAAAAATATTAAAAATAGCTTTTATGGTTTGTGTTTCGTGCAAATCGTCACATTCAATTCCCTGTGTTAGAAAATTTGGAAAAAGAGTAGAATTTTTGTAAGAGAAGTGTTCCAAAATCGCATTCATGAGACGTTTTTTGTAATTGTTTTTCGATGTGGTTAAATTACCATGCCTAAACAATTTTTCCAAGACAGCAATTTAAAAAAAATACATTTAGAAGGAAAACACAGAGCGCCTCTGTTTACAAAATTAGTGAAAGCGGAATAGCTGTTTACATCAACTGTTTAATTGTGGAAGGAAAACTGAAACAAATATTAAACAAGTTTTTTATAGTCTACAATAGACCCGCCAACTCAGATAGATGGTCACCCTAGTTGTTTTAACACGTTCGACATTAACCTGACGTGCCGATTCCATTTTGTGAATGACATAAGATCTTAGTGTTGCCACTTTACACTACCCTTGACTTTATGGTTAAAACTGGTAAAGTTGTTTCCAACTAAATAAAACTTGTTGAGGTGACAGCACTCCGTTGAAGTGATTAATATGCAATTTCTAATAAATTTATATAAAAAAAGTATATACCTAAAGTTAATTACTTTGTTAGAGGGTAGGTACTTTCTTATACAGCTATGCTATTTATATACATTTTCGCATATTCATATAATAAGGAATAAAATAGAATTTGTAGTTTAATTGAAAGTACATTGAAATGTGATAAATTTAATATTTATTAATTAACTTGGAAATTTCAATTTTATATGTCTGTCTGAAAGAATGTGAGATAGTGACAACATGCTGCAGTATGTACCTCTCCTTCTCTAAAAAATTAGGACCGGTTTTGATGTTCATAGTAATCTGTCCCTATAAATATAAAGTCCTTGGTTCATAGTAATCTGTCCCTTTAGATATAAAGTCCTTGCGCGTGCTACACAGACTAGGTACTTAGGTACTACCATAGACTCATTGCCAATAGAATAAGGATGTAATACTCAAACAGCATTGAGAACTCGTGACTGAAAAACGAGCCGCGATGTGTTTAATTCGGAGGGCTTATATTTTTTCTAATACAATGACGAGCACACATTTTCTCACGCCTGCTTGTGAAATTTGAAATGTGATTGCTACTGATATAAAATGGTTAATATCCGCCATGACACAGCCACCGAGCAACTGTTAGTAGGCAATTAAAAAAGACGCCAACTATGTTATTCATGTCTTGAATACAAAGCTATTAAAGGGGTAACTTTTTTCTATCATCAATAGTTATGTACATGGAGATGTCATGTTAGCTTAGGGCGTAAGCCAAAACTAGCTAGCGTTTTCGCGCGAAATATTTACTTATGATAAATTAAAAATAATTTCTGAAAAAGGCTGTAATATCTACTCTTTTGTCAAACAGATTAGTTGTATAGACAAATTACTATATTGCCGCCACGCATGGCAGGCTTTTCCTTCAACTTTAATGTCTGCCTGCAAGTCTGCACAAATCAAGCTCGTTTTCCCGAAGCTCGTAGGGGTAGGCAGAGGCATGTAGTACGTCCACGTTTCGCTATTTATAGATATAGTTGGTCCCAGCGGCAATGGGTGGCGAGGCTATTGCCGCTAAACGGGCTATTCTTAAATGATCATAATTGATAATACTTCATTCAACCCAACTCTCTGACCAACATCCACTTATGCCGAAAGAAACATGTGGTAATATTATAAATATTAGTAATGATTTTAAAATTAAGATTTATGAGTATGTAACTGGGTAGACAGGAAGAGAACTACTGAAAAAGATATGTATTGAGTACATAAAAAATTATACTCGTATGATCGAAAAGACGTTAATGATTTGATGGCGACCAACTGAGTTGAATGGAACAAGGAGCATGCTGGACCAAACGCAAATGAACTTGGGGTAGGGCAAGAGAGAGGACACGGTGGAGCACACCACCGCGGTCTGCCTTATGTATGCGGACATAGCATGCTCAGGAAGGAACATGAATGGTATTTAGTCAGTAAAAGTTTGACACACCCTTCCGCTCCACCCATAGCGGGAGACGACCCTTTGATGATTTTCAAAAAAGGGTAAAGTAAAAGAAAGATATAGATAGTAAAACTTAATTTTTTAACTAAACAGTAATTGTAACTAATAAAACTACTTATGAGCAGTAATTAACTAATTAAAATGAGCAGTAATTAATTTAATTAACAGTAATTAGCTTATGGCTTAATCCAGTTCAGCCAAAGTAGTTAATATTAGGCGAGTCAAAAAGTAAAAGAAAATAATAAGAATAAAAATGTTATTTGGTGCACCATAAAATTAAAAATCAAAACTAAAAAGAATTTACAAATGTTTATATGATGCACCAAAATGATCCAACTCAGTATATGCTAGTCCTGTGTTCTAGCGCTGGTTTTCAGCTGGGCCATCTTGGGTACATCTTATACATTATAATTATTTACAAAATGTTGCTAAAACTAAACTTAAACTGTAGCAAAAAATAAAATCTAAATATCCGGTACAATAATAAACAAAAAGGCAAACAACATCATACTGAAAACTGTAAAAAATATTATATAATTTAATCATTCGTAATAAATAGAAAATTAGTAATGAATGCTCTGCGACTACTTACTGTGGAGTTGATTAAAGAGTAGGATATTTGTATATTTAAATTTGAAGCTTGAAATACTGCATGAATTCCTTAAAGGTGGCGGTAAATCGTTCCAACATTTCGAGGCAGCATAACGAAAGCTACCTCGAAATGCTGCCGATTTGTGTTGCGGGCAAGTTAGGCGCGTCGCCCCCCTGACAATTCTCTGAGAAAATGTTTTTGACAATGAACTATGCCAAATAATAGAGTGGCGTAATGCAGAGTAAGGCAAACATTCATTTTTAATAATTTGCTTTTATTATGGATGGAGTCACGTGTGAACGAAGTGGCACTGGGTAACAGAACCGTAAGCCAGCATTTTGTACACGTTGTATTAAGCTTTTGGACCTTTTTAATAAGCAAGGACTAATTACATTATAAGCATAGTTAAACTTCGAAAGATCTCAGATCGAGGCTAACCTTCTCCCGATATGCGGGGCTCTGTCGGGAGTGACAAATAATTCCCTTGCTTCTCGTGGGAACGCAATGAGTTATAAAAATAACCAAATTGGCGGCGACGTGGTTCGCAACTCGTCACGTCTCGTTACCCGTGGGGGCGAAAAGTGGATCGCAGAGAGCCGGTTTGCTACGTTGAATGTTAGAGGGGGAATGGATGGTAAGGTTGATGAAGTATATCAGATGATGGATGCAAGACATTTGGATGTGTTATGTGTCACTGAGACAAAGCGGAAAGGATGTGGAACCACTCAGCACGATCGCTATACAGGATATTGGTCTGGAGTATCCAGAACCAAGCGAGGCTGTCAGGGAGTAGGTCTTCTCCTTTCTGCGAGAGTGGATGAGTGTGTAATTGAGTATGAATGTGTGAGTCCCAGACTTCTCTGGATTAGGCTGAAAATTGGACTCACTCGAATCTTTCTCCTAGGTGTATATGCACCAACCGAGGTGGGTTTAGGTGGGTCTACCAACGCCAAAAAAGGGAAAGACGAGTTCTGGGAAAGTATGAGAGAAGTCTTATCGAAATGCAAGAGTAATGAAAGAATTGTCATGTTAGGGGATTTTAATGCATGGGTTGGAGTCAATCGTGATGGATATGAACGAGTTTTGGGTGCGTTTGGCGACGAGAGGTGTAATGAGAATGGAAGAAGTTTGCTTGAATTATGTATAGAGTGGAATCTTTGCGTTGCAAACACCATGTTTGCACACAAAAAGATTCATATGTATACAAGAGAAGAAGGAAGAAGTAGAAGTATGATTGACTTTGTAATTGTGGATGAAAGGTTAAAGAAGAACCTTGTGAACACTCGAGTATGTCGCGGCGTTTACATAGACACGGACCATTACTTGGTGATCACCCGTATGAATGGTCTGTTTAAGCGTTGGCGACATCGGATCAAAGAGCCCACAAGTGTTCTAAAAAGAATAAAAGTAGAAAATTTGCAAGGAGACGATGTAAAAGAAAAGTATTACAAGCGTTTGGAAGAAAGGTTTGTGAAAAGAAATGTGAATGAGTTATCTTTGATTGAGGATTTGTGGGTTGCATTTAAGGAAAATATTGTTGATGCTGCAATAGAGGTATGTGGGGAGTGTAAGAGACGAAATGGAAAAATAAATAGAAATGTATGGATGGATAAAGATGTACAAAAAGTGGTAAAAGAGAAGAAAAAAGCTTGGTTGGATTGGTTAGCAGCTAAAGCTAACAGAAGTATGCAGAAAGCAACAGACGAGGATATAGAGAAAGTAAGAAGAGAGTATAAGCAATTGAAAGATTTAGTTAAAAAAGAGGTTAAGAGAAAGAAAGATGAGCAAAAGGATGAATTTGATAGAAGACTGTCTGACGATTTCCGGACAAATATAAAAGTTTTCTGGAAATCAATAAAGACAGCCCGAGGAAAAACTGCAGAATCGGAGCTGTCAAAAATCAGGAGTTTGGATGGAAGTATAGTAAAAGGAGAAGCATGTGTGTTAAAGAGATGGAAGGAGTAATTTGAAAGCCTCTTTGAAACAGATGATAGGGTACTTAAGCCAACGTGTCACGAAGTGGATGAAGAGATTGAAAGTGTTCAGGTTGATAGCATAAGCATAAATGAAATTTTGAATGGAATGAAAGAAATGAAATTAGGAAAAGCAGCAGGATATGATAGGATTTCCTTAGAGATGCTGCGGGCTGGACAGGGCCTGGTAGCTGGTCTGCTGCACCGCCTTTTTAACCTGTGTTTTACGAGTGGCCAAGTACCGAGAGATTGGTGTAAGGCGGTGATCGTGCCACTCTATAAAGGGAAAGGGTCGCAGCAAGACTGTAAAAACTACCGGGGAATCAGCCTTTTAAGTGTCGTAGGAAAACTATATGCAAAAGTTTTGATAAAAAAAGTGATACAAGTGACAGATGATAAAATATGGGATGTACAAGCGGGATTTCGAAAGGGAATGGGATGTACGGATCAGATCTTTTCCTTACGGTGCATAGTCCAAAAGTTCTTGGAGAAACACCAAAAGATCTATTGCACATTCATAGATTTGGAAAAGGCTTATGATAGAGTGGCGAGGAATGAGTTGTGGTCGGCATTGTCTCAAAATGGAGTGAGCAGTGTCCTGATACGGGCGTTAAAATCTCTTTATATGGATTCCAGCGCCTGTGTCAGGATTAATGGACGTGCACGGACTGGTTTAACATCTATAAAGGTGTTAGACAGGGATGTGTAGCGTCACCCTGGCTGTTCAACCTATTTTTGGACAATTGCCTTACTGGTTTGAAAGAGTGTGCTAAAGGGTTGAGAATGAACGAGTCGCTCATCAAATGCCTTCTATATGCTGACGACCAAGTTTTGCTTGCGTCGTCGGCTGAGGAGTTGCAGGAGATGGTGACGATAGTCCAAGAGTCGTTAATAGCGAAAGGAATGAAAGTAAACGTTAGTAAGACGAAAGTTATGGTTTTTGAAAGAGAAGACAAAGTGACAAATTGTGAAATTTTAATCGGAAGTGAGAAAGTAGAACAAGTGAATGAGTTTGTGTATTTGGGATCGAAATTTACGAGAGATGGAAAGTGTGAAAGCGATATCGATAGAAGAGTGAATGCTGGAAACATGTTGAATGGGGCACTTCACGCCTTTGTAAGCAGTCAGAAAATGTCTGAAAAGGCACGTCTGGCAGTTGATAGGGGTGTGTTGGTACCTACACTAATGTATGGAAGCGAATGTTGGTTATGGCAGAAGAAACATGAGAGTAAGATTAATGCAGTAGAGATGAGAGCACTCAGAAATATTCTTGGTGTGAAATTGAGTGATAGGATAAGGAATGAAGTGATAAGGGTTAAAGCTGGTGTTAAAGAAGATATAGTGACAAGAATTGAGAAAGGTTTGCTTAGATGGTTTGGTCATGTTGAGAGGATGAATGAAAGTAGATTAACGAAAGTGATTTATGATGGACAAGTGGATGGAAGTGTTGGGAGGGGAAGACCACGTAAGACCTTCCATGACCAAATACAAAAAATGTTAGAGAAAGGGCAGGTCAAAAGTACCCTAAACCGACGGGCGTGTATGAGGAGGTTAATGAGTGTGAATGAAGCTAAAAGTGTGTGCCAAGATCGTAGCAAGTGGAAGGATGTGATCTCTGCCTACTCCTACGGGAAAGAGGCGTGACATTATGTATGTATGTATGTAAACTTCGAAAGTATAAGAGCTTCACATAGTTTTATCCGGGCATCAATACTTAAAAAGCTTCTCGCACGGTATAGTACTTGAACCCTATAAAAACAGCTGTAAAACAGCATAATCCATCGTTATTACACATTACCTAATGTTCAAAATATCACAAATATTACAAAATAAAACAAAACTGCAGATACCTCGGAGTCAGATATAGTTTTAAGTTTAAAAGAAGATGTGGTGAATCTATTGCATTCAAAATATTGTTGCAAAGAATGGTCTACTACATTATCGTCTGGTAAAATGTTCATTGTGATGTAAGCTACAATGTTTAATTTTGAAGTCACCTATGTCTGTTTTAACATTTTTCCAGATCTGTTTAGCATTGTGTAAGTTTAAGTTGATTCGCTCGTTTATGTATGCAGATTTTTTGTTATAAATAGTAGAGTTTACTAATGTCTTTTAATCTTTATAGTACTTTTTGTGAGTATCTAGTTTAGTTTTTTTGTACCTGGAATGTGCTTTATCTCTTAGTTTCATCATTTCATTTACGGTGTAAGTTATCCATGGTGGAGATTGTTTTTATGGCAATTTTTTTTAAAAGGGGGCGCGGCGGTCAAATAGTGTGATAATTTTTTCATTACAAAGATTAACTATTTCGTCTATGTCATTCAAGTCAGCAAGTTTATCCCTGGCGATCATTTAATGGCCGGTATGTTATCCATTCAGGTAGGGGTTTACTTTTGTTGATATTAATTTGACAAGTTAAAAATGCATGCGCACTAAGGTCTGGTATATGATTGATACAAATGTTCCGTGTTAGGACACAACAAATATATAAATATTTCACTGGTATCATTAAAGTGAGTGGGCTCAGTAACATATTGAGTTAAATTAATTGACTTTAAAAATTTTTACAAACTTCTTGTCTTGGGACAATATACATTAAGTACATTCATATCAATATCACCCATTAAAATTAAATGATCGAAACGGACAAACGAGAATACTGACTCACTGATGGCCTCTTATCATAGTTTCGACATGAAGCCACGGAGGTCGATAAGCAGTACCGATTGTAATCTTTACGCCATTTATATTTATGCTAATCAAAATTTGTTCCAAAACTGGTGATTGTGGATGGTTAATACGTTGAGCTACGATCTCATGCCGAAGGTAGAAGCTGACCCCGCCCCCGCGCTGACGCCGTGTGGCGGCCGGCCGTGGAGAGTGCCACAGCCTGTAGCCCGGCGGCGCGGGCGCGCGCAACTCCTCGCCTTTGGCGCGAGTCTCGTTTATAGCAAGAATGTCTACATCCAGTCGTGTTACAGCTGCAATAAACTCATTATTTCATTCATTCATTATTTCTTTTTTTTTTTCGGAGGTAGGCGTGAAAACGTGACAAGTGTAGCTCTTCAATTAAACTAATTTAAATTTGTTTAAATAATTTATTAATTACTTACCACTATTTATTATACTTTATTAAACACAAAATAATCAATTGAAATAATAATTTTAATGAAGAACTGTTTTATTTGAGTGCATCACCTGCCGGCCACAATTTCAAACTCTCACCACAAAATATATCAGTTTTACCGAAGCACTAGACATGGAGAGCTCCCAGTCTGAGTTCCGTGCCATGCACAAATCACTGGCAGAGACATTGCTTCAAAAGATGGCAGATTTTAAAGAGCAGCTGAAACTGAAGAAGGATCCTGCATCAGTCGGTCAGTTGGCTTCTGATTTTTTAAACTTTAAGACTAATGTCTGGAGTATTTTGTCAGCTGTAAATCTCCATATTTCAAAGTTGGAAAACTTGGTGGATGAAATTGACATGCGGAGTCGTAGAAAATGTCTCCTTCTGTATGGTGTTCAAGAGGGTTCCAATGAGGATATGTGTACTGCAGTCTCCAATATAATTACTGAGAAACTTAAACTCAAAGGCGTCTCTTCTTCTTCATTTAAAGCTTGCTATAGATTGGGTGGAAGCCGTGAGGGCAGGCCTCGACCAATCTTAATAAGATTCGCAGCTCACTCCATGAAGTCTGAAGTCTGGAGAAAGAAGACATTATTCAAGGGTACTCCAATCGTCCTAGCAGAATTTCTAACGGTTAGACGACAGAGCTTGTTTATAGCAGCGCGTCAAAGTTTTGGTATCACAAACTGCTGGAGTATGGATGGCTGTATTTATGTGAAGTGCCATGACGGGGAGCGTCATAGAATCTCGTCTGAGTCGGACTTGACACGTCTGTGTACTTATTCCCGATCGAAGAACGACGCAGCAGTTCCATACGACGCAGCAGTTCCATCTGCTGAAAGTAAGGTTGCAGTCACGAAGAAACCAAAACGTGCGGTTAGACTAAAATAAGTTTTCTTTCTTCATTGTTCCGTTAATCGCTGTAACTATTGATATATGTCTACCCTTTACCAGGGCTTTATATTTAACAATTTTTTTATTAAGAATTCAGGTAAACATTTATTAGTTTTTGTACAAGTGTCACTGTCAAATTGTCATTCAACTTGTGCTTATTATGTCTTTTTTTACAGGCCTGGTATTAAACATTTTAAGTCATTCTCAATTGTTATAGCTCTCTGTACTCTGTATTATTCCTTCTTTGTTTGTTTTAACGTGTAACTTTTGTGAGCCGGTAGGTTAGCACTTAGATAAGTTTGTCATATATATTTTAAACTTAGTAATTTCTTAATTTTAAGTATATTTATATATTTTTTAAATATTTTATTCTGATATGGATGATAATGATTCCTTTTGCTCCTGTCTAAGTAGCAATGATTCGAATGATGACTCCTTTCATGATGCAATTTCTCTTTGTAATGTTGTTGAGAGTGGTTTTAGTAGTCAAAAAAGTTTTTAAATATCTGTCACATTAATGCACAGAGCATACCTGCTCATTTCAATGAATTTATAGACACTTTTTCTTTAGAATGTGTCAGTGCTGTTCTGGTTTCGGAGAGTTGGCTGAAACCCTGCTTAGAATCTGCTGCGTATGCTCTTCCTGGATTTGTTGCTATACGTAATGATCGCACTGGCAAGGGTGGAGGTGGCGTGGCAATCTACCTGCGTAGTAACATCTCCTATAAAGTTCTGGACATGTCTCCCTCCCTGTACTCGTCTAAAGCAGAATACATTTTTCTGGAGATCTGCATCAGTGGTGAGAAAGCTGTTCTAGGTGTCGTCTATTGTCCCCCTGGTGTAGATTATTTCAGTCAACTGGAGGCTGTTTTGGAACCGCTAAGTGTAAATTACGCGCATCATATTGTTATGGGTGATTTCAATACAGATCTTTTAAAACAAACCCCTTCCTCATCTAAACTTCTTTCTCTTATTGCTTCTCTAAACTTTGTCAATTTACCTCTCAACCCCACTCATCATAATATAAATTCCCCTGATTCTTGGCTTGATTTGATTATCACTTCTTCTCCCCATAATCTTGTAGCATACGCTCAGCATGATGCACCTGGATTCTCTCGGCATGACCTTTTGCTTGCTAGTTATAGACTACGTATTAATAAACCTAAACCAGTTGTGGTTTCAATGCGAAACCATGCCCGTATTGACGTTGATGCCATTTACAGGGATGCCTTAAGCATTGACTGGGACCCTATGGTGGCCTGTGTTACTCTTGACGATAAGGTGGACTTTTTTAATCGAACTATTATTGCACTCTTTGATGTCCATGCTCCTGTAAAACAAGTTAGGTTGAAACGTCCTCCTGCTTCATGGATGACTCGTGGTGTTCGAATGTATATGACAAGGCGTAACAGAGCTTTCCGAAAATTTAAGCGTGACAGATCGGAGGATAATTGGGAAATTTTTAGGGTTGCCAGGAATCGTTGCAATCAGATGGTGAGAGCAGCCAAGCGAAAATATATTCACAGTAATGTGGCCAAATCATCTTCGGCTGATATTTGGAAGTTTTTGAAGGGCCTTGGTTTCGGGAAAGTTGGGAATAATAATCTGAATTCCCAATTTTCTCTTGATGAGTTAAACCTTCATTTTTCTACTTCTTATTCTATTGATGACTCCATGAAGGCACAGACTCTCATTGAAATATCGCGATTGCCATCATTAGAGTCAACTTCTTTCAATTTATCTGGAGTGACTGAGGACGAGTTGAGAAAGGTGGTGGTGTCTATAAAATCTAATGCTGTTGGCTATGATAATATCAGTAGAACCATGATTATGGAAATTTTAGACCCGGTCCTTCCTGCTTTGTCCTACATCATTAATTTCTCCTTAAGCTCAGGATTTTTTCCAACTTGCTGGCGTAAAGCTTATGTCCGTCCTCTTCCCAAAGTACCCAATCCATCTGCTTTAAATAATTATAGACCTATATCCATATTACCTTTTCTTTCTAAAATTCTTGAAGCCACTGTACTTAAACAATTATCAACATTTGTTTACAAAAACTCACTTCTCTCCTCATTCCAGTCTGGCTTTCGTCCCGGCCATAGCACAAGCACAGCTTTGCTGAAAGTCACAGAGGACTTTAGAGATAGCATGGAACACGGTAAGATCACTGTGTTGGTTCTGATTGACTTCTCCAATGCTTTTAATACGGTTGACCATGACCTGCTCATTGCTATCCTATCCAAATTAAATTTCTCGAGGATATCCCTAGATTGGTTCAGGACTATCTTCGTGGTCGACAGCAGATTGTTAAAGACAATAAGCTATTTTCCAGTTGCTGTGATATAAAAAGTGGTGTCCCCCAAGGTGGAATTTTATCTCCTCTCCTTTTTTCTCTTTTTATAAATACTTTGGTTTCCTACCTTGGTTGCTCTCACCATCTATATGCTGATGACCTGCAATTGTATTGTGAATGTGACATTGCTAATATCAATACCGCAATTGCTCTCCTAAACGAGGATTTGACGACAATTACTAATTGGTCCAAAAGATTTGGCTTATTGGTAAACCCTTCAAAATGTCAAGCAATTATCATTGGTAGTTCTCGAAAGCTCTGTAAGTTAGATTTGGCTACGGTTCCGCTTTTGGTGCTCAATGACATTAGCATACCATTTAGTTCCAGTGTTCGGGATCTTGGCCTCCACATTGACTCTACTCTTAGCTGGTCTACTCATATCACTGAAGTCAGTCGGAAAAATACTGGTGCTTTGCGTGCCCTTCATAGGTTTAAATATTTTCTTCCTTTCAGCACTAAAGTTTTGTTAGTGCAGGCCTTAATTATCCCAATTATTGATTATGCCGATGTATGCTTTCCTGATTTAAACAAAGACCTTTTACTAAAATTGGACCGTTTGCAAAATAGTACTATTCGCTTTATTTTCGGAGTCCGTAAGTATGACCACATTCTCCCTATCGTTTTCAACTTAACTGGTTATCTATTCCTCAGCGTCGCCAAGTAAGGCTCCTAACTACCCTTTTTTCCATTTTACGTAATCCTGAGTTACCTGAATATTTACGCTCCAAATTCAGAACTCTTTCTTCTACTCATTCTAGGCAGCTTCGCTCGTGTGACAACTTTCTCCTTGCCACTCCACAACACAGTTCAGGTTTTATGTCGAACTTTTTCTGCATAAAAGCTATTCAACTTTGGAACTCTCTCCCTACTGATATAAGGTTGGCAGAAAGCAAGCCTACTTTTAAAGGGTTGCTCAAGAAATACTTTCTTGAGGAGTCATCATCCGATTGAGTCTACATATCATAATTAGTATTAATTTTGTGTATAGATTTATGTAGTTTATTAATAACACATATTTAATTCTATGTAAGTTTATATGTTTTCTTATTCGTACTGCCTCATACTTTTCTGCTAACCCAAAGGTTAACTGGTAGAGAATGCCTTGCAGCATTAAGTTCGCCTTTTGTACATTTTAATTTTAATTTGTGCGATAAAGTTTAAATAAATAAATAAATTATGCCTAGTGAATCCTTATTTAGTAACCCAACTGAAAATTTCTTACATTTTAAGAAGCGAATAGCAAACGAGTACACATACAGAGAGTATTTACAAGAATACCTAAATCAGAAATCATTTAATTAAAAATAACAATTAAAAAAAATATTATATAATTATTCTATGTGTTGTTAGTATCAGTTTTACAAAAGTATACAAATTATTAGCAATTACTTTAAAATAAAAGTGGAACAATATCGTAAAGAGACTGTTAGTAAACATTATATAATAAGATACCTGAAATGCATGAGAATAATTCACTTTAAAGTTATTCCTATAATCTCGTCTGCAACCAGGCCGTAAGAAAGAAAAAATCATTTAGTTATAGGCTTAATTCACTTAATAATGAAATGTTATACAATTTTGTATGCATTTCTAAACATAACACATATATTCGTAACATAACACATATAGACGACCGATATGGCGTGGAGGTCAGTATACCTGCACTTCACTCCAGAGGTCGTGGGTTCGATTCCCACACAGGACAAATCTTTGTGTGTATGAACATGAATATTTGTTCTGGTCTGGGTGTTTTCCTATGTATATTAAGTATGTATTTACAAAAAAAAAGTATTTAAGTATGTTTATCCGTTCTTTAGTATCCATAACACAAGTTCTTAGTGATACTTATCTTGGAACTGAAGAATTGGTGTGATTGTAAGAGAATATTATTATAATATTATATTCAACGTACCGACATATTTTAAAATTATTTATACACAACTTAGTTAAAATATATTTTGCTAAAGAAATACTAAACAATATAAATAATTCATATTTTTTTTAGAAATAATGTTTTAGGTTGTGCTATATTGTGTCGTATAATTTTTTTGTTAGAAATGACATCGGTAAATAAAATAGTTGATTTAAATTAAAATAAAATAAGTTTAATTGCCTGTATTCAGTACGTGATGTTTCACGAAAGTTATTGAAAAATATAACTCGAATCATTATGCAGTATGAAACAAGTTTAAGCATAATAAAGCATGTTGTTAAAAAAATAATAAGACACATTTTACCCCGAACTTCTTAAATACTTTGCATTGATTCGTGGTCAAATTCGTTAAAATTTATTCACGAAATCGTTTTTAGGTGCAGCTAAGACTCTATATATTTTTGGTAAATGTCCCTTTTAAGAGAGGGGTTAACGTTACTATATGTTCGTAATTCCTGAAGAGGGTCATCAGGAAGATATAATGCCATTTCTGTACCCTTGATGTATTTTTAAGTGCGGGCTCGGGCGGGTCTGCCGTCATCATTTGATAGTCTGAGAACTATTTAGGTACTTATTTACGTCTTCAATTTGTTTTTTCTATTTGTACATAGAAAGAAAAATCTGATGCAAGGTGTTACAGTACAATATCTTTGTGCTGTATCTACAATCTACATCGCAATCTTATGTTCCTTATCGCACGTTTAATGTCTATTAAATGTTTCTACTATCTGTTATCAACACGAAGTCGTTAGTATATAAGATGCACCTTTGGATAATTATAACCAGACTATACTACATCTTTTGTCTCATTTATACCTATTCATATACTGCCAAGAAGTTTGGCAAATTGGTGACCCCGACGAACGAATACGCAGCAAGAAACATGGCACAATCACCGTGCAAGGCGAACATAAATCAGCAAGGAACATTTGAAGTAGCTGCTGGCACCTTGGTTTTATCCCGCATTCCGGAATTTTGGAAAGACCAACCAAGATTATGGTTCACGCAACTAGAAGCCATATTAGCACCACAGAAGCAAGGAGACGAATACAAATACTGTACAGTAATAGCAAAGTTATCCAAGGAAGAAATACTACAAGTTAGTGACCTAATCACTTCACCACCGACTACAGATAAATACAAAAACATCAAGGAACGTTTAATTGATTGTTACGAAGAAACAGAACAGCGACAGTTTCAAAAATTAATATCAGAGACAGAACTAGGTGATCAAAAACCTTCGCAGTTATTACGTCAAATGCGAGTCCTCGGGAGAGGAAAAATCAGCGACGAAACAATTAAACTACTATGGTTCAGGCTTTTACCAACATCAGTTACTACGGTTCTAGCAGTTACGGATGACATGGAAATTGACAAACTGAGCCAAATTGCAGACAAAATAATAATGAATTCAAAAGTAACCGAAATATCTATAATTAGCAACGACACTTCAAACGACAACAATACAGCAGGCATTTTAGCCCAGCTCGAAAAATTACAGATAGATATTGACGCAATTCAGCAAGGTCAATATGGCTATCGACCCAACACGCACAATCATTTCAAGAAACGTCAACAATTCCCGATTATGAGGCCGAGAACAAACTATAGAGGAGCAAATCGATTTTGTTACTACCACGAAAGATTCGGAAAATATGCAAAGAACTGCATTAAACCATGCGGTTGGAAACCAATGACTTACGTGCGGAACCAGGGAAACGAATAAGAGCACAGACAACGGCGAAACTCTGTGCAATCCACCCATCCAATCGCCTCACCATTACCGACCGAAAAAGTGGTATGAAGTTTTTGATTGACACGGGCGCAAATATTTCAGTCATTAGCAGAGGTCGGAATTAGGTAGAGTTATTCATGTACTTACACTGATTTCACACAGCGAAAGAATATAGTGGATATGCCTCAAATCCCGGGATTAATTTTAAAGAATAGAAAAAATCCCGTTACTTTTTAATAAAAAGTTATTTACTTTTACTTTTTTAATTTAGACTACTGCACGCGCGACGTTGCCAAACTTACATCAATGATATTGGATGACCGAAGTTGCAAAATTGTCCATTTGAAATCCCGGGAAGGTCCACATTAATATCAACATTTCGATGCAAGTACATAAATAACTCTACCTAATTCCGACCTCTGGTCATTAGCAAGCAACAGAGACATTCAATTTTACAAAATGAACAATACACACTATACGCTGCAAATGGAACTAAAATTAGGACTTACGGCGAGAAGACGCTTACCTTGAATTTAGGACTACAACGATGTTATAAATGGAATTTTATAATCGCCGATGTTACACAACCAATAATTGGAGCAGATTTTCTAGAGCACTATAAATTATTAGTCGACATAGCAGGTCGCAAACTTATCGACAAAGTTACAGAGCTGACAACGCATGTAATTTCAGAAAAAGCGACACAACAAACAATTCGTACTATCGCAGTGGGAACGAATCTACGTATTACGCAACTTTTAAACAAATATGAAGACATCACGAAAGGGTCCTCTCTCCGCAATGCGCCCAAACATAAGATTGAACACCACATTATCACTACAGGACCACCCGTCGCAGCTCGGGCAAGACCATTACCTCCAGAAAAATACGACATAGCCAAAAAGGAATTTCAAAATATGATAGAACTCGGAATTTGCCGACCATCAGATAGCCCATGGGCAAGCCCATTACACATGGTAAAAAAGAAAAATGGCGAATGGAGACCGTGCGGAGACTATCGAATGCTCAATAGCACGACAGTACCGGACAAATACCCACTACCAAGATTAACTGACTTCACATACATATTAGAAAATAAGAAGATACTAAGCAAGATAGATATACGCAAAGCATACCACTGTATTCCTGTTAAAGATATAGAAAAAACAGCCATCATCACACCTTTTGGACTTTTTGAGTACTTAAGAATGCCTTTCGGATTACGCAATGCGGCACAAACATTTCAAAGATTCATGGATTCCTTATTTAGAGATTTAAACTTCGTATTTATATTTGTAGACGACTGTCTCATCGCATCGGACAACGAAGATTTGCATTACCAGCATTTAGAAACGGTTTTCAAACGTTTACACGAGAATGGAATAACCATTAATCTCGAAAAATTCGAATTTCTCAGAAGGGAAATAGATTTCTTAGGTTATCATATAACGAGCCAAGGAATACAACCTACCGAAGAAAATTACAAAGCAATCATGGAATTTCCCAAACCAAAAACAATTCAAGAATTAAGAAGATTTTTGGGCATGGTCAATTTCTACAGAAGTAATATTCCACGCGCAGCGGAAAATCAAAGAATTTTAAACGAATATCTACATGGTTCAAAAAAGAACGATAATTCACCTGTTCCTTGGACAACGGAAGCAGACAAAGCTTATGAAAAATGCAAGGAAAGCATGAAAACCGCAGTGTTAACAGCGCATCCTTCCCGCAACGCATCACTAGCGCTCATGACCGACGCTAGTGCTACTTGCGTTGGTGGAGTTTTACAACAAAAATCCGGACGCAATTGGGAACCATTAGGATTTTTTTCACAAAAATTGAGCGAAGCTCAACAAAAATATTCTACGTTTGACAGAGAGCTGTTAGGAATATACATGGCCGTCAAACATTTTCACAGATTAATCGAGGGAAGAGAATTTACAATATTTACGGATCATCGACCTTTGACATACGCATTCTCCCAAAAACCATCATCAAACGATACACCGCGACGGGTCCGGCAGTTAGATTTCATTTCACAATACAGTACCAACATTCAACACATAAGCGGACGTGACAATATTACCGCCGATGCCTTATCTCGAATAGAGGAAATATACGTATCGATTACGCTGAATTGGAAAAATGTCAATCAACAGATAATGAACTAAGTAAATTACATGACAATAAAAGATTAAAATTCAAAAACATTACGCTTCCGGGTTCCACAATAAATATCACCTGCGACACGTCCACTGGAAAGAGCCGCCCCTACTTACCAAAGCATTTTCGCAAACAAATTTTCGATACCATTCATGGTATGAGCCATCCAGGAAAAAGAACTACGAGAAAAATGATAACCCAAAAGTATTTATGGCCGTATATGAACAAAGATATCAATAATTGGTGTAGATCATGTATAGCCTGCCAAAAATCAAAAATACAACGGCATACGATATCACCTCCTGGTACATTTATGACAGCGCAACGTTTTGAACATTTACATATTGACATCGTAGGACCACTTCCGATTTCACAAGGGAAGAGATATTTAATCACAATCATAGATCGTTGTACGTCATGGCCCGAAATATTTCCGGTAGAAGATAAAACTGCAGAAACAGTAGCCAAGACACTTTTCGAAGGATGGATTACTCGTTTTGGATGTCCATTGCGCATTACTACGGATCAAGGCCGACAGTTTGAATCAAGAATATTTGAGTCACTCTCACAATATTTGGGAATACATAAAATCAGGACAACACCTTATCATCCGCAATCCAATGGAATGATAGAAAGATTTCATAGAACTTTAAAGGTGGCGTTAATGACAAGAGAATCCAACGAAAATTGGTTAAAAGAAATTCCAACAGTTTTACTCGGATTGAGGAGTAGCTTGCGAGAAGACACAGGTTATAGTTCAGCAGAGATGACATATGGAACGCCAATACGACTCCCTGGAGGATTTTTTGAGTCATCAGCAACACAGTTATCAACGTACGAAGAGTTTGTAAAACAAATTCAAAAGGACATCACACAAATGACATCAATTCCGAAAAGAAAAAACCACAAGCAAGCTATATTTGTGCATCCCGAACTCAAAGAATGCTCACACGTATTTGTTCGGTGTGATAGAATTAAGAAAGCCCTGACACCGCCGTATGAAGGACCCTACCCAGTAATTAGTAAAGCAGATAAAACATTTTGCATTAGAATTAGGGATAAAGAGACAGTGATATCAATTGATAGATTGAAACCAGCTTTCATGATCAATGACGAATCAAACTACGTGCCAGATGCAAAAGATTGCGACAGGCATTCATACACGTACACTACACGATCGGGACGTAAAGTGAAGCCAGTACTACGTCTATAAAATCGCTGAGATAAGCAAGCTATTCGTCAGCAAAATCACACCACAACAGGCGTCATCAAATTCCACCGCGTACAATAGCATTATTATTTATATACAGCAGCAAATAACTAGTAAGGTCTAGGTCAAATTTATTTGTAAACACTATTACCATATTTTTTTTTTTTTTTTTAAAGGGGGGTGTACTGTTACAGTATCTTTGTGCTGTATCTACAATCTACATCGCAATCTTATGTTCCTTATCGCACGTTTAATGTCTATTAAATGTTTCTACTATCTGTTATCAACACGAAGTCGTTAGTATATAAGATGCACCTTTGGATAATTATAACCAGACTATACTACATCTTTTGTCTCATTTATACCTAATCATATACTGCCAAGAAGT
The DNA here is from genome assembly GCA_949126915.1 of Musotima nitidalis. NCBI lineage: Eukaryota > Metazoa > Arthropoda > Insecta > Lepidoptera > Crambidae > Musotima > Musotima nitidalis. The sequence continues at coordinate 6,580,627 of OX421419.1, forward strand.
TTGGCAAACAAGGTTTTTATTTGGTCTTTAAACGCACGCTAATTTATTCAAACAAATTAAACTATGTACCTACTTTAATGATAGCATTATAAACAATCTATAAAATTAATCATTTACAATACACAATATATGTATATTTTTTTGTACCAAGAACGTTAATAATAATAATATAAATTAATTATTTCAGACCTCGCATTTAAACCATACTCACGGTTTTTTGGGACTATGTTATAAATTAGTTTTAATAACCTGTACTACTTACTGAATAAATAAATAATAATAATAACTATAGTATTTTGAAATACCATTAGACAATGTAAATTTTCAGTGATACATTTATTTCTTAATGTATGTATTTTGCTGCTTAGGATGTCTGATGTAACATGTCGTAGCCCGACCGTTAAATCGGGCAGATCATGATCGGCCTGAATTTTTCTAATAACGCTTTTTATAGATTAATTCCAGAGTTAGCTCATTAACGACTCATTTCTGGGTCGGATCAGTAGTGACACTCACGAATCAAAGTATACTTACACACAATTGACACAATGCGTCTATGTTACTGATTGCAGACTTCTTTTCGTTATTAATATAACAAGGTCGTTACTAATATTGTGATTGCAAAAATCTTTTAAATTGTGACAGCGGAAAATAGGTTTTACGCAGACAAAAGTGGCCGATGACAGACTTAGATGACAATAGGTAGGAGGCACGGGATCAACCATTCTGAAGGACAAAAATGAACCACAAGTTTCGGCCTCCCTCCTTTTTCTGTTACAGGCTATTGTACTCAAGAACTTTAATATGCATCTGCTAGGGGACCGAGATCAGCTGTTCCGAGGTTGTTTTTCGGAGCCATTGTTTCATTTAGGAAATCTACTCTATTTCTTCTATTTTTTTTACCAGAAAAAACATAAACATTAAATAAATAAATAAGTAAATATTTTAAACATAAAAATTGTTTATTATTGATTTTTTCCCGGTACTTTCTTGACAAAGTAGTAAATACATATTATTGTTTCCGCGAATGATATACTACGTTTAACGAATTTCAACCGTTGTTTACTGTACTATTTTATCTAATCTCATAAATCTAGAATCTCGCATTACCTGCAAAAGTGGTCGTGACAGAAAAATCCAGTTGTCAATTTATTGATCTACAATCGTTAGTTCCCCCTGCGTCCATCAACAGATTACTTAATCCCTTTCCATCAAGTTAATACCCGAAAATTGCCGTGGCCCGTTTTATTGCCTTTTGGAAACATTTCATAGCACTGAGCATAAGCCCTCTAGAGGGGATACTATGAGAAGAAAATAAGACTGAGTTTAGTTAGCATATTTCAACATATATACGTCCCACTTCTGAGTTTTTTCCCACAATTAAAGGTGGTTGGGATAATTTAACACTATGTGTGGTAACTGGTGTATGGTGGTTCTGTTGTTGGAAGTTTGGAAAAGAACGTATAGTGCTTACTGAATGCATAGTACAATTGCCACATAAACGCCATCCAAGAATCAAGATATCCCGAAGGCCGTGGCCTCTGTGAACTCTGCTCTACTTAATAGTTGTTTCCGACTATCTAGTCTGCGTTGCCATAAGCGTTTCATGTCTGACAACATATTAATCTGTGGGATGGCCAGTACAGTGCCATTTAAAGAATATTCCTATAGCAATTGCATTGCGTTTGCGTTGCATCGGCAATCAATTATTCTGATATTTGCCAGAGGAAAATATCTTTCTGGTTCAACCAGCAGTTAAGATGTTAGATGGCAGTCGTTTCCTAAAAACGATCGACGATAGATCTGTCAAACGTCATATAAGTGAAATCCTTCTACTTCGTCTCCAAGGATACGTATCTATTTTATTTCAATCATTTCGTTAATGGCTATCATCAAATAGATTTGGACATAGTTAAAAAATGAAATAAAAAACCTATGAATATCACGATCTAAGCGAGACAAGACAATGAAGTTACATTCGTAAACCATAAAGAGGTTTTTAATATTATTCGTTTAAGTTTATGAATTTAATATGGGATTAAATACACAAACACAAGTATTCATATATCAGGGCACATAGCTCGAAGAATTGACGGCAAGGCGGCGTTAAGTTTATTCTATCAATATACTGCCACTACCTATAAACTGGTTAAACAGTAGAATAAATTAACGTGCATAGGTATGAATACCTGCACAATTTTCTCTGGGCAAACCTGGAGGACTGCAGGCAACCTAGACTCGCGTAACCGCGGATTAAACCAAGTTTATCTGGAATTTTGATGCTACTGAAAAAAACACATAGGTATGCGCCTGGTCACAAGCGCTCCAACTAGTCATGGTAGCTTTACCAGACATCTTTTTAACATAGGTATAACAAACAGTCCTTTGTGCAGAGCCTGCATGGGGACTGATAAGACAACCGCAGACGTCCTATTGGGGTGCAGGGTGGTGGCTGACTGCCGTGCGATGTTCCTAGAGACACCAGGCAGCCTTCCGGAGGTCTTCAGCGACGTTAAGGCGCTGATAGGATTCCTGGAGGAACTGGGATGGCTGGAGTAATCCAGTTCTCGCCCTCCTACGCAAATTAGACGCATTGGACGTCAAATTGCGGAAAAAGCCTGCACGGCGACAAAGAAGGTTCCTCAAGTGCCACCGCGAACCACCAACCGCGAATCAGAATTCGTACCGCAACGATAGATCAGCATCCTGTAAAAAAAGCTGCGGAAAGTCGGATGACGCTCGTACGGCTTAAAATCGATCGAAATAGTAAAATGAAATAAATAAATTGACTGTGATGATAATTATTTTAACTTCTATATTATATAAAAAAATCATAATTATTTATAATTGAAAAAATAATTCGATTATGTACTTCACAGAAACTTCGACATATTCACTGTAATTTGCTTAAAGAGTATCACATCAGTTGCGAAAATATATGTAAAAAATCATATTACTGGCATATTGTAGGCTAGTAATAAAAATATACTTATGAAAGGAATAGCTATCTCATAAGTAATTATTACAAGGCTGTCCTCAGGGCATGTTAAGCCGCCGAGTGGTGATGTAGGCTAGCGGTCGGAAATCGTTCCACCATGAAATTGCATCGCCCCCTCAATGACGTGATAATTTACCAGAACTTCCCCATAAAGGCCTGCTCTGACCGTTAGCTGATGAGAGTGACGACTCACTTAAGGCTCTTAAGAGTATTAAAAGATTTTCTGAATATTGCCCAGTAGACGGTAGCTTCGCAAAGAAAGTAGATTAGCAAAATAAAATTACTTTGCAAGTCATGATAATATTAAAGTAGGAGACAATTATGACGCTAATTTCGAATAAATATTACTTTTAGATTCAAAAACGACATTAAACTTATGTTGTTTCTATATATATGGGTATGGCTAAATTTACACTAGTTGACGAGCCGTACTAAGTGTATAGTGAATTTTTAGACATAACTTTTTTTAGCAATGTAAACAAATATGGAAAAGCGGCATATTGGAATGCACAGTGAATTGTGATTTTCCGTGTTGATTTCAAAACTCCCTATATGTCTTTGGTATAGTCTCCACTATTTTACTGTAGGTCTTCTTACACTAGTCGAATCAAGCGACTATGTCAGACTTTACTTGATTTTGACCGTACTGAAAACCGAGAATGATGCATTTGTGCAAATAACTTGATTAATTGTATTATTTGACAACGAGTGAGTTCATATTTAAGAAAAAAATAGTGTATTTCTAGACTACCGAGAGACTGACAGACACATTACGAATTACTTGTAAATAAGTATGTATATAAGGGGTTAATTTTACAAAGAATATATTGAAAAAAGACTTATAATTATATTCCTAACGAAGAAAGAGGGAGAATCGGCTGGTGTCAAAAAAAATTACATGCATGAATCAGAACTTATAGACAGGATGTAGGTACAGTAAATACATGCTTTTTAGGAGAATAATATGTACCGATTGCATACGAAAAATAAATATATTTTATAATAATATCAAGATACTATCACACTAATATTATTATAGCCAAATGCGGATTTTAAAACCTCGCCTTCCATATATATAATGGAACCACATCTTAAGAAAATATAACATTTAAAACATAAATTATCAAAGTTTTTTTAAAAAATTATTAAAAGAAAACAAAAAAAACTGGGATAATAATCTGCGTTTGCTGCTCATTCGGAAATAGCTTGGGCTTGAATCGCACTCAAAAATAATGGCACGGCATAACTCAGGCTTTCTTGACGCCCAACCGCGAGGTGGCCCGCCCATCGGCGCCTTCAACAATACCGTGGGACTCGTGCACAAAGCCTTGTTTATTCCCAAATGTTTATTTACTCAATCGAATCATCTGAAACTGGAAATTTCCTTCTAGTTTTTCGATATAACAGGAAAACGTTCAGCCGTACAGCTGTGTTCTATAAAGTCGAACTTAGCGCCTTTTCGAGCGGTAAGGCTTGAGTATTGTTCCTAACCCCACAGTTATTCCTGGATAAAAACTGGGCACGTAAAAAGATCGGCCTTGAATCTATTGAATATTATAAATTAATAGTATCACGACAAAAACTAACCAGAAATGACTCAGGGTTTAAATCTGCAGCCTCCTGGCTTAAGGGTACACGCTTCATCAAATCAATCACACGCATCCAACATGGTTTTCTTTTCACTTTAAATATCACATACTCGTATACAGAACTTATGTTTATAAGACACATTTCTGTAACCTGCTGTAAAATTATATTCAATTACAATTTAATTTACAACCATTATATTTTATATGTATAAACTCTTTCGTATAATAATTTTACATGGAAATACTGTTATGGAAGAGCGAAGTCGCTTGTCACAGGCATTGTTTGCTTACTAGGCGGCTTCGACCACTACATTATAATGTCAACCTCTGTGAAGATAATAAATAATTTGAAATCAGCCTTATACAATTCCTTCCCAATAGATTACATTCTACATTCTTCAAATACGGGGGCACCACGCTGGGCAGGCGTTTTGGTGATCGCAGTTCATGGTGATGCCAGTGCGCAGGATAAAGCTGCTGCCCATCATCGGGTAGGATTTCTCTTCGTCGACTCTTCCGGCTCCCTGTGGAATGAAAGGGGATGGCATTATTTTAGTCCCGTACAACACGGCACACCACTCAAACCACTGATATAAATGGTGAGCTAAATAGTATTGATGAAAACTTCACAATTGAACTGAAATTGCACAAAGAATCAACTTTCTTCTCAGTTCAATTCAAGTTGCGTATCGAAAAGTCTCGATTACATTCAAGACAGTTCAAATGAAATGTTTAATACCAGCTGAGTTCAATTACTGACGAATGAAAGGAAAGGAACGAATCAAAGTTTTGTTTGAAACCAGACAGCGCAGCGTCAAAAGCTGCTGTGTAATGAAAGGAGCTTGTTCCGACACCTCGATGAAACGAAATAGAATGGGAAGTACTAGCGTAACGCAGTATCTTAAGTGAGCGAGACGCGACAACGCGACGCGTTACGAACATGTAGAACCGTAGTTGTACTACCCTCATTATGTGCTAGGTTATCGCGTGATGTGATATGGTTATACCAACGCTACGCATCGCGGAGCTTTCCATCGCTCAACTAGTACACGGAGTTATTATAATAATTAATTATATTAATATTAACTTCGGAGTTAAATTTATGAGCACAAAGACAGCGACAGATCAAGTATTATACTTAATTCAAACATATCTATTTAGAGAAGTGAAGAAAGGCAGTGCGTAAATGCACTGTGTTACCTACGTAAAACAAAAAACAAAAGTGTCGTTATATCCGGTTTTGTACTCCGAAGGACCAAAAGCCATTACTCGTATATAATTCATAATTGAATGCATGGTGAAGCAAACTATGTGACAAACTGAAGTACTTTTATTTACTAAAAACTTGTCATGCGTACGTCCATCGAACAACAAATAATTTATTTTTCAATTCACAAATAATGATAATATTTACAACTAGAGAATACCATTTCTAATCTGTGTAGGTAGTTTCAAGTCTAGTCTGGCCAAACAAAATTTGTGAATATTATTTATCCAAGTTTTTTAAAAACTAAATATACGTGCGACCAAATATCTGTTTCAAATTTATTTTTCAATAATTGCTTATTGAACCCTTGAATATACGTTACACATGGCCCCGATTATTCAATTCGCTCAATAGGGTGCCTCGCTGTTAGAGTAATAAATTCTAACAGCAGGACTCCACATACCCATCTCTTCCAATATACGCACAGGCTTTGCGTACTGAAGTATGATCTGAAACCATCTCACCTTGAGAGAGGCTTTAAGAGGACGCCCTTGTATAATATTAAGGTTTTTACATGGGCTAGTTAATATTTATTTATTAATTGCAGTAAGTTTAAACATTTCAACACATCGACTAGATTTAGGGACAACTAACAAAAATTTTTTTTTTCATTCTCGTTTTAACTCTTTGATTTATGTTACGTTCACGAGTGGTTCGGCTAAAACCTAAACTATAAATAAATAAGAATTTTGTTTTTTTTTTAATTCGCTAAATACAAGGTAAATCCTAATCCGCCTAAATATCCTAATAGTTCTTAAACATTTATTAAAGATATTTATATAAAAACGACAAAATCTCAATCACTCATGGAATTCAAAGCGTTCCAAACCTTTCAAGGACTTACAATACAAACATTTTTCTTTTGAGGTTATAGCATTGCCAAGTAAATGATGCTTGAATTTACGGCGTAGCTCTGGGCCACCACTACGCGACTCTATTCAGTCGGCTTCCTGATTTACACCCTTGTTATTTGGCTTTCATAATGGATTTTTGATATGTTCCCTTCCCCAACTCCCCGTGGATATGAGACTTGTATGTATTTGAGAGTTGCCTTATATCTTTCTGCGGGATACGAAGTGATTTCTTACTTAGTTATTTGAAAATTACTAACTCGTATTGCTTATATGTGATTTTTTGTTACATTTGGTTTTCTTTATTCTTTGACTCCATTTTCCTGGGCTCGACAGGGTACGGCGTTCACAATTGATGTCTTTTTGATAAAATTTTGCAGTATATATGCACTCCGCTTCTAAGGTCGTGAGTTCGATTCCTATAGAGAAGAAATCTTTGGGTGCATGAGTATGAATATGTGTTCTGGTCTGAGTGTATTGTAATTCCTATATTAAGAAGGTAATAATTAATATTTTTTTGTATATTATGTTGAACTGTTATTTGGTATACATAACACAAGTGCTTAATGATTCTCTTGGAACTAAATTATTGGTGTGGTTGTAAGATAATTAATGCTTTATTTATATTGAATAATTTACTACTTATTGATAAATCGAATTGACTATATTATGGACTTGAGGGTCAGGCGGTCGAATACCCGTCGCGGAGTGAACTTTAATTCCATTAAGGCGAGAGACCTATTCTCAAGTAGAATTTCGAGTTCAAAGGCTGGTTACTAGACACCGTACACAATGTGACGCAGTTTTTGCATAAAATAATTGAACTAATATCGTTTTTAGGGGTTAGTAGACTTACCAACCAAAAGGGTAACAAAATGTATTATAAATAAATATATTTGTATATATTATAGGCCATATATGATTTGGGCCACTGTTGTTATATGCGTGTTCCAGCGTGTAACTGCAGTGTTGCCTGAAATAAACAATTGATATTACTTTGGGACTCAGACTGACCGCACTACACCCGAGTGCATCCTTGATTTAATTTTCATTCGACATTGGCCAGATAATCTTCATAGAATTAATTGATAAAAGAAGAAAAAATCTTTTATTAGTTAATTGTATGCGTAGGACAAATGGATAGGTACTAACTATTATTGAATTCAATATTTACACTACACTAATACTCGTATATAACTATATATTTAAACACACTGATAATCCCCTGTTTCATCTGTCTGAATGCGTCTGATATAAATACAATAGAACAGATTTTCATACAATGCTCATCAATGGACTGGGAAGCGGAGGAAGGTTAAGATATACAATCAATTAAAAGTTTTGTGAAAATTTGTTGAAATGTGGCGGAGATTGTTAAAGGCAAACAATATTCCAATGATAAATTAGTTTACTGACGGAAGTTGGTTTGAAAAGTGTGTATGTTTGTTTATTTTTGTCGCTGAAACATTTGGACGGGTTTGCACAGTCATGGAACATGACACGTGTACGATACATATCCCGGAAATATGGTACCATAGTTCGATTCGAGTTTCATTACTTTGAAAGGAGGTTATAACTTTTTACTCAAGCAGTGTTAGAAGTTTCATGAAGTAATAATACTTAAGAACTTGTTGATTATAAAATTTGTATAATGAGTATGTAATTTTTATAATTATAGTTTTGCGTCGGAAAGGTAGAATGTCTTGAACATAAATTAGTTAAGACCTAAATAATTCCTTGATTCAGGCGTTACTTACAATGGAAAGTAAGTGTGACTCTCTCATTTTAGCGTTGTCAGTGAAGACATCGTAGTTTTTACCTGAAGATGCCCTGAGTGAGGGCGAAACACGTGTGAAATTAAAGTTTGGGCAATTTTACCAAGATATTTTGACATCCATCACTTGCTTAGGTAAGACCTTATCCTTCATGTAGAAATATTTTCAGGAAATGAGTGGTAAACCTTTTTTTAAATAAAAAGAATGTTGCTAGACGTTTTACCATTCATCCATACTAATGGATGGAATGAAGTCCACTTTGAAGCTTTATAGTAGATACTTGATGGCTATGTGGAGGCACTGAACTAGGTAAACCGTTAGATTGGTTCTACTCTCGTAGAGATTGCACATTTCCTGACTACCCAGTTCTACCCTTGAACTAACCGACGATGTACCTCCTGGTAATGGATTTTCCAACTTTTGTAGCAGTGGTAAACAACTTAATACCTGCTTGGTATGATTCGTTTTAGTTCCTGTCTAAACTGTTTTTAATAAAACCCTCAAACCATGCTTGTAATGGTTTTATGTTTACGTGTCAGTCATAGCTTATTTTTTCTTAGTACTTACCTATGAAGCTGTAGTTATGTGGGTAATATTAACAAATGCAAAAAAAATGTTTATTACTTTTTTATTTGAGACCTATAGTTGATAGATAAATCGTAAGAACCATTTGAGCCACTTTTTCCAAGATGGCGACCGTGACACAAGGATTGCGACCCCAGAAACATGGACTTAACCTATGCACTAAACCCCCTTCATATCTATAAAGTATTATTGCATAAATACTTGGACCTAATGAGGATAAGCACCAAACAGTTAGACATGCTCATAAACAAACGTTGTTTGTTACTTATATTAAATTTGTTTTGACTATTACAGTAACTAAAGATATAATTGTTACACAGGTAGACACGTAAGCTCTGTCTACGTGAATCATACTATATGTAAGTACTTGGACCTAATGAGGATAAGAACCGACTAGGTAACTCAAACAGAGGGCGCCACACAAGTACACAACTTCTCGAAAAGCCGCTTAAATCCATTTCACTGTTCTAAGCTGTCTGTCTGTAATATTACAAACATTGATCTCTTTAACATATGATTAACACTGTGTTATTATTATCTATGTAAAAGCCTTTATATGTTAAAGAGAGTTTATACTGAGTATGAGTGTTAGTATTGGGAACCTTCCTGGTATCTTTAGTTGTCTCTTTAAAATAGGCTTATATCTTGTCCGATATAAATTTTATCATAAAGTAAATTCAAATCACTTGTAATTTTTTCCTCTATTACGCTTCAACGACTTCACGTACAATTCAGTTAATTTGGCTTAAATTCGGGTTATATTCGGCAACTTGATTAGCTTATAGCTATCAAGATACTTTAATAAGTCTATCATATACCCCTGTAGTGTTATCCCGTGGGATTTAGTTCGCTATGAGATACACCATTATTTATTTATTGTACGATCTACATTATTAAAATCGTCGTAAAGTTACATAAACATGAAACTGTACTTATTTTTATTGCTCTTGTATAACTAAACTGTTGCAGGATTTTATACATTTATTAGTATTAATATAAAAACAAATAAAAACCTAAGACATGTCAACAAGGTTTTGCGACAAAGCGGCTTAAATTCTCATAATCTACTTGTTGTTCCCTCGCCCTTTTGTAAGTTAAGGAAAATCCACACCTAAAGCAATTTTCCCACGCAAAAGACAGAAAAAAGCCACAACATAAACATTTTTAATCACACTTATTAAAATTCCTTCTTTACGGATTGTAACTGAATCATAAAAATAAATTCTTTCTAGGTACTTTGATATTACGCCGCCTTGCAGGGGAATGCGAGCACTAGGTGAGCTAATTAGGTATTAATTCGAGAGAGGGAAGCTCGTGAGCCAAGTGTGGCCGACGGTGTATAATATTGTGACATTGCCAGTGAGAGCTGCACGATTATTACGTCATTGCAATGTAAAAATTTACTTACAGTAGTATAAGGCGTAAGAAGTAGAGAAATTTGGCTATTCTAATCCAGTTAGCATTATCAGTATCAGTAGCCGACTCACTATAAAATAGGGAGATATAGGAAAATATTTTATAACATTTTTAAAACTAGAGCAGTTTGATTCATAGGTTACCCTAAAGGGGTAAAAAAGTGTAGAAAGGTCTAAGTCCGTCTTTTTTGTATGAAAAGAAATTATATGCTATATTTACGCCACGCGTAAAAGGTAGTATTTTTGCAAGAGTACGCGAGGCGAGTGGCTCTTTGCCGACGCGCCCGGTAATCGTACACCACTGTAACAAATGCACATTCAGCTTCCCTTTTATGCCTGTAGCAAACGGTGAAAACACTGCCCAATAAATATACTAGGACTTTATGATAATTCACTGGTAATGGAATAACCAAAAGGAATTTTAGACTTACATGTACAAGTAAAAACTTATAAAATAAAGTCTCTATGATATTAAAATATTACTGGATAAAACGGCGCATCTAGCCCCTAACTAATTACAGTTTGTACTATAGGTACTAGACAGGAAATAACCAGAAGCAAGAGAAGCAGAGTCACGGAGAAAAAGGAATTTCGTACAACCTTATTGCGAGTACGCTTACAGTGGTCACAAACAGATTTGCACAAATGCAAGGGTACATGAACACACCTTAGGTAGAATGTTTGCAGTCCCATAAGACGGCAATCATTGCGGCTAAAGAGAACTAGTTAATGCATTTTTTTATTCTAGCAAGTCGGGATTGTGAAACGTTTTGAGCGAGAAAAGAGTTATTCTTTCGTCCAAAGCGTGACGTAGTAAAAAGAAGTATATGATCAGAGAATCTATTGCAAAAAAGTTACACGTTAATTAAACGATGTCCTATTTCGTTTCATGTCACTATGTTCTTAGCAGCATAGTCTAAAGTTGAACAACAATGTTACAACGCAACGCGTCCGAATCACGGCCGACTCGAGTCTCTAAAAAAAATTGTGCCGCATTTTATTTTTAGTTAAAAATCGGGACGTATGTCAACACTGATACAAGATCAACATCTTAGACAATTAAAGTCCCACTACTGGCCAGCCAGTTCTTACTAACCCATTTTCCTCTTATTTGTCTGAACTTCGATATCTCTATAGGTATTATCTAAACAGAGCAACTTCGATCATAGAAAGGGGCTAGCGAATCATTGTTTATTAGAAAATTCCTGGCAGCATTGTTCCATTTCAATGTTTGTATTTCAGAAATGTAGGTGCAAATATTTTCTATGAAAGTGCACAGCTGAAGGCGGATATCGTTATAATATTTTCCGTTGCCTTTATTAATAAAAAAGTAAATCCTTTTTATGACGACGTGTAACACTGAGGTTAATATATCTGACCTCCACTCCTAAGGTTCGATTTCTCATAGGATTAATATTTTTGCTCGTGAATATCAAAATTTATTCGGGTCTTGATATTTTCATTTATAAAGATAATAATTGTTTAATGATTATGTAAAATAAGATAATGGATAAGTAATATTTATTTACAAAAAATAATAATTTTGGTATCTCTCAACTACCCATACCTCAATTCCTGCTTTGGTCTAGATGGTGCTGTCGTTGTCGTGGTGGGGGGGCTGAGTACCTCCCGGAGGTCGGGTAAAGGTAACACCCAGAGACCGACGACTCTGGGTGCCCTTAGTACTGACTACCGGGGGAGAAACTAAGAGGGACCTGTGGAAGGCGCAGCGGGCGTGCCAGAAGGGCCCGTCAAGCAGCGCCAGGAGGGTCTTAGGCAGTGGGGGCAGGGGGCCCCTACTGTCTAACTATAGACCCTCCGAGAAGTCGGTCACGAACGCTATGGTCGCACAAGGAGGTAGGAGGGGCGCGTCCACTGCGCCTCTCTGAGGAGGTCCTTCCGGTTTTGGTCCGGGGGACGTTGGCCGCAGGCGGGGTGTCAGACGCTGCAATCCAGGTACTGGCTCCCGCCTTTTTCTCAACAAGCGGCGGGCGTCGTCAGAAGATTTTTAGTGGGTATTACTGCTGGCAGTCGCGTCTGCCGATGGTGAGTCCCACACCCCCTTTCGGTCCCCCTTTGGCCGGAAGGTAGTGCGTAAACGAATTTTGTTACCGACGTAAAACAAAAAAAAAATGTGTGATAATTATTCATTTATTTCAATATTACGACATATATAATAGTTTGATTAATTTATTAATACGTAAGTATTGACATGAAAATTGAAACCAATATGTGAAAAGCCCTTCAACATAATTTTATTAAGCATTTTCTCATTTTAATACGCTTGAGTGGGGCGGTGGCTGATTCATGCATGACGCACCGAGACAGGTGGTGCCTACGGAATTGGTATTTTTGTTAAATATATGAAAATGGACCACAATAACGAATATGTGCATACTTCTTCTGCATTAAAACACACGATACACTGAATTAAAAATTAATAATCCGATTATATGCTATTCTTTGAAGAGTCACAATGACGAATCAATCTACAGAGTTCTTGCGGTCTTATTGCGTATTGTGACACCTATGCTCATATGCTTAATAGACTCTTACGAGCATTAAACCAATTTAAATGCTCTGAGGCTAGACTGCTTATGTGCCGTCTCGTTTAATTGTCTAATAATCCCGTGAAAAATGAGGCTGGTAAAGGCTTGTGACGACTCAAGCCACTACTGACAGAATTTAAAGTTATATCAAACCATAATATTATGTCACATTAAATGATATGACATTTTCCAATAAAGTAATGAAGAAATTAACATAAATTTAATTGCATACTACATAGCTGTAAGAAAAAAAGAAAAGATGGAGTTAAGAGTTTTTTGTGTTTTGCGTTCTAATTACGCCTAATTAATTAATTCATTTACGCCTGTTTCTTCGAAGGGGTAGGCAGAGGCATATTATAGGCCTACACTTTGCCAATTACATTGTCGGTTCCACGTAATAGGTGGCGAGCCTATTGCAGCTTGCCAGGATCTATTAAGTTAATCATTAAAATATATATATATCATATCTCATGCCTGTTTTTCCAAAGGGGTAGGCAGAAACATTGTATGTCCACGTTTCACGTCCCACGTAATAGGTGGCGACACTATTGCCTTATGTTTTAAATAATGACATAAAAAATATCACTTACGTGAACCACCCTACCCGTATACCCTTTTTCGTGTCGTCATGAACTGTCGCTGTAAGTCGTTGTTCAATTTCCACCACACAAAATGTCATAATATTGAAATTGAATATTCTGTAGAATTTGGTTTGCAAGTAATTCGTTTAATTCCCACGATACAATCGTGTGTACAACTACAAAGCGTACACGACCACTACAAGAAAATGTCATGACCTGATTCAATCTAAATGCAGCGAAGCAACATTTGCACTTGACAAATAAAACTTACTAACAGCGAAACCAACTTTGTTTCTCAGGAAATAACTTCCTTACTCGTGCAAGTACCGCAAAGAGTCACCAACTAACAATAATAGGCACTAACTTATATCTGTATTTTCTAATGGTAAACAATTTTATATCTAAATAGCTTGTGTCCTATTCTTTCGTGTGAACTGTAAGAATAGCTCTAAGGCATAGAGGACCGATTAGTTTTTTTTGTCTATCTGTTTGACAAAGATAATATCAAAATTATTAGGACTTTCATAGACTTAGCAAATGTTTATACATACTACTTATAAGAAGTAAAAAGAATAAGATATTTCTGGGACACGCAGCTAGAAGTAACGGGCGACAGCTAGTGTTATCTAATAGATTATAAATAGAGCGATGTCAACAATATTTTCGTTTCGATTTCTAAAGCGACCCCGCAGAGCAGAGCAATTTCACTAAATGTTCATTGAGTGTCCTGATTTTATTATCCCCCAATACAACCCCGCCTGGCAACTTCCAATAAGAGCCCCAGAACTTCGGAAAGTTAACAAGGCGAACTGTAAAGCTGAACTATTAAAGAATAAAATGGTTTCGTACATCTGGACCGGCATTGGGAAGGTTATTAAATATCGTTCAAGGAAATAGAATCGAACGGAGCGGTGTCTATGCGCCCGTTGTTCGAATACAGGATGCGAAATAGGAAATTGGTCAGATGTGAGCTGTACACAATGGATTATCTGTTGCAGTTTGAGGCATAGCTTTATTCAATTTTGTATCGCAAGATAAAGTTTAGACACAGTCTTTGGTTTTGTTTTATTTCACCGGAGTTACGAGGCTTTCTTCTGATGGTATGAATCAATTAGGTCTGCTCGTTATGAGTATAGTTCCATTTAAGGAAAATCCCGCGCTCATAAACCTATAATGTCGAAACTATTTATCATAAATTTACAAGCATGATATCAAAAGTTCTTTTGTAAGTTTTCAATAGTAATTAGAATTTATATTTTAGTTGGGTGGAATAATTAAACTGGATGTGAAGCCGAGTTATGTATTATACAGTACGTCCCACGGATATGCCAAATGGAGGAAAGTATCTTGAATATTGTAGATGGAATATTTGACTAAAAGAAGACATTATTTTAATTTCAAAAACAATTCATAGATTTTTAAATAATTACACGGTTAAAACGGGATTCACACACACTTTGAGAATAAATATTTTTTTAAGATGCCTCCTAGCTAAATAAAATTACAAATCACCCCCCAGGCCTCTACACAACGCCCCCATTTCTTTTCTGGGTCTCTTACCGCCCCCTTGAGACCTGCAGCGCCCACAAGGGGGCGTTATCGCCCACTTTGGGAAAGACTGCGCTACACGAAAAAAAAATCCCTGCAACTTTATCATACCAATCGCAATTTCATCATAAGGATAATTTTTTGTTAAATAACAGAGTGTCAGAAATAAAAGATCGTGATCACGAGCTGCTTTCAATCTCTGCCAAACAAGTCAAAGCTATCATACAAAAGATATCTAAGGGCAAATCGCCAGGACACGACGGTCTTAGCATCGAGCATCTGATGCATGCGGGTGTGCACCTCCCTAGAATATTGGCTACCTTTTATTCTCTGTGTCTAAGTCAGTCGTATTTGCCTGATGAGATGATACGAACTATTGTTGTCCCCATTGTGAAAAATAAAACGGGAGACATCTCTGATAGGGATAATTACAGGCCTATCTCACTGGCTACGGTGATCGCAAAGGTGTTGGACGGCCTGTTAGACAAACAATTAGATAAGCACGTACACCTTCATGACGCACAGTTCGGGTTTAGACCCGGGTTGTCTACTGAGAGCGCCATATTATGTTTGAAACAGACTGTTCAATATTATACCGATAGGGGAACGCCAGTGTACGCCTGCTTTCTGGACCTCTCCAAGGCGTTTGACCTAGTGGCTTATGACGTTATGTGGAGTAAGTTAAGAAAAGCGGGAGTACCATTAGAAATGTTGCGTGTCCTGCAGTACTGGTATGGAAATCAGACCAATGCTGTCCGGTGGGGAGGGGTTCTTTCAGAGGAGTATAGGTTGGAGTGCGGGGTAAGACAGGGCGGGCTAACTTTCCCAAAGCTTTTTAACCTGTACATCAACGAACTCGTCGTTGGGCTCAGCAGTAGACCTGTCGGCTGTAGTATTGATGGTGTTACCATCAATAACCTCAGTTACGCAGATGATATGGCGCTGCTGGGCCCAACGGCCGGCTCGATAAGAGAGCTCCTGTCCATATGTGAAGAGTACGCAGAAAACATGGCTTAATATATAATGTCACCAAAAGTGAATATTTGATCTTTGAGGCCCCTCGAAAAAGAATAACTTATGATCCCAGTATTTCACTCAATGGAAGTGACCTACAAAGAGTATCTCATTTTACATATCTCGGACACTACCTTTGCGGGGACCTTAAGGATCAGATGGACATTGAGCGTGAGCGCAGGGCTCTGGCGGCTAGGGGTAATATGTTGGCCCACAGATTTGCTCACTGCAGTTATGAAGCAAAGATAACGCTTTTGGCAGTATGCCTTAACTTTTACACAGCGGCTCTGTGGGCCAACTATACTAAGAAGGCCTGGTATACCTTAAAAGTGCAGTACAATAACTGTTTCAGGATTCTGATGGGACTCCCTAGGTGGCCGCTATGCGGCAGTGCATCGGCGATGTTTGCAGAGGCCAGAGTCGATGATTTTTGCGCGATAATTCGCAAAAAGACGGGGTCACTTCTAAACAGAACGAGATCTAGTCCCAACAGAATCCTGAACATGTTAGTCAATAAGTTTGATGCACCGATTATTAGGCACTTTGTGTCTGTATTGGTGCATCAAAAGCCACGGCTATGATGTTGTATATTTTTTTTAAATTACTGTTGTGTTTACTAATACTAGTCTTTAAGTTATGTAAATTACTAAAAATTGGACCATTGTTGTCAAATAAATGAATTTAATTATTATTATTATTATTAAAAGAAAAAACATAAATTGTTCTTGAAATTAAAATAATGTCTTCTTTCAGTCAAATGTTCTATCTACAATGTTTAAGATACTTTCCTCCATATGGCATAGCTGTGGGACGCCCTGTATAGTATGTAAGTCTAGGAAATGCAAAAGTATATTTTGCACTCGGACCTCCCGCCTGGAGTGGTTACTGAATCGAGTGTCGGTCGGAAGGTCGGTGCGTGGCGCAAACTCACAATTACGGCACATGGGAACAGTTTCATTTCCTCTCGCACATATTCACGAGGCGACGAACAATATCTCAGTAACAATAGCTTCGTAATTTGGACGAGATGGTGCCCGCGGGACAATACGTCAAGTGACTCATTATTGTGGAGGGAACTGCTTCGGGCAGAAAAATCAACCGCGTCTCGCGAACAATGTGTGCCGCGTGCGTGTGAATGGGTGACACACACTCAACAATCATATCAGCTCGTCAATGAAGCGCAAAATTATAACCTATGCAGACAATATAGAGCCTGAATCAGTCAGCATGTGATCATTGAGGTCAGGCTCGAGCGACATTCCCAGATCCGGTAGCTATTGTTCGGCAACGACGCGCGATGTTTCAAGACTATCTACTGTTATTCTTACCCATTATTGTGAAATATACAATTAAATCTTTGTCCCCGCTCTTTCACGACATCGTCGGCATTTTAGTAGGTTTAGGAATTTACGAAACGAGAAACTGTTTTTCCTGGTATTTAATGACTGTATTCGTATTATTTAACTCTCCTCATTCTAAGAAATAAGTGATTCCAGGAGTAAAGACGGTAAAGTCTGAACGTTTTATTTCCAATGAAAAGCGGGATTCATTTTGGTGGATGGTTTTCTTGTAAATATTTCTAGAGTCGCCAAAGTTTAACTAAACAAGAATCAATAAACAAATATATATTACAGATACACCGACGAATATATACATTCTATATAATTGTGATCTTTGTTTCACAAGCGAATGGTATGTTGCGGAAGAGAAGCATACTTTAAATCGTACACACAAACTTTAAGTCTGCAGTTATTAAATACTGTACCACATTTTAAAACTAGTCAAATGGAACAACTGTAGCTCAAATAATATCCGTGAGATCAGCAATTATAAGGCGACAACTTAATAAGCAATTAGCTCTGGTATTCAATTATATCAATAAGCATGTAACCATCTACTTAATACAAGACTAAAATAAAGCCTTATTGGAAAATTGGCTAACAGCAAAAACATATGAGGAAACAGAAGCGATGCTTTGATGGGCTTTTAGTGTATCTTTTATTTATGTTACCTACTCATATATCATAAAAAAATGCTGATAATCTTATTATTTACGCTCTACGTACATAACGCACATACGAGAATACATAATATTATAAATATCGGCTCACACTCAAAGACAGACTTACATTTTTTTAAACTATATTTTGTGCTATGATATAATAAGCACACATATTTATAAATGTAACAAACATAATATGAAATGCATACCTTTCCCTAAAAAGTTATATTATTAAGTACTTAAAGTAGGTCTTCAAATACAAGGCATCTTAAAACCGACGTAAAAAAAAGGAACGTTCCTAATGTTATGAAACAGTTTTCATTAATTTCGACTTTACATTCCAAGCTTGTGCTCAAAATCAGTTTAAAAGGAAAAGGTATGAACAATAAACGTTGAGGTCAATCTGTAGAATAATATTTATTCATTGATCTTATCAAAGGTTGGTTACGTGGCTTCCTAATTAATACCCTTTGATGAGTTTCTATTTAAGAGCGGTGCGACGTGGGACTTGAAAAGGTAATTCTTTAGAGGCATTTTCGCAAAGGATAAATAAGCCTGGGTTCTATTTAAATAGCGAAATAAGATTAAATAAATAAAAAAAGCTGAAGTGATTCTATTTTTTTTGTGCTCTGAAACCTCTTAATGATTAGAAATGATCACTGATGTTAAGCTGCGGCTTAGAGGTCATTATTTTGGTTATTACTTTCATTGTGAGCGCGTCCGTTCTTCTCCATACTATTAAAACTTAGGTACTGTTTATCATTGTATTATGTCATCACACGCGCATTTTAATGTCATCATAAAAATATTTGTTGTATCAGTATAAACAGTCGTATGACTGTACCTGCCGGTCTTATCCCTGCTAATAGCCAAATCTACATGTAACCTTGTACGACGTCGGCTAATAGACTTTTATCTCATCTATTTGGATTAAAACAAGGTTATCTATTTTCATCTCAAAGAAAATGATATGCTTTCTTACTGACCAGTCCTCTCAGAACTATTTTATTTATTTTATATTATCTGAAAATTTTACAGATGTTATTAAAACTTATTACACACACATTACAAGATTCCACATATAAATTGAATTTAAATGGATTTGACCAACAAGCTATATTAATATTTCAATATCCTAAAATTGTACACAGTTCAATCCTACATATATATTATAACGCCTATGTCCAAGAAAGGGGTAGGGAGAGGCATATTAGACGCCCAAATTTCGCCAATTATATGGTTGGTCCCACGTAATTCAAGAACACATACAACGACAACACAAAGAATCTATCTTATATATTTCTAAAGCTAAACAAAAAGAGCAAGAAGAGAAATAGTCACTTTTGTGCGTCATTGTACTATGATATGATATTGTCGGTAGACACGCGAAACCAGGTCAAAGATAGCTTTCAACAGATTGAAAGTAAACTCTCTTACGGCTGATGCGGTATCGTATTTCAATTTTATTTTCCTTATTGTATTTGTTGAGTTCAACTCTCATGCATTATACAGAAATTTTAAAGCACGTGGCTGGTTATTGTTTCTGAGAAAAAATACGTTCATATTTCAGAGTTCGCCTCATCTATTGTCTCGTTTCGAGTAATGAAAAATTCGTCGCAAATTTTAACGTGGCACGCTACCTGAAATGTTTCCGCCGTAATGAGAGATGTAGGAGTGGGAGTCGCTATTAAAATAGCTTGGTTTTATATGTGCTATTAATTATACATAGTAGGATTATATGAAAATAAGTGAGAAAATGCTTTATTTTACGTGGAATTTTGAATGTCGAAATAACTAAATATAAGCACGCCCATTTACTACAGGCAGAAGCTCTAGTTAAAGTCGTCTAATTTATTGCCATTAAATCAGTAGAATAAGAGAAACTTGCCTTTATTACAAACGAGCTGACCCGGCGAACTTTGTTCCGCCTTAATGGCAATAAATAAGCAGATTGTGTTTTTGTTTTATTGGAAAAATTACAAAAAAAATAAATACCTACATTAATCATTCATTATTATTTCTGTATTTTAGTACAAAGTTGCTCTTCACTTAAGTACTTTGTGATACACGACATTTTTTGTTTTATTATTATTTATTAAGAAGCACGGAGTCGAGCCATACTATTGCGGCGATGTTCACGTGCAATTTCTTGTTCTTCTTCAGTTCTTTCATTTCCAGTACTTCGTATTCTTCTTGCATTACGGCTTTATCGGTAAAGATTCGATAGTCTTGTTCGCGGCATTATTAATTAAACTTCACTTCACTTCAATTCACCTAAAAAAATATTTCAAAACTCATATTCACATTCCCGCCAAGAAGTTAGAAATAGTTTGAATATTGATTTCTTACAAATATCAAATTGTCATCCATACGTCATTACATAGCTGTCATTTGCGTTTTGTTATTCCAAATCTGATTCTTTTTTGTTATATCACGTTTTATAGTGACTGACGTTTCATGTCAAGTCACACGGGAACGCTGTCGAACGGGATAAAAAGTATCCTATGTCCGCCTCCTGGCTCTAAGCTACCTCCCTACCAATTTTCATCCAAATCTGTTTTGCCGTTCTTGAGTTATAAGTGCAGTAACTAACACGACTTTCTTTTATATATATAGATGTCGAGTAAATATAGAGACTTTATATGTGCCTAAGTTTTACTTTATTAAAATACCAATACTTTTATAAACGGTAATAAGGGCACAAAATTATAATACTGGGAATAAAATTTGGCTTTTCAAATAAACAGTGTTTTAATACTACTTCTTTTATTCAGAACACGGCCTGTTCATGTCATACATTTGATGTTGCAGTAAACCAAACCAAACCGAAATTTAAGTCACATATTACAATTATGTTATTAAAAATATTATAGCCAGCTAAAGCTAGTAAATGCCGTGTGGTACCGACCTACTCACGGGGAGTCGTAAGAGTGGACGAAGAGAAATTCCACCGGATGATGGGCAGCAGCGTCCTTCTGCGTACCTGCTTGAACTGCGATCATCAACCCGACTGCCCAGAGTGGTGATTATGGGCAATATAATGTAGTCTATTGGGGAGGGCAATGTTCAGCAGTGGACTTTATAAGGCTGATATGACAAAAGTTAGTAAAGCTTCTTCTAGAGACTTCGTTAGACTTCGTATACGTAAATTACATTTTGTGTTATTTAAAATAAATAGCCCGTACCTCCTTATTCTGTTTTAGTATTGTATTATTTACAGTATGTATTATAATTCTATTGAGAAAATATAAATATTTTAACCACATGTCTTAAAATTTGTTAAAAGACCTTTATTTTCTTAGTCATTACAGCAGTGATTGTTAATTTATTGGTTTTCAAGCGATGTATTGTTTCTCAGTAAGTACGTATTGTTATTCTATTGCGAAAATAAAATTCTTCAACCATATATTAAGATTACAGCAGTGATTGGTATTGTCAATTTTTGCTGCAAGCGCGGCTAGCAAGTAGTTTGCTTCCTTGTAAATCATATAAATTTACATATGTAAATAACTTAGTAAATGTGGTTTACATATGTACTTAATTATATTTACTTAATTAACATACATACATTAATTAAATTTGACGACTGATATGGCGAGGAGTGCATTCGGCTCCTGAGTTCGTGGGTTCGATTACCACACATTAATATCCAAATTACATAGGTTTCGAGTGATCCATTTCTTAAAACTAAATAATTGGTATGATTGTAGTACAAATATTTTTTTATTTAACTACCATCTGCTAAGATTACAGCAGTAATTGATGTTGTCAATATTGTCTGCAGCGAGCAGTTGGCTCCCCTGCAAATTAAATTACCGTACATACATAAGCTCATGGCACGTTCCCACTGGGGTAGGCAGACAAAGGACGCAAAAGTTACATCAAAGTGGCAAAGAAGCTTTCCACCGCCCACTTTTCACCACGTGACTCTGGATGTTCTGTCGCTGCCTACGCGTTTAAATTGAGTAATTATTTTTCAATAGCTCATTATTTTGAATGAAACAACAAACTACATTATACCAATGCATAGAGAAGAAAACAACAAATAAATACCATACAGTTATTTTAAATACAGTTTGTTCTATATTAAACAAATCAACCACATATAAAAAAGCTAATTATAATAATTAATAAAATGTTACAGAAGAAAATTTGAAGTTTTAATTAAAATTCTTTACTTTCTTAATTACCGCTTATATAACTTCATTGATTCCTTGGTTTTCTGGAAATTGTATTTATGCTTATAAGAAATTATAATTGTATAATTGTCTGCCTCTCGGCAATCTATTGCCGCAATAAAATTTGGTAAGCAAGTGATGGATTAAAAATATCTTTGTAAAAATTCCCGCGCTACTATAATTTCCCGAAAAATCGAGAAACTATTCAACACGACACGTGTTTCGCCCTTACACAGGGCATCTTCAGGTAAGATAGGAGCCTCAGAACAACGATGTAGATAAATACTAACCTGGTATTTAACTAAATATAGTAATAAAAGGCAATAATGTTGTAAACTAATGTTAGTTGTTGTAGTTCGTTAATAACGTTTAAACTTAATTTTTTGTAAATATCTACAGAACCACATTATGCAATAATATATTGGGTAGATGTCACAACTTATTTCTTCTTGATGTACATTTTACTTAAATTTTGTTGCTTAAAACATAACTTATAACTTACATTAGAGTGAAATTTAAAATAGTTTACAAAATTGTTCAAAAAAATACTAAGTACTTTACTGAGAAAATAGTATTTTGTAAATAAAATGATTCGTCATACATTTCTGGATATCTGTGCCGGTTATGTGATAATGCACAAATACAGTGCAACGGAGTCTGTATATCCTTACGTCGCGCGGGTGGCTGAGAGCGGCTAAGTAGTGTCCTCTGTGTGCAGTAATTAGATAAGTTTGTAGATCTATAGTTGTTTTAATGGCTCACCAGGGCAGTGGCGCGGCTGTGTCTCATGACAATTCATTTTACCAACATTATTTTAATGTAATACTAGAAAATGTTTACTTCTAGAAAATTGTACGTAAGACTTTTCCTCAAAACTTAAATCGCTAAATATGTAACATATATTCTTTAACTTTTTCCATTAAAACTTAAAGTTTACGACTTTAAGCGAAAGCTTTAGTAATGTAAAAGTATGCTCGTGTTTTCTCAAAGACTGCAGTAATCACGAGATCCGAATAAAGAGTGACACTCGCTTTTCTTTACTTTTATTTCTCTCCCTTTTTTGATTATGTTGTTAAAAAAAAACCATTTTGATTGTTAAGAAATGATTTTGTTGATCTTAAAGACAATAAAGTATATATATTTTTATCTAATTGTTAATCTATGTGCACTGGTACCAAAACACTATTCAAACTATTGATTCCTGTTAGAGGATATCATAAAAAAATAAAGTACTAATACGTAAATATAAAGTGAAGCAGTGTAGTATATGAAGTATATATAAACATTACAGGTCATTTATAAATAGTGCTCATATTTCTAGCTCTGATTACATTATATATTCTAGATATTTAATTTGTTTTTATAACTGACTTTCGTCCTTTGACATTTGAGTCGGGTCTATAATAAACCACATTTTTTTTTTGGGGTTAAAATAGACTTTCTTGGTGACAAACTAGAAAATTCACTTTTAAATTAAAATATTTGTAAGATTTTGCGTTTGCTGACTTGTTATTCCAATTATAATTCTTATTAGTAAGTTGATGCTACATTAACATAACTCCCAACTTCATGAAAAGTTTGATTTAGATTCGTATAAATGACAAAGAAACCCTTCATCTCTGGATTTTCCATCACCATTCGCACTGTCCTTGATTTGCATAAGCCGAACGTAGGCTGCCTATTGTCAGGCCAACAAAAGGATTTCAATAATCTGGGGCCATAGTCTATAGCCGCGCTGCTGGGTCGGGTTGTGAATGCGGGGCACGTAAGGAACGCTTGAAGAATCGCTCTCCCGCCTGCAAACTTACCCGAATGTCTCCGGTTTCCGCTATACACACTAATAAATTAATTCTGTTCTAGTACCGTTTTATTTTATTGCACTGAGAAGCAATATAAGAGAAGTTCGCCTGATGGAAAGTGTTACGTCTGCCTTAAGAATAGTCTTGATTGGCATCGCACTGCGCTTATCAGTATACTAGTCTAGACACTATAAAATGCTACTATTTAGCCGTAGAATATGCTTATGCCCTTCAGTGGTATCAACTTACCTTGAAGTTTACTGTCAAAAAGAAAGCTAAGACGTTGTAATCTTTAATCTTTAAAGCAATATAAGATGTAATCATAGTTTTACAACTATGATTCTAGTTCTTTTACCTAATTATAACACTTATATAATGTTTCTATGCGTATATAGTGTTTCTAGTAGTACTTAAACTACAAACAGTGCATAAGTATGTTTATACCCTTTGTTTAGTACCCATAGCATAAGTTGCGACTCTATGAACCAAAAAATAGAAAAACCATTTTACTAAGGATTTTTTCAATTTGACAGTAAATAAAACTGTATGGTTATCATAAAGTCTTACATTGAGTGATATGCATCCGTTTCTCAAAAGCGCTTACGAATATCGTTTACATCAGATGGATTTACGAAGAGGGTCTACGACCTACGGCCGCTTGCTCGTATAAATCACTCAATATGAAAATATAGTGATTTGTGATGAGACCGTGCTCCGTGGCTAGTTTGGGGATTCCTCGCACGTACATACATCTATGTCTACTACGAGTTGTCGAAGGAAAATTATTTCACAAAAAGCTATAAAATATAACTGCCATATATCCTCGTATATGACGTCGATAAATACGACTCTACCGAAGTAAAGCAGAGTTTACAGAGGTCAGTCCTTGGATGGGTGACCGTTTGTGTGGCATTTGATATCGAGCGCTTCCGTGCTTCGGAAGGCACGTCAAGCCGTTGGTCCCGGTTATCACTAAATGTGGTAGTCGTTAAGCCATGTTAGAGGTCTAATTGGGCGGCTTAAAAAATTCTAACAGCAGGACGCCATACACCTTTTTTTTTTTTTGATTTACGTCGGTAACAAATTTCATTTATGCACTGTCTCCCGGCCAAAGGGGGACCGAGAGAGGTGCGTGGGACTCACCACCGGCAGACACGACCCCCAGCAGTAATACCCACTAAAAACCTTCCGACGACGCCCGCCGCTTGTTGAGAAAGAGTCGGGGGGCCAGTACCTGGGTTGCAGCTCTGACACCCCGCCCACTGCCAACGTCCCCCGGACCAAAACCGGGAGGACCTCCTCAGAGAGACGCAGTGGATGCGCCCCTCCTCCCTCCTTGGGCATACAGTTCAGTGCAGTACTATGACAATTTTTTTATTTAAGGATCGCCAACTAGAGATACTCGAGAAGTATACAAAAACACTTACAAAAAACACGTTCTGTGCCCTCCCAGTGTTGCCTGTACCATAACTAACTTAGCTCCTTTGGCGTTAAGGCCATCTAACTTTGGAACTCTCTTCCTTAAAATATCAGATTGGCTAAAAGCAAAACAGCTTTTAAAAACTTAACTTTCAATTACTTCTTGAAAGAATGATCATCGATGAAATTTCCCCCCTTATCATCCATTTATAAATATGTATGTATTTGTGTTTATATATGTGTATGTATTTTATATAGATCAGCGTACTATTTCATGTAAGTATATCATAACTATAAATATTATTCTTACTCGCACCGCCTTTAATGTTTCTGCTAACCCCAAGGTTCACTGGTAGAGAATGCCTAATGGCATTAAGTTCGCCTTTTGCACATTGTATTTTTATGTGTGTGCAATTAAGATTAAATAAATAAATTTAAAAACTTATACTAACTACACAATATTAAACGCAGAAACTAAAAATTTATAAAAATTCAAAGTAACATTTAAAACAAAAAGCACATACTAACTATATAAATGTATCAGCAGATAAATGTGTACTGAAGTTTAGGCTTAAAATGTCTTTAAAGTGTCTTTGTGTGAATAGTAAGTGTTATTAAACAAAATTCTTACTTTAAAAATACATTAAGTTACTAATTAACATAAAGTTGTAGTTATATGAGGTCGAAAACGTATAAAAACAATAATATGAAATCAAGTAAGTACTTAAAATATATTTTGTTGTGGTACTTCAGTGCTAGAACGGTATAAAAACTGCATAAAAGCTGGGACCAGTAAAATAGCCGTAATTTTTTTCACCACCCGAAGTAATCGATACTTTATTGGGCATAAAATGAACTTTCACGTTTTAACTGATGAACATTCGCCGACGCCGGAGTTTTATTAAATTTTATTATCATCGCCCCTGCACTGGTAATGACAGTTTGTAATGTTGCGTATAAAATGTTATTTCTGCTACAAAAAACACAATTCATTCGCGCCAATATTTTTTCTATACCTTTTCCTTTCCGGCATTGAAATATGGGCGAGTTTATTTGTAAATAACGTTCTATAGAAAAAAAAATGCAGCAATTTTGTTGGACTATGATGGTGCCGTGTGGTACCGGCCAAGAATAATACCACCCCCTCTCATCTCACGGGGAGTCGTCAAAGTCGACAAAGAGAAATCCTACTAGATGATACCGGCAGCGTCCTGTTCCTGAACTGCGCCACCCGCCACCAACCCGCCTGCCCAGTATGGTGATAATGGGCAAGTACCCCCAATAGAATGGAATGTATTGGGGAAGCTAATGTTCAGCAGTGGACCTTATAAGGCTGGTTTTATACATAAATACTGCATGATATTTTACTTAACGTTAACTAGCCACTGACAAGCAGGGCTTGTGCTATTGGTACTAAATAACTTTTTTTGCGAGGCGCAACTATAAATTATTTTAAATAATGTAGTCCTATGTCTTAAATGATATAAATAGTAAGAACTATCGTGTTCAACCTTCAATTTAATGAAAAGCGGCCTGGTGGCTTCTCCTTCTGGAACAAAATAAAAGAAACTCACTTTTCGCTTTTTTAAGGAGGGGAATATTTTTGTGATTGTTTTATAATAATAAGTGTGTGTATAGGGATCCTATTAAGATCTGAGGAGCCCAAGCCAACCTCACCTGCAAGTGGTACACCTGCCGAACAACGGACGAGGCTCTGGCGAACAGAAATGTTCGCGAAAAGCGGCAATAGGCTCGCCACCTATTACGTGGGACCAACAATATAATTGGCGAAATGTGGGTATACAATATACCTCTGCCTACCCCTTCGGGGAAACAGGCGGGATATTATGTATGTATGTATGTAATAATAATAATAATAGAAGCACGGCAGATGTTGTTATACAGTCTGGTATTAATATTCGGTCCCAACTTAATAGACTGGATGTAGAGCAATCATCGAGCAATATGTGACACCCATTCACTTTATACAACAGCCCTGAACTTGTGGAATATTCCCTCAGTTTCTCCAATTATCTGTACGTGGTGCAGAAATGGGACTTGTGAAGAAATTCTCGGTGCAACGGTTCAACTTATGCCAGTATCCCCGAACCTCATACAAGAACAGTTTAATTAAAAAACCTTGTATACTTCACCATATCAAAGGGAACTTCGAAAATTTTTTTGTGTTCGTTTTGAAAAAAGTATCTCAGTACGTCTAAAATGAAATGTTTGCTCGGAAGTTCAATGTTGATGTTTGTTGGCGTTGCCTTCTGGTCGCTTTGTTTCTGAACTTGTTGAATTCCACAAACGTCTAACTTTATCAGATATAACGTTTTCAAATAAACAATTATAATTTCAATATTAAATTTCGAATTGCGAAGGTATCTAGTATGCTGTTGTATTTCATGAGGTTCTTAGCTAACAAGAAGAAGAGTTTAACGTTCTAACAGTGCTTAAAATGAGTTATCGAACCAATCCCTCATGCTGTAATCCTTAGAAAAACCTACAGGGTATTTTAAGGAGGAGATGAAAAGAAGTCCATTCAGGTCGTCATAAGGCTTCTTACCTTGTTTGTTCAACGTTTAAGGATTAAATGACAAATAAACTGGTTATTGTTGGATGTAGGAAATTACTTGAATTATCAATATTTCTTGACCCTGGGAAAAATATTTAATTGAGAGAGTCCATATTAAAGAAATCAATGATAAATCACTGCATTTTTTAAGTTTTAGAATTTGTAATTCAATGGTACTCAAAGGAATAAAATTCAGTTTTTCATTCAATAGCTGTTATTCGACCTTTAAACATTTCATTGAGCCAATGCGTGGACGATGGATGTCAGGCCGTTTTTATTTTTAAAATGTGCCGAAATAAAATTTACATGCAGTGTAGGTATTTGTAAATAGTCACGTGCTGTCGCTGGTTGATGTTATACAGCATGGTGTTTTTGGTGATTAACTTTCACTGATTTTGTAATGGAAAATTGCCTGTACGATGGTCCGACTAGGGGTACCCTGGCTACCAGCGGAGGGGAAAGGAGTGCTGTGCCAAGGGGTCGTCCTGGCCACCAGCAGGAAGAGAAGGAACTGTACCGGGGTGTAGCCCCGGCCGACAGTAGGAGATGCACAGAGAGGAATGAGACCTAACACGGACGGTTGAAATCTAATTTATTGCTGATAATTGTAAGGTTTTTATATTAATATTAATCTTATGTTATTATTAATAAGTTAATCTTTTATATTATTATTATATATCTTAACCGGTTGCATGTGATTGTCCAGCTTGTTCTTGAATGAATTGACAGTGGGAGCTGACACTACATGCTGGCAGCTCGTTCCACTAATTATATGTTGTGTACACATATAAAGAAGTGCAACTCTGTGTAAAGTGTCGACGCTGCACGTGGATGTTGCAACTAGGTCGACTCGCTGCTGACCACACTGACGCCAAGTTCAATGTACAAGACTTGTACATACTGCCGACTCGGAAAAGATGACTGTGGTTCTCAGCTGCCTCGCTGCTTAACGTGATGCAGACGCTATGCCCATTGTACAAGATGTAGACTTGTACTATATGTGTATGACTGTGGTTCTCAGCTGCCTCGCTGCTTAACGTGATGCAGACGCTATGCCCATTGTACAAGATGTAGACTTGTACTATATGTGTACCTACCTACTACAAATATCAGAATCTAGAATGCTAAAATCTTTTCCCGTACATATAGCGAAAAGCATTTTTAAGTTATAAAACCAGAGAAGTATTATTTTAACTGTATAGTTATCTAAACGTCTCGGCGGGAGACAGAACCAAGCCGAGTTTTTTCCCAATTTCTTCTCACATTAATTTAGGTTATGAGTTGTCCTAACATAAACCGTTTCTTATCAAGGTTTTTAGGATTAATGTTAGGTCTTTTGTATTATTATTGTATAGATAGACATTCCATCATATCCCAGCATTATCCCGATTGTCCTAAACTTAAGCTTAGGGCTCAGTGAGCAGACCTCACTGGTTCAACCAGATTTGGCTGAATTTCAGTTATTACATGGATTGTATAGATAGATATTATGTAAACTTTTGTGAAAAATAAGACATGGCTGCTGCTGGTAATAAATAATAAACAGCTTGAATATTTCACTCTAACATTTAAGGTACCTAGGTACTGGCCCTTTTCTGTCTTAAAATAACCATCCTGTATTTATTCTTCACGATGACAAATCGATATGTATGTAAGCTTCGTCGAACCTTTCCAATCGGATCACGTATATCGCCGCACGAATTTAGATTTTTTGCGACATTCTCGACAATGTAAACAGGGAAAAAAATATGATAGGTAAGTGTGCCGGTACGTGTGATGCGGCATAGTGGAATTAAATTGGTACGTTAAGTTTCAAGTTCTGTTCATTAGCTTACGTACTTCTATCTAGAAACATAAGGAAATTGTGCAAGATCAGTTCCGTGGACGCAAGAAATAAAATAAAGGAAAGATTGTTACATTTATTTGTTACACCATCAGCACTACGTAATCATACATTACTCATATTATTATGGTACTTACATATATGCCAATAACATGAAAATACGAGATTAATTTAAATTTACCTATAATATTGTTATTTAAATTTATAGGCATTTTCAATATCGCATTATTTTAAGCACGTATCGGTTCCTATCGGTTATCTTCACCATCTCAGCCCATTAACGCCACACTACTGAGCACGATCCTCCTCAAATAAATCGAGGTAAGGGAGATTCAGATCATACTTCACCACGCGGGCCAAGTGCGTATTAGCGGAGGCAGGTGTGTCGTTCTGACACCTGGGGGGGCTGAGTACCTCCGGGTAGGGCGGAGGAGCCGCTGGGAAAAGGTAACACCCAGAGTCGCCTCTCTGGGTGTTAACGCCATAGGCCACTAAGCAGCGCCAAGAAAGTCTTAGGCGGCGGGGGTAGTGGCTGCTGTCTAATCATAGACCCTACAAGAAGTCGGCCACACACGCTATGGTCGTTCAAACAGGTAGAAGGGGCGCGTTCATTGCGCCTCTCTGAGGATGTCATCTCGGTTTTAGCCCAGGAGACATTGGCCGCGGGCGGGGTGTCAAACGCTGCAATTTAGGTACTGGCTTTCTGTCAACAAGGGGCGGGGGTCGTCGGAAGATTTTTAATGGGTATTACTGCTCGCGGCCGTATCGGCCGGTGGTGAGTCCTTTACAGTGTTTTTACAGAGTCCTTAAATAAAGCTCAACATCTCTGTTTGACTATGGTTCTGGCCGCAGGTAATCCATTATAGGAACCTCACTTGTCGCTTGGTTCCGTTTACATAGCTGGCCGGAGCCAGGTACGGGAGCCAAGGTCACACAAATCTCTGCCATACAAACGAGGCCAGGCGCCTGATCTCTTCGCCGGCTACGACGGATTAGAGCTAATTCATTCATCATTCAACTTATTTTATTATTAACTATGTACAAACAAAGTACTGTTGGCAAATAATTGAATTTTTGACAAACAATTGACTATTGACAAACAATTGACTACTGACAAACAATTGACTATTGACAAACAATAGGATATTGACAAATAATTGATATATGATTGACTATGAACAAACAATTGACTATTGACAAACAAGTGAGTATTGACAAAGAGTTGATAATGATAAACTTACAATAAGCAAACAAACGAACAGCGAAATTTCGAAAGAGTCCTTTAATAATAGATAGTTCTACATCCCCGTTTCACTATGGTTATGGCCGCAGGTAATCCTTCATAGGAATGGCTCATGCCGATACGATATATATCGGCATCACTTTGTTCCGTTTACATAGCGGGCCGGAGCCAGGTCCGGGAGCCAAGGCCACACAAAGGGGCCGCAAATCCCTGCCATACTAACGCGGCGAGGCGCCTGATCTCTTCGCCGGTTACGACGTACTGGATCCAATTCATTCATCATCCAACTGAATCCATTATCTGAATATCCTTATGGCGAGCACTTATCTAGTTCCCCGCAGAGATAATGTTAGTATATTTATGTTAATTGTATTGTTATAATGGTTGAACTTAGTTAATGGTTACAAAGGTTTGTAATATTTTGCTCTGTATTCATAATATCCTATATCATAACATTTAATAATTTACATAGCTACAACTACGATTTTAATTCATGGGAACAGAACTAGAGTTAAACTTCAGATGTTATTTATCTATTATAATTTAGACTTTCATAGTATAGGTTACTCTATTTCTTGCATTTAAGTTAATTTTAGACAGTAAAATTACGTTATGATGACGTAATAATTATGACAAACATAATTCAACATTCATATAACATTGTAAACAAAATAAATTAATACATAAAATTTACATAATTAGCCATGTTCACTCGGGCTACCTCGGATAAGTTGTTATTTTTTAGTAAAAAATTCATCTTATATCGAAAATAGCATTTCGATATATAAAAATTGCACTGCTCTGTTAAGAATAAAGATTAATTTATCATTCTTCTCTGGTCAGTGGTGTATTAAAGCATGTATTGTTTAAACAATCATAATAATGGACGATTGAATCCACTGATTTCATCCCCTTCATCTTTTTGTCATCCCACCGAGGACGTTGTCCAGGGGGCTTTCACTGCCAGAGGCTGTGCCGCAGTTGGTAAGAGCATGAATAAGTTCACTATGCGTTCATATATTATATTATCTTACACCAACATGCATACATCAATCACACTGCTTTCTTAATTTTTGTTTGAACAAAAGCTCGCAAAAATGCCGTAATTTCCCTGTAAAAGGAAGAGAGATAAACGTAAAGTAAATTTAAAAAAAATAATTTATTTCTATAAAGTACCGTTATCGAACACCTAGTTCCGGAGCTATGAGCGCTTGAAGTATTAAATGTCTCTGAGAGCCAGCTCAACAGACGACAATAATGAAAGTTTAAGTTAAGATTCAAAATGAAATCGCAGTCTCTTCGTAAACTGTAGCACCGTAGTTCGTAGCATCGCGGTGCACTCGTAGCAATACGCATGATCGCCGAAGCGACAACGTGGGGCTCAAAGGGCCCGGTAGTTGCCGCGAGGGGCTAATTACGCGCCGTGTTTGCGCGCGCCCCGATTACCCTTCGCGTAATGTTTCCCAGATTGCCCAACGTGCAATGTCACCGCAATGCACAATGAATGTTCCGCCAGACGGAGAGAGGGTTGCAATAGTTGAGGTTGGCTCCGTTTAATTCACATCTAACAGTTTTTTAATTGTTGTCTTCTCTCTAAGCAACTATCATACTTGTGTCTGTTTAAACGATAAACTATCGACAAACAATATGATTTCGATTATGTCCGGTGAAGAAACCAGTAACAGTGCTAAAAAAAACACGGATTGTTGATTCTTTTCGTGAATATAAACAAGGACAAATTATATATTTACGAAATCATATATATAAAGGTAGACTTGTCTTTTGAAGCGGTGTTTTTCAAACACTACAAACCACGTGATTCTTTATCTAACAAAACATACACAATAATACACAGTCGTAGGCCTCATGACAGATTAGTCTTCCCTAATTATTATTAAAATATTTTTTTTTTAAAACCATACATCTGCAATCCGCCCTGAGTCGACGTGGAGGAAGGGATCATTATTGAATCGATTGTTTTTTTATTTTTAAAAAACGACTAATTTTGCAATTATTTAAAATTTAACGCCACCTTTATAATATTAATCACTGCTTCGGTTATCTTCTGGTCTTAATCAAAATTATGACAGCTTTTGACAAAGATCTCTGTGCTGGAGCCGAACAAAACGGCACCGAATGTGCTTACTTTAATTTGCCAACTGTCCGTTTGGGATAAGCTCTCTCATAGCATAGCTTCAGATTTAAAAAGTTATTTTTCTAAATATATATTTTAAAGTTTTTAGGGCACCAATAATAATAATAATAAATAAATGGTTAATAAATCGATTTGTGAAAATCGATTTATTAACTTTTTATTTTCACGTCCCTAGTGGACGATAATCTAATCCCCTTAACCTGGTTTGTGAAAAGAGGCCCTTGCTCTGTAATAGGACGTAAGGGACTAATGGGAAAAATGTCTTTAGACATAAAGCAACTACATCATATCAGACTTCTAAAGTCCACTGCTGAAAATTGCCCTCCCCCCCCCCCCAATAGATTACATTCTATTAGGGGTTGTTTGGGGCGAACTAAATACATACTTACACTGTATACCTACATTATATACATACCCTATATATCTACATTACATACTGACCTTATATATCTACAATACACACCAACACTATATTCATACACTGCATACCTGCGCCATATAACTACACTATATAATATAATGCTGCATATTTGGTTGACAGCGGATAGTCAAATGGAGACTCAACCTTAACAAATAAACTGCTGCGCGGTTTCCGTTAAGGATTTTTAATATTTTACCCATTATGTGTTTGTAATTTTTTATAAAGCAATAAAAAAAAAATTACCCATAATCACCACGCTGGGCAGGCGGTTCGGTGATGGCATTTGAAGCCAGTACGTAGGATGACGCTGCTGCTCATCATCCTATAAGGTTTCTCTTCGGTCTTACGACTTCCCGTGAGATAAGAGGGGGTAACACTATTGGTTCGTTGCCACACGGCACGGCAAACTAAAGCAATTTTCCAAGACAAAGCACAATTATAATGAAAACTATAAGATGAGTCAGTTCAAAGCTTCCATGACATTTCAGTTCGTTTTAAACATAATTGTATTGATTTGATGTAACTACCTTCTGTATTAAAGTGCTATCAGACACGCACGAATAACGAACCCTTTGGTACCGTAATTGATATAAAGTTTGTTTGTTGTCCATCAAAGGCAAGGTAAGGGGATGTTTACGTAAACAACTTAACCCCTAGCCTTCACAGGCTATAGAAACATTAAAATCCATATTTTTTTTTTATTTATAGCTGAATATAAAATTAAATAAAATAAAAACTTAGCAAGATTAGATTTAGCTTGAATATCACATATATTTTTATAAGGAATATAACTATGCAAAGAAAATGGCGAAACAGAATTTTTAATAAAAATTTAAAAAATCTATCCTTTCCAGGCAGAATCAGATGTGGCGTACTGTTGATAGTTTTTTTCCTTAATGTGACACGTCATAATGACTACATCCTACCTGATGGTAAGCAGTCGTTACAGTCCATTAAATGAAGGCGCTCCATATCGTGAAATAAGCACGGTACAAACGCACCCACTCATGACGGTCTGCCAAAATGCCGTTTCACGCCCCGCTTAAAAGAACTGGATAATTTCGCCCGATAAGGCATCTAACTTGGCCTACAAATCACCACATATACCCATAGCCAATAATGTCTGCCGAAGCACGGAAGTGCTCGATTTAAATGCCACTTAAATGGTCACCCATTCAAGTACTGACCTCTGTGCTCTTGTTTATTTGAATGAAAGTTACACAGAGATAGAACTCAGTAACTATATGAATAATTTAACGGGTACTGTTTTTTTATGTCCGTTATTAATATATAGCGTGGAGATTTAATCAAAAACGCTGTTGTACAAATTTTAAGTCATAACTAGCTATGAAAGAACAGGTGTACTTGAAATGCAAAATGTCATTGTAATATCCAATCTCAGTGTTGTACATTGGCATTACAGATGCAGTTGGTAGAGTTGAGCACGGTGTCGCGCGTAAATCATATTAGTGGGAGCGGGCGAGTCGAAAATGTGCTCAATATTGATAACGGATAACGGCCATTAGACCGCGACTACGACTGCTGTATCCGTCATCGCGAATCCACGCCACAGCCCAAAGGAAACAGCCTATCAACAAAATGGTTTTCATCATTTCAATTACGAGTTTTCTATCGAAATAAAATATTAGAATATGATTTTCTAAGACATCTCATTTAGTGCATTAAACGGATGCATAAAAATATTTTGTGGTGTGGACCCACCCCATTGAACAAGTGAACTTCAATCCGCGAAGAAACAAGACTTTCGCGTCAAATTAGTCATCGATAAGATTGATGTTCTGCGAGAACATCATTAAGAAGCATACGCTTTTGAGGTATTTTCTATCTAATGCTGCTGAGCTAGGCAAGGTTTACACGTAACGTTTATGTGGTGGTCATTAAAATAGTTGCTAGCTGTTAATCGCTGTGTGGTACCTTCCTAGTATAGTACTAACAAGAGTCGACGAAGAGAAACTCTTTTGGATGATGGGCAGCAGTGTGATCCTGCGTACTGGCTAGAAATGCGGTCACCAACCCGCCTGCCTAACGTGCTGATTATGGGCTAATATCACCAACAGAATGTAATCTATAGGGGAGGACAATGCCCAGCATTGGACTTATAAGGCTGATTATGATGATTAAAATAGATAATTTGGCTAAAATCTAAGTCGAGCAGAAGAAGAAATTAATATACTCATTACTTTGGGACTTAGTAAATATGAACAGCACTTTGTATTTGAGTATATATTTAAGTTGATGGGATGGGTGTATAGGAATCCTAGCAATACCTTTTTTTTTTTGCATTTGCAAAATGCATTTACGCACTGTCTCCCGGCCAAAGGGGGGACCGAGAGAGGTGTGTGGGACTCACCACCGGCAGACACGACCGCCAGCAGTAATACCCACTAAAAATCTTCCGACGACGCCCGCCGCTTGTTGAGAAAGAGGCGGGGCGCCAGTACCTGGGTTGCAGCTCTGACACCCCGCCCGCGGCCAACGTCCCCCGGACCAAAACCGGGAGGACCTCCTCAGAGAGACGCAGTGGACGCGCCCCTCCTACCTCCTTGTGCGACCATAGCGTGTGTGGCCGACTTCTCGGAGGGTCCATGGTTAGACAGCAGGGCCCCCTGCCCTAATACCTGATTATATATATATTAGGTCGGGGAAAAAGTCTTTTCGCATAACGTAGGTATAAACTTATTATAAAATTTTTTTGACTGTACTATTTGTGTCTGGCTGGTTTTGGTAACATTAAAAAGGTTCCATTATAAAGAAAAGAAAAAAATAAAAAAAAGTTGTTTCCCGCTATTTTTCATTTGTTTTTCTCTCCGTAAAAATGAGTGAATCTAATGAAGAAATTTGAATGACATTTTAAAATTTTATTATAAAAAAGGCAAAAATGCAACTCAAGCAGTGAAAAAAATTTGTGATGTTTATGGACCTGATGCAGTGTCAGTAAGAGTAGCACAAATTTGGTTTAAACGTTTTCAGTCCGGAAATTTTGATGTTAAAGATGCACCTCGCTCTGGTCGCCCTGTTACGAATAAAATGGACGCCATTTTTGAAAGAGTGGAGCAAGATCGGCATATTAGTAGTTACGATGTAGCTGAAGAACTGGGAATTGACCACAAAACAGTTTTGACCCATTTGAAGAAAGCTGGTTATACAAAAAAGCTCGATATTTGGGTGCCACACGAGCTCACTCAAAGAAACTTAATAAACCGTGTACTCATTTGCGATTCATTATTGAGACGTAATGAAACCGAGCCGTTTTTGAAGAGATTGATAACTGGCGATGAAAAGTGGATCACGTACGACAAGAACGTGCGAAAAAGGTCGTGGTCGAAAGTTGGCCAGGCTTCACAGACTGTGGCCAAACCTGGCCTAACACGAAATAAGGTGATGCTGTGTGTATGGTGGGATTGGAAGGGCATTTTATTGTTTATTATGAGCTTTTACCGCCCGGCAAAACCATCGATTCTGATCTTTACTGCCAGCAACTGATGAGATTAAAGGAAGCAGTCGAGAGAAAACGGCCGGAATTGATCAACAGGAAGGGTGTGGTCTTTCATCACGATAACGCTAGACCACACACATCTTTAGCCACTCAGCAAAAATTAAGAGAGTTCGACTGGGAGGTCCTAGTGCATCCACCATATAGCCCTGACCTTGCGCCTTCAGATTTTTACCTGTTTCGGTCTCTGCAGAATTCTTTAGGTTCTGTAAGGTTGACCTCAAGAGAGGACTGCCAAAACTATTTGTCCCGTTTTTTTGATCAGAAGTCCCAAAGTTTCTACAGTAACGGGATAATGTCTCTGCCCACAAAATGGCAGAAAGTTATTCAACAAAACGGTACATATATATTGTAAATAAATGTAAATAAACTTTGAAAAAAATGTCTTGACTTTTCATACAAAAATACGAAAAGACTTTTTCCCCAACCTAGTATATAATATTTTTCAATTATAAAATGGCATTTGCCAGGTTCTGTCATGCACAGGCTACTTCTGCGGGACTGATTTCCTCTCTCTCTCTCTCCGAGACTCGGCATCTTACTGCGCCATGACTACAGCAGTGGGCAAATAAATACTAATATGTACATATATACAAACAATCACGCCTGTTTCCTCGAAAGGGCAAAGGCATAAATAACTTAGTTATGTTATTATAGTAACATAGCTTTTAAGATTTATTGTTACTAACACTATGGATTTTGGTCCGAAATAAACGAATTTTGTTTTATTTTTATTATATAAGTAATTTTAAAACACCTATAACTAGAACATTTCAGAGTAGTGGATGGAGTGAGCACGCTGTTGTGCACTAGCGCGAAACCGTACGGTATTATACGTATTCCCTATAACAGATAACTTTAACCCTCGACTTTGTTTGCGTTCAATTTATGATCATGACATCATAATTTAGTATCATTTTACACGTTTATGTTCCTTGTAATCGCTGTCATTTTATTTAAAAATTGTTGATTCATATTTAATAACTATTATCATTTTACACTTCTCAAGAGCATTTAGTAAAATTCTCCAGTTATTGTTAATTGCTAAACTGTGCTTTTAGCACTTGGAATTAATGGTGAGTTACTGCCCTGATTGACATCTTACTTTATAAGTACATCAAAATATTTAGTCTTTAAAACTTGTCAATGACAGAAAATATATTTTACACCTGTTTCATTCACCTGTGTATACGGGCTCAGTAAGAATACGTTTTTGTATTATGGAGTAAACACTTCAATAAAAATATTAATTTAGTAGAGGGCATTAAATAATACAAACTTTCTAGGATTGGATTCGATCGGTCTGGATTGATTAGATACTCTCAAAAGAGGGTTGTGAAAATTCCACCAAAAAAAAAAGACAAATATAAGTAATAAATAAATTAATAGTCCTCTTACAATGACACCAATTATTTAGTTCCATGATAAGTATCATTAAGAACTTGTGTTATGTATACTAAGTAGAGGATAAACATATAATTATTATTTATTTGTAAATACAATACAAACATAATACGAATACTGCTTGCTTACGTAATATTTGTACTTTATGGTCTACAATTACAATGTTACAAGGTATCCCTAATTTTGCCATATCCATATCGCAGCTTTCCTACTATAGGGGCACATCTCAAAAAAAAAATTAATTTAGTTATGATTGATTATGCGAAAATATAGGGGCTCAAAAATCTTTAAACGCGTTTTCCCAAAAATATGATTTTTTGAATTGGGCCCCTGTAGTATGAAAGGTGCGATATATACTTCTACTGTTCGATAGACCATTGATTTTCTATTGAGTATATGACGAATCCTTTCTAAGCTTCGTTAAGAAAACTCTAAGCGTTTATTATACACAGCCTTGCTGCCTGGTTCTAGAGCCAAGTGTTTTAGACAGTGACATCAGACCCCACGCGACGCCCAGTGTAAATGGTGATTCCAGATTGATCCAGCTGAGTTATTCAGCTTTCCAAAATTAATAGGCATAATCGTAACTCTACTATTACAATCTATACTCACAATGAAATATTACTTATAGATGAACTAAAATATCTAGTTAATTTTAACCATTGTTAGTTCGGACACAAAGGCCGCAACCCAAAATGACAAAATGAAATGTTCGATTAATTAAGTAGACTTCAAATCACGCCACTAACCCGACATGACGGTAATTTGTGAAGAGACATTGTCATAGCCGTCCTTTGTGACATTACCTACCTGTTTATGATATGAAATAATACCAGTTTCTATTTAGGTACGAGTATTTAAAACCCTATTTCAAAACAATCCAGTACTCTTTTCTCTTAGGCCAGATTGGTTTGTATTAGGTTTAAAGTTTTTTTTACAGATTGATATCCCATTAATGCCTTATAAGCAAAAGGCTATGCTTACAACAAAGTTATTAAAATATTCAAATTATATTCTAAAACGCGGACCTAGCGCGATTGGCAGAGATAGGCGTCTTGCCGTTATATTATTTTGTTTTGGTTTAAAGACTATCAGATATAGTGATGACCGGGATCAACGAAATTGCCAGACAAACCGTCACCCAAGGGCTGACCTTTATCAACATAAATGACGGTTGTGGCACTGACAAAAGAACTGTAATATTACTGTTGTGTGCATATTACATTACATGATAAATGTATTGCATGTGTGTGAATTTCTTTCTTTTTTATTACATTTGTATTTTTAAAATCCTTAGATCACCTTTGTAACACTGGCTTGACTATGGTTTTAAGTTGTTAATATTTTTCATGTGTATATTTAATTTAATGTTTTTTGATAAATATCGATATGGCGCCTGGGTGGCACCATTTACTGCTTTTAAATTTTTGCTACTGCTGCAGGGTAACCGTATTTAAATTTCGCGATCCAATAGGTATTTAATGAGCGTACAAGCCAAGTGACCTACTTTATTAGCATAGTAAGGTTAGATTTAAAGGGAGATAATTATTATACAATCGTGAGGTGGGTGCGTGATGCGGCGGGGAGTGCGGCCCGTTCAAATTGTCCCCTGGTATATCGACCCTGGGAGAATAGGGCTGTCACTACATGCAGTACTCGCATAATATTTAATTAATAAAGATAGTCCACACGATCAAGACGTTCCTTTTCGAGACCATTGTGTTTTGGAATTTTCTTCCAGCCATAATATCTTTTAGGGTCATAGCACACACATCAACTCGGAAAGGGATCGCCACCGTATCGCCACCCCGCTAACCAGCATCCATTCTACGTCAGCACGTAACCAAAGTAGATCAGCAGCTCCGGTAGGTCGACTCGGCTCCGGCTAGCCGACGACGCTTGGAGGTTGAAGCTAGTAAGGCTAAGAAAAAAAAAGTTCCCTTGTGAATAACAGTAAGTTTGCTAGAGGGCCGTGAAGAGTCGGTACGGAGAGACGTAAGCACTGGGAAAGTTGACTACGTTGATTAAGATTCATACTGAGCGACTCGAGTTGATACTGTGACGACCTTTTTTCGAGTTAATGTGTTTTATGTGCACTCTATACTTCCCTTAAGCGGGAAGTGAACCGGCATTTTTGCAGGCCGTTATGAAAAGAGTAGGCACGCTTGTTATCGTGCTCTTTCCCTAAAGATTTGTGTCTAGTCCGTAAGAGAAAAGGGCTACCATGACATAAAAGCTATGAAGTTATATTTCTATGAATAAAGATTATTTCTTAACTGATATTTAGTCAAATTCTGGTTAGACTAGAAAACAGACCCTGGGCCCTAAGCTAAATTCTAGTGCAACCAGGATAATGCTAGAATACGACGGAGATTATTTCTTAAAATAGTATAGACCAGGGACAACCCTAGCAAAGTTGCGATCTTTTCATGTTGAAACAGGCCTTTACCGAGAGATTGCTAGTAATAGTTGTATTTGTGACAAAGGCTAGGCGTCCTTTTGCTAGGTATTATTTGTATACGTGCCGTTAAATAGGAATGCTGTACGCTACTATGTACTGGACAAAAGAGAGCCACAGTCAGCAAAAATTTAGTTTTAATATTCTTTTGATTAGGTTTTTCTAAAATAATATTTTGCCTTCATTAGTCTTGGTAGGGTCCCCGTTCAACCAACATTTATCATTAAACAAATTATTTTGAGCTTATTGATAAGTAACAGTCGAATTTATAGCTTTCGCTTATCATCTATCTCAGCCCACAAAAATCCTATGATTGAACGGCAGTCAACGCAAGCCCAAGGTAAAAATTCGAGTCATACCTATTCTACCACGCGAACCATTTGCACATTGGCGGTTATCAAACGTATGCTTTCATTATTCCGATACGGAAATACAGATGAAAATAGGCATGAAAGGAAAACCGCATCCTATTGGTTTTGTTGAGGACAAACAGTTCGGCAGATGTCCGAGACACGTCGACAAAGCGAGACAGAGCCGTCAAAAATCGAAACCCACATGCCGATGAACTCTAAAAATATTTTAGGAATTGCACATATGTCACGTCCGTATGGATCTCTGTTTGTTGGGCGATGATTTGACGATTGCAAGCGCTATCACAACTTTTGGACATATGCCTTCGAAAATTGTAACATATTTTCATTTGTTGTGTTATAGGTACTTCTACTCTAAACTTAGTTGGTGACATATTTTTCTTAACTTGGGTTATACTAAAAACCTTGATTTGATTATCAAAATTTTTTGATAGTGCCATTAGTGGTTATTACTAAAATGTATTGGGTTTCATTTGTTGTGTTTATAGGTACTTCTACTCTAAACTTGGTTGGTGACATATATTTCTTAACTTGGGTATATACTATATAACATTGACTTGATTTTCAAAATTTATTGATAGTCCTATTAATGGTTATTACAGAAATGTATTGGTTTGGTTAGGCTTAAACTCACTGGACCAATTCGAAAAATTTTACATTACATATTCTAATATTACATTTATATGTTACTAATCGATTTATAAAAAATCATCCCAAAAAAAATTTTATTAATAAACCATATATGGAAAATAGATACGCGAGCGAAGCCGTTGTCAGAAGCTAGTATGAAATTATTTCGTCAATGCTGAGTGTCAATAACAAAATAACAAGTAATGGTTTCTGCAATCGGGTTTTATGCGGCCGCCATGACACCCGAGATCAAACCCATTATAAATATTAAGAGCCGTACGTTTGGCTTTAACTTTTTTTGTTTGGAACTGAGCGCTGGCCACTCCATTAATCAGATATCGACATGATGTAGTAGTGTCAAAACTTTTAATTTGTAACCAAACTACAAACAAATGCGTCCTCATGCGTATTTTGGGATTTTTTAAAATACTGTAGTCCCAAACAGGTGGTAATAGACCGTAATCCCAATCCCAACCATCTTCTTCAATAAAATATTTACTATAAACTTTGGGCTTCAGCTTGTGTAAGTCTTAAGTTAAAGCAGGCAGTACAAGATCGAAAGTTGTAGTAAGCTCGATTTTTATAAAATAATTAACGTTTTAGTAGGGTACTTTAAAATGTATGACTATTATGAAAATACCTTTAATCTCAGTATGCTCGTGATTACGAATCACTGTGAAGTATTCGTAAAAGTCTGTCCCGATAAAATGGTATAAAAATATAAGCCGCCATTGAAATCTGTAAATAGTGTTTTATTTTTGGTGCATTTTAAAAGATAATATGTAAAGATAGAATATTTAAGGTTATTATTACAGCAATGTTGCTCGCGAGTGTACGTTGAGGGGACTTTGACTAAAAAATAATATTGTCAAAAAATAAAGTTTAATTAAAACGTGTTGCCGCCAATTAAGGAATCAATCGGTTCAATAAATACAAGCGGCAACATAACTTTTATTAAATAGACACGTTTATATATTTTGGTCCTTATTCGAGTTTTATTGATCACTAATAGCGGCGCCTGCTACTATTTTTAAACGGTTTTTTTATAATTAAGTTGGTAATGATGACAGGAACGAAACTTTTATTGATGGTTAGAGACCCTTAATCAACACATAATTGTTTTGTTCACACACATAGTCTTTAGTGGACATAGACCATGTCTGAAAACAAAGATTAGTTTCGTTAAGGAGTAGAGAGAGGTGGAGAAGTTACACCATCATTATCTCAGATAATTTATTTTATTTTAGAAAGATTTACAGTGTAATTTCCAGTTGGTTTATCCTATTGCCATTTATAAATATCCACAAATAGTTCTGAACACAATAAATAAATATCTAACCGAACAAATAACTTAATAATCAGATTTCTATGAAAAGCCCGATACATATTACTTTAGTTTGATTACTTACTACTCGGAAAAACTTATGCTTATAAGTTTCATTACTGCAGCGGCACTAGAACAATATTTAAGTCAATATCTTCGAAATATTGATTAAATGAGGACGCTCTTTATTGTTGCGATATTTCGTTTAAGCCGGTTGGATGCTTAGTATTGGTTTCTTTCTTAGTCTGAGAGTACCGTCTTCAGGTGTATTGTAGGTCGGGTCAGTCGACGCTTTCATTGGCGACGCCCATAACATAGATAATATAGATTAAAGTCCCATTACGGGCCTCCTCTTACGGACCAAAGTGAGATCAATTTGGGTCATACTCTACCACGCGGATTCAGTGCGGATTGACGGAGACAAAGTGTGTCGCTTTCTATTTTTAAAATTCGTCAGACCGCCTAATTGGACTTATAACTTGACTTAACGTATACCACATCTGTGATAACCGGGATAAAGCGGAGCTACGAACCACATCAAGTCCCTACACATGTTGCCCCTGACTGACGCTGTTGGCTTATCTTCTTTGATGATGCATATCCAGCTGGAAATTTACTGGTATACTTTTTATCGTCATATCAGCAGTCCTACCCACAAAAATTTTAAAGGGGCGGGATTATCGTCAATTCCTTTTTTTTGATTTACTTCAATAACAAAATGTCTGCGAACTGCTTCTCGGCCAAAGGGGGACCGAGAGAGTGTGGGGCTCACTGCGGCAGACGCGAGCGCCAGCAGTCCTATCCACTAAAAATATATCGACGAAACCCACTGATGTTAAAAAAAGGGTGGGAGGAGCAGTGCCAAGGTTTAAAGCTTCTGACACCCCGCCCCCGGCCAACGTCCCCCAGATCACAACCGGGAGGACCTATTCAGAAAGGCGCAGTGTAACGGGCCCCCCTACCTCCTTATGCGACCACCGGCGTAAGTGGCCGACTTCGCGGAGGGTATAAAAGTTAGACGGCAGGGTCTA
Organism: Musotima nitidalis; assembly: GCA_949126915.1. NCBI lineage: Eukaryota > Metazoa > Arthropoda > Insecta > Lepidoptera > Crambidae > Musotima > Musotima nitidalis. Next base: position 6,625,166 of record OX421419.1, read on the forward strand.
TAATTAGGCGATAAATATGCACATAACTTAAAAAAGTTATAGGCGCCACCAGGGTTTGAATCCGAGACCATCTGTGTTTGAAGGCTATTGGTCTCGCCGCTGTGCTATCGCTGCTCTAATGCTGCTGCTTTTTATTGTCGACAGACTAAGGTATGCGTTAGCGGGACGATTAGCTAGTCGGTAACAGAAAAAGTCCTACTACATAACCAGAACATTTTGATTGATTACAGTGCAAACGCTTGGAACGGCTGCATCAGAAAGAGTAACAGCTTTCTGCCGAGCTCAAATTTTATTTACACTAAGGAAAACACATTTTACGAATTTAAATTGCGGTTATTTGTACTTCTTTGATCCCGACTACGGCGTTTAAAATCATTTACAGTGATTGCTGTTTATACTAATGCATAGTTTAGTCGCGTAAAATAATAGAAACAACATTTTCTTTTACTAAGGTAAATAAGAGTAGCCTTTTTGTGGTTGCATAAATTTATTGCTGATTTATTTTTTTATGCTTTTAGCCCCAATTCGTCAAGTATTTTTAACTGTCTGATATATCTATTTATAATTCTATCACATAGAGACAGGCCCTAGTTAACCACTTCGAGGGCAGAGCTCCCCACTATTATTGGGGTAGGCAAATGTGGACATTTGACATGATATTCGTCTTATCCATATTCATTTTAATACCTGCCCTTTGAAAAGCTTTGTTGAGGATTTTTGTAGCATTGTGCCCTGGTCCATAAGCCACCGTGCCATGTGGCATGTGGCGACAGCTTAGAATAGCGTCAGCCCGTCTTATCTCATATAGAGTCCAAGTAGTCGACTAAGCGAATCTTACCGGATGACGAGCAGCAGGGTATAACAAATGAACGGCTCCCTATCCCCAGCGGCCCCGTATTACGGTAGCGTTCTTGGTTATGGAGAGGCAGTGATTGTTAAGAATCTTAAACACGCCCACACTAAGAACTGACTAGAAGATTGACGAAGAGAAATAGAGCACTAGTACTGAGACATTCACGGGTTGTCCGAGATAGGGGAAGGACATGTAATACTGAATTCCGGCTGACTGGTGTTTTACCGAGAGGGCGATTATCAGTCTTCCACCTGATATCTTGATACAACTTTTTCAAAATAATCTATATAGTTGTAGCATTGTGTCTCTTGATGTATCGTGTTTCAATGGCGAGAGGTGACAGCCCCTCGCCAACGAGATCCGATTCTATTAGTCGCCTTCCACGACACCCGAATAACGAAAGGCGTTTATTTATTCAGATTCGAAGGTGATATTTTAGGATACTGACTGACATGCAGCAAGAGGTTTACAAGGTAAGTTACGAGTCATGCATAGGGAAGTTGGAGTGAGCGAATTGGAACGTCCCATATACCTGTCTCCGGCAGTCGGTGACGCCGATGCGCGTCACGTAACTCATGCCACGCCACCCGACGTTATGCGACAAGTAAAAACAAATCATACACAATAAAATCACATGAGTAAAACAACTCTATATCGGTTTATTATTCTCATGATTAAGTTTTATAGCGTGCTCGGTTTTGTTTAAACCCAACAAAAAAAACATTTGCTAAACAAATTTTTGGTTATGTCACTTGTTATGATGTGTAGAATGCGTAAGCTTTTGGCTATGATCAAGATCTATTTACATCCTTACACATTATAACAAAAGAGATTATATTAAACATATTGTTGGGAAACGATTTTAATTTTTAGTGTTAAAAAGATGCAAATAATAATATGCGCACAACAGACTGCGTTTCTGTGTGGACAAAGCGTGCTGACGATTTTTAAGAATAATAAATCAGGAATTGAGCTTAAATTTTGTTTTAATCAAAAATCATAAAAAATTTCAAGCCTAATTATTAACAACATTCAATAAATATAAGGCTATTAAATTCCCAGGTATAGTCTCAAGGAAATATTTATCCTGATGCTGGGCAGAAATCGTAGCTTTCAGCTTTAATCAGGGTCTTTATACACCCTGTATTTTTTCCAATCGGTCCAGTAGAGTCAAAGTTCCATAGAAACAAACAATCAAATTTTTACTCTTTCTAACTTCTTCTTTTAACATCCTGTATATATGGGCGGTAAGTTACATTATTAATTGCAATGTTGCTAGTCTTTTATATGTACTTAATTAACATTTATTTATGAGAGATACCAACAGTGGACATACTAAAGATAAAAATTAAGAAATTACAATGGAACTGGTTCTGGTATTTAGAAGAGATACCGACAGTGGACATACTAAAGATAAAAATTAAGAAATTACAATGGAACTGGTTCTGGTATTTAGAAGAGATACCAACAGTGGACATACTAAAGATAAAAATTAAGAAAATACAATGGAACAGGTTCTGGTATGTACACCAATTATAGATATCTACAGCATTCAAAACAAAACAGACAATTATTATAAGCTTAAAACTATGTTAGTGCAACAGCGTTAGTATATAATCAATATAACAAAATTTAAAAAGAGACAGTTGAAGATGTTTTAAATTGTAAAAATTTAAAAAAATATATTTAAAAAATTATGCAAAAAACTTACCTAAGCTAGTAACTTCAAATAATCGTTGTTAAAATCAATTAAATATTTGCTATGTTTTTGACTTTGTTAGGGACATATAGAGATGTTTTACTATGAAAAATGTACTATATCTGACGCGACGTGTACACTGGCATGTTACCAACCTTATCTCCTAGTGACATGTGTCTTATTCGTTACTCAATCAACTCTGTCTGTCGTTGAGTATGCATGCGACATACGTTCACTGTTGACAGCGCATGACACTGCGGTTGCGAGCTCGTCTGTGTTGTCATTATTGGTTGGGAGACAACAGAGCTAGGTGATTAACAGTATTTCCTTTATTAGGGGTGGTAATTAGGAAAATAAGAGACATTCTACCGTTAAAATTTGAGTAATTATCTAACGCGACAAGTGCACTGGTCATATTCCCAACCTTATCTCCTAGTGACTTTTGTCTTATTGGTTACTCTAACGTTGAGTATGCATGCGACATACTTTCATATCCGCAATAGGTCAGAGACAGGTGGCCATACAGGGCTTCTAATATGGCTTAACGGCTACCACATATTGTAGTGATAACCGGAAAAATGATTTTATATCACAAAACATAATTTGACGACCGATATGGCGTGGAGGTCAGTATACCTTTTTTTTTTTTATCGTCGGTAAAAAAAATGCTGTTTACGCACTGTCTCCCGGGGGGACCGGGAGGGGAGTGTGGGGCTCACTGCGGCAGACGCGACCACCGCAGTCCTACCCACTAAAAAACTTCCGACGACGCCCACCGCTGTTGAAAAAGGGGCAGGGGGCCAGTGCCTGGGTTTGTAGCTTCTGGCACCCCGCCCGCGGCCAACGTCCCCCGGATCAGAACCGGGAGGACCTCCTCAGAGGAGCGCAGTGTGTCGCGCCCCTCCTACCTCCTTGTGCGGCCATGGCGTAACTGGCCGACTTCTGGGAGGGTCTATAGCTAGACGGAAGGGGCCCCCTGCCCCAGCCACCTAAGACCCTCCAGGCGCGGCTGGACGGGCCCTCCTTGCCCGCCCGCTGCGCCAACGGCGTAGCCGGAGAGAGAGCGGATCCCGCTCCCTCTCCCGCTCCGCGGCCTCCTTCTGAGAGCGACTCCACCCAGGGCCGCGGTAAGCGTCGCCCGCGGCCCCGCCCACGCTGGGCACTCCACCAACGTGTGCTGCGCAGTGTCGACTGCGCAGTCACAGTGGTGGCAGCACCGGGTCGATTCCCCCCCGGCGACGTCACACAGATACTTCCCGAAACAACCGTGCTCGGAAAGCACCTGCGTGAGCCGGAAGGACATCGACCCCCACCGACGGCCGACCCATCGCTCCAAGATGGGCCCGACCGCCTCGAGGATACGGCGCCTCGCGCCGCCAAGCGCCCAGAGCCTGCGTCTGAGCGTCTCTACGCCACCGCACCACAGTGTCCGGTGCGGGGCGGAGACCCTGGCTCCGGGGAGGTCAGTATACCTGCACTTCACTCCAGAGGTCGTGGGTTCGATTCCCACACAGGACAAATCTTTGTGAATATTTGTTCTGGTCTGGGTGTTTTCCTATGTATATTAAGTATATATTTACAAAAAAAAAAAGTATTTAAGTATGTTTATCCGTTCTTTAGTATCCATAACACAAGTTCTTAATGATACTTATCTTGGAACTAAATAATTAGTGTGATTGTTAGAGAATATTTATTTATTTATTTTATAATTATAAAGAAGTAAGTATAAGTAAGTAAGTTGAACGATCAGCGAGTAAGCGCTAAAAGAGGCATAGCATTTCGCTATATTTGTGTGTATATCATCATGATGTCAGTCCATTAAGGACCCACTACTCAGCACGGGCCACTACACAAGTACAGATATACAGTTGTAACCAGGAAATATGATTTGGATTTTATATAAGTCCCAATATCACTGAACCATATTTATAAAGAAGTTAGCGTCGACCGATGCAGCGAGTGAGCAATAAAAGGGGAATAAAATTGGGCTTCGTTTGTGGAGTGGGTGCTGGTATCAAATTGGCGAGACCATCGATCAGCCGGCTGGCGGGCCTCCAGACGCAGGCCGGCGCTCACAGGTGCGGCCGTGCAGCATATTAACCTACTGAGATGGAATTTAACATTCTAGGATATTTTATAAGATTGCTAATGGGCTGTCGAGCTTTTTATAAGTATAATCTTTTTGATAATCTCTTTTTCAATCAAATTGCATGCATTTCGGTGTGGAAATGTTAAGGACGAAGTTGCAAGCCACCGACATGTCACGACACCACTTCAGTGGGTCAAGGAAACCCTTGGTATATTTTTTTCGTAGATATTTGCTGAAGAACTAAATTCTTTCTTAATTTTCAATTAAAAATTGCTAATGCTGCGAATTTTGAAGAAAGAAAGGCGCGTTACATTATCTTTTGAATGACTGTATTATGAATTATCTATTTGTAAAACTTTTATACGTTATAACGAAATAAACAATTCACAGGTTTAATTACAAACCTCATATTTATTTCAACATGTTAGTATACAAATACGTTTTTAATAACCTTAAAAATTAAACATAATTCCAATAACACGGTCATTCTGGAGAATTGCAAATTAGATTTTTAGAAATAAAACAGTTTCAGAATATAAATTCGAATGAAGAGCATTTGAGCCTGTTAAGTTTATGTCCTGTCAAAGAGGCGCTATACCAAACATTACGGTCCTGTGCGACGTTAAACCGTAATCTATCTCAGTATTTGCATTGGACAAAGTGGCGTTATGAAGGTGGTATGCAATTGGTGCGCGCATCGATCACGGCGAGTTGGCAGCAGTGTCTGGCCCGGCTCCAAGGGGCTCCAAGAGGCCCGGAGGCCTAATGTGCACCAAATAATCAACGACACACTGACCTTGCCACTATTACAAAGCGACTCATATTTTATACGAATTATACAACCTACGGGTTGACTTGTTTGCGTGGCTATTATTATTTATTTATTAACTTTACATGGATTAAAATAACAAATAAAATAAACCTATCATTAGGTTGCACTGCAGGCAAGTACAATTTACAATTGTTTATTATTTGTACAATAATTATTTACAATTGTTTATTATTTGCAAAATAAATAATGCAAATGCTGTTATGCTGCATTGTACATTAAGCTATAAAATTATTATTTTTTATCCGCAGGATAACAGACTCTTGTTATATGAATTCAAAATGTCAGAAGGCAGTGTTAATTAAGCATCAAAGGCTTACGTTTAGATAATATTCAGCGGTACTTTGATCTTTTTCGTTATTAAAAGTAGCCTATGTTGCTTATTTTGATAATGGCTAGAGTATGAAATAGGATATGGAAGTTCCGGCTGAATTGGTTGGCAAAAAGAAACAATTAGATGAGTCCCACAAACACATAGAAATTATTAGAGTTCCACTGCTGAGACCGACCTCCTCTGACGAAGTAAGGAATAGTTACTTAGATATTTCAGTAAATTCAAAAGTAAAAATTTGATAGTTTGATATAACTCTCATTTAATGTGGCGCGAAGGTCTCAAAACCTGCACTTTGCTCCTGCGGTGGCACAAATATTTGTGTGTACGAATCCTTATTTGTATTCTCTGTATTGTTTTAATGTACTGGGTATAATTATGTACTGACAAAAAAAAGATATATGTTTCATTCGGGTTCGGTAGTGCTCTCAGTTTAGGCACTTTTGGGATAAGATGAAAAATAATATACATTATTTTGTACTGAAAATATAAATAGTTCCTACCTAGCCTGTAACAGGATTAATAATTTAAAACAGTAGGGCACTTCTGATAAACTTCGCTTCGGTAAAGTCTACAGTAGTTGTACCATGTTGTGCGTATTGTTTTCTGACTTCAACTTTCGCAACTAGTTTATTAGTTTCTAGATTGGAATTATTCTACAAAAGTAAATTTTCCACCATGCTTATGCTCGTGTATGTAGTGAAAGTAGGATCCATCAATAGCCCAAGGTGGTCCACTGCTGAAGAAAGGCCTCTCTAAAATTATTAATATAAGGGGAGAATATAATACCTAATAGAAAGCTGATATGAAGTGCAGGTCAGTGTACTTGTATTCAGCTCCTCAGGCCGTGGGCGCGATTCCCATGCAAGACAAATGTTTGTGTGCTTGAATATGCATATGTTTCTTGGTCTGAGTGTTTCCTATATATTCATCAACATCATACCAGCGTTATAAAGTTCACTGCTGAACTCCCCGTCCCCGATGGGTTACATTTTATTGTGTGTTTTTGCACATAATCACCATTCTGAGCAGGCGGGTTAGTGACTGCAGTTCAAGCCAGTACGCAGGATGCTGCTCATTACCCGATAGAATTTCTGTTTGCCGACTCATACGGCTCCCCGTGAGTTGAGAGGGGAGTATTTTAATATATATATATATATATATATATATATATATATATATATATATATATATATATATATATATATATATATGGAATTGGCCAGTATCGGAATTATCGTGGGTTTCCATTTATGCTAAGGGGCGGCGTGGATTAACGGGCGAGCAGTAATCATTGAACACCATATTTTAAATCAGAAGTCTATTTTGCAATTACAATTAACATCAAAATAAGTCTCTTTGCCATCGAAATCTAATTACACTTAAAAAGCTAACACAAGATATTACGCGAATATCAAGACGTTCCTCAGAACGCGTGACGCCTAGGCTTGCTGCAAACCGATCCTCCATCAGCAGCTAGCTAGCACCATGCCGTCAACATACATACGTAAGTTACATCAAGCGATCTGTCAACCCTCATTGTCAGTGACATTCGCTTCACTATGCTTTAATGTCTCTGGTAGCGCTTATCTATGACCACAATTACGAAAGGGCCGTCGTATATTTACAAAAGAAATGAAAAATTCCATGTCCAACATCCAAAGTACAGCTCTGTTTAGTTTGGAATTTGAAGCGTAGTGTAAGATGTATAAGAATAATTAATTTACATTGTCTCGTCTCGCGTGTACCCTCACTACATCTATAAACTCACATTTCAAATAACTGAACAAAGGTGGCGGAACTTTGGCATACAAATAGATATTTAATTGTCGGCGTCCGTTATAAAAGTTTATTTGATTGCGACTTTCTATGGGATTTTTAAAAAAGAACAATATGATCAATTCTGAACAATGATTTATCTTATCACACGTTAGTAACAGATGATCCTGAAATATTATATGTACAGTTTCTAATCATTTACTAAATATCTAGGTTCCGAATATTACAATATGAAATACTTAGACAACAATAGATGTTACCCTTGGGATGTGGCATTTTAAGATAGCAACCATTAAGGGCTAAGATAATAATAATAGCCGAATTAAGTATTTAACTAAATGTTAAGCCAATTTCCATTTTGACGATTGAACTGAACTTGTTTTACATACATACAATCACAACTGTATCCCCGAAGAAGTAGGCAGAGGCTTAATCTACGCCCACATTTCGCTAATTATATAGATTGTCCCACGAAATAGGTGGCGAGCCTATTGCCGCTTACCGAAAACTTTTTTATTGCCAGAGCCTCATCCGTTGATTGGCAGGTGCACCACTTGCAGGTGAGGTTGGATTGGGTATTGGGCTTCATAGATATTGGTAGGATACACCCTGAAATGTTATATGTATAGTTTATAACCATTTAGGATCCGAATAGTACAATGTGAAATACTTAGACGCCGATAGATATTACCCTTGGGATGGGGAACTGGATATGTAGTCAGTTATATGTACGCCAATTTTCATCTTGATGAATAAACTGAACTGGGCTTAGCTGTGCACAATAGATCAATCAGTTCATTTCATAAGTCGTAATCCGTTCGTTCAAATGGCAAGATTGCATTTTATTCCAAGTTTCAAGGTATTTTGTATATCCATCCTTTTTCTAGACCAATACTAAAAAAACATTCTCAAGTTTAGTGTTATATCCATAGAAATTTATATCTATAGAAATTTTATTTTCAAAATTTGCAATTCATGATATGCTAAAAGCTTTGACGAATCAACGATAGAAAAATATCAACTGCAACTTGTATTATTTTGACAGTACAGTACATGTACTGTCAAAATATGCAACTGTTTTATTCACAGCATCATTACTTACGCATCATTTACTTATTTTATAAGAATAATAGAAATAGGTTCTATATTCATTCACACCTGTTTTACCGAAGGAATAGGCCGAGGCATGTAATACACTCGTATTTCAGTATACTCGTGGTTAAAAGATCGAAGCCAGTTTCAACATGTATTGAACTTATTTATTTACATTAAAAATATACAGGCTTGTACTTGACTGATACTCCATTCAAATGCTGATCATTTTAACTGCCGAGTATCTCTTAATCAGACATTGTAGCACGGCGTAAACTAAGGGTCACAAATCTAGTTAGACGTAGGTTTAATGTGAAAGTATAGACGCGGTTAGTTGGTTAGCCGGTCACGTCGCGGCGAAAACTTGGTGCGGGTCCCGGCCGGCTGCCGTGCCGTCCCGAATTATCGTCAACTTTATTCATTTTCGCCTCGATCAACAATCATGACCATGAGGGACAGATGCGTTTAAATCTCATAATTTATTACCGATTGATGAAATGTTATTATTCTTATTTATAATTTATTAAATCGTTATACCTTATATTCATTTGAGTTCAATTATAAACTTTATTTGATGATTTTTAGAAATGTAGTGTAGGTTACAGATCACGACAATTGATCCTAAACTAAGCATAGCCTGTACTTTGGGTACATATGTGTTGGGGTATGTGTGCTTAGGTAACATGTAGACATTATACATACTAACTGACATATTCCTTTTTTGTAATTACCTATAGCAAACATATGAACTACCTTAAATATTCATTGACATTCAAATATTTACCTGTTTGGGAATTCTAAGTCAATTATGCTATGTTTCATACTAGCAGCCGCTACATATAAACCTTCATCTTGAGTTATTCTATCTATTAAAACAAACCGCATCAAAATCAGTTGAATAGTTTTAAATATCTAAAAGCATACATACGGACAGACAGCGGAAATCGACTTTGTTTTATATATAGTAGTATAAAACGAAGTCGTTTTCCGAGTGATAACAATATAAATTGAAACAGTTATTTTACAAATATTAAGTAAAACTCAAGGTAGAAACATTTTTTCAAATAAATATACGATGTTGTGATAAAATTAGGTACATATCATCCAACATGCAGTAAATATAGGTATAGTAAATCTTCTATACAGGACAACCTTTACGTCTCATTACTCTCTTGTATAGCCAATGAAGGCGATACCAAGACAAGACAAGGCGTGTAGGGTTCGATAAGATCATCGCCGCCTGGGGAGGCTTTCAACCTGCTTATCTCATACTGTTACCTGAACGCCCGATAAACTATCCTTTACAAACATTTGCTTAGCTACCTAAACTCATTGAGTCTATACCTTAAGCCGCTTAATTCAACATACATAATAGTAGTTAGTCAGTATGTAGATATAAAAGGGAAATTAATTACCGTGCCTTGTGAGACTGGCCTAGAAAAATGCCACCCCCTCTCATCTCATCAGGATTCGACGAAGAGAAAACCTACCGGATGATGGGCAGCAGCGTCATCCTGCGTCAGTACGCAAAGCGCAGTACGCAGCCAGTGCTGGAACTGCGATTAACAACCCGCCTGCACAGAGAGGGGATAAATTCAAATTCATAATTTCATTCGTAATCATTTATTCAAGTTTGGCTCAAAAGAGCTCTTATGAAGGTCAAAACTTAAAAACTAGCGTGCCCGATAATTATTAAATACTATCAAATAATGAAAACTATTGGAGAGACTAATGTTCAGCAGTGAACTACGTACGGCTGAAATAATGATGAAAATAGTTATACGACATTTACAAAAAAAAAACTTACAACTTTATGTGAATTTAGCTTTATAATAGACACTTTCTGCAACATACATAGTTTAGATAAAAAGGGGAACTACTAATTAATTACGACGAGTTAGTTAAAATGCGACATCTAGATACAACACAGTTCTGAACTTTCACAAATTTACGTGTATTTTGTTATAAAATCCTCTAAGGATAAAACAAATAATATGATTTAAAGTATGAATATGGAAACAGAATCCTTTTTAAAAACTTCGCCAGCTTCGTGTCCCTGGGCGGGCAGTACGGTGAGCTCTTTTATTTGGCGCCCAATAAAACTGTTTCGAATTAGTTTCGTCCGCGTCTCGTATTTTATAATGCCTTTTGTGAATAAATATCCATTATTAATATACTCGGGAAACTTTCTGCCGGATATTGTGCAGTATAACCATGAGACGTCCTGCCTGAATAATAACTGGAGAACTTCGTGTTGTTTTCTCTGTAGACAGATGATTGCTCTATTCGCAAGTGATTTTCAAAATAGTTTTTATGGAAAGAGAGCAATGTAGGCCAAACAAAGCATTTTTCGCTTTGTCGTAGAAATGTCGTGGTAGGCATCCAGGTAACGCGTTGCTTGGAGCGGCGAATTTCACTATTCTATGTAAAATTTTTGGACGACTTTCATTTCAAATGTTTTTAACAATACGTTTATTAAATCTGTTTCCTGTTTTCGAACTGAAGTGTGAATTTAATCAAATTTTTGGGATTGGAGGAAAAACTTTATACATAGTAACTTTGTACGTATGTAAAGTTGTATTGTGATTACAAACCTGGAAAATTCTGAGCACTATTATGTTGCCTGGACTCTATTAGTCATACATTATTATTAAAAGATTTTAAGTATTAACGCTTCATTTTAGATGATCGATATGGCGTGGATACGATATGTTCTTGTCTGCGAATTTTCTAGATATGAACGTAGCACAAAAACAAGAAAAAGTATTGATGTAATGTTATACGGTATGTAGTATCAATAACACAAGTTGTAAATGATATTTATGTTTTAATTAAAAATTATTTATTTGTTACTTATATTTCTCTTACTTGTATAAGTTGAATACGAATAATTGATTTTAATGTATACATACATAATGTCACGGCTCTTTCCCGTACGGGTGGGCAGAGATCCTTCCACTTGCTACGATCTTGGCACACACTCTTAGCTTTATTCACATTCTCACTTTAACCTTCTCATAAACGCCTGTTGGTTGTAACAGTGGTTGTACTTTCGACCTGGCCTTTCTCCTTTTGATTTTAATGATTAAACTTCAATTATTAGTCAGATTTATAGAGAGGAACCCTACTAGGTTAGTTCAAATACACTTGACCGGTTTTCGGCACAGCTTCGCTGTTATATATGTAGTAGCTGACGGACGCTGCGTAAAGGAGATAATTTGTTTTAACAAGATCTCTCGTAACGCTCAACGCTGTCGCTTTAAGTCGATCATCTATTCTAAAACAATCCTGAAACATGTAGTACTTATTTTTGACTCATTCATGAGTTTCCAGAAAATTGTTTTTGGGATTTGAACTTCAGAGTTGAAATCGAAAGATTCGATGAGATTAAGTGTGTTGATGAGACGAAGAGCCAAAGAAATTAACTACAGCAATAAAATAAAACTGGTATTACTGGAGACTTTATCGTCGAGGGATTAAATAAAAAAATTATGTCTATTAAGGGTATCACACCATCTATTAGTAAAATCATATGAAATCGCTCCTAGAAAGTAATTCAAGAACATAATCCGGCCCGGCGCCCACTATCAGCTCGCCTCGCTAAGAGATCCTTTGATCACACAACCTATGTACATCCACACTGATAGCAATTATGGCCGAGGCGTCTTCGGGCATGCTGAAGCGTATTTAGGTATATCTGAAAGATATTTAAAATAAATTCTGCAGCCCTCGGACAGTCTTGCCCATATTTACAAGCTCTGCTTAGGGGCTATCCATAAATGACGTCACACTTTGAGGGGGTGGAAGGAGGTTGACGAAGTGTGAAATGGTGTGACAAGGGGATGGGAGGGAAATTTCGTGACGTCACTTTACAAAACCTAGGACATTTTGGAACTGCTGTTTTAATGTAATCATTTCTTGCTGTACAATTGCAAAATATGTGACATCACACTAAGGAAGAGGGAGTCCCAAAAGTGTGACCAGCTGTGACAAGGACGGAGGGGGATATATTATATTTGACGTCGTCGTCGCTTCTATAAAATAGAACTATAAAAGATCCAGAGCGACCGTATCAATGATAGTAGGGAGGCCATAAGAAAACCATACATTTTGAAACGATTGCCCGCGCACTGAATCATTGATTAATATTTTTTCATCTCAGATACCTAAAGTAACTTCAGAATAAAGTTTTTTTTTACATTATACACATACATTACTCACATACAATCAATACGATGCACTAAGAAATCAAAGTATTGTACAGAAAATGATTTCATAGATTCAACAATGATTTCATAGATTAATTAATAAACAAAAAATAAAAAGAAAACAACAATGGAGCAATCTAAATCGATCAATAAAAACAACTCGTTATAAAATAAAATAAATGATTAAAATTATTATATATTATTAAGATTTCATAATAAACATTCATTGATTCAATGGGCCACATGCAGGGAGGTCTAGGTTCAATTGGAAATTGTGCCCACACACCACGATGAATGAAACTTTTTGGAAGCCTCGCAAAAAGGTTGGTATAATATAATATATATAATCAATTAATCACTCATTAAAATCATCATCTCAGCTCATTAAAGCCCAACTACACTTTTTGGCGGGAAAGTGAAGTGAATCTGCAGTTTTGTTTTATTTTCTAAAATTTGTGATATTACGAATGTGAATGTGTAATACTAACCTTTAAGTGTTTGTGAACGTATATGAGTGCATGGTAAATGTAACAAAACAGTGCAACATCACTTTTTAAATTCTCTCAAGAAGCCCAAGTAAGATCTCAATATAGTCCCACATCTTTACTGAAGACTTAAGGGGCGTATCTCATTTACCATCTTTATCACCACTCATTCTCATATACTATGAATTATATCATACTAATATATATTTTACTTAACACTGGCTAAACGTGCTAACGGATCGAACCCACTATTAAAAAAAACACCCTTCTACTAAGCTCGGGCCTCCTTTCACAACCCAAAGTGAGAAGTTTTAGGTTCTACTCCAACACACCATGGCCATATTAAGCAGCTTAAATACAAAATTATATAAAGTCAAATTAATATCCTTTTACCTACAGAATAGGGTTCCTAACAAGATCTAAGGAGCCCAAGCCAACCTCACCTGCAAGTGGCGCCCCTGCCGACCAACGGACGAGGCTCTGGCGAACATAAAAGTTCCCGGTAAGCGGCAATAGGCTCGCCACCTTACGTGGGACCAAAAATATAACTGGCGAAATGTGGGCGTATAATATGTCTCTGCCTACCCCTTCAGGGAAACAGGCGTGATATTATGTATGTACCTACAGAATCACTGATTAGATTCGGAATCTTTATACATAGGTTATATGGAGTAGATAAAATTGTCTCTTATACGACCCCTCGTCTTAAATGGCGGCCCCATTAGATTAGCACCTGCACATTATCGCGCGAGTCAATTCACTTATCTTGTTAGCGAGATGAAAGCTCAACTAAATGAAGTGCTAACACAACAATCTCGCCCCTATACTAGGCACGCTAAAGATCTGATAAACTACATTACTGTAGCCATTACTTTTTATAACTTTCTGATGGTTAATGTTTTCTACACGAAACTTTATAATGTTGTTTGATATTGATTTATATAAACATATTTCTATGTAAAATAGTTGATACCACATGACCAGTTTTACATATTTTATATGATCACACAGTATCAACTTTAATAATAATAATAATGTTTATATTCTCACCACAATTACAAAAAGTACATGCTTTATTTGTACTTCTAAAAACAATTCACAGAAACTTATCTATGATTGTGGGAGACTGGAGTCTGAAGTAGGCTGTAAGTCTGCCTGTATCTCGGAACTCCAGGCCTCCACCCTCCTTAAAAGACATTATTGTTAGCTAGAATATTTTATGTAAAACTATAGATGGCAACAAAACAAAGAATTAAATTAAATTACATGTGCTGACATCTCCATTACTGTAAGAATATATATAGTGTGTGAAAGTATGTGTATGTGTGTGTGTAAGTGTGTGTTGTATATATTTTACATAGAAACATGTTTCTATAAAATTATATGTATTTAATTTTTTTATACACAAAGGCGACACTCAAGCATGCGGCCCACCTGACGGACTGCTGACCAGGTCCTGATCATCATGATGTGCTCACCGCATCCTAAGGACCCATGAAAACACTTTTTGAAGAGCCCCTTGCTGTAATCCCATGGAAAACTCTCAATATCCAACTGTAATTTGAATATTATTAAGAAAAGGAATTGAAGCATTTACATGAAAAGATGAAAAATGATATCCTATTAATTATACGAGTACACATGAGTAGAAAGTATAATCTATTGAGAGTTATCTCTTTTCCGTTTCACAAAATTCAAATTACGATAATCAAATCTATATAAATTTTCAAAGTCTCATCTTTTGAATAATTTGTTATGACAGACTCGAGAATGTACAAGAAAAATTTAGGGACGCACCCCTGGTCTTACTGTTATATAAGTAACGTGAATATGTTTATTACACTCCTTTCTCGGAAGTTTAAGAGCTTTCCCGTTAGGAAAGTTTGTTAATGGTATTAACTACTACCGTTCACTAATGGGTAGTCGTAGCCGTTTCCGTAGTAGTAATGGCGCTTTGTTGAAAACCAATGTCTGCTTAAAACACTGACCCATGCTATAAAACCATAAAACGAGAGTGAAGGTAGTAAGTATCGATTTTGAAGATTTGCATTTTTTGACTTAGACTTTTTAACTTTTAAACGAATGATTGAAAATTAACACCAATTTATATTGGCGATAATTTTCATTTATACAGTCTGAGCTAATATTCTATACAATATCAATATTAGTCTGAGCAAATTTTCTAACATTTTCATTGACAATATCGAAATAAAAATTATCTAACAGAATAAATAAAATTCGGTTCTATTACTTGCCTTCGAAAAGTTCCGTGCTTTAGAAGCTCGTTAAAAAGCCTTTGGTCTCGGTTATCACTCTATGTGGTAGTTGTTAATTAAGAATGAGACTTAGCCTGTCGCTTTAGTAGCTTGTGGTTTTCTTACTATACCACAAGTCGGCACTCGGATATGATCTCGGATAGGATATGATGGAAAGTGCTCACCGCACCCTATGCACGCAGGTGCAATACAAGGGGCATCAGAAGCGCGTTGCCGTCCCTTTCAAAAACCATTTCACGCCCTTTTATGAAAGTATGTATTATATGTATGAATATGGTATATATCGAATATTGAGAACTCAAAATTCATCGACGAAATAGACGGTTGCTATCGCTTATCTTTAGTTGAACTCCGTTTCATGTCTGCCAATGAAAGTCAAAGTTAGAATCATTAATTAAAGTTCTATTCTTTCATAAGAGCTCTTGTGAAAGTCAAACTTAAAAACTGACGCGCCCATTCACTGCGGGTGGGAGCTTGATCGTAAAAGAACGGCAAGAAAATCATCCAGGTTGGTTTTTCTCCCGCCAGTTACAATAAAAGTAGATACTTAATACTAAAACAAAAACTACAAAAACTTGTGTTTTGCAGCCACAAGATTTAAGTGAAAAGAAGACAAAAGATGAATATAATGACGAATAAACATAGTAGACATAAGCAGACCAGTCCCCACTGGCGGCACCCGTTCTCGAGTATGATGCATAAACCGTTTCGCTCAACCATATTTTGGGGAACGTGACGAGTCTACGCTTGACGCCACCACCGCAGAAACATTTAAGTGAGCATGACATGCTCAACCTATAAGATAAAATGATTTAACAAAAATAACATTAATATTAAAACTAATGAAATGTGCTGCAAACCACAAATGTTTTTACTGTAAAGTACTAAAATCATATGGTGTCAGTTATGTTATGGTGCCCTCAAAAAATTAATAAATCGTTAACAAGCAGTTTTTTTTTAATTAAAAAATAACGTAGATACCTATACCACTTTTAGAAAGGAGTAAGCAAAAGATTAAGTTTAAGAAGGAGTAAAGAGGGCCCTCTTATGTTACAACCTGTATATGTTACAACCAAGTGTTTATGTCATTAACGTAATCATTAACAGTGTTTTATACAATACTCTTTCTTGGGAAGTGAAGCCCTTAAAGTTTGTTTAAACTTTTCTAAAGTATATAAATCCTGTATAACTTTGGGAATTTTGTTATAATATTGTATACCCTAACCCCTAAATGATTTACGATTTATTTCCTGGCGTAAAAAAGAATTCAGTAATTTATTTCTATTACTAGTATGAAAGCTGTGATCATCACAGCATCATAAAATAACACAAAAAAGCAAGTACTGGGAAATATTAATTGATATTTACCGAAACGATTAGCCTGCGGCTGCAGTACTATACCACCGATCATTCGTAACCGCAAACACCAGGACAAAGCTGCTGTTTTTTACCTCCAACATTTGAAGCTTTTTGACGTCAACTTTGTCCATTGTATGACGATGTATTTTATTTTTTCGCTTTCTACTATGTGTTCTAGATAGTACATTGAAAAGTTACATTTGGGGTTGAGTTTGTCCGAGGACTTAATTTTATTTATTGGGTATGAAAGGGGGTCATTAGTGTAAGTAGTTAAATCCAAGTTTGTGGGGTTGCAAACTCTCGACTCCAGCAGACAGCCTAATAAATGGGGAATAAAGAAATCTTCGGCCTGTGATTGTGGAGCGTTACATTAAACTTTAGACCATATTGTCAACGATTGCCAGCTGTACTCTTTTCCTGGTGGGCTTAAAGAACTTCATTTCTGACTCCAGCTACTAAAAAGTGGCCAACTGACACTGAATTTTTTTTTATTAAGGCAGCTAACGCTATACGATATGATAATGACAGCCTAAAATGCAGGTTATAAGGACACAGCAAAATTTGTGAAAAGTCGGACTTACGTTACTAACAGTATTGTAGATATATATGTTTTTTGTTCTTATAAATTATTGAAAAAGCTAGTAAATAGTATAGCTCGTGTGAATGATTGTATTTAAATGACCGTGGAAAATTTAAAACTTTTTATATATCAAAAAAGGTAATGTTTGAGAGTTGACTTAAATCTTAAGGTAGTAGATTGGGCCTATTTTAGCCTTATTGGTTTTCAAATGTAGTTCCACCCGCATAGACGAGAGTATGTAGCATATAGACGATGTCCGAACTCCGTGCCAACTGGCTCTTAACCAGACCAAACGAATCATATTTGTTATATTCAGATATAATTTTACAGATAGCGATTGTCAATATGGCTAGGCTTGTATGTGTATTAGGTTTGGGATCGACGACCTTTTTACATTAATAACCACATGAAACAGTGAAAAAATGAATTATGAATTAACACACTACGTTTGAAAAATTTAACTTCAGCAGAAGGGAAGTGGTCAATCAAATATTGTGTTTTTACATCCTGCTCTCACGGATGGAGTTCAATGCTAAAGACACTAAGCGCTAGTTGGAGAAGCTCATAAGTGGTAACCACCTAACATCTTCCAAGATTTATAATCTTTCCTATAATATGCAGTCAACAGATACATGATACAATTATTATAAAGTATATTTTGATGGTTTGGTAATGTTGAGAGGATGAATGAAAGTAGACTAACGAAAGTGATTTATGATGGACAAGTGATTGGAAGTGTTGGGAGGGGAAGACCACGTAAGACCTTCCATGACCAAATTCAGAAAGTTTTGGAGAAAGGGCACGTCAAAAGTACCCTAAACCGACGGGTGTGTATGAGGAGGTTAATGAGTGTGAATGAAGCTTTCCAAAATTACATTTAATTTTATCAACTTAGTAAACGAATGCAAGTTTACCAAATTGATTAAAAGCAAGAAGAATAAAAGAACATGTTGAACACTTAAAGTATTCCATAACACTTATGTACTCTATAACTGACAGCGGTTTTTTGAACTAAGTTTTAATGTAACAAAGTATCGAACTTAGTTGCTACTTATTTTATAAAAAATCATTAGATTTGGAATGATTATTATTAATTTCATAAAAGAAACAGAATTAAATGACTTCATACGTCGTTGTGACTTGCTATACTTTTACCGAAGTTAATTAAAACCAAAACCTGGTTAATTAAAAACAAGCATTTAATATTACATTGGGATTTAAAGTTACTAACCTTTTTGAGAAAATTTCTGAGCAAGGTTGTAAATTTGTGTGCGCTCCGACAACTGATGAGGGAATTTATTCCAGTAAATTATGTTAGAATATAATTGTCCGGAGCGAAACAAAGTCATATTTCATTAAAAAACGCCAAGGGACATAGAGGAAAATCTCTTCAAAAAATTACGGAATTTAGAATGAAAGTCAAGTAAAAAATAATAAACTTATTTCGTAAATTTCTACCAGTAATACACATGAAATTTTATTACAGTTTGTTATTACACGCTTTCTTTTTATTAAAAAATAACAACGTAATGGAGTGTGCTTGTTCTCTTTGCGTGAATAATTATGAATAACTTGTAAAGTTCCTAAAATGGTTTTAGGCATTTGGGTCGAAACAGAAATGAGCTGGATTAATGAGTACTGGTAAAATGGACGCGGGCATCTGATTATAAGACCATACATTCTCATTCCTCGTTCTCCCGTCATTGTGTTTACAATTATTATTAATAGTCATAGTCATTTCAATTGTAGTGGCCAAACAGTAGATGAAGTTAAAAAGCGACACCAGGACATCTCCACGTCACTTTATTTGGCGTAAATATCGTCAATGTAATTTTGTTGGGTTTTAATTTGAGTGGCACTGATCGGCATTGGAACAATATTGGCTCTGAGCTGCGCTCATCTTCTTCGGACGCCACTTAATTAGTATCTTAACAGCATGCCCGGGTTAGATAGGTACAGAAAAAATATTGTATTACAATGCATGAAGTTTGAAGCTCGAATATGCTTTGGAGCGGTATAATACTTCACGAGTCTCGTTACCATGAGAAATGTAGATACAAATAGGTGAGTGAACAATTTACTTACACTAATTCTCATTTAAGCAATTTGTTGAGTCTTAT
Source organism: Musotima nitidalis (assembly GCA_949126915.1). Taxonomy (NCBI): domain Eukaryota; kingdom Metazoa; phylum Arthropoda; class Insecta; order Lepidoptera; family Crambidae; genus Musotima; species Musotima nitidalis. The sequence goes on from OX421419.1 coordinate 6,644,866, forward strand.
ATTACATAAAAAACGTTTTAATAAAAGTTGCTGTACAAAACAGAACTCCGAGGGCCAATTTAAACTGAAAAAATAACAATATCTTTACGTTTATTTCAGAAATATGAAACTCAAGTTTCGACATTAATAATTTTCGTTCGCCTCTCACCTTAGAGATTAAGAAAGTAAACGTTCATAGCTCTACTAATTGGAGTTAGAGAAAATGTTACCCGAGAGCTTATTAAAATATTACAGGCAATTAGGTACAACATAGGGAAGTTTGGAGTGAGGGTGTGGACTTCGGGGGGCTGACTCGAGTGCTTTTTAATCGAGATTGCTAATCGTCGAAACCACGCTAAATTTACTTTTTATTTTCTCATCCTACTGCACTACTTTCTGGTACTTTGTGGTGATGATATTTTTGGTATCGCGGCATAGCTTTCTTTTCAGATAGTGACAAGAAGACTGCACTTAAAAACCTATATACGCCTGCCAAAATTTGTTTGCAAGAGAATCTATGAGATATATAAATTACAAGTTGTTTGGTCTCAGATACTGTGACATAATTTGTTTAGTCATCTTTAACCAAAGTTCATTTAAACTGCAAATGTTTAAAAAAATTATGCAAATATTCTTTTGATTCTGTTCGGATAGCAGTTATCGAATGCAACTGAACTAGAAGGGCGGGACTGGAAACTAGATAAAGATTAGATTTACAAAATGTAGCAGAGGCCGCGGTGCCGATAATATTTCTTTTGCTTCGTTTAACTGCGAGTAGAGTCCGCTGTATTGAAGTTATTCTGCCGGGCTCTTTGTTTTCCACTTCATTTATTTTTTGCTTGAACTCTGAATGCTCGTACAGGGCAAGTTTGTTCTTTTTCTTTAAGAAGATTTATTAAAATATTCCATTCTATTGTATAGTTCCCTATTCAACACCAAAAGCGAAATATAATCTGCAAAATACGTATTGCATTGCTCTAGCGTGTTTTGAATTTATTTTCATTTGTTGGTTTTGCAAGTACATATTCTCTGCATTCGAATTTTTTATTTATAAAATACTGTATAGACATACAAAATGCATGTTTCGTGTCGTAATTAAATCAACGTATGTAAGTGCTTTGGTATGTATGGTGGTCCCGGTTTATTTTATGTAGTTTAGTATGTTTATTTATTTATTTTTTTTGGCCAACCAACAATTGTTTACACTTATACATACATGATAGAATAATATTTTTTTAAATCTAGGGTTAGTGTAACAATTTCTTACAGGTTAGCACCGCATGCCCCATAATAGTAAGAACTTACAAACTAAAAGTGACAATTAAAATTTAGTGAAAAGACAAAAAGAAATGATTTACTTAAAAGGAAAAAAAAAAATACTAAAAATTAACATTAAAATTGGTATGAAGAGGAAATAAAACTTAAATATTACAAGACATTACAGAGTTACATTATTTGAATTATAATTATAATTTAAATTTAAATTAAACATTATTACTGGTTATTCTGTGGAACTTGCCAAATGAGTCAAAATGCACGTCAACAAGGTCACTGTAGCTATTTAACAGTTTGCAAAGCCGAGGGACGATAGAGTTCATGCCTAGTACTGTTCTGCGAGGAGGAGGGTACAAGGGTGTAATAGAAGCACGAGGGAATCTTGCAGGAGCCCGAAACATAAAATTACTGAGTAATTGCGGACAATCAATTTTACCTCGGAGTATTTTAAACAAAAAAATAGAGTCAGCAATTCTTCTACGTTTCTCTAATGATACCATCTTAAAATGAGCAAGCCTGGCATCATATGAGCGCTTTCTTTTTGAAATGCCATTGGCAAAAGCGAGATGCCATAGGAATCTCTTCTGGATTCGCTCAAGCCTTAGGTTATGCGTGGCGTAATGAGGTCTCCAGATCGTGCTGCAGTATTCCAAGACACTTCGTACAATACTGTTGTATAACAAAATCTTGGTACTACTGCGCCTAAATCCAGTAATATTTCTGATTACGAAACCTAGCATTTTAGAAGCCTTTTTAATTATACTTTCTACGTGAGGTACGAATGTCAGCTGGCTATCAAAATTAACTCCCAGGTCTCTCACTTGCGACATTTCTTGGATAACGTCAGAGCCCACATGGTATATGCTAGCTGTCATTATCTTCTTTCGAGTGAATTTTACGTGATAACACTTTTTGACGTTTAATTCCATCCCATTTTCACTACACCATTGGACTAATGAGTCTACATCACTCTGAAGTAAATCAATGTCTTCATCAGACTCAATAACTCTGGAGAATTTGAGATCGTCCGCGTACATGAAGCATTCTGAGAATTTGAGGCAGTGTGGAATGTCATTAGCGAACGCATTAAACATAATCGGACCTACATGTGAGCCTTGAGGTACCCCCGAAGTAATTTCGTATATGGGAGACCGGAATCCATTGACCGCGACGAAGAAAAATCGTCTTTCTAGGTATGATTTTAGCCAGGTATGAAGTGTGCCAGTGATTCCGTACGCAGAAAGCTTTGCCAGAAGTATGTGATGAGGAACGCGATCAAAGGCTTTACTAAAATCGGTATAGATTACATCAACCTGCTTGCCGCGGTCGATGGCATTCGTTAACATTTCTGTAAAGGTCGCCAGATTTGTGCTAGTAGACCTAGACCCCACAAAACCATGCTGTGAATCACTCAAGTACAGTTTAAGGTGAGATTGAAGGTGAGGACAAATTAGGGATTCGAAAATTTTCGCAAAGGTGGACAAGATAGAGATAGGCCTATAATTGTTACAATGGTCTTTCTCGTCATTTTTATAAATCGGCACAACTTTGGCTTTTTTCCAGGAGTCGGGAAATACACCTGAACTGAGAGATTTGGTAAAAATTATTACCAATGGGCAAACCAAAGAAGAGGCGCATTTAGTAATAAAAATTGGCGGAATACCATCAGGGCCAGCGCCTTTGCGAACATCTAACGCCTTTAGTTTATTAAATAAAGTCGCATGATCAATCACAGGTGTCGTTAGAGGTAGGCTGTTATTTTTCATATTGAGAAGATAATCAGATACTGGCTCATAATGGGTCGCTTTTAGATTGCTAAAGGCCGAGGAGAAATGAGAAGCAAACATTTCACATATTTGTAGACCATCTGATGTGACCACTATTCCATTTGTCATGGTGGCTGGGAAAGAACTGTAGCCCCCTCTTTTATCTTTGATGTACGCCCAGAAGCGATTTGGGTTTTTAGTAATTTCATCCTCTATACCTTTTATATAGCTGTTGTACGAGTCAGTTGCTAATTTGGAGCACCTTTTGCCGAGCAATCTAAGTTCCAGTTCATCCATTGGATTTTTGTAAATTTTGTATCGGCATCTTATTTTCTCCTTTGCTTTTAGGGCTCTTACTAATTGTCTACTAAACCAAGGAGGGTATTTTTTTTTACCACAGGTGGACTTGGGAGGTCCTTGTAACTGTATGACATTCCAAATTGTATCATAAAAAATGCGTAACATATCATTTACATCAATTATTTTCCGTAAAAGCATATCCCAATCAACATTATCGAGTTCATGACAAATTTTTACGTAATCAAGTTTAAAGAAGTTAATCCTTGTATTATGTGAGTTGTATGGGAGCCAAGTTTCTTTGCTGCCTCTAAGCAGAATTTCAATGGGGGGATGTAAGACATCAATAGCCGTAAGAGAGTTTAGAGCCGCAGTAACGTTACTAGAAGGTAAGTTAGTTAAGACAAGATCTAATATTCGGCCAGATACGTTCACAATGTCATTAAGCTGCACTAATTTATGTGTGTGAATAAAATCTACAAGTAAGTTATTGAAACCCGGAGGAGCATAGTTATTAGCTGAATCATTTATCAAGTTCCACTTTATGTTACTTAAATTAAAATCACCAATTATACAGGTGTGCAAGCCTGTTCGTTCAAACATCAAATTACAGGAATCCAAAAAAAATATCTAAGGTACTACGTGCAACAGGAGGTGGCAAATAGACCGCACACAGAGCTATCTGACGGATATATTTCATAAACGGAACCTCAATAATCACCCAAAGATCCTCACATTGACTTTCCCATTGAACCATACGTTTTGAATTTATTCTCTTTAATACAGCGATCAATACTCCCCCTCCATCCTTTTTCCCACCGCTTCTATCTCTTCTGTATACTATATATCGATCGTCAAAGAGCTCCGCACTTAGCACACTACTATTTAACCACGTTTCAGTCAATATTACAACATCGTAACTTTCCAGCGATAATTGACGACAAAAGTTATGGGTCTTCGTGCGAAGACCTCTTGTGTTTTGATAATAGATATTAATATCTGTGAATTTTAACGAAAACAGTATTTCCAATGCAGCGATATAATGAAATGGGTGAACAATAGTTAATTAAGCTTATTTAAAGTGTCCATGTTTTTTATCATAATGTGATCTGATTCTTCTACTTTACGCATAAAAATTCTACCGCTACGAACCCAGACGAACTTATACCCGAGTTCCTTGGCTTTGATCCTCGCCGCAGCATGCAGAGCTTTGTAAGTCGGAGATAGATGTTCATTCACGTAAATTGCCGTCTTCGGTCCTGGGCAGCCAATGTGCGTGCTGTTCAGTTTATTTTCCTTATTTGCCTTATTAAACGTAATAGTAGAAGCAAGGAAACGGTCACGAAGTCGCGGGGAAGCCAGTTGTACTATAATTGACCGAGGTCGCATATTATCAGGCTTAAGTTTTGCAACCCGAGTGCAATGTAAAACGTCTCTATTCTCCAGATCACATCCAACAGCCTTAGATAAATCAGTTACAATTTTCAAGAGATCCTCTTGTTTTTTCTCAGGTAAACATTGAATTTCAACATTATTTGACCGGGTTTGCTGTTCAAGCTGATCTAACCGCACTTTTAGGGAATTAGTGACACTTTTTATGTCAGCATTCTCCTTTTGCAGAACCAATATTGTCTGTTCAGAAGTAGAGAGCTTCTTAAGAATATCCTCGTATTGGCTATTTATAAATTTCATCGAGTTATCCATGCTATCAATCTTAGAATTAATGGACTGTAACTCTTTGCTTAACATTGACTTCATAGTGTCGTTGAATTTAGACAACTCAGTCTTCATTACTTCCTGAACAATTACACGAATGTCGTCACGAGACAGCACACCTTCAGCCGTTACAGTGGTCTTAGGTGGGGAGCTAAGAGCTTGCCTTTTGTTCGCTCTGATGGTACGTTCATTACGTTGTGGGGCGTTTTCGGTCTTGTTGCATGATACATTATCCATGTTAGTCGTAGTATAATAAAACTTAAAGCAACAAAATAAGCATATGATGGCTGAAAGCTATAGCAATTTTTGACCAATAAACAAAAAGGCAAGCTGCGACAGTAATAATAAGTAAAAAAAAAAATTCAAAAAGAAAGGCTGGTGCTCAGATTCGAACCTGCGCCTCTTTAATCAATGTGTCGCTCCAAAACTCACCGAGCCACTTCGACGTATTATAATGCGGCGAAATTTGCAATCTGTATCTAGTACCTGTGACTTAGCAAGCGGGTCATTTGTGCCCATATAAGGTCGCGCGTCGAGCCGTGCTGTGCTTCTGACTCACCGCCAATCAGCGTGAAGGGGGCGGCGCGCGGTGCTGTGACTCACTGTCGCTCGAAGTTGTGATGGAATTTTTATAAAATAAAAACTGCTTATTTCTTCGCTTTTGATGCAGAACTTGTAGATATTAAATTACTAACACTAGTATCAACTTAAATACTATGTTTCAAGTGTGATACTATATCAATATTGCTCTTATAGCCAGTAAGAATATTTGTTTATAACGGAGTGACTTGCAAACACGTCTTACTGCTAGCGCGCGTAAACGGTAAGGAGTTGTTGTTGATGTTGCAGTCGTTTCGCCGATTTATATATATATTTACTTACATTTATATATCGCCGATATTTCGTTTATTTGTTATTTGTCTAGCAATTGTTTCGACCTGAGCAGCCATTGAACGTAAATTAAAAAGTGACGTTTCCTGTTCCGTGTGAGGAGTGGAATGCGGGTATACTCGCCACCACGCCATATCGGTCGTCAAGTACTTTGTAATAGATTACGAGTCTCTTATTGGTATAATAATTTTATTTTATTAATTATCTATTTTAATATTAAGAGCTATAGGGATCCTACCAACATTTAAGGAGCCCAAGCCAACCTCACCTGCAAGTGGTGCAGTTGCTGATCAACAGACGAGGTTCTGGTGAAAGTAACATATCCCTGTAAGCGGTAATAGGTTCGCCGCCTATTACATGGGACCAAAATATCATTGGCAAAAGTGGGCGTTTCATATACCTTTGCCTAGCCCTTCTGAGAAACAGGCGTGATTGTATGTATGTCTGTTTTAATAAATATCGATTATTTAAATATGTTTGATAATATTCAACTCAATTGTATACTTTTTCACTTATCCTGATCATCATAAGGTTGTGTATTTTCCTTGCAACAATTATACAACTTGTTTCAATTTAATTGCTTGTTAGACTGTTACTTCTCGTTATGGTATGCAATAAAGTTCTTATAGATTCATTAATCTAACATAAAAGCAGTTATTGTGAACCATTAAACATAAGATAGAGCTAAAGAAGATATTTTAAGACACATTTGAAAATTCTGTTGCACAAAGTAAAAACCTAAAATTTTGTTACATTAAAAGAGTTGTAATTCGCAGCTGAAAATAAAGCTACATCTGGTGAAGGTAGAAATTTAGTTGGTACAGTCCTCCGCCGAAATTGAATGAAACAATTATTTAATTTTAAACTTTATCAGTATGGCATTATAACTCATGTGTTTCTGAGGAAAGAGATCTGCGGGGGCATCTGTCCCTATCTCTGGTACGCAATTACGGGACAATCGTTGAAATTATGACCATTATAAATTTCGTGTTCTCAGTGGGCGAAAGATCCTTTTAATGCTTGCTTAAATCATTTTTATTAAGTTGAAAAGGTTGGATTTATGCGATAGGCCCGCAGCTGTAATTTGCGAGTTGGCAGAATTAGGACTCGCTTAATGTTTTATTGGTAGGTATCGCGGTAAACAAACCCACCGGTGTTTGTTGATCTCGAATAAATTTGCACTTATTTGAAATTAGAATTTACATGCGTAAGTGTATAGAGTACATATGTGTAAAGCCTTGGGAGTAAAAAAAAAGATTCTTTTTGATTTCACATCTTATTACGAAGTCTGAGGATAAGTCGCTGCAGTTTTAAAACCAATCATAGGCCATTCTACACCAAGTTCAAACTTCACAGAACCCTGACACATGCGCCTTATTCCAATAAACGAGAGTTTAAAGGGGATCCTAATAATTTGAGGTATTTGTAACGTACACCGTCATTATCTAGAAAAACATAGTAGAAAAATTTAAAAGTGCCTACCCAACTTTAGATTCATGTTATAATTAAAGTATTTTGCTGCTTTAATTATTGCGATCACAGAGTTTAACAAAATAATTATTTAGTAGAATATAAAACAAAGTTCAGACTTTAATATTATAACGATTAATATAATGTTATACCCAAGTCTTCGCCTAGCTCATCATAACAAAATACAGACTACCTATATTAATTAGGGATAGTGTGCTTTTCATTAGGTAAGAGGAATTCTTAAATTTAAAAGCGATTATTTCAGGGATAAAAAAGGTAATTCATAGATAAAAAAAATGATTTTAGGGATTATTTACAAATAGCTGTTTGTATGTACGTACTTATTATACATTGTTTTAAAGATATATAAATTGTACTAAATTTTTACCCTCGAAGCAACGAATATAAACCTACTCACAACACAACCGTTTTGTCATATCCTAGCATTATCCCGGTTGCCCTAGACTTAAGCTTAGCCCAGGGTCTGCTTACTGGTTCAACCAGATTTGGCTGAATTTCAGTTATTACGTGGAGCGACTGCCGTTTTACTTCCGCAACCCAGAGGGAAACATCGGTTAAACCAGCTGCCAGTCTGTAAGAAGGCACTGACTTCCTAATAACGACTGCAAGCGATAATTAGGAATATAACTTCGAAAGGTCATTGGTGCCCACCAGGGTTTGAACCCGAGACCCTCTGAATTTAAAGGCAAGGGGCTCGCCACTGGACTATCGCCGCTTCAACACAACCGTTTTATTTCAACGTAAAGCGCTACTAATAGGCTTTTTTTTCGCATAGAAAATCTCCAAACGATTTTCTCCCGCTGTGGGTGGAGCGGGAGGGTGTGTCAGACTTTTACTGACTAAAAACCACCCACGTTCTTTCTTGAGCTGAGGCCGCGGCAACCCTTCCAAACAGTCCCGCAGCGCTACTAATAGGCTGCAGTATGGGCTCTCAAATAGTACGCTGTAAAAGCTGTAAGAATTAGATAATCACTGGATACTGAACTTTAAACAATAATTTAAGTCGAATTTAACAGCAGAATAACCTAAACGAGCAATAAAATAAGTTTTACTGAAGGCGAAAACTTTAGTAATGACAACATCCTTTAAAGGTAATGTCGGTTGAAGCCCGGCTCAACTGGTTATTGGATAAGGCGTTCTATTCAATCGATGAGTTCATAAAGAATAAACACATCTCATGATGTGCAAATGTATGTATTTGACTTTGACTCTTAGTAATTTGAATAAGCGCTTATGTGCAAATGTATGTTTTTGGCTTTGACTGTTAGTAATTACAAGAATACTTAAATTTAACAATTATATTTAATTTTATTAATGATATTGTAATAATAAAAATACTATTTTAATTTCAACAATAATAATTTAATTATGTTTAAGGTTTGCATGCCTTTTTATACGGCTCAATAGGTGAAGCTCCTGTAATTGTAATTAAAGACAGAGGGTAGGCAGAGGCATATAATTTACGCCCACATTTCGCCAACTATATTCGTGGTCCCACGTAATAGGTAGCGAGCCTATTGCCGCTTACAGGACACTAATGTTCGCAACAGCCTCTTCCATTGCTCGGCAGGTATACCACTTACAGGTAGGGTTTGTGTTTTCAAAAATGCAATTGTTAATCAAACTTAGATCATCATATCCTAGCATTATCCCGTTTGACTTAAGGTTGGGGCCCAGTTTAATTTAAAATTAGAAATATAATCGAATGTAAAAGCAGAAATAACATTAAACAAGAGAATTACAATAACAATAAGCTATAAACAGAATCACAAAAGATAATCCATGTTTTACATTAACTGTTCGTGTAAGGGACCGAAATCGAAGAGCACGGTGTGTGCCTGTGTAGTTACGGCATTATTAGCCGAGTAACAATGCCCTGGATCGTAATCCCTTGTTAGCTCGTGCAAGCTCTTGTTTTAACAAATAAACATTTGTCGCGCAGCTTTTATGACGCCCGGAAGGAAGAGTCTCTCGAAACTTTTCTCGATTATCTACTTCCAATAATAGATAGTATTTTATCCTCGTTAAAGGAAAGTAGGACAAAGAGTACAGGTTTATAAAGAAAAGCAATAAGCGACAGTCATTTTGTAGTTATGGTATCCCGTTAAAGCTGTTGTAATTAAATAGACAAAAGAGCCGAATTATTAATTGATAGATGTTCGCAGTATAGTCTTGAGTTAAAATGGCGATGGTTAAAATATTTACTACATTTTTGTTTTACGACCTCCAGTCACTGGTGAGATGGAATCAGGTCATACTCTTCTCTGCGGGACTGTTCGAAAGGATTACCGCGGCCACCGGACGTAGCAGGCTCAAGAAGGAACATGGATGATTTTAGTCAGTAAAAGTCAGTAGTCCCACAGCAGGAGAAGGTCCATCTGAAAAAAAAGAAAAGAAAAAAAAAGGTTTTACTCTTTCACGCGGAGACACGTGTGGCGTCATGCAGTTTGATTCTTCAAGCTTATTAGGGTTACACACTTTTAAGAGCTCTCTTTAAAAAGTCATTTTTTTCCTTACATCAGAGTAGTTTTCTTATCAATATCATTCAATTATTGTCAATACCACATCCCTAGCCACAATCCCACCGGAGTTGTTGGATAGCCCATAGAAAAACTTCGCGACATATAATTTGCAAATCTCTATTTAACGTGATAAATAAAACAAATTTCCCTCTCTAAGGAAGTCATCTCCGTTTTTATGAAAATTGCTTTCCTGAGTCGGCGCTCAGTGCATATTATTATGCGGTTGCACAGTTTCATTCTAATGCAAAGCACAGAAAAAGTGTTTCATGCCTTAACATAGTAAGTATTCGGAGTTCGCTTTAATAATATTCAAAGCGTGAACAATGTTAGTTTTCTTTCATTTCCGCCATATTTCAACGCTGCGTTATTTCGCTCTAAGTTGACATAATATGAAGTTTATGTAAACTCATGAAATATCTCCGAAAGCGTGTGGTTATTTTTTTGATACTGTAACATATAGAAGGTGAGTATTAGACATGGGCGTTTTCGTTTTTTTACCAAAACCGTTTTGTAACCGATATACAGTTTTCATATCGATATGGATAACCGTTTTTAAATATCGATATCAGTAGGTAGAGTTTCATAACTTAAATGAGTTATGTTATTAATTACGGCAAACTAATACACAAATTACATTTACAAATTCGTAATAACGAGTCACTAAAACTATCATAATAGTTATTTATAAGTAATCCTTTTTTTATAACACTATAACAAATGCAAAAGTTGCACAAAACGCAATGTTTACTTTCTTAATTTCACGGCACGTGTCACCAAGGTCAAGGGCGCATAAAAACTATTACAAAAAAACTCTCTCAAACAAATCATAACTAGGTACTGAAACTAATATTTCTTAAGCATTGCATCCAATAAGCAAAAAAATCGCTTTATCTCTTTTACACCTCTATAAGAAGACAGAGAAGAAGCGAATATCCTCATATTCGCATCATCTCTTTTACACCTCTATAAGAAGACAGAGAAGAAGCGAATATCCTCATATTCGCATCATCTCTTTTCAACCGCTATAGTAAGAAAGAGAAAAAGCGAATATCAGTACATTCGGTTGTGCACGGTTTGCGTTTTGGACAGTTTTGGTCAGTTTTGGTTATCTTTAGTTATATCGTTTCGTAACGTAACGTCATAACTAAGTGTTTTGATATCGTTTCGATATCATAGTTTTTGCAATAACCGTTACGGATAACCGTCATATCGATATGATATGGTATAAAACTCAAAACGGTTATTAGTTACGTTTTGATATATCGAACTCATGCCTAGTGAGTATTTTGTGCTTACAATACATAGATTAGCGTAAGCTCCTACCCGTAGTGCAAGGGCGCGTAACTATTAAATGTTGCTATTAATTGTAGACATTCACAAGTGCTCCATTGCAGCTTAAATTGAAAAAAGCATTTTTTTCATGTATACAAGTTATAAACGAATTTAGATATCATAGGCTATTTATTGCATATATTGAAGAGTTCTACAGTTTCGGTAGACATTGTAAATCTTAATTCAAACTCTGTGGCGTCAAACAAACAAGAAGAATCTAAATAAGATAGTACCTCAGTAAGAACAAACTGAATAACATTATCATTATCATCCGAAAGTTATCCCGGTTACGTCCTTACGGCCTCGGGGTATGAGAACCTATTGGAAAGTTAAGTAAACAGTTCTATATTTCACTTAAAGCACTTAAAACCGTCAAAACAATAAACTAAATATTACTACAATAAAAACACGAAGCTTAGATTTACTTACACGCAAAAAAATAAAAATCAGATGTAAGTGAATCTAAGTGCCAGTTCCGAGCCACCGCTCTGTAAGAAGAACTGGCAAGCAACTCCCAGGCTATGTATGCTCTTATAAATTATCAATCAAATATAAAAATACAAAACACACACAGTGAATATTTGAAGATATTGAAAGCCGTAACCAATAAAGTAACACTAAGGGAACCTTCCATTACAGTCAAGTAAGTATGTAATACAATAGGGGATGATCACGACAAATAAAGTTTTTGCAACTTGTGAAACGAACTTCATTTTTTCTATGTCTTTTCATATTCACTTTCCCCCAATTCTTTTAATTCATACAACACATTTCTCTAAATATATATGTAGAGTAAGCATTGATTTAGACTGGAAATTTGTCGAATTTCACTTTGATTACATACATGTAATGAGTACACGACAGGTTAATGGATAAGTAAACTCCGTGCTGCTAACTAAAGATCTAATGTAGAAAGTATAGAAACAGGAAGTATTTTCAGGCTTCCAGGCGTTTAAAAGTCTGTCTCGTCAGTAGTAAGGTTGTTACACAGGGCGGGAAGCGGGATAGCGACGTGTACCGGTGATGTGAGAGGTAAAATGCATACCCAAATTCAGAAGTTTGTGAAGTATGATTGACACAAAATCTATTGTGTAGTGAAGGTTGACTGATTATATACCACATAGTTTTTACTTGACGTGTTAATAGTAAGGAGAAAGTAGCATACAACACTAAATATACCAGGGATAACTGTCAAGCATGGTGACTAATATTCTCTAAAGTCAGTCTTTAGACGAAACCAAGACAGACATTGACATGGAGTGTTTAGGATTGGGACCTGGGATTATTTCCACATTAGATTGGATTTTTTTCAGATGTGAATAGGAGATTTACTAATGATAATTATCTTATCCTAGCAATATTCCGGTTGCCCTAGACCTGAGCTTAGAGCCCAGGGTCTGCTCGCTGGTTTAACCAGACTTTGGCAGAAGCATATTTCAATAAATAAATAAAAAGACATATATTGCAAAAAAAACAATAGAAAAATAATATTTAGAGGCATAAAAAAATTGTTAGTATATATATAAATATTTATTTAATAATTAAAGCAAAAAAAAGCATCTCAATATGACCGCATATCCCGTCAGCTGCACCTCAGTTAATCTTTGTGTTATGTACCTGTCACACGTACAATAAGGTGATTGAAAAACAAATCCACATCTCTTATATTCCTTTCCGGTCGCCCTCTTTGTTAGTGTCGTCGCGTTTGCCGCTCGCAGTGTGACCTAACCGAAACCAGTTAGCCGTGCGCAGATTACCCTCGGATCAACAGTGTTTGTATGCGTAAGTAGTTCCGGAACTACCCCCTAATTTGTATTTACCTTGTACAACTTCTCTGGCGTCGTATCTCATATTAGATACACGTTACATAATATAGCAACATATTGAATAGCTTTACAAAGTAGGTAACTATGCATAAAAAGACTTGTAATTAATTAAATTCTATTTATTTTTGATTCATTATTTTACTATATAAAGTCAATTTCTGAACGTTGACCTCCCCAATATTTTAATACATTAGGGTTATGTGTCCATAATCACCACACTGGGCATTGTCTGGCATCAGGTATTGGTGATCGCAGTTCCAGCTAGTACGCAGGATTACACTGCTGCCCATCATCCGGTAGGATTTCTCTTCGTCGACTCTTACGTCTCCCGATAAGAGGAGAGGGTGTGGCACTGTTCTTGGCCGGTACCACACAGAACATTTTCAATTAATATTTTGTTGCGTGTGTACTTTATGCTAACTTATAAAGCTAAACTAAAAATGTACAGGAGTCAAAGCTACTACTTTTAAATAATGTAAACGAAGCTGAAACTCTAATCTATACCGACTTTGATTAAACATCAAAGTCAAAACTAAAAAATATATAAAGAAAAACCTCTTTAGTCACCTTTTTCTTTCTTGTGCTATCTCTTGGCAGATTTATTATTTCTTTTGAGTAGGAATAAGACTTTTTGGCGGGAAAGTGCAGCGTGATGTCTGCAGTTTTGTTTTATTTTAAAAAAAATGTGAAATTTCGAACATTAATGTGTCATTACGGTGGATTATTAACCTTAAGTGTTTGTGAACGTACATGAGTGTTGGTAAATTAAATTGAATTTACATAAATTTTATGTAAACGAACTGAACAGAAAAACGCAATATCATTTTTTATATCCAGCCTGGAAGAAGTGAATCTCTCTTTATATATATGTACATATAGTTTGTAGTTTTCAGTTAACCAATTTAAAACTGATTAAAAATGAATACGGAGCGACCTGCATATATAAATAGGATATAATTTGTTGCTATCTTCACGGCTGAATATTAGAGCAGCGTTAATTTGTGCGCGCTACAAATCACTTGCCGAACTAAAAGAGCGTTGTCTCGCGATACTCGTAAATCACTTAAACGTGAAATGCTTTATAATTAAAATACATTAAAGCAATAAATTGAGTAACGAAGCGGTCGGGCCGGGAACAATAAAAACACGCAGGACTTTCATAAAACTCCGGCCGAAGCCGCACTTAGCCAACACTACACAAATACTTTACGGAGCCAACTGCACCCCTGTCATAGTTAACAGGGAATAGTAATAAATAAATAAATAAAATAAATATTCTCTTACAATGACACCAATTATTTAGTTTCAAGATAAGTATCATTAAGATAAGTTTTGGATACTAAAGAACGGATCAACATACTTAAATACTTTTTTTTGCAAATATATACTTAATATCCATAGGAAACACCCAGACCAGAACAAATATTCATATTCATGCACACAAAGATTTGTCCTGTGTGGGAATCGAACCCACGACCTCTGGAGTGAAGAGCAGGTACATTGACCTCCACGCCATATTGGTCGTCAAATTGGTCGTCAAAAATAGCAAATAAAATATAATCTAAAGTAAATGTAGTGTTTAAGTGTTCTTTATAATTATTATTGTTACTGTAGTTATGTAACGAAATTTGGTAATACAAATTATTACGGGATTAAAAGTTTTATTTATACACTTTCATCTAGTTATAAGCTACACTACTTCCTATACAATAAACATTCTACTTTATCATCTAGTTAGCATTTACGTTTTAATCGGCCTGTGTCGAGCCTTACGACTAATCAAGGTGAGAGGGAGTAAGGCCACCACGCGGCCCCAGGGCGAATTGACGAAGGCAGGTCTACTGCTGTTAGATTTTTCTTGCGGGTCTATAGCGTCCCTCACTCGGTTCGATGACTATCATAATAGTAATAACTGGGACTAACGGCTTTACATACCTTCCACGAAAACACTCGATAATGAATGCCACACTATCGATACCCGATCTAAGGGTCGTCCTCAGTTAACTACCGACTTTCCTAGTTTTTTTACCATTACAATTTGACTGTGCCTTACAAAGTCTGCATTACTTCCAAAACTTATATAGATATCTTAATTTATAGTTAGCGCCTTCATTCGTGCCTACTTAAGTAAAACTAAAGTAATTTACTTTATTTCAAATATTAGGTCGGGGAAAAAGTCTTTTCGCATAACGTAGGTATAAACTTATTATAAAATTTTTTTGACTGTACTATTTGTGTCTGGCTGGTTTTGGTAACATTAAAAAGGTTCCATTATAAAGAAAAGAAAAAAATAAAAAAAAGTTGTTTCCCGCTATTTTTCATTTGTTTTTCTCTCCGTAAAAATAAGTGAATCTAATGAAGAAATTCGATACATTTTAAAATTTTATTATAAAAAAGGCAAAAATGCAACTCAAGCAGTGAAAAAAATTTGTGATGTTTATGGACCTGATGCAGTGTCAGTAAGAGTAGCACAAATTTGGTTCAAACGTTTTCAGTCCGGAAATTTTGATGTTAAAGATGCACCTCGCTCTGGTCGCCCTGTTACGAATAAAATGGACGCCATTTTTGAAAGAGTGGAGCAAGATCGGCATATTAGTAGTTACGATGCAGCTGAAGAACTGGGAATTGACCACAAAACAGTTTTGACCCATTTGAAGAAAGCTCGTTATACAAAAAAGCTCGATATTTGGGTGCCACACGAGCTCACTCAAAGAAACTTAATGAACCGTGTACTCATTTGCGATTCATTATTGAGACGTTATGAAACCGAGCCGTTTTTGAAGAGATTGATAACTGGCGATGAAAAGTGGATCACGTACGACAAGAACGTGCGAAAAAGGTCGTGGTCGAAAGTTGGCCAGGCTTCACAGACTGTGGCCAAACCTGGCCTAACACGAAATAAGGTGATGCTGTGTGTATGGTGGGATTGGAAGGGCATTGTTTATTATGAGCTTTTACCGCCCGGCAAAACCATCGATTCTGATCTTTACTGCCAGCAACTGATGAGATTAAAGGATGCAGTCGAGAGAAAACGGCCGGAATTGATCAACAGGAAGGGTGTGGTCTTTCATCACGATAACGCTAGACCACACACATCTTTAGCCACTCAGCAAAAATTAAGAGAGTTCGACTGGGAGGTCCTAGTGCATCCACCATATAGCCCTGACCTTGCGCCTTCAGATTTTCACCTGTTTCGGTCTCTGCAGAATTCTTTAGGTTCTGTAAGGTTGACCTCAAGAGAGGACTGCCAAAACTATTTGTCCCGTTTTTTTGATCAGAAGTCCCAAAGTTTCTACAGTAACGGGATAATGTCTCTGCCCACAAAATGGCAGAAAGTTATTCAACAAAACGGTACATATATATTGTAAATAAATGTAAATAAACTTTGAAAAAAATGTCTTGACATTTCATACAAAAATACGAAAAGACTTTTTCCCCAACCTATTATATACTATTGAGTCATTAAGCATTAATTGTTACGCTTGAGAAATCCCACTAGGCAAATGCCATTGCGTTTAACCCACCTAAATATTACAGAATGAAAGTATTGCATAGAACGCTTCTATTTTAGCGAGACTATGTCAAAGACAGATTATAAAACTTATGCCCAAGGCTAGACGGAATTTTGTTAGATTAATTATATCTTGGAATGGCTCTCGAGAACGAATCGCAGGAGTGTTGGTCGACCGCCGGCTAGATGGTCCGACGATATTGCCAAATCAGCGGGGAAGACCAGCAAAGGAAAACCAAATACCGATGGAAGTGGCGCAACATGGAGGAGACCTATACCCAGCAATTATTGTAATACTGGTTGTAAAAAGTAAAAAAGTAATTATATTTTTCATTTCATTTCGAAATTGTAATTGCTTTGCAAAAATTGATATAAATAATAATAATAAATATTTTCTGACAATTACACCAATTATTTAGTTCCAAAATAAGTATCATTTAGAACTTGTGTTATGGATACCAAACAACGGATAAACATACTTATATACTTTTTTTTTGTAAATACATACTTAATATACATAGGAAAACACCCAGACCAGAACAAATATTCATATTCATGCACACAAAGATTTATCCTGTGTGGGAATCGAACCCACGACCTTTGGAGTAAAGTGTAGGTTACCTGTTAATGAAAGTCTCTATTGCGTTTTGTTATACGACGTTTTAAATCACGGGAAAGGTATTCTATGTTCGTCTCCCGGTTCTGAGCTACCTCCTCACCAATTTTCAGCTGAATCGGTTAAGCCGTTCTTAAGTTATAAATAGTATAACTAACTCGACTTTCTTTTATATGTATAAACTTCAAATAATATTTTATATTTTATTAATCAGAGGCCAGTCATCTTGTCATGGCATATTAAAGCCTTGACGCTGATTTTATAACAATAAACTAGAGCTGATTTTATAACAGTAAAGTAACTGTGCCAAATAATAATTTATCGACGACTGTTGAAATTTAAACAAAATGCACAAATATATATTTTAATCAACTCAAATTTAGCATTTTAAACGCAAGTTCCTTCTAAATAAAGAACCAGACAGTTGCTAGTAAGAATAACGACTTCTTAAATTAAACAAAAGTAAGTCAAATCACTAATAAAATTGTATTAATTAATCACTTTGACGGCTAAAGTTTCTTAAAAGTGTCTAAACAAATCCCTTGACCCATTTCTTCGCTGACTTATTCTTTGCAAACATTTCCTTACAAAATTTCTTTTAAATTCGTCCAAGAAGAAGTATCAAATACAAAAGGTACGTAACTCCCCTTTTTGACAGTAATTAATGACCAGTTATACAATTACAAAATAATCACACCTGTTTCCCCGAAAACGAATAACTGAAATTCAGCCATATCTTGTGTTCCTGGGTCCTGAGCATAAGTCTAGGCACAGCTGGGACTTATGCTTGTATGATGATGATGATGCCTGTTTCCCAGAAGTAATAGGCAGGGTCAAATTATATTGGTCCCACATAATAGGTGGTGAGCCTATTGCCGCATACCAGGAACTGTTTGCCAGAGCCTCGTTTGATGATCGGCAGCTGCATCACTTGCAGGTGATGTTAGCTTGGGCTTGGTAGGATCCCTTTACATCAAAAATAGTTTACCAATAAAGCTGTATAGAAAATGAATTACTAGGAGCGAAGTAAAAAGGACGGTTGTGAAGTGCAGTGGATTCGCTACGGCGTCGTAGCGTCCCCGCGGGCTGTAGCACGTAGCCCGTAGCGCCGTAGCAAACCCGCTCTTTGTGTGGGTGTATTTCGTTTTATTCGAACTATCAATTGCAATACCGTCAAAACCAGATTTCGTGCACAGTTTTTTTGCATTTAAATTAATATTTTTTTCTATAGGAGTTCTTATATTTTTTGTAGAAGTTTCTTGGGATCTTATTATTTAACGAACCGTTGACATGAATGGGATAACCAAATTAAGCCTGTAATACTAATACAGTACCAATCAAGTCTAATACCAGTAAAAATAATTTGGGTCAAATTGAATCGCTCATAACGTGTCTAAATATAGAACAGTATCGCCAAGGTTAAGGAGTGTCTAATCCTTTGATGGGTTAATTTTTTGATATTTTATATCAAGTGTTTCGGTACACTAGGACAAGTTGGTACCAGTTCTGCTACGAGTATATACCATATCGCTCATTTGCGACGATAGTGTGATATTTCCAAAAATTGTATAATTTTTTTATTGTAAATTCAAAATCGCGAAGTTGCGATCTATTATCTCCAAAAACGTGGGCAATTTTACTCTAAAAATGACGGAAAAATAAAGGAAAGAGACAAAACTATCACAGTGTAGCATTGTCTCAATCGGACATCTAGTTAACTTCGACAAAGTTACAAATCAGTTGTGCCCTATGCTTGCTGGAGTGAAGTGCTGTCGTGTTCCTCGAACAACGTGGTAATACGAATATATCAAGTTTTTGTGTAAAATTAAGTATCATTTGATACTAATCCTTTCTTTCAACAGGGTAATATATTATTGTATCACGGTGTTCTTGCATAATTAAGTTACAACTAATGTGCTATATCTTTTACTTAACACATTATTCTTGTAAACATTATAAATTTCACTGTAATAATTTGAATTGTAACGTTGAAGATGATAAATTTTATGCTTTCTAGTGACATGTAATTTGGTTTATTATTTGATGTATTGTTATTCCAGAAAACATCATATTATGTTATGAAAATATCTCTCGATGTAACTCTGTATGTGCTAAACAATAAAAATTTATTCTTGTTATATTTGCAGATGAGATCAAATCTAAAATATATTTAGAGTTAATACTAAAACAAAATAAAGACCATTTGGCTAATTCTGACTATAATGCTTCCCAAGAATTGAAAGGCAATGGGCGTTTATACTTCAGTCTATAAAAGGGGTAAAACCAGCACATCGCTACGTCAGAATTGATGAAAGTAACAACGCATTTTTTGTCACTTTAACCTTTTTTTTTACTTTATCATTTTTTTTCACTTTATCATAAAAAAATCAGAGTGTGTAAGATTTTCTATGTTAACACTTTAGCATTAATAATGGACCCATAGAACGGCTCTTAAAAAATAGAATAAAGAAACAAACGCCTACTTTCTTACTTAATAAGCCAAATTAGATAATCGTGGGTGCCACTCTTATCACTTCCACTTTGCTGATGCACTAAAAAATACAGCTAGCTTTTATTGAAAATATCCCAAAAATAGAATCTCACTACATTCAAGCACATTCAAAGATACACTAGTAAAACAATTTCAGACATTCACCGAGATTATGTACAATGCAAGATCAGTGACGTTAGGTTTGTTAATTACATTATGTTTTACCGCATATTCACACAGGACTTTAACATATCAGTCATTGTTCCGAAAAGACACTTGCGAATTTTGCGAAGCTTATAAAAATAGTTCAGAAGAACAGAAAGAACTGAAAAAGGGAATGTTTTTACAACACCAAGAAGAAAAGAGTTTATCTCGAAAAGAAAAGGAGAAAGATAAAAATGATGATAGCTTGGTGGTAGCCATTTACGGTCTACAGGCTGTATTTCAGTGAACTTAACGCGAAATGTCTGTATATGAAATATTTTAAGTCCAAATTTAACGTACTAAATTTAACAATTTATGATCTTAAAACTAATGATGTTGAAAGCTTTGTATGGGACGAATCCCAAGCTAATAGGGGTGTTAATAAGATTGCCACTTGCGTTTTAAATATCTGGGGTAAATTTCGGAAGAGGGTGGTACACCACTTTACGTGGTGTTCTATTCTGACAACTGTGCGGGACAGCAGAAAAATAAGTTTATGATTACTATGCATATTTATGCTGTGCAACTACCAAAATATTAATTCCATAACTAATAAATTTCTCATTACGGGCCAGACTCAAAATGAGGGTGATTCAATTTACTAGATGAAAGAAAAGTGAAAAGGCAGCTGAGATCTGGACCTATCTATACTCGTTCATAGGGGCCATTAAACCTGCAAGAAAGAAACCTGCGCTAATACATGTTATTGAAATGTGCTTTATTGATATTTGGGAAAGGAAAAGAAATTAATATAAAGAAGGAGCCAACTGTTCAGTACTCCCAAGACTGATTACGTATAGATTTAACTATCGTTAAAACTACAATGAATAATATTTATTGTGATATTTTGTAGTTCCCTTAGCTGTGACGTTAATGGTAGTGATATTTAGGTTTTTTTTTGTCTAAGCTAAGCTTAAAAGTTAACACATTATTTTTTGTAAGGATTAAAATTAAGACAAAGCATCATAATAATAAGTCTCATAATTGTAGTCAAACATAAGGTAAATTGTTGATCTCATTGCAAAGAAAGTAAAACTTATTACTGGATACTACTATTTTTATTATTCATTTTGATTTTTAATGAACAAATCTTTTCGTCAACAAAGTTTTATTTAGATGTATTAAAGCACCAGAGAAATAATTTCATCATCTACAACGTGATATTTGATAATAGCACACTAAAAATGTTGCATATTTCAGCATCAATGTAAAAAGTGTTCTTTAATTTTTTTTAAAGTACTTATTTTAGATATTTTATATGAATACATACAAAATGAATACATAAAAATACTAAATATTAGTTGTCCTGGAGGTTGTTCGAATGTCGTTGTGACATCAGAACAATATTTAAAAAGTTCTGATTGATTAAAAGTTTAAAAATCGTTTCCTGTACAATTGACGTTTTTGAAATATCACACTATCGTCGCAAATGAGCGAATGGGGTAGTCGGACAGCAAAGTAAAGATCGCATGGGGTAGCTTGAAAACGTCCAACAGCAATACGTCTCTCCATTATCTACCTTACTTTACCATTTCGCACTTCAACCGTGTACTCGTAGAGTATGTCCTGTATTCCTCATACATTGGTTTGTAAGTAGAGGAACTGAGTTTAGAAGTGAGAGGGTCCTGGATACAAGAGTAACAAAAATTCATAAATTTTTAAAAGCATTTACATTTAGCTAGATATAAATCCCACCCACTGAACTTCCGAACCAATATTTATGCAGGCAAAACGATTTAGGTGTAAAAGCCTACACAAGAACCCTAAAGCTTACTTTCGCATTTATAATAGATAGGATGTCAACGGCTTTTCGCGGTTATGACAATAATAACTTGAATTCAAAACACTTTACATACCTCTGCAATTTAGGTACTTACAGTTAATAATAAATAAGATAAGATAATTATTTATTTGAATCTGTGACACACACATGCAGAAACAGACAATACTTTAAGAAATTTTATAATAAATATATGTCTTGAGTGGGAATCGAACACAAGACCTCTAAAGCGACGTGCAGACATAACAATCACATTAAATTAAAATCAAAAATACAAATAATATGTGATTACCAAACTATATCCGCTGTATATTTTCACTAAGATCGGGATTCACAAATCACATACACTGATAATTTTACTTCACTTTATTAATTAACACACACCTTGAAAGCACACACCTTGAAAGCACACACCTTGAAAGAACACACCTGTAAACAAATATTTGTTGCATGTATTGCGCGTTTCATATTATAAACACGGTTCATGACACGGTGGATATATTTTCATGCACTTTTAGTGAATTCGCCAGAACTGCGTTAAATATAATAAGTTATCAGTTACGTTAGATTTAGAACTTATTTTGTAAATATAGAATGTAATACTAAAGTTATATATCAGGTAGGCTAGTTTATGTTATATTATATTATATTTAAATAATATTGTAGATTAATAATTAAAAAGATAGAATATTGTATTTATTATAAAAATTGCTATGCTATCGCATTAGGTTAAGACACCTGTAATGGTAGCATAAGATTATAAATAAATAAATAAATTATTTAAACACGTAAGTAAATTAGACATCCGCGGTCTTACCCCGGTTAATTTTTTCACTAAAGAAGGTTACACCCTATATCACTTTGTATCAGTACTATTAGATATTTTGTATAATTGTAGTTAGTACAATCAATTACAAAAATAATTAAAAAATTTAAACAAAAGTTACTTAAGTTTGCTTTCCTTAGCATGTGTGCAGTGACGCAAATGGAGCAAAGCTCAGTAAAATTTTGCCCTCGATGAGAGCAAACACTTCTAAATCTCATGTAAATGTCGTTAAATTGACCAGCTCGTATGATATCTATCTTATTGAAGAGGAAATATTTAATTATGTGTTTGTTTCCATTGAGTATGCTTCGAAAGTATTAGACCGTTTTTTTTATGTCGTAAGCAACTAGGCTAAATAATTATTCAACTGAAATAGAGGAAACTTCAAAAATATACTGTAAATACACACCATGTATGTTAAAATATAGATCACGCGGGTGAAGCCGTGACAAGATGTTAGTGTCTATATAAGAAAGACATTTTATAACAAATATATATCTTGAGCGGGAATCGAACATAAGACCTCAGAAGCGAAGTGCAGATGTACTGAATTCCACGCCATATCGGCCATAATTTGTATCGTCTAGATTTATCCATAATAGTCTGATTAAATTGTAAATTGGCGCAAATATCATTCTTGATCTCTCTTAAGACTCCTTGATCAAGTAGTCATTTTCATGCACACAAAGATATGTCCTGCGTAGGATTCAAAACCTCGACCTTAGAAGCGGAGTGCCGGTTTACTGACTTATATCAATTGATCGGTTAATGAGCGATATATTGTAATAGGATCTGGGCAAGGAGATATTTCTTAACATACGTACCAACTCTATATGATAATAAAATGTTACGCTTAATGGTCTTCAACAGCACTTATATAGAAGAAGTCAAAATACTCACGTAGGCACATAACATCGGGACACAATAACAAGAACAAAAAATAAATAGTAACGAGAACAAAAAATAAACGGATCAGCCGAAATCTCAGCGGCCGGCGGACTGCAGGCGGCCGTATATTGGCCTCGTATTTACACTGTATTTTTTCCCAATTCCTCTCATGAATGTAACAATAGGTCTCATGAATTTTATTGCGTCCACCACTCCTGCCGCGGGAATAGCTGCCCTCAACACTCATAATTGAATCACAAATAGATATTGAAGTGGTTGTGACTTACGGCGTTCCGATATCGTACAATAGGAAAATATTTCTCCTTGAAAAGAATTCTTGAGGACGAGTTTTTAAGGTAATAACTGGCGTTTGAATAGTTCGACTCATTAACTTTACGATTTTTATTAGGGCTCTTCTTAGTATTACGATATAGTATTTGATTTGGACAATGGCTTACTTTGAAGGAGTAATTGAGTACAACACAAATCAAAGTTATCAACAAATATACAAATCATGTTATGTATGCAACAATTTAGAGGTGGATGTAGGCTATCGATTAAGCGAACGCTCCAAAACGCATTTAAATATGTGCAAAACTTGTGGCCACTGAATTCAAACCTCGCGCGTTACACTACTTATTTAAATCCACTCGTAACACAAGTGCTAAAGCAAAGGCTTAGTGATGCTATGAATGATAAAATGACCACTTTGCGAATAACATTATAAAAAAAAACACTTAGTCATCAAGCAAAACAAATAATAACTTTGGTGGACACAATATGACGAAGTACGAATATTTATACTTTTGAAGTAAACGACGTTCAATTTGCGGAAGCTTAAAGCTAAAACAGTATACGTAGTTGGTACAGTCAGCGACACATAGTTGTTATCCTCCAAAGTTCGACACACTTCTCTTTTGTCAACAGCGTTCGGGCGTGTTCCGATATATACTGCGCTTTGGGTGCTATTAACTATTTTATGCTGACTGTACATATGTAATATCATCGTCTCACCCCAATAAGGTTTCACTACTGAGCACAGGCCTATACTCGTATAACATTCCAAGTACATTTATTTATTCAATATTACAATTTCAGATTTCTGGTTCAGATTCAAAAGATCACAAATCACAATTATTCCATAAACCAATAATTATCAAAAATAAAATTAAAAAAGACTTGTGGCACTCGGAGACTGCCGCGGTAAAGCTATTGCATAGTATTTTTTATCAACTTATGCAATTATAATTATTTATTTATTAATGCAGGTGACCGATAAGAAAAGAACTTAGTAAGTACTTAGCGAAGTCAATGGGTGGTGATTGCGGGGCGAAGAAGGGTCGTAATCCCCTTCTTGCGTAGTAACGCCGATACAACCAATGCCACCTAAAGGCGGGTTGCTGAACTAAAGAGACAAGCGTGATATTACAAAAAGTCATTAAGTTCTGCTATTTATCGATAGATGGAAAAACTAAAAAGTATCACCGGTGTGCCGGTCGGAGTGGGGGGTGTTAGGTTTTTTTAGTTACGGAATTTTTGGATTCGGTCTCCACGCTCAAGGCCCACGATAGAAGCTATGCAATAGCTTAATAAAATATAGCACATATAAAATTAAATTTTGGTACTCAATAGGTATAGTCAACAAACCCAGTGAACATTACGTGCACTCTTCTTACAAACCAAGTGAGAGGGATAAATGTTATATACTAAGAAGGTATTTCAAGCACCTACTAGTACGTAATGACAAGCTGACGTCAAATGGTCATGCTCAGTATAAATGGGGGTGACCTGTTAGTCTGCCGATCTGCCAGTCTGCCCTTCCGTCTGTCACCAACCGTTGGAACCAATATTAAACGGCAACTACTATATTGAACAGTTCATTCTTGTGTGTACAGTGTAGGATGCGAGCGAGTATAATAACTTAGGTTACGTACTTACAGAATAGACTCAAAAAATGTACAAGAAAGGAACTTTACAAATGATGTATTTATCTTCAGGAAATTGATCAATGCAGCCAATGCAATGATAGCCAGTACATTAAACATCATTCTAGTTGGCTAAAACTGATTAAGGTAAGCAATAAAATAATCGATAACTCTTTCAAGAGAACTAAATGGCTGTTCTAAAAAGTAATTCCTAATTACTTTTTTTCGTAATGACCTATTTGAACACAAGATAACACTAAAATGTTTAATAAAACATGCGATTGGTCTACTGTTCAGAAGCAAAAGTTATCCTATATGTTATTTGTTTAAGTCAATATTTGTATATGGTTGGGGTGTTATGTACAAAGGTTCAGGTAGGACCATCCTAGAACGCACATAGAGGTAGGGGGGGCGCATGTCATCGCGCCTCCCTGAGGAGGTCCCCCCGGTTCTGATCCGGGGGACGTACAAGCTACAAACCCAGGCATTGGTGCTTTGCCCCTTTTCAACAGCGGTGGGCGTCGTCGGAAGTTTTTTAGTGGGTACACCCCCTCCCGGTTTGGCCTGGAGACAGTGCGTAAGCAGCATTTTTTTACCGACTATAAAAAAAAAGGACCATCCTAGAACCCCCCGACCGGTCTCCACCTTGTCGTGGTGAGGGGGCTGAGTACCTCCCGGTAGGGCGCAGGAAGCGCTAGGGAAAAGGTAACACCCAAAGATTGGCGACTCTGGGTGCCCTTAGTACTACCTGGGGGGAAACTAAGAGGGACCTGTAAAGGGCGCAGAGGGTGGGCCAGGAGGGTCATAGGCAGCGGGGGCAGGGGGCCCCTGCTGTCTAACCATGGACCCTCCGAGAAGTCGGCCACACACGCTATGGACGCACAAGGAGGTAGGAGAGGCGAGTCCACTGCGTCTCTCTAAGGAGGTCCTCCCGTTTTTTGTCCGGGGGACGTTGGCCGCGGGCGGGGTGTCAGAGCTGCAACCCAGGTACTGGCCCCCCGCCTTTTTCTCAACAAGCGGCGGGCGTCGTCAGAAGATTTTTAGTGGGTATTACTGCTGGCGGTCGTGTCTGCCGGTGGTGAGTCCCACACACCTCTCTGGGTCCCCCTTTGGCCGGGAGACAGTGCGTAAATGCATTTTGTTCCCGATGTAAATCTAAAAAAACAGAACCATCCTAGAAAATCTAACTGGAAAATAGCTAAATTGTTATTTCAATAATGAGATTATTGTTATCAGATTTAAAAAAGGTCACGCGAACGACGTCGCGCGCGGCCGCAAGTTATGTTCTAAATGTCCAAAAACGTCACTAAACAAAACTTTAATAATTTAATGAAATTTGAGTAATACTTTATGTATTTTATTTTATGGTGTATAGGCTTCCTACCAAGACTAAAGAAGCCCAAGCCAACCTCACTTGCAAGTGGTGCACCCAGCAGGTGCAACGGACGAGGCTCTGGCGAAGCCTGGTAAGCGGCAATAGGCTCAAGTGGGGTGAAGTGTGGGCGTTAATATGACTCTGCCTACCCTTACGGGGAAACAGGTGTGAGTTTATGTATGTATGTATATTTGGCAGCAGTGTCTATAAATGTCCCAGTGCCTTAAGTTTCTTCTGTCCTAAAGAGGACTATATCCCGTAATTATTAAAATATCCCCAATAGTACCTACTGTTTTACTTGGAACTATGGCGGAATATGTACGTGAGGAACGTGCCTTAGCGTCGCCGTTACCTAGACGCAACGGCAGTCGACCGCTCCTACTCGCCAAAGAAACCTCGATCATGTTCGAGACGAACTGCTCGGAAATTGGATAACCTCCCATATGGTGCATAAAGCTGCGAGCGGATATTAGCACCGGCTCCCAATGGATATTGTAAATGTTGATTGCGTAGTTTTTCTTATCTATCTCGCTGTTACACAGGCTTTGCACGTCAAAAAGTATCGTTTATTCCAGTGCTGTTTCCATTTCATAACCCGAACGTGGTTCAAACTACACTTGAGAGCATAATTATCGCACAAATACCTTTTTTCGAACATACATGCATAGTGGTTTAGTGTTGTTTGATTACGTTATGTTTCATAAACAATCTTTCGAAAAATATAACATTTCTATACTGGAAATCAAAAATCACATTTATTTTTCAAAGATATTGCTGATGTCGTATATTTATGCTCTTAAGTATAGTAAGCAAATGTCCTAGATGAGACATATTTATTCTTACAAATCATTTCTTCTAATTTTAAGTATTAAAATTAACTCATTTAATAACCTTACAACTATTAAGAATTAAAAAAACAGTTATAGCACAGATCCCTAAAAAAGCAATTTTAACATCATCTTATATTATCTTATCTTATAGCGGGGGCCACAGACTAACCGTGGCGCACTTTGACCCTTATGCCGGATCTTTTGTGCATCCCCTTGCCTATCACTCCAAATCTCCAAATATTGTTACCATCATCTTTATGACAGTCTTTGCAGATTGGAGCCCATAGTCCCTTGGTTGTGGGTAGGCCACCCCCAGGAGACTCATTCGGCAAGCAGCCAACGAGTCACAGGTACACAGCAGGTGTTCCATAGACTCCTCTTCGTCACCACATCTGCGACATAGCGGTGATTGCACTAGTCGCATCCTGTGGAGCATTTTGTTTGTGGCATAATGCCCTGTTAGAGCCCCAATTATCAGTCTGGCTTGATTCCTGCTACCTTCGCAGAGAGCCTTACACCAGCTGCTCCCTGTCACCCCGATGAAGGCCTTTGAATGCTTAAGCGCCGGTAGCAGCTGCCATTCCGATAGATGTTTCTCCACCATATACTTTTTTAGCGTCATGGCTATTGTACTCATAGAGAGTGCAATGCATGGCTCCGGTCCCGTGAATAACGATTCCGAGCCCTGTCTGGCAAGCCTGTCAGCGTGCTCATTCCCTTTAAATCCGGCGTGGCCTGGTATCCACATGAGGGTTACCCTGTTTGTCCGGCCCAGTCTGTTAAGGGTTTGAGCAGCTTCTAGTACCAGCCTTGAGTCTACTCGCACTGAGGCGATAGCCTTGAGTGCTGCTTGACTGTCGCTGAGTATGTAAATCACTCGGTCCCTGATGTTCAGGTCGAGGATCTTCATAGCACATATGATTATTGCATATGTTTCAGCCTGAAAAACCGTAGCATATTCGCCTAAGCTTTGGCTAATTTCATGGTTTTTGGAATAAACACCCGCGCCCGTACCAGATTCCATTTTGGAACCATCAGTATACCAGACAAGGCTGTTTACATCAGGAGTAGGTGGCCCTTGCTCCCATTCATCCCTAGTGGGGACCTTTGTTTTGAATTTATTTTTGAACATGAATACAGGACATTGTTTATCAGTCCCCATACTCATGAGCCTTTTGAGGCTGGAATTAGCCTCACATCTTGTATGTTTACCCTGGTTACTAGACGGATCCCACAGACCAGCCACTTTCAATCTGTGGATTGCCTTCCAGGCCTCCGCCTCTATAACAGTATGCAGCGGCGGTAAGTCCAGTAGGATCTCCATCGCTGCCGTTGGTGTAGATCTGAATGCTCCAGTAATGGCCATACATGCCACCCTTTGAACCTTACTGAGCTCATTTCTACAAATAGATAGCCTCGCTCGAGGCCACCATACAATGCACCCATAGGTCACTATAGGCCGCACCAGTACTGTGTAAATCCACCTTAGGATTCTTGGTTTTAGCCCCCAAGTTTTTCCGTAAGTAAAACGACACAATCCAAAGCTCCTAAGAGCCTTTTTAAGGGTCTGTTCTACATGTGACTTCCAAGTTAGTTCCTTATCTAGGATTACACCTAGATATTTAACTTCTGTAGTCCAAGGCAGCTGTGTACCACAGAGAGTCAGCGTTTTCAACGCTGACAGGTTTCTCATTTTAGTGAATGTAATCACGGTCGTCTTCCCTGGGTTTACAGAGAGGTGGTTGTCGTCGCACCATTCCTCAAGCTGACCCAGGGCTCTTTGCATCAGTTGTGATACGATATTGGGAAACTTCCCATTGACCATAATGACAAGGTCGTCAGCATAGCCTATTGTCTGATATGGTCCTTGGTTTAGTTTGGTTAGAATAGAATCCACTACAAGACTCCACAGGAGGGGTGACAAAACTCCCCCCTGCGGACACCCTTTCGTGGTCTTTACCATTAGTGTCTCACCAAACTTACCTGAGGTAATGATTCTACCCTTAAGCATGCAGTCTATCCATTTACAGATCGTGTCAGGGATACCGTGGTCCCTAGCTGCTGCTCTTATCGATTCAAAGGTTGTTCTGTCGAAGGCGCCTTCTATATCAACAAAGGCTCCCAGGCACACTTCCTTATTCTCGATCGCGGCCTCTGCCCTCTTAACAACTAGGTGTAGTGCTGTTTCCGTTGATTTCCCGGATTGATACGCACATTGAAACTTGTGTAGGGGAAGTTTCCTGAGCGGACCATCTCTAATGTAACGGTCAATTAGTTTCTCCAGGGTCTTAAGAAGAAACGATTGAAGACTAATGGGCCTGTACGCACGTGGCTCTTCATAGTCCGGTTTGCTTGGCTTCGGTATATATATAAATTCAACCTTTCTCCAGGCTTTCGGAATATATCCAAACGATATGCAGGCCTTATAAAGCCTACAGAGATGAGTGTTCAATTCTGAGGCTCCCTTTTGAAGAATTGCAGGGTAGATTCCGTCAGGGCCAGGAGCTTTAAAAGGTTGGAAGCTACCAGTTGCCCATCTCAGTCTTTTGTCGTCTACAATTCTCTTTGCAATGGTCCAGTCTGCCCTGCAAGTATGTTTTATCTGGTCTTCCAGGCTTAGTGGATCATCATTAGCCCCTAGGGCTATTGACCCCGGAAAGTGGGTCCTTAAAAGTGTGTCTAGGGTCTCATGTATGGACTCCGTGCGCTCCCCATTCGACTTCTTAACAGTCGTGAGTGGGATCGCCTTGGTTGTTGCCATAGCCTTACATAATCTCATTCCCTCAGGAAGTGAGCTTATCTCTTCGCAGTGTGCCCGCCATGCCTGACGCTTGGCTTTGCGTACCATTTTGCTATATAGCTTTAGAGAGATGGTGTATTCCTCAAAGTTCATGGTAGCTTTTGCTCGATTGAAAGCCTTTCTCGTTTCCCTTCTCATCTCTGCTACCTCTTTCGTCCACCAAGGTAGTTTTGATGCAGTGACCTTGCTTTCCGGACAGTTGTCCTTCCATGAAGAGAGCAAGGCATTAGTTATTCGGTCAGCCTCAAACTCAATGTCTATTGTTGAATTTAATCTGCCCTGAACTTTGCCTAGCTCGGCCCCGAGGTCTCCTCTGAAACCTGACCAGTCGGTGTTTCTGGGATTCCTCCTACGTAAAGTGCTCCTACTGACCTGAGCCCTATACTTGAAGCAGATGTAGTTGTGGTCCGATAACGTTACCTCATCCGACACATGCCATCCTGTAATATACCTTACCGCTTTTTGATTAGCCACTGTAATGTCAATTACCTCCGCCCTTCGGGCATTGAAGAATGTTGGTTTACATCCCTTGTTAGTAACATGTAAAGATGAACTCACCAGATATTCCAGGAGTTTCTCTCCTCTGTTGTTGATGTCTGAGCTGCCCCAGTCAACATGATGCGCATTGGCGTCGCAGCCCACAATGAGTTCTAGGTCGCTGTGTCTGCCGTGATTTACCAGTTCCCGTAGCTTGGTTGATACAGGTTCCGCCTCTTCGAAGGGCAGGTAGGCAGAGGCAATAATGATGCACCGCCCACCACCACCCCTCCTCCTTCGGACCATGACTGCCGTCAGATCCCTATAACAAAACTGTGCAAGAGGAGACGCATCTATGCCTCCTTTGACATAGATACAAGTCCTCATGTCATTAGTATCACAATAATACATTACGCTACCATTGAGCCCATTGAAGCCTCGAATTTGACCCTTGTAAATATAGGGTTCTTGAATAAGGGCAACATCGAATTTCTCATTATTCAGCTCCCGTGCCAGAAGGGCGGTAGCTGCCTTACAATGGTGTAAATTAATTTGCACGCACCTTAAATTATCCATCTGGAAGCCTTATTCGTCTCCTATGTCCCCGTCCGTGTCCACTCTCGTGTCCAACGGCGAGGACTGGCCCAACTCCAGTTCGTCCAGGGCCCCCAGACAGTCATCAACGCCTCTTGGAGAAGATACATCCTCCATGTACTCGGAGGTGGTTTCTTCCCCAAGAGGCCCTACCAACCCAGACGGTAACCTCCCTGTCTCCTCCGAACCGCCTGGTTGGTCTTGCAGACCGAGGTCGTCCTCGACAACCTCAGCCTCCTCGGTAGCCTCAACACCGTCATCGACAGGCCCATCCTTAGGTCTGTCCTGCGCCTCCAGCACCTTGAATGTGCTCCTGTCAATCCCGGTGTTGAGCATGTACCCCTTCTCCTTTATAAAGGCAGCCGAGGCCTCGTCCATGAGGACTATGCGCCTAACGTGAAGCGGCTCCAGCAGGGTATTGAGGACCTTCCAGCGGGTAGCCCTCAGGCCCGGATGAAGCCGCTCCACCATACGCAGGACCCTGCCAATATCAAGGCGGCTGACGTTCCTGGATTTCCAGGCCATCTTGATGGGCCTAGGAAGATCCCTGGCATCAACCACCCTGATCTTAGTACCCTCAACGGTAGCACCGTCAAGGGCCCTGAGCCAGTCAGCTGAGTCATCCCCCCTGCAGGTTACTGGGATGACCCCCCCGACGAGGTTCGCGATGTTGATGTCGGGAGCCGGGTCAGGAGTCTCCTCCAGACGGTCCCACACCATGCCTTGAATGGCCACCGCTAGCCCGTCACTGATCACTGTGGTTGGGTACTCATCAGCGATGATAGCCAGTTTCTGGGCTACCGTGGCATCCGCGTAAGATCCCCCCATCTTCACGCGTTTGGCATCGGCATCCCCCCGGCTCTCATCGCTGATGTCGGCCCTCAACCTCTTAGCCCTGTCCGTAGGGCCCAGTGATACTTCGGCATTCTGCCGTAAGAGGTATTCCTTCTTACGGCGAGCACCGCTTAGGCGAGACTTCTTCCCCCTTCCCGATGGTCCAGCAGCGGGCACCCCATTGCCGGTCCGCATGGGCCCAAGCTCCGATGCGCCCTGCCGCTGGGTGCCGCCAGGTCGTGGTAAAGGCTTGCTGCCCCTCCCCGGAGGTCCTCCCCCGCTTGCCCTACTAGGTGCCAGAGTTGCCCCGGTCCTAGCGGTCAAGGGGGGTATCATTCCCCGCACGCCCGAAGGCTCGCCTCCCCCTCGTGGTAGACGGTCCATGCCGGAACCACCAGGCCCCCGAGGGGCACCAGTATGCCCCAGCTGGCCCACTCCACCACGAGCTCCAATGTAGCGGTCTCCCTGGCCCGAGCTGGTACTCCGAGGAGTCCCAGTTGGTCCTGGCAGCCCAGCTTCTCTATTAGGCGCATGATGCGCATACGTCTCTCTCGAGACCTTTGCCCTGGCGGGCCCGACGCCCGTAGGCGTCTTGGTTTTTGGTTGGGGAGTTAATTTTTTCTCCATTCTTTTGTACTAATTGATTCGCCTGCCAGATTTCCCACCCTCCATGGAGCCCGCACATTTGGGAGTGCCCGATTCATTTATATTTAACATCATTATCTCAGACCATTTACGTCTCACTCGCACGGGTCTCCTCTCGCAAATCAAGGTGGGTATTAAATATTAATCGCCCTTTATCTAATTTTGACGGATCGAGATATGGCGAAAAAGGAGGTCAGTTAACTTGCAATTCGCTCTTTTGATAATGTGTTGGATATCCTTACTTGTGGAATGTAGTTTTGTGTATTCATGTTTTTAAAATGTTATGGACAAGGACTTTTACTTCTGTATAAAAGGTGTTAGTACTTCATCTGTGATTGCAGGAGCAACTTTGGAACAAGTAGTCAAATGTACAACTTAACAATAGTAGGATAATTTAATTCTATCTATAAGATAATTTAGCTCTATCGATTATTTCTTATATATCAACGTACTTGCGTAACGTATTGAATTTATGATGAAATTGAGCTTTGATGTTAACGAGAGATCAACGAATTTAATTCATTTTTAAAGTAAGGATTCTGCTGTTTATACTGCACGTTTGTACCGACGTCCTACTTGGCAATGCAAATGTCGAACAATACTCGAATCTGGACGGATCCAGTCTAATTACGTGTAATTAATGGCCGATGTCGATCACTGCGTGGAATGCACTAGAGATGTGCCCTGTAGAGTATCGGTACACTCGACACTTCTAAGCAGTCGTATGAGGTGGAATAAATCGGTTCGGTTCATGAATCATGTCTTGTAATCAATCTAAATATCCTACAAAAGCGGAGGTTATTATAACCGCGTATCTTTTGAAACTTGTCTGATCTCAGGAACTGTATCATATAGTCAATCACGGTCACGAAGACTAAGATGACAGGTATTTTCGTAGACAAAGTTAAAAATCTAAAACTACCGGTCCTAAAATATCAATTATTATCCAAATTTGGCTTCACACAAAACAAGTTCACTACGTCTTGAGATTTTACTCCAACCGGCTTTAAAAGATCGGCGACGACACTGTCATCTGATAGTAAGCGACTTTCCATCCATAATCTTTTCAATTGAAGAATTCTTTCAAATCGAAATCAAATCTCTAGTCTTTAATTCAGAGACTATGATTACTCGATGTCACCTAAATTCGACACATCTCTAAAATTATAAGTACGTGTACAGTAAACACCTCAGTTTTCCGATTTATCGAACGTAATACCGCTTAAGCCTTATCACAACGTAATAAGTGTCAATTCGAACTGACAAGGAGAACAATGAATGAACAGTAGTGTTTCCCTCGTGTTTCTGAAATTACTCTGGCTCCGACAGAGATTACATGTTGAGGACATGTCAAACGAAATCATTTCATCATTGTATTGGAGGACTATATTCCCATTTTCAATTAAACAAGTTGCGAAACAGTGTGTACTATTCGTAAACGCGCGTAAACTAAATTTAATTTGTCATAATGACGTTGTTTTGCCTGAGACACGAGAGAAATTCGCGTGGCAGCTTATAAAATGGCTCCCACATGCTGGCATTGCCTATCCCGAAACCAAAGACTGTAGCGGGCTGGACGTTATAAAATTTGAGTGAAGTGCGCAAGCCCTATATGGATAAGACTTGCACATTAGACTAGAAAAACATATTTTATTTTCATTGAAAAGGGAAGGCATAAAATATGCTATTTCATTATTCATCATTGAATGGGATCATTAATATTTGCAAGCACATGTGATTCGGCTCTAAAATATACACAAGGTTTTTGTGACATTAACCTTTCTAAAACTGCAGACGTATTGTGCGTGCGTACATAGGTACGCGTAGTCGGCTACGCTTGTCCTGGGAATGTCATGTCCATAAGTCTTGCAGCTACGAGTATATAATTCACCTTCGCCACCTGTTTATTCCGTACAAGCCAGCGTTCCAATATACGCGTATAATAATGGTAACCCGTGTACAAAGAATCGCTGAGAGTAAAAACATCATTAAATCGTTCCAGCAAGATTTTAGATTAGCCTACAAAGATATACGCGACGATTGGCATAAGTTTGTAGGTAGTTCAAAAATCGACCACAGTGAAAGCCTTTTTTTTTGTTTGATTCACGTCGGTAACAAAATGCATTTACGCACTGTCTCCCGGCCAAAGGGGGACCGAGAGAGGTGTGTGGGACTCACCACCGGCAGACACAACCGCCAGCAGTAATCCCCACTAAAAATCTTCCGACAACGCCCACCGCTTGTTGAGAAAGAGGCGGGGGGCCAGTACCTGGGTTGCAGCTCTGACACTCCGCCCGCGGCCAACGTCCCCCGGACCAAAACCGGGAGGACCTTCTCAGACGCGCCCCTCCTACCTCCTTGTGCGACCATAGCGTGTGTGGCCGACTTCTCGGAGGGTCCAGACCGCAGGGGCCCCTTGCCCCCACTGCCTAAGACCCTCCTGGCGCTGCTTGAAGGGCCCTCCTGGCCCGCCCGCTGCGCCCTCCACAGATCCCTCTTAGTTTCCCCCCCGGTAGTCAGTACTAAGGGCACCCAGAGTCGCCAATCTCTGGGTGTTACATTTTCCCTAGCGCCCTCTGCGCCCTACCGGGAGGTACTCAGCTCCCCCACTACGACAAGGTGGAGACCAGTCGGGGGGACCACTGTGAAAGCTATATTAAATAAACCCAAAACTGGAATTATATTCACCGTATTTATAAATAATTCCATTGAAGCCAATACCTTTAGTATAATTTCTATTGGAGGACTCAAAAGAATTAGGACGTTATTCATTCATAGAATGAATAGATATGCAAGAAAAGACGTCGGTCTATAAGCACCGGACCCTTTCGCCTTTCTTTACCTCTTGTCATTGAACACCGCGGCCCTTATACCAAAACTTGTAAGACGCCAGTTAGAAATACAACAAAAACGACTTTTGATTTCCCTTATTACAGTGCTCATGTTATCATATTATAATATTATAAATTTGCTTGTTTGTGAGCTTACATGTTTATATCTTAATTACCTTTAACAAGTCTCCTTTTAAGAATTGTTAAACTCTTTTTCTGTCCGTGAATTAAGTAGTCAAATTAAAGTTATTTTGATGTAACTTTTTTATTGACGACTGAAGATACTTTGGGAAAATATAAATGTCACACAAATATTCTTGTCTGTCTGTTGTCCTCAATTAAGTATTCTAATGGCTCTATACTAATGGTTTTCTTCGCCATATCCTCGGTGTTTACTGGCCCGAGAAGATCTTCAACCTAGATTTGTGGGATCGCTGCTATGAGAATCCGATACACCAGCAGATTAAACGCCGCAAGGGGAACTGTATCGGCCACACGCTACCCCTCTCTCTCAACACGTAAAGAGGCAAGTCCTGAAATGGAATCCCTAAAGAAAGGATAAACGTGGCCGCCTTAAGCAGACCTGGCGGCGGACGATCATCGCGGAGACAAAGAAAATAGAGGAAACCTGGAGTGAAATAAAGCCCTTCGTAAAAAAAATAAAGCGTGTCGACACCCATTGCCCCATCTGACGAACTTAAGAAAATAAGTTAAGTTGTATTCTGGGTACTAGGCAACGGATAAACATATACTTTTTTGTAAATATATTATTAAAGGAAAACATAACGCAAAACCGAATTCCGAACGAGAGGAGGAGAGAGTGTATTGAACGTGAATGAATATAATAATATAAAGTCGCACAATCTCTGGCAGGTGTCCCGGCGTTGATCACGGGCGCAAACTCCACCAATGACGTAATCGAATATAAAATTGTGAACGCCCGGAACAGAACATGCACAATGAGGGAGATGAACGAGGAAATCACGACTTTCGAAGTAAGTAGACAAAAGTACAATGAGACACGTCGCGTCGGCAAATTTTATTTAGGTCAGATTCTTACGTATCAAAAGGTACACGTCGAAGATGAAAGTGATCAAAAAGCTGATGCCAAAATTATAGGAAAAGCTATAACTTATACTCGTACAAATTCTACATCAGCTCAACGTTTGTCTGTCTCTCATTTACAGTAAGACAATATACCAACTACGGGTTTGTACTGCTTTAAGACTAATATTTATCATATTTCATGTAAAATTAAAATATAGTTTTCATTTGTTTTTAAGGCGAAAAAAAGTCGTATTAAATAAATTACATATATTGTTCTAGTTACATAAATATAGTTTCAGTCATATTAAATGAAGGTTTATACATTCTTATAAATAATAAAATATAGTTGAATTTATTGATTTTTTCAATTTATACTACTTAAGGAAGAAATGTGCGTAAAAAGGGTGAAACATTTTATTGGCTGGATCTAGGGAATTGAATCGTTTCAAAGCGGTTTCTTTAACAGAGTAAGCTAGCGATTTTCGGACATTTAACCTCTGAAGGAGTGAAAAGGCAAAATACGGCTGTGTCCGAAATCAAAACCACTAAGGCCCTTAGAATGTTTTCTACTTGCATTTACAGATACAGTATTATAGCAATAGTTTTGCATTGGTTAAATTCATGAGTTGTGGAAACCTACATTTTATTGGTCTTCACTAAAAACCAGGGTCATATAATTCATCATCATCATCATAATCACAGCCCATTAACGTCCCACTACTGAGCACGAGCCTCCTCTCATATATCAAGGTGTGAGGGTATTGGGTCATACTCCACCACGCTGACCCAGTGCGGATTGGCGGAGGCAGGTGTGTGGCGTCCTGCTGTTAGAATTTTTCAAACCGCCCTTTAGGCCTCTAACATGGCTTAACGACTACCACATTTAGTGATAACCGGGACCAACGGCTTAACATGCCTTCCGAAGCACGGAAGCGCTCGATATCAAATGCCACACAAACGGTCACCCATCCAAGGACTGACCTCTGTAAATTCTGCTGTACTTCGGCGATCGTTTCCGACCACCGAGCACCGCAGAGCTACGAGCGCGTCATATAATTGGTTAAATAATAATATGACTAATGCTGAGGCCATTTTCCTCTCATTTCACCATTTGTAAATGTTAACTTATAATTTATATTAAAAAGTAATAAATTATTCTTAATTTTAACAGCAGGACGCCATACACCTGCCTCCGCCAATCCGCACTGGGTCAGCGTGGTGGAGTATGACCCCATACCCTCACACCTTGATATGTGAGAGGAGGCTCGTGCTCAGTAGTGGGACGTTAATGGGCTGAGATGATGAATAAATTATTCTATTTTTTATTAGTATATAATAAAAATCAATAGGTCAATAATAGAATTGGGTATCTTCAAACATAAAACCATGTAATGGATCGGTAAATTTAAATGAAATTGCCAAAAAGGTAAATTTTAAATGTAAAATCAAGGTAGTTTTGTTATGACACGGCAATACATTTTGGCATTTATTAGAACGGTTAAACTACTAAAGTTACAAGACCAATGAACTTGTAAGTTTTATATTTATACATTTTTGTTGTTTTAAAGTGTTTAAAAACCAAGTCGCGGGTAGCTACTATTAAATTCATATATTTTAAAGATATTTATTGAAATATACAGTGGTACTAGTAGTGACTAGGCATTACAAAATAAAATAACGTTAATAGATACCTTAAACTACAGCAAAACAGAGAGAGAATTAGGTTTTTTAAAAAAAATTATGGCTTCGTCCTGTTGGCACATTTAGCCAGTGTCAATTAAAAATATATGATTCATAGTAAATGAGAATGAGTGGTGACAAAGTTGATTAATGGTAAATGAGATGCCCACCCCTAAACCCCTTGAGTCCTCAGTAAAAATAAGGAACTAAACTGAGATCTCACAAGAGACTTTTTGAGAGAATTTGAAAAGTTTTATACTGATTTGTTTCATTTACTCGTGTACGTTCACAAACATTAAACGGCTAATAATCCACCGTTATTACACATCAATGTTAGAAACATCACAAATTAATGAAAATAAAACTCAATACTCAATGTCTTTATTGCATTCCATATGTTACAAAGATGTTATTTATAATATCACAAATACAATATGGACCCTGTAGGGTATGGCAACTTAGAAGAGAGAAGGATGATAGCTTTTAATATTAAAACAAAACAGCAGCGTTTCAATTTCCCGCCAAGAAGCCCTAAGCTATGCACAAATATGTCATCATCATCTCAGCCGTATAAAGTCCACTGTCGATCATAGGTCTCCGAGTGATTTCTACACTGAGCGATCCTGAGTCGCCCGGGTGGGGGGCCGTCCTTTACTACGTATGCCGGTTCGCGGTCGCCATTGAAAAACCTTAACGCCCCATCAGCTGTTAACTCTTAGTGGTGTCTGCACCCAAACTGCCACTTTAGCTTGCAAATTCGTCACCTTATTTCGGTCACAAATATATAAAAATACGTGAAATTAATGGCGCGATATGAATGGCCTGTATGTTAACTAAAATAATATTCGAATGGCAATATCACGCCGCTATTAACCAGTGGATTCGAATGATTAAAACGAATGAATTTTAAATTCCGTATTTATAACTGGTAATATATTTCAAATATTTCGGAATATTTCTCAGAGGTTGGCATTTTCATGAAAAGCTTACCAGATAGGGTGAATCGTAATTAAGCGTGAATAGCAATTCGCATGTCATGGCGATTGGAGGCATCATTACGGACCAAGGTTAAAGATATTAGTAATCTGAATTGAGGTATGGTAATATCAACGCTGATTGCCATATACAAAAGTGAATTAACGCATATGATTTTATTGCTCTCAATAGGAAGATATTATAAATGACACGAAGGAGAAGGAGGGAAGTAGATATAAAGTATTATTCAAATGTTGTATTGCCGACTTAAATAAACAGTTTATTTAAGTACTTATAAGATATTATATTACAAATTGGTTAACGAAAAATAAAATAAAAATTATTGTTAGGATGGTCTAATTTAGTCTTAACCTTATTAATATTTAATTACATTAATAGATAATTATTATTATTAATTATTTATTTAGTTACTAATTTAGTTAAAATAATTTATTTATTTAGTTAATTAATGATTTATTTATATAATTTAAATATATAATTATTTATGTACACACATAATATTACAATACACAAATGATTACAAAGTAAGGTACAATGGTTCTGCTTATTTTTAAAAGATATTTCTTCTAGTAGACCATGTAAAAATCTTATCAGAAGATGGAAGAAATGTAGCACAATATAAAGGAAAAAGGGATAGAAGTGATGTTATTTGGTTTATTTGTTACATCGGATCGCGAGAATACTTTAGAGTGAAAGACAGAAAAAATATGCCCAAACAGATCAGCAAGGCCGTATAAAATAAAGATGCATGTAAAGTACGATCCATACGAACTTTGATGAGAATTTGTGGCAAAATTGCAATTTATTATTCAACCATAAGTGTTTGCCTACAGAGTATATTATAGTGTCAATTATTGCCAAGATAATGTTAAAGAGGATATTCTAACAATATTACTATTATTTATGTTAGTTATGTTAGCAGTCTACAACAAAGGGCTAAGTTTATCAATGTGTGTAGCGAGTATAGTCCAACGCCGTTCGCCGAAGTATCCGCGCCGTCCTGCCTGTATTGGCAAAATTTATTGGCCACTAAAGTTTTCATATGCTTTTATGTTTTCGGGAGATTACGGCACAGGAGCAGTTTGCCGGCTCGATGTTTATAAGCGTCCCACCCTTTCTAAGGGACGCGCGGAATTGCTCGTTTTTTCTTAAGCAATGTTCCACTCGTGTTTTCAGTAAACATATTTATGTTGGGGGTCCGACATATTAGTATGAGACATCTTTATATATAACAAAAGGATTGGATTTGAATTGTAGGTTAAATATAACCTGTTCGGTTGTAAGTCGGTATAAAGATCGTTACGTTTTGTATTATAATGTATATAATTGATTGATTGATGATTCGAATTCAAAATTTATTTAATAAGGCTAGGCTTTTTTACGAAGCACTTGTGAACGTTACTAAAATATACATTTTGCCACTTTAGTAGGAGGGGGAGCTTGCTACGTGTGCACTGATAATGTATGTATTTTTATTTCAGTTTCTTCATTTTTTTAGTGACGTCATAACAATTTAAGTTTAAGATGTTTGGCAATTTATTGGCTGTACTAAATTACAGACACCTTTATAAAAATCGCTGTACTCATAAATCCATTGCAAAAACGAAAATAAGCGAACCGAGTGGACTAGCGGAGACATCAAAGGATTGGCTGCATGCGCAGGAAGTGAGACATTATGCAGGGGTAGTCGGTGCCGACTGCCGACACTTTTTGTAGCGTCACTGTACAGTCATATAGTTTGTAACATCTCAAGCGCCGTAAAGATCAACAAACGTCCCTATGGTCAAGAGCGTTAAGGCGTGTTTCAATATATATGGCGCTTAGGGTGCTAACATCTATTGGACGTTGACTGTACAACGGGCAAGTTGGACAGTCCCGTGAACGTCGCACTTCCGCGCAATAAACTCACAACTAGCGAAGTTCAATTCGACTCTATCATAACTTTTTGGTTGAACTTTTGTCATGCCTATGCAAACGTATCAAGTAATATGTGGGCGTGAAGTTCTTATTTTTGAACGATTCTAATGTCTTTTAATTTAGGCGCATTAACGACATTCTGATTAAATGCACTTGGAATTAGTTTACAATTAATCACATTGGAAGCTTATCTCCTTGGGCTGATGATGACACTTGGAAAGGTTAAAAGTTTGAAGTGCTCGTGGTGCTGTTATCGCAGTCAACAATCTTTACCTATGTTAAGCAGCAGGAGTGTGATTTTTAATATCAAGCGCTTCCATGTTTCGGAAGACACGTTAAAAGATAGAGGAGGAACTCTTATTGGTTAATTTCAATAATTCTAACTATACGACCCCACACCTTATCTGGCCATTCCGCACTGAGTCCTGATATTATTTTATTTTCATACAATCGACGTAAAAACGGGTTCTCAGTATTGTAAAATGTTTCG
This sequence comes from Musotima nitidalis, assembly GCA_949126915.1. Classification (NCBI taxonomy): domain Eukaryota; kingdom Metazoa; phylum Arthropoda; class Insecta; order Lepidoptera; family Crambidae; genus Musotima; species Musotima nitidalis. Next base: position 6,686,718 of record OX421419.1, read on the forward strand.
ACCGATATGGCGTGGTGGCAAGTATACACGCACTTCACTCCTGAGGTCGTGGGTTCGATTCCCACACAGGACAAATATTTGTATGTATAAATATGAATATTTGTTCTGGTCTGGGTGTTTTCCTATGTATATTAAGTATGTATTTACAAAAAAAAAAGTATTTTTGTATATTTATTTAATTAGGAATAGTTTGTTTTGTATATACCATGAATATCATACATTAGGTAGATATAGAAACCCAATTAGCTTGGGATGATTGGGGCGGCGTCTACTGACTATTGGATCGTGCTGGCCTTTTCCATATAACTTCCTCATTAATATATATCAGAGTGAACCTAGTTTAAAAAACAATAAATTGTACTTATATGTGTTTTCAAAAATGTATGCTAACTGACCAAGTTATATGTATGTATACCCAGTAGGTAATGTGGGATTACATAGTTGTTAAATTCCAGTTCTCCAGCGTCGATAGTTTATACACAATAATCAAATATTTTATAAAATTGCAAAAGGCCGATCATTACTTTCGGTTATACTATCATTACGGTGCGATTCCCACACAGGATAAATATTTATGTATATGAATATTTGTTCTGGTCTGGGTGTTTTCCTATGTATATTAAATATGTATTTACAAAAAAAAAAGTGTTTATATATGTTTATCCTTTATTTAGTATCCATAACACAAGTTCTTAATGATACTTATCTTGGAGCTAAATAATTGGTGTAAGTGTCAGAAATATTTATTTATTTATTTTACTTTGAAGGAACAATGTCTACGTGGATGCCCTGTAACCCTATTATACGTAGCCAAAAAATACAGGAGTTCTTTACGTGACTTGTTATACAGAAGAAATAAATGAAAACAGGTAGATAAATATAAAACAATACACTTGGGTTCCTCGTTTATACGCTTAAACTGTGTCTTCGGAATGAACGGCATGTGTTTACGTCATTGTAAGTAAGAATAATGGTAGGAATAAATCAGTGGCATCCTCACGTCGTCGTTTTGAATACTCGCGAAGATGTCATCTACTTAGGAGAGTGAAGCGCCATTCAGAGTTATCGCACTCGGAAACGTCTTGTTTATTTACCCACAAAGACAAAGGCGCAGAGACACTCTTTGGAAATTAATACTTATAATAACATGATCTATTTATCTATCACTCTGTACAACAAAAAAAGAATTGCCCAAATACAGTCAGAGTCAAAGAGTTGGCAAAACTGCCATATATTTCGAGCCTTAACGCTCTTGACCATAGAGACTAGTGAGTGTGTTGAACTTTATGGCGCGTTGGGTGTCAACATATCTATATGAAGCAAGTGATGGATTAAAAATATCTTTGTAACAATTCCAGCGCTACTATAATTTCCCGAAAAATCGAGAAATTATTCAACACGACACGTATTTCGCCCTTACACAGGACATCTTCAGGTAAGATAGGAGCCTCAGAACAACGATGTCTTAACGACCAACGCTGAAACGAGAGATAAAGTAAGAGATAATGAATATTATAGTATCGCGGGAATTGTTACAAAGATATTTTTAATCCATCACTTGCTTACAATGGATTTCCGCAAAGTAACGCCTAAATGAATAAATTATATCTATATTATGACGGTGACTGTACGTACGCGCATTACGTCGTAACGACTGATGAAATTGGATAATTATTTTTAATTATGTTCGTTATTCTATAAGTGATTACAGTGTTTGTATTTAGGTGATCTAATTTTTCATTGTATCAGAGGACACCCAGAAACGTATCAGGAGATGGCATCAGGAGATTCTGCCGCTAGATAGTAGCACTATCCGTGTTACTGTATACCGGTATGCAGGATGGAGCGAAACTTGAGACTTGAAACTTGTTACCACCAGACGATGACTTCGTTGGTCTCATTGTTGCTAGCTTTTATGTGCTTGCATTTAACTAATAAATGCATTACACAGTTAATAATAATATCTAAAAAATATAAATAATAATAATCTTTTAGATTCCGATTTTCATTATCCAAGTTAGCAGAATGCTAATTTCGACAAAATAAAAAATGTTAATACTAAAATTTCAAGATAGCATTCTTACTAAACTAAAACCCAAATTATGTGTTCGAGCTCTATGACAACAATAGCATTAAAGCGCTATTTTACACACTTATCTAGTTCCGCAGCCAGCTGAATTTAAGTGCACTCTAGTGTACGGAGCTTGGATGTGAGGTACGTGTGTAATGGTAATTGAAACTTAGTGAGTTTTCGGTGAATACGCTAGTAAAGAATAGGTACCGTTTACGATAGATGCTTAAAGAAATTAAACTTTTTAGGGCCGTAGTGTTATATTTAATGTGTTTATGTGTGTGTATGTAAGTGTGCAAAAGTATCTTTGAATTTTCAATTGAATTCATTTTCAATTGACCTTCCACCAGTATGACTAAGAGGGTTGTAATTTCAGACAATATTAGTCCACTGCTGAATGTTAGCCTTCCCAAAAGGATTTCTCTTTGTCGACTCTTACGACTCCCCATAAGATGAGATGCCAAAAGAGGACTATGAGGATATATACGGATATGTTCTTATGGTTTTAATAAGCTTCGCATTTCTAGTAATAATATAATTAACAACTTCTACAACATAATACTTATCAAAAGTCACTTTTTTAATTATAGCTATGACTATTCTTGATGATAAATTTATGCGTATAGGGTATATATATTGGTGTATAGGGTTCCTACCAAGATCTAAAGCCCAAGCCAACCTAACCTGCAAGTGATGCACCTGCCGATCAACGGACGAGGCTCTGGCGAATGTAAAAGTACCCGATAAGCGGCAATAGGCTCGCCACCTATTACGTGGGACCAACAAGAAAATAACTGGCATCATGTGGGCGTCTAATATTCCACTGCCAACCCCTTCGGGGAAACAGGCGTGATATTATGTATGTATATATAAATTTATGCACTAAATTAGTCTACCTCGCCTCGAAAAGCACGTTAAACCGTTGGTCCCGGCTGTCATGTATATCTATGGCAGTCGTTATTAGGAAGTCAGTGCCTTTTACTATCCTGACAACTGGTTTAACCATAGAATGTTCCCCTCTGGATTACGGAGGCCAGACGGCAGTCGCTCCATGTATTAACCCTTTGAAAGGCAGTGGTAAACATATTCCCACCATAAATTGAATCTTATGTAGTTGAGTTAAGGTGGAAAACCAATGAAAAATTTCAACATGTTCTGCTCGTTTAAGGGTTAACTGAAATTCAGTCATACCTGGTTAAACCAGTGAGCAGACCCTGGGCCCTGGGCTTGAGTCTAGGGCACAACTTAAAACTTATATAGTCTACTGCCCACTTTGAGAATAAAAATTTTTTTAGCGCCAACAATTTTTCACCTATTTAAAAACCTTCTAGCTAAATAAAATTACAAATCACCTCCCAGGCCTCTACACAACGCCCCCATTTTCTTACTGGGTCTCTTACCGCCCCCCTTGAGACCTGCAGCGCCCACAAGGGGGCGTTATCGCCCACTTTGGGAAAGACTGGTCTAGGGCAACCGGGATAATGGTAGGATATGATATGACTTAATAAAATAAGTCCATGTATCTAAAAAAATGTGCTCGATATTATTGGTATAAAAATTATTTCTTTTCATAACTTTTTGGTGTGTTTTTTAAATAATACTATTGTTAATGGCATATCAATTTAAAATGTAAGCAATATAACTATTAATGCTCTTTGCTATAAATCTCGCGACGTTCGAAAGTATTTTTTATTAACATGCGAACTCTGAATAATGCGGATTAAACGAATCGAGTTAACATGATTCTAGATAACTAAAAACATATTAAGTCCTTCCTTGTTCTATAAGAAATTAGATGAATGTCGATAAATACAAATGCCGCGATAGCATTTATGACTTTTTATGCATTTAAGAATTTAATTTTTTAAATATTGATTGTGTATTTTGGTAACAGAAAAACTGGGGAAATTGTACTGAGTTCGTATTATTAATGGAGTGTAAAGACCCCTCTCTACCTAGTTTTAAAATCAGGGGAGTACTGAAGCTTTCATGGGCATAAAGAGGAAAGGGTATATAAGTATATTTTATTACTATCGTTAGCAAATGCCACTAAGTCACGACGGCTTAAGTGCTTGTGTAACAACTTTTACCACTCGCCTATATTATATTAAAAGTACACAAATAATATTTTTAAAATAAGAAAACTAAGGATGAGGCATAAAAAATATGAAAAATAATAACTGTGTGAAATCAAGTCGCAAGTTTTACGCTTGCATTGATGACATTCTGATTCAATTTAATTTAAAAATGGCGTGAAATGTGGGTATGAATTTAATGTATAAAAATCGCGTAAATAAAGCGAAACCTTAAGTATTTTCTTTCTAAAGTAAATGCGAAAAAGTTGTAAATGTGTCTATACTTTGGTATTATCTTTACAATGATCTGTATTATATAAATAACATTATGTAACTGTTAAAACTAAAAAATAAAGATATTAAGTTATGGTAGAAATTGATAGAACTTATTTACCAATGACTACATTCGACTTACTATTTAAAATATCAATACTTAGGTCAATATTTTGAAACTATTTATCTGATAATTTAAGCCGACTGTAGTGAAAATGTGCCAACATTTCATAGTAGATAGATATTATTGTGGCTGCTGGGCGTAATTGGGCCCATCGGACTACTATGGTGATTTGCATTTTATGCCACATGCCGAAATTTACATATATGCATTACAATTTTTTAATGTCAGCTTGTTATTGCAGGATAATGTTGTCGCTTAGAGTTTGATCACTGAATTGTTTTGATGGAATAAGCTCATGATGAATCTCGAAAGATACAATTATCAAAGAACTCACTTTTAGCCTCAAACTAAGCAGCGCTTATATTATGGAAGACGGATAAACATAACATATACTTATATTTGTAAAGATTATAAAAAAACACCCAAGCCAAGTCAAATATTCATATTTATGCTCGGAAATATTTCATCTGTATAAGTCTACTTACTTGCACTCAATTCTAAGATTGATACGAATCAATCTTAGAATTGAGTGCAAGTAAGTAGACTTATACATCAAATCAATTAATTGTCCATAAATTACTTATGTTTTGGTATTTATGTATTTTAGTTAATGTATTTTAGTTTGGTATTTATGTATTTTAGTTTAGTTCAATAATAAAACTATAGTTAGTATTTATTAAATTTTAAATTAAGGGACAACACTTCTACACTTCTTCCTACCTCGAAAAATTGTATCTTTGCTGTATGTAAGTAACTTAGAGAGTACCCTAAGCCTCGTATTAATAAATAGATTTCAACTATGGAAATGCTTACATAAGTTGTAGTGCTTTGCTCTTTACCGAAATTTACGAACTTTCTTTGACCTTTTCTTTATCACGAGACTTCCCAAGAACTTTACCGCGATATTTACCGCTGGACTAATTTCAGTACGAGTAACATTCCTAAGATAATAAGTATAATATAACCATGGAATTTAATAATGAAAAAATGTTCCGTTTGTAATAAAAAGCGTTAACATAAAGACTACGGATTCCAAATTAGAAGATACGAAAAGCGACCTAGGTAGTTTCGGCAGTTATCCGTCAAGGAACAGAGAGACGGCTTGGCAACACAAATAGTAATAAGCTTGAGAAGTTTCAACTACGGTACGAGCTTTTGGAGACTTGGCAAATATTACGACAGGGACACGAACTTGGATATTGTTTGTCGGACGTCCTCCTACCGCAGATTGCTGCTATATCTACGCCGTAATAACCAAGCCTTTATACCTCCGAGTCTATTGAACGTTAAACGCCAAGCCCGACCAAGTTATATAAGCTAAGAAATTACATGTATGCGTCTTATATACTGCTTAATAAGAAGTTAACTAGGCTTAAAACTAAGTAACTACTTAATTACCATACAAAGTGTCAAGAGGTTGCTAGTCCTTCGCCCACTAGGACTTCCATACCAGTTATCGCCTTCCAGGACACCTTAGGGAAAGACATGAGGTATTAGAATTCTTCGGGGATGATGCCGTCACCTCGCGGTACAAAGTCTCGTATGCATTGAGGGAAATAGGGAAAACTGGTGTACGAACTAGTCTTATCATCGTGGTGATTTCTATATTCCCGCCACTGCAGATGTTATGTACCTAAGTGAGATATCACGTTTTTCGCCTACCCACATCAAGTCCGCAAGTCTTTGTTTTGTTATTGAAAATTGTAGAGCCCATTAATAGTGAATATAGAAATTGATCAACGCTATGTCGTAGATGTGAAGACCAAGAGGCTATTGGATCAGCTGTTGTGTAAGTCTGACTCGCTGGCTGCTTGCCGAACTATAGGCTCATTTAAAATAAAAAATAAAATAAAATATACTTTATTGTCTTTAAGATCAACAGGGGACTTCTTGGCGGAAAGTGAACGTCAACGGTGAATTATTAACCGTTAAGTGTTTGTGAACGCACATGCGTGTTGGTAAATGAAACTCAAGGGGTTTAGGAAAAGGGCATTTTATTTACTATGTATCATCTACTATTTATCGCCACAAATTGTCATTAACTATGATTTATATGTTATTAATATATCTCTTATTTGACACTGGCTAAATATGCTAAACGCACGAAGTCACTATTTAAAAGACAAAAAATCAACAGGACCATTTAGATAAGTCAAATTTGTATAAACAATTTTGTAACAACACTGAAAGAGATATGAGTGGTACCATAATTAAGAAATAAAAGCAAAATAGATTCTTTGCAGGAAAGGCTGTCATAAACATCGTGACAAAGATATTTAATGTGAAACGCAAGTGATACGTTACATTATTGAAGGAGCTTGATTTAAGAGACTTTAACATTGTCTCTGGATAGCAATCTCTTATTATAGCTAAGCATATATTTCAATAAACATTGCATATATGCAAAGTATTACATGCATACACAACATACTTTGACACACTAATTATCATAGATTAGGGAAAAAATACCCATGTAGGTATGATATTTGTCAAACCAGCTGTTGTATTAAACCGCATGGTTGCTCATTTCGGGGCCCCTCAAAATAGCGTTATCAGCTCAGCACTAACAAATCAGGAACACCCGAGGCGCGGGATAACGACCACAGATGCCGTCGCATATCAGCACAACGCCGCCCCTATTTCGTCCAAATAAGATATATTTTATGTAGTGAATATCCGTTTTTGTGTAATAAAGCTCAGCGCCACGTCATAAAATAGCAAAATATCTCGACGGCACCTCGAGTGGAAACAGATACGTTCGTGATGTCTCGTCGCAGAGCACGGCGCCTCGTATAATTGGGCGATGCAAATACTCCGGTGCACCTTGCGCCGGTTTTATTGCGACACGGAAAGGAGTTAGTACAGTTTTATGTAACCAAACTCACCTCTAATATTTATTTCATAGCGCCACTTTAATAACTCCCCACGTTCAGACAGATTTATTGCGCGGATAAAATTCAAATAATTTTCTCTTCTTCATGTAAAATAATAAAAGTTCTGAATATAAATTATTTCGCTAGATTATTCTCACACATACTACTGACCTATATTTATTTATATTATATTGCAATGACATAATACATCTATGCATTTTGGAGATTAAAGCAGGGTTCTGTTTTAGGTACTATCGTTACCGATCTCTTTATTACAAATAATAATCTATTAATCCATAAATTATAACGCAATAATAGTGTGTCATAACGCAAGCTGCTTCTGGGTCTAGAGGAGTGATGAGAGACTTGATTAATATTGAATCGTTATTTACTTAAATGATCCACCCATAAAACATAAAAAAGTTTTTTTTGCTTCAACCTAATCTGCTGGACAGATTTGCAACAGGAAACGACATTACCTGGATAAATACTTACATATAATTTTTTTCACCCTTATTTTTCCGTGTGATGATTTCCTCCCGAAATAGTACTAGGTAGATTGACTACCCTGTCCGCCTTCTCTAGGGGACAGGCCGCGTCGACGGCGCGTTCGTGTTCCACGCGCGCCTCAAGGAGATGTCACCACAGGGCGGGTCCCCAGGGAGGGGGTCGAGCCTGCCGGGACTGCGGGACTGTTCGAAAGCAGTTTCAAGAAGTAACATGGATGGTTTTTAGTCTGACACACCCTTCCTTCCACCCACAGCTGGGGAAGGAGATTAGGAGCTATTCCATCCAAAAAAAAAGGTACTTGGAATACATGCAGTGTGAGAATACTTTTCACTCAAGCGAAGGACACAGCTGCCTAGTTTTACATAATGCTATTGCTACCTAAAATGTAGGCATAGACACGGACCAAGGGCCCTTTTCATCCGAGCTGCCTCACTAGCCTTAACCCGTAAGTGGTTAATAATTGATTTATGGCCTATCGGAAAACGTTATTCAAATGATTATTCAAGTGATCGCTCCCGGGTCATGTCAGATCTGATCGCGGCAATCAACTCAAATTGAACAATGAATTTAATAGTTCTCACCGGCGAATTAATTAAATAATTGGCCTGTCATTGTTTGTAGTTTGGACTCGCCGGCCTCCGGCCACCCAATTATTGCAATGGACTTCTCTAATTCATTAAAACGGCTGTGTTACCAGTTTGTTTTCTCACAAATGATTTCATAATCTTCTCGTGGTTTTAGTGAAGACTATGAAGTTTGGACATTCTGATCAAAGTGATTCAACTCTAGTTAAATATACATTAAAGAGCAATAGTTTGGTTTCTATGATTTCTGCAACCAAAACGATGGTGTCGTATTTCCGAATCATTGCTCTGGTTTCCTCCTTAGCGTTGATTAAAACGTCGTAATATGGCACGGCAATTAGATCGATCATATCCTCAACCAATTCTTCTGGGTCGAGGTCGATGCACAACCAGCATTACCTTGAGGTTGTACTTTTACTACATCATCAGAAATCATTTCCGAAGCACCCTGACCAAAATACAAGTACATATTTTTTTTGACGACCGATATGGCGTGTTTGTGACAGACCTCAGTCTGGGTTCGATTCCCACACAGGACAAATATTGCTGTGTATAAATATGAATATTTGTTCCGGTCTGGGTGTTTTTCTATGTATATTAAGTATTTACAAAAAAAAAAAAGTATTTATGTATTTTTATCCGTTATTTAGTATCCATAACACAAGTTCTTAATGATTATTTGGAACTAAATAATTGGTGTAAGCGTTAGAAATATTTATTTAATTATATTTAAGTCTGACGCGCATTTGAGCGGGCTGTCAAGGACGGGCTTTTATGTTGTATCTGATTTCACTTTTCATCGTGAAAATTTCAGTCTACAATAGTAGCCATTTTTTCCTGGATCCAGGTTATGCTAACATTTGTTTTTGCAGCACTGATTTTGAGGCCGTCCCAATGTTCACCGAAACACGGTTCTTCGAGAGGATGCTTTGCTAGTTTTTAATACTAAGTTTTATGAAAACCCAGTAAGATTTGGCGTTTAATAAAATTAGGTTCTGTTTACAACCTTTTCACCAATCTCAAACAAGACAATCGTTCTCAGTTTGCATCATCTGAAATCTTACCTTATATTTAAGAGCGCACTTAGCTGTAAGTGCGCTCTGGAATATGATGTGTTGCATAACTTGAACTAGTTTTTTTGTAAAAATGTGACTCGAACTGAAAACTGATATGGCGTGGAGGTCAGTAAACCTGCACTTCACTCCAGAGGTCGTAGATTCGATTCCCACACAGGACAAATCTATGTGTGCATGAACATGAATATTTGTTTTGGTATGGGTGTATTCCTATGTATATTACGTACTTATGTATTTAGAAAAAACGGTATTTAATATGTTTATTAGTATCCATAACAAAAGTTCGTAATGATATTTATCTTGGAACTAAGTAATTGGTGTGATTGTAAGAGAATATTTCTTTATTTATTTAAAATAAAATCACATAGAAAACAAATATTTAAATAAATAATGACCACATCCTGCCTGACGGTCACGTATCCTGGTCGATGTAGCCCAAAAAAAATAGAACGCTCCATACCGTGGAACATGCACGGTAACAAGGTACTATTATAAGTACATTCATTTGACGACCGATATGACTTGGAGGTCAGTTTACCTGCAGTCCGCTACGAAGGTCATAAGCTCGATTTTATATTCGTTTGCTTGAATAGAAATATTTGCTACGTTTTAAAAAGATGCATTAGCAAGAAAAATGTTAAGGTATGCGTTAGTAACTTGTTGTTCACTAAAAATTTATACATTGTTTTGTTACCCTAATGATGATCACATAATATGGAAGGTAGGTACTACAAATTTTCGATAAAGCAACACATCTCGTGAGGGCTAAAGTGCATTTCCACATTTAAGTCCCATTTCTTAAAACGGGCCTTAGTCTCAAAGATAAAAAATAAGGACCAAGAGTTCCAACTTCAAAAACTCAGCGTAATGGAACACTAGGTTTATGAATTTATAATTTTCGCTAAAACGAAAATTGTTCATAGGTGTACAAATACAATACCAATGTTGGTAGGATTTTTATGTGAGAATGTCTACTACGGTTTCTGTGATTATATTTTAATGATTACGCCGGGCTCATCTTATATTATCATCGAACTGATAAGTTTTATGTTCCTTGTGTTAATCTATATGCTAAGCATTAGCCTCCACAATATATAATATTTTATTGGGGGTGTCTGCCCATAATCACCACAATGGGCAGACGGGTTGGTGATCGCAGTTTATTCGGTAAGATTTCTCTTCTCCCTTGCGACTCCCCATGAGATAAATGTAAGTTACACCACTAAAAAATGCCTGGATATTTTTTTATGATCTGTGTTTTTGGATTTATCTTCGTCCGGAAAAGGATAACAAGTAACAAATACTACTTCGATAGATTCATTGACTGTTAGGCGGAACGAACTTCGTCGGGTCAGTTATTGTTTATAAATAAAAGACACGGCATAATCTACGAAAGCTCCGTATGCACAATTTAGCTACGGCACCCCAGAACACCCCGATTCAGCAGGTAGATAACTGAATTCCATTTCAATCAGACACAATTAAGGGGAGCACATAACGAATATAATTAGTTCATAAGGTTCCCGTCTGGCAATAAATGAGCCGAGCTCGCTTCCGACTCCTATCGACGACGTCGCAGATTCAATTACAGTTATTCAATGCAAATTTATTACTAAACTGGAGTCGCATCGACTTTATATATTCCTTAAAAGGAATGCTTAAGTCGTACAAAAGCATCAAGCATCAAAGTATTAAATATGTAGGTACTACTTTCTGCAAAGTTTTGTTGAGAATCTACGTAAGTTCCTATAAAAGAAAAAGAAAGCTCTACAAGAAATCGAAATAAGTGTAAAACGAACTCTTCGTCCAGCTTCAAGTAACCTATTCGGTCGTGTTTTTCCGGCTGTTTTTGGCCAACTTTGAATACGGAGGCACCCATTCAAATCGAAAATTATTGCTGCATGTAAAGCATTTTGTGGAGCGCGGTGACTTGAACAATACGCTTGGCGGGTAATATATTTTTCAAGATGTTCGACGAGGTTAAATTGCATTTTCGGAAACACCAACGGCTATGTAAAGGCGCCTTGAGTTGTTCAGCTGTGCAGATATTACGGGAACAACTCTAGATTCATTTAAGTAAGATATTATAAAAGTTCACAAATAAATAGTGTAATTCTTTTAAACAGGCTATTCGAATAGTAAAAAACACATCATTGATAGCCCCGTTTACCCTCGGAGGGGTTACCCTCGGAGTAAGTTTTAAGCGCTTTTAATAAAGTGGAATCACGTGTGTGTACCTATAACGCCGGATTTTGAACTCAGTGCTACGCCTGACTACGGTGACTACGCCTTAACAATCGGAACATTAATTTAAAACACTTGTGTGGTTTTTATTTATATTTATACGCGAACAGAATGCCATATCACCCCCAAGTCCAACAAGTAGACAGGTACTTTATTTTGTGTCTCAGCTTATTTAATTTTGAGAAGATAAAACAAACACAAATAAATACTTTTAAATCATTTAATAAAATAAGTGATGTATTAATTTCTTATAAAGAACACATTTTAAAGAGCAGTCATTGGCTGTATTATTTAAAAAGATTTATACATATTTTTAGAGTAAAATATAATTCAATTCAAATATAAACATAATGATTATGTGGACATCAGTTCAGATGAACTTTACATTAATAATTATTGCCGCTTAAAACACAACCGTTCCTCAGGAACATTGCTACCCGAAGCTCAACAGTAGTAACAACATCAATAAACGCAACAAAACATGAAAAAAACATATTCATAAGAAACAAAGAATTGTTTTGGATTTTCCAATAGCATTAATCGTAAAATAGACTGAGGTCCTTGTACGGAACAATCACAATAAATCTTTGTTAAATGAGAACTGTTTGCCTTTTCTCAAGTTGGTCTTTTTGTGCACAAAAATGTATCTCACCGTTAACCATCTGCCATGAAACTGATTTTAATTGTACAATGTTTCTTTACATTCTCCTAGTAAGACATAAAATAATTTTGAAAACTGGAAAAGTTCCATTGTAACATAGCCTTTATAAAACTTATATAAAGTCGGTTTCATCTTAGTTTGATAAAATGATACGTTTTTTATTGTAAGATAGCTTTTTCATTAATAAATAAGGTTTATCTAAGTGTTGATGAAATTATACGTTTTCGTGCAACAAAATCTATATAAGAACTAAAATGCATTAAAGTCAAACAATTATCTAAATTAACCAATGTTACTCTCTATGGAAACATTACACTATAATGGTTTTCAGAAGAATGTCCTGTACTTATATTTATATCGTAAAGGATATTGGAGTTTTAAATTTATATATAATTGTATCTCATAACTTTTTTCTAGTTTTCCCTCCTTTGTCGCAAACAAATGATTAAAAAAAGTTTGTTTGTTTTTGAAACATATGGACATTCCTCCTTAAAGATTCACAGAATGAACTTCTTAAATGTGCTTAAATAGATGAAACTACAGCTGAAAAGATAGCGAATTTTTTAGTAAAATGTTTAAGGGAATCTTTTGAATTTACAGTTAAGTAAGCTTTAAAAGTATTTATTAAAATAGACAAACAAGGAACAGAATATAAAATATTACTATGCACATCATAATAAAACACATTCTAATTTGACAACCAACTGGTTTCAGCGCACATTTAAAAAATTCAATCTGCAAGAATATATTTTTTTTTAATTTAATCAGATTTTTATATTAAGTACTGAACAACACATTTCTTTATCCTTACTATAATTATTTGGAGATAATTAATGTAGGACAAGAAAATGTTTTACAATAAATAACATACTTGATTTACAAATCTCGTCTTTCCAAGTTACCTCGCCGATAAAGTTATCCATATCAAAATATATACCCAATTCATTTACGATTGTTTCATAATAGTGTCATTGATATCATTTATTCAAAATATAATACCATATTATTATATTCAGTATATTTAAAATTCTTACGGCTCTATACGGTAACTGAACTGAAACAACGAGTACTTATTAGTGGTTTATGAATACTGTCATATAACTCATAAAATAGTGAGAATGTCACTAAGTGAAGACTAGCTCTTTTTAAATCGTTATTTATTTTTGTATAACAAAAAACACAGAAATTGTAATTGTGTTAGTGCCGTTAGTAACACAAATTTCATATGGCACAGATAGACGTAGACGTTTTCAAAACAATATTAATTAATAGCTCCTTATAAGATATTAGTAAAACATACAAATAAAAAAAATAACTACAATCCCATCAGGTACGTATATTTTAATTAAAATAGACACTGAAATACACATTGTATTATCTGTAAAAGCTTGGAATGAGAATATATTATAATATTTTCAAAACTTAAATATGAGAAAAGAGTTAGTATAACGTTAACGCAAATGCGTATCGTTTACTTAATTGGCAACTTACACATGATACAGATTAATTTGAGATAAAAACAAGTTTGCATTTTCTAATAACAATTAGCACCCTAGCCGACAAAGAAATGATAAAAGCTGTCGGAATCTCTCATTGTCATTCAAATAAAAAATAATACAACACATAACGCGAATCTGGCAAGCCGTCATAAGACAACTAACTAACGCATAGGACGCATTGCAAGAACATTCACAATTAACTATCCTACTCATCGGAAAATTAAATCTATTTATTTCATAATATAATATTTATTACAAACAAACAGTTGAAGAACATTTAAGTCATATATTATCACTTTTTATAACATTACATTACAAGAGTTCGATAGACAAAGACATTCTCAACATTGATACTCCCACATCGAAACACTTGTAATCAATACTGCAAAGAGAATTTGCTAAGAATTTTGGACTTCTATAACACTGAGACGGAGAATAGACAACGCAAGTTTTAAGAGAGAAAACAGTACTTTTCGACATAACTGATTATTTAACTGCATTAATGATAATTAAATAATATGCCGGATAAATTAACTTTTTAAGATTATTGAACCCTAATTAAGTAATCACATAGTATTTAAAAAAATACCTAAAAGATCTGCACAAGCAGTATTCATTCAAAATTCATAAAATATTCTACAACTTAAAAATAAAAAAGATTTCGAGACGAATCGTTGTCTCGTATGTTTTAGCCTCAAAATATTTTTAATAATATTAAACGAATACAACAGAACATGTACAAATGGGAACTACTATCTAATATTCAATTTGTTGTCGAATAGAGCTTGCGTCATCTTTTCATCCCCTTTCTGGAATAACGACCTCGTTTGCATTGGCGTATTGAGCTAGCTCATCTAGGTCTTGAATATGACTCGTGTAAGAGTAAGGAAAGACCTATACAAATTCGAGCAGTTTGAACACATATGCGCAACACGTAATTACCAGCTATAGTTGACATCAACACGCGGCACTGTGTATTTTAATTATATTCTGGTAAAACAATTTCCATATTTGAAGCCACACATTATTGTTCTTTGGTGTTGACATCATATAAAACAATTTCACTACAAATCTAGCTGCACGATTGAACGAACACAGTAGCTTTATTCGGGACGCGATAACGCAAAATCACCGTTCAACGAATGAAATAGGGACCTTTGCTAGTCTAAACAGCTAGCGAGATTAACGTAAAAGTGGAGTATCGTTTCGTCCTATGCTACACGTTTTTAAAAAGGAGTAGTTCCTGCATGGGTTTGAACCAACTTAGTTGGCGGCGATATGCTTAGCTTATCAATCTGCTCAGAGCTCATCTCTCTGACGGATTTGGCAAGTAGAACTAACGCGACTTTCAGTTGCGTTTCGTTTAATGCAGGGCAAGACATACTTTGACAAGTAGTTGCTGCGCAGTTTTTTTGACCAACTTAGTTGGCGGTGCGGTATGCTATCCATTCGCTGACAACTCATCTTTCAACCAGTGCGGCACGGGTCTGGCTAGTCGAACTAGCAGCTTCGAGAGAGCAGCATTATGAGGAGTATAATATCGCCTCAGGAATTTGGCTGCCCGTTCGTCCATGGGAGGGTAGACGCGTCCTTTCGACTTACCCAAACACTTGGTTCGTTCGTCGGTCAACGCTTGGCAGTAGAAACCTTTTTTAGCGTCGTATCTGTAAAGGAAATTCTGATTTTAATTTTTTTAGTCAACTTATTAGTCCTATTCGTAATGTCAAACGTCATAATGGTATAAGGTCTCATAAATATAGAAAATCTAACGTTTGTCTTGTCGTTGACTGTCCAAAGAGTATCTGAGCATAGTCAACCCTTTATAAGTTAATGATCATTACTATTTGACTTTGGTTTGTAAAACTATGAAGACAAAATAATGAAGATTTCTTAGAACCGTTTTTAAGAGGAAACTCGGTATTAGTTGCCGCTAACCATCAGATTTGCCTACATAATTATATCGCATTTGAAACTAGAAGCAATGATATCCGAATAACCTCCGTTAGACTAACTGATATACATGTGCATTAAACATAAGTCATACTAAAATGTTCAATGATTTTAGATGTTAAGATTAAATGCTTACAAAAACTCCTATGAGTTTCTCTATAGACCGGAACGCGCGGTTTACGCAAAAGCTAGTTCGCACGAATTTCATGACGTCCTTCAAATTTACAATGTCGCATGCTTAATGGAATAGTGACTTAACTTAATTTTCGGGACATCACAAAAGAAGATCTTCTAAAGAATACTTGTAACTACTCAGTAAGAAATAGAAAGACTGTATAAGTACGTAACTCAAACCTGACCTATCTATTAATGGGTCGATGTTTTTTTAAGCATGCGATGTGTCTTTTAGAATTTATATAGAAAAGTTGTACTTACGTGAGCAGCTTGTTGTAGTCGATATGCGGCGAGAGCTTGAGGAACTTTTGCAGCGTGTTCATTACAGCGGCCGGCTCGGAGCGTAGCAGCGAGCCATCGATTAGGTGCAACTGGTGCCCGCTGAACTCTGCCAGCCACCGCTCCAAGTAGTGGCTGTACTTGCCAGGGTTCAGGCAACGGTTGCTATATGACAAAACAGGAATTCGCTTAAAATATTTTAACTTACGACATGATAGCATAGAATGAATTAGTTTTACTCTTATTTTTGACGACCGATGTGGCGTGGTGGAGAGTATACCCGCACTCCACTCCTGAGGTCGTGGGTTCAATTCCCACTAAGGACAAATATTTGTGTGTATAAATATGAATATTTGTTCTGGTCTGGGTGTTTGCCTATGTATATTTATTATGTATTTACAAAAAAAATGTATTTATGTATGTTTATACGTTATATAGTATTCAAGGTTGACTAGTAGAGAATGCCTAATGGCATTAAGTTCGCCTTTTTTACATTGTATTTTTATGTGTGTGCAATAAAGATTAAAATAAATAAATAAATACATAACACAAGTTCTTCATGATACTTATCTTGGAACTAAATAATTGGTGTAAGTGTCAGAAATATTTATTTATTTATTATTTTACAATAATGCCCGTTAAACTCCGCCAACCACCGCTTTAGGTAGTGGCTGTTCACAAGAAATCCTTTTGTGTATTTCCACTTAATCTCTGATATCTAAATCACGCCCTATTGAGACACTCGAACAGAGCAATGTTAACAATTATTCGATTCCAATTTCAATATTCATAGAACGCCCGTTGACATGGGTAATCGATAGTTGCTAATGGTAAATTGATGTTACCATTTACGGATAGCGTCAATATGGTCCTGTTTTTGTTAATTATAAACAAAAACAGAGAAAGCTTATGAAATTAACTGACTACTTCGGGGACGCGTATGATACCTGTCTTATGATAATAAATTCATTGCGCCCGTCAAAAGCGGAATCAATTTCTTTTAGACGTCCGCGAAGGCGAGCAATTTTCGGGCAAAGAAACATTTGCATAATAATAGCTTATTCTAAATTGCCTTTTATGTCAGCTTATTATAATTTTAATATATATTTTTTTTTCCTGAGTTCGCCACTTTACCTACTTGATTGTGTACAAGAGACAAAATAATTATGTGATCAGTGAAAACGTTATCCTTATGAAAATTGAAATTTTATGTG
The DNA here is from genome assembly GCA_949126915.1 of Musotima nitidalis. Lineage (NCBI taxonomy): Eukaryota > Metazoa > Arthropoda > Insecta > Lepidoptera > Crambidae > Musotima > Musotima nitidalis. The sequence continues at coordinate 6,704,325 of OX421419.1, forward strand.
AACACACATACTAAAAGATGAATGACACTATCATTCTTTATTAATTTAATAGTATTTTACACTCTCATCTCTTCATATAATATATCAATAAATAAACTTGACAATTGAGTCATGTTTCCTTGTTGCGCATACAGCATTACGATAACCTAATTTTTAAAGCAACGTGTTTTATTGTTTTATAAACCTACTAATTAGACGACCAAGTTAAAATTTTCAAGCATAATTAAAACATTTTTATCGATGACTTGGTTTCATAATGTAAATAGAATTATATTTTTCTTAAACCAATCAATAATTGCAAATAATGCTTACCGCAGGTCTCTGAGAGGTTTCGGTGCGGAGTCGTTGGCTGTGATGACGTCATAGAAGGTGTAGTTGTTCGCCGCGGGGTCCCCATGAGAACGGATGTGTTGGTACCACGAATACGCCCTAGAATGTTACTCTTGTTAAATCGTTTGAAAGAAAGAAACAGATTTATTGGTTAACACATAAAAAGTGAAAAATTACACTAATATATTTTTTTTAATTATGACCTTTATCCACATAAAATCCACCTTTTTTTCTTATGTGTTGTATAATATTGTACGCCCATGAGGCAGAACGTGGCTTGAACTAACCATGACATGTAAACCAATAACACCAGTCTAACCCATGTTTCACAATAAAGATATTTTGATTTTATTTGATTTGACCTTTTAATAAGGTTACGCTAATTATGCGATCACCACCACTGTCTTTATTGTCACTAAATGAAAGTTCTAAGAAAATAGGAAAGCCCACCTTGACAATGAATTGATTTAACATACTCATATTATTTTTGTACTAAACTTCAGTATTCATAGTACTAACGTAACAGATCCGAGTAAGCGACAATAGGCTCGCCACCTATTGGGGCTTTTACACGTGGGACCAACAATGTAACTGGCGATGTGTGGGTGCGAAACAGGCAAACAAATACAAATGTTCCTAGCTCTCTTTGGTCCGTATATTATGTTAACATTGTTTTGGGTGGTGCGATACAAGTTTTGTGAAGAATCATTAGATTTATTTCATCTCGGATTTTTGTGCTTACGTGGAATTTGGTCCTACCAAAATAAATATTTTTTAGTCTTTTAATTTCCACGACAAGCACGACGTGTAGCTCGGGAGAGGAAAGGGGAGCACGGTAATAGATCAAAAGTTATTTAGAACAGCAGTCAATAATATTTATTTTACTAACACACTAATTGATAATACATTTCAATGATAGGCATTGTTCCGCGTTAATAAAGGTTAAACGAAGAACCCTACATTGAAAGCATTATTGTGTTAACAAGACACGAACAGACTAAAAATACCAAATAGCGAGCTATCGCAAACATATCGTTCTGTTGACCATACGCTTAATGGCGATGGGGACAGAAAAAAGCTTTTATTTTTTAAATGAATGAAACATTAAAAGCGTGAATCACAGGTCTGTCTCTTAACGTAGTAGCTAATGGAGTTTTGATGAAACATAAAATGCTTTCGGATTCTATGGTAATTATTTAATTTATTTATTTATCATCTACACAAACAGCATACATAATAGAATCCTAGTGATCATGATGGATCCATCTTAAGTTTTGTTTTGATATAAAAAAAAATTACAAAAATTACGAAATAATGTTGAGAAGCATTTATTATCTTCTTTTAAGTAGTACAGTCTCTTTCTGTTGTTTTCGAATCCCAAATTCCAATCGTCATTATTATTTCAAGATTTAATCTGGGTGTAATCAGAACGCTCTCAAAATCCTTACTCCAAAGTTTAAGGAAGCGAGATCTAATCTTGATGCTTCGTACTTAAGAATAAATGAATACACTGCATAAACAAGTGTATCTGCATATTTTTATGGCATCTTCCCTTCGCAGTATAATGCGAAAAATCAATTAAACTAATTTATTTTATTTTTTAAATCATACTAACATTATTATATGTTTGGTTTAGAAATTTTGTGTTATAAAATTTAATTTGCCTAATATGAGTTGCGTAGACATAACACCCCCTTAAACGTTTTACGTTCGTATCTAATTAAACAATTAGGAAAACAGGGGTTGCGGTTTTCTTATAAATATTTTTATACTTAATTTTTTTTATAGATAATGCGGTAAAGGGATAACAGTATCATCCAATAATTGTAATAATACATATTATGTTTTTGTGGTAATAGGATTTATCCTAGCGTGGCTTTGTGCTCGCATTCAAACCTGTTAATAGGTTTTGTGAAACCACATTGATTTGTTTTTGTAATCCATGGAGTGTTATTAAATTTATAAATATCAATATATACACAAAATAAAGTTCCTACATTTTTATTTTAACGTGTGAAGGGACGAATCGGGGTCTACTGACGATACGTTTGACATATAATTAAATATTCTTGGATATATTACACTCTCCATTCCTTAGACAACGAATAAACTTACATAAATACTATTTTTCCTCGTCATTATTCAAGTGCCATTTTGTGATTCTGCTTATTGGATCTTTATATTACTGTACGTTTTCTTTATTTTGTGTTTTTGTTGAATATCTTTGATGCCCGTATTCTTAAGCATACAACAAAAAAAATCGGTTTATACGAAAAAAAAAATTCATAAGCCACCAGACAATTACCGTTACAATTTTTTTTGTACTACAAAAATGTTATAAGATACTACATATAAGTAGGTAGTTGTTATCTCTTTATTTCATGTACTTTTTCCTGGTGTGTAGGCGAGGTTACCAGTGCTATGTAATAACATTTAGGCGCGTTTACGGTTAGGGAGATGTAAAATGAAAAAACTTTTTCACTCCGCGCTGTGTTTGCCCTATTACTACGACACGAGTGTAATTATGCCTCGGCGGCGGGCAGGGCTTGGAAATAGGGGACTATTTTCACCATTTAGGTACATCAATATAAAGTGAAACATTAAATATCACCAGTATGCTACATATTTATAAAACTCTGAGTGTTTTCCTATGTATATTAAGGATGTATTTACAAAAAAAAAGCATTTAAGTATGTTTATCCGTTGGTTAGTATCCATAACACAAGTTCTTAATGATACTTATCATGGAACTAAATAATTGTATAATTGTCAGAAAAATATAAAAAAATTTACAAAAAAAAACTGTCTGTACACTAAATCAAAGGCTTTGAATGAGGGTTACAATCTAATTCTAAGGGTTATATCGCTCAGACAATGAATAATTACGGGTTTTGAATATAAATGGGGTGTATAGGGATCCTACCAAGAACTAAGAAGCCCTTTTTTTTTCGTCGGTAACAAAATGAATTTACGCACTGCCTTCTGGCCAAAGGGAGACGAAAGGGGGTGTGGGACTCACCACTGGCAGACGCGACTGCCAGCAGTAATACCCACTAAAAATCTTCCGACGACGCCCGCCGCTTGTTGAGAAAAAGGCGGGGGCCAGTACCTGTGTTGCATCTTCTGACACCCCGCCTGCGGCAAACGTCCCCCGGAGCAAAACCAGGAGAACCTGCTCAGAGAGGCGCAGTGGACGCCCCCCTCCTACCTCCTTGTGCGACCATAGCGTGTGTGGCCGACTTCTCGGAGGGTCTATGGTTAGACAGCAGGGGCCCGCTGCCCCCGATGCCTAAGACCCTCCTGGCGCTGCTAGACGGGCCCTCCTTGCCCACCCGCTGCGTTCTCTACAGGTCCCTCTTAGCTCTGGCGAACATAACAGCGTCCGGAAGGTGGCAATAGGCTCGCCACCTATTACGTGGAACCAATTATATAATTGGCGAAGTTTGGGCGTATAATATGCCTCTGCCTACCCCTTCGGGAAACACAAAGGCGTGAATGTATGTATAAATATAAAGTACCACAGGAATATTAAGAATTTTTGAATCGAATCTTAAATGTCGACTATTTTGCGAATGAATTATACTCGACAAGAAATGATGGAAAATTAAGGGTTACCGTTTGGACCACTTACCGTCTTGCTCGTCTCATTTAAACATAATTTTTTAAAGACCTGTTGTTTTATGTACATCTCCCTCCTTACGCAAAAAGGAAAAGAAATAAAATTTCCCATTCTTTATTCAAGCACTTACAAATTTTAATCTTAATGGTTTGATGTGTTAATCTTTTGATTGTGTTTACAAATTATTTTAATCATAATACATTTTATAAAATTAAAGACACAAATAATTTTAATGTAATTGTCTGTTTGTTAATGTCATAATTAGATCACCAACCAAAACCAAAAGAAATTAAAATAATTTGGTTGATTAATCTCTTGAGTGTTATAAGGCACTAATTATGTTACTATTTAATGTATAGGTCACGCAGACAAAGTCGCGGTTAATCGCTAGTGGAACAAGTAAGTTTCAGGGGATTTTGCTTCTACGTGTGCGAGTCCGGTAGCAACATACATCTCGTTACCTTCTAAGTAATACGGAGGACTTATCCAAATCCGTATGTTGCAGCTCCTTTATGCAGCTAGTTTAGCTACGAATTGAATAGTACTTAAGCTTATAAATACTTTTCCCACGCACAGCACAAGGGACAAATCTTTTACAAAAAGCCGTCGACGAAAAGATTATTAATCTTCCCCTCGAGTCAAATCAAAATTATTGCGCGTAAAAAGAACGTTAAACTTTTTATTTCCGACATTGTTTTATTGTGTTGGTTTGTTTGCCGTTTTCAATTAAGTCTAATTTAGATTTTTCCATCAACATTTATTTCTTTCCCCTGACACGAAATAGAAATCGAAAAAAATGGGAATAAGAAAACTAATGGTAGTAAAATTTGATAAGGACTCGCATGAAATATTTAACAACTTGCTTGAAATAAAATTGCTATAATGTGGCAATTAAGTATATTAATAAAATGTACTCTTACTAAGCTTGGTTATCATCTCAGCATATTGACGTCCCACTACTGGGATCAAGCTTACCTCACAAAGCGAAAACACATTTATAAATTTCATGTCACCGGTTAGCTAAATCAGCGCATAGATACTGGAACAAGGATGTTAGCTACTTTCATGTTTATATATTTTCAGTATTTTTATACTACCTTAAGTCCCTTTGTAGGTTAAGCTTTCATGCCAAAATTACATTAAATTTAGCTTATCCGTAAGGTAAGGCTAGGCTACTTTTTATTCCGAAAAAAAGTCATGGTACCTGTGGAATAAAAAAGCGCGTCCAATGCATGTAGGTTAATAAAAAATACATTATCTTACCTCTTTGATGGTGATATAAGTATGACGATAATCTTGGCGTTTGGGAGGAGAGCGTGAACGCGCCGCGGTACCATCTCGCCGTCGAAGTACGTGGCGGACTTCTCGAAAGTCATCTGTGACGAGTTGCTTACGCCCGGCGGGAAGAAGTTCAGGTACCTGAGAGGCAGTCACACTATTAATACTGCGTATTAACTTACTCATAGCCGACATCTTGGCCCATGAAATTCTTACTAGAGAAAAGCGTGTCGCTTGCTGCCGTTGGAATTGTTATTATTCAAGGCCCAAGTTATTATTCCCACCCAATAGGTCATTTAAATTGGATTTACGACCACAATATGCAGTGATAACCCGGACCAATTGCATAACGTATCTACTACAGCACGAATACCCATACAACAAGATTACTCTGCTGAATTTGATTGTCTTTTTGAACACGTACTCTCGTGAATAGATGAGCTAGACTCTGATTATGATTATTATAAAAAACTGATTATAGGACTTGAAATTAATAATCTACAGAGATGATATTGTAAAAACCAATTATTATCAGAAAATTTCAGACAGATTATGCACATATCTAACATTTTCAAACAAAAATCCTATCGTAAAACGAAAGGCCATTTATTTCCGCTTTTCTAAGTACAATTGGGCAAATTTTTACATTCGAAGTATTTAATCAATTCGAAAAGGTTTTTACAATCCGGTATAAATTGAATTCGTGCTTCGAAAGGAATCATACAAAAGCCGTTTGTTCCAGTTGTCAGTGTCTGCCGTAGTTTGTAAATCCTACTTCGAGGTCTTCTCATAAACGATTGGACAACAAAATGGTGACGATATATAAACAAAACAATTATGATTCGACATTTTCATTAGCAATAAGTACCTTTAAACCAGAGCCTGGAACTAAAATTACATTAATTAGACAATTTCATGCATTCTTGCATTAGGCGCTTTGCATGATAAATAAATATATTGGATTTTATCCTAAAACACTTATGTAGGTCAGAAGAGGAAACACTAAAATTGGAATAAAATTCATTGTACAATCAAAAACAATCCTTTGTAAAGTTTGCACACCATAATATAAAGAAGGAGGCAACTAACTAACTATGTGGAGGATTATTTCAATAACGATCTAGAATCTGTTATTTATAGTTCAGATGATGTATGCTAGCACTATAAAAAGTACGATATTCATTCATATCACCTGCAAGAACAAACTATAGCTTACATAGGAAATACGTAAAGACTCAATAATTAACCAGAAATAGACTACGATCAATATCTTGATTGGGCATGAACGTATAAACACCAATAGGCCATCACAAACATTGACCTAATCGAAAGCCCCGCAGAGATAGGAACGTACTCTTTCCATTACACCGACCAGATCAAAGGGATCAAAAACCGTATAATTTGAGCCTGCACAAGACAACTGATTGGATTCCGAATGTACATTTGCACTTGAACGTTACTCATGTTTTACAGCCGTCGGCGACCGATTCAATAGCGGAGAGTATAAACTACAAACCTCCGTTCGCATTTGCGCCGCCAACAAAGTTGTTTTTAGTTTCCAATACGGAGCGTAAACTGGTTAATAAAATTTGCCAATACGTTACCAAATTGATTTCGGTGGCGCACCTCAATTACAGCTTTAACCCGCCCCATGCCGAGGAAGTTATGAAACAAAGTTCATTTGACCGCTATACACGGTTCCCGAAATCGTTTTATGTCAGAACGACGAATAAAGTGGGCCATCACACTGCTCTAAAGACACGCGAACAACGACTCCGAACCAAATATAACTGTCATGAATATTTTACCACTGCGACTTTAATATTACAGTCTGCTTTATCGCGATCGAATTCTTACAAGTTATGAAATATTGTTACATTGCAACTATTGGATGTACAATTTCAATTTTGTTTTTAATATGACTTGCTTTTGCTTAACATAAAGCTGTTTAAATTAAAACCGATACATTGTATTTTTACATAGAGCGTGTAACGTATAGATTTTTAGTAGTATCCAGTCCTTTGAAAAGTTTAAGTAATGATTTTTGCGAACTATAAATACATATATTGTTATACTTATAAAGAAGTTTCTTAGTTGTATGCCAGTTTGTTTGTCACTCATATTATACCGAATAAAAAAATTAAAATTCTTATGAAATTTCTTTCCCGAGACTGCAGGAAGAAATTAATTTTGAAAGAAGTAGGCCTTCTTATGTATATGTTTTTCACATTATCTAAAATGCGTTCAAACTATTAAATAAATACAGAAAGAAACTCACCAATCCAAACCTTTAAGGTAATTATTATTATTGAAGAACTGCAGCTCCTCGTAGGTAGTAGGGCTCGGCGCATTGGACACGAGGGCTGGATGCATGCCCAGGAATGTGTAGAGGGCAGTGCTGCCAGTCTTCTGCGGGCCAATGACGAGGACCCTGGGCAAAGTGCCGCACCATTTGCTTTTAGACCAGATGCGACGATGGCGGATGTCGTCGCAAGGATTCTAGTGGGAAATCATTTTATTTAATATTTGTGTGATTTGGTTAACTTTAGTAAAATTATACTGTATGTATACTGTTTTAGCCACTCATTAGATTTTTTATTTAATTTATAATCATTCTTCAATATAACTTAATATTAATAACTATAAGAGTTTTTTCTTGATAATAATCAGTAATTACTAGTAGCTGTACATAATATTTAGACTCAAAAATATGAAAGTACATAACTTTCATATCTTTGTGGCTGTAAACATTGTCGTAAAGGAAAATAATGTTTGTTAAACATATATAGAACAAAAATATTTGGGAATATCTATTTTCTGAAGAATACCATACTTTGTGACCTAATATCGCAATAAATGTGTGGGAGTACCTCACCGTGTGGGTTCACAAAGGAATAACTCTAAAAATACTTACATACTCTTTTGACATAAATGGAAAAGGTTATCAGATTCTACAACTAAGCCTTACGACCATTTATCGCAAATAAACTCATAGAATTTTAAGTCCCATCCATTGCAAAATGACCATGACCTTGCAAAAATCTTCTATAAGAACTTCTTTCGTACATTTATGTTTATTTTTATGTCACACCCGCTAGAAATAACACGGCTCCTCCATTTACAGTCAACAAGATGTTGGCACTCATCTTGTTGACGAGAAAGTCACATAATGAATCCAGTAAATAATTAGATGTTTCTGAATCTGATAACAGCTTAGGCAATTTAAACTACGTAATGAGATTTATTTCATTATGTAAGATGTCTTGTTGTTTAATTCAAGGCCATATATGTTTAATAACAATACGTATATAAAAGTATCTCATCACTGAACGAATTATACGTTTATAATAGTAATGTTATACGCATAATACTTAGCTAACATTTGTTTTACTTTCATTTTATTTGTTGGGGCCTTACTATTTATTCATGTTAATTTGGTAGAAAGTTAGTGTGTAATTAAGATATTTTAGTGATAATGGTATTTAGATTTTCATAACTAACATGAAAAACATTGTATGGATTTTTGTTAAATAAGCACTAACACATATTAATTATTGTGAATACCTAAGTAATTAAGTTTACTTAGTTTAGGTAGATAACACTTTAATTAACTGCATTACTAACGCAATATATGTACAGAAATAAAATTATTATTTATTTATATTATTTATACAGGGACTTCTTTTCATAATCAGAAAAAGATTTTTATGAAAGAATTTTTGATAAAATTATAAATAAATTAGAAATTATACAAATAATTAAGAATAAAATATTAATTAAAAAAATTACTTATATTAAATTTGATTGGAGGTACGGCCTACACATCTCCTATGCGATTAAATATTATAAGTTTGGAATAAACCGGCACATTAAGTATATTAATTGTCAAATTAGTCAATCGGGTGTCAATCAACGAACAGAATAGCTCAAGCGCGTGTCCAAGACCATATTAAGTCAGTCAAGAAAAAAATAAAACGACTGATTTATGTGGTTCATAATAGAATACATGCGAAGCCGAGTACCGATATATTCACGTCGTTCGTTATTTATTGCTGCTTTTACGTAATAGCAGGCACGAAATATGTCACGCTTCGTACAATCCTATTATCTTCTGAAGCACGAATTTTTTGTATATTATGCTTGTGTTTGACAAGGCAGAAATCATAAAACAACAAGTAAACAATTGAAATGCTTTAGTATAGTAAATCCTTTCGCAAGAGAGGACTTAATACCTACGTATAAAATGAAATAAATAAGTCTCAAAGAAACCATTACTTAGCCTATGTCAGTAACAGCAAGAAAAAGCGATAAAGGTAGAAGCCAAGATATTGTTTTCCGAGTTCGTCCAAGTGCTTGAACGTTGAATATTCCTGCTGAAATATTGTTTAATTCAGACAATAAACAATGCAGCTCGAATTCTGCAGCACGAAATATATATTTTCGAATACTTTTCGTACTTCAATGATATTTCAGATATCTCGCGAGACAATAAAATATTAAAAGCCGCGCCTCGGGCAGTTCGTGCTGCGTCAAGCACTTCAAGATATGACTACGAATTCGTGCCACACTAATTCTGGTTTCTATGTTAGTCGCCGATTTTACATAATGCCAATATCGAGAACTGTAACCGAAATCACAAGATAAGATAAACATAGAGAATAGACGTTTCCAATTGTTATACCAGGTAGGTAAATGATGGTTTGGCACAACGCTACTAAGGCATAAATAATAATAAATATTCTCTTACAATCACACCAATTCTTAAGTTCCAAGATAAGTATCACTAAGAACTTGTGTTATGGATACTAAAGAACGGATAAACTTACTTAAATACTTTTTTTTTGTAAATACATACTTAATATACATACTTAACAGACCAGAACAAATATTCATGTTCATCCGCACAAAGATTTGTCCTGTGTGGGAATCGAACCCACGACCTCTGAAGTGAAGTGCAGGTATACTGAACTCCACGCCATATCGGTCGTCAATAATAAATAATTAAATAACAACGTATCTACGATTTATACGTAGTACAAAATAAAGATCCGCTTTTTTGTTTGTTAAGCTTTCGCCTGGGTGGTTGGTCGACTTAGATAAAATATGGTATCAAGAAAGCTTGAATTAAACTTTAGAAAATACGTAGCGTATTTTTTTACATACAAAACGAAGATTTTTACGCTGAAACTAGTTCAACATACAATATTATTTCCTCAGTCATTCCAAAACTAAACCAAAACTACTCTCGGTTGGCTTAATGCATTCTAGGCTACTAGCATTCTGAACTGTATACTAATAAATAAACATATGGTTCAACATATTATTATTGCAAACAGATAAAAAGACGGTCACTGAATTACTTATAGGAGAAATGGTACAACTATTTGTATACATTAAGTTTAATGCCATAGAACAAGTGACTTATACAATGCTATATCAAGTACCCGATTAATTGTATTTAAGAATATTTCACGACAATATACATGTTATGGTATAACAATTTAAAATGTAAATTTCTATTCTATAATAACCATAATATTCTCTTGCGGACGTGTCAAACTATCGGTCACTGAATTACTTATGGGAGAAATAGTACAAATATTTATATACATCAAGTGTAATGCCATAGAACAAGGGACTTATACAATCCTATATCCCGATTAATTGTATTTAAAAATATTTCACGATTAAATACATTTTATGGTATAACAATTTAGAATAATATTCTCTTGCGGACGTGTCAAACTATATTTTGCATACGCTCATTATACCAAATAATTAATTTACAATAATATGAGCTAGGTCAACATGCAATGAGCCACTAAAATATACGTTTATTTCAAATTGCGCACGGTGCTTAATCCTATTAATTCACAAAGTACGTGTTGACTTTTCAATTTAGACATCATATTGTATTAATGCGGTAATAAAGTTATACAGAGGTAAAATAGTATGCAATATATCGAACAGAGTAAACGTTTGCCTCACCTAACTTTTCACCGTTACGAACGTGGGATGTTGCCTATGAAAATGTTTGCATAAGCATCTCATTTAAGCGATATTGAACGATCGCAACTTCATTCAAACATGTTTTAACATAATAACGAAGCTACACAAAAGTTATCAACAATATCTGATGCGAAAGTAGGTACTGAAACTTGAAACAATATTTTTCTATAGAATTAATTGTTTTCCTTCGCCCGTGTTAAGTATATCTTAACACAATATTCTGTGGCGTGAGTGAAAATCAAATCAATGACTTAGTTACGAAAGGACTAATCTCCTATGAAACTTTAAGCGCATTAACATTAATCTGCTTAAACTTCGTTGAACCTGAACTCCTTATGCTGTTAAGATGAACATGAAAATGGGAAAGTAATTAACTTTAGCATTACAATTACGTAGTCGATTCCAAGAATTATCCTTAGAATTAACTGAATGTAAGCTAAAACATTATGAGGCTAATACTAGGTCGACAGATCTAAAACATTAACTTTTCGTAATTGTTTAGCTAACATGACAACATGAACTCAATCGTGAAAATCGATGCTAATACTTAAGAGAAAATTTGAATGCAGTTAGGGAAATAGGTACTTAACAGCTAATTTAAAAAGTGTTGTGATTTTATTTTGTAAAAAGGTACACCTCGGAAGTTGAACATTGTCTATGATTATTTTAGATGATATATATATATATGATATTGTAGATGATATATATATATATGATTTGTATAATATATAATTATACCATCAAAAAACGAGGGGTAAATTTAAAAACGCCGCCAAATAAACAAACGTTACATAACGTTATTTCCCTGTGTGTACTAAGTGCACAACCGCTTTAGGATGAGCTCAAAAGATATAACTCGAATATCATCTTATTATACCTGATCGTTAAATTGGAAAATGCAGTATTTCAAGCTTAAAATTTAAATATAAAAATATTCTTATTTTTAATCAAGTCCATAGTAATTAGTCGCAGAGCTTTCACTACAAATTTTCTATTTAAATTTTTTACTAATATTTTACAGTTTTCAGTATGATGTTGTTTGTCTTTTTGTTTATTATTGTTAGTACCGCATATTTAGTTATTATTTTTTGATCCTTATAATTTAAGTTTTAGAAATATTTTGTGAATAATTTATAAGATGTACGTTTCGCACTGCACCCAAAATGGCCCAGCTGAAAACCAGCGCTAGAACACTGGACTAGCATATGCTGAGTTGGGTCATTTTGGTGCATCATATAAACATTTATTAATTGTTTTTAGTTTTAATTGTATGGTGCACCAATAAATATTTTTATTATTATTAAAAATTGATAACAGGCCTATGCGTTTTCAAGATGTCGCTATAAATTTTCGACAGATTAAGCAAACAATTCCAGATAAATCACAATACTAGTTGAATAGCCGTGATTTTATAAGGCCTATCATTTATATTACGACATCAAAGTATACTATTTACTCACCCCCCACAGCGGGCTGAGCTCGTCAGGACGTAGTTGGAAGTACTTGTCGGCGAGTGCGAGCGGAGGGGCGGACGCCAATCGCACGTTCGTCCAGCATCTTAGGAACTTCACCACCGATTCGAATGTATACAGCGCCAGTCGATCGTTGCCGTAGTTTGACATATGTGTCATGAACACATTTATCTGAGAACAAAACGCAAATTTTATATGACTTCAATCACTTTTGTGCTTGTTACACGTTACGTAGCACTCTTCCTTCTCTGGACTGCATCGACTGTTTTCCATTAGCCAGGATGTGGTCACTATGAAGAGGCACATTAAAAAATAAAGAGGGTAACAAGGATTTTATTCAACCCAGTAATGTTCTAGCACAGAGCACGGGCCACGTCCCACGAAATATGAGAGGAACTCAGGTCCTACTTCATACGAGTACCCAGTGCAGTTTGGCAGAAGCAGTTGCGTGCGTGACATTTTGTTGTTAAATATTTTCAAGTCTGAATAAAAGACAGACTAACGTGAACGAGAAATACAAATTTCATCGAGCTATCGATGATGCGAATCAAAACGATAAACGCCATCTAATGACAGAATGTGAAAATGAGCATCTACAATCAGGCTCTTTTTCATAAAAACTACCACCTACATACTGAACATATGTAATATTTTTGGGTTAATCGTATACTCAAACACTCTTTTATATATAAAAAAGAAATATGTTTACATAAAAAGAAAACACCTTTCAGAATTAATCACATAATTTTTGGAATCGTTTCTGTAGGTAAAGTAAGCAAATTGTACTGACAGTCCCTCCGAAAACTTTTCTGTTTCATAGGAGAAGACAAGTAACATATTAGTAATGTATCTCGTAGATTATATTTCCAAAACTAGAAGTTATTATTTATTGCCAAACATCGAAAATGTTTTTCCAACTTTCCTGGCATATATTCTAGACATATAAAAAAAAACAGACTCATAATATTATCACGTAAATATTGAAAGCTTTCAATCCCTGATGTTTGCAAGTAAATATCATTGCGTAAGCGTACTTATTCCAAAATATTCCGTTTATAAATCAAAAATGCAACGTTAGCGGGACCATAAATACGAAGTGAGGTTCAAAAGCTTTTGAAACATGCATCGCTTCTACATGAAAGTGGATTACTGACTAATGTGAAATCTAGACGAGTTGCTCTGATTTTAGTATTTAAGTAATAACGTTTATGCTCGAATATTAAGCATCACTTTCTAGATGGAATTTATACATGAGAAATTTTATCCTTTTCTTCACGTATTACTGGAAAACTTCTCTCGCTCCGAATTGGATCTGCCAAACGCAATTTAAGTGCAGAAATCAATTTAGAACATCATATATTTATCTGTAAATTAAATCTGTATTAAAGTCATGTAGTATTAGGGTAACATCTACCCTAGAAATGTAATAGACCAATTACATAAATATTTTTAGGCTTCTTTTTAAAGATCATGAATTAGAAATGGTAAGCTTGTGTTTACGTACTAAGGATATAAACGCATTATGTATATTAAGAGAGTATATAGATAAACAAATTTAAAATTATTTAAATTTGTTTGTCTGGTTTTGTGAGTATTCATATATAAAACAAGTTTTTAATTATGTTTATCTTGGACTAAAGAGTTGGTGTGATCGTACAATATTTATTTTATTTATTATGAAGATAAGCTGTACCAAATAACACAAAACCTGGCCACATCTGGCTTAAACAACATGTGTCGTGTTGGGCATAGGTTCAACATTAGCAAACACGAACTGATTAGTTAGTAACATTATAAACTGGCCGTCAGTGCACATAACACAGGTTTATTGCAGACAACCGTCAATATCGTTTAGCTCTATTTGACACAGTACTTATAAGAGGCATTAGATACAACACAACTACTGAACAAAGCCAACAAATTTGAAGGTAACATATAAATTACAAAGGATGTACACATAAATTTGTAGAAATACCTATAGAAATTACAAAAGGACTATTTAGTTTAGTACACATACAAACATAGGTTTAACTTAAGCACGCAACACGCGCTACTGTAGTAGTTTCCTAATACAATAAATAAACGTCCTTAGATAACTCACACAGCGCTATTTAGGCCCACACTATACATTGCGTAATAAAATTGCATTGATATAATAAAGGTACTAAAGAACATATACACATACTTAGATACTTTTTTTTGGTTGTACATTACATTATTCTACAGGAAACTAACATAGAAAACACATAGATTAGAAAAAATATAAATTTTCGTGCACACAAAAATATTTGCCCTGCGTGGGAATTGAACTTTTTCGTATTGAACGTAGATTATCTTACATATTTGAAAACTCCATTTAACATAGTAGTTTAAAACAGTTGTAGAAATACAAATTAACATTCGAGAAATATAATTTTTATAGCAGTAAAAAAATCTAAAGTCACGCTTTAAACTTAGAGCGGCTAACCAGATGCTAACTAGCACTAAACCCAGCGACGTGCCAGAGAGAGCTGGCATCGACGCGTGCCGCCGCCGTATTGGCAAAGTATGGCCTTTATTTTTCATGTTTATACGAGTACCTACTACGTGATTTTAACCAAATAAACCTAATAAACCAGTTGTCAGACGTGCTTGTATATATAGTCTTAAAAAGAATTTGTACGACCTTCCTTATACGCAAATAATTTGATTTCTTAGACATGTTTAAGAATGGGTGCATAGGGGTTCCATCAGGACCTGAGCAACCCTTTTTTCTCTTACGTTGGTAACCAAATGCATTTACGCTCTGCCATCCGGTCGGCGCTTTTGGACGGACCCTCCTGGCCCGCCCGCTGCGCCCTCCACAGGTCTCTCTTGGTTTCCTTCCCGGTAGATAGTACTAAAGGCACCCAGAGTATCCAACCTCTGAGTGTTACCTTTTCTCGGCTAACCTCACCTGCAAGTGGCTCTGGCAAACATAAATGTTTCCGATAAGCGGCAATGGGTTCGGCACCTATTACGTAGGACCAACTATATATTTGGCGAAATGTGGGCGTATAATATGTCTCTGCGTACCCCTTCGGAGAAACAGGCGTAATTATATTTATGTATGTTCAAGAATATACCTAGTACAAAAAAAATATTTATTAAGAAAACCAACAGCTGTTATAAAAAATACATTATGGAACCGTTTTATATTATAAGCTAGCTAATTATAGGTTTTCCTTAGTTAACCAATATTTCTTCTTTTTATAGCTATAAATAAAGCTTCTTTTTAGCAAAACCAAATAACCATTACCATAACACAAGTATCGGTATGATGACCACATACATTTCATACACACACTCACAAAATAAACTTGAATTAGAAAATAATGACATAAAATTCATTTAAAACAATACAAAGCAATATATTGGCTATGCCACTTCAGCACGCAATATCACGCACGCCACTATAGTCGCTTGTATTATGTTTTTAGTGTATATTAATAAGGACGATAAATAATGTATTTTATTATCGAAAAGCTATGAATATTTATTTAGCTGATTTATGATCGTTAATTAATTTAAAAAGTTTTTTTATTTATCTCATACTACGAGAGGTGTATAACTAGTGTTGCAAAGGACTCGAGTCTTTTAGTCTTATTCGATAGACTCGACTCAATTTTCTAAGACTCAGTGAACTAACTGAACTCGGAGTCTTGAGTCGAGCCGAGTCTGAGTCCTATCATGAAGACTCGAGCGCCATTATTGAACTCGAAACCTTAAATAGAACTCGAGAGACTCGAGTCTTATAAAGAGCTTGAGTCTTAAAAGAGCTCGAGTCTTAAAAGAGCTCGAGTCTTAAAAGAGCTCGAGTCTTCTTCAAACTGGTCTTCGAAATGCTGACAGTGATTTATTTAGAATAAATGTCTATACTTATATAATAAAGCTGAAGAGTTTATTTGTTTGGTAGTTTTGTTTAATTAATGTTTTCTTTTGTAATAATTTTCATGATCATAATTAATTAAACTGATTTTTCATGTTAATTAAAATTTTAATTCTTTCATTTATTTTTCGACATCTTCTGGTTACACATGATTATATCTCACAAAAATAGCCTTTTATTGGCTGCTTTAAAAAGAATGACTCAAAGCGGAAAAGAACTCGAGCGCGACTCGGCGCGTAAAAAGGACTCGAGCGCTAAAGAAGACTCGAGTCTCGAGTCTCGCGTTCAAGAGCTCATATAGACTTGAGTTCTTTATTCTTAAGAGTCTTATTGTTATGAGTCGAGTCGTGTAATGCCGAGTCGAGCTCTAAATTTAGGACTCAAAGACTCGAGTTCTTTACAACACTATGTATAACTCGTGTGGTAGCCATGTAAAAGGCCTTTAACCCATTAACCGGCAGAGCACGTTGAAAATATTCATTGATTTTCCACCTTAAGTTAACCGCATAAGGTTCAATTTATGGTGGTCTTATTTTATTGACCACTGCCTGGTAAAGAGTTAAAAACTGTCTTGAAAAATCTAATAGCAGAACAGCACAACTGCTTGCGGGATTTTTTGAAAGTTACCGCGGCCCCTGAAGATAACGGACTCAATGAGGAACATGGATGGTTTTAGTCAGTAATTGCCTGACAAACCCTTTTGCATCATCCACAGCGGGAGGTTACCATTTGATTTTTCAGACTGAAAAGAGGACACCAGTTGATTTCTAACATGATTTTGATGAGAGAAAACTTACGGGGTTGTTTATGACGGTCTGAAAGAGCTCGCCGCCCTGTATGGACCGATCGAGCCGCTGCCTGCCTCCTGGATACCTCTCCAGCAGCAGCGTATGTGTGAAGAGGCCGCAAGTCTGCCGAGGTAGAACCATCACTCCTCTGTGACGGAACCCGCGGCGTAACCTGATCAAGTATGAACATTTTATAGATTTTTGCTAAAGGAGATAATATAATTAACATTAATACCATTGGCCATGTGGTGCCGGCCTAGATCAGTTTCACCCGTACTCACGGGGGTCTGCGGTCACGGGGAGCCGTAAGAGTCGACGAAGAAAAATCATAACGGTTGATGGCCAGCAGCATCATCCTGCGTACTGGCTTTAATTGCGATCACCGACCCGCCTGCTCAGTATGGTGATTATGGGAAAATATCTCAAATATAATAATTTATTGATTTTGGCGTTACTTTGCGGAAATCCATTGTAAGCAAGTGATAGATTAAAAATATCTTTGTAACAATTCCCGTGCTACTATAATTTCCCGAAAAATCGAGAAACTATTCAACACGACACGTGTTTGGCCCTTACACAGGGCATCTTCAGGTAAGATAGGAGCCTTAAAACAACGATGTCTTCACGACCAGCGCTAAAACGAGAGTGAGAGTAAGTTTAATCAATAATTGTTTTTTAATCCATCACTTTCTTATCTCAAATATAATGTAATCTATTGGGGAGGCTAATGTTGAGCAGTGGACTTTATATGGATGTTATGATGATGAAATACTATTGGCATAATATGCAAAAGTTTAAATATGTATCAAAGAACTACATAAAATGGTATTTTCATTCGACATACCGTTCAAAGTAAACGTAGAATAGGCCTCCACGATTAAAAACACACACTTAGCTGACATAAAACATAGACGGCATACAAGGTATATATTATGTGAATATAATATAGATATGCTCAACCACTGTATTAGATTAGACAAACCTCAAATTCCCGCAATATTAACTTGGTTGGTTTATTGAATGTTCCGCAAAACTACAAATTAAACAGTAGATTTTAAAAGTATTGTTGCAGTTTACCACCTTTTTCAGACTCTACTTTTACTCTTGTCAAGTGCTAAACCAAAGAGATCAAGGTAACCCATCGACCTAGTCAGCTCATTGAGCGTGAATATAGTAGCATATGATGATTAAATTAAGTGACGGTAGATGAACTATTTCAAAACCTGTTTTTGGGAGAATTACAATGGCCTTTAGGCCCTATAAGGGTGGTGAGAAATCATTCTAAGACAAGTAACTATTGTTAGCGTGAGAAATGGATAGGGAAAATGTTACGTTAAAAGATAGTTAAGTTATGTTAAAAGATATGTAAAAATGGGTGTTCAGGGATCCCACCAAGATCTGAGGAGCCCAAGCCAACCTCATCTGCAGGTGCACCACCTGCCGGGCAACGGACGGACTCTAGCGAACATAAAAGTTTCCGGTAAGGGGTAATAGGCTCATGTCCTGCCTATCCTTTTGGGAAGACAGGTTTGATAATATATATGGAAGTGTGTAAAAAAAAGAAAAAAAAAAGTTAGTAAGTAAATAATAACTTGTATCACCTATGCAATATTTAAAATGTATTTACTCAATTTAGAAAAGCCAAACAAAGGAAGGAACTCTTCCTTTTATCTTTCAATCGTATATGTAGTGTTTATCTCAAAGTACCTTGAAGGGACCGTTTCCACCTCAGTTACGCTTTTTGCTGACATAAAAGCACTTTGTCGGGCCTATTGACTATAATCGCTTTGTTACGCCTCTCGGCTTCGATTTAGAGTTTGTATATTACGCATAATTTAGATTTATTTCATAATATTTAACTAATACATACATACATACATACATTCACGCCTGTTTTCCCAAAGGGGTAGGCAGAGGCAAATTATACGCCCACACATCGCTAATTAAATAGTTCGTCCCACGTAATAGGTGGCGAGCCTATTGCTGCATCACACCGGGCATTGTTATGTTCGCCAGAGCCTCGTCCGTTAATCGGCAGGTGCACCACTTGCAGGTGAGGTTGACTTGGGCTCCTCGGGTCATCGTAGGATCCTTATACACTTCTATTATATTACCCCTAGTATTTAACTTATACCAGTGGAATAATGCGTAGCTGAATTTAATACATAAAATCGCTCTGCCGCTTTTGGCATTTTTTTAATAGAATGGGGATGAGACATCCAATGTTATGTACATACATTTGTCTTTCTATAATATCTATATCAAAGCTGGTTGGCTCTTGGAAAGTTTAATATATGCATTGCATTCTTTGAAGACAGTCCATGCGTATAAACTTTTATTTAATTATATTATTTAACTTGCACGCTGACACGCCAATAAGGAACTCATATCAAAGTTTGTTACGTTTTCATGCTGAAA
Organism: Musotima nitidalis; assembly: GCA_949126915.1. Lineage (NCBI taxonomy): Eukaryota > Metazoa > Arthropoda > Insecta > Lepidoptera > Crambidae > Musotima > Musotima nitidalis. The sequence continues at coordinate 6,724,146 of OX421419.1, forward strand.
GCGCTGAAAAAATCATGAACTATGAATACATGAATTATTTGTATTAGACAATTCTCAAGAAATAAACAATACATTAGAAGTTAAGTTAACTTTATAAAAATATCGAGGTGGATAAAATACTACGCTCACAGCGTGATAAGGATTATATATAACTAACAAGTCGGGCAGAACATTTAGTTCATCATAATATTATGTTAATGGAGTATCAACTTAAGTTGTTTGAAGATCAATCACCAAGAACAATCATAATTGTTAGTTCGAGACTGTAACTGCAATGCGCAACCTTACATACAACTGAATGTAAAACACTGGCATAACTAAGAAGTAATTGAGTTGTGAGACATTTATATGTTTAAGAATCCAATGTACCAGCAAATAAAAAAATATCTACGTAGTCAGGCTGAGAATACGGAGCCGACGGCAGTGTTCTTTTATAATTACCGACCCAAACAAGCTATCCGACCATACCGTCGTTTATAGTTTGATTGGGACTTTAAATTGTAGTAAAGAAATGTTCTTCTTTCCATCATAGTATTTTTTTATCTATGCATGTTGTAATAAATGTGACGTAATGTTTGATTCAGCTATAACTAAAACTTTTCTATAAGAAAGCCTCTATATAAAAAAACTTTTATTTTAAAATAACTAAAAAATAAACACCTGTACGAACAGATCTCGAATTAAATGACGAGCGTCGTAACTAAAATTTTATCGGCTACTGAAATTCAACACGAGAGTTTACATAACTGAAGAGCGAACATTTGACGTCACCACTTTTGCAATTCGCACTAATAACATGCAAAGTACCTCAACTCGACCACAGCATTGAGTAAGTTAAGCACAAATACAATTCGTAGCCTAACAATTATTGGAATTTCATTGTCGTGGCTCTGTAGAGGAGGCCGCAACGCAATGTCTGCGGTCTCGGAGTTTGACGGCACCACAAACAGAGCGCCGTCTAACTGCTACTCTTATTGCTGTCGTTAGCGATTCGCTTCTGCCAGTCGAACTACACCAGCGGACAAATGAGCTTCATTGTGCCCCCTGGACTGCTTTACGACAGTATTTCATGAACGCTAGAGCGTTGACGTGTAAATGTAACTGAAATTACCAGAAGAGTAAAGTTATAAATTTTATGGGATGCTAGGTAAAGGTTCTAGTTACCTTCTGAGATAGTTATAATTAATAGTTGAAAAAATAAATGATCATACCTGATCATTTCACCCCGTTGGGTTTAAACTCGATGAAGGGATCGTGCTATACAATCTATTTGGATATAGTTGAAGTCTTTTATAATCGTCATTTCAGTCACATAAAATCCACTGCTGAGCGTTGGGATCCCTAACAGTTTATTATATTAGGGTATTTAAGGTGTATAGGGATCCTACCAAGACCTAAGGAACCCAAGCCAACCTCACCTGCAAGTGCACCTACCGATCAACGGACGAGGCTCTGGTGAAGCGCTCGTAGCTCTGCGGAACTCGGTGGTCGGAAACGATCTCCGAAGTACAGCAGAGTTTACAGAGGTCAGTCCTTGGATGGGTGACCGTTTGTGTGGCATTTGATATCGAGCGCTTCCGTGCTTCGGAAGGCACGTTAAGCCGTTAGTCCCGGTTATCACTAAATGTGGTAGTCGTTAAGCCATGTTAGAGGCCTAATGGGCGGCTTGATAAATTCTAACAGCAGGACGCCATACACCTGCCTCCGCCAATCCGCACTGGGTCAGCGTGGTGGAGTATGACCCATTACCCTCACACCTTGATTTGTGAGAGGAGGCTCGTGCTCAGTAGTGGGACGTTGATGGGCTGAAATGATGATGATGAACAATATAACTGGCAAAATGTGGGCATATAATATGGCTCTGCCTACCCCTTCGGGGAAACAGACGTGAATGTATGTATGTATTTTTCAAGTATAAATAACCCGGTATTATATTATATAACCTTTAAACTAAGCTCTCGTATTAAAGAGGTGTGAGCGGCGTGCCGACATTAGGCTAATTCCTATATGAAAACAAGAATTTTGTCTAAAATGTATATTACCTTGCCGGCCTCAAATGTGGATACTCTTCGGTGCTTGTAACTTTAACATCCCAGACTTTTCTCCAAGCTTCATACAATGGCTCGTGCACAGGATATACTCCAGAATGATGCGGTGATACTGAGTAGCAAGAGTTGGTCGGGATACCGTGCTCTAGGGCAAACTGTTTGTTGAGCATCATCTCGGCTTCCAATTGTGACACGTTGTTGTATAAGTGAGGCTGCTGGTGATTCCACATATGGCAGAACCTGACGACAAAAAGGTATTATTATTGCTGTTGAGATTATTTTGCAAAATGTGAACTATTTCAAAAGAATACATTAAAAGACGCAAGTTAAATTGGAAACTATACTAGAATTATTTTAAATTTTGATTGGTTGTAGAATATTTAGTGTCAATACCTACAAAGAAAATACATACATAAAAGGAGAATGTACTGCAAGTACGCAGTCGCAATTAGCTTACTTTTGTGATAGCTTAAAACGGCGATCGCCTATCGATTACATACGTTCTGCAGTCTAGTGTTCCTTGCAGATTTGATTTTTCCTCCTTTATTAGCTTATTATGAATAATGCAACAATTCGTTTACTAGTGGAAGTCCTTTACACCTTATTTGTGAGAGGAGGTCTGAGCCCAGTAGTGGGACGTTAATAAGCTAAAATGATGGGCACTTCTTTGAGTACAACTAAATAACTAATTTAACCAAATAGTTTGCAATTATATTTCAATTCCAAGAAATTGGCTGATGTTACGTCATAAATTGTATCCAATTTCATAATAACTAGTAAAAAAATAATTATCAGGTCTTCTATTTAAGATTAGGTCAGGGAGTCAAGTTTAATCTATTACAATTCGAAGAAATTCGCTGATGAGATATCATTTGACCTTGACTACCCTGGTTTGTAATATTAACTAGTAAAATTTTAATTATCTACCGAATGTAATATTAACATTAAACAAAAAATATTCGAATGAACAATGTTAATGCGTGCAATTCATGTTAATTATTCAGATAACGAGTTTCATCTCGGCGTACCCAAACTGTTGATTTAATTTCGCTGCCTTTGTTACCTGCTGATATCCACAATTTAATTCGGCCTCGTTTTAATACAACCACAAAATTTAAAGATTTTATTTAATTTGATAGCGAAATTGTGTTCAAAACACTGCTATTCAAATTTATTTAAAGCTGTTATAATCGGTCCCCTAAGGGTCCCCCTTTCAGTATCTTCAAATATTCACTGTGTGTGTTTTGTATTGTTATATTTCATAGAAATAATTTAAATGAGCCTGTGAGTTTCTTGTCAGTTCTTCTCACAGAGTGGGGGCTCGAAACTGGCACTTAGATTCACTTACACCTAATTTTTATTTATTTTTATGTAAGTGAATCTAAACTTCGTGATTTCAGTGTAGTAATATTTAGTTTTTTTTTTATATTTTGCTTTGACGTTTTCAAGTGCTATGTAATATAGTTTATGAAATAAAGAACTTTTACTTTTACTAGTATGTAGAGCAGATGCACACGGCCTCTGCCTACCCGTTCGGGGAAACAGACGTGAATGTATGTATGTACAATACAGCATTCCCGAGCAATGTACAATATTTCTATACAAATTCCTAAATAAAATTACGATAAGATAATTCATTTCAGGTAGTCACGTCAGTCATATCATACTAATTTATTTAAGTTAAATGTAAAAAAATTAAATAATTCAAAAATTAAAGTATTTTATTGTACGCTATATAGGCGCTAGAATCGTACTCATGAAAAATATTTTTATACGTTCTTACATAATATAATAATAAATAGAAGAGCTATAACTGCTATATCAATTATCGATATTGTAAACATCTCGCAAAGAAAGTACAATTGTGAAGTACAATTGACGCCCGATAGATACAGATAATTATCACATTCAGGACTGAAACCTGTCATTACAATAATTATTTCCCTTCGGTGCTATTGCTTGAAATTTTACTTACATAAAAGTAATTTAACGCAATAATTTCTAAATAGACGTCCCTATATTTCGTCGCCATAAGGAACATGCTCAAAGTAATCTATTAATAGGTTTGATTTATAACCTACTATGCCTATATCACCAAAAAAGTTTTTTTTTTCAATGTTGCATTGCAAAACAAAAATATGATGTTTGGACAATTGTCAATCAAACAACAGTGATTGTGAATGTAACTAGCGTAAAAATAAAAATACCTGAAGGCCTACTTTGATTCAACGAAAAACTAAACTTCGTTTTAAACCCATCTCTTTCAATCGAATAAAGAAGTTTCGTGTTTCGTTGAATTAGGATAGGCCCTCTGATTTAAGTTAGTTCCTTTTTGTTGATACTTTTTATAAGTACTTGTAACACTAACAATATTTTTTATATGAATGAGAAATACCTGAGGGCCTACTCTAATTCAACCAAAACCTAAACTTCGTTATACACTCATCTCTTTCACTCAAATAACGAGTTTCGTGTTTTGTTGAATTAGAGTACGCCCTCTGATTAAAGTTAGTTCCTTTTTGTTGATACTTTTCATAAGTACTTGTAACACTAACAATCATTTTTATATGGATGAGAAAAATAATTTTGTTATTACAGATAACACTGCATATTTTGCGTTGCAACTTTTTTTTATTGATAATAAGAGACGTATTTTCCTTTTTCTCAGCCAAAGTGATTCTGTTCCTTAAACGAGTGACTCCTCATGAATGTTTCCTTGCTAACGCTGACTGAACATGATTGCTTTGAGTTATTATTAGTATTGCTCGCGAAAATATTGAATTATTTTTACACAGTTGCATTGATAACTTCTAAGGTATCTAAATTAAAATTTATTGCATATTAGTATTAAGGACCTTTGCCGCTATTTCATGTTAATAATAGATATCTTGTAACGGCAATAGTAATGATAGTAGTAATATTGTTAGGGATCAGAGCACAATGTAGCCACAGAGTAACAAAAACAGAGTCAGTTTCTCATTGCCCATTGCCGAATTAGGAAGTTCGCACGAACAGTTAGTTTTATCCGAATAAATCCAGCCTTTGAAGCTTTTGGAGTTTTTTGTTACATGTTTTTTTCACACTGTTGCATCGGTCTCTCTATATTTCACTAAAAACTGATACATTCCATTGTGATCGCGTTTTAACGACACTATTGAAAAAGTTTTTTCACTAAGCCTTCTGCTTTATGTAAGCCGAACATTGATACATAACATCCCTATAGAAACGTATGAATTTATTTCAAACGAGAGTTTATTTAGCTTATAGTTTAATCCTTTCCTGTTGGATTTTTGTAACATTTTTTTTATGGGAATTCAAAATACTATAGAAGTAATTTTGAATACAGAAGATATCAGGATCTTTCAGTCTAAAAAGATAATTACTTAAACGCTTTTTTGTTAAAACATACAATAGTACATAAATGTGATTCTAAATATATAGAACAGCATATACCAGTTAAAGTGATCTCTATTCTTGAGCAGTGAGTCGTCGCCTCTGTTTTCCAGACTAGTGCCGTGGTGGTAATACTTGGCACTGAATCCCAAATTGAATCGGAATCCCGGCACGAGACGCTGAAGCGCTGACTGGGACGCCATCAACGCGGCAACATCTTCTTCGTGAAGTCTTGTACCTAATTCACAAAATCATGAATGTAAAACAATATGTACAAACTGTTACGACACAGCCGCACGGGAATATTAAAACAACACTTCCCCACAACCCACAGTTTAAAAAGCCTATATAATTAACAATTGATTGAATTTAACTAGCCTTCAGGGTCTTCCATAAAGCATAGAATGTAAATTGTAAAGGCGCGTGCTAAACCATGCGTAAGACATCGTTGAGAGGGCCTGGTAACTTCGTCGGGAAAATATCACCTTGAAAATGTTTCTTTTATCTTAGGTGTATTTATAGTATAATATCAAACATTATTAGAAGGAAATGCAACCAAAATGTTATTCGAGACTTTAGTAAAAATATTACCATAAATATACAACTCACCTCGTTCGCCTACAAAAATATCATCGATGTCGACAAGAATCCATCTGTCAAGGTTCAAGCTCAACTGGCCGTGGCTGAGGTAGCTAAGAGCATCGAGCAGCAAAATCCGGTGTAACCAGAACTGTAGGCCAGCTCCGAATAACACTCGCTGCACGCCGTCCCAACGCCCGTGGTCTTGGATCACTGTTGCTGAAGGAATGTGTTCTTCTGGACAAAAGAAACGATTGTGTCATTAACTTATAACAGCCACCTCCATAATTTATTCCCGTAAAGTGGTATTTATTGTTTTATATTACAGTGTTTGTTTTCTCTTGCTTGGATGATGCCATGATGTTGTACTATGACTGACATGATGCCATTTATATGTACGAGTTTTCCTACTTTGATTGAACTAAAACGTGAAGTTAAATTCTGCAAAAAGGAGGTCTAGTTTATAATTGGAAGTAATCCCGCACAATGATTAATTATTTTACTATGGACAACAACATTAATTACATCAGCTAAATGTCAGACATTTTAAGGTGTCACAACATGGATATACATACTCTTACAGGCTTTTTATCAAAGTAATCTATAAGAAATAATCTAAAAATAAAAATAGGAAAAGGAATGAAAACGAATTAAAAAAAAGATTTGTATAATACAACAAAAATACAAGAAATAAATACTAGATTCTGTTTTTCAACAAACCCAGGACTATTTTAAAAAAATTGTTAAACTACCTCTAAAAGTATCCGGTGCGTGAGGTGGATGAATTATAATCTCACAATGAATTATAAGCTATGCAACAAATTCAAAACATCTACTAACCAGGGTAATTTTCAGTGGTAAAATATCGAAGTGTTTCATTACTTAGACAGAGATTACCTCTTTCAAATATACTGAAAAGTTACCTCTTGATAATTTACGTAGAGAGAGCGAGAGCTGAAAAATGGAATACACATTAACCCAAATTTTAAACAAGTTAGCGTGAATTCCCTTTTCACTGTTCTTTTGCTAGTTACAAAAAAAAAATGTAGAGGCGTAGAAATAAATGATTTAAGTACAATACTTGTACCACTTATTATTTAATCTGCATAACATTACAAAATTAAATAAGACAGAAAGTTAGCATTTTGCTCTACTATGAATTTGGTCTATGAAGGTCAAATAAACTGACAAACAATAGGTTTTATAATGTGTCAGGGACCTATGGCCTTCAACGTTTTCCATCCGGGGTGCATGCGGCTCACCTGATGGTAAGTATTCACCGTACATTACAATACCATACACTTGCAATACCAGGCGCATTACTAGCGCTTGGTCTTCAAAACCATATCCACGACAATTTTGAAAGAGCCCCTTGTACTAATTGTGAGTTGTAATCTCTTGAAAAAAAATCTCAGGGAGTTTAAGCTACAAACCAATGGTACGCGGCAGAAACTTTCTTTTGTTCTAAGGTGTGAGGATGAACTCACTACCGAGCGGTGGGATGACAGAAAAGGCCGTTGGCATCATAAAGAACTGTTCCTTAGAATAGTCTATATTATAGGTAAAAGAGGTAAATCACCAAGGAGTCAAATGTATAAGGATTTAATGCCACTTGCAGGCCTGGGTTCATCGACAATTCTCATTGTAGCAATTTAGCACACAGATATACCTACATTAACCTGGATTTTAATACATGTGATATACCATTGGTTTTCTCAAAATATCATATCAGCTAATACTGAACCTAATAAACAGTATCACGCTTCTAGCTTCAAAAATAAAGACTTTCCGAACAATTTTTGATCCCCTATTTCTTCCCCTTACAACCTTATTCTCACTTTAAAAGTCGCTCTCATGCCCTAGAGTTTTGACTTTAAAGCAAGACTGACAGAGTTAATTTCGCTGTTATAATATTAGTATGGATTACGATAATAATGGTAAGTAAAATAAGAATAATGTGAAAATATTAAGACAGCGAGGTTAATAACGTTAATTAGATTTTGTGTAAAACCCAGTAGAAGATCATCACCTCAAGAAGAAAATCTAAACAAGTTTATAAATCTAATAAACTTTTCTGTAAGTAGTCTCAAGTGATGACCAAAATATTGTGGTAGTCAGTACTTTAATTATACACTTCAACGTTCCAATTTCATTAGATTAATTCAATATTTCAAACTGAAGTGTACCGTTCTAACAGCTAAAACCGAAGCATTCCCAACAGGCCGTAATTATATATCCTTATAATTGTAGTGTTACTCTATAATTTTGTATTAATATAGACACGGCTTTAAATTTACTTGAATAATATAATAACACAAAACGTGTACTGTATAATTAGTACGCAAATCTATTCTCGCATAGGTAAACACATAGAAATTTTAGCTATATGAAATGCAAATATAGTAACAATAATGTGGAAATCGACTGGGAAAATTCCGTGTGTTAATATTGAAAGGTTTCATTTATCTATGAAAGAGTTTTAAAGTTTGTAATTTTGTGGAATTAGGATTAATGATTAATTTCACGTTAAGGTTAGAATTATTATAAATATATAATATGTTAATGTGTATTTAATTGATAAATTTCGTTCGAATTCCGAACGAGTACTTACACTGCATGAAATAACTTGTTAATAAACTTGTGAATAAATTGTTTGTATATTTCTGTGTGTGTACTAAATAAATAAATAAATTAATAAATAAATAATTAACTTAATTTAAAAAGCAGGGCTACTGAAATTTGTATACCCAATGTGTTACAATATGATGACCTGTCTGTACACCTGCCGACAGACAGGAAAACATAGAATATCCATTGGAAGCTTGAAATGTTCAAAACATTAATTTAGCGTAAGGACATCGACGTCAATGTACCGGTTAAGCAGTTAATTTAGACTTAAGCCCTGTACCATATAAATTTTTAATCACCTAACACTTTAAACAGATACAGTTTAAAGAGCGAAACATATTTTGCGTAATCCCGTTCATATGCTATGCATATATAAAGTTAAAAACAAAATCGGCCAAATTTTTAATTAAATTTATACCCAAATAAGACTTTAATGTGTATACCATTTATAAGCCGCTTGCCATAAATACGATCTAGTGGGCTATAGACAAGGATATATAGATAAATGTACTTACCAGTGGTGCCATAATCATTCTGCCTCAACGCCCACGCAACCGGCTCGTAGGTAGAGCTGTTTGCCCTAAACACCGTCCAGTGGTCTCCAGGCAAGGCGCCCCAAGCTGTCTCTCCAGCACGAGCTAGTCGTAGCACTGGCGATGCTGGGTTTAGAGTTGCATCCTGTATGAAAAAAAAAATCTTAATACTGGAATAATGTTGGAAGTATTGATAAAGATGATCTGGTGAAGACAAAAAAACTGGTGGAAGCTGGCGGTTCAAGATCGAAGCAATTGAAAAGGCCGAAACTTAAGCAATGGATTTCAAAACTAGCTGAGGGGATAATGGAACTAAACGTTGAGGACTGTCACGCATTTTTTCTGAACAATGCTCTAAAGTACACAGTGTACTGTTTTAAACAGTCAACACATAATGTACATTTCAAAACCGCTAGATATATTTTACGAAACAACCGAATAATAACCGCCAGTGAGGAAAGAAATCTGAGTACGCTTCAATGCAACTGAATATTTATCTCCTTTTTTCATTTAAACGGCATTGGATGATATACTACATTATCATTATATATTCTACTTAATTTTAGCTGTACCAACTATATATAGGTATAGCTAAAATTAAAGCTAGAGAGAAGCTCAATCTGTTGCATAACTTGCATATTAACGTCGTGACAGTAAAGCGTAACGTCATATGTGCGAACTAATATGCATTGTCTATTAAACAATCATATACATAATACAAACTGCTTTAATGAACTTGTTATTCAGTCTTGGATAAATTGTGACAGCGTGTGGCAGCAACTCAGCGCCGATAATGGATGTTTGGTATACTAGCAAATATTCCGAAACATTAAGTTTTCTCAACTGAGACCATTAGCAATAATTACGGAGGCGCTCGTAGGGAGCAGAGTAAGTGGTTCGAAACTTGGAGAAGAAACAATTGAGCTTTCGCGATACAAAAAGAAGCGAACAGTTTGTAAGTTCAACACGGTGTACAGTCAACAGGAGAAGTCGATACTCTCGGAAAACTTCATAACTTTAAATTATTATCTGGAAACCTTTTTTTATATTTCAAATACTTTTAAGTGGGAGTTAAGTTAGTATAACTTTGCCCACCTTCAGCTCCTAAGAAAACTATATTTGTTTTTAAAATGTACTATATTATATATAATGGTATAATCAATATCATTTCCGCCAGAGAGATATATTATATACCATAGATACCGCAAGTATGACGACTTTTGAACCCCAAATGTCACTGCCGATATTTAGTGATTAAATTATTGATGGTGATATTGGTGATATTGATTCCACTTTAGATAATTCTAAAGTCTCCAAGACAACTTTGCAGACGAGAGATTTAAAAAGGAAAATCTTTACAAAAAATATCTCACCTTCAGCCTAAGGTTAGTGTGCATGAACAGAGGAAACCCTTTCAGCTGCGCCCCGACGAGGGTCTCTTCCCCAGGAGTTGCGAAGGCCACCACACCCACGGAGTACTCTCTGCAGTATTTATCCAGAAGTTCCCGGTTCCATTTGTCCATGTTCGCGTACTTGGACAGCGACTCGAAAACGATGACGCCATAACGGCCTTTGTCCAAAGTGGTCAGCACGGGCAGACTTTTGCCTGCCACTTCCACTTTGTATCTGTTGGAAATTACAAATCTTGTAGCACATAAAAAAACAAATATAACAAACAAAAAAAATTTATAATAAAATTACAAAATAGTAGTTTGTTATCTACTATTGTGTAATTGTAATACTTATATACTATATACATTTCTAATACTTTATACTATGTAAAGTAACAGACATCCCATATCACTCACGCCACACAGACATATATACTGGCTCCTATTAAAAGTAGAAAAATACTTGTGGTACAAATAAAAATTTCGGTTTCTTATAAACATATCGAATTTATATGCATAATTATTGTACATAGCCGTATGAACAAACACCCAGACGATTAGAAATTTATATATTACTATAAACTCATTTACTTGCACCACACGAATCAATATAAACATTATTTATATCTGTTTTATTAGCCGATCACGTTGAGTTATGTATTTATTCTCAGGCGTTTAAGACACCAAAACATAATAATTTTGGGTTTATGCCTAGGCATTTTAGGCAAAGACAAGACATAAACCAATCACTAGTCACGTTGTCGAGCTGTTTTATTAATGGGTACCTAACGTATTTCTTTATTATTTAGGTTAAAAAGTTGGCTGCCTAAATTACTCCTTCTAACATCTGATATGTGTCAAAAGATAAGCTATAGCAAACAGAAAATTTTAAATTGTGTTTTATTAAGTACCTCACCATTTCAATTTCACATGCATTTATTGAAAGTGGCCTTATTTAGGCGTAAGATGAATTTAGGACACAGTGATAAGCAGCTATTTCTCATTCTTGCTAAGTAATTATTAAGATAAGAGACCTTAATGATACAATTTCTCAACCGGCTACTAAATATTTGGATTAATTAAATTAATCACAGTTTTAACTTTCAATTATTTATTAAACCGATTTGTACGTAGGTAAATACCAAAGCTGCCTACTATTGATCAGTGACAATCACAATTAAATTTAATAGTAGCAATATTGTAGTATTACACAAATGGAATTTAGTTGTGGAATGTTGGTTAGCAAACCGCAATATCGTCGATGGAACTCACCTAGGTACTTCATCGTAAAATAACCCATGCCAGAGTCTAGCTAAGGGGCAAATTTGTTTGAAAGTTATTCGAAAATCTTTAACATACTTCAAATGTAGCAAATATGATGCAAGATTTGAATAGGTTAGGTAGGTCAAGTATCCAGAATTACTGAAGCTAAACCAAAATGATAAACAAGCTTACTTAACTATACGTTTGTCTAAAAAAGACGTGATGTAATATTGTGTGAAAGTTTGTTTCGTCTTATGTTAATTCTATTAAGAGTCACATTACTTCTACTAAAGAAAGAAATGCAATTCCCAAGGCGTTTCCATATTCTTTTTGGTAATTTTGTTCGGGAATTAATGAATTCAATATTATTTACGACCCATTATGTGATTTACGATGAAATTAAAATTTCAGTCAAGCTACTAATGGGTATCGCGTACCAAATGAAATATAATTTTATAACTCCCAACAGGTATTTATTTATTACTTCAGCGGCGTGTGTGCTTCCGCATATTTTACTGCTCGTTATAAATAGTGAAGGAAATAGGACAGTCGTCATGCGAAGGCAAAGATATTATTATGCGTGGCGTATCACGCTCTCTTATCTGTGTGAATAAACATGATGTGAATAGTGACTACGATAATGTATATTCAAATTGTTAGATAATTTGTGTACGCAAATTATTTCTCTTCATCAATTTAGTTGTTGGATAGCGTTGAAATTTAATATAGTGTTGTTTAGTTTTGCGTGTACTATTCCGGCTTATAAATATTCTCATGAGCTACGTGTCTAAAATATAAAACCAAGTCCTATTCAATAATTTAGGGTACGAACAACGTTTATAATTATGTACAGAGATTGTATTACTTTAACCATGGCCAAAATCCAACCAGGATCTTATTCTAAAGAGTTTGATGTGATTTGTAAAAATGTAGGTTCATCTCGATTACACATTATAGATTTTATATTTCTAATCTGTAGCTAATGGTGATTTGAATACGTGGTTATGGATGGTATGTGTTCAGTGTGTGTGTGGGTGTCACCAGACTATAATCCCTATTAAGATACTATGATCGACATTAGGAAGAAATACCCAAAGACTGAGTATGTTGAAAGATGGGTGCAAGAGATGGGAGAGATTAAGCTACATCTGTCCTTCTCATATAAATATATAACATAAAAAAATTCGAATCCGGTGACACGTCACAAACAAAATAAATTATCACCTATGAAACCATTAATGCTATTATCTTTAATTTAATCCCATCGAGTACATTGCTTTTCTCACTCTGGTTAGCCAGTGAAAGGATGCTGCAAGCTTTATAAAGTCCAATACAATCCGGCAACTGAAGACAATGCCGTAATCCAAGCATTTGAAGAGCCTGAACAAATCCCGCAGGTTTTCATTATTATTACGTTTTGAGTAGAGAAACTAAATCGAGGGTTCCGTGCTCAAACCCGATAAGTGACAACATCGGATACATAATTTCTGCCGCTTTTTCTTGTGATATTACCAGATAAGTCGATTTCAGAAAAGAAGACTGAAAACTGAGGACTTCATAATCCAATAAGTAACCTTTTAAGTTTCATTTTTTTTAATTAACCGATAAATTCTTTTAAGTACTGTTTTAAGCCCAAAAACACTTATCGGGTTTGAGCACGGAACCCTCGAAATATGATACCTTCAATTAAAAGTTCATTTATTTTAAAATTGTAGAAGTAGAATGCATAGCATAATTAATTTACAATTCACGTCGGTCGCCCGTGAGCCGCTAATCCATTGCGAGAATTCCACTGTTGTAGGTATGCGTGTAAGTAATAGTAACTATACATCCAAAATTCATTATTTAAATCGTGTCTGTTTATACCTTTCTACGCGGTTGGACTTGAGTGACAATCTTGATTAGTTTCGTGATTTGCTAATTGTGTTTACCAGTTTTAATTTTTACAATATTACTCGCTCATTTTGGGAAATAACTTCGAATACCCGCGATGATAGACGATTTCGATTAGACTGCCTTGTTTACCTCGGTATAACTTCACCTGGGTGAATAATGTGAAAACATCTAATATCCTCAGGACATTGGTGGAAACAGCTTTTAAAAAGATATAACAAGCCGTAGGTTTAGTAAGTAAAATATAATCTCACCCAATAAAACCTATCGCTAATAAAATACCACAGTTATTATACTTAAAAGATAAACGAAATCAAAGTCCAAGCAAATAACCTTATACAAATAGTAATCAAGGCAATGATGGCCGACCCTTGTCATAAAACTGTACAATTTAAATAGCCGCGGCCTTCCCCCTTTTCAAACAGACCAAGCTACCGAAGTTGATTGGCAATATTGAAAATTGAACTGTCCGAACGTTTCCCTTTTAGGATACTTTCCAGTTTTAATCCGTTTACTGATATTAACAGATTCTAAAAGCTCTTCGATTAGCTCGGCTCGCCAAACGGCTGAAAGTGAAGTGGGAATACCTACGTCTGCCAATGGAAGAGAACAGAGTACGCCGCATGAAAGTATCAGAATGACCTTTCATTTGCCGGGGTCGGGCACGTTTCAATTTGGCAGTGCCGAGAGCACTACACCCCGCACGGCCTGGCTGCGGCGAGAGGAAACTTGCAAATAGCATTTACTTACCGATCCAGCTTTGTAGGTATGTATGTAGCTTACAGCGCGACCGACTCTTGTTGCCTAGAGGCTTCGCATAGCTAATAAGTATTGCCGCTATTGATAACGCGGACATGTCAACAAAGCGAGTAACTTTTAATTTGTTTGTGTATACTTTGGGGCTCATAAAGTGAGAACGTGAGCGACGTCGAGTATTTAGCCTGCGCTAACATGTTTCTAATTGCCTTAATTAGTGTCCTGCCATTAAACGTGAGAGCGCTCGGTTTAAATTAGAGCGCGCGGAACGGCCTATTTTAACCGTGAACCGAATGCGACGACGAGGGCTAATTCGCGATAAGGGAGCGACTCTGAGTTCAATAAGGGAGGCAAAGTCACGACCCGACGAGCCACGTTATCCGACGTTTTTCAGATAACATTTATCAGAGAAACGCGCTTTGCCACAAGGAATTCGGAAGCGATTTACAAATACGCACTGATAACTGTGTCGAACCTCTCGGTTGTAACGATTACTTTTCTTCCGAACTGACAACTGGCTTTGAGAGAGATTATGGAAAAATTCTATCAATATTCTTCTCAAACAATAATCTGCAATCATAAAAAAGATTGTCCAGCGAATAAGCAGTAATGCTGAGAATATTGAAGCATGTATTTAATTAATATGTCATTAAAAAGTTATACCTAGTATAGTGCCACTACCCCATCTCATCGTCGTAAGGGTCGACATAGGGAGATCCTATCGGATGATGGGCAGCACCGTCATCCTGCGTACTGGCTTGAACTGGGATCACCAACCCACCTGCTCGGTTATGGGTAAATACCCCCATTAGAACGTAATCTAATAGGGAGGCCAATGTTCAGCAGTGGACTTTAAGGCTGGTATGATGAAACAAGTTATTCTAATTTTACTTAAATTTTTTCATCGATATTAAATTTCGATAAAAAGTAACAGATTTTAAAAACGATTAACTTACTAAATGCCACCTTGTGGTATAAAAATGTAACAGAAAATATTTATGAATTCCATCGTTAATTTCTAAAAGAAATTATCAGACCTCACCGTTTTGTTTACGGTAAAATAGGACCGAAAATCATACCATCATGTACATACTTCTTCATTCTAAAATAAAACTCGTTTTACATTATGGAAAAACATTCCCTTAATTTAACTCTACAAACATGTGAAACATAAACCCGAAGCGAACATCGAGTTCCTTTAAATTATTCGGCCATGTCTGGTACAGGGAAGGAAGTCGTAAGTATCCAGCGAGTGTTACAAAAGTTGTGAGTGCACTGCACACGAGCTGTGCAAGGGTGGTACGGGTACCTTATGGCCGAGCCACTGGCTTACTGGACTATACAAGCTACACACTCGAGTGCACTGCTTGGCGAATTTCACACAAGAAAATGCCTTTAGAATATAGTAAAGTGGGTCGACAGTTTGAAATGATTGTTTGTAAGTGCTAATGTATTTTTAAATACTACAGCGACATTGGCAAGGCTTTGTGCTGCATATAAAAATGTGGGTCAGTAAATAAAGTTTAATAGAACTTATATAAAATAAGTATAACATTTTTCCCGTTTCTTGTTGGTAAGGCAAACTTTGAGGTGTAGACTGGTAGGACGCAGAAAGATTAGTTAGTTTAATTCTAGTGCACTTAGAAGCAAAATAGAATGAATCTACTCTAATCTCAAAATATAATGAATCTAATGAAATCTAATCTCAGCTGAGAAGAAAGCGGTTCAAGCTCCTCCTAATATTGAACCAATTCTAATAAATATAGATAAGACACTGGAGAAAGCCACATACTACTTTTTCATCATGTGGAAGAAACACTAAAGTCAAGGCTACTCCTCATTAATAAGTATTTACAATAAGTGCGAAAATGAGTGATTACGTAATAAACAAACTAGAACCCTTCCTAAGGCATCATCATTATACAACATTTCGAGTACCCAAAAGTTCGTAAAACTTTTTTCACACCAATCTATAAACTAAATTGTATGCAAATCAATCAAATGGCTTAGCGGATATGCTACCTACCTATATTTTAGGCTCAAAACTAAAATATGCAGAATGAACATTTACCGCCCCTCTGGCAATCGCGGAACTCTCATCTGCACATCCCCCGCACGCGGCGATAGTCGACGATTACGCGGAAAATTGAAAATCGCATGTCGATAACTTGTGCGCGTCTGTGTCATGCATACCATACTTGATAATACTGCACTGCATGCCTTAAGCATACATTCAAAAACCTACTTTAGCTCGTCCGTTTGACGCATACTCTACACGAAACCTCTGTGCACGCTTCTAGTGCGCATTCATAGTCTAATGTGCATTATTTATACATAATATTTTAATCAGTGCGTATAAGCACATGTGCTTGTATCGATTATATTTATTGATAAAATTGTATAACACTTTGTAGATATTGAATTTAGAGGTCACTTTCTTAAAACAGAACATAAAAATAACTTAAAATAGCGAAAATAGCGAGATCGCCTTATACAGAGTGTAAAAAGGTCTACACATCAAAACAAAAGACGTTACTTAAAAAATGTTGTTGGAAAACGATTTTTGGTATTAAAAAAACTGCAAATAGTAGCATGCAATAAAATGCGCGCAACATACCGCGTTTTTGTGCTGACGCTATTTTATGTAAAAAAAACTCAAGAAAATAAAAAATAAAAACTCTTGACTTTGACCTTCAATTACTATAAGGTTACATAACTATATGAAAAAAATATCCTGATCCTGAGCAGAATACGTAGCTCTCGGCAATATTTTTTTATTCCCTGTATATTATAGTATAAACACTCGGCAAACGTTTGAAGTTTTATATTAGGATTATGTTACTATGTAAATTAATGTTTACTCGTACATAATGAGTAGTATATAATTAAATAGCACCGTAGTATAGGCAGCCATAACTATCCTGTTTCCTAATATCTTGATATCGTTAGGTATTTCGTACTGTTTTCAAATTGTTGATTTAAAATTATGCTATGTATACTAATTGTGATTTTGCATATCTTCGTTATATGCCTGTATGTTAATTTAATCGACGATACTCTGTCCGTGTCTATAAATATGACGCTATCAGGTAAAAAAATATAATTCTTTCACTACCCCAAATAAATAAAAATAAAAACACTTCAATGTTTTAGCAACTATTATTTTAAATATCACAGAAGACAGCAAAATAAGCCATTTTCTGCCCATGATTTTACGATACATAGAAATTACATTCGTCTGAAAGTAGGTATAACTTTTTTCATCGTTTCTGTTGGGACAACAACTATTAGAAGTATAGGTAGGTACTTTATTAGCGATAAAGTAAATTGAATAGATATATTGCTGTTTTTATTACCATGTTTATAGAAAAGTATAACTACATATAGAAAGTTATAAAAGTTGTGATACGCTTCCCAATAAAAATAAAACTTTATGTGCCTATTAAATGGCAATGGCTTATTATATTACTTAGCTAAAACTAACTTCGGGAGGATATTACTTGTCTATTAGTAATAAAATTATAGAATTATGGAACACCCACGTTTCCTAGGGAACAAAAGGTTTAGCAAATGAAAATGCAGTAAAAATAAAAATTTATATAATGACCGCCCGCGTCGCGTCGTCGTAGTTCATTGGTCGTTATTTGTATACATTATATTTATTTATGACATACAAGCGGGCGCACACGGCTTCGTGCGCATGACTCATAAACAAAACTCATCACTGAATAAAAATGTATCCGTCCTACGGTTTTAGCCGCAAGTCCCGTGAACACGTCTTTGTCTTGAATTTGTTTAAAAATATCAATACAATGTATAAACTGAATTGCTTTTACTTGGTTATAAAGAAATAAACTCATCAGAAATACTAGGCACCATTTATATTTTTGGAACAAGAGATATTTTGAGTAAGGTATAATTATACATTCCCCGACTGAACCGTCTCACTTACGGTATAATATAAACATACGTCTTCAAGATTCCGCCCCGTCTATTTCATAGATGTGAAAATGTAAATTACTAACAATACAAAATTACTAACAGTACAATTTATTTGAACCTTATATAGGTACATATTTTATATTATAGACCTGCTTAAAAAAACAAAATTATTCCCATTTCCGGTTTTTGTTCCAGTACAGCTGAAATATTTTTAATTAGATAAAGCTTAAATGAAAATTTTGAAACAAATTGCGAATAATAAAAAAGAAACCAAAAAAAACATGCTTTTACAGCTTTTACGTTTCAGTAGGCAGATTCTAAAAAGGTTTGGAGTGTAATATTAGGGTATGAATATCCTCATATAGGTACGGAGCGCCCATCGACCGTAACGAACAGCATTGACGTCGGATGAAGGGTCTATCAGAGGGCGGCCTCGGGGCATTGGGTTACGGGCCTACGGAATAGCCATTAGAGCTCTATTAAAAAAGCGATTTGCTCTCTCTTGTGCCACTACAGAGCGGAGTTTACGACAGGGCTAAACGCAATAAACGGCGCCGAACGTTCACATCACAAAGGGTCAAGTGGACGCAACAATCAAACTAAACAAAGTGGAACACGTTGAGGAAACGGCGCTGCTGTCATGTTCACCGCCGTCCGAGTTTATAACTACTTTGACACGAGCTTTTGAATTATAATCGAGTTAAACATAGACTAATTCTATGCAATGAATGTAAATGCTGTTCAGTTTTTTATGTGACAGGACGCCTTATATTTTACAGGCTTATACTGTGTCCTGGTTTGAATAAGAGGGGGATATGAGACTTAACAAAGTCTCAGGGTTATAATAAATATATAGTTCTTTAATCAGGTAAAGTACACAGAAAATGAATCATACGGTTAAAAATAATAAATATAATATAAGTATTATTTAGTTCCATAAGTATCATTAAGAACTTGTGTTATGGATATTAAACAACGGATAAACGTACTTAAATACTTTTTTTTTGTAAAAACATACTTAATATACATAGAAAAACAAGTAATTATAGATATAATTTTTCATATTTTTTTTTTTAAATGAGTAAAAATTTGTGCAGCACAGTGTTACTGATTACTGCTTATTTAAGCAAGAAACCACATACTCCACTTATTAAAAGATCGTATCAATGGATCAAATAAAATATGTGTCAACACTAACATTAAACTAACTAAGGTTATGATCTAAAAACCTATTATAACATAAATTGAGACCTATGAGCTTAATTTTAATGTACAAGACGATTTACGATGCATTCCGGCTTCTTATATTACTTTCTCCCAAAACCAGTCGCATAAGCTATCATTAAGAAGCACCAAACATTTTAAAAGTTACAGCTTTCCATATATAATGCTAGACAGTGATATCACTCTTGAAGCGTACGCGAAGCACAATCTCCCAGAACGTAGTCACAAAACGGTCAAGGGCTTAGCATAAAAAATAACGATAATGGCGAAAACATTTAGCTGAGCTCACCTAGACGAATTTGCAGTATGAAACTTGGCATGCACTTGCGGGCTTGCTTTCGGCTAGCTATATTAAAGGAAACTGTGTCAAACGGAGTTAATGTAAAGTAATTAAGTCGTTTTGACACAAACGAGCATTAATGGACAACTAGGCGATAAGATAGGGGCGGTGCCATGCTGTTCTAATGGTACTACTAACTGTTGCCACAGCTACTTGCAGACGTTTCTAGATAGTGACGCCAGGTGCGATGTTTGATGTCTGCCTGATTTAAATACATTTAATATAGAGTTACTATGTAATGAAACAAAGAGGAAAGTGTATAAACTTACATACCTTTCACGTTAACATGGTAAAATCGTATTCCGGTAAATAAAGCTTTTGGTAGACTTTTGTGCGAACCCTAAGGTAATCGAAGTACATTTTTTATTTACTTTATAAGGCTCTTTGCTGTTGTAGGCACCGATGTAGGCACCGACTAAACGGGAAATTCTAAACATAAAAAAATGTACGAAGTCTATTAGAATACATACTAATTTAACAAGTTGTAGCCATACCATTTGAACGCAATAATTGGCGAGTGTTCAGCTACTTCTAAGACCAACATTGTACAACCGTCTCAATGAGTCGAATGCGGGTCAGTTAAAATGATCTTAGAGGAATTGATTGATGACGAATTGGATTGGCGTAACCAATGATAATTATTTACGCTTCAATTTACTTCAAACCGTTTTTAACCCGTGACCACAAATTACTATAAAGTATTCGATATATAGTTTATATACAAACCGCGATGTAAATCCCTAAAATATGTTTTCATTTTATAAAGAATTAAACAGTAAATTAAAAAAATAACATAACTAACCCAAGCAATCCTGTTAATCTACACATTTTATTATAAGCTATCTGTTTATTGGTAGATTGGTGGAAGTTAATATTAAAATACAATAATGTAAGGAACCAATTATGTGTTATTATCAATTATGGTAAAGTTTTTGAAGTTATAAATAAATTTCTCGCATTTTTCGGTTTTCTAATTACTTAGAAGATAATAAGGTACCTTGTTTCAAAGATTTTTCTCTGTAGGTATCTCTAAAAATAAGCATCATAAAATTAAATATTTCGGTATAAAATAACGGTATTTCATCCGTTGTAAACTGTTCCGAAATTAAATATTCAGGCTTCAAACAGATAATTATGATGTGTTCTCTTTTGTTACAACTAACAGAGATCGCTTCTTTCTTTCTTTGTTGTAACGTACAAACATTATCTCACGCCCATTTATGTTATTTTTGGTGGGCTGGCTGAAACTATTTTAAATGTTTGAAGAAAAACTCACCCTTAAGCACAGAGATCTTTGGAAAAAACGTGTGATTTCACATAACTATTAAATCCCACGTTTAGGAACATAATTAAATTATTGTAGTTAAGAGCATAACGAAGCATTTATTCTACTTAAGTAAGTTTCCAGCTTATAAGCTTCCTTCACAACGGTTAATCTCCTTCGTGATAAATTATGAACTGTTTTCTAGGACAAGATTTATTATCAGCAAAAGCAATTTTTTGCCAAGCAATTTTTATAAATATAGGTTTATTATTGTATTATATTTACGCTAACACTTTTTACGGTTGTCAATCGTGATCGACAATATACAATAAATTGTCTCTTCTCATGACCGCACTCGGTCATTTTTTAAAAGTTTACCTTAGAAATAATGGTAATATAGTTACAAAACTTATGATATGATTAACAACAATGGCGACAATAAAATATTCAAAATTAGTAAAAAAAAATGTTGTGTTACTACAAGAAAAACTGTCTCATAGTCATTACAAGAGTAAAATTGTAATATAAATAAATAAAAAAAGCGCGGCTTGTGAAATAATTGAAAAGAAATAGCTCTTGACGGGATTAAGAAACAAAAAAATCATATTTCAAATAATCAACAGAGTTTTAGTTTAATGAATAATGTATAACTCATAGAAATCTTAATTATATATTGAGATTCGTATGGTAACATTATATTAAAATACGTTTGACCGGCACTGTGTTGAGTATTTAACTACTTCTAATTGTATTTTTTTAATTGTCAACGATTCCGCCCTGCGTGACCTCTGGCGTGACCCACACGAAACATTCGAATTTTTATTGAAATGTGTCCTTACATTAAATCGTTATTATACAGAAACACAAAATGTAAAACGGTGCAAAACATGTGCAAAGGTGAACAGTTTTTAAGATGCCGCCTATCACTTAACGAAAATTTTAAAAAAAGAAAGGGGATTGAACTTACTTTAAATAATACATTTAAAACTAAATCTGTATATTACGCTTTTACGCCTGAAGCACTGCGCCTATTTATAATTACTATTACTAAGCAGATAACTTAAATCTCGAAGCAGATAAAAGCCCCATATCAAAATAAGTGGCTTTTTCTTAAAAATAAGACGCGGTAACTTTTTTCATGTGTTTTTTAAATTTTATTTACCGAAATTTCTTACAACATTTTTTATTCTAATTAGGTCCACACAAATAAACGTCACAGGGCTTATCTGTGTGACAGAGGTCGGTAATTTACATATTTGTTATTTCGTTTCTGTGATTACTTACAATGCTACATCCATTTCATCTCCTTTGGTAATTCATGTAGATTTCTATGTACTTAATCTTTTAAGTGCCGTGGGGTACCGGCTTATAATAGTGACCCCCCCTCTCTTTACACGGGGAGTCGTAAGAGTCGACGAAGATAAATCCTACCAAATGATGGGCAGCAGCGTAATCCTGCGTACTGGCTTCAACTGGGATCGCCAACCCGCCTGCCCAGCTTGGTGATTATAAGTAAATTCTACCATCAGAATGTAAACTATAGGGGAGGCCAATGTTCAGCAGTAGACTTTATAAGGCTGATATGATGAATCTTATAAGTTAAAGCATACCATCTGGGTATGCACAAGAGGAGGTTTACATGAGGAGTATACCTACCAATATTAGTAAATGGCCATATCCTAATATTGCACAACGCAATTGAACAAAAGTTTACAGGGTGTAAAAAGTCCGCACCTCTATAATAAATATGTGTTGTAGCCCACCCACGCTGACGCGCTTGTAAAAAGAAAATATAAAAAATGACGATTTAACTTGGTTTTAGTCAAAAGTCTTGACAAAAAAATGTATGACTTTGACGTTTAAAAACTTTAAAGGTTTAAAAACTGCTAGGCAGAATATGTGGCTTTCGGCTTTGATCTGGGTCTTTTCACAACCCATATAGTTCAATTAGCGATCTTCATCTTCAAATATTCTAAAAAAACAACAACTCTGCAAAGTTTCACAACATTGTTTACATTTACCTTTTTCATTTACTTATCGGTATTTATTCTATAGAATTTAGAATCCTCAAATTTAATTCAAAGCTGCTAATATCATTGAGATCGTTTTATAAAGATGAACCTTACGGGGCGAATTGTAGTTTCAAGTAATTAGCTAATTACGCTTAAAGTCCTATTGTATTGTTCAACTACGCTCGATTTAAAGCCGAAGAAAAGCTCTTGCTTTAAGGAGCTAAGTCAACTATGAGGATTATAAATTACGGAATGTAGCTAGTTAAAGGAATCACTATTGACTTAACTAGAGCTATTTGTCATTTGTAAGCATGCGTACTACTAAAATCTCACTGATATTACCTAAAACTTATCTGTGAAAAATCACTAGAAGAAAATAATACCATTTCGTTCCTTAATGTTGATTACGTTGGTTGAAAATTATATTACCAAGCAATTTTCTATTGCAAAGAAACTACATTTCTTGAAACTTAATAAAACTGTGAGGAAGAGTTTTTAGTTCGCAGTACTATCTATAGTTGAGAGCAAAAAGTAATAGGGCTAAGTTGTTTACTAAGCACGGGCGCTAAGTCGCCGAGTAGGAGTGCAGTCACACCAAACTTCTTTAATGGTTACGCTGTCATTAGCAGGGAAGCGATTCGCGCTTCACTAACTTTGTCATAAACTTATCATTATGCGATATTACAGCTACAATGATGTGAAAATGGGAACATCCGCAACTACCTAGAAATGTAGCTATGGATACATTGTTAGTTTTATTTTAATTAATATCAAGGCGAAGGAGCCATATTACGCCAAATAAGAAGAAAGCAATAAACACTGCGCTGCGTTTGTCACTTCAAGACTACAGTTGTTAATCCTCACTTGATTTATCAGTTTATAGACTATAGAAATGGAATATTTGGCGGCTAAAAAAAGAATCTTTGCCAGAAAAAGAACTAACACCTATTGAAAGTTTTTGATTTTACTCATCTTAGTAAGAATTTTCTGAGTAATTTAATCTAAGACATTTTATACTTTTTTAGTTCATACTTTACTTGCGGCTTTGGAAATGTGTTTTCACAAAGTCGACCTATTGGACGATCGATATGTCGCCAAGGTCATTATTTTTCCAATCCCCCCCCGTCCCTCCTCTGAAGTCGTGGGTGCGATTCATGGATAAATATTTGTTTTAGAATGCAAATACTGTGGGCAAGCAAACATATTACGTGTTCATCCGGGCAGAGGTCGATAAAAGTCACACAAAATTTCACACCAAATCACCACATAAGTGCCACACTAAACACATAAATAACCTAATTATAGCTGGGTATAAAATTAAACATTTCCCGTCCTCGGTAATCATTTGATAAAGTGGCAAAATTTACGAGTTCCTGACGACATCTATATGACCCAGCTCTTCCTGAAGGAATCATAAAATGGCAGTTCCTCGTTCACCCGTCTCAGCCACTTATGAGATCGGGTTGCCCTGCGAGCCGTTTCGTAAATTAAATGCAATTACCCTGTTAAGAGTACTTTATGTAAGTCCTTTCGCAGGGTTGTGAGAATGTTGAACCAAACTTGAATCTCTCATATTAAGTTTCATATAAAAGGTAGGGAAAGTTTCAGGTAAAAATAAGTTTGCAAGTAAACTAATTTCATGACTCGTCAAACATTTCATAAACAAGCTGCGTCGACTGTAGTTGAGACTTAGGGAGAGGAAGCCGATTTTTGTACAGACGTATCGCGGCTCGCTCGAAATTCAAGAAAAAATAAGTATTGACACGTCCCAAACGTTGATAACAGGTGGCGATGTTAAGGAAACGACAGACGGTCTAAAAATGTATTTTATTCGGCACCCATACAATATTTATATTGTAAATTGGCGAGTAACTTGAGCTTCCATCTGTAGTTGCCTTGATTCTGAAGTCGTCTTGATTTTCAAAAGTAAAAACTTTATTTTAATTGTTTATATTTATTTACTAACTTAACAACAAATCGACAACAAATATGAGGTTATAGAGGTCAGTATACCCGCATCGCATGGGTTCGATTTCCACACGGGACAAACATTTATGTGATCCAATACAAATGTTTGTCTTGTTCTGGGTGTCCTGTGTATGTTTATTAGTTGTCTAGTACCCATATTACAAGTTCTACTTAGTTTGGGGCTAGACGCTGAGAGATTCACAGGAACTATTTTATACCTCAATATTAATTTATTCAATTTAAAGTCGAAAGCCTTCGATAATAAGATCCATACTATAGTTATATGACAACAAGATAGGGACTCTATTATAATGCTTTAGGAAGCGTGATCATAAGCGCCAGGCGGAGAGTGCGCCAGGATGGTAATATCCGTTTAATGGGAAGTGTTTTCATTTATTAAACTGGAACAGTCTACCTATACAAAGCTAAGTTCATGACTTGCGCATAGGGTTGGCTTCCACATAATTTACGCTAAAAGTATTATGCCTTGTCGTTGGTGAGATGGCGAGCGACAGTCGGGAGATATGATTTCAATAGTGTCTGGGAATTTTTAGGTAGGAAGAGGCATATTGTACGCCCATATTTGGTCACACGTCAAAGGTGGCGAGCCTATTGCCGCTAACTGGAAACTTTTATGTCTGCCAGAGCCTCCGTCTCAGAGTACGTTGATTGGCAGGTGCACCACTTACAGGTGAGGTTGACTTGGGCTCCTCAGATCTTGATAGGACTCTATGCACTTTTATTTTTTATGATAATCTAAATTATAATGTTTATATTCAAGCTTGTACATATAGGTCAAAACATTGTATATCATTGCAAGAATGCAATAGAAATTCCGCGTGTATTTAGAAGTATCTATTATATAAAAAAATAAAACTTCATAAACAAAGACTAAAGCGCTTACGAACGTAATAAATGTCGGAAACATCGGCAACAGTCTGTTGACACGAAAGATTATAACGACATTTTTCTGTCAGAGTTTGCACGGGACACCATGTGTAATCCACACTTTCTTCTGCCCTGTTCACCACCCCATTCGCCGGGTAGGCGGTACATCAATTCGTCCGCATATTAGCTGTCACCGGGAGCGAGCGATCGCCTCGCCTGCCCCACCCTCGGAAAAACATACAAAACAAACAAGACTCCATAATAGTCGCCGACGACGGTGCCTCCAAACAATATCGGGAATTGAGGAGAAAATTTAAACAAAAAGGACAAGGTAAATTTTCATTGCATAATATACAAAAGATACAATCCATCATTGCTCGTTATCAGCTTTAATATTTACGCAAGCACTAAGCCTGGTGTGAAAACAAACTACCTATATTTTCCAATTATAATTTCCCAAACAACACATTACGGTAATTTTAGTAATTAATTACTTAAAACGGAAACCACAGGTCGATGCTGAACAATGGACTCCAAACACAATTCCAGCGAAAACGGGCGCTCTCAACTGAAGGGTCCTTCATTCAATAATGGCTGGTTGCGCTAACTCTTTATTCTGCCAAATTAGCTTTGAGTACATTTGTCAACAGATTCAATAAATTGAAAGCCAGGGGGGTTGTGACAATAGGTAATAGTGTTTCAGTACAAACAAAACCTTTTAAAATACCACTTCTTATTGGAAAGAAAAGTCGAAAGCGGTTCGGCCTCTTATTTGTGACGTTACTCATACAGTTTGTAAGTAAAGTTCTCAAGTAGAAACCACTTTCGGTAAAAGGAGGTGGCGAACCCTTTATTGAACAATGTGTCGGAGCTTCTTTGCTATGACTTGACGAAAATTTTCCTAAGAATAGGCGCTTGGGTCTCCACGCCTCTTTGTTGGGATATTACAAAATAAGTCTGATGTTCACAATCATGTTCGCATAACAAGTAACCTTTCTGTGATAAATAAAAGCAATTGCCTACATAATATGACAAATCCTTTTCGCTGGCGATAATTCGAAGGTTTAGAATTTCTTACTTTTTGAAATTCAATATGTTAATCTGCCGTTACTTAAGTGTGGTATCTGTATAAGTCGTAGA
Organism: Musotima nitidalis; assembly: GCA_949126915.1. Classification (NCBI taxonomy): domain Eukaryota; kingdom Metazoa; phylum Arthropoda; class Insecta; order Lepidoptera; family Crambidae; genus Musotima; species Musotima nitidalis. The sequence continues at coordinate 6,751,408 of OX421419.1, forward strand.
TATGAAACCAAAACTAAACGAAAATTGCTTTATTTTAATTTGGTCAAGACAACTTAAAAACTAACGCGTCCATTCACTACATGCAGAAGTTTTATTGGAGATCGACCATCTACACACTGGAAGCTCAACTTTACAATCTTCTTTGAAAAAAAATCAGTAAACTTGTAAGACTAATATCAAATTATACAAACGGAATAAATACATTATAGACGACCGTGACGTGTATGTATCATTTGTCGACGGAACTAAAGTAAAAAATGTCGCATAGGTAAATATACGTTATTCATATAAGCGTATCCTGCCGTCAAGAGATGTACCACGTAGTGACAATAATATCAATACTTTTCTGGTCTGTTTACTAAAACACGCCGTCAGGTATGTCTTGACAATAAAAATTAACGCCTCCTAGTACAGAAAGGAACAATGGCGGCATTTTAGCCGTAAGCAAAGGCTGCCTTCTGTTATAGTGGTTCGAGTGCTTGTTGTGAAACCGGAAGGCTATGGGCTTACATCCAGGCTAGTTGCTGATAGGTGTTTGGTACACCCGACTGCATAACAATCTGCCATATGGGTTTACAAACAAATAAAGAAAGCGCGTCTTTTAGTTGGCAGTATAACCTAACCATATGGAGCCGGAAGTAAGGCAGCACATTGAGTAGGCACTTTAGAATGAAATAGATCATGGTTTCTATTTACCATTAGGTTAGGATGACGACCGATATGGCGTGGTGGCGAGTATACCCGCACTCCACTCCTGAGGTTGTGGGTTCGATTCCCACACAGGACAAATATTTGTGTGTATAAATATGAATATTTGTTCTGGTCTGGGTGTTTTCTTATGTATATTAAGTATGTATTTATAAAAAAAAAGTATTTATGTATGTTTATCCGTTATTAAGTATCCATAACACAAGTTCTTAATGATACTTATCTTGGAACTAAATAATTGGTGTAAATGTCGGAAATATTTATTTATTTATTAATTATTTATTTTAGGTGAGCTATGTACATTGTACATGTCCCTATCTGCTGTACTGTATTAACAGTAAGATGTCTTGGACGCAAACTTTATTGAGTGAGGTAGAGCTGTCTTTTTATTTTATTATATTATATACAAAACAGATTTACAGCTAATTCATTACTATATGAATGAATTCAATACATGTATACATGTGGGCTGTATCTTCACAAATTTGTATAATCAACATGATAAAACAAGAGCAAGTCGTAAATCTATAAAATAAACCAAAATAAACCATTTGTGTCTACCGATATAATATACGACTGTATTATAGTCTACTACCTATACCTACTATCAGCACTGTAAGCAAAGAAATGGCACTCATACGTCGCGTGCATCTTATCTTATGCGGCGTCATGAGTGTGTGCGCTCGTCACTGTGGTTATTCCAAGGTATGGAGTGTTCTCATTTTCGGACCACATCTACCTGGCAAGAAGTGGTCACATTAAAATAGACGTACCTTATTCGATTGGCGACAAGTAGCTCGGCGATGTCTCGCCCCAACCTGGAGAATGCCGACTCGACGATGACGAGCACTTTGGCGTCGCTGCGCAGTCGTGCATCGGACCGGTGGTCGCGAGCTGTCTGCTTCTGCGACGCCAGTAGCGAGCATTGCGACAGCGGACGTGGTACGCGGTCTCGCCAAACCAAGCTAAGCAAAACAGTCAAATATTAAAAATAAGTTACAGCGTGTAAGAGACATCTTGCGAAGTAAAGTCAAAAATTTACGAAACCGGACTAGGCCAGATAACGCCTAGATGATGATGATGAAGAAGAGACACTGTCTTATTCTCAATTTTAGAGATGTTTCGCGAATACATATATCGTTTTTTTATATGAATATAAAAAATATAACCAGAACTTTTACTTTTTTCTGCCGATTTGCAAAATTAGTTTTTGTATACGCAATGTCTCAATACGGCATTTCTACTTGTATTATATTGGGCCATAATTTTAATCAATATTTATAAAAATGACACTAATAAGGGGGTTTGGGCGAGCTGTACTTGCTTACTAAAATAAAAATTAAGAGAAGGATTTTGTTCTGTCAGTTACAAGTAATTCTACTTGTAACTAAAATTGTGGTACGGGGGTTTCGCAGGAGACGACTCTGTTTGGCGGTACAAAGGTCAACTGTCTCAAACTCAAAAACAATTTATTCATAATAGGCTTCATTTCGAAGTTTAGTCAGTTCAGTTCCTAGGGTTGGAAATTGTAAGGGAAAGAATCACGTAACTCGGCAACTACTTTCTTTCATTACATTTAATATGATACCTAAGTTAAGGTTCTGACAAAAACCGTAACTAATGAAATAGCAATGATGAGGAAATCTTTCGACCACGAAAGAGATATCTATTTAAAATGTATCAATCATAAGTTTGGACATGAGTAATGACAATGTTTAAAAGTAAAAGCAACAGCTGCACAAATTCAGAAGTAACAGTTGGAATCGGTGGAAGGGAAAAGCAATATACTACCTACACTATGTATGTGTAAACAAAATTAAGCATTTTAATGTTACGCCTCAAATGCTGTGATATTAAAGTAAGCGACATGGTTAGAGTGTATATATTAAATAAAGTTACTTCAGTAATTTAGAAAAGCAGGACTGAAGAAAATCAATCACAGCCTGCCAAAGTTAAGGTTGCGTTCCAAGTTAAAGCCACATCAAAGCGCCATTAGCGTTTATCTCTATACCATAAAATAAATAGAGGTAGAATTTGCGGAATATTTATCCATAGGCAGCTGGGGCACTTGGTCGGGGCTTGCGGCCTCTTTGCTTTAATGAAAGCCACGCCTTTGCCAGATGATTCGAAACTTCAATGAAAAGAGGACAGCCGAGGCAAATAGTTTCGGTCTCGATAGACTCTTCACAGTTTAATGTTAGCTAGACTAACAGACTTCCAAAAGGATAATTGTCAGGTTGTGAAACGGCGAATAAGTTAAGATGATCATAAACAATACGCATTAAATCAACGAGTTCAGTGAACGTTCGCGAAACAGCTTCCATTAATTAGGTCGAGCACAAGTTTTGCTATAAATTCAACTGAGTCGGCAAAACTTGCCGCCCAAGCCGCACATCCCACCCCTGTAATTTTAAGCCGATAAAATAAAATATTATCGTTCTAGTTTCAAGACATCCGCCCTCATTACATAAAATCACGTTATAAATTACTTTGAAATATTCGCCTCCTCCCGTCCTAATTTCGACGTGAAAAGCTGGTAAACAAAGAGGTACAAGGACAGACCGTTCGGAGTGGAACGTTTTAAACTTTCTGGCAATGCAATTAAATTCAATTAAATGTTAATCTGAAGGCTGAATTCATGATTACATATACATACAGTTTTTTAGGCTAAATTGTCAGAAAAGTATTCATTGAATATAAACTTTCCATCTTATGATTGCTAAGTCACTCGCATTTCCTTCTAAACGAGCGAGAACTTTCTTTGCGAACATTCCCTGCAGCATGTAAAGACAAAGGGAGGGAGATAAGGCCGAGTTTATACAACATTTCACGGAACTTCCATCTGATATACACATATTGCAGTTAAATAACTTTTACTGACTTCTTACTTGTAGGTTTAAATTATACGTTCCGGGTCTACGTTAACAGAGTATTAATCGTTATCTACCTCCTTCCTCTTCAATTGTGGTATTTGTTTAAACTATGTAACAAATAAAGATTTGAATGAACAAAGAATTGATATATTTTTATGTAATTAATGAATTAATTACATTGCAATGGAATGTAAACAGTATTGTTCTATAATGTGCAGGCAACGGGCAAATTCTGATTATTTTATAGCGTTATTGCGTCCACATAATAATAATATGACCTTAAAAAGCAGCTCAAAATCGATAGACATGAGAATTTATTTATTATTTATTAATTTGTCGTTCGGATTTTTACTACTGCTAAATTACATAGATCTGTTAAACTATAAAATGGTATTACTAACAGTGAAGGCATGAAATTCCAGAATAGCATTGGACCGGTAAATGCGTCCTGTAGAGTTCTGCATCATTGACTAGACAAGGGAGATACGATAGGGAGATTCCTGAAGCATTTAACACCTTTAGGCAGTGCTAAGTCGCTTGATGGTCAGGGTCACAGGGAATAATGTAAAGCAATATATAATTTTATAGAGACATTATGAGACTTGTTTAATTTAATTTAGTTGATCTAATTAAATGTTCACAAGTACGAAAATCACATAACAAAGTTATTTCAAAACCTTCAACTGATTTTCTTGATTGAAAACAAACGCATAAATATTAAAGTGGTGGTATTGGCATAAATATTTTTCCCATCGCAAATTTGATAGTCTGTCTGCCTAGTCAGGGCTGTTAAATGACCTATAAAACAGAGAGATATCGAATATTAATCATCAGTGAGAGAGAATTGGGCAACATTATTTTATGATAAGCCGCAATAAACATTGAGCGCTAATCCCAGAACAAAGCTTGGACTTAAATCACTAACAGCTTTAATTTTAACGTATTATACAAACAACTAAAGCTAATTTAGGTAATTAATATCAAACAACGGTATATTATGTAAGAGTTCTTTTTGAAAATAAATCTTAGCAATATGTTTTGAAAAAAATACCAGATTTCTGACTTTAATAAGGTTGCATAATTATGGTAAAAAAATATAGTTTTATATACTTTTTATTGTTTTTCTTCGTACGAGGCTATCGTTTACATGTATTGCTGTCACGGCAAATTGTTATAATATTAGGTCGGGGAAAAAGTCTTTTCGCATAACGTAGGTATAAACTTATTATAAAATTTTTTTGACTGTACTATTTGTGTCTGGCTGGTTTTGGTAACATTAAAAAGGTTCCATTATAAAGAAAAGAAAAAAATAAAAAAAAGTTGTTTCCCGCTATTTTTCATTTGTTTTTCTCTCCGTAAAAATGAGTGAATCTAATGAAGAAATTCGATACATTTTAAAATTTTATTATAAAAAAGGCAAAAATGCAACTCAAGCAGTGAAAAAAATTTGTGATGTTTATGGACCTGATGCAGTGTCAGTAAGAGTAGCACAAATTTGGTTCAAACGTTTTCAGTCCGGAAATTTTGATGTTAAAGATGCACCTCGCTCTGGTCGCCCTGTTACGAATAAAATGGACGCCATTTTTGAAAGAGTGGAGCAAGATCGGCATATTAGTAGTTACGATGTAGCTGAAGAACTGGGAATTGACCACAAAACAGTTTTGACCCATTTGATGAAAGCTGGTTATACAAAAAAGCTCGATATTTGGGTGCCACACGAGCTCACTCAAAGAAACTTAATGAACCGTGTACTCATTTGCGATTCATTATTGAGACGTAATGAAACCGAGCCGTTTTTGAAGAGATTGATAACTGGCGATGAAAAGTGGATCACGTACGACAAGAACGTGCGAAAAAGGTCGTGGTTGAAAGTTGGCCAGGCTTCACAGACTGTGGCCAAACCTGGCCTAACACGAAATAAGGTGATGCTGTGTGTATGGTGGGATTGGAAGGGCATTGTTTATTATGAGCTTTTGCCGCCCGGCAAAACCATCGATTCTGATCTTTACTGCCAGCAACTGATGAGATTAAAGGAAGCAGTCGAGAGAAAACGGCCGGAATTGATCAACAGGAAGGGTGTGGTCTTTCATCACGATAACGCTAGACCACACACATCTTTAGCCACTCAGCAAAAATTAAGAGAGTTCGACTGGGAGGTCCTAGTGCATCCACCATATAGCCCTGACCTTGCGCCTTCAGATTTTCACCTGTTTCGGTCTCTGCAGAATTCTTTAGGTTCTGTAAGGTTGACCTCAAGAGAGGACTGCCAAAACTATTTGTCCCGTTTTTTTGATCAGAAGTCCCAAAGTTTCTACAGTAACGGGATAATGTTTCTGCCCACAAAATGGCAGAAAGTTATTCAACAAAACGGTACATATATATTGTAAATAAATGTAAATAAACTTTGAAAAAAATGTTTTGACTTTTCATACAAAAATACGAAAAGACTTTTTCCCCAACCTATTATAATACACGTAGATGGTAGGTATAACAGAATCAAATAAATAGTTAATGTAACACGGTGGACCCCCAAATTTACTATGACCAGCAGATCCCGAGCACTTACCGTGTGTACGTAAGATGTACGCTTATTATACATACATAATATCACGCCTGTTTCCCCGAAGGGGTAGGCAGAGGCATACTATACGCCCACACTTTGCCATTTTTATTGTTGGTCCCACGTAATAGGTGGCGAGCCTATTGCCGCTTTCCGGGCACTTTTATGTTGGCAAGAGCCTCGTCCGTTGATCGGCAGGTGCACCACTTGCAGGTGAGGTTGGCTTGGACTACTAAAATCTTGGTAGTAGCCATATACCCGCTTATTATAAGTATATTTAAATCGATTTAAAGCAATATAAGCTCTTTAATATTGCTATAAGTCGCATTTATTTCTTAAGGCTCACTTCACGAACGCTGGCAATAAATTTAACAATATAACTTGTATGGTTCGTGGCACGAGGGCCTGCTTTTACAAATGTTCACAAACTTCGGTGAACACTTCTCATCGAAATAGCGTATGCTTGATTGCAATTCTATTGGTATACAAAAATAAATAACTAACCTCGTAAACGGCACGGTGACGTAATATGTATAGAAGAATATCGTGAGGACGGATAGCAACATGATGCCAGCGACGCACTTCCTCACGTTGACGTGGCTAGCCAGCCAGTAGCAGCATCGCGGCGCTGACGACTTGTGCGTGTGACTGTACTCGCCGCACTCCAGCAACGGAGTGCGACTACCCCGACTCTCGACGGCCATGCTTAACATCTAAACACCACTATATTTACACAGAAGTAACACTTAGGCCTCTAGAAAATATCACTGTACAAAGTTTCTATCTGGGCACCCTAACGGCTGCGTTTGTCCTTGGCCGTGACGTTTTCTGTCGCCACTTTCCGTGTTTCCACATTTCATAGTGCTGGTGGATGGGAAGGCGCCACTGCGCGGGGTGGCTGGGTGCGCGGGCGCCGGGGGTGACGGCCATCGCGAGCTAGGCGCCGTTCACGGTTCAGAGTGGCCGCCGACGCATATTGGCGGGTTGTGCTCATCACGGCGACGTCGTGTGCTCCCTTTTCCAGAGCTCACGACATTCGTCTGTGGGACGAATGAACGCCTTCAGTTTTCCGGTACATCAGTATTATCTGTAACAAAAAAAACAATACTAAACAATGCGGAAACTTCACAGATTTGTAGTGAATGTTTTGAGAATAGTAAAACAAAAAGAATAACATTTATCATAGGCACACTCATACCCGCAAAATGTACAGTGTTTCTGGGACGAGAATAGTACGGTCGACCGCTTCTACAAATCCGGCCTTCACGTTATTTGAATGAAGGCTTATACTAAAACACTTCTTTGCGACGCTGAAACAAATCCATTCACCCGTGAAATTGGGAAAGCGATCCTCAAAATTCTGAATTTAATTTGATCAAAAAGTTAAGCAATGAATACCGATTCCTGTGAGCATTGAAATAATATTTTATACTTGAACTTTTTCGTTTGCTAAGAGTTTTAAAATCCTTTGTACAAAATAAATCAGCCGTAGATTATACATGAAATTGTTAATATGGTTTTTTCAATACACGCAATTATTACACATCTACCTATATTAATATTATGACGATTATAGGCCAGGTTTGTATTTTTGTATGCACATTTGTTGCAAATAAACTCAAAAACTACTGAACAGATTTCTATAACTCTTCCTCCGTTGAAATGCTACACCATCCCTGAGCAACGCAAGATTTAAAACAGCTACTCCAAAGCATTTATTATTATTATTTATTATTAGTTAGGGTTAAATTATCGCTGTTATTCTGCAATAAGTTTAAATTAATAGATTACTATAAGACATAAAGTTAGCATAACTGGTTCAGGAATTAATGTAATGGCAGTAGATATATGAACCAGTTAATTAACACAGGGGTATAGCGCAAAACCTTGTTGAACAATTAATCATTGAGTACATTTATATTTAAATCCTTTCAAAGACGAAAATGCATTTGCAATTCTGGCCGACGGCATATTAATTCAAGTCCTAGAAACAATATTATATCTACACGTATATAGAAATGGCAGAATGGGAGAAAATAAATAACTATTATTAAAATTTTGGAAACAGCGAGAAAGGACTAACAGCATCTCTCTCTCACATTCTGGTATTGCTTCTTCCAAGACTTATGCGGGGGAAAATGTAGGTATTTCAGTTCAAAAAGAAGAATAATAAATAACTATGCTACCTCATCTATGTTTAATTTAAATATTAGTTTTAGTCTCTTAGTATTTTAAACTAACAATAAATGCATATGAAATAATAAAGACGTTATAACACTAAAATATGGGGCGTATGGGTTTCCTAACAAGATCTGAGGACCCTAAGCCAACCTCACCTGCAAGAGGTGCACCTGCCTATCAACGGACGAGGCTCTGGCCAACATAAAAGTTCCCTATAAGCGGCAATAGGCTCGCCACCTATTACGTTTGACCAAAATATAGCGGAATATGGACGTATAAGATGCTTCTGCCGACTCTTTCTGAGAAACAGGTGTGAATGTACGTATATATTAGGTCGGGGAAAAAGTCTTTTCGCATAACGTAGGTATAAACTTATTATAAAATTTTTTTGACTGTACTATTTGTGTCTGGCTGGTTTTGGTAACATTAAAAAGGTTCCATTATAAAGAAAAGAAAAAAATAAAAAAAAGTTATTTCCCGCTATTTTTCATTTGTTTTTCATTTCTAATGAAGAAATTCGATACATTTTAAAATTTTATTATAAAAAAGGCAAAAATGCAACTCAAGCAGTGAAAAAAATTTGTGATGTTTATGGACCTGATGCAGTGTCAGTAAGAGTAGCACAAATTTGGTTCAAACGTTTTCAGACCGGAAATTTTGATGTTAAAGATGCACCTCGCTCTGGTCGCCCTGTTACGAATAAAATGGACGCCATTTTTGAAAGAGTGGAGCAAGATCGGCATATTAGTAGTTACGATGTAGCTGAAGAACTGGGAATTGACCACAAAACAGTTTTGACCCATTTGAAGAAAGCTGGTTATACAAAAAAGCTCGATATTTGAGTGCCACACGAGCTCACTCAAAGAAACTTAATGAACCGTGTACTCATTTGCGATTCATTATTGAGACGTAATGAAACCGAGCCGTTTTTGAAGAGATTGATAACTGGCGATGAAAAGTGGATCACGTACGACAAGAACGTGCGAAAAAGGTCGTGGTCGAAAGTTGGCCAGGCTTCACAGACTGTGGCCAAACCTGGCCTAACACGAAATAAGGTGATGCTGTGTGTATGGTGGGATTGGAAGGGCATTGTTTATTATGAGCTTTTACCGCCCGGCAAAACCATCGATTCTGATCTTTACTGCCAGCAACTGATGAGATTAAAGGAAGCAGTCGAGAGAAAACGGCCGGAATTGATCAACAGGAAGGGTGTGGTCTTTCATCACGATAACGCTAGACCACACACATCTTTGGCCACTCAGCAAAAATTAAGAGAGTTCGACTGGGAGGTCCTAGTGCATCCACCATATAGCCCTGACCTTGCGCCTTCAGATTTTCACCTGTTTTGCTCTCTGCAGAATTCTTTAGGTTCTGTAAGGTTGACCTCAAGAGAGGACTGCCAAAACTATTTGTCCCGTTTTTTTGATCAGAAGTCCCAAAGTTTCTACAGTAACGGGATAATGTCTCTGCCCACAAAATGGCAGAAAGTTATTCAACAAAACGGTACATATATATTGTAAATAAATGTAAATAAACTTTGAAAAAAATGTCTTGACTTTTCATACAAAAATACGAAAAGACTTTTTCCCCAACCTATTATGTATGTAATACTAATCTGTTAACATGCAGAAACTTCACAAACTTAAAATTTTAGTAATTATACGGTCCCCGTCTAATTTTGAAACACAATTGTGTAAGAGCTAATGTTGCAGCATTCGGTATATTTACGTAGAAAAACAACTATTTTCCGTCTAAAAGAGAGGTTTCAAAAGCTCGTTCCAAAGCCGCGACGAAGAAGGAACGCGCGCGGAATTCGTGATAGAGCGACCCTTTGAATATTAACAAGCAGATGACCCACCCGTAGCCCCGCCACGGATCCACCAACCAGCCGGAAGGTTAATTCAAATTGCCCACTACGCCCACTGGTGCTTACTTAATATCCAATATAGAGTTGTCAATTTAATTTAGTAATAACTTGTAATTACAATGGCAACCCAAGACACAATTACAGGCATGGTTATAATTATCAATTCATATTAACATTGTATGGGTGAGATAATAAAAATACATATGATCTAAACTATTAATACCTTTCACTGCGAATACAAAGTCACGCTCGGATGAATATTAGAATTTTCACAATCAATTCCGAAAAAAAAACAGTTTAAAATTTCGTTATTCAGTTGTGCAAAAATAGATACAACTTATCATCTCGTGAGCACGGGCTTCCACTTAGTGATAATGTTTCTAGCCATCTTCCACCACCTGTGAGGAGGTGAGGAGCCTCTAACATAGCTAAATATTAATAGGAATCAACGGCTTAAAGTTCCTACCGAAGCAAAATAGGGCTCTATATTGCCACACTCACGATCACCCATTCAAGGACTGACCTCTGTGAACTCTGCTGAACTTCGATGATTGTTCCCGACCGCCTAGTGTCGCGGAGCTGCAAGCGCTTCATCGATATAGATTTAACTCGAGTGAACTCGAGTAAACCCAAAATAAACTGTTTTACTACGCGAAAATCTCCATCACTCTCTTATACTCACTTGAAAACTCTAAAACGAATTCCCAAGCGGGCAAAGACGTGGGCGAAGCGCGAGCGGATTACATACAATTAATGCTTTATCAATAACACTTGGTCGAGATGGATCTTACCGTTTTACGACATCACGTGTTACAGGCTATTTCACAAGAGTGTTATGACCAAACCCATTCAGGACAAAAGCGAATAGGCACATATAACTCAGCTATAAATAGATAGATAGATATATTGATAGGGAATTCATAAGTAAAACAGAGCACAACCCTACTTCTTAGCGTGATAATAATAATTATTACGCATTTCTAAGTTCAGTCAGTGGAACCTATATTGCAATATTATTCAAGAACTTTAAAAGGTCAGAAGTATAATTATAATTAATATAATATATGCCGATGAGTACTTATTGAGTCCATTAAGTAGTTTTTAAACAGTTTCTTAAAATCTACATAACTCATTTAAGATAGTATATTAACTAATAATTTATGTCTTCCCAGAAGAAGGCCCATATATGTGGAACAAGTAAACACTATTTTTCTAGCAAAGGTTAAATTAAAACGTCCCGCCGCTAAAAGATACAATGTCTAAAAAACGAATGATTACCGCAATGGGGACAGAATGAAGAAAAACTGAAGCTGTTAATTAAAAATGTTAAAAAGACTAAGGGATGTTCATTTAGAACGCAGTCATAGCGTTGTAGATAAGACTGGAAGCGAAACGTGAAAAGCTTTAGAAGTCTCAACGTTGATTCTGCCGCACAATGGCTGTGCTAACTTAATTGCCAATAGGTATTATAGCTCTGATACCGCACTCAGTCTGTAGCAACTTGCAGGGATTATCTTTTACTCAAAGCCTAGCCTACTTATTTGATTTATTAACAGTACAAATTTTAGAAGAGTGTTTTGTAAATAATTTCAAGAGCAAAGATTATTTTTACTGAGACAGATAAAGTTTTTCATCTTGAAGTTCTAAAAGAGATAGTATATTATCTAATAAATTTATGCCTTCCCTATTTATACTGAGGAACAACTGCATTCGATTTTTCTTCGGTCTTCGGAAGTATGACCATGTGTCGGTCTTTCGTAAGCAATTGTGTTGCTCCCAATCAGGTTACGCAGGAATATTTGGATCCTTTGCCTCCTCTTTAATCCTTCCTACCCTTCTCATCTGCGTAAGCGGTTCTCTTTTCTCCATACTCGCGATGCTCCTTGTAGACCTCATCTTCGTTACCTCCTTAAATTCCCTCCTCACAAATCTGATTTCTTTTCATATTCCTTCTCAGTTCATGAGGTCAGGTTATGGAATGATTTGCCCTTGCACGTTCAGAATTGCCCCATAGTTGCTTCTTTTAAAATAATATATTTAAATTTCACTTGTTAGGTTGTCATGTTGTTAGGTTTTTGTTCCTTGTTTACACTTCATGTTACTATAGTTTTTGTTATTTTGTTTGTATCTGTCTCCTTCATTAGAATATGTTTTTTGAGTTTTTATGCTTGTACATACATCAAGTATAATTGTTTTTTTCTTTTTTGATGTATAATTGTTTTTTTCTCTGTGTTTATTCTATTACAACGCACGTGCTATCCTGTTTTATCTAAGTTTTACCTATCGCGGGCCAGCTGGAAGATATTTCATTTTGGAATAAGCTGTGCCTTGTACCCAATGTTTCTTTGTTTTTCTGTATGTATATTTCTTTATGTACTAAATATATAAATAAAAGGTTGATCTACTTATTTAATAAAACATTTATGATATATTATATAGTAATACGTGACTTATGTAGATTAATATAAGGGATCAGAAAACAATACCAACTCCAAAGGCATTGGGAGATGAAGGGACGGCTAACTTATTATAAGTTTGCTCGTTGAATACACCTCACCGCCACGAACTGTTCGCACACCCTTCGGTAATACGATAAACTGATAAACTCCTGTTCGGACATAATATACTTACAGTTATAGCACCTGATGTATTGGACTTACATGACATTGTCGATGACTAGGGTCTATCTCAGCGAATGACAAAAGGGCACGGAGTTCGGGAGAATTAACAATTCTTGAAAAACCCTATTTCTGTTAAACACATTGCAATGGACGGGGTTATATGTAACCGCAGTGACTATTTTGAAGATGTAACCTATATTTGTTATTTTTGATGCATTTTTGTTTTCGCTTAAAATATACATTTATTTTCTATTTATTATGTTTTTATATACATTTACCTATCTATGAACAAGGCATACATGTAACCGCTCTGACCATATTAAAGTTGCAACCGTTCAAATTGGTTATTGCTTGACCGTTACTACCGCGTAACAATATATCCGACGGCACCGGTTATACGTTCAGTCCATATTTAACTGACATACAATGTTTTATATCGTGGAGCAATGTGATAAACGAGATAAAGAAAATAATAAATAAGACGAAACATTTGACGCCTCGCGATAGGACAAACTAAGTAATGCACTACAACAATATTGCGTATCCATAACATAAAAATGGACTTCCAAGATTTATATCAAACGTCAGAGCTAAATGTAGGAACATATTTCGCGAAGTTAAGATAAGAGGGAGAGGCGTGGAGGAAGCTGGGCATAGTGAAACGTCATTAGGGGAAACCCGCGGCTGGCCCGCATATTTGGTCAAGATTAATTGCCCCAACATCATCTGTCAACTTGGAGGACATTCCGTGGACGTTTTGTTTGCGGTACAAATGGCGACACATATCCGTCTTGTAATACACCATTAATAAAACGTTGTGGGTTTGGTGCTATGAAGAGTTTGGTACATATATAAAATTGTGATTTAAAAAGTTAAACCCCATTGGACCCAGACACAAAAGAGAAGCTATTGTTGTCATCATCGTTTATTTGGCTTTCAATTTATACTTTTTGTAAAATATGTACATATTTAGGAGCCCTATAATCACAATTTAAATTGTGCATGAAACCTTTATTTAGCTTAACGTGAATCAATGTTTCTAAGACAAAATACCTACATAAGTAGGTTTACATATTTAGCTTAGCCTGAATCAATGTATCTAAATAAAAATTAACTATCTACTGAACCAGTAATAAGATATTCTATTTCTAAATAGCATCGTTAAAATACTCAACAATGCAATTGTTCAATAAAAAGACATCGGAAGAGGACTTTTTATTCAACATCATACTTTTAAATTGAAAAATCCCAACTAATTGAAGAAGCTCTTACAACGCTTAACAATAAAACAAAGAAAGTGTAAATAGTATTGCGAAACGAACACCAACTTTTGCACTCGTTCTCGCAGTAGGAACAAAAGGCACGCTTCGGAATGGAAACAGAGTATGCCGCTTCATAATTTATTTGCTGAATCTCTTACCTGGTTGTTTCATTTGCTAAATGCGAGCTGCAGGGCGAACAACAATCGAGTACTAATTGTGATTCCACTAATTTGCATTGGAGCTCGACTTGTTCTGTGTCTGTCGGCATCTAGCGCATTCAACCCCTATAGAGGTCCCCAGGTGTACACAGGCTAAGTGGCCGGTCTCTATTATAGAGGCACATATAAATTTCAGTGTCGATCAATATTTACATCACTGACGAGTTTTTTTGTGTAATTATTTTGTGCAATGATCATGATCAATGATGTTTCTTGAACTTCTGAGATTTCGTGATAAACGAGTGAGTGACCTTTAAAGCTGCCACGAGTGCTGACAAGAATCTGCCACTTAAAAGATCAATACAGACTTTGGAAAAATATAATTATTATTATTGCAATCGTAACAGTTAAAATTCGAATTGTTAAATATTTACGCATATGCAGGAAATTGGTCATTCAAATAAATATATACTACTAAAATGTGTTTAATAGAATTTCATCACAGTGAGAGAGCACAAGCAACCATTTGCTATCAAATCGATTAAAGGCAATCAAAGCCTCCATTTCAATTAAACTGAGATATAGGAGTAGCTACAATAACCCGTTCTCTACTGATCGAAATTGCAGCAAACAGGTATCTCCAATTAACGGAACATTATGCGGCATCAAATCCCGCTTTCTGTCTATTCGTTCGTGTACAAAATGCGATAGGATTCTGTGAAAATTAATCATGGCCGAGATCTGGTCTGGCCGGAACAGAGAGCGTTTTAATATAAACTGCATTGCTAGTTTGCATTAAGTTATGCAAGTGACACTGGCTTTACACGTTTACAGTAAATTTATGCAAGACATTATCCGAGGACAGCGGCGTCGCATAACAACAACGCCTTCGGTGTCCAAGCGGGAAGGCTCCTTCACATCCTTTATGAAACCCTCATATGATATATGGCGGTGCGACGTCGCGTTATTGCTTCGCCAGCAGGGGTTCATATGCGAACTTTGTTTTAGTGTGGTCAAATATAATGTTTTATAAGGTTTCAGCGGTGGTTTTTCCGCTAATGACGGCGGGCACGGGCTTCGGAACGCATGATAATCCTCCCAACCATTAGGCCCGACCACTCGTCGCTCGCAAATCGTCCGCATATTTTGCCCAAGATTAATTGTTCTCGAATATCATCTATCACGGTGAGCTCTCTCGTGACCGTCGTCGCCAGCAGTGCGTACGACGTTTTATTTGAGCACAATGGCTCTTGAGGGCGGCGCAGTTAAGGTAATTAATTTTTAGTAGAAATATTTTTTTTAAATTAAATAACAATGAATAATTTTAGAAAATACTATTCATTGCCTGTGATCGGGAACAACTTATAGAATGCAAGTGATGGATTAAAAATATCTTTGTAGCAATTCCCGCGCTACTATAATTTCCCGAAAAATCGAGAAACTATTTAACACGTGTCGTGTTTCGCCCTTACACAGGGCATCTTCAGGTAAGATAGGAGCCTCAGAACAACGATGTCTTCACGACCAACGCTGAAACGAGAGTAAATTTATTTACTAAATTATAGTAGCGCGGGAATTGTTACAAAGATATTTTTAATCCATCACTTGCTTACAATGGATTTCCGCAAAGTAACGCCT
Source organism: Musotima nitidalis (assembly GCA_949126915.1). Taxonomy (NCBI): domain Eukaryota; kingdom Metazoa; phylum Arthropoda; class Insecta; order Lepidoptera; family Crambidae; genus Musotima; species Musotima nitidalis. Next base: position 6,767,276 of record OX421419.1, read on the forward strand.
GAATCAATAAAAAATTTACTTATAGAATAACTTAAGTCGGGCTTTAGATTAAGGGTTTGATTACGACATAATTTTACTGTGAGTTAGAGAGTTTGCTAAAGCATCATTTTGGAGGTAAGGAACAAATACGCACTTCTATTTAAGTAAATTATTTTATAAAAAACATTATCAGAAATAAAATTTAAGAGTAAGAAATGATAACAAATAAAAGACAATTAGGTTTTATCAATAATAGCGCTATTCGCGGTAAATCCTTTCTAAGAAATGAATTCCTTAAGAACTTAGCTACGGGACAGTTTGCTATAGCGTTTAACCGCGCGCGACTGACCTAATACTATAACTTTATTTTGGTGATACATACTTAGTGCAAGTATGGCAATTCACGATCAGAGGGTAAGTATATACAAAAATGTATTATACTTAACTACAGAAAACCAAAATCTATTGGCTTCCTTTGCAACACCCACACCACTACCAAATCATAACTCCTACTAGTTCTGATTTGGTAGTCATACATAACATTGAGAAAATATTTGTTGCTTAACATATTGTAAAATTTAGATAACTCGCAAAATTAGTTGTTTTCTTTGTTTGTATACATATTTTTAAATGCCAGACGTGTGTTGTCTTATCAAATGACATAACTAACAACTTAAATTGTAGATCGAGTACACGCCTAATTTAACATGAATGTATGTAATGTTCAACCAAGTACCTACATTCGACATTATCAAATTCATTAAAATCTTATTAGAAGAATACTGAATCACGAATGGTATGTCTATTTATGTGTGAACCATAATGTATAAATATTTAACACTTTAAGCGCGGGAAAAAGGTTCAACATAATTCATCACCCATTTACATAACCCATGAATTACCATTTAAATACCCCAAATCCTAATTTGGTAAACGGAATTAGAGCGATTACAGACTCCTAAAAGATAAATCCGTAGTTAAAAATACCCTCGCCGAGTTTATTGCGCAACGGACAAGAACAAATTGAGTCAATCTTTTTTTTTAACAGTGACGAAAAACCGAAACGCTCTGCATTTTCAGCGTTTTAGCGTGTAAAGTTCGTGTATCAATCAAGTCGACCTTTTTTCAATAACGGCACCACATGGATCCCTTTCCGAAGCAATTTTTCGAGTAATTTCACTCTTAGAAGCGAGGTGTCCATTGGCTTTTTCTGACATTGAGTGTGTTTCCGCCCATCGGAACAATTTATCAGGGTGGGTCATTTACGAACTTTCACACAATATACTTTTACAACGCTATACAAGGGTGCGTTATCGCTCAGAAAATTAGCATCCTTACAATAATGTTAATTTTCTTATATTGCTCTCCGACATTGGCATGGTAAAATACCTCACAAATTACAGAGAAGAATACTAGTATTTATATTAGTAGGTAGGTAGGACAGTTTAAAACATTTGTTGCTCTTGTCTGAAATAACAAATATAAAACCATTTTAGCTATAAAATAAGATATTTACAAAAGGCTGCCCACGATTTCGCCCGTGTGCCTCAACGTGACCATTAAACATCTGGATTGAAATATCAATGGTTAATTTTTTTTAAAGCGGTTGAAAAATAGTTCGTATCATATACATATCCCCGAAGGGATAGGCAGATGCATATTATACGCCCACACTTCGCCAGTTACATTGTTGTTCAAGTAATAGGTGGCAAGCATATTGCCGCTTACCTGTTACGTTCGCCAGAGCCTCGTCTGTTGATCAGCAGGTGTACCACTTGCAGGTGAGGTTGGCTTGGGTTCCTTAGATAGTGGTAGGATTCCTATACACATATTTATTTGCATAAAAAAGTAACCAATTTATTCCTTACATCGCGAGTTATTTTCTATTGTTTTTCCAAATCTTGTCAAATCGATGGGGTCTTTTCGTATAATAACCGGTAAAATTGTTATTCATTTAAAAAGCACGGTTATTATATATATTAAGTAAAAAGCAGTTAGTTTCTCTTAAACAAGCAGAAAGTTTAGTTATATTTATAAATGGAATATAATAAACTGAACCTCTAAAAAATACTTTTTTGATCATCAAAAATACTGATCTAGCATCTAATATAATTAGGTGCTCCATCAGAATTTTTTGATGTACAAAAAGGTTAGGTTAGGTTGGTAATTTATTAATTTTGATGACACATTAAATATGAGCCTTTATAAATTCTGAATTTACAAATAAGAATACCAGTTCATTGTAAGTAGTCTGATATTGCTTATAGACATCTATTCGAGTTGTCGGGGTCAAATCTATAACATAAAGAGCGCTTTCAGAAAGAAAGGAAGAAATCAGCGTATTTCTGAAAACCGTTTCGAAATACAAAGACTCGTTTGATTCATCCTATCAACCTGGATCATTACAAACGAGCCGAATTCAGAATAGCGTAATCAGCATTACCATGTAACGTAGAAAATGATTACATAGTAAATTATGAATCGGGAAGTATTTCGAAAACGGCATTTTAAAGACACTTTTCCGAGATGATTAAACGAGTTACAAGTCTAAACGGACGCCGACAACGAGCGTTCAGTGCATGGCCATTATGCAGTCGCAATCTTAGCGCGCCCGACGCTGTCACCGCGGCACCGCTGCCCATTTCTCATCTTAAATGGCAAGCAAGCACTCCGACCCGACACTCTTTATTTTTACAATCTTCCTTTTCTGTGCGACACTAAGGACTTCCGTAGGCGCAATGGAACGCAACGCTTTGAGGCAAACTCTTCCAGGCCTACTATTACGCGCATGGAAAATGGCACGCTTAACTTTCCTAAAAATTCAAAAACAAATAGAAAAGATGCGTTACTGTGAAAACTACGACGGAATACCGATGCCAAAGAAAGTAATATTATTGTTACTGTGTAAGGGGTGTTTTGGTGATTCATCGCATATTTGGAAAAACACGTCGAGTTTAGTGAAAATAATGTCGCGTGTGTATGCCTAATGGTGGTGAGGCTTGTATCGCGATATAAAATCAAAATAAATTATACAATTTTCTACGAACGTCGAAAGTTAAGTTATTACCTTTTATTTAAAAGGTAAACAGTTAATAAGTATAACTTACCTTTCCTATTGTCAAACACCTTCACGACATCAAGAGTAAACACTAGAAACAATATCCTCTCTTAAGATATACACTATTATTATTATTATTAATAAACTAATTCTATTAATATATCTAAGACAAAGACTTATAGATTAGCTACAGTTTTATAAACTTGTCAAAATTGTATTTAATAACAAAGAGGAAGCAACGCTTATTGTCACACGTTTCGTACGCGAGTGGAGCACGGTACCGCGCGGTGCGGCACGACCGCCACTCGGAGCGTCTGGGGGCACACTGGCTCCAATAGCTAGCTGACTGAATCACTGATATCAGGCGATATCACAGTTTGCCGGGCGGACGCTACGAAATTGCTACGCGCTACGAAAGAAAAATTATATGCTGAGGAAAAATTAGGCGCGCTCCAACCGCGACAGTCCATCCATCCGAGCACGCCCGCCCGCCCGCTTGCGATACAACGCGATGCGACCCGATTAATACTAAGCACGCCAATAAATATTGATACTGGCTTCTTTGTCTTGCACGGTAGATTCGGCTCCCTTATTAATGGCACTCTCGCGTTTGTTTGACAAATCGCATGGGCAAACGAGAATTGCTTTGAGGTATTATTACAACCATATTTAATAAGCGTCATCGTTATACTGTTGTCAAACCAATTAAAATCGTTGGTAATTTAAGAGTACGTCATTACTGAGACCAAGTCGAGGTAATTTTTAATAAATAAATAATAGATAGCCGAGTAATATATGAGGGTCAAAATTATGCCCGGATTTTTTCAAGTAGTTTTGAAAGGATACTTAGTGGCTTTAAATTGTCCTCACTAATCTAGCAAATTTATATCGTACTCGTACTGATAAATTAATATCACTAATTTTAATTTAGAATCACTTGAATTAATGTCTTTTAAAAATTCCAGAAGCTTTAAAGCCTTGTTTGTAATTGGGACATATTGTTTAAAATGTATGAATTTACATGTATCACGTATAATGTAATTTATTGACAATTAAAAGAGCTCAACCTTCATTATTATTCGTCATTCGTTGTTTGTCATTATTCAAAACAGGTAAAAGCAATTTAGAGAAACTTATTTCGATAATATATGGGGTAATTGTAGTGATGACAATAATGTATTTGTTCTTCAGAAGAAATGAATGAGAATCTTATGTAAATCAATCAAATCGAGTCGAGTAGACTTTATTCAATAAAAAAATGTATAATGTAAACCTTAACATGTATTAATAATGGAAATTTGTGAAAAGGTATTCTTACTTGTATTCCCCAGTAAAAAATGTAAACCAATCACATAAAAAATGCATAAACAAAAATTTAAAGCAAGAGGAATACTTGCTTAAAATTTTTGCGTAACTTCCTCCTTACTAAAAATTGCTACTCAATAAATGGTTTGTTCAAAAGACAAGAATTAATAAAACAAAAATATTATTAATACGAGATTGAATATAGCGTAATAAATAAATGTAACATACTAAATACAATAAAATTTGAATATTGTTATTTAATATGCACTAATGTCAGTCATTAGTTCATATTATTACTGTAGAGTCCTCTCAGCAGTTGCGATGTCTTTACGGGGTGCTATATTGTTTAGATCTTGGTACCTACTTTAAAAAATACTACTTAAGCAATAAAATATTTGAAAACATTAATTAGTCTTCGGTGCTCCTTGGAACTTCATATTTATATTTTTAATTGTCATATTATACATATAAAATTATTAGAGCTAAAGTGAAGCTAATCGTCAGACAATCTATCGTAACAATTTTTAATATTTTTTGGTATAAAGATAAATCGAAACCTGCAGAAAAAATTTAAGGCGCTAATATGCCATAAAGCAGAGAAAACACTTGAAAAGAAATCAAAAGCAACTAGCAGATACAGCAATTTTTATAACTTTTGATAAGCAATAATTTCTGTTCTCAATGCCTGACATATAAAATTATTAGAGCTAAAGTGAAGCTAATCGTCAGACAATCTGTCGTAACAATTTTTAGTATTTTTTGGTATAAAGATAAATCGAAACCTGCAGAAAAAATTTAAGGCGCTAATATGCCATAAAGCAGAGAAAACACTTGAAAAGAAATCAAAAGCAACTAGCAGATACAGCAATTTTTATAACTTTTGATAAGCAATAATTTCTGTTCTCAATGCCATAATTTACGTAATAACAGACTGAAAAATGTTCCCAATTTTGTGGGGGCACACCGCAAACCAGGCGTGATAGCAATAAATATTGAAATTGCAATGATCCGGAAAATGTGAAATATGTTTGTGGGTTGATATTAAAACATGAACCCGTCTTGTCGTACGTGAGGAGAAAAGCAAAAATATAGAGCAGTAAGTAATTTTGTAGAGGACAAATTGCTAGAAATGGATTCGCCGATCTGACAGATCGAGTGTATGAATGTGACGGACGATAATCCGCTACTAATTAATGTATGGAGCCGGATAGCGGTTGAGGCAACCCGATATTATTGTACGAGAGAGATGGATCACTAAGCGCTCGGCGCCATTCGTCCCTGTCCGCTCAGGTTCCACAATCCACACCTTTTTCTTTAATCAATTCGCAACAGGGTGTAATCGTTTCAAATCGAATTTCTGCAACAAAATTTAAAGGATCAGGTGTCGCCAATGCGGTGTTACATGTTTGTACTATTTAGTAAAACAGGACTTTAGATTAATCTGTCATACGAGTTATACACTAATACTCGATGAGTTCCTAATAATGATACGTAACTTCAATAACAAACAAAATAAAGTACCTGATCTTCTTTTTAAAAAACAGAAGATTTGAATATATATTTGAACGTTGTAGGCAATTGACAATGTATCATTTCTGCAATATCATTAGAATTATTATAAATTCTCGTTATAAAAACTTCAAAATTAAAGTAAGTTGATTTAGAAAAATAAATAGTCGAATACGTTAACATTGCTTTATGCTGTTTAGAGTAGCGATACATATTCATTACAGTTTCATTGTGGTCTAATACATTATGAACAGAACAATATAGATGAAGAGGTGAGGCCATAGGCATTATTGATTTTGTTTCAGGTGACACTTATAAAAGCCTGGGCTGCGTTGCTTTAGAGCAATCACGGGATACCTTGGCATTCCTTTAACTTCTATACACAGTAAGGTATATAACTAATAAACTTCGCAAAAATACATGAAACATAGTTCTTAACATAAAAAGTTAGGTTATAATATTATACGTAGGTATAAAATTTTTGGTTCAGTGACAGACAGAATGTATTAGCATTGAGAAACTTTTCATACTTCATTTTAATTCAAGTTAAGTATGAACTTTTCGAATTCAAAATTATTTTCTATTAAAAACAACTATAATTACAGGTACATGCAATGGTGCCGAACTTTTACATCATAATTATACTATAACTAAAATAAACGTACAAATTGTAGGTACATCAAAATATACAATAAATAAATAAATAATAAATATACATATGGCCCCTGTGAACTCACTCAGTGAACACATAAATATATCTACTGTAATGAACACCGCATGAAGCATATTTTGCGATTCTACATTAAAATTCTTTTTAAGAGGGCAAAATATCAGGTACGCCATAAGTCTTTAACGGTCCTAAGAGGACTACTCGTACTGTAAAGTAGTCCAAAAAAGAAAAATATATTTACCTAACAAAGGTATAAACCTATTACCCCGACATGTTCGTAAAACATGTTTGCCGTAAAATTACGTACTTTCACCTTGTGCGTAACTTTACTGGTTGATAGCATGTACGTGGACCAGGGTCCAAGGACGAAGAAACCAGGCAGACTTGTTTTATTACTTGCGACTCTGGTACACGAAATATGACCTCTGTCGCTTCATTGTAACATCAAAGCTGAAAAGCTCTATTTTGGTAATGACAACAAAACGAACAAAGTTTTTGAACAAACTTTGCCAAAGAAGAAATTGTCAATAAAGGGGCCACTTAAGTGGGTTAGTCACTTAGAATAACGAACTTGTCTCAAAGGAAAAGTTATTAATATAAGCCATCATTTTAAAACATTGTGTAAGATATAGAAAAGCGGAGTTTATTATGGTAATTTTATGGTATTTTGGTTCTTCGGAAGGAAATGCCCACAAGCAAAGATGGGCTTCTTTTATGCTTCATAACCTTTATTTGCTATTATTATAAATGCGAAAATGATTTTGTTTGTTGCACATTCAATCAACTACTGAGGCCTATTTTGGTAAAAAATTGTAAGAGGAAAACCGAAACCCTGGAAAGGACATAATTATCTAAAAATAAACTAGACTAAAAAAATCACAAAAAATATAGGTGTTTTCCTGTAGGGGTAGGCAGAGGCATATTATAAGCCCACACTACGCCAATTCTATTGCTGGTCCCACGTAATAGGTGGCGAGCCTATTACCGTTCATCGGGATCTTTTTCGTTCGCCAGAACCTCGTCCGTTGTTTGGCAGGTTAGCTTGGGCTCGTAAGATGTTGGTAGGATCCTTATACACCACAATACATTACCCTATTTTATTTATATAAATTGTAAAAAGTAAATGAATATTTAAATGTTGAGTTCGTAGATAGAATAATAATCCAAATTTGGTTATAACCACATACAGTAAAGTAAGAAAATTATAATACGTAAAAGATATAAACCGTACATATAGGTAGAACCTCCTAAGCCTAACCGTAAACCGTAAGAGCACGAGAAAATAAGCAACATCGGCACAGAGATATCGGTAACGGATCGCATGAGGCAAGCACGCTACCCCGCACCACGCAACCCTCCGACATGCAACCGGCGGTAGCCGTTACTCTCCTCTGAATGATGATGATGAATGATAAAATGATGATCACAATAGAGTAGGCTTGATGATAAGTGAAGGCAAAACGAGAAAATCAGCTAAATTCACTTGCAGAACGTTACTAGAAAATAAAACACTGATAACACTACATTATCAATTGTATCGGTTTTCTTTATTGTTTACTCGTGTTATTTTCAGATATAAAGGAGCAATATGCTCTAATGTCTAAATTACTTACTACTTGCTTTGATTATGTCAGACAGAACACCTAATATCTTATGTTTGTAGACGGTGTCGTCTATGTAAGACTTAGAATTTGATGAGATTAGCTAACCATTCATGATATTTTTTTTAAGGATGCCCTAGAGTAGGTTTTGCTTTTTCAAACAAAAAAAATTCCACATCGGTTAAGTCGTTTTCGAATAAGCTAGCAATGAATTAAGTAATCCTTTTTTAAAGTCGGTTAAAAAGAAAATACATTTGCATATTGCATTTACCTCTGTAATTCCAGCTAGCCTGATTTTAATTTATTTGTCAGTATACTTGTAATTACAATTTTCTCGCTAATACGTATTGTAATCTAAAAGAACACAACGGTACCCGCCTGCCTGTCGTTAAAACCTGCTTTATTGAAGTAAAATTACATGAAAAATAAAAGGATATCATATACTTATATTATTTAGAGATATTACTTAGAGATATTAATCATAATCACCTCATCGCAGAGCTGACATAATGTTCATAATATCTCCTCTCGTTTCATAAATATCTTGATTTCTTTCCAAGTGACGCGTGACCACATGTCACGCTACGTTCTGCTATTACGCCGCTTCTGTGTTGTGAATATTGTAACTTTTTTTGATTATTATTACTTTCTCTCTTATGATTGACTGCCTTCTAGTGTAGTAGTTTAAGTGCGATTGAGGACACTTTGAACAGTAAGCTTGAGAGACCAATTCAATTATATTAAAATCTTGAATGTTTGTAGATATTTCCCTTATTTTCTGGTCGCTAGGTTTTCTATGTTTGGCATGTTTTGACTTTTGTAGACAATACACGTTTCGGTTTCTGTATGAATAAAACTCGCTTCGGACGCACGGAAATCCCACACGAAAAATAACTCTTGTTTTACGTAGCTTTCATAACAATTGAAATCGTGTACCCACATAAAGAATTTTTTTTGTGAATTGAATTTTTTATCTCCCAGTTTCTCTTATTTAGTTCAAAATTTTGGAGCGGAAAAACGGCAATGCATATGCAACAAAATTTGAGATGAGGCATATACAACCCCTCGTTATGGACAGCGGTGCTGCAAAACGTCACTTTATTTTAGATTTTGCGGCACAAAAATCCATTTCTGTTACACATTTAGCAAAAGTTATCAGTTCGCCTATATTGCCTCCTCGCACACGGCACCTGAGGCTGCCCAATGTTACCCCAAATTGCAGTGTTACGGTTAAGTCGGCAATTTGTTTTGATACTTTCAGAGAAAACGCTGAATATCAAACGTTTTTATTATTGATATTCAATTGTTTTACATGGACATATTAGAATAAGGGGTTCTGCTTAGCCAGTTTCAATTCATTCATAATTTGTACAAAATATCGTTGTGTATTCGGGCCTTTTTTTACTTACCTATATATCTACATATATTTCGTGACTTACATCTACTTATAAAATGTTTGCACTTTGCATGTTTAGTATGTTTTGATACGAGTGTTGCCTACATATAGCCAAAAAGATTTCTTAAAAACAGTTATTTTTATTGTATTCATAGAGGTTACATGAATTGCTCAATTTGAGGCTATGCAGAGTGCCTCTGTATCCAGCAAGCGCTTTCAGGTTTCGTGTTTCATATAAAGCCTCTTTATTACGTGTCCTACCAAGACCTTAGGCGCCGAAGCCAACCTCATCTGCAAGTGGTGCACCTGCCGCTTAACGGAACACAACAGTTCCCGGTAGGTGGCAATAGACTGTCCACCTATTACGTGGGACCAACTATGCAATTGACGAAGTGTAGGTGTATAATATGCATTTGCCTACCCCTTCGTAGAAACAGGAGTGAACGACTGAACGTAAGTATGTAAGTTATTACGAAAGGCACGTCAAGCTCGTCGGTCTTAGTTATAACTGAATGTGGCAGTCGCTAAGTTCTGGGGATTATGGAGCGGCTTGTAAAACTTACAAGTTACACCACACACCACAATTTATTTACCGGCCTTGGCCTCTTCTGAGTCAGTGTGATGGAGTATGTATTAAAACCTTGGTCTGTAAGAGGCGGCCAGTGCCCAGTAGTGGACCTACAACGGACTGAGAGGTTTGGGTCGTGGGACATACAGCGCCGCTCACACTTCTCTTGCAAGTGTTAAAATTGGTTTATCTAGCCTTTATACGGGATAGGATTATACAAAGATTTGCACACATGAGCTGGATAACACATAGGTTACTATTTACCTAAGAAAATATCAAATAAACACCATAAAAAACATTCGATTACTACGTAGGCAGTGCACAAACAAGTACCTACATTTTAAAGTCAAAAGCTCTTTATTACATTATTTTTATTATTATCATTATTACATAAACTATTACATAGCACTTGGAAACGTCATAACGAAATATAAAAAAAAAACTGAATATAACGCACTGAATGCTCTGTGAGAAGAACTTACTAGAAGCCCACAGGCGCATAGCTTGTTCTTTACTTTCTTGTCAGTTCTTTACATTATCAATTATAGTAATAAAGGACATCATCTTGCATATTTCAAGATATTAAAAAGTTCTTCCAGAAGCCAGTAACCAATAAAGTAGCACTGAAGGAACTGTCCATCATAGTCAAGTAAGTATGTTATGTAAAACTGAGTTGAATTTGTTGAATAGGGCATGGGTCACAACATAAATCTACTTTATAAAAAAATATTGAATGTTAAGACCAAGCTTGTTTATCTGACCAGTAATCATTTACATAATGGGAAATGATGATATTATGGGGTGGTATGGTGATAATAAAACCTCTTTTGAAGAGATTGCTTATTAACCAGAGTTTTGAAAGTTGGCAGTGGTAGATCAATTATTTCCTTGTGGTATTCTATTATAAAATCTGATACCATTTCTTTTTTGTATGTTGAAAATATGATGTAGGTAATTTAATCAAACTCCACATATAATTTACGCTTGTTGTGTTGAAGCACCTGCAACAAAGTAGGGCTGCCCTGAAGGTTCATTTATGAGAGGCTTTCAGCCCCGACGCAGCCAACAGGAAGCTCTATTCAAATCGTCTTCCCCGACGAGCCTTTACATAAATCAAGTATTGAATAAGCTATTTTCGTTTCACGTGAAAAGATTTGCTTCAACTTGTAGTATGGTTGCCGCTTCCCGCAAATTCGAACGCGTAAATTTTAGATCGGTGGGTTGAGCAATTGCTAGCTTTCGCATAACATATTTAAAATACTGACAAAAATTTTATTCCTTTACGATTTTGCTATATTTTCGTCCTATACTGAGCGAACTATGATTTTTGATTGTTCTTTTAGGGGTCAGAGCAAATACGTATTGTATCTTGTACACAAATAAAGCTGAAATTGAAAACCGGTCGGTTAAGCAATTTAATGATTTATTTAATGAAAGAATTATATTGTCTGAAGACATTCACTACTGTGCTACTAAGTCTAGGAAATTTCGACAGGTTATTGTTGAGGTCTAACTACATCAGTCGAGCACCAGAAATATTTTTAGAAGCATAGCAAGGCGTTTCCGGCATAGGAGATTTCAGATGGATTTCATAAAAAAAACAACAAAAATAATAAATTAAGCAATTGGCATAAACAAACAAACAATAAATAATCTACTAATAACCAGTCGTTTAAAAATACTTGCGATTAATTATAATGCGTTTCTAAGCGCAAAATAGCCGAGAAAAAGACGAGACGCAACTTTACATATGTAATATTAAGAAACTAAACGGAATTTTTTTAACTACACGTTTTTTGTGTTATATGATATAGATTTATGCCTATTTTTTCCGTACAAGATGACAAAAAAAAACAAATTGAAAAGCCAAATTATAGCGATCTCACATAACTTCATGTGCATCTTACTGTAAACACAAGTATTTTCTTAAATAAATGAGAAGTAATACAAGTAGTGGGTGCACTTCTTTAAAAATAAATTTTATATTATGTAAACTTCAGCTACAGCTAGTCTAATGTTCACAGGACTAATTTGATCATAATAGTCTTAGGATTCAAAGCAAAAACACCAAAAAAAAAATCTGTAATTACCTTGTCAATTTTATATAACGTGATTAACGTGATAAAGCATAGCTTCCATATTACGTCCTGCCCGGCGTGCCCTAACATAACACCTGCATGCAGGCCAAGCTCATGAATGCTGCAGATATGGCAGTACGTGTAGCTAAGCACTGGGCTTCACTTATTAAACTTACTATCGAAACGCAAAGAATATTAAATATTAAAAAAAATTACTAACACAAAAATATCGAAGAACCTTTAAAAATCCTACTATCATATTACCTTCTTATTAAATAACATTATTATAAATAAAATATATTAAAATATTCTTCAGTAGACTGTAAGACGTCTGCGCATAATAGATAGTGCAGTCCAGTGTGGCATAAGCCGCGGGGCGCTCGATCCGGGCCAAAGCCGCTCAAAGACGCGCACCCCGTGACTCGGAAGGATTTTTAACACCAAAATACGACATTTTATATTCAGAGCACATTCTGTTTTAAATTGATTTTGAGGCAGTCGCTACTTACAAATTTGCTTAGTTTGCTTAGTTAAGAATGATTTTTGTACACCTGTACAAAAATCATTCTTATTAAACACACTTTCTCTGGTGTCACTTCAAACTGTTTGTCGTTGTGTTGGCATTATAATGAGAAGAAACCAAAATCATGAAACGAGAAGAGTAATTAATGTTACAAGGACGCCCGAAAAAAATATTATGCGTAATAATAATGTTGTACAGAAGTTGAGAAGGGGTTGAATCAGTATGTGGAGGTGAATTAGAAAAAGACATGCTGCGCCGACCCCAGATAAACTAGGAGCAGCGCACCAGGATTATGAATTACCTTTCTTTATCTCAGTAGCTCACCTTATAGTTTTTTTTAGGACGTCGCAAATAGAAACAGTAGGTACTTAAGTAATAATTGCATCTCTCAGTGTCTTTTACCGGAACTACTATGGCTTTTCGATCTCATCCCGCCCTCTCCTTTCCTCTCCTGAACAACACGTGCTGGTCTCCGAAACCATCCTCATACTGTGCAGAATATCAGCACTCGAACCAAGAAATTTGGGAGATCGTTTCTGAGCAAGACCACTAAGCTCTGGAATTCGCTGCCGGCTCATGTGTTTCCTATTTCCTATGATCCCGGGTCTTTTAAGCGGGGCGTGAAACGGCATTTTAGCAGGCCGTCATGAGTGGATGTGCTTTATACCGTGCTTATTTCACGTTATAAAGCGCTTTCATTTTCTTATTGGACTGCATCGACTGCTTATCATCAGGCAGGATGTAGTCATTATGACGTGTCACATTATAAAATAAAAATATACCAAATATAATATTACAACTTAAAACGAAAACAAACACCTAAATTCATATGAGCTGTATAATGTCTGTCTGTCACTCAGATTTGTAGAAAGCAAAACTGTCGAGCTGTTTATCAATATAAGAAAGTGTTTTCAATACTTTCACAACCAGATGGATTTCATTCGCACAATAGAAATTTGAAATTCAGATAGCAACAGCCCGTTTAGGATCTCGAAACTTTTCCAATTTGTTGTATCAATATAATTAATACTGGTACAAAATTCACGAAAGCGAAATATTAATTTGCAACTTCAAATTAATTGAGTAATAGAGCATTTCATATCCATGTAAAATTTCTAATGAACACTTTTTTAATAATTGATTATATAGCAAATACTGAGCGCTTCTTTTTATCTGGGTGCCCCCCCAAAGGAAAAATGCTAAGAATTATAAAATAAGCCAATGTCCTTCTCAAAGGTCTAAATTATACCAATTATATATTATATTATACCAAATTTAAATAAGCTGATATTGAATTAAAGCATTCGTATTCATACATTATGAAAATATTTATTGTATACACAGATTTAAGGGTTTCTCAAGATTTAAATTATTTCACCGCATCTAATGAACTAACCGTCGGTAATTAGGTTTACGTATACATAAGTAGATGTACGATCGATTTAAGGTATAATAGCGATAGGTTTAAACAGCCCTTACGGGTCTTCCAAGGGTAGCAAGGACCTTGCATCTCAAAGGTTGATAAGTATTATTACAGTAAAAAATTACATGATTGCTGTGAATAAGTTTTTTAATCTGTGACACTCTTTAAGTAGGTACTTAAATATAATGTATATGTCTTTCTTTCTTTAAAATTTGGTCAGAGAGGCCACTACCCTGATCACTGTCTATTCCAAACCATGGCACTACAAAAAAAAACAACTGGTAAATTATGTTTAAATTTCATTATGTATACATCATTTTAGAAAAAAAGGTCACAACCCTACTCGATTACGCTTCAGGAGAACCTTTTTAAATATTTAAAATCTCTAACCTTTGACCGTTTGCGAGGCAACGGAAATCGAGCGATCCGTGCTTTGGAATGCACATTATACAGGCCCCGTTTATCACTATACATGTTAGTCGTTAAACCAAATTGGACATGAAAACTTGAAGTCAGAATACTATAATAGCAGTACATCACACGACTACCTTCGTCAATCCGCTTTGGGTCCGCTAGATAAATACCTGAATCCGAATACATGAGACTTGAATGGGTTGGGTTAATCATTATCCTTGGCTATAACTTCTAATTTCATAAGTTCGCAATGAATTATTAGTGTTGGCAATACATGTGAGGATAGAGGAATGTATATCAATAAAACTCAAAGATTATTCGAAAGTTATGTTACTACGTTTAGGCTATCTCGATAGATTTTAAACATTATGATCTTTATGTACAACATGAGACAAATAAAAAACTTTGAATTTAAATTTATAGTCTTTAGACAGAGAAAGAGGCCAGAACAGGTTTTTCAAAGTCACGTTTTACCTACTTGAAACATTCAACAGCTTTTAGTAATTTGATATATGAAATAAATAGAGCGATTATGGGAGAGAAAGTTTAATTTGACGTTACCAAAACGAACATGGAACTATAGTCAAAATAGCAATCTTAAACCACAGAGATTAATAAAAAAACTATACATCAGCATATAGTTAGTGTACTTACTGACTATTCTTGTTTTTATAAATTGTGTATGTAATGCATATTCCGCCGAAAAGGCAGGTTGAAGGATGATCCTTCCAACAAAATGGCAGTCGGGAGTTCACGAACAAAGCAAAAGGTTGAATAAACTAGAATCCTGGTAAACGGGCGTCATGCACGCAAGGAGGTGCCCATTGAATACCGAATCACATTGCACAGAAATTTCTAGACGAAACCCGTATCGGAGTGCATAAAAGTTTTTTCATAAAAGTACCGAGACGCAGTCGGTCGCGAAGGAGCCCGCCCAAGCCCAAGTGAACAGTCATCGAGGTTACTTATTAACTTTTTATAACTTCTGGTATATTTGAGTGCCTTTTTCCTAACTAGGTAATAAGCATAACGCTCAATGTGGCAGTAAAACTAGTGACGTTTATTGTATTTTTTTACATACTTAATTTAACGATACCCTGAATATATTTAAGTTTCATAAACTCTATAAACTAAGATAAATAGCTTTAGCCATCTTGATAGCCCAGTGGCGAGACCTAATAGACTGCACATTCAGAGGGTCTCGGGTTCAGGGTTTAAGCCTGATACCTATGACTTACGAAGTTATTGTTGAAATAGTAAACGTCAAATTCGTTTATGTTTCTAAACGTAATTTTTAGTTCCATATATTAACGTGTGGCGCTTGTGTGCTCTGTCATTACTGTTCTGTAAAATCTTTACCGTGCATTAAACGTTGTTAACTTTTAACTCTTTCTTAATTATTTCCAACAGTTATGTACGTTGTTATCGCTTGCTCTGTGCATCGGAAAACACATTAGACTACAATTCAGTGCCTTTTAATATTCTGACAGCTGGTTTAACCATAGAAGATGGGAAACATCTGGGCTGCGGAGGTTAGTCGACAGTCGCTCCATGTCAGAACTGAAATTCAGTCAATCTAGTTAGACTCAAGCTTCAGTCTAGGGCAACCGGGATAATTCTAGGATATGCTGAGCCTCGGCCATCTCACTCTGAGCTTAGTTCCATAATAAGCAGGGTTTATAGTTCTTATACTACTCTTGTCCCTTATTTTTAAGGTGGACTAATTATATGGACCCACTGTTTTGGGTCGACTATAAACTTCAGATTAAAATAAAATACTAGTAGGTATATTTGCAGATATCAGAATCAAACAATGCTGTCATAACTAAAAGATTCACGTAACCACCAATGCGACATGAAGTTAGCGATGTGAACTATGTGTAATACAAAAGGCGGAATAAATTTGACCGCGGAGTTGAGAAGACAATGCCAAGAACGTAGAGAAAAGTTTTTTCATAAATGGCGCGGCACTCGGGCGCACAGCTGACGATCCGCCTGCGGCTAGGCTCGCCGGGCTTCCCTGACAGATGTGTTAAAAAGGGGAGAATACTATCTCTGATTTTATTTCTAGCCTTAGGCGGTGAATAAAGTGTCAAAAGGTAAATAAGTATATATCTGAAGTTCTGAGTGGCATCTAACTTAAGTTAGCGAGGGTGTTTCTTGAATTGCAGTTTTATTTGAAGACTCAGTCTTTTTGGAGAAAAGGTGTATTTACAAAATAATATAAACTATATTTGATAGATGTATTAAAAGGGGACAAAACTATCTGGAATTAATTGTTGAGCCCCGGCCGATAGGGACCCGATAGAGTCAGTACCTTATTTTTAAAAAAAAAAAAATATAATACAGATTCCTTAAAAACAAACCGAATCCTACACTGCCAGTATTTCAAAAATGTTTGCCTTCTTATGTTCAGATCAAATTTAATGATTACAAAGACACATAATATACGTTGTTTTGTAAATACGAAAATAAAGAATTAGCACTGAAACGAATAAAAGTTTCACTGCACTCAGTCACTGTTATTGGTATTTGTTTGGTAGCTAGTCTTTTATACAAACTACTAAATGGAGCTTCAAATGAGCGAGAGAACATATCGTTAAGGGATATAAGATACAAAGAGATAACCAGAGGTCGGAATTAGGTAGAGTTATTCATGTACTTACACTGATTTCACACAGCGAAAGAACATAGTGGATATGCCTCAAATCCCGGGATTAATTTTAAAGAATAGAAAAAATCCCGTTACTTTTTAATAAAAAGTTATTTACTTTTACTTTTTTAATTTAGACTACTGCACGCGCGACGTTGCCAAACTTACATCAATGATATTGGATGACCGAAGTTGCAAAATTCCAATACGCACACGCGCGATGTTGCCACGTTTATTGTTCGCACTACATAGCTTGTGAGAACAAAAGAATTGATTGACAAAAACAAAAGATTGTCCATTTGAAATCCCGGGAAGGTCCACATTAATATCAACATTTCGATGCAAGTACATAAATAACTCTACCTAATTCCGACCTCTGGAGATAACAGACATGTATTTTTTATGAATTCTTACAATAAAAAGAAAATCTCCAGACTAAATATTAAATGAAGCCGTTGTCATAAAGGAAACTAACACACAGGCAATAATGCCTAGTAGATATACAGTATAATAATAAACTATTAAAGTTGTCCATCGAAAGAGACGAGGGAGCTCACCTGTAACGTAGGTTTAATTGGATTCGTTACTACAACAAACGGATTGTCGTGTCTAAACTAAATCAAACTTTATTTCCGGGGGGAGCCGGCGAGTTGCAGTCGTTAGCCAGTATTGGAAGCGAGCTATAACCCACTTCTGTTCATTATCATACCTCGCCCGGCAGCCGCGGAAGCCACAGGAGAACCGATCTAATAGCGCAACAGAACACTGATACGAATTGTTCGTGGCTGTTGAAACTTCACTATTATTTTTCCGAACGAGAGTTTATCTAAAAAACTTTTTAATATGTAATGGTTAAGTAACGTATACTTTAATCCAAAAATTAAGAAACGTAAGGAAAGATTTTATTGATTTTTAATAGGCACTGACATAAAACGAACATAATTCATTCCTAGTTATTTAATCTTTTGATACAGCAAATTTTAATGACAATACGACATTACGTATTTGGAGTAAAGACTAAAAAGTCAATCACGTATAGAATAAAAACGCATTAATGCATTTATGCGCATTTATATGATCATTCATGCCTAAAATCATTCGTGTCTAAAAATATACTTCAATATGTTATTAATAGCTCAGGCAAATCTGTATACGTCAACCAAAAGATAAAAAGGCTAGGAACATAAAAGTTTACATTGATTTTTATAAGGCACTGACATTAAACGAACTTTATTCATTAATAGTAATTTTATATGTTAATATAGAAAATAAAAATACGACATTACGATTGTGGATTCGACAATTTAAGGATTAGACTAAAAAGTCAAACATGTGTAGCATGAAAACGCATCAATGCATAGCAAAGTTATGATCATTCATGCGCAACCATACGTAACATCTCGAGAGCGAAAGACGCGAAAGTGAAATGGTATGCGCTTTTAGTGACGACATACACGCAATACTTATGATGGACGTGTTCGACACGAAATGCAAAAGGAATATAATAAACTGAACCTCTAAAAAATACTTTTTTGATCATCAAAAATACTGATCTAGCATCTAATAGGGGATTAGGTGCTCCATCAGAATTTTTTGATGTACAAAAAGGTTAGGTTAGGTTGGTAATTTATTAATTTTGATGACACATTAAATATGAGCCAATGCAAAAGCAAATTTTAAATGAAGATTGTTTTCATTAATTGATCGCACACTGTCTGCAAAGGAGTTGGTTATAAATCAGCAGGTCTCGTAACATGACTAAGATGATTAATAAACTATGAATTATGTACGGTAGAAAAAAAAGAAACTTTGTAATGTTTTGTACATACAAAAAAAAATTGTAGCTAAGTGTAGTGAATTTAGTAAGTAAATATAAAACGTTAAGACGTGAAGTCACTTTTTATAAGGAATGTAATTATTAAATCAAAAAGAAAAGTCAAGAGTAAATAAAAACTAGGTACGGTCATTACATAATCTATACAAAACCGACGGAACGTCTGTAGAAAAACCAAGACTTAAAGAAGTAAAACAGGAATATGGCTTCCCATAAAAAAACATGTGAAACGTTGCCAAGACGAGACCATAAGACTCGCACTGTCACAAAATTTATCTGATTAATGTAGATCTAAGCTTCTAACTTTACAAGCCCTAACTTCACAAACTCTACACCATTGTCAAAATATGTGGCACAAACGTTTGGTTCCGAACTAATCAAGACAGTGAAATAAATTTTTCACCTTACATCCATGTGAAGGCTACATTTTGACTAAGGTTTCAGTGGTAGTATTATAAATAATTCTTGCCGCTCGACACTGCTTTTTTTCAGAAGAACCATAACTATTAAAGTGCCTAATATCCCCACAAATTAATTATTAACGATACCTCTGATAAAGTTTGTCAAATGTATGACATTTAAGTAAAAAGAAAACATTAGACACAAATCACACACAGACGTCGCCACCGCCACTTAAAATAAGCTGGCAAGATTTCAAAAGCCGGTAACCTGAATGCTAAGTATTCAGTTCATCAAAACCAGATGTTTGCGAGTCCTATGTAAATATAAATATGGACTTTTTGTTACCGTATACGCATGATTAAAGCGTTGGACTCGTGCTTGTACCTATACGCTTCAGCAAAAAAAAGTGTGAACAGTTTTCAAATAGGTATATCATAATTTCTAGACAAAATAACAGTTCTAAAAGGGATCTCTTAACAGAGATAAACAGTCTAAAAGTCTTAAGTAGTAAATTTTAAAAAGAAAATACCCTGAACTGATCATGGTTTTGTATAAAAAGTATAGATACATGCATACATAAAGATGAACATAGAGCAAGGATCCTACCAACATCTTACGAGCCCAAGCCAACTGCACCTGCCGATCAACGGACGAGGCTCTGAGGGCCCACTCTAATTCAACGCATACGAAACTTCTATATACCCATCCCTTTCACTCGATAATGATATAATATCTAGAAAGTGGAAAAGATGGGTATAAATAACAAAGTTTCGTTTTCGTTGAATTAGAGTAGGCCCTAGGCCTATTACCAACAATAAAATGTTGGCTTATAATATGCATCACCACTTCGGGGAAACAGGCGCGATTGTATGTAATGGTGTATTAACAGAATAATAAAGCAAATCAAATTCTAATGTATTAGATAAGTTATTTTAGAATGATTTCCTTTTTTTTAAGGCGTTAGAATTTTTTAAAAAGATTGTGCGTTCCGAAATCCCAGTACTAAATACTTTGTGTGCGTTTTATAGAGTATTTCTATCTCGTTCTCTGTGGAATAAACTGCCCGTAAATATTTTTTACCGCACTTCTAAGATCCTAGTGTTGCAAGCGTTAAAAACGCGTTCTGCCGTCGGATGTGCCTACGCTTTGGTGTCGCCCTGTTACTTAAGAACAAATCTTATTTCAATATTAGCTTTTCACTCTATTTTCGCAAAATATTAATAGAACCTTAAAATTGTCTTCTTGATTCGTTAACGTGACTATCTATCACTATAATATCTAAATTGATACTTTTCATTTGAAATAGAATTATATTCTCTAGGTGCTGTCCGACAAAGAAATAATTTTCCATTATATTATAACGAATAGCGTTCAGCGTGTTACCTATCTGAGCAGTTTGCATGATAACACGGGTCTTACAAATTTATAGAATGCTCCACAAAGGAAAGTTCGGGAGACATTAAACGTTTTTAATGTTATAAACAAACTGTTGGCAATCGGCCACAGCTAGGCGCCACCGGCGGCGCTGCCGAGCTCCGACCCATTTCTAATGTAGATACTGTTTTATCTGAAGCGTTCGATCTTCGAGTTCTATTTCATTGCTTCCTAATTGATTTGCATATTAACGTTCGATAAATTTTCATAAAAAATACGCTTGTTGTCTTTTACTCACCCAATTAATCTTACAGAAAAGGTGAGGAGAGATGAAAAATGGTGCCGAGTATGGTGTAGAGAGAATAGTGTAGCGTGATCTATTACATATTGATTTTGTGTTGCAATGGAATGGGAGAAAAAAAACCGAACGATTTTTCTTATACACTTAAAATTATATTTAAGTCAATACTAACTAAGTTAGGTCTGAATTCAATAGGTAGTACTTACGTACTGCTAGGCCATTGAAACCAACATAATAACTCTATTGTTATTATTTAGCTTTCACTTTTAGAACTACCTGAATAAGGTGTGCTGAAAATAAGTTGGTTTAAAATAGCTGCTGATCAATTCATTTTCCAGCAGATTTTTCTGGCTTATGATATGTATTTAATATTAATGGCGAACGAGATAATTACTTCCCAAAAATTTCACGCACTCTATAGAACATTAATTGCCTTTTCACTAATG
Organism: Musotima nitidalis; assembly: GCA_949126915.1. Lineage (NCBI taxonomy): Eukaryota > Metazoa > Arthropoda > Insecta > Lepidoptera > Crambidae > Musotima > Musotima nitidalis. The sequence goes on from OX421419.1 coordinate 6,788,810, forward strand.
ACTTTCAGATTTCAGTACTTACATGCCTACAGCAGAAGTTAATTAACTTGGGTCGAATAACGTCAGAGCTTCTAGGTAAGTCTAATGCGAAACGGAACCTAGGGAACCTAGTAGTTATTTGAAAGTTTATTGTTTTAGTCCCAAGAGACATTATAGTCCCCGGCGGGCATTGGATGTATAAGTTTTATAGAAGAATCTAATAAATGATCGATAAATCTATATTAGAATTTGATGAGTCCTAATCTAAATGTAAAAAATATCTCTCAGTCATGCTGAATAGAAGTCGCTTGCACATAAAAGTATTTTTTTCACAGTAATTATAAAGAAGCAAATCTGAAGTCCAATCTCAGGTCTCAAGATGGTTACCAACTATGAAGCTTATTATTTTGAGCTCCGCTAATATTCAACGTTAAAATAATACTGTCTTACAAATCAAAGCAAGCTAATAAAGGCACACAATGGTTTTCAATTTAAACGGAGATTATGTAGTAAGTCTTACAGTTACCCTAATACGTCGCTGAAATTTGACTCACAAACCGCAGCCTCTAGTGGGTCGACATAACTCGACCCAAGTTGAAAGCTTTAATTACGCAGAGTGAGCTGTTCACGCAGGTGACTCCTTAATTACATGGGTGAAATTGAGCTGCCCATTGGACTGACACGTTTGCAAACGGATTATCGTGTCCTGGATAGAGGATGTACCCAACGCTTTGTGTGAATTAAGCTCTGCCTGTTAACTTAACCGGTAAATTAAAAATTAATTAAGCAATGGAAACTGTAAGTATCTTATGTTACCTATTGATTGGATACAAGTAAGGATAAAAATTACACAAAATTGATTAACAACAATACGTAATGAAATTTCATAATGACACGTTTCTCTTGGTCTTCAATATCCTAACTATATATTTAGGATCATATGCTGTGTGAGATGTCCTACAACATTACGTGTTTCTCTTGGTCTTCAATATCCTAACTATATATTTAGGATCATATGCTGTGTGAGATGTCCTACAACATTACGTAATTCTTTAATAATCATATCCTTTGGTCAATATTACTGTTCCAAAACTCTAATTACAATGCCGAATCTTTTCCAGAATTTCCAAAAGATTGTCATACTCTAGTAAATGAAAAAGTCCTTTGGATAATGCGTTAAGGAACGCAACAATAATATCCAGGGCACCGATGAACTCCTTAAGCGTTGGGAAACGATCCATTTGGACTTTTCTCCAATATAATGACAGGAAATAGGCGTTCGCATATTTGCTATTCTGCCGACGTGCGCTTGTTTGAACAGCCAACAGACTTGCAGGCTGCAAGTAGCAGCAATAACGTTTTGCTTTTGGTACTTGAGCCATATACGGAGTTTTAAGCATTTAATACTTCTGTGAGATCGGAGGGAATTCCAAATGGCAACGAGTATCATTTGAATATGAAATTGTACAGACTGCGGAACATCTACATATATTAGCTAGATTGCTCTGCTTTTGCATGATTTTGGTTGAAAATATATCTTTATATGAATGCTGCAGTCGTTTAAATCAAGTACGTTTTTATTTCACGTTGGCAAATTGATCACGCGATAACCGCATGTTATATTCTAGACACAAGGGATGCATTTTTTTTGGATCCAGGATAGTGTAGATTCTGGCGTGACTATCCTAACTTGGCGCAATTCAGGCGTCCACTCGAAGCCAGGAATATTTAATACAGATAGCAGCTAGAAAAACAAACGTGACGTCACTGCACAATCTCTAGCCTCGAATGGTACTGTTGCGCCTTCGCCAGCGAACGAAACAAAAGTAGCATATTATACGGTAGGCCCAATAACATTGAGAGCTATTGGTGTATAATATGTCAAAGTATTACGCTCGTCTTAAAAGAAAGAACTGTCTTGCTTTCTTTTTTTCTTTGATGGTAGTTCGCATCTGCTCGTTTTCTTTTAATTTTATGCTCGTATATCGCGCGAAAATAGTAGAGAATAGAAGTTATTAATAAACATTATTCAAACACATTTGTTATGATTAATATCGATATCTAACTGATATCTACTAGCTTCAAAGAATCGCCTCGTGTATTCCGGGTATAAAAGGTGTTCTTCTCACCTATTAATTCTATGAATGCATTTATTACACATTCCTGCCAACTCGGGAGCGGCAATGGGTTATGTAAGACTATCACCGCTCTCAGTTGAACGTATATAATTTTAACCATTGTCCTGAACCAGTCAAATCATCTACTTATTTCTTCGATACTCTGTAAGAAATTATTTCACACACGTAAAAAAAAATAGAACCGGTAAGTCTTGATAGTAGGCCTCAACAATTTAGATTTCATATTTATTATTTAAGACTGGTCGTTTAAAGTCAGTTGGTAGCTATATCTACCAGTATCATAAAAGTTATATTACATACATACCCCCTTTAACCTGACGTGAACTGGATCCAAGAATAACTGACAAGTTAAACGAGGGTGCATGTCAGTTTAATAGTTTGGTATGGAAACCTTCCGTCTTGACATATCATGTCGAGGGCATAGGACTAGCGATCGCTCGTGACCTTCATACGCACGGCATGTTGTCTATAGGGATTTAGCAACCATAAATCTTAAATAGCGCGATGCTTTTATTTCATTAGCAGCTACTGGATGTGGTGACATTTGAGCGAGGTCAGTGCGAGAACTGTGACATTTCAGTCAGTAACTTACTTAACTTAAGGCAATGAAAATAAAGTATAATACATGCTGTGCTATAGTCCTAAACGTAGGAAATAATTGATCTACCATTGACAACTTTTAAAACTGTAGTTAAAAATCAATTTCTTCAAAAGCGGTATTATGATGTAAATCATTACTTGCCACATAAACAAGTGTGAGTTTAACATTTTCAACTTGTATTTGTATAAATTAGAATAAAAAGACAACCAGTTGATTGTTGTGACCATCCCCTATTCAACGAATTCAGCCCAGTTTCAGGCCTTGGAGATTTGTCCTGATGTGAAGAGTAACGCAACGAGTAAGGAACGGCGCCAAATAACGACACGAATAGCTAAACGATCCTTCACATTACCTACGTATTGATGGCAATGATTGCCAGGGAATCCTTATGTATATATACATATATAATGTACGCCCATAATATATATAGGGATCTATATGATTGTAGCAAACTTCACTTTTAAAATATAGATTTATAGGTGCAACATTGTCAAAAGATGAGAGGTGGCCAAATTAGCACTAGACGAGACCCCATCGACTTCTACGACAATTTTTATTAAAGCAAACAGAAGCCATAACTGTACGGACATAAATTTCTAAATTCTGCTTTGTTTCAATCGTTTCCTGTAAACTAGCAAGTATTCCATCACTTTCATTTACATAATAGGTTGGGGAAAAAGTCTTTTCGTATTTTTGTATGAAAAGTCAAGACATTTTTTTCAAAGTTTATTTACATTTATTTACAATATATATGTACCGTTTTGTTGAATAACTTTCTGCCATTTTGTGGGCAGAGACATTATCCCGTTACTGTAGAAACTTTGGGACTTCTGATCAAAAAAACGGGACAAATAGTTTTGGCAGTCCTCTCTTGAGGTCAACCTTACAGAACCTAAAGAATTCTGCAGAGACCGAAACAGGTGAAAATCTGAATGCGCAAGGTCAGGGCTATATGGTGGATGCACTAGGACCTCCCAGTCGAACTCTCTTAATTTTTGCTGAGTGGCTAAAGATGTGTGTGGTCTAGCGTTATCGTGATGAAAGACCACACCCTTCCTGTTGATCAATTCCGGCCGTTTTCTCTCGACTGCTTCCTTTAATCTCATCAGTTGCTGGCAGTAAAGATCAGAATCGATGGTTTTGCCGGGCGGTAAAAGCTCATAATAAACAATGCCCTTCCAATCCCACCATACACACAGCATCACCTTATTTCGTGTTAGGCCAGGTTTGGCCACAGTCTGTGAAGCCTGGCCAACTTTCGACCACGACCTTTTTCGCACGTTCTTGTCGTACGTGATCCACTTTTCATCGCCAGTTATCAATCTCTTCAAAAACGGCTCGGTTTCATTACGTCTCAATAATGAATCGCAAATGAGTACACGGTTCATTAAGTTTCTTTGAGTGAGTTCGTGTGGCACCCAAATATCGAGCTTTTTTGTATAACCAGCTTTCTTCAAATGGGTCAAAACTGTTTTGTGGTCAATTCCCAGTTCTTCAGCTATATCGTAACTACTAATATGCCGATCTTGCTCCACTCTTTCAAAAATGGCGTCCATTTTATTCGTAACAGGGCGACCAGAGCGAGGTGCATCTTTAACATCAAAATTTCCGGACTGAAAACGTTTGAACCAAATTTGTGCTACTCTTACTGACACTGCATCAGGTCCATAAACATCACAAATTTTTTTCACTGCTTGAGTTGCATTTTTGCCTTTTTTATAATAACATTTTAAAATGTATCGAATTTCTTCATTAGATTCACTCATTTTTACGGAGAGAAAAACAAATGAAAAATAGCGGGAAACAACTTTTTTTTATTTTTTTCTTTTCTTTATAATCGAACCTTTTTAATGTTACCAAAACCAGCCAGACACAAATAGTACAGTCAAAAAAATTTTATAATAAGTTTATACCTACGTTATGCGAAAAGACTTTTTCCCCGACCTAATATATTCAGCGCTTAATTAATTCTGTTTCTCGATAATGCTCTATTAAGTATTAATCTCAATTAGGAGCAGTCTAAAACCAAGATAGATGCGTGAAACTTTAACTGTATGTCGCATAAGTTTTAATGCTGACACCAGCTGTAGTTCAACTATCTCAGTGAGGCTGTACTAAGATAGAATATTTAAGTTGAAGATAGTTAAATTAAATGTGGATAGGAAGTGTGTATGTCGTTGATTAAAGATTCTAATACTAGGTATATATCAAGTGTAATGTTTACATGACAAAGACTAGCAGGGTTCTTTTTTTGGTCTATGTTAACTATTGTTAAGAAGTATGCTTACAATAAGAAACGCACATAAATAATAATAGCTTGAAATAATAGGGCTTGAAGGTGAAGCATACGTGCCCTCAACTCCTGACAAATATTATTCCATGACTTAAGCATGTCTTGGTCAGGGTTTTTTCTATGTATAATACACACGGCACTGGTAAATATTTGTGTCCATTGTAATTATTATTGTTTTTTTCCCTCTCTTTTTTGATTTGTATATCAATTTCATAAATTTTTAATGCTCCGAACCAGCCGGTTACAGTGACTTGTAACCTCTTTGGTTCCTACGATTTAGGCAGTCTAGTCGAGTGGAGTGGCCGCTATTAAATCTATAAAGGTTCCATTGCAATGTATGTACACGAGTCATATTACGACACATAGTTTAAGTACCTATTTTATTATAATTGGGACGACTTGATGCTATAAAATAATGACTATTATTTATATCAACAAATAACTTTGTTAGGCTAACGCCTAAGTTAGAGATAGAATTAAATAAGGGCTGTATTATATGTCCAGGAGTATACTTATGAACATGATTATACTTAAGAACAATGACTGCACTTTAGCATTATCGTAGAACAGGCTACATATCAGTGAATAAATGAGAAATTCATGATTTTGTTTGAGATCCCGCCAGATGGGGATACCTCACGTTCGTCATGATATGAGTATTAAGGTTTTACGTAAGGCCCCCACATTTTACTACTCCGAATATAACAGTGAGCCTCTGTCGTACGAGTATAATACGTGTAGGTAGTACCTAAACAAAAAAATCTACTTTTATTGTAATAGAAAACCGCTAAGTGATTGCTTTATAGACATATTTCTACGCATTTTCATTCAAACCAAACAGTAACGAAATATTAGGGAACGGAGTATAATTTCACCACTAGTTAAAATTTAATAACTTCATGGTGGAGAGTGCCTTGTCTTTTCATTATTTGATAGTTCTATTTTAGAAATAGCTTTATTTATTTATTTCAAGAAAGACCACCAGCTACATCAAACAAGAATTTAGTTAATGCTACAATTTATGTATACAGTATAGCCCGCAAATGACTATAAAAAGCAAATACCTATGTTTTTATAATAACATAGGTAAACTCCGCCTCATACGATCATATTCTCTAATGTTTTATTTACGATTATTGAAGTCGAAAGCGGTGGCTAATGTATTATACACACGTACACATATATACACGTACGATATATACACATAAACACGTAGTCTTATTTTTAGAACTAAGTAGTAGGTAAGTTTGATTAAAATTAATTTAATGTCTATTTTGAATTGTAACCAAAGATACTGACAATAAAATCAAAGAAAAAAGAAAATAATCTTCACGAAAAGTAAGTACATTGTAAATTTGGTCGCAAATTAAATAGCGTAGCGAAGCCGCATTATTTCGGCCCGTCCATCCCTTGTGAATCCAATTTGCGACCCGCCGCGGCGACTTTACTATAATGGGATATAGAAGCTAGGTTAAAAAGGCTATTCACACGAATTGTACGCTTACGACACGTTATTAGTACACGAGGAACACGAACCCGTACTTTTACTAGTACAAAAATTAAAAGATTTATTTGCCGCAAACAATAATTAAAGTATAAAATGCTGCACCAAAAGGGACAATATTAATTACATTAAAAACAATAAATTAGAATTCCATAAACAGTACTTACCAAAATGATAGACGTAGATTATTTAAGTCCCTTTTTTCCATAAAGTTTCCAAACAACAATGTTTCGAGACAAATAATAAAACGATTTGTTGAGTATATTTTAATATTATTCAACAATTCTTGTATATAAAGTAACAGACATGGATTGTGCTCATTTAAAAAGCAGATTTCAGTCGGTTTAATTAAGCCCGGAAATGAAATGTGGACGGTGCTCCGGAACAAACAAGCAAAGGGGAAAATTTCCACGAGATCATAGGTCCTTTCAGTCAATAATACGTGGATGCATCATATAAACATGCTGTAAATACCAAGCTTTGTTATAGAAAATTTTAAAACCCTTGGAAAATAAAACACATTTTCTCGAAATAAAAATGCAGTCTACATGTAAAATATTCGAAAGGTATATATTTGTTCATGAACAGTGAATGAAATCTGTAAAATGAGTTTAATTTAACGGAACTTTTTTACTTTTCGGGATAAAAGGTAGCTTATGTTACTTCTTAAACATATCAAGCTATTTGACAGTAAAACTCCCGTCAAATTTACGACAGACGATTCGGAGAATAGCTAACACAACAGATAGATAAACAAAAATATAAAAGCGGTATTTTTAGGTTTACTGTTTTTATATTTATGTGAATTCAGAAAAAATTTGGCATTTATTTACATTATAATTATTACTTTTCACACATCACATCAGTCACATAGTTTTTACAGTCATATTATTTATTGTATAGAGGTTTACAATAATTTCGTAAACAGAAAACAACACAAAAAATATATTATTATTATATTTATTACAAGGGTATATAAAAGTATCAGCTAAAATACTTAAAATTATACAATATGCACCTGGCATGTATGAATCTCAATGAAAGTAATTTTCAGTGACAAACGACCGGCTTAGCGTCGGCTGCGTCTCGGCTAGTCCGTCACGTGCACACTGTAAATAAAATACTTACCTTCTAGAAATTACCAACTCCTCCCGCCCTTTAATAATACGCTCATTCCCCTTCACGAATAACAAACCTTAGTTGGCATAGTAATCTTGCTGATTTTCCGCTGAGCGACCTTGCAGAACATTTTTTTACATTTAAATCTATGAGACGTACGCCGGAGAACGGACGGACATACGTTTTGGACGACATGTAGGTACCCACTTAAGCCTACTTTCGTGCATCGTTTAAGCAAATTTGAAGTGCTCCATCACGTATAATGATAAGCCACGATAATAAAAGGGAGAGTTTCACGTTTTCCGCATTTTCCCCAAAAATCGGAGTGGATAAGATCCGGCGTCCGCGAGCGGAAGAGGCCGGCCCAACAGCACGGACGCACGCTGAATCGCAATGTGGTAAATCAGTTCATTGTTGTGAACGACTGAATATTCAGTTACCTCTGGCTTATTCGTGAAATGAATTTATGACCCCACCGTGAGTATGATCCAAATTCATGACAGGTACTGTCGTGATTTTTTATACATTTTCTTTATTACCAGTTCCTACTTATATCCCCGTCAAAATATTATTCCGTACAGTATAAGAGCTATTTATATCTTTTAATAAGAACAGAAAATTGCTGCGTCGACAAAATTCCGTGGTTACACTGGCTTTCTTTGTGCTCCTAGCTCCGAAATGTGTTAATATTTTACCAGGCAAAGATGAGAAATTCCAAACACAGCCATAACGTCTTTTATTATTCCACCTGAATGGAAGTTTCTATTTTTCTATAGTATTTTCTATTCTTCGAAAAGTGTCGCAATAGTAACGCAGTAGTTTGGATGCTCTATTTTCACATTAAAAAGTACCACTTAAAAAGATCTCCGGGTCTTCAATACGGAGGCGGCACGAACACGGAAAGTGGCTCACCAGTCCTACAATGCATTAGCGCGTAGCAGTCTTAATGTTTGCCTAGCGTTACTTTGTGTTTACTCAAGAGGCTTTGTCGACCCCACCGACCACGCTCTTAACCTGTTGGGCCCCCGCATTCAACCAGCCACTGTAGCAAAGCAATCCAGTTTTTGACGTGACAACGTCTTAAATTAGGTTGCGGCTGGGAGTCACTTATGAAAAAGTGTAACGCTCGGTAACGTTACGATGAGTCACCGAACGAGAGAGAGGCCCGGCGAATGCCTTGCGTCTCTCTCCCACTCAACTATGATCGGTCTGCCGCGCGCGCAGCACTAGTGTACAATGTTTTAGTAAACAAAATATATTTCTATAGTTAAAATTTGTGCAATTCTTATTTTCATTCAATTCCTTGTTCCTATTGTGCAATTTAATTATATTCATATCAATAAATATTCTACCGAGAAAAAGACGTTGTCACGTAAAATCTTCGCCCGTAAAAACGACTTTACAGGCAACCATTTTTTTTTTTTTAATTTAAACCACTTGACTTTGACGGTGCTAAGTCCACTAACGTTATTTGTTTGGGATACGCTTAGTTAGATAAAAGTTTCTATGTTTTAAAATGGTTTAAAGCTAAAGACAATATTTTTACCGTTAGATACAATGCAAATGTGCCTTATCGGAGTACTACTGCGATTACAAATATAATTATAAAGAACTAATTCTATAATGTTTGGATGTTAGATAAACAATTATGTTATATACTGTGATTGTATAACAATTTGATGAATAGAATCACATGCTCTTTTGGCATACATACAAATCATAATGGATAAGCACATAAGATACTTTTACTTCCGAGAATGTACTCTCGTACATTAAAAGAACTTCTAACGTGAGGAAGATATTGCGAGCGAAGCCGCTGGCACTGTTTGTTACTACCTAGATTATAATAATATTTTGCTGTTTCTTAGTACATACTTTTATTTTAGACATAAAATTCAAAAATATATTCAGAACTACAAAACTATTAAGCATATGAACAGGTCTAGATTAGCAAAGCCAAAAATATACAAAATCCAATATTATTTGAATTAACGAACAGATAAAGAATAACAGGCGAGATGTGAGTCTAAGAACGGAAATCGTAACCGTCAAACAAACAAACCATCAGCTATCGCCAGATTGGCGCGGGACGGAGCTCTTATAAAATATTTAATATAGAGCATTTAATATAGAGAATAAGTATATAAGCAACCACATAAGTCAAACATATGAACGATATACGAGTAGATTAGCAAAGCTAAAAATAAACAAATCCAAAACTACTTGAAGAAAATCGACAAACACAGAATAACATTCGAGATGTGTGTGTAAGAAAGAACGGAAATCGTAGCCGTCGACGAACCATCAGCTATCGTCAGATTGGCGCGAGACGGAGGCCTTATATCCGCCGCGAAATGGAACGTGTATCCACTCCTAATATCATGGCGCCGATGGTCGATACTATACATCACCCATCACGGCTAGTTTGATTTATAGTTATTACTTAGCGCATCCTTGCCAATTATTGGCTAAATAGGCATAGAATATTTATAAGTTTTTTACATCGGAAAATTAAAATATCTTATATCTAAATTATTTAACCACATACCAAGTGAAGTTGTTTGCTGCAGCACAGCAGTATATAAAAACACGTTAAAAAAATACCTTATTGATGTTTTGATTCTGGCTGTTCTTGTGAAAGATTAATTATTATGCTTGTAATTTTATTAGTTACATAATATGTATTTAAAAAGGTGTTATATTCGCCATTAAACTATTATGTAGCTTGGCGATAGAATAAGTTTCAATAAAATGATATGTTATTTTAAATAGTCAAATAAAAATTTTAAAAAATGATTATGTAAAAAAAAAACTTTTTCAAACTTATTTAGGTTTCGAACTACAATTTCGAATTTCTTTACATATTTTAACATCTATTAAAATTATTAAACACAGTGTACCCCAAAAAAAATTACCAACCTGTTCCAACACTGTAAAAGCCTCATCAAAAATAATTACTTAGCCCTCATCAGATGCGTAATCAGTATGTTTGATTCTCAGTTAAGTATTTTCAGAGGTTAAGTTTTTTTTTACCAAAAGTTGCACGCGGACCACGCGACCACGCGGCCCACCTGATAGAAAATGCTCACCGCAGCCTATGGACTTTCGCAACACCAGGGGCATCACGAGCGCGTTGCCGAACCATTAAATCCCGTTTCACGCCCCTTTTGAAAAGCATCATGCCATATTTATGGAAAACCTCGCCAGGGAGCTCCTTCCACAACGCAATGGTACGTGGCAGAAAGTTTATTTTAAAACGCATCGTCCTTAGTTTATTATATTACATTTCAAGCAATTCTAGACAATACTAAACTAAGGATTAAGTATGGAACACACAAGTGGATATGTAGTTCCTGATGCATTTCATCATACGCGACGCGACACACTATGTTAATCCGATTGAAATTGATGTTAACAATCGCAAAGCAGTTCAGCCGGTACTTAGTTAGTTACGAATGAATAGAACTTCTTCAGTTATATTACTTTGATTATATCTTTTCGCTTTAATTATTCCTAAAACGAAATATTGTAGAAAATGTTGTCTATCTCGGACAATATAATTAAAATAAAACTCCTGCTTTTTAACGTAGATTTCTTTATACAACTGTTATACATACTGCTTGCTGTTACTGTTATATATGCGATACCTGAAAACCATTATCTCTACGCCAACATATTTTACAAAATAGTATTTCATAGATTTCAGTTTAAATTACTTGGTGTCAGATGTTTTCTCTAAAATGAAATATTATAGAAAATTTTGAGATAAATATATCTGACATTCTCTTTAAGATAAAACTCCAGGTCTTGACGTGTATTTCTTTATATAAATGTTATATATACATTGAACCACGCTAGGGGGCTATTCATAAATTATGTCACACGTTAAGGGGATGGGAGGCGGTTGACGAAGTGTGACATGGTGTGACAAGGGGATGGGAGAGATCCTAAATCTCGTGACGTCACATTTCAAAATTCAGGTCCAATGCAAATTTTGGAACTGCTGTTTTGATATTAATTATTGCTTGCTGTACGATTGCAAAATATATAACATCACACTAAGGAGTCTTACAAGTGTGACCAGCTGTGACAAGGACGGAGAAGGGGGTCAAAAAATTACGAAATTCGTGTGACGTAATTTATGGATGACCCCTAGTTACTACCCAAAAAAGACGCACATTATTCTTGATAACCATTATCTCTGCGCTAACATATTTTGCAAGATGGTATTCATTCAATAGATTTAAGTTGAAATTACTTGGTGACAGATGCTTCCTCCCGAGAAAGTTCAGCTCCCAAGTTCGCTACGAGAATTCTTTGGCGACGGCGATCTTCCCCAGAATTCGCGATTAGATAATAGATGTCTGCGAGTCATACTGAATGCAGTGAAATGTTGCACATTTTAATTTCCCACGACTTTCAGCAACTTCAAAAAGTCGGGAGATTTTCTAAAACCTACAAAAGTATTGTTCCTAGTAGTTTTAAGTTTGTGGTTTTAAGTGTGTTGTAGTATGACAAGGCGGTAAGCGGGAATAGCTCTCCACCTACAACGTGGGACCAACTATATAATTGGCTAAGTGTGGGTGTATAATATGCCTCTGCCTATCCCTTCGGGGAAAGAGGCGTGAATGCATGTATGTAGTATTACTTACGTAAAACTTAACGAGAATCAAATAAACGAGATGATCGAGCTGTTACCGAATAGTAATTGCAATATCTGCCCATAATCAATAAAGCGCCATTCCTATACATCTTCCCATTATCAGTAAAACACCGATCTTTACTACCAACAACTCTTCAAACAGGAATACAGTTTCGCGTCAAACACAACTTCATATTTGATATTATTAAATTTTTAGGGACGCCAAATGTGGCAGGAAATAATATTGTTATATAAGAAAGTGCTTACGTATATTCGGAAATTCAAAACCACTGGCGTCGTTAACAATTCTGTTCTTTTATTTTTGCATGAGCGTTCGTGTCACATTGGCTTTGTGATCAGAGCGAGAGCTTGGCTTGGAAATCTCGTTTGATAGTCGTTAAGACTTTTTTGCCAAAAAAAGCTGTAATTTCTTGGTCAAATAAGAAGTTAAAGAAGCCACAATATGTGTACAAAGTAGGGTTTTGCGTCCATGCCAAGCAATCTTTCGAAACTATGTATATGAAGTAGCGAATGTGAGACAGACAAAACGTTTTACAGTCCTTATTTTAGTGATACAATAAAATCTTCTCTGTTACATAAAATGTGGTGAAAAATCGTCGAGCGACGTCGTCGTAACATGTCACGGCGTCAGTCTCGGGGCGGAGCAACATCCGAATTAAATTCCTGCGCTTTTCGCCAATGCGTCCACGTCCACGCCCGGCGTGAATTTCACGAGAGGTCTGAACGAAACAACCGTGATTTCTGAAATTAGGTGTGCCATTTAGTTAAAAGAGCGGACGCGTAGCGAGGCATATCAAATTTCGCGCTAACTACGCGTCGTTATGTAGTCGAAACAATTGCGAAGTGGAAAAGCAAGTTATGGCCGGAATGAGGAGAGAGGACAAGCGAGTGCATTAAGATAAAGCGCGTTGGGCGGCCGCCAGCGTCTCAAGTGTCCGGCCCGTGCCAAGCCAGCCACCGCCGGCTCCTTGCGCTTGTCCTCTAAATGGCAATCATCTGCACACAATTAACACAAACTTGACATAATAAAGGACAATACTATAATATCATATTATAAGCAAAAATAAATAAATAACGCTTTAATAAATATTTTCCTATTTATTACTATGTTCGGACTATCCTAACAAGCACGCTCAGTGTGGTGCCACACTTTTATCTCCAATGATTTTCATAGCCTTAACTAAAATTGCACATATGTAATGCTATCTCAATTTTGGACGTTTGAAAAAAAGAGCAAAATATCCTGAAAGCACCATACTATAGTTATGTTATTAATACATGGACATCTTGTGTCTGCTGCTCTGTTAACCACAAAACCATATATTAAAAAATGCTTCTTTTTTTCAGTGTGCCGAATCAAAGTTATTAATTTTACGGTGAGAAATTAAGACAAAATAGGTGTGAATGGGAACGTAATAGATAGCTGCATAAAAAACTAGTCGTAAATTAACATTTATGTAGCATTGATTGTACTAAAATAAGATAAAACTATAGTTACTATAGTACTGTTTTATTCATTCGAGCACTCTAAGAATGTTTCCGAGTCACATCAAAATCTATCGACTAACAGTGAAGTTAAAAACTCCTTTGCTAAAAAAGTTATACTCAAAATAAAATTAAATTGGAATTAGGTTTTTTATGTTTATCTTTACAATAAGTAAAAAAATCTTACAAATTGATGTGTTGTTATGCCCTGTTAGCAACATTATTATAAATGCCCCCTGCTTCGACATTTGACCTTTGATGTTAACAGGTCAATTGAAATTCAAACGATTTCCTCAATTGAAACAACAGTTTAGATTAACAATAATCTCTGCTTTGAAATATCGGCAATTCGGAACTGTATATTTCCGGGCCGCGCCCTGCCGCTACTAATTCTCGGGTTGGCGTAGCTATACTCGTAGACATTGTAAAATTGCGACTCCCAGTATTGCCTTACTTCCACTCAAGATGTCGGGACAGCTGGCTCTCAGCATAATTTTAGTAAATCATCCTGAGTTGCTGTCAAATGTACACTGTTTCATCGTAAATTTCGTTTGTGAAGTACTTACTCGTTTAATTAGAGCTTTTGTATATAAGTTATGTTGTTAAAATAATTGGGACTAACAACTGATACCTCTGCTACGTTACGAGCGCTATAATGTGCAATTTATCATTTTTCACTTTGCATTGTTGTTTAATCTAGACACCCAGTCCGTACTGTGATTAATATTAGATAACCTGACAAGTTTCTTGTCTAATAGTTCTCCACTCAAGCTCTTGCCAGTTGTGAATGGGTGCGTTATTTTTAAGTTCAAGATTATATGAGATTTACTGAGCGAAACTTGATTAGATTATTTTAAATTTGAATTCTTCTATAAAATGGGCCTCTATCAGCTTTAGTATATAATCGTCTGGTAAATCAGTGTAAAGAAATGTAATTTATGCCATTAGTTGTTTGATATTGGATGATTGATATGTCGCAGAGTTCGGTATGAGTACTTGTTCTTTGCCCAAAATCACACTTAGCTTAAATGTCTTGGGTTCAGTTGGCTAGTGCCCATAGAAGTCTGAAGATATTGTTGATAAATAACTAAGATAATAATGTTAAAAGTAGTGTAAAAAACTCAACAAATCCCGATTTGAAATTATCAAAAAGTGCAGAGTTCCCCAAATGTTGGCTGGCTCATCAAAAGTTAAAAGGCAGCGAAGTTTTAAGTGAAACAAGTGGCACGGGAAGTTGCTAAAGCGTTAGGCATAGCGGCGTTTTATGGGTTTCATTAGGATTATTGGGTGGAAGTTGAAACGTTCAAAAAACTTGAAATTTTCCTTACAAAACGGGTGTTTATAATGCATATTACAGCTTGTATTGTACAACAACCGACTTTTTGTTAAGCTTTGTGACCCAGTTAACACTTTATTAACTTACTTTTAATTCTGTTTATCCGTAATAGTATATTATTTTGTTATAATAGGTTGGGGAAAAAGTCTTTTCGTATTTTTGTATGAAAATTCAAGACATTTTTTTCAAAGTTTATTTACATTTATTTACAATATATATGTAACGTTTTGTTGAATAACTTTCTGCCATTTTGTGGGCAGAGACATTATCCCGTTACTATAGAAACTTTGGGACTTCTGATCAAAAAAACGGGACAAATAGTTTTGGCAGTCCTCTCTTGAGGTCAACCTTACAGACCCTAAAGAATTCTGCAGAGACCGAAACAGGTGAAAATCTGAAGGCGCAAGGTCAGGGCTATATGGTGGATGCACTAGGACCTCCCAGTCGAACTCTTTTAATTTTTGCTGAGTGGCTAAAGATGTGTGTGGTCTAGCGTTATCGTGATGAAAGACCACACCCTTCCAGTTGATCAATTCCGGCCGTTTTCTCTCGACTGCTTCCTTTAATCACATCAGTTGCTGGCAGTAAAGATCAGAATCGATGGTTTTGCCGGGCGGTAAAAGCTCATAATAAACAATGCCCTTCCAATCCCACCATACACACAGCATCACCTTATTTCGTGTTAGGCCAGGTTTGGTCACAGTCTGTGAAGCCTGGCCAACTTTCGACCACGACCTTTTTCGCACGTTCTTGTCGTACGTGATCCACTTTTCATCGCCAGTTATCAATCTCTTCAAAAACGGCTCGGTTTCATTACGTCTCAATAATGAATCGCAAATGAGTACACGGTTCATTAAGTTTCTTTGAGTGAGCTCGTGTGGCACCCAAATATCGAGCTTTTTTGTATAACCAGCTTTCTTCAAATGGGTCAAAACTGTTTTGTGGTCAATTCCCAGTTCTTCAGCTACATCGTAACTACTAATATGCCGATCTTGCTCCACTCTTTCAAAAATGGCGTCCATTTTATTCGTAACAGGGCGACCAGAGCGAGGTGCATCTTTAACATCAAAATTTCCGGACTGAAAACGTTTGAACCAAATTTGTGCTACTCTTACTGACACTGCATCAGGTCCATAAACATCACAAATTTTTTTCACTGCTTGAGTTGCATTTTTGCCTTTTTTATAATAAAATTTTAAAATGTATCGAATTTCTTCATTAGATTCACTCATTTTTACGGAGAGAAAAACAAATGAAAAATAGCGGGAAACAACTTTTTTTTATTTTTTTCTTTTCTTTATAATGGAACCTTTTTAATGTTACCAAAACCAGCCAGACACAAATAGTACAGTCAAAAAAATTTTATAATAAGTTTATACCTACGTTATGCGAAAAGACTTTTTCCCCGACCTAATATATTCTAGCGATTTTACTAGTTATAGTAGATTTCACAGTTTTTATGGAACGATGCGATCAATTACGGGTGTGTGGTGTATAGTAGTAATATTTATAGAATAAGTACATTGTAAATAGCTCAACATCACTGTATTAGGTTAAGTACCTGTAATTATGGTTGTATTGACGAAAAACAAATGTTTTAATGTCTGAGGTGCTCGTGATTAGATAACTATTACTCAACTTTACATAGCTAAGTTTTATCACGTGTCGGCTGCAATTAATTATTCCAGATGTATACAAGTTTATCCTAAACATTAACTCTATAATTTTTATAATTTTTAATAAGACTACCACAATTGATAACTAATGTTCATATCTTCTCAGAAAGAAACATCATATCTTGATAGTTCATAAACTTATTATCACAAAATATTATTAAAACAATAACATGGACGAGTAATCTTTATTTTAAGTCAATTTACAATATGGCCCCACCTAAGACCGGAGTCAGAACTCAGACGCCAACAAGTAAGACGGAGCAGCAATCAAAAGCGAATCGTGGCCATTAAAATGCATAGCAGATTAGCATCTAACCTCAATAACGATAAGTTCCCGAAAGCGCAATAACGTTTGAACTCTGAACCCGTTCACGGTGACGGTAGGAGAGCGAGGCGAAGTCAGCTGTTTCTTTGAAGCGCATCGTTCAGGAGACAATAATGAATTCTGCCTTATAGGATGACGGGCGAGCATCGAGTATATATCGCATTGAGGAGTAATGTAACGCACAGCACAAAAATTCCCAGTCATTGCAGAAAATATATAGAAGTGTTTTGTTTCATATCAAAGCGGTCACCGCAGTCTTTGACCAAAAAAATCAAATGAAGCAAGATGTATATAAAGTGCGGTACATTGTCACTTGCTACCCCTGTGGGACTTTGGGGTTATTTTAAGTATGTACGAAAATAACAATACCATTTACCCTTAATTTACCAATCAACGTGTACCACTTGGAACCCGTCATAAGAAACGATATACCATCAGTTATTAATATTCACAACGAAAATAATAAGGTTTGACCGATTGTCGCTCTACTACGAGTGTTTATCAGTCATCATCTCAAATCAGAAAAAAAATCAAGGCAAGTTCTTCTTGATCCTTGCGATGCGTAGCTGATGGGGGGAGAATACCTGCACCCCTGTAGAAATGATCACTTGATCACAGAGGTTTCCCGGATAGACATAGATTTAAGTTTGAGAGGTTATGCCATGCCCGTGCAATGCAAACATTTTGCTTATGTGTTATTTATTACGTATACGAGTTGAGAACGTTGCATTGCGACATTGACACTTTCTTTAATTTTTAATAATGTCATCATACAGCCTATTATTATTAGTATTATTTTCTTTTCTCTTTTATTACTTTGTGTTTCTTTTAGCAGTCGTTTGTGTTGTATTTAGTGTAAAATGTAAATTAGTTTTGATGGCGTCCTATTTTATTGTTGTAGTTTTTAATGTTGAATCTGGCCCCTGCTGAAAATCTGTGCAGTGGGATTGTTCACAGACTCACTGCAAATACTGATCAGGGGCCTTTTTCGATATGTGTACCTGTACGTGTCCTGTGCATTGTTTTATTTTTTTGTCTTTATTATGATGTTGAAATACATAATTTTTCATTGCAAAAATTCAAAAAAACACTATAATTTCGTCTCTATAAGATGTGCACTCCGTGTCAGCTAGCCTGCTTAACCGTCCTCCTTGCTCCACTTTTCACTTCCTCCTTCATAAAGCGATTAATGACAGCACCGACCTTTGAGAACCCTCCATATTAAAATAAGTAAAAATAAAACCACATGGCTAGACAAGCAATGAAAAATTGGGTCTTCGTTGCTTGTCTTTTATCGAAGCTTAAAATGCTTTTTTCATAGGCATTTTTAGCAAAGTTTTAGCTTTTTATTTGAAGCACTTCGTTTCAATTCCGACTTTAAGAATGCCGGCAAAGCAGTTTCATTGTGAAAGTGTTCTCTTTTTACTCTACACTTCCTGCTTTACAAAGCCGGAACAACCTGTCATATTTAAAGTATATTTTGAAATGATATTAAAAAGATCGTATAAAAACATATTACAAACTTACTTACTACATAATATATAAGTAGTAATTTGAGTACGGACTCAGTTATTAAGTCAGCAGTTTCCTGCCATAATATTATAGTACTTTTGAATTGAGTACAAATTCTGCATTCTTCAATGCAATAGTCTATCTCTGTAGGACTCGACGCACAAACGACTCTTTTAACAAATGAAATAAAAATCTGTTCACAACAACAAACCACGAAAATAAGATTTGAAAAAAAATGAAGGAACTCTGCAAAACTACGTACAATGCATTAATAGAAAGAAAGAAAGATTGTATTGTCTACGCACATGAAAATAAAATAATTAGGCTTAAATCTAGCACAATTAAAAATATTTAAAAAATCCTGTGTACATAGACAATGAGGTGCTGCAACAGCATTTAACTGATGGGCCAAGGAATGGCCTAGCAGATCTGGTCTTCTTGCAGCTCCTCTATGAGGCCACTTGCCACCAACACACTGAGTTAACCATTCATTAAAACAGAAGTAACATAAAAAAAATGATTGGCTTACTTACGAAATAAGAGTAATAAAAACTTTTAACATAAAAACCTTCACAGCATACCTTGGTCAGCAGAGAACAGAAAGCGAATTCTACACAGACAAACGTTTATTTGTTAACGTAGACCTCGACACTTGTTTTTATGAAGGAAGCGCATCATTCAGAGGCCAATAATGCTCTTTGCCTTATATCCTGCCTCATTCCACTTCCTACTATTGTAGGTTATATTAGTATATACATTAGATAGACAACCAGCCAATAAGCAGCAGATAACTAAAAACATGACTAACCATTCTTATACGTAAGAAATACTTGTTTTTTAAGTACCATAAATACTTTCTATCCAATACAGAAATTACAATGATGCAAAACGAAAATAGGCATTTTTTACGTCAGATCCATCAGCTTTACAGCGAAGAGTTGTCAGCTCAGAACTCGGAAAATACGTTTCCTTGGCTTAAACGTATTCCGCAAAAATGCGCTGACGTAATACGAGAAGACATATGAAATCATGATTTGATGGAGGACGCATATATACAAGACTCGGCTCCTGTTCCAATTTATTTTAGGACAAGTTTTAAGAATACATACAATTTTACAGTGTTGTGGTGGATAGCAATAATTAAATATTGTCTAAATAATATATGCATAATATATTTTACACATAGAGCAAAATAAAGTTATAATTATAATACATATATATTTATCTACTAGCAATATTCGCTATACAAATTTTAGAATAAAAAATCAAAATATTGTTCATAGTACTTAAATATATATCATTAAAATATCAGGCATTCTATAAAACCCACAAAATTTCAAAAGACAATCATTATTACTAAAGCAATAATATTAGTTTAGTATATTTGTGATAATTCAAAATAATTTTACAAGTCCTTCAGTCAAAAACTTTATTTTGCTTCATGCCTAAAACAACAACCTACCTATATGGTCACGTGTCATGAGACATTTTCTTAATAATAGATTGCATTCAGTTACCAAATAATGCCAAGTAGCCTTGCATTGAGAGTCGTTAGGGTAAGCACAGAAAACGGAAAAGAATAAACAGGCTAGTCCTGGATAATGGTGCTTCAGTATTCACATAAAGCCGGAAGTAATAGCCCTCTCGTTATAGGGCTCACCTTAAGACCTGCGTTTAATGCAACTGTAAACTTATAAATATTTATCGCTTACTCGATCGCTTGACAAATGCAACTTGATGCAATTTGCATAGATTATTTAACTCGATTATTACATGCAAATCATGTTTAGACTCAAAAAGCATAGAAAGATCTAGAAAGACCGTAAAAGAACCATTAATTTGAGAGATATTATTAATTACTATTGTTAGTTGATGAAGTATATTCTATCTATGTTACACGAAAAAAAACGCTTAGTGTTCGGTTTTTTATAAGTATCTAAAATAGTGCGGGGACAGAATAAAAAACCTTACAAAAATACATGAAATCTATCTAACCCAACCTCCCTCTAAATTTGTATTGATTGTTTAATAACGTTTCTTCGATGTGCTTGTTCGAGTATTGAACTGTCTTGTCAATTTAATCATAATTTGATGTAAATAACATAGTAATTAGTAGTAATTTTACAAAAAAAAAAAAAATTAACATTTTTGCTTGAGCAAGATGCAAATTTTGTATAATATGCTCTTACTTAACATCTCATTGAAGTAACTTACAGATTGTGATTTATTATAAGGGGTATCGAGCCATTATTCGTGACTTGGCATCCAGTTAGCTTGCTAATGTGCAATCAAATAGAGCCGGTCGCAGTCTGTTAATTATGCGAGTACGCTTCATGAATTCGAACTGGCCCTTTAATTGCCAATACGCCATCTCTTGTAAGCGACAGCGTGTCAAACGCAAGAGGAAGTGCACGGTGTTATTCTAAATTGATCGTTGAATTATGACACGTCTCTTTATACGTGTTTCTACGTAAAAATATACGCTGTTGGTGTATGAGACTACAGTACCTTATGGCTGTTTTTTCCTTACAAAGTAACTTAGGAACAGAAAGTGCAAGCAATGTCATACTATTGCTGAGCTTTGTTATTGATGAGCCAGAAGAAAGATACCATATATTTTTTAAATCGATAATCTTAATGAAAAACAGTCGGAAACTACCCCGTATGCCAAGTATCTGTGTTCAGCTTTCATATATACATAATGAATGTCTTATCAATATACACCTAACTAGACACTAAAAGTAGTCTTATAGTGATATTTTAAATCTTTAGTTACATTATTGGGATTTTTATTCCTAAATTTTTCTGTCAAAAAATATTATCTCAATTATATATAATGTTAATCTCAATTATAATTTATATATACCTAAATAGTTATACTCAAGAATAATGTACCATTGTAATGGTGAAAGGATTATCGAAATCCGTCCAGTAGTTTTTGACTTTATTTATAACAAACAAAAAAAAAATATCTGTACTCTTTATAATATTAGCATCGATATAACAAAAGCTACATTAGCTTAAGTTTTGCTCAGTTTATTTTGGCATTTTTTAAAAGTACAAGTAAACAAAAATATTTTATAAAAACCAACACTCGGTATTTGTCATATATTTAATCGTTTAACTTCTGTGCTATCGGTTACGTGAGAGTTTCTTCAGATTAAGACAGAACTCCCACTTTTATTTGTTTAATGAGCAAACATAAACAAGCAGTTGTTCAAAGGGTGGAAATGTCTCCGCCTAACCACCGCGACCCGGATTTCGTGCCAAATATTTATTTTAATTACATCTCGGTTCCTTCAAAGACCCAGTTAATGTAACGTTTCACTTTTACCCAAATATTTAATGTTAAACATAACTCTTAGTAAATACTAATAGCTTTACATTCCCATTACGATAACTAGCTCTAATGAATTGTGATGTCTGAAGACATTGAAAAAATATTTACCTATAAAATCATTTTATTTGCATAGAAATGGCGGCGAAGCTTTTCCCCTGGGAAATGCAGAGGTAATATGACAAGAGCATTATCGGGTCGGGCGAGCCCCACTTTTGCGAGAAAAAGCTAATATGCATTTATCGATGTTACACAATCGGAAATGAACAGTCAAAGGGGACTTAATTAAAACTAAGCGGAATCCTCTAAAGGGGACAATGCCTGTGCCAGACAATAAAGCGATGGGAACCGTCATAACTGCTGTCAGCCACAACCGCTAACAACTATCTTAGATTAGGCCCCCGGCAGTTTACGAATATCTCACTAGCTAAAATTTATAGGTACATAAATAGGAAACTCGAGCGGTTGCATCTGGTTCAAAGCATTAAATAGGGATTACACATAGACGGTACTTATTTGGCGTAATAAGGATTCAAAAGTTTTTAAAATCTCAGGATTAATGGGTTAATGTGCCCAAACAGGCTACAAAATTTGAGAAGTCAGGACTAATTGTGGCAGATTGTCCTGTCAAAGGGGTGCGAGACAGAGGCACATTGACGCATTAAATTCTTAGCACGCCTGGCGATATAAATTTATAAAGGAGGAACGAACCGGAGACACGAACCGCCCTTTTCAGGCAAATTTATTAAATTAATGAATCCAACCAAAACCGGATAACTGTCTGGAAATTCATAAATTTGTTACCGTGAGGTGAAGAACAATGAGATTAGTGTTTGTTCTTAGTAACACATTATTATATTTGAACTTTCGTTGAACGTTAATAATAATGTATTATTGGTGTCGAAATTTAAATAAGCTTATTGACTTTACAAACGAAAAAAGTAGGTAAGGAAATGAGAAATATTTTTTAAAACTTAAAATGCGTTTAAAATTTAATGAGAACTTGGTCTTTCTGACAGCTCTAATGTCTTTAAGTTAATTGTATACTTTAGAATGTGAAATTTCATTTATTTAGTAAAGTCCGTTACCGACTTTACTATCAAATGCAAGTTCCGTAAGTAGATACCTGTAGTGCAAGTAGATTTTACTTAACAGTACAGCCTTACTGGAGTGCTCGCGCTAAAATGAATTTTAATGAACAAACCTTCCAAAGTTTACTTTGACTAAGTGGAGGGGGTTTTAAGATCTTATCAATGGTCCTTTAAAATATTTATTTTACAGAAACTTTTTGTTCAAAGTTTTAATTCTCAATCGTCCTTTAAGTAAATGTATATTCAACAGAAACCATTAATTGTCAAAAGATTAAATTTGCAGGCGAACAGAGCCAGTTAGTTAGAAAAATAAATAATTAATTTAGATAAACAAATACTTATGTAATGTGTATTTTTGATAATATTTAATATCAATAGAAGTTCCTGATGTTACATACATTACAGGCACTTTATATTTTTTGAAAATAAATATCGAGATAGGAATATGTAAATAATAGGGCCTTGAAATAAATTGTGTCATTTAATATTAGAACTACAAGTTATAATTTTCTAAATGAAACATAAACAAAAATATACATATAATTTATTTGTTTTGCGTGATACGCCTATCTTATTTAGGGCCCTACCTGATGCAAGCTACTTTGCCTTGTTTAGCGAATTTGTTAAAAATCAGTTAAAACTATAGTGTGTGATAATCCAGTAACCCCAAATAAAGCTACGACACATTGTTCCATTACGAATAACCGGTGCCCGGTTCTCAAGTGACGCACATTTCTTTTATATCTAAAAAGAAGATAGAATACAAAGATACTTTAAGAAATAAAACTAATTCATAAATAATAGCCTAAAAAAGGAAGTACAAGCATTACTTCATAATGCTGCACACAATACGGACATGAAGTTGTGGAAAACAGTGGGCATGCTGAACAAAAGTAAAAAGTGCTTGTTCCCATTTAAATATTGCCTTTCATCTAAAGGAACAATGAGGACATTTCCACCACTGTAGGCAATTACACCATGCCTCTATAGCCGCAATTATAGGACTGGGTCGGAAAATATCTAGACTGGAAAAACATTATGATACTTCCCCCATTGTTTTTTGTTATTTTATTTCAAAGAACGGAATGAATGATAGGATTACCCGATGTGTCTTCCATGTACATTAAAAATAATCCTGCATGTGACAGTGCTCCATACAGTGAAGAGTCATGTCTATCCAAAATATTTGTAAACTACATAGAATCACGGAAAACTCTGGCAGCATACTTAAATATTGTAAAACAATAATCTCCCATCTTAGCACCTCTCATTTAACAATTTGAGACCATTTCTCTAAATAACAGGCTATAGCTAGGGAAGTGCAATATTTTGGAATAAGAAATTCGCATTCACGATTCTTAATGTCATAATAAAAAAAATACAATAACAATAAAATAACGTATGGCAACAAAAGACTCGCACCTGTCTGAGTAGCCTACAAAACAAAATGTTTTAATAAATTATATTAAGGTGGAAGTAGGCTGAAGAGAAACCTTCATACAATTAATTATGTAACCAGGTGCAGGAAAATTATGTGTCTCGTAAGCATCGTATTTCTGTGTGGAATATTAAAACAATTAATATCCAGTTTAATTAAACTAGACACAACAAGGATGACACAAGTGAAACTATTCCGTGAAAGTGAGTTTGTAAAATATGCTTAAGATTATTTCACTACATAAACGGATGCTTGCAAATACGTTTCCATTGTCGGTAATCATTATATAAACAATCGACAATATTAATCAAGTTATCTAAAAAGCGATAAAGGACATTACAAATAATATATAAAAGGACAAACACAGGCTTAAAACAAATAAAATGATAGTTAAGGGGAAAACAATGCGAGCCAGCTGATGTTATCTTTAAATACAATATGAGGGGACATTGTGCGGGTCTATATGGTATGATGTCATTAACGCGAAAACCGAAGTGCAATCCGTGCAGAGCATTCGCAGCTAGCAGCCAATGCCGATAGGAATCCAGGTCTCACCAAAAGATAATCCAGTAGTCGGTAGTTCCACACAAACTCTAGACAGGCGTTATCTATATCAATTTACGATTGCCAGACAATACTGAATAAATCGCAGTATCCGACCACATTGTAATGGGATGTTATTTGTTACCGAGATTTGGTTTGAACGAGTAAAGACTTTTTGGTCACGTACTTTCTACAGACAGTATATATATACCTCCGTAGCCAGATTTAAGACTAAACCCATCAGCTGTCTGATACTTATATAAAATGGTTTCAATTCCCCACAGTTTAGATAGGCAAAGTCAGGTCGGCAAGAAAATAATATCTTCTAGAAAAAAATCCTTACACATAAAATAACCTTTGTAAATGTTTGCTTTCAATTGTGATTTTTACAGTTTAAGTCATGCATAGACATAACATAATGTCAGTTATAATAATTTTAAAGTTGCTGTTAGTAAGTATTATAATATGATGGACATATATTTTAAAAAACCTTTCCAGGTATTAGAAATTACAACCACTAGCACGTTTTTAATTTCAGAAGACTCCAGACACCCTAGTGTTAATAACACCGAGGCGCCTGGAATCTTCTATAAACAATGGTCGAACCCCGGCCGAGACTATTATAAGGCGACACATTAGTTCAGAAGGTGGAACAATTGTGCGGCCGGCAGCTTCATTAGACGGCCAGGACACGTGTAATAAGATAAACTAACGCTGCCTCCAACCTTCTAATGGACAAGTACAGAAAGACGGGTTCGTATTCACTAGGTGATAAGCGCAGCCGCATATGCAAGTGATAGAAAGGGCATAATATTCGACGTGATAGAACTCTGTACTATCCTACACCATTTTAAGCACCTTTTTAAAAAAAAAATAAACTTATACCTTAGATCCCCATAGCTATATTACCTATTTTTTTTTTATCCTGCTGTAACAAATTACCTATTTTTTTTTTATCCTGCTTTAACAATAAAAACATTTCGTGAGTAATGAAGACATAATGTTATCTTGAAAATGTATACACGTAAAATGCAGTAAATATGAAGCGTTCTTAATTAATATTACAAATAATGTATATGTCAATTACTAAGTTTCACTAAATATAAAGCGTTCTTAATTAATATTACAAATGATGTATATTTTAATTACTGAGTTTCACACCTATAGTTTGAAGTACTTCAGGAAGCACGGAAACGCTGGAATCAAATTACGATCAAACACCCAATAGCCATACTCTGTAAGCGCAGCTTAATATCAGTGATAGCTAACATCCAACTAGTCTCATGGCTTCACGAAAGACAACGCTACGAAGCGCAAAACACTTATGAATAACTTCAAGTGATGCTACCACTATCTAAGGAGCCCAAGCCAACCTCACCTGCAAGTGGTACACTTGCTGATCAACAGACAAGGAGCGAACGTAACAGATCCCCGTAAGCGGCAATAAGCTCGCCACCTATTACGTGGGACCAACTAAATTGGCGAAATATGGGCGTTTAATACGCCTCTGCCTACCCCTTCGG
Source organism: Musotima nitidalis (assembly GCA_949126915.1). NCBI lineage: Eukaryota > Metazoa > Arthropoda > Insecta > Lepidoptera > Crambidae > Musotima > Musotima nitidalis. The sequence goes on from OX421419.1 coordinate 6,815,373, forward strand.
GAAAACAGGCGTGAATGCATGTATATATGTGTGTGTTTGGTAATCCTACGATCAAGGGTAGGCAATAAAATCAGAAGAAGCCAACTTACTGTAATACCCAATTTAGTTACCATTCCCTACATCCCTTCGGAAAGGTCTCCCGACATTCTCGCCCTACAATGTCTTTCATGACGGCCCTATCATTTTATTACCAGATTGTATTTCCTATGCATATTTTTTATTAAACAAAAAGTAGCAGGCCACGGCTGATTTCTTCTCAAAAAACTCCTCATTCGTTGAAAACTATGTCGTTTTGACTGTAAAACTTCAATAATTTCGCCATGAATCATTTCGATGGACAGATAGTTAAAGACAGATCTAAAAGTTAGTACTCACAAATTGTACAGTTGAAAATAGGCAAATTTATTATGGAATACACCACTGTTATAAATAAATATGATACCTTCATCTAGCTAGCTGGTAGATGTAGATAGAACATGTTTTGCAAACATTTGTAACATTTCTATGTCTATTTTTTTACTATCAAGACATCTTTACTTCGTTTAAATAATATTTAAAGGATTCTTCCGGGTTATATAAATACAGCAGGCAAATAAATAGAGATCCTTAATACGAAGAGACGGGAAAACATTTAGAATATCACTTGCTCCGTTGATCATCAATAAACCACGAACCACAAACTTGGAATATGCCAATAAATTCACCAAGAACCAGAGATGGCATGGATGGGTATAGAATTCCTTTGAAATATTATAATCGATCTTAAAGTGCGAACATCCGAACTAAACCGATAAGTATTCGATTTCAGGGCATTCGATTCGAAGATATTTGTCTTCACTAAACCATTTGTCTTGCTGCCATCCTTCTGACTAATTTGTCATGAATAGTATTATAAATTTCCTAATATATAGGTCTTGATATTTTTTCTACCAAAAAAATGTCTTTTAAGTATTATTTATGTTATATATTGAAGTTGAGACTACAAACATACAAATATTAATCAAACACACCCCGCGATAAGTCTTGTATTAGAGAATAAAATTCTACTAAATTTTATGGTGCAGTCACAATTTCTCTACAGGTACGTAATGATGCAATATAAAATTTTATGACTTAATTTTTTTGAACGGGAGACAATAACCCCTTTAAAATAAAAACAAACTTAGTTTTAATACTTAACATGTTAATAAGAAGCATAATTCAGCTGGAGAATATAAATACCTGAAACAAATAAAAAGAAGAATAAATTTATGTGGTTTACATAATATGGTAAACGTACAAAACACTCTTCTTTAAACAAGCACTCATTATCAACCGCCAACACTTATAAAACCCTGTCTTCTACATGTTTAAATATATATGCAAAACTTACTTTCTGATTGTGTAAATTTTAAGTAAAATACAAATTTATTATTTAATTAAATATAGCTTTATTTCAATTTCGTTTCATCACGACCCTTTTTAAACCATTTAACATATTATCATACATGTTTCAATTAAAATAAAGACATTTGCAAAGTATAAAGAGCTTTCAAGTGATATGAGTATAAGGTAAACCGTAAAATTAAAAGGGTTCTGTTGTAAACATTTAGTGTTTTGTATCGCTATCGTTACATGCAAGCCATGGGAGGCACATATTTAATGCTCCCGGCTTATCTCGAAGGGGGTTGGTGGAGGACGGTGGTGCAATATCGAGCCTATCTTCCTACTAATGGGCTACATGTGAAAGGTGAATTTCTCCATCACAACAGAAAGTGGAGCACGCATTAATAGCTGACGAGAATGGACGATATTTTTTTATCTTACGTTTAAGAGAACGCTACAAAATAGTAGTAATAGATTGTGTTGATGTCCTATAATAACATTTATTTGTAAATAAATATGTTTAGAAAAAACAAGTCGTTGTTCAATGTTAAATAAGTAAGAATAAAGCTTTAAGTGTGCTAGGGTCGTGCCAAGTGAAAGGAAAGAAAGAAATAAATAAATTTATTCAGCACTTCCAAAAATACTTATCATAGTTTTTTATCAAACCAAATTTGTCAAGGATGTGATCTCTGCCTACCCCTACGGGAATAATACGTGACAATAAGTTCGATATTATGCGTAAATAGCAAACCAACTTATTATAATTATATTATTATGCCGACCGCACAGATATTTAATAAAACCCAAAGGGACCTACAACTGGACAAAGGTCTCATTTTGCTAGATCACTATCTCTATATTGATACAAAAAGTCCGGTCCAGAAATAATTTCATTTCATTACAGATAAAAGCTAGGCAGGGTTGTGTGCGATCAATAACTGTAATAATTTACAATAGGACGTAGCCACGAAAGCCCACAATAGCCGGCCTTACTATGTAACTTGAACAATGTATAACAAAAATAAACTACATTCATTTTCTTCCCGAGATTCAAGGCAAAAGCACGAATGTATGACTAAAGTGTGGAAGAACGTGTGCTTGTGTAAAGAAAGGGAATAAATTTGCTTATTTTACTGGGATACGCCGCGGGGGACGATGCTTTTAGTTTTGTTATGTCTGAAGTTACTAAACTAAATGTACTTTCTGAAATTATGACATGTTTATAGCTGTTTGTGTATCGCTATCGTTGGTGTGAATTGACATTGCATTATTGCTAGTTTGATTTAAATATGATTTCTGAATTATCTTAAGTCTTATGAATATTCTACTATATCTTTTGAATGATTTATCCGATCAAGGGATATAAACTAACAGTAAACAGTAAGGTATCGATATAGCTACACAAACTTTATTCTAGAACCAGTCGCTGCTACAGTGGCTATTTTTTGTGTTAAAAAGCGATCTGATTGAAATCATTATGGAATCATTGCTCTAGTGAAAATCCCGCCAAATTGGTCTAGCTGTTTCACAGATTACACAAAACACAACACCAGACATTTACTTTTTTTTGTGTAATGTGCGTGCGCGTTTTGCCTGAATTGTATTACCTGATTGATAAATCTTTGGTTTCATTACCAATGTATAGTTTAAATCTGGAGGCGCTCGCTGTGCCTTTCCTTCGAATCACTCTATAACTCCCAAGTGAGGCACACCGCACTGTTTAGAAGACCCTGATATAGTTTGATAGGTTTTATCACATTTTATGTCTCCTCGAGAAGGTAACTATTACCCTACACACAAAATCGTAGGCAGAAGCTAAAATAACTCATTAACAAACAAAAAAACGATGTTCTTTTAACAATTCCTTTACTATCAAGAGATGCTAAAAAACACATGTCAAGTTTAATCAAAACAAAGGAATCAGGACCTATCATCAATTACATTAGAACCGCCTCCGTGCGCGCGTGTCCATTACGATGAAACATGTTGGTCTAATTAATGGACATAGTCTATTATTGTGCGGAAACCACGTGTCCAGCATACGTGTCGCGCATGCAGATCCTGTGAGCACCAACCAAAGCCCGTAATAGATAGCGAGAAATACTGCCCACTAGCACTGTAATACTGTACCTCTAATGCATCGGTAACGATTCTACAGAGCGTAAATGTATATTTCAGAACAATGTGTAAATGAGAGCATTGTATGAAGTGAAATTTGAAACTATATAAAAGTAACATGGGTCTTACGAAGCTATAAGATGAGGATTACAGATAATAAAATGTACTTGAATCAATGAAAACCTTCTATCTACAAAGCTTTTTTTAGAGTTATCTCAATTCTGTTTGTTTTTTATCAGAAATTTCATGTCCTATAACATAGGACAATAATCACTCAGACATAGTGGACAATTAAAAAACATAGTTCTTTTTTGTTTCGCTTTTGATCGGATATTTTCTCACTGTAGCACACATCTATAGAATAATGATGAAAGTTGTCCTGAGTATTTCAAACATATTTAGTTAAGTCATTGCCTAGTTTTTGTTTGAATAGCGGTAGATGCAAAAATGACTTGACCTCCATAAAATCAGAAAAAAGTCAAATCTTAAAGGCAAAATTGTAAGTTCTATTTCTCACAAAAAGCTGTTTATCCCTGAGAGTAAGCTGTCTACGTATTAAAATTTATAATTAAATATAAAACCTTTAATGAGTACCAACCAAATCTCTGTCAAGAACCTAATAAACTAGAAGAACTCAACAATCTCCTTATCCCGATAAAATGAAAAGCGACTAAAAGATAAAGTTAGACAAAATAAAATTCCCAGACGGAAGTATCCTTTAAAGTTCATTTTTAACTTGTCACTAATATCAGAAGCCGAGTTCGCTGTCAGCAGGAAAAACAGGACCGTTACATCCTCACTGTGCAGCGATAAGGGGTTGCAATTCATTCCACATGTCATGCCGTCTAGCTGTCTGGCGCATGGCTAAAGATGACATCTGTCGCATACAATCGCGGTGTTCCCGGTTTTGCGAGACAAGTGGCTCGCAAAACCATACAAGATCCTTCTTACAGATATAATATTGTTCTACTACCATTGGAGAAACTTAATTTAAACCAATCGCGTCGTGTGTTTTTTGAAAAGTGACTGGACTGTGGCTGTTAGCCAAGTGAGAATAGTTGGTATAAGAAAATGAAAAGACTTGGTCTAAGAAACGCATGTAAATAAATAGAAAAAAGCAGCGATAGTTATGAGTACTTTCAGTACAGAAGTCGTAGTGCCTTCATCCTGGATGACGGTTAGCAGTCGAAGTAGTCCAAAAAAATTAAGGCTGTTCATAACGTGGAATACTCACGGATGAGAAACCTCACGAACTGAAACATATATAAATTTTTCTTTTGTTGTGTACATGACATTAAAGAAACAAGCCCAGCATTAAGTTGAGTAAGGCGTATCGGGTAAGATATGATCTTGATTTACCCCAGCGTAATTTAATGTCTAAGATGGTTTTCATACTCTACAACCCCGCAATCTTCCCAACGTTATCTACAGCCATAGAGGCCTAGGGTGGGGCAACAGATGGTACCTGAGGCCTGACTTGGGCGGCTAATGGCCTGTCGCCGGTCCATCCGCGCGGTGATTGATCGGCAGTGACGAGCACATCGCTACATAGCTCGATGCCGCGTAATCCATCAAACATTTATGCCACAATATATACACAGATCATCGCATTGGCGACTGCTGTCCTTTGTTAATGCTGGTAAACAGACAGGATATTACTATGAGTGCATTGTAATATGGTAAATGAAATGTGAAAAAGCATTTTTAGTTTACTTTGACCACGGAATGGTTTATAATTTTTGATATTTATTGAATTTTCATAATAGTTTTTGTACTTCGTCTTAATTTTTTTCGTCTTTGTATATGTTTATTCTGACTAATATCTCGAATAATTTAGCATTACCTACAACATTCAGTTAAACTTGGCTGGAATGTAAAACATCTTTATTAGAGATAAGATAAGGCACTTGGTAGCACAAGCTGGAATCTCCGTAGTTTTTTTTCTTGCTACAACTCATTAACCAAAACGGCAGTTTTAAATAAGTTTTGATTCTAAATGCTAAAAGAATATTAAATACGAGTAGTTACAAAATTTTAAGTCATGTAATTGGATCCGAAAAACACGAACTATTAATAAATGTCTTAAAAATTATACCTAGAACAGTACTCAATAATAGTGCGCCTTATATGTAAAATTTGTATAAACTTTGATTATAATTATTAATTGTAAAATAAAAATCGCCTGCTATGGGGCTTCTAAATTTCCTGAAACCCTTTTTAGCGGATACCTATGTTATAAAAATTATCGGTTGGTAAGACATATTTCAATATTCTTTTTATAATTGTTTTATTTTTAACTTAATTTACAAAAACCAACATAGGTTTTACTGCAGTTCATACTATGGGATGATTATTCTTATTATTATTATTATAAATTGTTTATGGATGAATATACCCCAGATTTACACATACGCCTAGCACATATCAAGGGGTTTAGGGGTTGGGCATCTATTTACCATTTATATCACCACTCATTCTCATTTACTATGATTTATTTATTATTAATATATCTCTTACTTGACACTGGCTTAATGTGCTAAACGCACGAAACCATAACTTACAAGGAAAAATAAAAAATATAACTAGGTCAGCAATCGTCAATATTTGTATTACGTTTATAAATATCACGGCTTTAGGCAATCAAACAAATAAGAAAAGCATACAATGTGCACAGATGGAATATACACTAAAACAATATCAAAATGTCAATCATAGTAAATGCGTATTAATGACAGATAGCGATTTTATAGATAACTGGAAAGGAAAAGAAATCTGGCTTTGCCGAACAAACAAAACTGGGAAGGCCCTTTACAATAACAAGCCCAAGTTGTTGAAGTGGAAGTGATCAATTTTCTCAACAATTTCACCGTCATCTCAAATCTTTTCAGAGGCACAAAACATTTAGCCAATTCAGCGCACAGCGGCGGGGCCTTAATAATAGAGCCTGTTGGCTGAGAAGAACAGTCAACGCAAACATAAGCCATTAGCGTATTGTTAGCGTTCTCTTTCAAAGATACTCTCTATTTTCGGGGTTTTTTTCCAGGAGCATCTTCAACTCGAGCGCCTAAACGAAAGTCCTTACTTGTGAAAAAGGAAATATTTAATCCGTTCTGAAATAGCTCCATTATTATGCCACGATACTTTAACATGGCTTTAGGGTCAAGCAACACGCAATTATTTACCAATGAAAACTGTTTTTCATTTTTTTTTTGTTATAGTGTATAATCTTTATCAACCTTAAAATATGAAGAATTATTATATAGTAGGAATATGAACACACTGACAGATGCGCTTAGCTCAATGCCTCTCTTTGTGTTTCGGTTTTTAAAAAGCAATTGAAAAGAGATAACTGTACACAGATTCAAAATATCAAAGATTTACCGGCATTTGAGACAGATTTACCTATTGCCAGGCTAAGTAAGGCCTGAATCTTAAACTTTCAGATCGATAATAATATTTTTCGTCTTGTGTGGTTATAAAAACCAAATAAATTCAAAGTTAAAAACAAAGAAGTAATATTGTTGCGAATGCAGAAATATGAAAGAAAAACACTCAGCGCATGATGCAGTGAACGAGTAATATAGCGGTGATCTTCCGTGGAGACCTAATAAAAGTTGGTGTGCTATGCAAAAAGTTACAAGAAGTTATGAAAAACAAATAAATACAAATGAAACTCAAAAACGTTAAGAACAAGAGTTAATAAAAAGAACTCCTCGTCATGTAGGTAATTTTATAAAAAAAATCAAGTACCTACAGTGTAGGTGTCAGGGATCTCACCATCATCTTAGGAGCCCAAGCCAACCCCACCTGCAAGTGGTGCATGCACCTGACGATCAATAGACGAAGTTTTGGCAACATAAAAGTTCCCGGTAAGCGGCAATAGGCTCGCCACCTATTACGTGGACGACAATAAAGTTGGCATATGCATCTGCCTACCCCTTCGGGGAAATAATCGAGATTGTATGAATGTATGTTCTGCGCTCGTAGCTCCGCGGTGCTTAGTGGTCGGAAACGATCACCGAAGTAAAGCAGAGTTTACAGAGGTCAGCCTTTGGATGGGTGACCGTTTGTGTGGCATTTTGATATCGAGCGCTTCCGTGCTTCGGAAGGCACGTTAAGCCGTTGGTCCAGGTTATCACTAAATGTGGTAGTCGTTAAGCCATGTTAGATGCCTAGTTTGGCGGCTTGAAAAATTCTAACAGCAGGACGCCATACACCTGCCTCCGCCAATCCGCACTGGGTCAGCGTGGTGGAGTATGACCCAATACCCTCGCACCTTGGTATGTGAGAGGAGGCTCGTGCTTAGTAGTGGGACGTTAATGGGCTGAGATGATGATGTTCTGAGAATCAAGAGGTGTTAAAACTAGACAAATAAAAATTCTAAGACTCCATGGCTCGAAAATTCTAAACCCCAAAGAGCTGTTATCCTTTTTACAATTTGGGTAGATAAGTGTATATAATTATTCGAGATAAGAATTTCGAGCGCGTCGGCTTTTGTAACCAAAACATTGAGAATGCATTGCAGCAAGTACAAACCGGCGAAAATGTTGATACTAGACATTAACGTATGCTGCGGTTGGTCTGGATTTGGGGAGTTTATGTTGTTTAAGCCGCAAACTCATGAACAGGTCGCGTGCGGCCGACAGAGACGATAGCAGGCGTGATTCCGGCCATTCTCTGCGGAACAAAGCCTCCCTGATCTAATCAACGCAACAATACACCTCGGATAACTCCACAATTGAGGTGGAAAATAAGCTGCCCGTGCCGTGCCGACGCCTGATGTTTTAAATTACAAACAATATTACACGACGCGGATACAAACGAGTCCATTGTAGGCCGTGTGCGCTCGACAGCTGTTTTAGATAACGTGTCACATCCCCAGAATAAAGAGAGCGGCGAGCCTTACAAAATCACACTGTGAACGCATACAAATTAATGATAACTGAAAATTATAGGTTAAAATTAATTATAAGTCAAGGATAAGTATAAACCATTTTAGTCCTTATAATCTACGGTACGTCTATTTAAAAGACAGGGCTTTAATATAAAATTAGGACAGTCGTAGTATCCTATGAGGGTAGAGCACCGAGCGTTGATCGGTTTCGAACTGCTAGGCACCAAGTTCAAACCTCTTTGAAATTGTACTATTCATACACTTAGCGCCTTAACCTTACGAGGGGGCTTTAGAACGTCAAAGCACATTGTTGAACAGCAAAATGACACGAAGATCGGTATACCATCGCGTTTACGCACGGATGCGATGAGATAAACAAAATTATAAAACAAGTTCCTGCTTATAATCGTCATAAGCTTTGGGATAAAGAAAAATGACAAAAAAAACTTAAAAATAAAATGTTTTTTTGTACAAAAAAGCATTTACATTAAAGCAACAAACAAACTTGAGAACACCTGTAACCGTCAAATATGCAAATTGCGACACTTACAGGGTTGCCGAGTGTTTGGCTTAGGCAACAGAAAGCGACAGAAATGGCTTGCATTACGGCTCTGCGCGGCATTATGCGGATGATTTGGCACTGATGACTTAATCAGAGGACTCACTGGATTGACGGCTAACCTCATTTCATTATAAATATCACCCTTTAGAAACGCTTCCAAATACACTGCGACAGATTAATCCTTTCATCCAGTCCTTCACTATGAACCCTCCAACCTTTTAGCTTAATTTTAATAGGGAATCTGTTCAGTTGATACTTCAATTTAGATTGAAAAAATAAATCCCCTGTCAAAAGATGGAAAGTAGTCCTTTGATTCAAAAATGGTATTTAGCTACATAATATGTTTTTCATTTATTCGTCTATTTGATCGGAGCCCCTTTGCAGATACAGTATGTATACTATGTTGCATTGCTACTATAATAGGAAAGTTTACTAATTACATATAGGTATCAGTTAGAAATTAAGCTTTCTCTGTAACTCAGTCAGCAGTTATCAATAATATAAATGGTTATAACAATTTTTTGACAAGCTAGCTAAAGTAGGCCCCATATTAAACTTAAAATAGATATACCCTAACATCGACTGCGTAGTAGACTTCATAATCGACTTCGGGTTTATATCCTTATCATAAATACTTTTTTAGCAAGGACTACGTTAATAATGCTAATGCTTAATTTTAATTTACAAAAACTGGTAATATATACCGTTTGCAGGATAGGTTTCTCGAATTGAAAATAATTCCTTGGGAATGATGTTGGATGTTTGTATTGATAGTCAATATATTTTTATCAAGTAAGGGATATAACACTCACTAAAAAGAATTTTTATTCTTATTTTTAGCCTCGCACTCGCATTGATCGATACAACTGATTAAAACTCTTAATTAATATTCAGCTCTAATTCAGTTTGGAGGGCCACTTGTTGTGAAAATGGACTCGTGCGGTAGATTACATACACAAGGTGTGTAGAGTATTGACATTATGTCAAACACAATTCCTTAAACGACGTTATGTGTTAAGCAAGGTCTTGGGAGGCGTCACATCCGTTTAGAGTGTGTATGACAAACACGTCAGATAATGCTTTCCTGTGAAACAAAGCGTCGACAAGCACTGGCGGTGCTTGATTAATCAACTATTGTACACAATAAATCCAATAGCCCTAAACATGGGACAGGGTCTGATCTGATGTTTAGTCGATAGCTTATTTAGCCAGGCTAGATATAACTTATTATCGTCACGGACTGTCCAAGTATCGAATATAGAATTCGTAAAGAGGCTAGCCAGATACCTATATGACGATTTTTTCTTTGACCATGTGGTTTACGCTCTTTGAATTTCAATTGACACAAAGCTTGATTGTTTAACAGAAAATGCAGAAAGTTGTTAAGTCAAAGCCAAAATCTTTTATTTAAGTTTACAACATACACACATACATTCACGCCTGTTTTCCCGAAGAGGTAGGCAGAGGCATAATATTCAAGTTTAGCTCCGTACAGATGTTTAAAAACTAACGAACTTGAACGTAGAAGAAATAGGCAAGAAAAGTTAACAAGAGTTGATTTATTCTCCCGCCAGTTACACAAAATCAGAATCGTGTTTTAAGGCACACTCTATATTTATTGTATTTTTCTAATGGTTAATGGTCTCTTAATGCAGTCTTCGTCTGCGCTGCATAATGCGCATGGGCATTAATAAAGGGCAGCAGCAAGCTCCGCTTCGGGATCATATAAGAGTTTACAGAAGTCAGTTTTTGGATGGGGGACAGTTGATTGACCATCTCACATTATTCGTTTTCGTCCCTTAGCAGCCACGTAAAGCTGTTGGCTAGATACTCACTATAATTATACATTATGTGGTAGACGTTAACTACTCTGTCAGGCGGCTCGAATCTTTTTCACTTTGGTTTGTGATAAAAGGCCTTAGCGAAGTATGGGTTTCGTGTTTATGATTTTTTATTTTATTTTATTGGATGGCAAAACTTTTGCTGCTGCCTTACTTGTACATCTCCGTAACTCGGACATCACAATATAATATTCAGAATGCAATTGGATTTCAGTGTCATACTTTCATCGGTATTATTAGTGTGAGATCGGTCTTGTTGCGCTGGCAATCAACATTATAAAGCAATGTTATGAAATCATGTTTAAAAAAAGGACTAATATAAACGGAATGCTCAACTGACTGACCTATATACCAATAGAGTGCTGAGTTTGGAACAAATATTACAAATAACGTGTGTACGCATGAAAAAATTAAACTTTACCTCCACAGGTATTACACAAACAAGAAAAATAGCAACGGTGTACAGGAATCATACTAGGCCTTCTGGTGTATAGGGTTCCTACCAAGATCTGAGGACCCCAAGCCAACCTGACCTGCAAGTGGTGATCAACGGACGAGGCTTTGGCAATATATAAGTTCCAAGTAAGCGGCAATAGGCTCGCCACCTCGCCAACGTGGGGCCAAGGATACAATTGGCGAAGTGTGGGTGTATGATATGCCTACCTCTTCGGGAAAACAGGCGTGATTCTATAAATGTAAAAGACTGATGTTAGGTAATAAAGACAGAGTTTAATAAAGTAAGTAGGACAAACTTCTGAGTAGTTTACCTATACCAATTAATCTCACACCACGCTTTAACAAATATCCACATGCTCAAGGTGCTGTTTAGTGACGAGACACTGGTACAACTCGATTATTACTTTGTTAAAAGCGCAACTACAACAATATAAAATTTACCTTTAAAGACAGTAACTTTTTATTTATGTGATCACTTCACGGCATAAATGTGTCATAAAGTAAAATGTTTAAGAGCATCACCGAGAGAAAATCGGGTAAATGAGACATTTACCTACAATGTTTAGCGAGCGGGGCCGTAATGGCCGTCGCGCGGGGTATGATGCCAACAAATTAAGAGGGAAGGAGTACCATGCAACCGCATCCTTAATTACACATTTTGTCACCTCATTATTTGGAATAAATTTTGTTATAGTAGTCAAGCGTCTGTGAAGCGCTCGTTGCTATGGTGGTCGAAAACGATATCAAAAGTTAAATAGAGTTTACATAGGTCGCTTGGATGGGTCCCCCCCAGTCTTTGTCGTGGTGGGGGGGCTAAATACCTCCCGGTAGGGCGCAGAGGGCGCTAGGGGAAAGGTAACACCCAGAAATTGGCGACTCTGGGTGCTCTTGGTACTGACTACCGGAGGGGAAACTAAGAGGGGACCTGTGGAGGGCGCAGCGGGCAGGCCAGGAGGGACCGTTTAGCAGCGCCAGGAGGGTCTTAGGCAGCGGGGGCAGGCGGGGCCCCTGCTGTCTAACCATGGACTCTCCGAGAAATCGGCCACATACGCTATGGTCGCATAAGGAGGTAGGAGGGGCGCGTCCACTGCGACTCTCTGAGGAGGCCCTTCCGGTTTTGGTCCGGAGGACGTTGGCCGCGGGCGGGGTGTCAGAACTGCAATATGCCTATATCTCAACAAGCGGTGGGCGTCGTCGGATGATTTTTAGTGGGCATTACTGCTGGTGGTCGTGTCTGCTGGTGGTCGTGTCTGCTGGTGGTGAGTCCCACACACCTCTCTTGGTCCCCCTTTGGCCGGGAGACAGTGCATTTGTTATCGACGTAAATCAAAAAAATAAAATAAAAAGGTCACTTGGATGGGTGACTGCTTGTCATATCAAAATATACTAGCATTTTCCTGGTTTCCCTAGACTTAAGCTTAGGCTCAAGGTCTGCTTACTGGTCTAAATAGATTGCATGGAGTGACTGCCATCTGAACTCCGCAACTCAGATCATCATTTTTTGGTGTATGGGTTTATTCAGGATGGGCGACTGTTTGTGTGGCATTGAATATGTGATAGACATAGAAATCTAAATAATATGACACAATTTAGATTTATAAGGTGCTCACATTAGGCCCAATTAAGCTTTAAAATTCTAACAGCAAGACGATACACTCCGGGGTATACTGGACTAACTTCACTCTGTAAATATTTCAACAGTCCTATTATAGACGCAGGTGCGGAGGAACAGATAATGTTTAGTCAGAGGGTCATATTGGTGACCTTTTGTTAACTCAATTGTTACTGAAACTATCTTTCAACCAGTTGCTGCGAATGGGTGGAACCCAATAAAACAATGTTACAGTACAGCTGGAATCTGATTTCCTTTACAAATAAATTTGTGAGTAATTTGAATATAACTTTTACAATTTTTCAAGATTTTGATTTATGTTTCAAACTGTCATATTTTTTATAATATAGAAACCAATCCAAGAAACACAAATATTCCGAACTTTTATTTGCAATTTATAATGATGAAGAAGCAAATTAATTTATAATCTAAAATAATATAAAAAGCAGCAATTAGTCACAATAATTCAAATGACAATGCATTACTCATCTACATATTGAAATCCCTCACCATAATAATAATAAAATCTGTATTTTTTTATGAATTCTGACATCTGAGAGAATTAATACATTCCCCATGTAATTGCTGTAATTTTGTATAGTTATAATTTTTTCCTACATTTAAAAAAATATATCAATTTCAAATCATAAAAATTAAATATATAATGCCACTGTTTATTAACTTTTAAATTTCTTGCAATAACTCATAGCAAAATCATAAGAGTCCATTTTTCTGTATATTTCATAAAGTCTCTAAATAACAACGACCCTTCAAACAGATTTCATAGGACTGTGTACTTGTGCTTTTAATTATAGAATGTTATTTACTACAAAATACCTTATTATATACTTGTTGGGATAGTGAAAAAATAAAAATTTACTTTCTCGTACAGTAAAAAAAAACATTTATTCACAATTAGTTTGGTGGTGTCTAAAACACATTTGCCCACCGATGGGTGGACATGAATTAACTACAAAAACCCTAAATAACATAACAATACGAAGGTCTTCTACTTATATATTTAATAATAAATACAGATCTTAAGGTTATCCTATTAGATAATAATGTGTATTTATGTAGTTTTCAGAATTCAGTTAACATGTTGAAACAAAAATTAATTGGGTAAGTTTCTGTATAAAAGTAGTGGTCTTATGTAATGAACAATAACAACAGAAATAATATATAATCACCCACATTATCTATAAAATTTTATGTACAATATTGTAAATAATGCTTACTAGCATTTCTATAAAAACTTTACATTCTATGAATTATTTATTTATTTTTAATTGCACACAAAAAAGTAATCCAAAAGGCGAACTTAATGTACAAATAATTATCTCAATTTTTACTAAGAAGTGAGGCAATAATTAACTCCGACATTTAGGGCTTTTGACTGAACTTTTCTACCGTAATCTTGATTTTTTTGTGGTAGTAGTGATGAAATTAATATACTGTTAACATTAAAAATTATATCTGTTGCATTTCACTACAATACCTAAGTAGTAACTGTCTTAGTGTTGAAAAATATTTAATTCTGAAATCTACTGAATATGGTTCTTTTTTAGATAAATAAACATTGTTCTCACATTGCATTACATTTACCTATATCATTTTCTATTATACTGAAGAAAACTTGAATGTCTTTTACATAAATAGTATGATGACTTTTCAAAAAGCTCTTGAAATCTACACAAAAGCCTAAAATAATAGAGACTATTTGTACAGAACATTGTTTATTTACAAAAATAATTTAAAAAACGAGTAAGTACAAATATTATTACTGGAATACGAATTATATCCGGTTGCTATCTCACCAAAGTAGAGGAACTTAAAAGCTAATTTCCTACTTTATAAGTGACAAGAACTAATAAATACACATACCTTTAAAACGTTCTGATGATGACCAATTCCATGTAAAGGTTACAAATCCGGAAAGAGCACAAACAAACAAATAATATTTTTATTTTATGTGTTACGTTCAGGTTGAAAAACAAACGTTTTTCTTAATTCGTTTTACAACTTTCGTCAGATCAAAATTCACAAAGTATTGAGACGAAATCAAATCAAACAAGTCCCATTGCTTGCACGCACAACATTAGTTCTTTTTTTATATGATTTGCGTTTTATTACCTTTTGAAATGATATAAGATTTCAATAAAGACGATATAGTTACCTCAATGTAACGAGAAAATAAAACTGAAATAGCTACATAACTTAATATTTAATAAACCATTTACTTTAATGAAGTTTACTATATTTTACTAAAATAATAGAACTAGCAAAACTAAACGCAATTTGTAATTACTAGTATGTCAGTGTCAGTATGACAATTCCTGCTTTATAGAGCCCACTACAACACAAGACCCAGATTTACTGGCATCAAGTCCTCATTAATGATCTCACCTTATCCTATTTTATAATAAAATAAGCCAATTTTGACTTTACCTCTTAATTTTATTAATCACTGATAACATACTCAAATGTTGTTTACAATAAGCACCAACATTAACGATTTGTACTCGTTTTCAAAACATTTTTAAATCGTCAAAGATTGTCTTAACCAAATCGTAGTCATATGGTTTTCAAAGTAGTATGATGGGGGTGTTATCCTACGTATATAAAGTTTGTACCTATGTATTTACAAAACAATAAAATATGTACGTGTTTATCTAGTATCAATAACACAAAGTCTTAATAATACTTATCTAGGAACTAAAAACATACACACATTCACACCTGTTTTCCCGAAGGGGTGGGCAGAGGCATACTATACGCCCACACTTCGCCAATTGTGTTGTTGGTCCCACGTAATAGGTAGCAAGCCTATTACCGCTTACCGGGCACTACTAGTTATGTTCGCCAGAGCCTCGTCCGTTGATCGGCAGGGCACCACTTGCAGGTGAGGTTGGCTTGAACCTCTCAGATCTTGGTGGGATCGTGCGTCTAGCACATCTAGCCAGTGTCAAGTAAGTGATATATTAATAATATATAATTCATAGTAAATGAGAATAAGTGATGATAAAGATGATAAATGGTAAATGAGATACCCTCCCCTAAGCCCCTTGGGTCCTCAGTAAAGATGTGGGACTATACTAAGATCTGACATGGACTCCTTGAGAGAATATGAAAAGTGATGTTGCACTGCTTTAAATTAACCAACACTCATATATATGCACAAACACTTAACGGTTAATAATCCATTTTTGCTCGATAGACTTGACAAGCTTGGCGGGAAAGTGAAGCGTCATGTCTGCAGTTTTGTTTTATTTTCTAAAATTTGTGATATTTCTAACATTAATATATAATAACGGTGGAGTATTAACCGTCAAGTGTTTGTGAATATACATGAGTGTTGGTAAATCAAACAAAACGGTGCAACATCACTTTTCAATTGTTCTCTCAAGGAGTCCATGTGAGATCTCAGTTTAGTCCCACATCTTTACTGAGGACTCAAGGGGCTTAGGGGGAGGGGAACTCATTTACCTTTTATCATCTTTATCACCACTCATTCTCATTTACTATATTTTATATGATATTAATATATCTTTAACTTGACACTGGCTAAATGTGCAAAACGCACGAAGCCATCATTTAAAAGAAGAAGAGAATTAATGGCACTGACAGATGACAGACATGATAGAGAATGAAACTGACAGTTCGTGTCGTAATAATACTATAATAAAGCAAGTTCGATTTGTTATGTTTTGCTAAAGTAATATTTTCCTTCGACTGTAATTATTTATAAAGAGGTAAACATGAATAAACTGATTTCAACACTATTCCGGAGCAATATATTTTACAAAGGAGCTCAAAATATTTGCAAAACAACCTCAATCGCCTGTAAAAAATATGTTCACACAACGTCTTCAAATCACGACTTGTTAGATTTTTTTGATTCTAAAAAAAATTGGAGCGAAACCAATATAAGGGTAGGACGAGAATGGAGACTGGATGAGTTGAGAATTAAATCCAACACAGATTTGCATAAATTATGGTATGTATTGCTGAAGGAACGAAATATGTTGTATACAATGGAACACGAATGCAAGGAAAAGGTTAGATTATTTCCTAACCCTGAGCGCATTGACAAAGTTCAAATATCGATGAATAATATCGAGACAGTAGTTCGAGAAAGAAACAAAGCTTACTATGAATTAGAGACGGGAGAAACAGGAGAACGGCCTGAGAAAGATGTCATAAGTATATTTGGATTACCTGAGAAGTATCAGAAAAAAGAGTATGTTATACCTAAGTTCATGAATACACGCTGGGTGAAGTCATATATAGACCATGGTTATTATAACAGTATGGCTGTAAAAAAGTTCTTAAGGCTTTATAGAGAAAAGCTACACAATGAGAATAGACGAGCAAAAAATAGAGACTACAACCACGTGCAACAGTTATTGAAAAGATTTCCAGATATGGATATGGAGCTTCTTAAGTCAGAGTACCCTAATGTGGATTTGGAAAAAGCAAAAAGAACTAAAAAGGCTCGCGGACATTATGTCCCTAAATATTAGTTTTAGTTAAATTTGTTCATAAGATGCAATAAAAAATAGTTTAAAAAAAGCTTTTATTTGTACCTCAAACTTTGCAAGAAGTATATTACTAGTGTAGATGTGTAGACATCATTCATATTGAAATGTGCCTATTGTAAAATCTCTCACACAAACCTTAACCTTCTAGGTTTTTTGATATTTTTGAGAAAAGAATAATTAGTAATATATTCACAATTATATGAAGGAAGACATAAAGCAGGATTATTATTAAATACCGTGATGAAGGTTGCTTAAGGTGCCTTCTAACCATTGAATGTTTCCCTCAGGTCGCAGAGGCCAGACAGCAGTTGCTCCTTGTAAGAAATAACACTCTGCCAATATGTGACTAGGCCAGTAAGCAGACCATGGGCCCTAAGCGTAAGTCTAGGGCAAACCTGCTAATTAGTAATGAAAAGATGATGATAGTTAATAGGTCTCAAATGTAAAGTAGGTAGAAAAATACTAATAATAACAAATAATTATTATTAATTATTTATTAATATGTAGATATAAAAATACACAATTTTTCTCTTATTAACTTGTAATGAAAAACAGAAAAATAGCATGCATACAACTTATTTATATGGTATATTTTCTTAATACATATACCAAAATGTAACAATATTCTAACTCTTTGGTCCCCAATTAATTAATTAAAAATACATGTCTGGTAAAAAAACACAGAATAAAATATTATTAATAACACAGATAAAATATATTTATAATGAAAGTTTATGGATTTAGGTAACAAGTTTATTATAATATTAACATTTAAAGCTTAGGATTGAAAACAGTATGATGCTTTTCAATAGAAAGCTTCATAACAAATTCTATACACAAATTTTTGTATTAGAGCTGTTCCCATTTTCAATAGGAAAACTTCAAGTCTTCGTTATACCCCATCTCTTTCAGTCGATAATGATATAACAAGAGTGAAAGAGATAGATATCACATTTTACGTTTTTATGTCTTCAGCTCTATCATTTAGTATAATGTAATAATATAGTTAATATAAATGTCAAGTTTCTTCTCTGAGCAGGCCCCCATTCTAGTGAAGTGGCGCTAATAGATTTAAGTACAGCACCAGGTTAATTCTGAATTTAAAATCTATTAACGACAATTAATCTATTAAGTACATTAAGCGAAGTACTCAATATATGCACAGTTTTCTGGTAGAGTAGATTTCTATGCAGGACATGTTTACATCAAAAAGAAAAAGAGACTTGGGCTGCAACTTCAAATAAGAAAACATTAAAATTTACTTTTAGTAGTTATAGTTACAACTAATATGGCACTGACATTTGTACTGTTCCTCTTTAGGCAATCTTAAACTTTTTACAATTCACATGAAAAACAAATATATTGTACATAATAGTCAAATACTTGCTTAGTTCTAAACCTGTTTTATATTGTCGAAATAAGAGATACCCTGCAGATCTAATATTATCTGTAACTAACAGATACTCTGAACTAGCTGTCAAAATATATTACTATTGGGAAACTTATTTAAACATTGCAAAAGCAGGCCCTTAATTAGTTAGAAATTAACAAAGCAATAACCTCAGGTCTATCTGTAAAAGGCACCACCAAGATAACAATCGCCTCTTTACTAATATCTTATAGATATCTTAGCCTTATATCTTTGTCTAAAAACTTAACTGAAAAACTCAATATTCCAAATAATTTATTTAAATTTGGTTTAATAGAGCTCTTGTGAAGGTCAAAATTCAAACTTAACGCGCCCATTCACTGCGGGCGGGAGCTTGATCGTAAAAGAACGGGCAAGAAAAATGTCAAGTTTGGTTTTTTGCTCCCGCCAGTTACAAATGTACTTAAACTAACTTAAAGTCACAAAATTTTAAGAGAAGAAATATATATATGTCAAGCTCTCACTCCTTAGCAAGATAAACATAATTAAGGATAAAAATTGTAGAACCGTAGTAGAATTGGATAAAAGTGGTAGAGCAGACCAGCCCCCATTGGCGGGGACCATATTTTAGGGAACGTGACGACCCCGACACATGACGCCACCATCGCAGACATATTTAAGTGAGCATGACATATTTTAAGCTACATGATAGAGTAGATTTCTACACAGCACATGTTCCTTTAAAGAGAGAAGGAGACATTTACTGTACCTTAAATTTATGACAGCAGTAAGTTTTACTATAAGGTAGGTGTAGTTTACAACTATTATAACACTGAGGCATGTATACCTATAGTCTACAAAACAAATGTCCCATTACTGAACACGAGCCTCTTCTCAAATACCTAGGAGCGAGATTACGCCGACCCAGTGCAGTGGCGGAGGTAAGTGTATGGCGTCCTGCTGTTAGATTTTTTCAAGCCCCAATTAGGCCTCTAACTTGGCTTAATGACTACCACATTTAGTGATAACCGGAACCAACGGTGCCCTCCGAAGCACGGAAGGGCTCGATATGACTGACCTGTGTAAACTCTGCTTTACTTCGATGATCGTTTTCGACCACTTAGCAACGCGGAGCTACGAGCGCTTCAATTAAAAAAGTATAAAGGTATGTTTATCCGTTCTTTAGTATCTATAGCCATGGATGAGATGTCCCAACATATCGATGGCAGCAAAGTAGAAACGGACATCTACATTTTTCATATTTTTCTTTTTTTGTAAAAATAAGCTTATATCAACCCTCTTTACAATTCTGAATAAAAATAATTTCATTTTTCAAAGTATTTTAAGAAATTTGATACGTAAAAAAAGATATCTGCGCTTGAATTTTCAAAACCACCGCAGTAGATACGGACATTTGAATTTAACCGCCTTTACGCCGGAACATCCGCAGATCATAGAAACGTAAAACATTACATCTGTCATTTGTATCCTTACGTTACTTGTTATTTCAACCATGAGTGTCAAACGAAACAAGCTACTAATAGATATGGCTTAAAAAGGCGTACAGATAGATTTATCTTAAATTTCAAATTTGATAAATTGTTAATTCCCATTTGAATATAGAATTTTTTATGCCAAAAAAGGATCTATGTGATCAATGTATATCATATAAAAATAACCCACTTAAATACTCCGAAGATCAAAACTACTCATATTGCAAATAATAATGTGGCCAGATCATTATAAACACAAAACAAACAAAAATCTCAGACCAGCTCGAAAGTTGTATCCGTTACATATGATTTTCAAAAACTTCTTAATTGTCCTTATGGTGAATTCAGCTCATTTTATTATAAAAGGAAATTATCTATTTATAATTTCATTGATTTTGGTATGGGTCTTAAAAAGCTATTTGCTACATGGGGGATGAATGATGAATCAGCTGCCTCTTTAAGCTTAGAAATAGAAAAGTGCAACAAGGAATAGAAGACATACTGTTGTGGTCTGATAATTGTGGCGGGCAGAATCGGAACCGCATTGTTTTTGCTATGTATGTAAATGTTTCCAAAACTTTTGGTATTAAAATTTATCATAGATTTTTAGTTAAAGAGCATACCCAGTAAGAGGGCGAGAGTGTTCACGCACTGATAGAACGATCATCCAAAAACAAAATTATTTTCTCACCGCAATAGTATACCTGTGTGAGCTGGAGCAAATCAAATGGAGAACCCTGTTAAGTCGTAGAAATAAATCAGAATTATACTTTAGATTTTAAGGCTACTCTTAACCAGCACAAATGGATTGAAAATGAAGATGGAGATAAAGCAAAATGGAATAAAGTTCACGAAATAATCGTAGACTCAAAAAATCCTAGTAAAATGTTTTATAAGTACGATTTGAACGAGAAATCAGCAATAAGCATTAATAATTTCAAAAGGAAAAGCAGAAAAAACGGCTAATTATACACAAAGAACTTGCGAAACTATATGGTGAGGCTAAATACAAGGATTTAATGTCTTTGTGTCAACAAATTTT
The DNA here is from genome assembly GCA_949126915.1 of Musotima nitidalis. Taxonomy (NCBI): domain Eukaryota; kingdom Metazoa; phylum Arthropoda; class Insecta; order Lepidoptera; family Crambidae; genus Musotima; species Musotima nitidalis. The sequence continues at coordinate 6,836,666 of OX421419.1, forward strand.
AACATCACCAAGGTACCATGATTTCTATAATGTTTTGATCTCTTTTCATTTCTTTATATTAATTAAAATAGTTTATTTGAAGAAAAGTTGATTATTATGACAAATATAATTATGAATAAATTAAAAAAAAAATGTGCGACGAATTTTGATTAAATAAATACAATTCGGAAACCAAAAGGTTTGGCATTATTAGACGTAGACAAAGCTATGTGAAAAAGAGTAAGCGTTGTAAATGAAGACATCTAGAATATTTCAGTTTACGATAGTTGAAATCTGTTTTAAAGCAGTTAAGTTTATTTACAATATCCTTAAAATTTACTCCTAGAGATTCTGTCATTTTATATAAAATATTTTAATTAAAATAAGCGATCTTTTGATTCCGACGTATAAGCGGACTTCCGGTAGTAGTCTTTTTATACGTCGAAGTTTTTACGAAGTATAAACGTTCATCTACATTATTTTAAAGAAAAAAAGGTATAGCGACAAAACATGTTAAAAAATAAATAAATCTGATTATTTTAATCCGATATGGAAAGTTTCATGTTAATTCATACATAACTCTCAAAATGGCAACAATTTTTTACTAAATGTGCTCTCCTGTAAAGTAAGTGTTTTGTAGATGTCCGTTTCTACTTTGCTGCCATCGATATATATTTACAGTAATATCTGCCAATAGTGAAGCGTAAAACTATTATGTTTGTACATACTTTTATGGCATATCAATTTTGAACTGATCTGTAAATCATAGACATTAGAAAGTGATTGAAAGAAAGAAAATATTTATTCAATACAAGTTGCAAGAAAAAAAATAACATAAAATAAGTACAAAATAATAAAAACACAAATCAATAACAATAAGAACTCAACTTGTATTGAAAAGGTGCTCACTCAGCAAATTGTCGAACATCACAGAGATGTCGCGACGCTGATCTTCCGTGGGCACCTTTTCAGAAGGTAATATTAACGCACAATATTTCAAAGACATAATATATAGTTTCTGTTGAAATATGTTAACACAATAAAGGTATTCAAAAAAAGAAAAATAAGATGTATATATAGAGAAAAAATAAATGTGTATATGCAATTAAGTAAATTATATAAACTTAAATTAAGATCTTTCATCACCAGAGGTCGGAATTAGGTAGAGTTATTTATGTACTTGCATCGAAATGTTGATATTAATGTGGACCTTCCCGGGATTTCAAATGGATTTCAAATGGGAGTGCTCCGCATTTTCGCTATTGTATTCTTTTGTTCTCACAAGCTATGTAGTGCGAACAATAAACGTGGCAACATCGCGCGTGTGCGTATTGGAATTTTGCAACTTCGGTCATCCAATATCATTGATGTAAGTTTGGCAACGTCGCGCGTGCAGTAGTCTAAATTAAAAAAGTAAAAGTAAATAACTTTTTATTCAAAAGTAACGGGATTTTTTCTATTCTTTAAAATTAATCCCGGGATTTGAGGCATATCCACTATATTCTTTCGCTGTGTGAAATCAGTGTAAGTACATGAATAACTCTACCTAATTCCGACCTCTGTTCATCACACAACACAAAGCTGTTAAAACTTTTGATAGTATAATAGATACAGTTTGTATGTAGACTTGAATAAGCGGAATGTTGGACTATTTCTTATTGGTGAAGGTAGGTATATTGTTCCAACATTTCGTGGCAGAATATTGAAAACTACCACGAAATGCAGCTGTATTGTGTCTTGGAAATAATAAGCAAGAGGCATGTCTAACTTGCCGTTTTGAAAATTTTAATTTGGCATAAAGATAAAATGGCTTTTGTATTCTAACTACTTCAAAGAGTAAACAAGCGAAATGAAGTGAGCGTCGAGATGCCATGTTCAAAAGGTTTCCTCGATTAAGGTAAGGGCTCACGTGGGCACGGCGGGGAATAGCAAAACAGAATCGGGCACTCGCGTTCTGTATGCGTTGTATTATCTTTTTGGTACAGCCGAAAAGACAGCTGCCTATAACAGTATCTGCGTAATTCAATTTTGATAAAATCAGCGATTCACAAATATTTATCCTAGTTTCTACACTTAAAAAATTGCGTATCTTATATAGTAACTTCAGCCTATAAAAATATTTTTTTGCAATTCCTAAAACATGGTTATGAAAAGTGAGACTACTGTCAAAGAGAACACCAAGGTTACGAACCTCAGCAACTTGCTTGATGGGTGTACCTTCAATTTTTACTTCCGGCTTTAGACGTGATATGCAAGCTATTTGAAACTTAGATCCTAGAAAATAAATTTACATTTGAGAGGATTTAAGGTTAAATTATTTTGATTAGCCCAATGGGCTACGCGAGAAAGATCATCATTAAGTTCCCGAAAGGTTGTTGAAGGGTCATGCGGCTTAGAAGATGTATAAATTTGTAGATCGTCTGCGTACATATGATAATTGCAATTTTTGATGCACCTAGTTAGATCAGCACAATATAAAATAAAAAGTTCCTGTATTATCGTGCAACTCGACGCGCTATGACCAACCAGTTAAGTAAGAGGAAAACCATTTAATAGTTTGATCGTCAAAGCCGTAATATGACATTTTTGACAAAAGTAAGTGGTGATTAATAGTCTCAAAGGCTCGAGAGAAATCTAACAGTGTTAATATCGAGCCTAGACCTATATCTTGTTTATTCAAAATGTCATCAATTACATTAATTAACGCTGTCGATGTGCTATGACCAGTACGGAACACAGATTGTTTAAGTAGTAAAATATTATTGGCCCTTTTCGGTGCCACATGTGTTTATTAATTTTTATTTTTGTAAACCAATGTATCATGTGTCACAGAATAAATTATTTTTTTTGATCTTTCTAAATAATCTGTTAACTGTTTACATACTACTTTTTCTACAATTTTAGACATGAAAGGGAGTATACTTATGGGCCTAAGGTCTTTAAAGTTTGATGGATTATTATTCTTAGGAATATGTCTTTTTATGGCTTCTTTCCATGCGTCTGGAAAAATTCCCAATAATAAAGACTTATTTACAATTGTAATTATTACTTCTAACGTATGAGGCAAGGTGAACATGATCATATCTCGGGCAATTCCATCAGCACCTTTTGCATTGGTCGTGATATTTAATAATATCTTAGCTATAGTATTTTCATCGACTGATTTTAAGGTAAATATAGAAGGATCATAACGATTTTGTTGAAAGTATGTTTGAACTGCAATAGAAACATCATTATTTCCGGGGACATCGATAAAAAAGTTATTTGAACTCGAATAAGATTGAACTCGTCGCAATATTTCGGTGCATGCGGCGTGCGAGCGCAGTCTGTTATATTGCTCGCCCACTCCCACGTATAGGTCTTATGGCAACGCGCGGTGAAGCAAAGCTATACCTACTAAGTACTATATCTGTAAGCTGTGTGTAAGCTGTACCTATATCTAATAAGTAAATGCTTATACAGTGCAACCATTATATAACGTACCTCAATATAACGACTTCCTCGATTTAAAAAATTCTTCGTAATCCCCTTGAAATTTCCATAAGAGTCAAAATTAAATATACCTTTACATTGCGAACATTTTTTGCGAACAACCCCTTTATAATAAATTTTCAACTATCAAGAAAAAGTATAAATACCTCTAATTAACGAATTTTGTCAACCCAAAACCTTTATATAAAGTTGTAGTGTCACCAATGTACATAATATGATTTTTAATCTCATAGTATGTGATTCATGTCGCGACATGTTTCGACACGCTTTTGTTCGTAAATCAATCATTGTTGTTTGATGGGAAGTAATGTTAACACTTCTTCTCGTCACTATTGTCAAAGATTTAAGTTAAAATGGCTCGGAAACGTAAAAGGTGTTCCTTATCGTAGTTCCTTGTGAAGTTGTTCGCTATAACAAGATGAGTACGTAATGTTGAGGTAAATAAAACAATTTTTTTACCTTTTTATAATGAATTTTAGACCATCCTAACCTCAACATAACAAACCTTAGTTCAACGAATTACTTGATATAACGAATATTTACTATAGTGTGACCATTAGTGCTGTGCACTCCCTGAGGTATGCACGGCGAGGTGGGGGGCGAAGAAAAAAGTGCATGAGTTCACATGAGGTCGATACATGTCGGACACATCTTACGATATCAGTTTGCATTTCTAAGGCAAGACTTGTGGCGGGACGTTGCGTTGGTCGGAGGCTATCTATCTGTAATATATACTTACTTTGTTGATTAAAATGTAACCCAAATATACTCATATTTTATTAAAAATATGCAGGTGATAAATAAGAATTGAAAGTTATAATTCACAACAAGACTTGTTTTATTAAACATTTTTTATATTTACAAACAATTATATATTCTAACGAAAGTTATTCTGACATAGATTCTGTTTCAACTTCATCTTCCATTTCTTCATCATCTTCATCTTCCTCTTCGCCACCGGAACTTGAATCAGAGTCTTGCAAATTTATTATGAATGAATCAATAACATTATCGAACCTACTATCGCGACTCCAGTAATCATTTTAATTTTTCTGGACATGATCGTCGCATTTCTGCCATTTTTCCGCCGTGAATTCCGAAAACAATTTATCCAATAAGATTATCTTTTCGTCTAGAGAAGAATTAATATAGTTTTGGGCTATGTTGTTTTTAATATCAGCCCAGACCAACTCAATGGGATTTAAATCTGGATGGTACGGAGGTAAACGCAGAACAGTGTGTCCACTGGCTTTCAGGAGTTCGTCAATTCTATACACGGGTTCTTTTTGTGTATTTTTAATAAGAAGTAGCAGTTGAACCTTTGACATGGTTCCTGAAAATTCTACATTATGGCGTAGTAACCAGTTCTGCATTTCACTTTTGAGGCTTGATATAGTTGGTTTCTTCTCAATTTGAACGCTGTGGTAAGACGCGTTGTCCATTACAACCACAGAATTCGGCAGCAACTTATCTTTTAACTTTTCATCTACCCACTTATAAAAAGTAGGTCCGCTCATATCTCCATGATAGTCACCGGTTCTAGCATCTGATTTGAATATAGTCAATGCATCATCCACTAAGCCATTTCGACACCCAGCGTGGAGTATTACTAGTCGCCGTCCTTTCCCAATATCAGCATGAATACCGGGTTCTGACGATGATTGCCAACATTTGCTGGCATGGTGACTGGCGTTGATGTATGTTTCATCAAGAAAATATATGTTTCGGTTTTCCGTTCTGTAATTTCTGATTTGTGTAAGATATTTTTTCCGCCACACTGTGATATTACGCTGCTCTATAAGGAGATGTCTCTTTGATTTGCATTTTTTGAAACGGTAGCCCATTTTGTGTAAAAGCTGTCTTAAATATTCCCGTCCACATTTCAATATGCCATCCTGTCTCAAACTTGATAGTAACTTACGGACACTTGGTATTTTTTTTTCAACTTCGTAAAACTGATGAATTTTTCTTTTGATAACTCCAAGGTCAAAATCATCCACAACGTGTTTTTTCTTTAGAACTTTTGGTTTTTTTGGCGATTGAAATTTTAATTGGCTTGAATTTTCAATTGATAAATAACCCGCAGAAATCACATTATGTACGGTTCTTTTGCTGTATCCCGTAGCCTCCGCAACGATTTTAGCAATATTCACGTCATTTTTAAATTAAAAGCTTTCTTTGTCTGCTTTTCTTTTCTTAAAATATTCAGCCACCCTAAAAATGACAGTCTTCATATCACGAGATAACGCACGACCCATCTTTGAATATTTATCACTTGTGCGTCTGACATAGACAATCCGATACAAATAACACTACCTGCCGTCACAAGCGTTGACGGCGCACTGACAGCGCAGCAGCCGAATCTAACCCCCCCGTCTCACCGCGCGCATACCTCAGGGAGTGCACAGCACTAATGGTCATACTATAGTTCCCCTCCGATTTGTTATATTGAGGTTGCACTGTTTAACTATAATAAAACAATAAGGGGCTAAAGTTAGCCCCGTAGTTTTATTTTTGTACGATCCTATGTATACTGCTACAATAAGACCTCCATAAATAAAAAAAATATTCCTTGATTGTCTTCTTATTGTTTTAAAGCGCATACTTAGTCCCTACTTTTTAGTTCTATCGATAGCGCGTGTTCAACGCAAGCAAAACACAGCACCAACCATAATTTATGACTCCGCATGCAGCGAAATGTCGCGTCGAGTGTAACCACATCATCGCCAGCGAAGCGTTCTTCGTTTTACTATACTTAGTTACACGCCACCGCCGTACTTCGATAATGTGTTCCCACGCAGCAAAGATCATTGTGCAACTTATGCGCCGCGGGTTATACATCAATTGACTAAGTTTTACCAGATTAAAAACTGTAAGGCTTATTACAAATCAAAGTCCAAAGTTAAGCCAGGTTTAAAACTATTGCTGTCACTTTTATTTGATAAAATAAAGACAGTGAAAGCACTAGTTTTAAACCTGGTTTAATTTTAGATCTTGTTTTTTAAAAAGCCCCTGTTAGTTTAATTATACCTCGAAATAAAAGTAGAATAATTGGAATGATATTAAGATTTTTACAGAGTTGACTTCATATTATTATATTAAATTTGCATTATTTTTTTACAAAGAAGTATTGGTAATGTGACTACAAACTTGAATTGGCTTCATGATATTATGTCTATCTTTAAAAAAAATACATACAGCTATACTTTACATACCGAATAATCCAATTTTCTCAAAAACCTTGAATGTTTCTGGTAGCATCTGATCTTCTTTCATTTTCTCCAGCAATAGCATAAGCTCTCGCAAACTTTGTACAATTGATCTGTATAGTTTTACAAAATCTTCTGTCACTGAATAAGAATAAAATTCCTTCTTGTGCAAATTATGCCAATCAGTGATAGTTGAATTTTGGTCTGTTAGTTGTTCGTTTAACGAATCTAAGGTTTCCTGCATGTTTTGAAAACTGTAGGCGTCTAAATATGCCTCTAGGGTTATAAACAAAATGTGAACAATATCATTCAATAAGAGATTAGAACAATTATCAGTCAAATCATCATTTTCTAACTTCTTATATGGCTGTACATCTTCTATGACTTCACTCTGTAAGTTTGACTTGAGCTCATCACATTTTTTATTTATAAATTTAAAAAAGTCTTTTACATTCTTAAATGCACGTTCTTTTTTCTTAAATATTTTAATGTCTCCTTTGACTTCTGCAAAGTTTCTCCACTGAGATTTATTAATGAATTCAATGAATATTCGTATGGGGTTTCCTTCTTGAATTGATAATATTGTATTTAAATGTAATGTTCCTATGACGTACTGCATGTAATCAGGCTTGATTCTTTCCAAAATTTTAATTACTGAATTTTGTGGCATACCTGGTGAAGAGAAAAAACATAATTACTGATGTTTAACATTCTGTCGTGGATAACGTCGCTGGTTACGCAATGAACCAAATTTAGTTTTAGCCTTTTTAATATTATATATTATATATCCTGTTTGTTGTCCTAAATATAATAAAATAAAATATTTCGATAAAATAATAGAGACATATACGGATACATCTATAAAAAGCTTTCTTCCTTATCCACGTATTACTACGGTCATTTGTAACGATTTAAAACACATTAAAAATGTAAAACGTCTGCACTGTCATGTTGTAAAACTTTAAGTAGTATGTGGTATTTATAATATATGGCCTTACGTAACGAACGTCAAAATCTTATTACGTTTTTAACAGTTCAAAAATTTACTATAAATAATGCTACATGTACTTTAAGTCGAAGTCTGTTAATCACCTCTGTAAAGCACACTTTCATTGCGTCCCTTACTTTCGTTAGCATATTAAACATTGCTTAAACAATAATATTAATATTTTTTAACTTAACTTACAAGGAATATTCATTTAAAAGTTTACACATATACTACTTTTAGTGCGCAGGCTGGTATAAATAAATACATTTATCAGGGGGCTCCAAACTAGGCGGCGCTTGTAAATTATATTGAAAATATAATGCAACACAGTTTAAGTGGACCGACATACTAATATTGTATTATTAAAAAGAAAAGACAATGAAGAGAAAGAAACTTAATTAGATAATGAAGTAGCATAAAAACAAAATATTGCAGTATTTTAGAGGTAATTAAGTTTCATCCAGGAGTACAGATGGGCCATTTTCTTTCCACAATATAAATGTTGTTGTAGCTGAACTCACTTGACTTCGGGGACTATTGCCCCACTTTAGTAGTGCACCACGTTAATAGCTGCAAAAAATATGACTAAAGCAGCAAATAGTAGCCACAACTACAGTACTAAGGCGGTTTTGATTTGCGTACATTTAAGACCATAGCCTGGTGCTTTCTTGTCCTTGAGGTTTTCGATTGTCCACCATATTTCGCGAAGTGTAAAAGAAGTAGAAGAGAGCAACAATGGAAGATCTTGATTCGGGATAAGTATAGTTAATGCAAGCCGCCCTTTCGTAAAGGGCTGCTTGCATAACAGTTCTAAATTTGATTTAAAATGTAATTGCACTTCAGTCATTTGTTTGAAGTTGAGAGGGATAGAACGATGTTTTACATAGATTTAGCTGTAATCAGCAATGCATGTCGTAAGTTTCTTTGTAAAACTTGTTTATTTAGTGCAAATATACTTCGGCAATATCACATATTTCAAAAAAAAATTAGTTCCAACCACCAACAACTTTTTGAGAAAAAAAATAATTCTTTATTGTCTTTAAGATCAACATGATCATTTAGATTCGTCAAACATTCAGACACAAACTTGAAATTTGATATATTTTTTTAACAACAATGAAAGAGATATTTGCTGTACAATAATAAAGAAATAAAAGCAAATGGGTTCTTTGTCAGAATTTGTCAGTTTATTCGTCTGTTGTGGTTTTTCTCAAGATTTGTCAGTCTGTCTGTGACTATTATCGGGGGGATCTGTCGTGATTCTAAAGGAGGGAGGGGATTGGGAGGGGAGATAGAAGAAAACTTACCACAGATTATTTTGTAAAATTCTTTTGCGAAGGCCATACAGTATTTGCCAACGTTTGGGTAGTTGCTATTCGAATTGTTTTCACAAATATAGAAAGTCTGTACCATTGTATTCAGCCATAACTGTAAAAGAAATCACATAGGCTATGTATTTATTTCTACAATAATATTAACGAAAATGCATATCATACAATAAATTACGCTTTATCAGTCAGCCTTATCAACCGTAATTTCAGCCTATTAGCTCAGGCCTCAGCATATTAACAGGAATCATTGGTGTTCCAAAGGGTTTAAAAGTTATTTACTCCCTAGTATTGAGTGCCTGTAGTTATGACTATCACTCAACATCTCTGCCGGCGCAATTTATTCTCAGCTTCAGTGATAACGGGTCTTATAAGCGGGGCGTCATGACTGGGTCGCTTGTTACCATGCTTATGTGCTTTTTCTCGACTACATCGAGTGCAGAATGTGGTCATTATAAGTGAAATTGTTGCCGTAACTAAGCTTTCATACAAAGACAAATATTAAGAAGTCCTTTTTAGTTTATCTATAAATTTAACTTATATTAAGAATACCTGTATTGGGTCTGCATGGTAGAGTATATGGCATGACTTCCTCTCTCCTAGGTTTGTGGACCTGTCTTACTAGTAGGACATTAATTGGCTGAGATTATGAAACTTATATGAATACTTACAGATATGATCTTCAAATATTCATCAGGATACTCGAGATGTATTAGGTGCACAAACAATTTAAGTATTTGTCGGCAATTATTGTTAACAGCTCCAGTATACAAGACGTTGTTGGACCATAAGAGACTTGCCATAAGGGGTTTATGAGATCTCATGATGTGACTTCCTAAGTTGTTAGTATATCTAAAAAGTATTACATAAAATTTATCTATCTTTCGATCGAAAACTATTACCGAAGTAAAACACAGTTCAATAAGGTCAATCTTTAGGTGAGTAAAGGTTTGCGAGGCATTTAATATCAAGCGTTTCTGTGCTTCAAACCGCACGTTAAGCCGTTGGTTTAAGTAATCACTATATTTGGTAAAGAAATACTTTCAGTAAGAAGTCACACACTGAGCTCTGCCAAACCGCATTGGGTTAGCGTGGTGGAGTATGGCCAGTAATTCTCTTTCATAGATATAAGAGATGGGTGTATGGGGATGCAATCAAAATCTATGAGCCAAAGCTTGCACTGCAAGTGTTGAACTTGCCGATCACCGGACGATGCTCTGCCAATCATGAAAGATCCCGGTAAGTGAAAATAGGTTCACACCTATTTATTATATGGGACCAACTATATAATTGGCTAAGTGTAGACGTATAATATGCCTCTGCCTCACCCTTCGGGGCAACAGGCAAGTATGTAGTTTTGCGAGAGGAAGCTGTGATAAAAAGTAAGTAATGATTTTTGTCTAAATATTTATTTCTGGAATCAGGAATAAGCCATACTGTTGCACATGTTTTTGGCTAATAAATAAAAGTACAAATCAGATACATATATAGAAATACTAATAACATAAATAATGGTTTACCTGTAATTCCATATAGCTAAATCAAATTGTAATAATTCTACGATACTTTGCAGAACTGCCATTAACCTATCAATCCTCTCTGTCCTCTCAAGAACTTCATAAATTTCAAATTTCTCTTTTTGCCAATGCAAACCTTTAACACTCTGTTTCATTTCTTCTGGAGTATTCTCATATTTCTGAACCAAAGGTCCATCTTTACTTTCCTGGCTTATCTCATACTCAAGCCTGTTCATACAATACTTCACAATACCTTTATCGCACCCATACTTTGATCGATCAGAAAAAGTATTTTCTTTTAGATCCATCGGAGTGAAAAGGAAGTCATTGTAACAATTTCTTAGACCTTTTATAATACATGGAGGATGGTAGCTAAAATGCAACTCTAAAGTTTCTTGACATTTACTAATCAAATGGTCAATCGTAAAATCTGCATACTTATCATCATGGGCATTCTGAAATGTGTAGAAATAATATTTGAGATATTTAAAATTCACACATAAGCTATACGTATAATATTAGGTCGGGGAAAAAGTCTTTTCGCATAACGTAGGTATAAACTTATTATAAATTTTTTGTCTGTACTATTTGTGTCTGGCTGGTTTTGGTAACATTAAAAAGGTTCCATTATAAAGAAAAGAAAAAAATAAAAAAAAGTTGTTTCCCGCTATTTTTCATTTGTTTTTCTCTCCATAAAAATGAGTGAATCTAATGAAGAAATTTGATACATTTTAAAATTTTATTATAAAAAAGGCAAAAATGCAACTCAAGCAGTGAAAAAAATTTGTGATGTTTATGGACCTGATGCAGTGTCAGTAAGAGTAGCACAAATTTGGTTCAAACGTTTTCAGTCCGGAAATTTTGATGTTAAAGATGCACCTCGCTCTGGTCGCCCTGTTACGAATAAAATGGACGCCATTTTTGAAAGAGTAGAGCAAGATCGGCATATTAGTAGTTACGATGTTGCTGAAGAACTGGGAATTGACCACAAAACAGTTTTGACCCATTTGAAGAAAGCTGGTTATACAAAAAAGCTCGATATTTGGGTGCCACACGAGATCACTCAAAGAAACTTAATGAACCATGTACTCATTTGCGATTCATTATTGAGACGTAATGAAACCGAGCCGTTTTTGAAGAGATTGATAACTGGCGATGAAATGTGGATCACGTACGACAAGAACGTGCGAAAAAGGTCGTGGTCGAAAGTTGGCCAGGCTTCACAGACTGTGGCCAAACGTGGCCTAACACGAAATAAGGTGATGCTGTGTGTATGGTGGGATTGGAAGGGCATTGTTTATTATGAGCTTTTACCGCCCGGCAAAACCATCGATTCTGATCTTTACTGCCAGCAACTGATGAGATTAAAGGAAGCAGTCGAGAGAAAACGGCCGGAATTGATCAACAGGAAGGGTGTGGTCTTTCATCACGATAACGCTAGACCACACACATCCTTAGCCACTCAGCAAAAATTAAGAGAGTTCGACTGGGAGGTCCTAGTGCATCCACCATATAGCCCTGACCTTGCGCCTTCAGATTTTCACCTGTTTCGGTCTCTGCAGAATTCTTTAGGTTCTGTAAGGTTGACCTCAAGAGAGGACTGCCAAAACTATTTGTCTCCTTTTTTTGATCAGAAGTCCCAAAGTTTCTACAGTAACGGGATAATGTCTCTGCCCACAAAATGGCAGAAAGTTATTCAACAAAACGGTACATATATATTGTAAATAAATGTAAATAAACTTTGAAAAAAATGTCTTGACTTTTCATACAAAAATACGAAAAGACTTTTTCCCCAACCTATTATAATAACCTAAGTACCAATTGTTCTAAGCCTAGTTAGCTTTTAAAAGCTACTGCCTTTTAAAAGAGTAGTAAGCATCTTCTGATTATTTCTAATTTTACTATACTTACATCTGGGAGAAGCACTTGTAGCTCAGCAAAAGTAGATGGTTATTTCATAATAATTGCTGATATTGGATAAAAAGTACTTCTAAAGGTAAAAATATTACATACCAATTAAAGATCTTTTTGTTTCTGGCTTTAATTTTTTAAAAAGATATAAGTGACTTCATAATATATATTTAAAATATTTTATAGGTAGAGAAATTATATTACCAACATGATTTCTACAACATTCTTGAGTACATTAGCTGATAAGTACTGGTCAGGTGTGATGCACAATATGCATACTTCCAATGCTTCACACCACACGTTGGACTTCATTTCTATTTTAAAAGATTCTTCAGCATATGAAGGAATTTGTTTCACATATGTCTGAGAACAACATAGTAGAAACATTATAATATACAAATTGGTATTGTCATATCACATAGCATAGTGGTGAGTGTACCTGCACTCCGCTCCTGAGGTTGTGGGTTTGATACCCACTCTACAAATCTTTGTTAGCATAAATATGAGTACTTGTTCTGGTCTTGGTGTTTTCCTATGTATATTAAGTATGTTTTTACAAAAAAAAAGTATTTATGTATTAGATATAATATATAGAACTAAATAATTGTTGTAACTGTCAGAAAACTTAAGTCTATGGTGTGTATTATTTTGTGTGGGATTGATCCTGAGTTAAATAAATTAACTTTTTTTTATGATAATGTATGTACAATAAAAAGTTTAAGTATGTTTATCCATTGTCCAGGACCCATAGTACAAATTTTGCCTTGTTGGGGAATAGATGCACTGTCTGAGATAACTATTAATATTATTAGTTACAAGTAACATCATTCTTTCACAAAAATATTAGACAACTTACAATATTGTTCTGTGTATGGTGAGTACAAGCACTATTTCTAGCACATGTTGGTAAATAAATCAGTTGAAATCTAGATTTTAGGTCGAAATAAGCTTTGTATGATACTATTTCACAAGCAGTTACAAAGTTCTTTCTCTTCTTGGCTTGTAAGTCTTCTTCTAAAGACTTTTTTTCTTGTTTCAGTCTCTTAGGAGTACCTCCACTGCTTTCATTATTTCTTTTATTATTTGATTCTGGCGAGGAGATAATTTTCATCTTCTTTTTCAGTGGACTACTCATTGTAGCACTAAAAAATTATAATATTGTATTTCTCTGTTTCAACATATTACTAATTAATCACAAAGTGTAATCGTTATTCTATGTTTGCTATTTTTGGTACTTATGAAATAATTTGGTTGGTTTTGCTCTGTTCGTTCTGCTTCTACGGCACTGCGTAGTTAAACTAGAAGTAGGTAGGTACCCTACCTATTAGGAGCTTTTGTGACCTCTACGCTCCTTATTTTCCTAAAAAGTGGGGTAGGTACATAAACAAACAATTATTATTAATCCTTCAACGGCTTCAACTCAATAAAAATTATAGGTTTCTTTCTTTATTTTGAATAATGGCTTCGTGCGTCTAGCACATTTAGCCAGTGTCAAGTAAGTGATATATTAATAATATATAATTCATATTAAATGAGAATGAGTGGTGATAAAGATGATAAATGGAAAATGAGATACCCTCCCCTAAGCCCCTTGAGTCCTCAGTAAAGACGTGGGACTATACTGAGATCTCGCATGGACTCCTTGAGAGAAAATTTGAAAAGTGATGTTGCACTGTTTTGTTTGATTTACCAACACTCATGTATGTTTACAAACACTTAACGGTTAATAATCCACCGTTATTACACATTAATGTTAGAAATATCACAAATTTTAGAAAATAAAACAAAACTGCAGACATGACGCTTCACTTTCCCGCCAAGAAGTCAATTATAGGTTATTTGCTTGTATTGTCTTCTTTTTTATTTTATTTTAAATAATGGCTTCGTGCGTCTAGCACATTTAGCCAGTGTCAAGTAAGTGATATATTAATAATATATTATTGATAGTAAATGAGAATGAGTGATAAAGATGATAAATGGTAAATGAGATACCCTCCCCTAAGCCCCTTGAGTCGTCAGTAAAGATGTGGGACTATACTGAGATCTCACATGGACTCCTTGAGAGAAAATTTTAAAAGTGATGTTGCACTGTTTTGTTTGATTTACCAACACTCATGTATGTTCACAAAAACTTAACGGTTAAGAATCCACCGTTATTACACATTAATGTTAGAAATATCACAAATTTTAGAAAATAAAACAAAACTGCAGACATGACGATTCACTTTCCCGCCAAGAAGTCCGATTCTATTGTCTTCTTCTTTTTTAAATTAGTGGCACTATAATATCATCAAGGGCAGTGACGACAATGAATGAACTGTTTGAATTTTATTGTTTATCTTTCTTCTTCTTTCTTTTAAATAATGGCTTCGTGCGTCTAGCACATTTAGCCAGGGTCAAGTAAGTGATATATTAATAATAATTATAATTCATAGTAAATGAGAATGAGTGGTGATAAAAATGATAAATGGTAAATGAGATACCCTCCCCTAAGCCCCTTGAGTCCTCAGTAAAGATGTGGGACTATATAGAGATCTCACATGGACTCCTTGAGAGAAAATTTAAAAAGTGATGTTGCACTGTTTCGTTTGATTTACCAACACTTATGTATGTTCACAAACACTTAACGGTTAATAATCCACCGTTATTACACATTAGTGTTAGAAATATCACAAATTAGTTAGAAAATAAAACAAAACTGGAGACATGACGCTTCACTTTCCCGCCAAGAAGTCTGTATGACAATTGTATTTTATGACCTCTGTTAAGAATTTCAACGTGTTTTTTGAAATATGCTTTTTGTTGTTTTTATGCCACACACAGTTCATCAAGACTTGAGCATACCTACTTCCATTTTAAATTTTAAAATGATGATCTGCACATAAAATGTTAGATTTTTTTAAGTATATTTTTCGTATTTTAGTTGGCTAGCCACTTCTATCGGAAATTTGACACACGTAAAGGTAAAAAAGGCTTAAGTTAAGCATGCTTTCGATATAGGTACTTAAAAGCTATGCCTGAAGTGTCCCCTACTACGAGATAGAATCAGAAATCCGTAGACGACCTAGAGCAAGGCTGTCCAAACCATGGCCCGCTGGATTATTGGTTTGGATTATTGCGGCCATTTGCGGCCCGTAGAATCTTTTTTATCTTCTTTGTTTAAATACATTATTGAGCACATTATTTTTATCGCGACGAAATTCAAATGTTATGGGTATGTTTGATCACGTCGCACACATCACTAATCACTCGATAATTCGGGGAATCCCCCGAGCGCAAAATAGGTAACTACCGCGCATCGTTCATTGGACATTGTTATGTTAGTCACTTCACTTGTCATTCAACGCGACGAAAGTTTTGATTACGCAAGGTTTTGTCAAGTTATTAAAGACTTTTACGTTTTTTTAAAGTTTGTTATTACGTTGTTTGCTTTGTGTTTAAGTATATTGAACTTTTAATCTCATCATGTCTGTAAAGAAGAGGAAGTTAAGTGAAGAAAACCGTACATTCAATTCGAAATGGGAGTTAGACTACCTACTTTATCTCCAACAATAACAATAAAATTCAGTGTTTGATTTGTATGCAAGTTTTATCTGTAAGTAAAGAATATAATGTTAAACGACACTATACTTCTTTACATGAAAAGTATAAAAAACATGTCGGTGAAGCAAGAAAAGTTATGGTGGCTGAGTTAAAATAAAAACGAATACAGCAAACCAGTTTGTTTTCAAAAGTAAGTACTGAAAATGAACAAAGCTTGGCTGCCTCATATGAAGTTTCATTACTATTAGCCAGAGCTAAAAAACCATTTAGTGATGGAGTTTTAATAAAAAAAATGCGCAGTTGAAATGGCTAAACGCTTCATGCAGCCGAAATTAGCGGAAAAGTTTGAATCTGTTGTATTATCTCATCAAACGGTGGCGCGACGAATAGAAGACATGGGTAATTATATTTCGAAAAGTTTATGTGATTGCTTTGTAGATTGCGAGTACTATTCAATATGTTTGGATGAAAGTATCGACCAGACCGATGTCAGTCAATTAATAATTTTCATACGTTGCATCACGGAAGAAATACTGGATTTAATACCATTTTATGGAACAACTAAAGGCAGTGATATATTTGAAGCAGTTAACAAAACTGTAGTAGAATATAGAGGATTTCGTAAGTGTTCTTGTATCGTGACCGATGGGGCAAAAGCTATGACCGGGACAGTGACAGGATTCGCGGGACTTCTAATACAAAATGACATTGATTGCCCGTTGTTGCATTGTATCATACATCAAGAAGCCTTGTGTGGAAAATCTTTGCGTCAAATGAATGCTATGAAAGTGGTTTCAAGTATAACCAATTTGATTAGAGGTGGAAACAGGGCATTGACACATAGAAAATTTAGGGACTTTTTAAGTGAAATCGATCCAACCTATGGAGATTTACTATTGCATTCAGAAATCAGATGGCTAAGTGCTGGACAGTGCTTGAAACGCTTTTTCGCCTTACGAAAAGAAATACTTTTATTCACGACACCTCCGAACTACAAGATAAAGTGCAAGATTCTCAGTTTCTGGCTGATCTTGCGTTTTTAACTGATAATTATGACGCTACACTTGAATAAATTAAATTTAAATTTGCAAGGAAAAAACCACAATATAGCCAACATGTACGGAAATGTGAATGGATTCAGAAGTAAACTGAAATTGTTCAAAACGTCTCTACAACAAAATGATTTTTAATTTTTTCCAAATTGTAAAGAACATTATTTAGAGATGAAAAATTTTGAAAAATTTTATTTTTTGGACCACCTCAAATACATGACGAAATAATCGTCGAATATGAACGCCTTTTTGCAGATTTAAAAAAAATTGAGAGTGATATAGCACTCTTCACTCAACCATTAACGATCGCAGTTGAGAGTGTGAAAAGATTGATTATCAACTGGAACTGTGTGATCTGCAATCAGACCCCTTTTACAAGGGCAGAACTGAAACTGGACTTGATTTTTTTAAGCTACTCGCTGAAGGTTTCCCGAAACTGACGAATTTCGGGCAAAAATGGGCTCGATGATGGGCAGTACCTACCTTTGTGAGAGTGCATATTCAACAATGAAGCTTATTAAATCAAAATACAGGTCTTCATTGACAGATACTTCACTTAAACAAGCACTGCGCCTAGCTACTACGAATATTGAGGTTGATGTTAACAAAATTGTAAAAGACAAATTATTGAAAAAGTAGATAATAAAATAACGATTTATTACTTTTTGATTTGATTTTATTTTTACGACCAGTATTTTATTTTTATAAATATTTTGCGGCCCACAAATGTATGTAGTAATTTTTATTGGCCCTGGGACCTATCTAGTTTTGACACCCCTGAACTAGAGTGACGACATAGTAAGACGGATGCCGGCTGCAGTGCCAGTGGGACGTTAAGGATTACCACTAATGGGACACCGCAAACCGGCAAAACGTAATAGAGGACGGCCTTCCCGATGAAACGATGATCTAGTCAAGGCGGCGGCGGGTAATCGGTAAAAAAAAAGTTGGGCTACGGCTACCGAAATTTTCTCCACTTCGATGGATCTCAATCCTTTTCATTAGGGTACTTCTACTAATGGCTACGATGATGGAAGATTAATTCCTATATCCCTACACACGACCAGCTATTGGTCTCAGTACCTACTGTCTGTAATGTAATCGTAAGTATCCCGCTCTTATTTTTTACAAAATTTTACTTACAATGAAATACTTTTTGTTGACCAAATTCTAAATAAAAGGAAGAAGTTCTATGTTCTTGTCAACCGTGCAGAATTGTTTTAGATACTTCCTTAAAAAGGTTTAATGATATCATGTGTGTTTAGATTGAGGTGCCACTTTCTGTATTCTAGTTAACTTCATTAAGTTATTTAGTAGTATTGTAGAAAGTATTGTAGTTCTGCTCTTGGAATTTTAAGTCATCATCATCATCTTAGCCCATTAACGTCCCACTACTGAGCACGTCCTCCTCTCACATACCAAGGTGCGAGGGTATTGGGACATACTCCACCACGCTGACCCAGTGCGGATTAGCGGAAGCAGGTAGGTACGTATGGCGTCCTGCTGTTAGAATTTTTCAAGCCGCCCATTTAGGTCTCTAACATGGCTTAACGACTACCATAGTTAATTTCAAGTGGAATGCCTCAAAAGTTACATGCATTTATAAGTGGCAATCTATACGTTTAGATTTAGGTGCCTCCTCAGAATTAGGAACATGATGGATGTGTTGTTATCAAAATTAAGTATTATTTTGATAGTTGCGAGAACAAAATTGTAGCCAATATTTGAGGTTCTTAGTGCCGAAACCAAAAAACTATAGAGATTTTGATGTTGAGTGGCATCTCCGAACAAAATTTTACAAGTAATTATTTCATGAAAGCGATAGTTTAATGCGTAATTTGAGTAAAATTTTGTAGCATATTTTTTGAATTATAGTTCAGTAATTGTGTAATTTAAATAAGTGAATTTAGAGATATGGCACGTTTAACCGGCACCTCAATCTAAATGCTTTGGAAAATATATTAGCCTGTATCTCCATAAATTTATAACGTAGCCTATATATATACGTTCATACAGTTCTTTCTTCAAGACAACCTGTATTTAACAAGATATTCTGTTTTCCATAATTGTCATACAAATTGATTAAATGGTCAAAACCATGGAAAAAATCATTGCACACATATAACATTTCTTTGAAATGTGACCTCAACTTTTGACGTTTAATTTTTCGTTCGGTCATTGCTATTTTCATAGTATTATGTCGTATGGTATTCTTCTGTGGGGTTGTGCCGCAGATATTCAAAATATTTTTGTACTGCAGAAGAGGGCCATACGAGCAATTTATAACCATGTAGACATTCACTAAGGGATAAATTTAAAGAAATTGGTATTTTGACAGTGGCGGGTCAGTTTGTTTATGAAAACCTAGTATATGTACATAAAAATATTGATAAATTGAGTAAGAAAAGTGATATACATAACCTAAACACAAGAAATAAGCATAAACTAGTTGTACCTGCCACTACGCTCCAAAAAATTAACAAATCTTTTAAAGGTCAATGTGTGCGATTCTATAATAAAATCCCAAGCAATATACAGCAATTAAGCCTAAATAAATTTAAATTAACAATAAAACGCAAGCTGTCTTTAAAGGGATACTATTCTATTAAAGACTATATGGCTGATAAAAATGCTTGAGATTAAACCGCCGTTTCATACAGGCTATTCTAATATGAATGACTTAAAGCATGAATATTGATATATTATGTTGCATTGTATAGCGTCACAGACAAATGAAGATTGTAACTAACCAATCGATAATTTAAAAGAGCATAGCCTGTGAGTTTCTTGCCAGTTCTTCTTACAGAGCGGTGGCTCGGAACTGGCACTTAGATTCACTTACACTTAAATATTTTTTGTTTTTTTAAATTGTTTGGTTGTAAGTGAATCTAAGCTTCGTGATTTTAGTATAATTATATTTTATTTGTTTTTGTTATTTTTTTATAATTTTGACGTTTTTAAGTACTATGTAATAGTTTATGAAATAAAAAGTATTTTGACTTTTGACTTTTGGTTTTACGACCGCTATGGTGTGAAGTTCGGTTCACGACTTCACGTGCACTCTGCTCCTGAGTTTGTGGGTTCGATTTCCACACAGAACACGAATAGCTGTATCTATTTAAAAAAACAATATCACGCCTGTTTTTCCGAAGGGGTAGGCAGAGGCCTATTATACGCCCAAATTTCGCCAGTTACATTGTTGATCCCAAGTGGCGAGTTTATTGCCGCTTACCGGGAACTTTTATGTTCGCCAGAGCCTTGTCCGTTGATCGGCAGGTGCACCACTTGCAGGTGAGGTTGGCTTGGGTTCGTTAGATCTTTGGCCTCCTTCTGCGAAGTGGTGATGTCGCAGAAGGAGGCCGCGGAGCGGGAGAGGGAGCGGGATCCGCTCTCTCTCCGGCTACGCCGTTGGCGCAGCGGGCGGGCCAGGAGGGCCCGTCAGGCAGCGCCCGGGGGGTCTTAGGCGGCGGGGGCAGGGGGCCCCTTCCGTCTTGCCATAGACCCCCCCCGAAGTCAAACCCGGGCACTGGTGCCTCGCCCCTTTTCAACAGCGGTGGGCGTCGTCTGAAGTTTTTTAGTGGGTAGGACTGCGGTGGTCGCGTCGGCCGCAGTGAGCCCCACACCCCCTACCGGTCTCCCCCTTTTGGCCGGGAGACAGTGCGTAAGCAGCATTTTTTTACAGATGATAATAAAAAAAAAAAATTAAAAAAAAAGGGTTCGTTAGATCTTGGTAGGAACCCTTTACACCCTATATACAATAACGAATATTTATCCGTTATTCACTATCATCATCCCATTGAATGACGTCCTTATGTGTATGTTTTAGGCACGCATTGTGTGTTACCTTTATTCATAAGAAAGAAAAATACCGTAGAATATAATTAAACATAGAGTAGGTACATTTATAAAAACTTTTTTACGTCGGTATCAAAATGCGTTTAGCCGCAGTCTTACCCACTAAAAATCTTTCGACGTTACCCACCGCTGTTGAACAGGTGCGGAGGCCAGTGCCTGGGTTGAGGCGTCTAGCACCCCGCCCGCGAACAACGTCCCCCCGGGCCAAAACCGAAAGGACCTGCTCAGAGAGGCGCAGTAGACGCGCGCCCCCAACCTCCTTTTTGACGCGTATGTTGCCCGCTTTTGGGAGGGTGTGCCCTCCTTAGTTTCTCACAGGTCTCTCTTAGTTTCTCTACAATATGATAATCTTCCCTAGGCCCTAAGGCCTATATAGATCTATTCTAATAGTGTGCAAAATTACTTATTTATTTGTTCCAATTGCTAGCAAACAGCGTCTCGTTAGGAAGTATAGGCTTGTAAAACACGAATACAAGTATAGGCTTGTAAAACAGTGAGGCAAGATTGCTGAAATCACATCTACGCGTTTTTATGGAAAGCTGCGTAGCTGCCAAATATTTTAAATATTGATTCATAGAGCGCCTTCTTATTGCATTGTCCGCTATTGCATTTCTTTCATAGCTCTCGGTATAAAACCACAACCACTGGAGGAGAAAATATCAGTCTCAGGGTTGTTTGCATTGCAAACGACGTTTGTGATATTTCTAGTAAGACAAGGAAATACATCGACATGGCTGCGGTATTTAAGGTAATAACAAAAACTAATTTATATCGGGAATAATTAACACTAAAAATATATAAAATTAAAATTTAAAAAAATCGTAAATTAATTAACAATATACGTTTTCCTGTACA
Source organism: Musotima nitidalis (assembly GCA_949126915.1). Taxonomy (NCBI): domain Eukaryota; kingdom Metazoa; phylum Arthropoda; class Insecta; order Lepidoptera; family Crambidae; genus Musotima; species Musotima nitidalis. The sequence goes on from OX421419.1 coordinate 6,858,395, forward strand.
AATTTATGGACTCGAATATTTTTTTAATTTTTTAACGAAAGGGTTACTGGTAAATCGATAACAATGAACTCCCTTTTTTATTAATATTAAACATATATAAAGTATTGTTACCAATAAATTTAAAACAGACAAAAAAAACTCTCTTATATCTTGGTAACTAATAGTCACCATATGTAAACAGTAATTTAGAAAAAAATGTTATAATTATATATGTAATTAATAAGTATAAGCCGACATTAGAAAAGAAGAAAGTTTTTTCTATAAATAAACACTGTAACATTTATTCTAGTAAAAACTCAAGAAATTATGAAATAAAATAAATGTCTTACTCTGTAAATAAGTCCCAAAGATAAAATTAAAACGTGATCGACTTATAAATTATAAAAAAGTATAGCCGTATATACTTAGGTATTTTTCAACATATATAATTTAAAAAAATAGTAGAATGGATTAGATAAGATAGATAGGCGGTGGCTTCTCGGCGGGAAAATGACGAGTCATGTCTGCAGTTTTGTTTTATTTTCTAAAATTTGTAATGTTTTGAACATTAATGTATAATAAAGGCGGATTATTAACCGTTAAGTGTTTGTGAATGTACATGAGTGTTGGTAAACGAAACAAAACAGTGCAACATCACTTTTTAAATTCTCTCAAGAAGTCCATGTGAGATCTCAGTATAGTCCCACATATTTACTGAGGATATTTATTCAAGGGGCTTAGGGGGAGGGCATCTCATCTACTGTTTATCATCTTTATCACCTTTTATTCTCATTTACTATGATTTATATATTATTAATGTCAGGCAGTTAATTGAAGGAAGAAAGAAGAAAGGCTTATGAGTTTGACACGCCTGTGATAATGTGTTTCGTCGACTACAGATAAGCTTTTGACTGTGTCAAATGGGGCTGCTTATGGAGGGTTCTGCAAGAGCTACCAAGTCATCTTAGAGCTTTCTTCGCACCCTGTATGACTGTAACCAAGGAGTCGTAAGAGTTGACAAAACCATCTCAAAACCCTTAAAATTTCACCAAGGAGTTCGTCAGGGATGCATTTTATCGCCTATTTTGTTCAACGCCTATGGAGAGCACATAATAAGACGTACCTGCGCAAATTGGGAGGGGGGCATCACGGTTGGTGGCGTAAAGATCACCATTCTGCGTTACGCCAATGATACTACTCTTCTTGCAGCAAATGAGTCAGAAATGGTTGCACTTTTGGACCGAATGGAGCGGATTAGCGAGGAATTGGGTCTCTCTATAAATAGGTCCAACAAAAGTCATGGTGGTTGGTAGAAGTGGAAAGTTGGAACTCACTAGCGCATTAAACCTAGAAATAGTGAACAACTTTATATACCTGGGTTCCAACATTAGTAGCGATGGTTCTTGCGAGATAGAAGCACGCAGGAGAATTGGCACGGCTAAGAGCGCCATGTCTCAGCTTGGAAAGGTCTGGAAAGATCGGAACATTTCTATAAAAACCAAGACCAAGTTGGTACGGACCTTGGTTTTTCGATCTTTTCGTATGGCGCGGAGACATGGACACTAAAAGCTGCAGACCTCAAACGCATTGACGCTTTCGAGATGTGGTGCTGGAGAAGGATGCTCCGCATTCCTTGGACAGCATTACGGACCAACGTCTCCATATTGCGAGAACTTAAAATCTTCTCGCGGCTGTCATCCGAGTGCCTCCGTAAAATCCTGGAGTATTTCGGTCACATTGCAAGGAAAGACAGTGACAACCTCGAAAAACTAATTGTGACCGGAAAAGTAAAGGGGAAAAGGCCTCGTGGGCGCAGCCCATTACGTTGGTCCGACCAGATTCGCACCACTCTCGGTTCTACAGTCCACTATGCCCTCCACACCGCCGATGACAGGAAAAGATGGAGGAACATGGTTAGAGAAAGGGTGTTTCAAAAGGGCGGTCACGACCCTCAGCATTGAGGAACACGACGCAAAGAGGGGGATATATTTTAATATATCTCTTACTTAACACTGGCTTTGCTAAACGCACGAAGCCATTTTTTAAAAGAAAGAAGAAAGATTGGCGGTAACCACTCAGGAAACTTTCTTCATCACCATCCATCTTATTAGGTTCATCAGTTTGTGTGTACTTAAACTTAAATTTACACATATTAAAAGTCATAAGCGTTCGGTTAAAACAATCGTAAATTCATATTAGTGGCACAGTGTCAGATTGGCGGTAACTAGCTTAGAAACAACTTATTTCGTCTGCTTTCAATGTCACCTTACCCAACATAATATTAGCACTCGTTAATATCGTTTCACACAAAACTTAAGATTGAGAAGAAAAATATAATATTTAGGCACTTATTTTAGGAATAATTCTTAATAATGGCACAGTGTCAGATTGGCCATAACGAACTTAACACGTTCACTGTGCATGCCCCACCGGTGGGGCATTATGAGTTGTTCACCGTACGTGAATGACCCACGGGTGGGGCATGGGTTCCTTGCGACTGTATAGGCTTATAACCCTTTACACGTTTGAGTTTATTTACTTTTACAGTTATACACGTCAGAGTAATGAGCAATAAATAAAAGTTACGTCAAAACCGGGTAACTTTTATTGTAAGGGTTGCCAACACCCACTATTCAAAAGATGTGTATTTATTTATGTAACTGTAATTACTGAAAGTATTTATTTTTATAATATAGCATAATTACTAGTATTAATTTAAAATATGGTATAAACCCTCCACAATATTATGTTTTTCGTCACTCTCTTCTAAAATCCGACATAACTTCTCATCTGATAACATTCCGCGTGGATTCATGATAAATCCAAAACAAACAAAGTAAACCAGCGCACATCGTTACGAAAATTTTTCTAACGTCCCGAATATCACCTTGACAGATTGAAAAAACTTGTTAGAGACACTAGAAAGTAAACAATAGAAAATTACTTTACAGATTTAACTATTTTTAAAACTTATACGTGTATGACACATAATAGGGGCATGCTGTAAAGAGGTCATACGTGTATGACTCACGGATGGGTCATTTAATTTTTATTTATTTTTAATTACAAGGGGGGTAGAAAATAAAAAATAAAAACAATAGATACCATTATAATACCTAGCACATTATGTAACCCCCCTTTTACGGTTGCACTTAAGAAGTGGGGTGGGTAGTCTTAGCTGCACAGTTAACGTGTTAACAACATACATTCTTCATCTGTTTTCAATGTCATTTGATATATCCAACTTAATATCAATATTATTATTAACAATTGTAAATATCTGTCCCAGTTCTTAACATAAGATTTACACATAAATTAAAAAAAAATGTATAGCACTTATTATAAGACAATAATTCACAATAGTGGCAAATTGTCAGATTGGCCGTAACGAACTTGGCAACCAACTTTCTTTGTCAGTTTTCTTTGCCATCTAATACGCCAACTTGATTATACTAATTGTAAAATTCTATTCCAGTTAAATACATAAGATTGCTACACAAACAAAAAAGACGTGTGGCACTCGGAGACTGCCGCGGTAAAGCTATTGCATAGCATTTTTTATCAACTTATGCAATTATAATTATTTATTTATTTTATTTATGCAGTATTTTTTTTTCTGTTAATTCAAGTTACACTTTGAGCATGGTGACCGATAAGAAAACAAATTTTAGACACCCGATACAACCAATGCCACCTAAAGGCGGGTTGCTTAACTAAAGAGACAAGCGTGATATTTCAAAAAGTCATTAAAAGTTCTGCTATTTATCGATAAATGGAAAACTAAAAAGCTGTGCCGGTCGGAGTGGGGGGGTGTTAGGTTTTTTCGTTACGGAATTTCTGGTCTCCACGCTTAAGGCCCGCGATATAAGCTATGCAATAGCTTAAAAAACAATCAGATATTTATTATAAATCAATAATTCACAATTGTATTGTGAATGATTGCTATTGGCCGTAACGAACTTAGCAAGAAACTTTCATCGTTAGTTTTCATTGCCATCTGATTAGCCAACGTGATAGTAGCAGTTGAGCGTGAAGGTCGTAGTTTTTTCTGTTAGAAATAAATCACTGGACAAAAGGCAGCAAGCTTTTTGTGAGCTGAGGGCAATGGAGTAATCATATTGTTAGTATGCCTCGCGGGGTGTGCCTAATTTAGTTAAATAATGTTTAGGTTGTTTTAGTTTTATTATACAATCAATCCGATTTTTTATAATGATATAGGTAGACAGTATTGCACAGCTCTTCCAGATACTAGATTTTACAAGAAAATTTCAAAAAGTTATTCCTTTTTTCTCAGTGTTGAACCGCACAATATTGTCTGTAAAGAGGCAACCGAATACAAGATATAATAGAATTTAAATTGTGACTAAACATGTGACTTTAATCATTTTTTTAATAAATATCCTTATGAGAAGTCAAGTCTTTAAATCGTAACAGACAGACATAAAGAAAGATTTGTTTTATGAACTATTGATTATATTATCGACGACTGTAGACTTATTAAATTTTCCAGGTCTTTGTCTTTCTCGCTATGGCATAAGCAATCATGGCTGCCAATGCTCCACTATTATAAGTAAGAACGAATCTATTCACTATTTACAGCTCTTCGTCCCTCTGGCTATGGCATCAGCAGTAATGGCAGCCAGAGCTCCAGGTGGCTACTCGTACAACCGCTTCAGTGGGCCAGTCAGCGGCCAGATAGTGGAAGTCCAGGTGCCCGCCGCCGAGGGCATACCAGCCCAGCAGCACGCGGATTATGGCTACGATCATCAGTCCGGGAAAATACACCCGGACACCGCTAAATACGCTCACCTGAAAACTGTCGACTATGTTGTATGTAACCAAACGCTATTGAAATTGGCTTCTTTATTTATTTATATTTAGGTACACGGACAGATTATCATCGTTAAAATTTAACTAAGATGGACAAATAAAAAAAGATAAATAAGGCTAAACAATAATACACAATTAGTGTACACAGCATGACTTATAATTAACACTAATATAAATTATGCTTATTGTCTAACAATTAAATACTAACGTGAAATACTTAAAATATAGCAAAACAATATACTACAAAACAAAACGATAGCAGGATTCAAGGGAGGAGAATGCTTGGTCTGTGAAAAAGTTAGATGTCAACTTTTTGTAATGCGCAAAATTGGCATTAAAGATATCAATGTCTTTGCTACTACACGTTACTTAATTATACAAACAGCACATTCTGACCAGAGCACTATAGTAAGACGTTCTGTTTTTATAGACCTGCATTACGAAGGTATTAGGACTGCGCGACTTGTATCTAGTGTTGACACCATTGTGAAACAACCCCAAGATCATTTTCAAGGGCTGTGCTCAGCCTTAGATCATCGAAGTTGGTAAATTTCTTTTCTCATTAGCGTAAAAGAGGGCAGGGGCATGACAGGCGGTCAATTAAATCATTATTAACGAAATTTAATGGTCCAAGATGCAATCCCTGTGGAACACCTGAAGACACTATTATAGGTGAAGAAGAATAAACCCCGATTGTGACAAGTTGTGATCGGTTGATTAGATACGATTCTATACATCTCAATAAGCTCCGATGCATAATGAGAGAATAAGCACGGTTACTCGGAATACTTGTAGAACTTTTTCTTTTGACACACGGAATAAATAATTCACAACTAAACTAACATCAATCAGCAAGTAATAATTCAGTAACAATCAGCTTTTTCTTCTATATTTACACTTTCTGCTAATCAACAGAACGTGATGAAATGTTACGTTTGCTCATAGTACCTACTAGATGATCTAAATAATTTGACTAATTATGGTATATTTAATAAAAAGCTTGTAAAAGATTTTCTGCTAATCAACGCAATATTATTAATATCGTAATGTTCTAGTTACATTCGCAATTTATTTATAAAGATATTTTACCTTGTGCGGACTAAACAGGTAATTTTTTTTATTGTCTTGATACCTTTAAAATTGTTTTAGGCCAAGCCTGACTACCATTATGCTTACGGAGTAGATGACCCTCACACCGGAAACCAACAAAACCACAAAGAGCATCGAGATGGCGATGTCGTGCATGGGGAGTATTCTCTAGTCGAACCTGACGGCTCTATCCGTTTAGTCAGATACACAGCTGACCCTAAGAATGGATTTCAGGTAAATAATATCAAACAATTACTATAATTTTCTTTCTATTATGTTCTATGTACTAAGCGTCATTCTGCATACTGGTCTGATCTGCGAATACCAACCCACTAGGTAGCATATCGATTAAGGGCATTTGCCCCCATAATTGGGGAGGTCTGTGTTCAGAAATGAAATTAAATGGCTGAAAAGATGAGAATATTATTTTTCTTATGTTTGTGGTGTCGCGGAACTCTTATTATTATTCTATACTTATTAACGGGCTGGCATTCCAAAAACAACTGAATGATGATTGTATCAATCTTATTCTATATTACTTTTTATTATCCACAAGATATATCTCTATTCCATTGTTACAAAGATTTAACCAAAAAAATTGCGATGTCACCGTTTCGGTGGGTACAAATCAATCTGTAGTCAGACAAAGTCAATTAGCTTCATTTTTTAATTACGACGAGATACTGACTACCAAAGGTTTTAATAAATGACAAAGCAGACGTTACATAATGTTTAAGCGAATTAAAAATAAGTTAGATCAGAATATTAGACACACCCAAAGCAGTATGATAATTAATTTTCAGATATTAAAATGGCTCCGGTAACATTTAAGTAGTTATACAATAGTAGCTATAACTATTTGTAAGTGGTATTCAGTTCAACCTTACTTAACAGATGTTATCACATCATTAAACTCACAAAACAATTTAAACCTGGTACCTCGAGAAATTACACACTAGCAGCTAAACACAATTTCCATCGCGATTTACAGGAACGGAGTAAAACTGAATAAAAAGTAGACTTAATCCGTCTATAAGCTATAAGAGAAATCGTAACTTAATAACTTCAACGCTCAGCAAGCCAAAGAGTGTTTTTGCTTTCGATACGAAACTTCTTAGTCTTCGTCAAGCACGCGAAGATATACTGAATTTCCTTAAAAAAATACTTTGGCACAGTACTAATAAGGAGCTTAATTATTATTTCTTTATTTCAGGCTGTAGTGCACAAAAAACCAGCAAACCAAGCTCAAAAACCAGTGACCAGCAACTATGGACACCAAAAACAACAAGAAGATGACTCAAGCGAATACTAGACTTAAAGAAATAATTAATTTAGTCATTGTTACATATTTATTGCTGAATGTTCCTAAAAATATAAAAATAAACTCAATAAAGAGTTGAAAGTATAAAACAATTTGACTTATGTTTCAACATCACTTAAATAATGTCTTCAATAATTCCACTGGTAAAGGAAACACTATTGTGTGAGTGTTTTCGCTCGATATCATTTGCAACGCTTGTAAATATCTTAGCTGAAAGAAAGTGAAGAAAATTGTATCATTAATTTGCAAGGATTGAAATGCAATTTATGCAGTTTATTGTAATATTTTATCCCTAACGTCCCACATATTTTACAGTAATGAAGTGTACTCACTTCATTATTGTAAAATAAAATGAAATTCTGGGCGACTGAAAAACCAGACCAAAATGTATGAATTTTGGAAAATTACAAAAATTTAAATTGAAAGTTAAAAGTGAAAACATTGTACACGTTCTTACGAACGCAAAACAATTTAATTAACGCTGTTTTCGGGGTGACTAATGCAGTGCCCTATGCTAATAGGAATATTTATTTTGATTTAATTTAAATGGCTAAAAACTATAGTAGAACCACTCGTTCGTTTCGATACGGTTAATAGAAACTAAGTACAACTGTGCTTGTATTGATATAAGATAATTAAAGATCACTAATATTAGGTACTAGGATTTCTCACCTACATTTGGGGATAAAATGAAACCCATCCTATTTTAAATTGGATTAAATCAGGCGCAATAGTCTAGGCTTAAAAGCGTAACAAACACACAAACTTGAATCTGCAATATTAGGTATTATTTACCTGCATACAAAAAGGATTTTCAGCAAGAAGAGCCGAGGCCGTTTGAAGACTCTTGATAGATTGTATTTCAGCATTAGCAACGATTACTTTAGCATTCGCTAATCTAAATGATTCAGCTTCAGCGGCCATCGCTTTTTGCAGTTGAAGTGGCAGTCTTATGTCTTTACTAAAATCATTTTTAAAGGGAAAAAGTAAGCAATTTAGTTGAGTGCGGACTATACGAGATTACTCATCTTTGTGCTTGAAGAAATATTAAATATTATTGGAAGAAAGCTTTCATCTTCGGCTTCATCTATGTGTAATTAATTTTGTTTTTTTAAATTTTAATATGTCACGTCATAATGACTACATCCTGCCTGATGGTAAGCAGTCAATGCAGTCTAAAAAAATGAAGGCGCTTCATACCGTGGAATAAGCACGGCATAATGCGGCACATGAGCCGGCAGCGAATTCCAGAGCTTAATGGATGACCATGAAAATGAACATATATAAGAACACAGAAACGACTTACCAAATTGTGGTTGGTTTCTAATACCATCACGGGCTGTTCAGGAAAGTAGAGGGCGGGATGAGATCGAAAAGCTCCTCAGAACGCTCACCATAATAGTTCCGGTAGAAGACACTGAGAGAGGCAATGTTCCTACGTAGCTGTAGTTCCTCGAGAGAGGCTGTATCCTCAGCGTCTCCTATAAAGCGATCCGCTCGCCTTTGCAGTTTGTCAAGTGCATCGAGGAGGTATCTAGTAGAACCGTCCCAAAAGTGGGAACAATACTCCACACTCGATCGCACTTGAGTCTTGTACAACAAAAAGCGCTGCTCGGGAGTGAAAAACCGCCTCACCTTATTGAAGATGCCCAACTTACGGGAGGCAGTTGAAATAACATCCTGTAGCATTTCGGGTTTAGGTCCTGGCCGATGTCCATGCTAAGAATGTTGAGATTCACCGAAATGTGCAACGGAGAGTTCTGAAGAAAGAATGCACAAACCTGGGTTTTGGTGGCATTAAGGTCGACCAGGTTTTCAGATCCCTCCAGAGAGACACGATCGAGAGTCCGGTTTGACAACCAGATTTTGCCTTTGCACCATGATATCGTCCGCATAACAATAAATATTGCCCATGGACAACATGTCATTAATAAGCAGAAGAAATAGGGTAGGAGAGAACACTGCACCCTGCGGCACTCCGTCACTCCGGCATTGACTTTGTAGAACTCGGAGGAACTGCCCTCACACAGGACACGAATCCTTTGATCTTCTAGAAAGACAGCCACCCACAAACAGGGCGGCACATCGACAACTTGGAAAAAAGGGATCGATGCCATACTCTATCGAAAGCTAGGGCTAGCATAGAAAGCTCAAGCAACCTCCAGGCTTACGGCAAAAGATTCGCCATGTTTATCTATCGCTTGGTGAGTAACGAACGCTAGAAGAACACCCGTTGATCGCTTGGGTCTAATGCCCATGCCCATGCTGGTGATCGTGAAGTAGAGAGTGATCTTCCAGGTAACGATTGAGCAGAACATTTATCACCCGCTCAGACACCTTGCACAACACAGATGTGACAGCGATCCCCTTTTCTGGGAATAGGTTGTATGTTCGCTTTCTTTCAAGACACACATAATACCGATGTCATAAGACTCACTAAGCAATCGTGTCAACACAGGAGACAACTCGGCCGCGCATTTGAGCAGCACAATCGCCGGAACACCTTTCGGACCGCTAACCTTCCGCACGTCGAGCAACCGCAGCACGGCATCACACTTCCTGATACGAATATCAGGCATGGTGGACCTATTATATTATAAATTAGGTGGGACAGCGCCGCGTCAACTCGCGAGTTAGCCGCGAAGAGGTCAGCCAATAAGTTAGACATCTCTACCGGCTGGTAAGTCAACGATCCATCAGTATGTTTCAGCTGGGGCAGCGAGGGAGAGCAGAAGTTGGCCTGCACGGCCATAGCCAGTCATCAATAGCTATGACTACCCGTAGAGTACGAGATTAACTTCTGCCCCCCCCCCTTTTTGTGAATCTGCTCCTGCAAGACCTAAAGGCCTTGTTGTAAGCCACCTTCAAGGAGCCGGTATTTTCTGCGCAGGCCCTTTTCCAAGCACGATACGCCGCCTGCTTGCGTTTAGCAGCTGTGGCGCATTCGCGAATGAACCAAGGCCATAGTCTATCAACAATGGCAAGATTTGTGTGCATGCGGGGACATAATATTCCATACCCAACAAGATCTTACATTATTCTATTGTAATTATAATATGCGAAAGTAATTATTGCCTTACATATCCACTCGTAGAACATGTATACCCCATCGTTTGGTGCTATCAATCATCTGCTGCAACACTTGATTGCCAACTGCTGGTCGATCTGTCAGCAATTCAGACAGCTTCCTGCTACCAATAGCATTACGAAGAGTAGTCGATGCTAAAAGTTGTGTTGCAGTCCTACACAATATTCAAATAGGTTCAGGTGCGATATTTTGCTCTATGATATAAATTACTAATGAAGAATGTTACTTTCTCCCTGATAGACAAAAGCACATGGCGAAAATTTCCCTCTGAGATGAACCAACGTGAATACGTTCAGAAGACTGTTACTATATCAGAAAATAACTCTCAGTTCGCCGTCACTTTTGAGCGGTACAGGTCAGTTAATGGAATTTCCCAGATACATATGAGGAAATACACCTAATTATTTATATACGCTTTTCTTATAGTTAATAGATGATAAAAATAAATGTCGAAAAACCTAGTGCCGTAGAAAAATAGTGGTGCCGGATGTCAGTGCAAATTTTTAATTTGCCAATAATTGTGGAAGCAATATATATAATTTATTACTGTACGGCATTTGTGTTATTTCTTTTGTATACTTATACAGATACTTCGAAGGCCACGGGTCGCAACCCTTTCCCTACACCCATATGATATAGGGTCATTGCAAAAATGACGCATCGATAAGTATTTTTAACCATCTGATTCTTTTAACTCTAAGCGTTATTTACGTTCGAAGAATTTGGATTTGGAATTCAGAAGGATTTAGGGAGAGAGCAGGTCAAAAGTACTCTTGACCGACAGAAGTGTAAGAGAAGGTTAATGAGCGTTAATTAAGCTAATAGTGAATCGTAGCAAGTGGAAGGATGTGATCACTGCCTACTCCTAGGGGAATAATGCTTCACTATATGTTTGTATGTATGTAATTATTTTGTTTTACTTACATGTAGTCTGTAACATTTACCACTGCTTTTACTGGCTGTTGAACTTTGTAATAAACCACTGCGTCAACTGATACAGTCAAAGCATCTTTTGTAAGAGCCTGTAAAACGTGATTAGTTATAAGTGCCTATAACTATTTACTAAGCCCAAAACACGCTTACCTGGGCCCTAAGCTTAAGGTACACTTAAGCGTATGGCCAAGGGTCTGCTCACTAGTCTAACCAGATTTGGCTGAATAAAACTTATTTAAAAAAATACGCATGAGTAAATTACCTCCTGTGGTGGTACTGGGTAACAGTAAATTCGGAGGTCTATAAACTTGACATTGTCGACGCAAGGTAGGTAACATATAAGACCAGGCCCAAACGCTCGATTTTCGCGCACTTTGCCGTTTCGCAAGATGACTGCTCTTTGGTATTGACGTACAACCTAAAGGATAAGTTTGAGATTATTCAAATAAAAATTATAAATGCATTATTCAATTTGGGCTCCAATGAAGAACTTGTATATTAATATGTATTATGTATGTACATTCACGCCTGTTTCCCCGAAGGGGTAGGCAAAGGCATATTATTCGCCCACACTTCGCCAATTATATTGTTGGTCCCACGTAAATAGGTGGCGAGCCTATTGCCGCTTACCGGGTACTGTTATGTTTCATCATCTCAGCCATCTGACGTCCACTGCTGAACATAGGCCTCCCCAATAGATTTCCACATTGAGCGATCCTGAGTCGCCTGCATCCATCGGCTTCCCGCCGCCTTGACCAGATCATCGGTCCATCGCGTGGGAGGCCGTCCTCTACTACGTTTACCGATTCGCGGTCGCCATTGCAGAACCTTGACGCCCCATCGGTCGTCGGTTCTTCGAGCTATGTGCCCCGCCCATTGCCACTTCAGCCTGCAAACTCGCCTCGCTATGTCGGTCACTCCAGTCCTCCTACGGATTTCCTCATTTCTGATTCGATCACGTAGGGACACTCCGAGCATAGCTCTCTCCATTGCACGCTGAGCGACTTTGAGCTTTCTAATGAGGCCCATAGTCAGGCACCAAGTCTCAGTACCGTACGTCATCACTGGCAACACACACTGGTTAAAGACTTTTGTCTTAAGACACTGAGGTATTTTTGACGAGAAGATATAGCGCAGTTTCCCGAACGCAGCCCAACCGAGCTGGATTCGACGATTGACCTCTTTCTCGAAGTTGGACCTACCCATTTGGACTTTTTGTCCCAGGTATACATATTCGTCGACAACTTCGAGAGCCGAGCCTCCAATAATTATTGGGGTAGGCTTAACATGGACATTCGACATAATTTTCGTCTTGTCCATGTTCATTTTGAGACCTACCCTTTGGGAAGCTCTGTCGAGGTCTTCGAGCATTGTGCCCAGATCCACAAGCGACTCCGCTATGACCACTATATCGTCGGCAAATCGAAGGTGAGACATATACTCGCCATTTATGTTGATGCCGTAGTTTCCCCAGTCCAGCATTTTGAAAACATCCTCCAGGGCAGCAGTGAACAGTTTCGGAGATATGACATCTCCCTGTCTCACGCCCTTCCGCAGGAGGATAGGATTCGTGTGCTGGTCTAGTACGCGTACGGACATGGTGGCGTTTTTGTATAAACTTCTCAACACTTCAATATACCGATGGTCAATGCGGCATCGCTGCAGGGACTGAAACACTGCCCAAGTCTCGATCGAATCGAAGGCCTTTTCATAGTCCACAAACGCTAAGCAAAGTGGCTGGTTATACTCCTCGGTCTTCTGTATAACCTGCCGCAGCGTATGTATGTGGTCCATGGTTGAAAAGCCTTTTCGGAAACCGGCTTGTTCGGGAGGCTGGAAGTCGTCAAACCTATGACCGAGGCGGTTCGTGATAACCCGTGAAAACAACTTATAGACGTGGCTCAGTAGCGTGATTGGCCTATAATTCTTCAAAAGAGATTTGTCACCTTTTTTGAAGAAAAGTACAACCACGCCACTGGCCCACGCCTGTGGCGTACGTCCCTCGAGGATGACGGTGTTAAAGAGCCTCTGAAGTACCTTTAGTACCGGTGTACCACCCGCTCTCAGAAGCTCTGCTGTCATCCCGTCTTCACCCGGTGCCTTGTTGTTCTTCAGCTGTTTCAGGGCCATCCTAATCTCGTATAGGCTGACGTCCGGGATGTCTTCGGTGTAGTGCCTGGTTAGTTTGGCTCTAGGATCTTTAGCCAAACAAGTAGCGGGATCCTGCGTACTAGTATATAACTGCCCATAAAACCCTTCGATTTCCCTCATGATCTCAGGTTTCGACGTGACTAGATTGCCCTTGTTGGTCTTCAGCTGCGTTAACTGACTCTGGCCAATAGACAGATCTCGTGCGAACACTTTCGAACCCTTGTTCCTCTCTATTGCATTTTCAATACACGTAGTACTGAATCTGCGAATATCAAGTCGCAAGGATTTCGTGATCTGTCTATTGATACGCCGGTAAGAGAATGCATCTGCTAAAGACTGCAATCGCATATGTCGTCGTGCTTCCATGAGATCAAGAGTCTCAGTCGATAATTTTTGGGTTTTATTTCGGGGTCTGGTCTTGTAAAATTTGGACCCCACCGCGTGGACAGTCTCAACTAGCCCGCTACTTAAGTCGTCGACGGACACGCAGTCCTCTAGACCTGCGAAGCGATTTTGAAGCTCGATCTGAAAGTACTCGGGGTTTTGAATATGGGCAACTGAGGGTCGGAGCGTAGACTTCATCAGGCGGGACCTTTCAAGCTTGACATTTATATTCAATGTGCCTCTTACAATTCGGTGATCGCTGCCGGTTTTCACCCTAGCGATTACAGAGACATCATTGAATATTTGCCGCTTAGTGGTCATGATAAAGTCTATCTCATTCCTCGTGAAACCATCAGGGCTCATCCAGGTCCATTTTCTCTGCGGAGGTTTCTTGAAGAAGGAGTTCATCATAAAAAGTCCCTCCTTCTCCATGAAATCCGCTAGCCGCTGGCCCCTTTGGTTCCTTCGCCCTACTCCAAATTGCCCCACTTTCTGCTCGTCACCACTTCGCTGGCCTAGCCTTGCGTTGAAATCCCCCATAACAACCGTGTAGTGAGTTGGTGAAGTATGTATGGCGGCAGAAATGTCGTCATACAATAACTCTACGTCCTCATCAGGGTGTGTCGAGGTCGGTGCGTAGACCTGAATTACCTTCAGCGAATACCGTTTGGTGATTCTGAGTATTAGGTACGCTACCCTAGTCGACACACTCTTTATAGACACGATGTTGTTACGGATGGACTTCCGGACTATAAAACCGACACCACCTTGGGACAGGTGGTCGCCCTCCCGGTGGTAGAGCAGATTGCCGGACTTGAGGATTACCGTATCCTCCCCCTGTCTTCGGACTTCAGATAACCCGATAATGTCCCAGTGCAACTGCTCTATTTCCTCTTCCAGCTCGTCAATCTTCTCATCAGTCCTCAGTGTGCGTGTGTTGTAGGTTGCCAGGTGCAGAAGTCGTTTAGGATGGTAGCCGGATCTCTGCCGGTGATTCTTAGCACCCCCTGCCCCGCCGTTACCAAGACCGCTACCGTAATCTGGAATAGCGGGGCCGCCGGGGACTGGGGGCCGTTTGTGTGTATGTGCCATTCTATTAGGGGTATTTGCCCGTAATCACCACGCTGGGCAGGCGGGTTGGTGATCGCAGTTCCAGCCAGTACGCAGGATGGCGCTGCTGCCCATCATCCGGTCCTATTTCTCTTCGTCGACTCTTACGACTCCCCATGAGATGAGAGGGGGTGACGCTATTCTAGGCCGGCGCCACACGGCAAACTGTTACTGTTATGTTTGCCAGAGCATAACATATATTAATAATAAGTCTTTTACAACCATTTTAATTATTTAGTTCCAAGATAAGTATTATTAAGTACTTGTGTTTTGGATACTAAATAATGGATAAGCATATACATACTTTTTCTTTTTGCAAATACATACGTAATATACATGACGAGATGTAGGTATGACGACGAGAACAAACAACATTTTATTTTCAATCACACCAAAGAATCGAACTCACAACCTCAGGAGCGGAGTCAAAATTTGTTAGGAACGTCCACGTATAAATGTCAACAAATTTCTAAATGCTACCGCGCCCATTCACTTTGGACAGAAGCTTGAGGGGAGAAGAATCTGGCAAGAGTCTCGAAGATATATAGAACTAGTTGATTGAAGTTAATTAATATAACTAAAAGATTCAACACTTTAAAGGTCAATGGAGGCTAAAAAAGTTTATCTATTGTCAACTAATTTACTGATCCTTTTCAAATAAAGTGGCACTGCTTAGCTCTCTATTTATGTAATGCAACATCTACTTCACATTACACTTAGATATTTATTCATAATATTACATGTTACCATTACGAAACTAGCCAAGAAATCTCAAAATAAATAATACGTAACAATTTTATATTAACTTACAAAAAAAAGACAGCACAAAGATGCTGGTAATGTTATTATAACAATTATAATTGATAAAAATATCATGAGTTTTTCTATAAACTTGTCGTCTTCTGAAAAGGAAAATCATTGTAAGTGATATGTGTTTAAATTTGAACTTGGATTTTGTAGTGGAATGTTTCAAAAGTTACATAAAATTATAAGCGGGACTTAAGAACTGAGAATACATACGTTATAATTATGAAATTGCACTAAAAGAAAAAAGTGTCAACTAATTTTTGATTGACCTGTACTTTCGTCAACATTGAGCGCAGTAGCGATAGCTTGGTTACCTATATACGCTGCAAATTCAGAGTCTCGGGTTCAAACCCTGGTCGCGTACCTTTGACTTTTCGAATTAAGTGCGTAATTATCGCTTGCTCCGTGCCTCGAAAAGCACATTATGCTGTTAGTCCCGGCTGTAATGAACAGCTATTGCAGTCGTTAGTAAGAAGTCAATTCTTTCCTCCTAATATCCTGACAGCTGGTTCAACTAAATAATGATGTTTCCCTCTGGGTTGTTAAGGTCAGACGGCAGTCGCTATGTGTAATAATGAAATTCAGCAAAAATCTGATTAGACCAGTAAGCAGACCCTGTGCCCCAAGCTTAAGTCTAGAGCAATCGGGTTAATGCTAGGACGATGATGATGACTTTTGGCAACATTCAATATAAAACATCGATTATTCCTACACCAATTCATGTAATTAGTAACAAGCTGCCATTATAATCTGAGCAAGTGTGCTAAAAGTTGATGGTTCTTACTTGCTGTAGCAGGTTCTTGCTCAACCGGTTTATGTTGGTTAGATAGATAAATTTTAGTATCGACAGCATTTGGATCACCTTCTGACGTTTCTATTTTTACCAATAGATTAGGATTATTTTGCTCCATATCTCAAAGACCTAAAAATAATTAATTGTGTGAATTGTAGGCATTTACTGATTATTTGTTTTATAGACTTGACGTACTAAATAAAAGACATATTTCTGATGTTCCTGTCCTCAATGTCTTCTTTTTCTTTTTTGATATAATTACCGTTATCAAAGGTGGGAGTGACAATTCAACCAGGGTTTTAAGATCAGTACACAATGTGATAACTAGAGAGAAAGGATATGAAAGAATACTTTGAATTCTTTTTAAAAGTATTTTCCCTGTTCGAATTCTTTTTAAAAGTAGTTAAGACTGTTCCTATATATTTTTAATAATTTTTTATACCTACTCGACAGATTTATTCTTACCCACATTTATTTAAATTTCTCATCTAGGTGACTGTATGGTTTTTAATGAGAAAATAAACATTCTTTAAACCCATTTTAAAAAGCAATCGTAAGTAAATATGAAAAATCGCATTGCTATGTCGGTCACTCCAGTTCCCCTACAGATTTTTTCATTTCTGATTCTATCACATAAATACGTATCACTTACGTACGTAATAATAAAATAAAAGATTTCAAATTTAATAAGATATGATCCTTATTATATAAGTATAACCTTATAATGGGGTAGTAGAGTAGGTGTTTTATAAAGTAACAACAATTTTTCATTCATTACATAAAAATCGATGAAATACAGAAGTAGACTATGAAACAAAAATAAAGCTGGTTTTATCACAAAATTTAATAAAAAACAATCTCTAATAAATTCGGAACATAGCGTCCAAAGAAGTATACATTAGTTATTTATACAGTCATTTCGCATTGGAACATCTCGTGGTATTAGAACTCTCCGGCAACTCCAGAGGGAACGGAAACACAATTGAGGTCTTTTGCTGAGCGGCGATGTAATTTAACGTTTGGAGATATCGCAACTGAAATTACAAAAAATATATTTGCATTAAAAAATGTCTTTGTTAGTGCTGGACCTTAGACGATCAATCGGGCTCTATTACTGATTTAACCTCGTGTTAATAAATCTTTGTAGTCGTTTTGGTTAAATCTGTCTTCAACAACGCGTACTGCGACTAGTGGGCTTTAAGCGGACTTAATTAAAAAATAGATCAGTCGATCGCAAACCATCATGTTGGTCAAGTGCCTATCTCGTCTTCCTACTTAAATAAAATGTGAGCCTTCAATCATCTCAGCCTTATAACATCTCATTGTTGGATCTAGCCTCTTTTCAGAAACACGGTAATAGGTATTCCACGAGAGGTTTATAAGCCTCTAAAGAGCCCTATAAAATCTTATTATATTGTAGTTACAAAAATATATTCGACTGTTCCATAATTACAATAAAAGATAATATGGCAGCATAAAACTTTTTTCATGCTTAATGAATGGGTTGTGGTTGCCGCTTATCATAGCGTTTTATTTTAATACGACTTATTTTAACTGCAATTTAACAATGGCTTAAGCTTTCCATATGTGTATACTCATTTTGGTGAGGACCAGCGCTTTCTAGTGGTACTAGTTAAATTCTACTAGACAGTGTCAATTAGAGTGGAAGTCAATAAGCTTTCTAAATATATGTTTTATCATCTATAGTCACAAGTATACGGAACACTACTAGGCGCCCCAATAATTTACGTATAAAGTTCGAGAAATATGAATTATACTTACGGACATTATTTGTGGTTCATGAACCATAATTCTAGAAGCCTCTAACAAGTTTTCAGCAGCCTTTATTTCTCCTTCTGCTTCTATTATTTTCGCTTTGGCTATACGAGTGCCTTCTGCCTCTGCCGCCATTGCTCTTTGTAGGCCAAAGGGTAAAACTACGTCTTTGCTATAATGTTTTGCAAAAAAGGTTTAATGTTTTTGAAGGGTAATGTTCAACATTTAGAGTAGAAAATTTAATATTTTATACGAAAAAAAAATGTCTTCAAGTCGTAGACGTATTTTGCGGCTTGTAAACGAAATATTTACTGTGTAACGCTATACATAAGTAGTAAGTTGAGATATTAAGAGATGAAGATGATGACGTGCCGCATGATGAAAGTCACAGTAAAAGCTCACTATTTATTTAAGTTCACGGTATAATGAGAAAAGCAGTTATCACGCGACGTCAGTTATTTACGGTAATTAAAATAGCACCTAATAAAGTTATTTATTAAATATAAAAAGATATAAGTAAGTAAATATGCATATTGCATGATTCATTGACCGCAATATACAAAAGTAAGTCAATGTACGAGTAAACCGTACACTCATATCTCTCTCTTCCCATTTTGTTTCTTAGCTTGAAAAGAAAAGGTCTAATGCATAGTTTTAATATTTTATCTGTGGCATATTTTACTTATCCATAAGTTTTGGAGTGCTATTTGAATACTACTAACCAACTACATTCCAATGCGCTAAAGTGAGTTTTGTATTTATTTCTTACAATGTGGCTAATTATGATGGACATTGATTTGAAAATAGCAAAAAAAAATGATTACTGTAAGACCCGACGAGACTTTAAAGCTGTCATTATGACTTTCCATCCTTAAAAAAGAGACTAGATTCTTGTGCAGTCATATTCTGAGTACCTATACTGCTAGAAATCTCACATTTCAACTCGCTCCATTTCGATGCCCCATTCGGTAGTAACGCTGGCTATCTCGTCTCTTGCAGTTTGGCTAATGGTCATTCGACTGGACAACAACTCGCTTTATGTAAATTGTCCCATGATATTTCGTAAAGTAGACACAGATATAAGTTCAGTGGCTGACCTGCATAAAAAAAAATAGGATTTTTTAAAGAAAACTTCAAAGTTTAAACGTGTTTAAAGATTTCATTTAAGATATATCATTGAAGGAAATTACTGAATATGAGGGTGTATAGGGCTCCAAACAATATCCCACGAGTCAAGCCAACCTCACCTGCAAGTGGTGCACCTGCCGATTAACGGACGAGGCTCTGGCGAATATAAATATTCCCGGTAAGCGGCAATAGGCTCGTCACCGATTACGTGGGACCAACAACATAATTGGCGCAATGTGGACATATAATATGCCTGTCTACCCCTTTGAGGAAACAGGCGTGAGTGGATGTATGTTTGTATGTAGAATAACTTAATTGTGTCTATTCTCTGTAATTACATAAACAAGTTCTTCAGAAGGAAGCTTGCTTTAATCAAATTATGATATGGATATAGTTATTTTTAATAAACTGAAGTATGATGCAGAATGATGCAGTGTGACCAGGGGTTTTTGAAGGGCAACTATAAGCTTGCCTCAAAGTCAGAATAAAGTAATATTACTCTAGTTAGTAGGTAAACCGAAAAGTATGGAAAGATCTAAGGCGTTTGCATTCCCATTGTCAGCAGTACTGAAGATACTTCAATCCTTTAGCTGATAGGTATAGCATGTGGAAAATTTTATTGGTTTTCTACCTTCTTACAGGTGCGAAAACTCTAAATTATAGTGAAAAGTTTGGCCACTAACGGTTAAAGGGTTAAGTAAAAGTAAAATAAACGTTTATTTACATATGCGAGTAAACACTGAGAAGGCAATACAAAGGCTTTTCCACGTGGAAGTATACAACGGCATCCACTATTACTGTCACCGAATCTTTAGTTAAAATCTGAAAAGCAAAAAATATGACAATCACTTTATGTCGACATGTGATACGTTAGGGTTTTTTAAAGGCGACTGCAAAACAACGAACGAGGTAGAGGAAGGCCTCTTACTCTATGAACCGATTAAAGAAGATGGTGGATGTAAAGTTTCTTGCAAGTTCTTTTTACAGAGAAGTGGCTCGGTACTATCACTTAAATTCACTTACACTTAAATATTGTTTATGTTTTAATTATTTTATTCCATGTTATTGAATCAAGCTTGTGATTTCAGAGTAATCATATTTCGATTGTTTTCTATATTTACATTTAATTTTGACGTTTTCAAGTACTATGTAATAGTTTATGAAATTAAAAACAAATTCAGTTTTAAGTTTGATGCAGGCGGTTAGCAATCAATCGATGTAGAAAGCACTTGTATATTTATCCGTTGTCCGATACCCATAGTGATTGCTCTGCTAAGATTGGAGCTAAAACCTCTGTAGAAGAATCCTGTAATCTGAGATTCTTTTAGTTAAGTTTTTTAAGTGGAGGCCAAGTTCACGAATAACATTGTCGGTCAAAGATTTCTTAAAATCATGTAAGATATAGAAAAACAATACCTCTTGTTGTGGCAAATTAAAGGACTGCGTCCTCATGTCAATAAGCATGATAGTGTCAGTACATGGCAACACCCAGATCACACCAGGCCCAGCGGGGGAGTCTGGCCGCACTCTCCCAAATCGCAGTATGACGGCTCTTTTGTATTGGTTTACTACCTTCACATATTATAAAGTAATTATTACTTTTAAGATAACACTTTTGATAATCGTGCATTTATATAATAGTTTCCAATTAAAGAAGAATTTCAAATACCTACTGTATGTGATTGGCGCTTGTCTATCTGTCTTTAGAAACGTATAAATAATTACAAAAGCAGCTCTAAGAGTACGTAAGATGAAATACAATAATGTAAGTTGAAAAATAAACTATAAACATACTCACTCTGAAGCAAAATAATAAAGAAAAAGGGCAAATTATAATTAGAAGCATTGCCAAGAATCGAAGAACTTTCTCTTTCGTGCTCTCTTTTTCAATATCTTTAAAAATAAAATACAGATTTTTATGTACAAACAAGTACAAAAACCTAAGAGAAGTATGATCAAATATATTTAAACTTATTTTTTTAAAAGTGTCAAAAAAACATACTAATGTTTATGTCATATAATAGGTTGGGGAAAAAGTCTTTTCGTATTTTTGTATGAAAAGTCAAGACATTTTTTTCAAAGTTTATTTACATTTATTTACAATATATATGTACCGTTTTGTTGAATAACTTTCTGCCATTTTGTGGGCAGAGACATTATCCCGTTACTGTAGAAACTTTGGGACTTCTGATCAAAAAAACGGGACAAATAGTTTTGGCAGTCCTCTCTTGAGGTCAACCTTACAGAACCTAAAGAATTCTGCAGAGACCGAAACAGGTGAAAATCTGAAGGCGCAAGGTCAGGGCTATATGGTGGATGCACTAGGACCTCCCAGTCGAACTCTCTTAATTTTTGCTGAGTGGCTAAAGATGTGTGTGGTCTAGCGTTATCGTGATGAAAGACCACACCCTTCCTGTTGATCAATTCCGGCCGTTTTCTCTCGACTGCTTCCTTTAATCTCATCAGTTGCTGGCAGTAAAGATCAGAATCGATGGTTTTGCCGGGCGGTAAAAGCTCATAATAAACAATGCCCTTCCAATCCCACCATACACACAGCATCACCTTATTTCGTGTTAGGCCAGGTTTGGCCACAGTCTGTGAAGCCTGGCCAACTTTCGACCACGACCTTTTTCGCACGTTCTTGTCGTACGTGATCCACTTTTCATCGCCAGTTATCAATCTCTTCAAAAACGGCTCGGTTTCATTACGTCTCAATAATGAATCGCAAATGAGTACACGGTTCATTAAGTTTCTTTGAGTGAGCTCGTGTGGCACCCAAATATCGAGCTTTTTTGTATAACCAGCTTTCTTCAAATGGGTCAAAACTGTTTTGTGGTCAATTCCCAGTTCTTCAGCTACATCGTAACTACTAATATGCCGATCTTGCTCCACTCTTTCAAAAATGGCGTCCATTTTATTCGTAACAGGGCGACCAGAGCGAGGTGCATCTTTAACATCAAAATTTCCGGACTGAAAACGTTTGAACTAAATTTGTGCTACTCTTACTGACACTGCATCAGGTCCATAAACATCACAAATTTTTTTCACTGCTTGAGTTGCATTTTTGCCTTTTTTATAATAAAATTTTAAAATGTATCGAATTTCTTCATTAGATTCACTCATTTTTACGGAGAGAAAAACAAATGAAAAATAGCGGGAAACAACTTTTTTTTATTTTTTTCTTTTCTTTATAATGGAACCTTTTTAATGTTACCAAAACCAGCCAGACACAAATAGTACAGTCTAAAAAAATTTATAATAAGTTTATACCTACGTTATGCGAAAAGACTTTTTCCCCGACCTAATAATATGTTTGCTTAGAATAGCAACACCTGGTGTAATTATTCTAAGTATGTGTGTATGTTTAGTGTAATATTGTAATGGCAGACAAACCGCTATAATAATACTCTTTTATTATAAATAAATAATTCATCTTTTTGCGCCCCAAAGAACAAAACCATTTTTTGGGATAAAAATTGTATTCCTGTGTGACTTTATCTACAGTTTAATCTTTTTAAAACTGTTTTCAAATTGTTTGAATAATAGTATTATACGACAATTATAGTTGTTGTTACGTTTATTACAATTTACTTTCGTATTATATAAGTTACTTAATATTTACCTGTGAGAATAAGGGCATGAGATTTATCCTGATTAAAACCCGATTTCATTTTTCTAAATTAACAAGATCTGAAACACAATACAAACTGGAATAATTTACTTGTAATAGGTACGAGTATATAACCTTTTAATAGGTTAGGTTAAACTGATAAGTGACAGGGTAACAAGCATAGATTAAAGAAAATAAGAATAATAGAGTATTATATAATAAGCTCAGATTGACTACGAGCTTTCTTTTTATTGTGCTGCCGGCATGATTTCAAAATTTGATTTCAAGTCTTATGTGATAATTTTGTAAAATAAATACATTGAAATAAATATTATTACGGTTCTGCTTATTTTAAATTTATCGCTTCTTTTCAAAACAAATTTTACAACTTATACCAGTCTATTTTCAAACGAGTTAAATCTCCTTTCATGTGATGATATGTTAAATTTGAGAGTGTTTGTGTGTTTCATTAGGTTTTTGAGACTTTGAGCCTAAATCTTCCTTTACTGCATGTTATTCATAAGAGCTAAATAAAAGCCAAAATTTTATGAATCATTTTTAATTTTATTAAAACACCGCCTTACTTATTCCCAAACTCATTATTCCTACTAGGTAGAATCTGTTTCGAGACAAAGGACGCTTTTTAAATTATTAGTTACTACAATGCCAGATATCCAGATATACCTAGTTTGAACCTAGTTTCAAGCTGCTATCTTTAGAGAAAATAAAAAGACAGTTCTTTTGGACTAAAATTATATTTATAGTATTTTTTATTATTTGTATCTAAACTTAGTTAAGTAAATTATAAATTAAACGGTGTTTTTTGAAGTGTCAGCAACCAGCGCCTAAGTGCGGTGGCCATTTTCCATCAGGTGAGCTTTATGCCTGAGTTAAATAATTGTATTTTGCTGTGTTAGCATATAATAACATAACTTTAAAGTTGGCTTGAGCCAATGTCGAAATTTTATGACTCGCTTATTTACATAACCCACTATCGTGAATACCGTTTTGTTCCGCGAATTTGAATACAACTATTTTGGTGCTAAAATCACAAGGCCTACCAAACATGCTACGATGACACAGCGTCTTGGCCTAAGGCATTGAAGAACGTCGACGTCTCTTGTTCCCATTCGCAATGCACTTGTCTGAGTAGTCGTGGTCATCCTGGAGTACACATATTGCCATAAGCCATATCGATAAGTGCGATCGAAAGTGGAGTATTGTTCCCATTTTTGGAACGGTTCTGCTACATACCACCTGACCCACTTGATAGACTGTAAAGGCGAGCGGTTCGCTTTATAGGGGTCGCTAGGTAACAGCCTCTCTTGAGTTCTTCCTTTCCCGAACTGCTTACCATCAGGCAGACATTGTGACGTGTCAGATAAATAAAAAACTGACAGACGCTGCTTGATG
The DNA here is from genome assembly GCA_949126915.1 of Musotima nitidalis. Lineage (NCBI taxonomy): Eukaryota > Metazoa > Arthropoda > Insecta > Lepidoptera > Crambidae > Musotima > Musotima nitidalis. The sequence goes on from OX421419.1 coordinate 6,882,807, forward strand.
CCGAGTTCTTGAAGTTTGGATACGTTTGTATTTAATTCTGTCCACGACACTTCAATCATTGCTATTCTTTTCAGATTTGTTAAAGTTAAGGACTTAAAGCTATTTAAGATCCAGTGATATCCAGCATATTGTTGCTCCCATAGTACCTACACATTAAGTGAAAACGGATTTTATTATTTTCGTAATGCTTTGTTCTACTATAAACATTAAATTGTACATACACTTATAAATTAAATAACTAAACGGTATTACATAGGTAAGGTGTGTGAACAACTGGGCCCAGGGCCGAGGAAAGTCTTTAGAAAGTCGAGAGGGAAAGGGAATATGATGGTGGAATTCTTTTCTGCTGATATTGTGTTCAGCGACTGTAGATATCGCAACTGAAAACAACAAAAAAATATAAAATGGAATACACCAGAAAACCGACACAAGGATATCTTAACCACGCTCTTAAGGTCGTGGCTTTCATTATAGTTTATCTAAGTCAGTCAGGGTCAGTCTGGGTGTTTTAAAAAAATAACGTTATGCGTATATCGTTTTGTTGTAATAACGTTATGCTTATATAAGCTACGATATCGTTTTGTTGTGGTTTTGTTTGTGAGGTATCAAAAAAGCTTTGCTAATTTTAGGATTATAAGCGCTTGAAAGGTTTGACCAGATTGACGACTATAAAGTAATAACATAGCAGTGCTTACTTGCAACGCCATAGGATTGTCGATCATGACCAGCGAGGCTTCCTTAAGAGCCCTGGAAGCCTTGATCTCGCCTTCAGCAGCGATGATCTTGGCTCGCGCTTCCCTATCCGCCTCCGCTTCTGCCGCCATCGCTCGTTGGAGCTGTACTGGTAACCGGACATCTTTACTGAAACGACGTCAATACTTTTTTGGTCAATTAAGTATAAAAGAAAGCTCTCCCGCCGAGATTGTGCAAAAGCGACAAACTCAAAACCTATTGTACTGGATAGCTTATCTGTCTGGCAGAAGCTGTACAAGGTCTTTACTTACATTTCAACTCTCTCCACTTCGACTCCCCAGGGGTCAGTGGCCTCATCCAGGTTGGCTTGCATCATGTGACTGATGGCTTCTCTGTCTGACAGGAGTTGGGCCAGGTCTCGCATGCCCAGCACATTACGAAGAGTCGTCGCGGCCAGGAGCCTAGTTGAGGCACTGGAGATATATTTTGAAACAAATTAATAAATTAAGATTGTTCTTTATTCAGTTATCTTTGAAGTAATCAAGAGCTTTTTACAACTCTAAACTCCGAGTTTAAAGCTAAAAAACTCTATGGCACATCAGATTTGAAACCTTGTGACTGTGAAGAGCTACAGTGCAGGATTATTCTTAAATATAATTTATTATCAGGTCGATCATCGATTATCAATTAATCTAATGATTATTTCTATTCCGTCATGAAGATTTTACTTACCATCAGTGTCGTTCCTATCGTCTTTCGATGAAATATAAAAATAAAATAACACGAATAACGGTTTTGTGTACAAATTTTAAAAATATATAAGAAAACAGAATAGGCTCGATAAAGTTAAAAGATCAAGAGTGGAACTTTACGAATCAATCTTTTCTTTTACCTTTAATTATTATAAAACAAACAACTATAAGACTAAGGGTTAACCCATGCTATACCGAGGTTACTGTCTGTACATAATTTACACGATGCGTCATCAAACATACGCCTAAATGAATATTAAGGCATATCAATATGACTGTTTTAAAATGATAATAACAATAAAATCTGATGCATTTCGTCCGATCCTTCAACTCCGATACCGTCAAGTGGGGGCTTATTGGGAGAACAAGGCTAAGTCCATTGCATTACAATACATTCTCGCAAATGCATATTTTATTATGGGCTATGTGATTTAATGCATAAGTCTACTGTTTATATTCTCGTAATTCGCTTTTAATGCCCTTAGTGGACCATTGGAATGAATGCATTATCAGAGTAAATCAATTTACATGGTTATTTATTTAAGGTTAGTTAAGGTTTATGAGTACGTGTTTATGTGTCTTTTCCTTTGTGTATTGTTCAGTTATCTAAGAGACAGACTATGAAAGAAACTACGAAATGTAAGTTCGAAGGGTTGTGACAATATTAACGACTACTTAAACACTTACTCAAATAACAAAAAACATTAAAGTTACATACAGTTTTTTTGTACATTTTCTATGTTGTTGGTACAAATAAGGCATGAATGACTAAGTAGGCTATGGTATATTTATAGCAGGCAAGAATATATTTTCTATTCAACGATCTGATCGATAATAATAAACCACCTAGCCACCTAGAATTGATAAAATCGATGTTTGACAACGACAGTTTAGACACCATTTGTAAGCTAGCGGAAATAACGACTAAAGGCCGCTAGCAGTCACAAACCTAACCAAATAATAATGTAACTTATAAAAAAGTACTTATTTTTTCTGAAATAAAAATTCATTCGTTACATATTGTATTGTTATAAAAACTACTTAAAAATATACATGAAATAGACTTATAGACCAAATTAAAGACCCTGATTAAAGGTTCAGAAACAGTATTTTTTTTCTTTGAGACTATTAGTGTCTCTTGTTATGATGTGTAGATTGCGTAGCGTAGCTTTGATCATAGTCTTCAAACAAGTATATCAAAATTGTTTTTTATGTTCCTATCAAATATCTTATTATTATCGGACAAAACTCGAGGCTTGACCATTTTAGAGCAGAAACTAGGATGAAGTTGATGGCGGATATTACGCATTCAAATACTCGAAAAGGTAGGTAAGTAAGTAGGAAAATAGATTCCCTATTGTATCTATCTACCTGTAATCAGCCACTCTGACGACGGCATTCAGTGGCTCTTTGATTCTGTAGTATACCACCGCATCTACAGCAACGGTCACGGAATCTCTGGTTAAAACCTGCAAACCAAAAAAGACGATTAGTACATTAAAAATCTTTAATTTGCCATCAGTCTGCAAAGTCACTTTAACCAATATAGAGTCAGCTAACTATCTTATGTACTTAAAAAGGGCTCTTTATCTGCAATAAACTTGTAAAGATATGTTTTCGCATATACGCGAATATAGCTAAAAAACATCTCTGCAGTAACAGCCCTAACTAACCATTATGCGGCAGACAGGACTAAAGCTAATCTTTTGCTATAGAATTCGCTGGTTCTGTTAATATATCGAAAGCGTTACAGTAACAAATAAGGTGACTGACTAACTGCTAGTAAAATTTTTCTAATTTTTTTTCATTGCGTTTAAATATTGCAATTTGTGCAACCCTATTGAAAGTTGTGTTTGTCACGACTGTTAGTGACATTTAGCAAGTTCAAATGTCGTGAGAAACATGGTTTGCTGTGATATTTAATTTTATTTTTTCCAATTATAAATAGTCTTGAATGGCACTGTTTTGAATGGTTATCTTTTTTACATATAAATATTAATTTGGCTCTTCAAAATTAATGTTTTTCGAATTTGCACATTTCGATTAGACAGATAGATATACCTCGCAAAATTTGTTAAAGAGGCTTTTCATTTTGACCAATAGTGGTTTATATTACATAAAATTTTAATGTTTATAATATGATCTATTAAACTTATTTTTTTGTAAATTAAATTCACTTATTAGTCGATGTTATGTCAAAATCCTGAAGCTTTTGGGATGGCTTGAGAAATTCTAATAACAGCTCGCCATACATCTACCTCCGCCCATCTGCACTGTGTTCGTGGTGGTGTATGACCTGAGTCCATCTCATCTTGATTTATGAAGCTACAAAGACCTAAGGAGCCCAAGCTTACCTCACCTGCAAGTGGTGCACCTGCCAATCAACGGACGAGGCTACGGCGAACATAACAGTGCCGGTAAATGCAATAGGCTCGCCATCTATTACGTGGGACCAATTATATAATTGGCGAAGTGTCGGCGTAAAATATGCCTCTGCCTACCTACCCCTTCGGGGAAACGGGCGTAAATGTATGTATGTATGATGACATGATTTGATCACCCAATATAGAAAATAGTTCAAATAACTTTCAGATTTATAAATAAGTTGTAACTAGTTATAGTATTAAACTTGTTCTAATAATAGGCTTACACAAACTTGCTTTCTGAGTTAAATTAATGCACCATTAAAGATGCACGGGCTAATTATTACGTTCTACTTATGTGAACACTAAATTTCGATTTTAACGAGCCCGCTTCTGCATGCCATCTGTTTTTGCCATATTTATAACATTTGCTGCATACTGACGCATTTTAGATGTCAATACTAATCTTCTTGAAATACTTAAATGAATACTTCAAAATAAGCGAATACATGTATAACTAGACGTACATTCCGAAATAAGGAAATCCATGCATAATTAACATTGGACATCTCACACAGCGCTTAAAAACTCATGTTAAGCATAGCTAGAGAACGGATGAAAATACTTACATACTTTTTTATAAACCATCATTATCTCAGCCATATCAAGTCCACATTTATCGATCCTGAGCTGCCTGTATCATTAATAAACAAATACTTAGATACTAATAATACCTACATAGGAAACATTAAGATAAATTGTCTTGTGCGTGCACATAAATAATACCCAACCTTAGGAGCGGAAAGTAGGTAAACTTATCTCATAAAACGTTTAAGCTGAAATGCATACTAATTACTATTATTCTTGTCGATCCATTGTAGTTAGCTTTACCCTTGCAATTAAGCTCGTCAGATTGTTTACGCTTCGTGTAAATGCGTACAGAGCGTATACAAGTGTTCGTAAAAGCTCTTGTGTCATGATTACAAATAGGTAAAATTCACGTGTATAAGGAGTTTAAGACTCGCTCATGCACCAGTAATGCTTGAACTCCATTACCAACTGTTTCTGTGCTAAACGGTCAATCTTTAGATTATGGCCCCCTCAACTATGGATATATATATTTTTTCTACATATACGTTCTATACGCCTGTTTCCCCGAGGGGATAGGCAGAAACTTATTATATGCCCTCATTTCGCTAATTATATACACGTATGGGTAATGAGCCTATTTCTTATATGATGGAACTTTTATGTTCGTAAGAGCTTCCTCCATTGATCAGGCAGGTGCACTACTTGCAGTTGAGGTTGCCTGGAGTTCTTTGTAAAGCCCTATAAGGATCTAAGTTTTAAGATAATTTTATGCGTACATTTATTAACCTAGAGCAGGGTTTCCTAACCTTATTTACGTCGAGCCTCCCCGGATTAAAAATAATATTTTCATGCCCCCCCGAACATTTATTTGTGTTGTAACTTCTACAAAATTAAATCCGATATAATAGGTTGGGGAAAAAGTCTTTTCGTATTTTTGTATGAAAAGTCAAGACATTTTTTTCAAAGTTTATTTACATTTATTTACAATATATATGTACCGTTTTGTTGAATAACTTTCTGCCATTTTGTGGGCAGAGACATTATCCCGTTACTGTAGAAACTTTGGGACTTCTTATCAAAAAAACGGGACAAATAGTTTTGGCAGTCCTCTCTTGAGGTCAACCTTACAGATCCTAAAGAATTCTGCAGAGACCGAAACAGGTGAAAATCTGAAGGCGCAAGGTCAGGGCTATATGGTGGATGCACTAGGACCTCCCAGTCGAACTCTCTTAATTTTTGTTGAGTGGCTAAAGATGTGTGTGGTCTAGCGTTATCGTGATGAAAGACCACACCCTTCCTGTTGATCAATTCCGGCCGTTTTCTCTCGACTGCTTCCTTTAATCTCACCAGTTGCTGGCAGTAAAGATCAGAATCGATGGTTTTGCCGGGCGGTAAAAGCTCATAATAAACAATGCCCTTCCAATCCCACCATACACACAGCATCACCTTATTTCGTGTTAGGCCAGGTTTGGCCACAGTCTGTGAAGCCTGGCCAACTTTCGACCACGACCTTTTTCGCACGTTCTTGTCGTACCTACGTGATCCACTTTTCATCGCCAGTTATCAATCTCTTCAAAAACGGCTCGGTTTCATTACGTCTCAATAATGAATCGCAAATGAGTACACGGTTCATTAAGTTTCTTTGAGTGAGCTCGTGTGGCACCCAAATATCGAGCTTTTTTGTATAACCAGCTTTCTTCAAATGGGTCAAAACTGTTTTGTGGTCAATTCCCAGTTCTTCAGCTACATCGTAACTACTAATATGCCGATCTTGCTCCACTCTTTCAAAAATGGCGTCCATTTTATTCGTAACAGGGCGACCAGAGCGAGGTGCATCTTTAACATCAAAATTTCCGGACTGAAAACGTTTGAACCAAATTTGTGCTACTCTTACTGACACTGCATCAGGTCCATAAACATCACAAATTTTTTTCACTGCTTGAGTTGCATTTTTGCCTTTTTTATAATAAAATTTTAAAATGTATCGAATTTCTTCATTAGATTCACTCATTTTAACGGAGAGAAAAACAAATGAAAAATAGCAGGAAACAACTTTTTTTTATTTTTTTCTTTTCTTTGTAATGGAACCTTTTTAATGTTACCAAAACCAGCCAGACACAAATAGTACAGTCAAAAAAATTTTATTATAAGTTTATACCTACGTTATGCGAAAAGACTTTTTCCCCGACCTAATATTTTTTGAATCAACATAATTTATAAGATCTTATAATAAGAGTACTATGAGAGAAAAATAGACAAATACTAATGAGATACTTGAGCTTGCATTCTCTGTACCAGTTGGACGATCCTAGGTTCAGTTTTTGCCAGACGATTTCACTGCTTAGTTTTTATTAAAAACACAATTAAAAGCAAAAAACCAGAAAACACAAACGTCTCACGCCCCCCTTGACATCCCTCTACGCCCCACCAGGGGGGCACGCCCCCCTGGTTGGGAAGTCCTGACCTAGAGGTTTGAAATTCATATTCAGTTTAAATATATATATATTATCGCTTTAGGATCGAACGTTGTCCTATAACGAGGAGTGACGTTGTTGCACCTCAACGATAAATAAACATTAAGTAGTAATTTTTAATGTGCCGTATGATACTAGCCTAGAATAGTGTTACCTCCTCTGATCTCTCTGGTAGTCGATGAAGAAAAATCCTATGAAATGATGGGCAGCAGCGTCATTCTGCGTACTGGCTGGAACTGCGATCACTAAACCACCTGCCTGCCCAGCGTGGTGACTATAGGATAATAACCCCAATAGAAGGCTATTGGGGAGGCTAATGTTCAGCGATGAACTTTAAATGGCTGATATGATGAGGCATTTTAAAATTTATACTTTGAGCACCCTCAGAATCTAAAAAACAATGCGAGGAAAGGGGTTTTGTTGGATTATCAATTTTTTTTGTGGACCTATTAAGTGCTTTGTGAGTCAGTAAATCGTTCTTAAAAATACATTGACCACTTTCTTGGTATTTATGGCAACGTTACTAGGTCGCAAGTTGTAGACAATCGGTTTACGAGCACCGATTGTTTAACATGCCGTTAAACTTGAATGATGGCTCGCAGCCACACTAATTAATCTTCGTACTGAATGCCCAACAATTGGGTTGAAATAGGGTTATCAGCTTTTTGAAAGTGGGATTATTTGGCTTTATTTTACACAAATATTGGATATTCTGCCAACACATAGTTGCGTTTTATGCAATTCTGTGTTTCGGCTTCTAGGGTCTAGCAGCATCATCCCATCTTCGAGATCTCGCTGTGCGAGATTTGGGTGCGGCTTTGGAACCGGTCCCCCGGCGGTATGAGCAAAGTGCTTATAGAGAAATATACTATAAGTTACTATGGCCGTTTTCTTTACAATCTCTTCTTATTTTTTTATTATTTGATTAATTACGTCAGAAACAGACAAAATCTACATACCTCTTTTTCATTCTAATTTTGTCAGCCCTGAAAGTTTTCTTCCTTAATACTACAAAAAAAATTGGGGTGTTTTGTTGCAGACACGTGTGTTTGCGTTATTGCGGTAACTGGATAAGTTTCGTTTTGCAAATAGTATATGTGTTAAAAGTTTTTCTTAGCTCAGGTGAAGGCTGAACACCGCATCTTGTGGCCATAGAACAGATCTGTTATTGTTGAACGTAATTTAGTGCATAGACGCTAATTATAGACGGTATTAGGAGCTACAGCTGTACAAATGTTTCTCCACATTTTTGTTACAATAATGGAAATCAGTACATTTACTGACTGTAGTAATCATTGGACGGATCTATGCAAAATTTATTCAACAAATTTTGAACTAAGTTTTAAAAATAATATCGTTATGAAATGCTTAAATTTTTTTGGTATTATCAATAAATGTTATTCTATGCATTATTTTTACATGGGCTAAAGCTTAGTCAACCTTTAGACAAATGAAATCTTAGTACAAAAGTATGTCTAAAGTTAGTCCAGGTTTAAAACTAGTGCTGTCACTTTCATTTGATAAGAACTTTAGACATCGTTTTGTAATAAGCCCCATGAAGTCTAAACTAATAGGTTTCATCTTGCAGAACTACGTCAATTTATAAACATACCTCTTGTGGGGGCACGTCAAAAGATACGGTCCTTAGGTCGACTTTCCTATAAGTATCTATGCAAGGCAGCACGAAGAATAGTCCAGGTCCTCTGGCACCGCCTTTCCTCACCCGTCCTAGACGAAATATCACTGCGCGCTCGAATTCTTGCACCACCTACGAATCATTTTATTTGATCTTTAAATAAACACTTGAAGGGCACCTTCCCTAATAGATATGTAATACACAATGGGCACCTCCCGTTATAGATTGTAATACACAAAGGACAAATTTTCTCTCAAATCATAAAGAAATAGCTTTCTTTATACACAATTATTTTATAAGACTTTCCCCATACCCGTCGCACCTCTGTTTTTCGATAGACTCGTTTGCTTAGCAGTTTTTGCTTATTACTCTTCAATTGTGGTCGGTAGTATATTTTTAGACAGCAATTAATTCATAGATGTGTAAACAACAATGCTACAACTTGAAAAAAAAATACGAATTATTGTTTTCTGTTACGGAGCACCTGTGAAGCTTATTTAAAATTTTGTATCACATCATTATTTCATCGGGATCTTGCTTTGAGAATAATCCTGAAAAAAACCAGAAAAAAATGCATCCCGCCGTTTTTTGTAGATAGCTACGCTGAAGATGCAACAAGTATGAGAAAAAATATGTAAGAATAGTACATAATATTTCTGATAATTCTTAGTTCCAAGATAAGTATCATTAAGAACTTGTGTTATGGATACTTTTTTTTGTAAAAACATACTTTAAAGAGGAAAACACCCAGACCAGAACAAATATCCATTTTTATGTTCAGAATAATCTGACCTGTGTGGGAGTCGAACCTATAGGAGTGGAGTGCCACCACATGTCGGTCGTCAAACGGTATTGTCGAGTGTGCCAGCAAATATTTACGTTAGTAAGTTTACTTCAAATAGCCTAACACTGAATTTGGTTTCTATTTGAAAATAAAATTTGTTAGTTTCGTTGCAGCAAGGCAGTTTTACAATTTAAAAAAAAATGGAATCATCAATTAAATGGAATATTTTTTGTCTGGTTTTTGACTTGTAAGTAGTTATTATTATTGTAGAACGGACTTTAGACTAGTGGCTTCCTATTAATCGACACACAAACATTAAAACAACTCCACAGAAAATTTATAGATACCTTGAAACACTCGAACAATGAGAAGGGGAAGGTGATGATGACCAGCAGGAGCGACATGAACGTGGCGAACCTCTCCACGCACCCCACGGCTTCTGGGTTGGCTGTTCACAAAAATACAACATTTAGGTGTTATTAGAAATAAACATCTGTAAGAGCTGTTCTACTTTGCACACTCTTTTAAGCTAATTCCGGGACCGTGTGCCCGCAACCGGATAACGCTCGGATGATGATTTACTTATTTACTATTAGATTATAAAGTTTACAGAGTAATTAGAACGAAAAAATTTGTCTTAAAATGTTGAAAAATATTTTATAATATGTCAAGTACCTTTGATATTTGGTACATAATGTATCTATTGCTAAATGTGTCAGTGCTTGATCACATTAAAATGTTTAGGCAACATGTCGTAAACTGGAAAATACGTTTATTTTGATAGATATCTGAACTTGTTTATTTTTTATTCTAGTTTGTTTATTTCAATTTCTATTATCAGACGCAAAAGATTAAAATTAATTATTAAAAAAGATATATATTTCATTCATCACATAAAAACTTAATAATGTTCGTTTCAATGATAAATCTACAACAATATACTTACGCATTTGAATTGTGATAGCGCAAAAAGTACCCGTATCGCAATCTAAAATATATGAAATTATCAAATTATTCTCAATTAAGTTAAGTCAATTTGCTTTGCATAATTTTGAGGAATATTTTATTGGCTCGGATTACTCACGGCTGGGCACATTCTCACGTCTAGTACTTATGGATCGGACTTCCCCAGTCATTTGGACTAATACACGTAAACTGATAGCAAAGGCTTCCGGCCAACTCTCGCGCAGAGCACGACCTAACAATCGCAACGACGCTGACACATGGACTAACTTACTGACAGAAGAGCACATCTGTTTACACGACCCAAAAACAACATTGATCCCAACTAAAAATATCAATCACAATGCCAATTCGTAAGTTGATTCGCATTATTGAAAATGTATTTACGTATTTCTAGGTAGCACTCCACTTCTCCGGAATTCTTGTCATAGCAACCGAAATCCATAGGTGTGCCTATGAAATTGCGCATTTAATTACGTGTCCTTATGTGGGTGTCTTCAACTCGATGTCTATATTGGTACTAAGGTGTCTGGAAGATCATGACGGAGAAAATAAGTGAGGAACGCACTTTCTGACATGCCGGCTAGACTGCGGGCGGCGCGCGCGCTCGGTCGGCCGAGGTGCTCCAAATTGTGGTGTTTAGGCGGCGCTTGCGCATCTCTCGTCATTATTGCCCGCAGGATGTTTGTTTATACACCGTTTTGTGAACAGGTTTGTTTACTAGATGAAAGGTGGTCGGATGTAGATAATTCATAATGGATAACAAATGTATACAGATTTTAAACTTTAATAGCTAGTGTGTAGCTTTAATAATAAGGCGACATTTAAGTAGTAGTAGTAGTTTACGAAGGAATTTTTCTTCAGACTGAAAACTAACACGTATTAAAACCAAACCCAACTCTTAAGCTTCCTTAAATGCTGTGTTACTGTATGATGCAATTGTAAATGTCGCCTAAATCTAGAAGCGCTATTTTGACACTTCTATCCACATGCCCAATTCAAAAAATCCAATCTATTAGGCTTATATGCACTATGTCCCTTTTAGTAATAACAGTAAATATCTATATTTCTGTTAACGCCGCGTCAACTTCCCGAAGCGCGGGGACAGAATTAGAGCAGAATTTATTCTGAAACTAGAAATCCCCACCAGTTGATGCAGATCGCTGTCCAATAAATCTGTGAAGCGGGTCACCGTACTGGCCCCGATGGATGGATGTCCCCAATTGATTTCTTCCATATGATACGTCACTCTACTACTGTAAGTTTTAGCTCTTCCGTAATATTTACCAGTCTGTCCTACACAATCAAGCAAAATATTATAAGCATTCCTGAAAATTGCTGTTATTATTATGTAAGAGACTTTAAGACAAAGACGAGTTGTAAATTAACTAATGTATATTTTAACATTTTTAAAATAAACTAATATTTGATTGCTAAAAAATATATGTTAAGACCACAATTGAAACGAAAGGCTTTTCAAGAAATTTAGGTTGTGTGAGAATTGGTACAAAGTTAAGTTATCCGTTCATTGCTAACTATTGTTTCCGCAAAGTAACGACTGATTTGACATGAAACATATTTTCTAAAAAGTGATAGTTATCTAAGGCAGAGGACGCCTAGAAAGGTAGAACTAACAGGATATGTCCATTTGATTGACTACTAGTACTAATTAAATTAATAACTGATTGAAAGGGAGCCTTATTAAAAGCTTCATTTACAAGTTCAAACCAAGGATTGTTTAGAAGGTAGAGAAGAGAGACGAACATGTATATACAGTATATACATATACAGAAACATCATCATCATCGTATCCTAGCACTTACCTAGAGGGAAACATCATTCTATGTTTAAACTAGCTATCAGTCAGTTAGATGGCACTAACTTTCTAAGAACAACTGCCAGAGATGTTCATGACAGCCGGGGCCAACGGCTTAATGTGCTATCCGAGGCACGGAGCAAGGGAAAATTACGCACATAACTTCAAAAAGACATAGGTGTGTCACCAGGGTTTGAACCCGAGACCCTGTGAATTTAAAGGTTGTGGGTCTCGCCACAGGGTTATCTCCGCTCACATGTAAACAAACATACCGGTCAAAATCACAGTCATAAAACCATCCAATTTGCTCTAAAGACGATCAAAAATAGGAAAATGTCTTTAGCGTAATTATCACATATGCTAGTTGGTTCATAAATTTAACGATTAGATGTAATCGGTTTAAAGGTTTCGTGTATTACCAATTCTGGTACAGGTTCCTGATTGCTGAGATTGTCGCGGCATAAATCACACCACGGGACCCTGCGGCAACATTGCGCAAAATTTGTAACATTGTCTTCAATCTTTCTAATGATATAAATAATCCAAAACAAGTTGAATGTTTAGTGAGTGTGATTTTTTTATCGATTTATTAGGAAAACTAATTGCACGTAGATGTAAACATATATGATTTGCAACACTGATTACATAAAGACTGTATTTTTGCCGCCTCATTTACAAGCCACAGCATGTTTGTTTAATGGCTTCATAGGAAATCAACAAAATTTATAATATGTTTAGATAAACATTTAATACAACTCCTTGATTTTTTAAACTTAAAGGAGTTTAATATCATTATCATCAGCCTATCTTCGTCTACAGCTAGCCATAGGGTTCTCCAATGGCACCCCAATGAGCTCGATGCTCACCTCTTCGTCTCCAACCGCTGCTAGCCGTATAAATATTTAAATTAATATAGGCTGGTAATGATGATGATGTTGATGATGAACCACACGATTGGCTACAACTGCACACTTATACAAACAAGTGAGAAGAGTAAAAGGATGTTTCTTAACAAAAAATAATACTTTTCACATAATAAAATATGTATGCATCTAGAAGTTTTCAATTCAATCCTTTAATAACAAAAGCTAAATAATCTGCACTGAGATGGAGCAGATGATCCTTTTTTAAGGTGACACGTCATAATGGCTACATCCATACAGCACTCGATGCAGTCCAAAATAATGAGAACGCTCCTTACTGTAGAATTACCGCGGTACGGCGCACGGACTCATCACAGCTAATTTGATTAAAATTTAAAAATAAATAAATTGCGAGAGTTCGTGGCCAATAGTGGGCCGTTAATTTGCGGGGATAATATTATTATTATTTGACAGGCAAGCAGTTACTATAACTGATAGCACACATATCCAGATTATTGTAATTTAATTTAACATATTGATACTGTCAGTATGTCCTTTTTTAGATATTTATCCAGTCTGTTTTTAAATAGGTTGATGTTGGAGGCCAAGAAAATATCAGCTGATAGCTTATTCCATTATTTTACCACTCTGTTGCATTAAAAGAAATAGCGATTATATTCATGGATATTTGAAAGATGTCAAAAATCTTAGCAAATAGCGTTTATTGCGATGAGTGTAGGGATCATTGTACTATTGTGTTCTATTCACATCGATTGTGTTGAATTCATAATGAATCACACGCTTTTTATTGTAAGTTATAGCAAATAATGGACACGTTAGCCAACTCTTTGTTCAACACTTCAAAAAGTTTAAATGATTTTTGTCTTCATACTACATATTATATGAGTTCTTATTTCATAGGGTGTATAGGGATCCTACCAAGACCTAAGGAGCCCAAGCCAACCTCACCTGCAAGTGATGCACCCGCCGATCAACGGACGAGACTCTAACGAGCATAACAGTGCCCGGTAAGCGGCAATAGGCTCGCCACCTATTATGTGGGACTAACTTTATAATTGGCGATGTGTGGGCGTATAATAGGACTCTGCCTACCATACTATGTATGTAGGAACTTACTAGTAAAACTAAAGTTGTACTAAAAAGTAGCATTACGCAATATTACGAGTGTAACTTTTTTCGATGTTTTTTTACACATCTATGACATTGTACATCTATGTTAATTTTATTTATAATACTGCAGATGCTGTTACTATACGAGTAATATAGGTGCATAAGAATTGTTACCACTGCAGTGGTACTTAGTTAAAACTATTGCTTAATAAAAATCGGGACGCGTCTTAAAATTTTCCACATATTAAAAAAAACTGTGAAATAACCATTTAATTTGTGATAGCTATAAAACATTATAACTACATATTAAAATGCAAGAGCGGTCCTACTAATGGAACTCATCAATTAATATTACAGATAGACTCTACCTTGATCTCGACTCTGTAATAGACATAAATTGAATCACTGATACGAATTAAAGCAGTAATATATCATAGTGATATTCCTGACATGTAATAGCACTAATTATGCGAATTTACCTATTGCACTTTGACATAGTAGTCGTTTGATTTGCAGGACGCGTTCTGGTCTTTGGAACCGGTATGGCTATTTGCCATTTATTCCGCGAGTTGGTTTGACCTTTATATGTGTGGGAATCCTCATTTTCCAGGCCTTAGTTGGGCACTGGAAGCGGTATCCAAAAAATATCTATATTGAGATATTTATTTAATTCTGGTCTTGGAAATGTGAGTATATCTACTATATTTAGTAATCTCGTAAATATTTTACAACCATTGAATTGAAGATTAAAATGCTCAAGGATGTACCGTTATTTTATCCAAATTAAGCTTTCAGTGTATTTAAGCTGCTATTTAGTCCGTGCCAAATACTTAATTGGTCCGATAGTATGTCTACTTTGTTTTATAAGGCGCCGATGTTAGGTAAGTATGAGAAATTCCAGATACTAATAACTTTGGATCAAAAGAGTTATGTGATCAATCTTACGCGACACAGTTTTTGTCAACTATTACAACTAATAAGAGTTCTTGCTGGTTATATAAAATTTCATATCTAATTGGTGTTATACTTATATGTGTATAAGTATTATGTAAGTAAGAAACAAGTTATATTGTAGTGAACATCCTGACAGCAGAATTAACCATATAATTATGTTTTTCTCTGGGTTGCGGAGGTCAGACAAAAGTTGCTTAGTGTAATAACAAAAATCTGGTTAGACCAGCGAGCAGACCCTGGGCTCTAAGCATAGTTGCCCAAGGGAACCGGGAAAACTAGAACTTCTCCTAAATGATCATCATCGACTGATGATGATTCTATTATAGCCGCTGGGGGAAAAATGTTGTTCTATGACGACCTCGTGTGGGCACAGACCACAGAATCTATCGGTGGATTCATTAAGGTGGTGGCGATGGATCTCGGGTGCGCAGGATTGGTCATTTTAGGGTAATTAGCGAAGGTCTATACATGTCATCCAGGTCCAGCAGTAAGCGTCGTTGAACTGAAATGATGACGATGACAGTCTTCAAGTATTACCTTTAACAAATGAGAGGTTTGTATGACATTTCAGCAATAGTTATGATTTTATGCTCAGAACTGTCATTGTCAACCCGGTTCGGAATCGAGTTCAGAGTAAGGTGGTATGCAGTTCAATGATGCAACTTCTTAATAGTAGAATGCTATTGTTTTTACAGTATAAGAATAGAAAGTGAAGGAACTCGGACAATACACATAGTAAGCTGTTTTATCTCAGGCGTTGATCTCTCGCACCCACTGTGATAATGCTCCAACGGATGCTGTTTACAGTAATAACAAATCAGCTGCACTGTTGATGTTAGCTGTTTCGTGTTCAAAATGCAGTGAACATCTGAACAAGAACAATATTTACAAAAATCACATATCTGAATTGAGTTTTAAGTAGGAAATAGAAAAAACTAATTTCTCCTAAAACTTAAATTATTTAAGCAACTTTTTTAATTAGATAATATACGATGATAAATACTCAACTTGGGGAAACCTGTCTCTATAAAGCTATTTCGTAATTAAAGTCTGCCAAAAAAAATTGAAATGTTTGTTATGTTTTGGAAAAATATAGCGTATAGGAACTTTGATATGCGGAATATGTGATTTATGTTAATAGATATTATTCCTATTTTTATTTATAACGACGAAGCTCCTAGCCTATAAGTACTGGATAACTCCAGCAACGAATAAATATATACAAATACTTTTTGTTCCATAAATCATCATCATTACAAAGAGCGCCAACCATCTTGGTCCTTTGCAAAATTCATCCAAGAAAAACCTTATTGTGCATTTTTTACATAAAGAGTATGCAATAAAAATATTGATAAGAAGCAGCCGCTTGTTCAGTAGCCCACAATACAATATAGAAACTAACTTTCCACTTCAAAATAAAAATATGTCCTAGGTATAAGTAATCTAGCAATTCGTTTTCGAATATCATTTACGTGGCTTATATTCAATCTACTATTTAATTATTCTTCTGATCTAATCTAAGTTTTCTATCTCGAATACTGCTATATCTGAGCCCAAATTTAATATGTTTGTGTATTTATGTAAAATCTTGCCATTTAGTACTTCGCCTTTACAAAGAAAACTTATGGTGACATAGGTTTAGTTCACTAACACGCGTCTATTTTGTTCTTTTTTTTATTTTTATTAGTAACACTTTTTATTGACAACATTTATCCCGTACAACTATTTAGTTTACAAATGCTAGGGTTGGTTGGTAGAGATCTCTTCTAGAGATAAGCCCGCCTTTGTACATGTAATTTTATATACCTCATGTCATACTTAAAATTATTTTGTGCAATACAGGATTGTTATTATTACACGTAGGTTCACTGAGATCAAATTTGTGTAGTGTAAGTGTACAGATCGCAACATCTCGTTGGTGTAAATGTACAAAAAGCACTAACCTACGTTACTGGTTACGAGATCACAAGAACTTTATTTTGTGAACTAAATTCCAGACGTTTGTAGCAAAAAGCGAGTAAAATACAGATCTAAAGCTAGACTGCGATTTCCTTGTAGTTATGTAATACCTACTGCAGTTTTGACATTGAAATCGTTTACTAAGACCACATATTTTATTTATTACCATTGTTAATTGTGACATAACTATTTAGAATTAGCGATCAATTCAGAAAAATAAAACAGTGACATGGTGAACACATTAGATCTTTATGCCATATGGTATTTTTCAAGTTCTGGGGTGGTCTTTTGTAAGAGCTTTATTTAGTGAAAGTTGAAAAAAATATCGACTTTGTCTTTAGGAAAACGAATATTACATTATTTTTTAATAGAGAGAGCAAGTTAACCCTGTTCGCTGAGTTTAGAAGTATTTTGCAAGAAACTCGCTAAATTTGTTCTCCCGCCTATTCAATAAATGATGAAAAGGGGCGACGTGACATAGGGGCATATTTGGTCAAAAAGATCCAGTTGTGAATGTGGACCAAATCCAGAAACCAAATCCCACATAGCCACAAGTCCACTCTTTTTTTTTTTTGCGGGAGTAAACTTGATATGCGCTTCTGCCCGTGCAATTGAACCTTTTCGACACGAACGAAGAAGTACGAGAACTTCTTGATCGTTATAAGTACTTAAGTGTGTCTAATGAGACTTCTTGGCGGGAAAGTGAAGCGTCATGACTGCAGCTTTGTTTTATTTTCTAAAATTTGTGATATTTCTAACATTAATGTTTAATAACGGTAGATTATTAACCGTTAAGTGTTTGTGAACGTACATGAGTGTTGGCAAATGAAATAAAACAGTGCAACATAACTTTTCAAATTCTCTCAAGAAGTCCATGTGAGATCTCGGTATGGTCCCACATCTTTACTGCGGACTCAGGGGGCTTAGGGGGAGGGGATCTCATTTACCATTTATCATCTTTTTCACCACTCATTCTCATTTACTACATTTTATATGATATTAATATATCTTCAACTTGACACTGGCTAAGTGTGCAAACCGCACGAAGCTATCATTTAATAAAAGAAGAAGAAGTGTGTCTAATCAGGAAGCTTATCTAATAAAAGATGACACAAGCTTATAATGACTATTTTGATATTTTGCTAAATGTAGGTCAGTACAACTCCTTTTGCTCGATCTAATAAGAAGTACATCTTTATTCGCAATTCTATCTCACAAAAGTCAAATGCTCTACACACTGGTAATTTCTTGGATAAGCCGAGATTTCAATTCAGCGAAATATGTTTATTTTTCTTGGAAACGATTCCTGGTTAGTTCTGGTCTATTTGTAAACTGCGAAATGCCCTATGATGTTATATTTATAGCTTGGGGTTTATCAGATTGATATTGTAGGATAACCGAGCGTGTTTGAAGATGGAACTTGCATGTTTAGTATTAAATTACTAACTTATATAATATATCAAGTATATATTTACAATGAAAATTATTTTTATTCGTAGTTTAATATCCTTAACACAAGTGGTGGTAGCGTCATGCGTCGGGTCGTTGCGCTCCCTAAAATGTGGTTGAGCGTAACGCGTCTGCTCATGTCTACTATGTTTATCCGTAATTATGTTAATATTGCTAAAAAGAGTTTTGTCTCCTTTTTTTTTTCAAATCTTGTGACTGCAGAACACAATTGTTTTAATATTATGTATTTTAATTGTAACTGGCGGGAGAAAAAACCAACCTTGACGATTTTCTTGCCCGTTCTTTTACGATCAATCTCCCGCCCGCAGTGAATGGGCGCGTTAGTTTATAAGTATGACATTCATAAGAGCTCTATTGAGCCAAACTTGAATAAATGAATTTTTAATTTAATTTTTTAATTTAATTTTAATTTAATTCAAGTTCATAATGATTTTAATCTTGAAACTAAATAATTGGTTCTTTTAAAAGATAATTATTTATTAATATTTATTTATTTTGATTGACCGACCTGATTACAACCACAAGGCCCGTATCTCTCGAGATCATATTTTATACCGCTGCGGTGCTCGGATTTCCTTTTACGAACCCTGAGTTAGACCGTAATGTATCAGGGGGATCTGCTGGCGATCGCGTCTGCCGGCAGTGAGTCCTTTAATTCCTTTCGGTCTCCCTTTGGCCGGAATGCAGTGCGTAAATGCATTTTGTTCCCGACATGAAAAATGGGGATCAGCGGAATCAGGTGTGTGATGTCCTTTATTTTTTGGGACCTTAAATAAAAAGGATGTGTGGTGTCCTGCAGCCTTGTTGTTATTACTTTATTGGCATCATTCATAGTGTTAAATCCACTCTAATAAGTATCAATTTAAGAACAGACTTCTGACAAAGAATTATTTTTTCTTGATCATGGTTAATGGTTTAATTAATGTTATTTTCATCATTATTCATTTTCTTCATCATCTCTTTCATTGTTGTAAAAAAAAATATTGAATTTCCATTTTATATGTCGAAATTTGACAAATCTAAATGATCCTGTTGTTTTTAAAGACAATAAAGTATTTTTTTATTATCACTTCTTCAAAGTGCCTTTTAACTTTCTTGCATTTTACTTTGAAATTTAAACTCCCATTGTACATTATTATATTTTTTAAGGACATCCAACAAAACATACCCTTAACCTTTTAGGTCATGGGTTTCTAGACACTTTTAAATTGCTCTTGTTGCTTTAAGAACCTACCTGGTAAAAAGGTGACAAGTCTGTACTTTGATTAGGTAGATTTAGACTAACTTTTAATTTAGAGTTAACTTTCTGTTTTAATTTAAATTTGTCTTACTTTATTTCTAAGTAAATGATGTAAGCCGTGGCAGCACAGCATGCCCTTATTTCTTATACCAATTTATATCGCGAGTATAGCGAGTTTTTTAGTGATTTATGTAACAATTGATTAATGATAAACTAAAGAGCTAGGTGACATTCGACTTTAGAGTACCCGGTGTATAGTAACTGCAACGAGCAGGTGCATGCTGCATGGTGGGGTCCCGAGTTTATAAGGCCTGTGCGCTTGCGCAGTCGACCCGAGATTACTACTGCGCACAAACATGCGGGTGAGTCAATTGAGCTAAATGTTAAAGCTACTTTAGGCAATATTTTATCCTATCTATTTTTGTATATAGTGCATACATGATTTGTTCGGGGTCACAATGGTATAACAGCAATCAACTTTACATTATAGATTGCGTTATGCACCGAAAGAATAAGTAACCGCAGTACATATTGAAGTAGATTGTTTGATTCAAAGATCAAGTTTGATAAGTATAATCGCTTATACATCCATTATTCAGGCGTCAAAATAAAAAATTGTATAGCTCTTTACATTATAGATTAATATGGCGTTATGCCGTGTCTTTTTTGGTATTGAGGTCGATAGTTCGATCCTAAGAGCAAGTACGATATGTATATGGTTCATGTATTGTTATGGAGTCAAATCGAAATAATAGGCTAAGAGACATTCGGATACTTCGGATAGACATTATTAACTGATGTAGCGTTATGCCGTGCCTTTATTGGTATTAAGGTCGATAGTATAAACGAAAAATTTCGATTTTGAAGTACCGATAAATATAAAATAATTTAGTGAATTCTTGCGATTTATCAAATCTGTATGATGTATAATGTCCTTCTGTAATTAGAGAGACATTCGATCATCAATAATATAAAATATTATTTATTGTCGGAAGACTTATAGAGTCGGCTTCAAAAGTAGCTTAACCTTTTAGTACTTTGTCACTCTAACTGGAAGGCTAGATAACTAGCCTATAAAGCCATACTATTTGAATACAATAAATTGGAGTGATATGGTACTGAACTGCTCACCGCTTCTGAAGCCGATCCATACACAATTCATATTATTGAATGCAGGAGAACTGCATTCATTAATTATGAAATTTTAAACAATTTTCTCTAGACAGACATACAAAATTCTTAAAAAATCATACTTCATTTCATAGTGTGGTTAAAGCATGTTCTATTATATCGCAGGTGTTGTTAATACTAGGATGCGCATGCGCCGCGCTGGGTGCGCCCCAATACGCGTTGCCTTACGGACACGCGCCTCTAGCCGTGCACGCGCCTTTATTGCACGCGCCTGTGGTTGCTGAACCTGTCGTAAGTTTTGACTTTTTTGTGAACTAAATTTAGCCTGTTGAAAAGGATAGTCTCGGTGCGTGATTTATTTATATTATGATACCACCATAGATCCTTATACTATACTTATACAAGTATGTGTATATATGATAATTGTTAAATGATGTTTTGATAAAGGCAACATTTTTTGTAGGAAATACACTTAAATGTAAAAACTAAATAAAAGAGAATCTGCTAACTTTGTGACTTTTCGATAAATATTTGAAGTAGTGCTGGATTATTGCAAATGATATGATGTAAAGCGTATTCTATCAAAGAAATGAAAGTAATAAAAAACATAACAAAAGTTTCTTATTGATCAATTCATCTGATCGTAGGAGTAACAATATAATTTAATTTATATGAGTACATAGGGTATTTAACAATGCTTTATGTAATACGTTATTAACATTCACATGCAAACTCAAATGGAGGAGGATGTGGAGGTACGGGACGCGACAGGAAAAGCGTAGGTACTTTCATGAATAAACTTACAGGACAATTATAAGATACTTTATTTTCTTATTATTTTTACTTGTAAATATTGTTTTCACAGGCTTATCCAAAGTACGCCTTTAACTACGGTGTGAAAGATCCACACACTGGCGACATAAAGAGCCAACAAGAGGAAAGAGATGGCGACGTTGTAAGAGGTACCGAAACATAAGGTTTTATATAATAGCGATTTTAAGCAACTTATAGAGACGAAATTTAATGATGTCTTATTGAAAAATATTCAATCATTTGTAAAATAGATAGATATAGGGATTATAGGGTTTGCGAGGCCAGGCAGTGGTGAGCTACCTTTGATGTGAAGCAACGTTTACAGTGATTAATCTAATGACAAGAAACCATATATTTATATTGAGCGCTTCCGTGTTTCGAACCGCTAATTATACCATTAGTCCCGGTTACTTCTGCTAGAAGTAATTAGCAAAGCAAGCTAGAATCCCTATTAAGTGAATTAAGTGGTAGAAATCAATCCAACAGACAGACCCAGTGGTCTACGTAGTGAAGTATGAACTGAATCGCTCTCACCTGAATAGGTCCCCAGAAAGGACGTCAGGTGGTCTGATTCGTCTGACTGTGCTAATTGTCTTTTTTTCATAGGTGAAATTGGAATTATTACCTTAACTAAACTTTCCTTCAGGAAAAAAAACTATTTATTAGCAGCTTTAACAACGTTTAATATATTTCTTAATCTAATGGTATTGTAATTTATTACTAAATGCTTCTTGTTTCTATAGGAAGCTACTCGTTAGTGGAACCCGACGGGTCTACTCGAACAGTGGCGTACTCCGCAGATGACCACAACGGTTTCAACGCAGTCGTACATAAGTCTGGACATGCGGTGCACCCGGTAAGCAACATTATATATTTTACTAGCGACCGCCCGCGATTATGTCCGTGGATATGTCCCTAAATGTCTATTAACCTTCTTCTAGAACAACTCTATCTCTTGATCTAAGCATACAGAGGGACAGACAGCGGAGAGCGACTTGGTTTTATACTACTTAGTAAAGCTTTCATACGCGTGCCGACTTTGATAAAACCCTCATCATGGCTTTTAGAGATCTTATGTGCTTACCCGATGGTTCAATAACTTAAAACAATGTTAGTAGTTGGGAAGAAACTGGCTGCTGAAATACAGTTATATAACTAGTTTGGAAGCCAGGGTTTTTATAAGAAAATTGTGAACTATATGTGGAATAAAGAAATTATTATTATTATGTACAAAGGGGTTAATTCGTAATTACAATCAACTTTATTACGAAAATTCAACTAATTACATAGGTAACCTAGTTCTACAATCATAGTCTAGTTCATTACAAAGTCCCATTTTTGACGACGTAAGTAAAAAAAAAAGTTCAGTCCGTAGTCAATTCTCAACCTATTTTTCCAAAGTT
Source organism: Musotima nitidalis (assembly GCA_949126915.1). Lineage (NCBI taxonomy): Eukaryota > Metazoa > Arthropoda > Insecta > Lepidoptera > Crambidae > Musotima > Musotima nitidalis. The sequence continues at coordinate 6,905,843 of OX421419.1, forward strand.
AATATTCTAAATAATTTCCGGCAACAGTTATTATTAATTAAGGCCTTAATAATAATAAAATTCATTAATATACACACTAAAAACAAAACCAAACAAAAAAACTTAGGTGTATAGGAATCATTGTAGGATTCCTATACACCTAAGAAATATTAAACTCGTCATAATTATATTTCTTGTTGTAGTGGTAGATCAGACAGAACGCTGACAAAGTCGCGGCGACCGCTAGTCAAAAGTCAACAAAGTGCATGGTTGATTACAGACGATTTCCCCCTATCGAGTGTTTGAAAGTAAAGAGTTGCATTACTTTTAAACACACATAACCGATTACTTTCCATTTTCTTACAACAAAATATCTTATTTCATACTATCAGGTTATGATATTAATAAGATTAGGTCTCTGCAATACTACGTCGATTTCTCCGGAGTTGCGCTGTGGTTTGCGCAACTACAAGAGCCTAATGGCGCGTAGGCTTATAAGGGAACGCGGGCCAAATCACGGCCGACATACTTTTCCGAATTTACCAGAAATTTGTACACGTTTCCCAAGTAACATGTGTCTAGTTGCGAAAGGTAAAACTAGTTATTTGATAAGGTATTGGGTTGTTGGGGTAAGGTAATGTACCTATCTGGCAAATTCTCTTGAGCTAGATAATTGGAGATTTCATATTTTCCTTCTCAAACTTTACGATTAAAATATTTTAATTAACATCAGCTTACAATCGGGGGCCAAACCCTATCTGACATACTTTACCGAATTTACCAGAAACTTGTACACGTTTCCGAAGTAGCATGTGTCTAGTTGCGAAAGGTAAAACATCAAATAACTGGTAAGGTATTATTGGGTTGTTGGGGTAAGGTAATACCTTTGTGTCAAAGGTCATGCCCAATACCTATGTGCAAAATTCTCTTAAGGTGGGTATTAAGTTTTCTTCTCGAACTTTATAATAATGTTAAACAAAATAAAAATTGTCGTTTACATTAAATTTAGTCAAACTATATCAATTATGATTGATTTATTTTATATACTTATTTAAGGACAAACAACAAAACATTATTTTATTCTATTTAGTCACACTTCAACGGGATACAATCCAAAGTAATGCCTTAATTATAGGCTGCCACGTGCAAAATATTACACAATATACAAATTTACAATTAAACTTAAACTTATAAGTAAAAAATGGATTGTTGCAATATGCTATGTTATGCCACGACCACTGCTTGATGTATGCATCGACTATTAATCCTTGTATTATTTTCTTAAATTATACATACATACATACAATCACGCCTGTTTCCCCTAAGGGGTAGGCAGAGGCATATTATACGCCCACTTATATTTTTGGTGCCGCATAATAGGTGGCGAGCCTATTGCTATTGGTTAGAGCCTATCTTACATCGTGATCTATCACTACTTATAATAATATTAATCTAAGTCTGTTTGTTTTCATTTCGTGTCTAAGCCACTACACTGATTTAGGATATTTAGTATACAAATAATTTAAGATTCAGAAAAGGTAATAAGATAGTTTTTATACCAGAAGTCATCCTTTAGGAGAGCGAAGGTTGGATAACAGAACCTATACCGCAAGTAAGAACTATTTATACTATTTAGTAGGAATTACTACGTGGAAGGCCGGGGGCAGATGCAAGCATTATTTCATACTTACATATACAATAGTTTAAAACAGCCTGAGAACTGTGTTTATGTATGTCATTGTATGCGCTTTACTGGGCCACTGGGCCGATTCTGATAAAATTTGATACAAAGACAGACTAGGGCAGAAAATTATCTCTTTTTAAATTTTATTATTTATAAACTTATTGGGATAAAGTGGCAATAAATAATTTCAGGAAGTATATTTGCCACAATTTTAACTTTTATCGGTATCACCCGCAATTCTTGTCCACTGTCAGACAATATACGTTAGACTTGTTTTCGATTTTATAATTTCAATACCTTAGAAATACATAAAAAGTAAATGTACTATAAAATATAAATCAGTTAGCAATCCGACCTAAATTAATGTTTACTATTATTGCCTGTGTAGTTAAATATATAATCTCGTAACTTTTTTACGAGATTCACACTATAAATTCTGTTCATTTCGAATTTATTTCCTCAGCTGTTTGTTGCGATTACAAATTGAGCGAGGTGACTTCATGATATTTAATTACCACAACTAATTTAGTATCTTCATGGGATGGTTTACTTTATTAAAAACCAAGCGGTCGCCCGCGTATTCGTCCGCATGACCTACATATAAACCTTCCTCTTGAATCACCCTATCTATCAAGAAAACCGCATCAAAATCCGTTGCATAGTTTTAAAGATCAAGCATACATAAGGACAGACAGAGGAAAGCGGCTTTATTCTGTCTGGGTGTTTTCCTATGTATATTAAGTATGTATTTACAAAAAAAAAAGTATTCAAGTATGTTTATCCGTTGTTTAGTATCCATAACACAAGTTCATAATGATACTTATCTTGGAACTAAATAATTGGTGTAATTGTCAGAAAATATTTATTATGATTATTTTATTCTATGTGCGTCTGCTTATTAAAAATACGTGACAAAATCTTAGTGTGTGTGCACATGGATGATGTTTAATTTTTCAATTTGTAAATATCTATAGTGCACGGAAATTATCACCGAAGTAAAGCAGAGTTCACAGGTCCTTTAGTGGATCGTCCATGCCCGTTTGTGTCGCATTTAATATTGAGCGCTTCGATGCTCCGGATGTCGTTAAGCTATGTTAGAGGCCCAATTGGGCGGTTTGAAACATTCTAACAGCAAGAAGCCACACATCTGTTTCTCCAGTTCGCACTTAAGACTTAACTCCCTCTCATCTTTGTTCGTGAGAGGAGACCATTAGTGGGATAATGATGGGGTACCAAAAATGCTAACCAGCTACCCTCTCTCAGACAACTATGTCATAATTTTAAACTGATTTTTTCAGGTGGCAGTGGCCCCGGTCCCTCATTACGCATCAGCACCAGCTCTCGCCGTATCTCCTTACTTTCACTAAGATAAATTGGAATTTAATAAAGACTTAGCTTTAAAAACTTACAACAAGAAAATAAGAGACATGGTGTATTTAAGTGTGGTACCATTTGATCATAAATAACGTTCAATAGATAAGGCCAAAAACGTAACTAAAATAACTTTAAATGTATAGGAAATTATGGCTTAGGCTAAGTATTTTTGAGTAATGTTGTGAGACAAAAGGTACTAATTTGATAATTTTTTTGATAAAGGTCTAAAATCTTTATCCAGTTACCGATTCAATATGACATACGACAAGTTGGTAAAGACAGGGTTAATGGGTAAAATATAATTTATATATATTTTAATATTTATTTCAGAGCAGTTAAAATAATTTCTGTTTTGACTGTCCAAAGCATCTGTAGTACAAGTTAAATGATAAAACAAAATCTTCATAATAAATATTAGTACATTAAGGTAATATCGCTTTTTGTTATTTATTTCGTTGTTATAAAAGGGAGTAAAACAAGTGCACGAGCAATAACATATATTTATTTCTATATATTTGACGACCTATATGGCGTGGTGGATTGTATACCCGCACCCTGCTCATGAGGTCGTGGGTTCAATTCCCACTCAGGACAATTCTTTATGTGCATGAACATTAATATATGTTCTGGTCTGGGTGTTTTCTATGTAGATATATTCTTGTATTTACAAAAAATATTAAAGGGATTTAAGTATGTTTGTCCGTTATTTAATATTCATAACACAAGTTCTTAATGATACTTATCTTGGGACTAAATAATTCGTGTAATTGATAGAAAATATTTTTTTATTATTATTATTATAAATTTTTCAAGTTGACATTCATAAGAGCTTTTTTTTGAGCCAAACTTAAAATAATTTTAATAATAGTAATTTTAATTTTGAACTATTCACTAACCCTGTTATTTGTGTGCTTGATTCTGAATATTTGTTTTGGTCTGGTTTCTATTGGTATTTATGTACGTTTACCTGCACTTTTAGCACAAATTTGCTTAATTTTGGTGTGTGCAATGTCTAAGAATATTAATAGTATCTTTCTCATATTCTTCATAATTTTTTATTTGCAGAAGCTTATATCAAAGTTTTGAGACGATCTCAAATGACTCGTTAGGTTTTTTATTTTTATATACATTTTATGTCATTTAAAAATTATTTCGTATTTGTGTTAAAATTATAGGATATATTTTGATAAGTTTTGTGAAATAAAGTATGTGCATATTAAGATACAGGTTTTGTTTTATTGACTACACTTTTTAATCCTAGAATCTTTTTACTGGCAGGACAGGTTTAAAATTTCTACCGTAACTAAACACTAAGAATTTTTTGTTCATATCTTTAGTTTTTGCTGTTATCGAACTCATTACAAAATGCTGATAATATAAAGACGCCTTTTCCTAGAACAAAATATGGAACTCTAAACTTAATGTATGAAGGAGTTAAATTATATAATAAATTACCCAAGAATATAACGAATAGCGAATCCATTAATATTTTTAAAGCTAAACTTAAACTTTATATTTTAAATAGTAAGTAAAATATGCTTTATTAAATTTTAGCTCCGGTGCAGCATTTATGTGATATATTTAACAGAAGCTTGAGTTGAGAAGAAATGACAAGAGGTCCCGCCTGGATTTTCTCCAGCTAGTATATTTAGATATATCTATTACGGCTGTTTGTGTTGCTTATTATTGATGTAATGTTCATGCTCACTGCTTGGCAGCCATGTTGTTATTTTTAAATAGTTAAGCCTAAATTGTCTTTTCAGTGAAATGTAAAATTTCTTTAGACAATAAAATTCTTTGAACCGAAATGAACAAACTCAATAAGCTTGTATGTATTATATTAGTTTAATAGTATCACAAAGTAAGATGTAATTAACTAGCGGCCGCCGGCGAATTTACTCGCGTCACCAACAGCTACTTCTTTAAAATCGAGTTCCCGCCGGATAATGAAGAAAAGAAGCTAGTTAAGTTAAACTTTGTTACTTTTGATTTCTATTGATAATAAATTTGAATCAGAAACTTACCGGGTCAGAAATCCACAAATCCAAATATCACCCATCTAAGGATTATTTGAAAAATAATTAAGTAATTCTTTAAAAATTGTGAATACTCTCTAATAATTTGAACACAGTACTTCTATAATTTGGTCCATTGCTCTTATCCACAGGTCGCAAATTCGATCATCGTTCGGGCCACCGCGGACAAGTAGATTTTTTCTTCATTTTTTTTATTTTAAAACTAAATATTGCATTGTGAATCATTAAACATTAATCATGAAACATTACAAATCGTAATTAAAGTTATTTTGTAAACAAAAATACCAGGGCTGAAATCCGGCCAGGTAGTATCTATATATATCTATGCACCATATGCATCACCTTTTGACGTGACAACGTCTTATAAATTGGTTTGCCGGGTGACACTTCAAGAAACTGCGTTACGCTCCGCTCACGTTATGCGGTCACAATGAGAGCGAGTGAGAGGCACGCGTCCCTTCCACTCGGGCATGGTTAGCCCGCCTAAGAGCGAGAGAGACAGACATAAATATAATTCTTTGTATAAATAAATGTTTTAAATTGTTACTATTATTTCATCCTTCTTCCTACTATACGAATGAATATTCACATTAAAATTATTTTACCACTCAAAGTCGTTGTTACGTAAAACTTTCGCCCGTATACCGACTTTACAGGCAACCAATTTTTTTTAAACAGTAAAACACAATCTTATGGTCAGCAAACTCTGTAGTAGGATCGCTTTTAGTAATAAAAAGTGGGTGAGAAATGAGTTAGAAACTCATTTGTGTGTTATGATATATATCGTCAATTAAATAACACGAAAGAAGTAGGAGTGCTCATAAATTAATCTCGGCTCGAGTCATTTATATATTATGACTAATAGTGCTCTTGTATTAAATTAAGGCTATGAGCCATTAATGAGGTTTACTGTTCTTAAACGCTTGCGAGACTAGTTAGTCCAAAACGATAACCCCAAGTTAGGAAAGGTTGGTCGTTAGGTAAATAGTTGACCGTTTTGTGGCATTCGATATCGAACGCTTTCGTGCCGCTGTAGGCACATTAAGCTGTTGATCTCGCTTATCACTATGTGTGGTAGTAGCTAAGCCAAGTTAAATGCATTCGGACGGTTTTAAAAATTCTGACATATTGACGAAACACCAGCCTCTGCAAATTCGCAACTGGGTCCATGTTCTAGAGTATGACTTGATACCCTTTTGCCTTGGATTGTGAGAAGAGGCCTTAGTAGCGGGTCATTAGGCCAGGATATTCATTAGTTTCAAAAATAATTTAAAAAAAAATTAAGACAATTTTCAAAACTTCATACATACTCGAATAAAGATACCGAAATTTGATATTGTTGCTTATTTCTGATCTCTGAATCTGTTTAAAAAGTATTGGTTCATTATATAGTTGTATTCACGATTATAAAATATAGCAATAAACATATTAATTTAATTATCTAACGTGTTTAACAACTACAACCAAAATATATGCAAACTGTATGGGACTAATGTAAATGTAATGTAGAGGTACTGGAATCGGATGTCTGGACTCTAACTAGACTTGGACAAAGACTAGACTAGTTAGTCTAATTACACGTCATACTGACTACATCCTGCGTGATGATAAGCAGTCGATGCAGTCCAAAAAAAATTGAGGCGCTTCATATCGTGAAATGGGCACGGTACAAAGCGCACCCACTCATAACAGCCTGCTAAAATGCCCTTTCACGCCCCGCTTAAAAGATCCGGGATCATAGGAAACACATGAGCCGGCAGCGAATTCCAGAGCTTAGTGGTCTTGCTCAGAAACGACATCGTAAAATTCTTGGTTCGAGTTCTGATAGTCTGCACAGTATGTAGATAGTTTCTAAGACCAGCATGTGTTTTTCGGGAGAGGAAAGGAGAGGGCGGGATAAGATCAAAAATCTCCTCAGAACAGAACAGAAATTTGTAGAAACTTTTTTTTGTTTTAATATAGGTACTATCTATTAGAAAACGTGGACCTTATATTACACTAGTTTACAGTACATCTGTTGCCAAAGAAATTTTAGCTGTTGCTGACTACATATGATATGCTATTTTCAAAAATATAAGTAAAAGATTTTTATCAGCTCTAGTTTCTGAGTTTCAGCTATGTAGGTATAAAACAGAAAAAAACAAGTATTTACTAAGAAAAACTTTATTAAAAAAAATAATTAATCATTGAGTTCTAAAAAACTTCGTTTTAAAGCTCTTCTCTGATGTGTAGACTTTGGAAAATGACGTATTAGCGACCAACAATAGTCGGACATCATATTTGTATCCCAGAAACCCTGATAGCGCTCTTCCATGACACGTAAGTCCTGATGCATACGCTCTCCCTGCTCTTCGCTCATATCTCCTAAATTTTCTGGAAACCTGTCCAGGTGACTATGGAGGAAATGGAGTTTTATGCTCATATTGCACCCCATATTTTTTAACTGTAGCAGAAGGTCTTCTACAAGTTCAATATAATTTTCAGATTTTTTATTTCCGAGAAAATTCTGCATCACAGAGACGAAAGCTGTCCAAGCCTTTAATTGTAACTCAGTCATAGAATTTCTAAATTGAGTATCTTTCGTAAGTTGTCTAATTTGGGGGCCGTCAAAAATACCGGCTTTTATTTTTTCCATAGTGAGCTGAGGAAATTTTTGGCAAATGTAAGAAAAGCAGTTCCCGTCTTTATCTAGTGATTTAACAAACTGTTTCATGATGCCCAGTTTTATATGTAATGGTGGAAGGATAATTTTGTCACGAGCTACTAATGAATTCTGGACTATATTTTGCTTTCCAGGCTTCATACTTTCTCTCAAGGGCCAGTTTCTTCTTATCCAATGCTCTTGTTTAGCTCTACTGTCCCAAAGACATATGAAACAGGGAAACTTAGTGTAACCACTTTGTTGACCGAGAAGAATGTTCACCATTTTTAAATCGACACAAATTTGCCACTTATGGTCATTGTATTTTATTTTGTTCAAGACTAGCGAAATGTTACAATATTCTTCCTTTAACTGTGTACTGTGGGCAATAGGTACCCCAGCGTATTTATTTCCATTATGTAATAGAATACATTTTAGGCTACGTTTTGAGCTGTCAATGAATAAACGCCAGTCGTTTGGCTCATATTGTTTCAAGCCCATTTTTATCAACAAGTTTTTGATATCTGAACAAAAGGTAATACCGTTTTCTTCGGAAAAATAACGCCGTAATTCTTTATCTCTTTCACGATAAAAACTTATTTTAGTATCTGAGGAAAGCAAATTTTTTTCTTTCAGTCTTGATGCTAACAATTCTGAAGCTTGTTTAGAAAGATTTAAATCTCTTACAAGATCATCTAACTCATTTTGGGAAAAGCATTTTGGCTCATTTGACATACCTTCAAAATCAGCATCATTTTGTGATGAGCTTGGTCCTTCGATGTCTTGTTCCATGGGTTCAGATATATTTTTAGGCACTGAAGAGTCAGTTGAACGCTGCACTGGACGCTGAACACAACTAGTACTTGGGTACTGCCATTTAGCTCGATTTTTGGTATTTAAACCGTTTACGTTTACGCTACAAAAATAACAATCTTCGAGATGATTTCGTGGTTCTCGCCAAATAGTCGGTGTTCCAAATTTAAAGGCACTTCTTTTACCATTTTTCCACAATCTTAAATATTCCACACACGATTTACAAACACAATTGGGAGCCCAAGACTTCTCATTTTTATCCAAGAGCATTCCAAAATACTCAAAATAGGTATTTTTCACCAACTCTGATATAACTTTTCTACAATCGTTGAACACATATTCCCCGCATATATAACAAAAATGATCTGGATTGTTTAAACAACGTCTCCTTGAACTACTCATGACGCAAAAACTTTGGATACTAATCTTAACACAGTAAAATATGCCTATTATCGCTTAATATATACGCTTAAATGACAAAAATCAAAAACAAAGTAACTCGAGCTGCTCAAAAAATTTTGAGGGTAGATTTGACGAAAACAAGTCATAAGTGAACATTATCAACCACAAAATTCGCGGCAACAGACAAAAAGTTAAATTTTGTAAACTAGTGTTATCATCCTCTAGCTGTGGTCCCAGTTTATCTGTTGCCGGCACAGCACAGCACAGCAACTGTTGCTCTCCTTCCATTCCCCTCAGTATGTCGATCTTGACTCTTCCCCTCCTTTCTCGATCACATCATTCTTCCTATACAAATTGTATCTCCCTTTCGGTAATCAACTTCTTCGTTACCCAGTAACCTTCATACTCATTACTCTTCTCATCATAATTATGATCTTCGTCTGTTTTCATTACAAGCTCATACCATGGCAAACGTTTTCCATTATTTTTTTAGTCACAGGTGCTACTTTTTGCTGTGCTGACTTTACATAAGAAAGTATTTTGTCCGGGATTCGAAATAGGGTTGAAACTAGTATTAACAATCGTCAACACAGCTCTTAGTTACTGGATATTTGGGAATTAACTAAAAGGTAGGTGAAGTGCAAAGCAGGGACTTTTCAAAGCTCTGAAAGACTGAACGGCTTAAAAACTCTTCAATCAGTTGATCTTTTCAGCTTACAATAGGTCACGTACTAACCATACTTCATAACAAAAACCATAATCTCCAGACTGTACACATAAGTTACAAATTTCTAGTCAGCTGTTGAACAAAAAAATATAGATATATCATCAGACAAGAAATACTTTTACCAACTTCTTTCAAAACAGAATAAATTTTATGATGTACTAGAGGGTAATAAACCTTTGTGAAATAAAAACAAAAAGCTATGCCTTATTTGTTCCTCGATCGATTAGCATACATTTACATAAATAGGTTTTATGTCGATACAAATATGGCAACATCTATGATAAAAATGATATTGGATACCTAATTAGTTACTTTAATCCTTACTAATATTGCATTGCCAATGTAATAAATAATTAAATATTTTTATTTATTTATTTATAAATAATTTCTTTGTTTGATAAGCTTTTTTGCCTCAACTACAATGCCGATTTTATTGAAATGTTATGAAACTTGATGGACCTACCGTGCAATGGAGAGAGTATGCTCAGGGTTTCCCTACGTGATAGAATCAGAGTGATCGACATAGCGAGGCAGGTTTGCAGGCTGAAGTGGCAGTGGGCGAGGCACATAGCTCGAAGAACCGACGACCGATGGGGCGTAAAGGTCGGCGACCACGAACTAGCAAACGTAGTAGAGAGCGGCGTCCCACCCGATAGACCGATGATCTAGTCAAGGCGGCAGGAAGCCGGAGGATGCCGGCGGAACAAGATCGATTAACGTTGTAACGAACACAATTGGGGAGGTCTATGTTAAGCAATGGACTTTCAATGGCTGAAATTACGATGTAACTCCAAGTTCCTAAATTAGTTTAAAAAAATTTGCTATATTAATCTCTAGAGAAATAGGGAAAAAAAATCAAACTGACCTTATTTCCAACGAGGGGTTTTCCAACGAGAAAAAAAACCAAAGTTCCTGCTGGTGAATAAGAACATAATATTAATAACAAATAAACACAATAGGCCCTGGACCTTTTCAAAAGCAATATGAGTAGATTACACAGTTTGAACCGAGTGCAGAGGCTAGTCCATTACAGTATGTCTCGGTCTGTATACTTAAATGCTTAAAGTCAGGCAAGACAAGTTAAATGTTTTTATGTATTTGAAATATCGTACAAGTATTTTTGCAATATTCTGTTTCCATATGTTTGTGATATATAATCTAACTGCTAGATAGAACTGAATGATTGGCTTGTATTATGGAAATATTATACATTATTATCCTAGATTGTGACTTGCTCCACGGACACCTCTGACTTCACCTTCACCCATCTAATAGAAAGTATTCTGGCATGAAAAGGACAAAACACAGAAGTGCACAGTTTGAAATACGACCAATATTCCAAGTAAGTAGTTTCGTGCACACAAATAATTAAATTGTACAGCTTTTTCTTCTAATGTTACTGCTTTAGATTTTATTTCTCCTTTAACCTTTAAATATATAAACATTTCCCACATTGTTGTAAATTATTAGTCGGCAAAATAACAATTACATTTATCCTGCTAACATCTTATGATAATGTTTTATTCCCACTGAGTCTATTGTTAAGACACTCACAAAAGAAGTTGCAACTTATAAGCTCCAGTAAGCGTAGAAATGTCTTTATATATTATTATGAGTGGCGTATAACAAATATACTGCGGCATTTCTTTAATCTCGAACAAATGTAAATAAGGCATTTGGTACGCGTGTCGTGAACGGCAGTGGGCGTACAAACGTCCAAAGACGGCGCGGCGTTATCGTCGTAAAATGCCAAAATAGTCAATTTACGGTATCGCGCCTTCGCGGCCCGCATCCAGTGACTTTGATAAAACATTTTTACACCTTTTCGTTGTGTAAAGAAGTTTCCACGGTATCAATTTCACCAAGCTGCGTATTGGTGTAGGTTGTGGAATAATGTGAGAAGGGCATGACGGAATACATCCCGACCTCTCGCCTAATATGAATGTTTATTAAAAGGATATTATGTTTCGCAATAAAGAAAAAAAATAGGAGTGAAACATTTATTTTATATCGCAAAGCGCAGAAAGAACATTATCGCAAATGAAGTGTACGTTTACTGTGTACCTTTGGAGCTAAAGCTATTGTCTTGTAGGTGTTGATTAAGGGGACAAATCATAAAATGTATTATTAAAATGCTAATGAAACTCTATCTGAGATGTGTTTACGGCTATTCTTAATTTGGTCCATATAGGATACTCCAAATCAATATTGGTTACTCTATATAAGGCGGTAACTAAGTAAAATTTGTTTATATAATTAACACACAGAAATAGATTTATTTATTCAGGTTTCTAGCCCATGTTGCCTCTGTCTCGGTGCACTCAACTCATAATCATGATGGTTCAGGTGACGAAATTATCATGAGCTCATTCACTTTGAACATGGGGCAGGACAAACTTCGTTCGGGTCCGAATTGAGACGTATTTGTTATAAGTACAGATAGTGTTTCCTAGGTTTCTTTATCTGTAATAAAATTTGATACCGATTATCTTGCGTACGTAAATATAGCGACTTTAAACACGCAAGAACATGGCTCTAGCTTTTTTCGCAGAAAACTTCATTTAAATCACTCATGTAGCTGAGAAATTTGAGTTGTTTTTTATAAACATAGAGATATGGCGTGGAGGTAAATATACCGGCCCTTAGCTCCTGAGGTCTTGGGTTCGATTCCCACACAGGACAAATCTTTGTGTGCATGAACATGAATTTTTGTTCTGGTCTGGGTGTTTTCCTATGTATATGAAGTATGTATTTACAAAAAAAAAAAGTATGTAAGTATCCGTTATTTAGTATCTATAGCACAAGTTCTTAATGATACTTATCTTGGGATTAGTGTAATTGTTAGAATTATTTATTTTTATTTATTTATTTATATGTTTGCGAAAAAAGCTTGCTCCGTGTATGTTCTTGCGTGTTCAAAGTAGCTTTATAAGTTACTTACGCAGGATTAATGGTGTCAATATTGGATAAAGATTAAAAAAACCTAGGGAACAAGTGTATACAATTATGTGGGTCAATTCGTACCCGAACGCAAAGAAAAGAGTTTTTCTCCAGAGTTAATGTGAAGAATGTATTATATTAAATGTTTAGTACTTAAATTCTGTGACTTGTCATAGTTAAACTTATGATTCAGAAACTTCATATGGAAAAGAAGACCATAAAATTAAATTTTAATTATACTTTCGTGGCCACAGGGCCGACCACATCTTTGAATAAACGCTTCAATAATGCTTCATAAAACCTAATGGTTTTAAAATGACCAACCGTGTAGTCTTGATTGACAAAATTAATCATTTCCTTAATGGAACACACGTAACTGTACTAGCTACTGGTGACCTTAAACTTGCTAGCTTTCGACGGCTCGTAAAAGGCGATTCCTTATCCTGTACTAATGGCATGACATCATGGCTTGTAAAACGGATATGGGCGAAATTGCCCTCACCCACTAACTTTAGACGATATAGGCACATGTTGTTTTTGCCAGTTCGGAAACGATAAAGGCTGTGGACTGCGAACGCACGCGGAAACACTGCAGTTCATTAGATATAGGGAAATGTTTTTTTTTGTTTAAATAATTGTGGAATTTGCATGTGATGTTAAATCGAAACTCAGATATTGATACACTGTAGAAGATTTTTAGTGAACACTGTTTATAAAAGAAATAATGGATTTGTTGCTTAAGGTGAGATTGGTGTTAATTTTTTTTAAGAGTTAGGTACTGTACAAATTAATTTAATATGTTTTTTTAGGGGAACGCCCTCTTAACTCACGATAAGACTGGAAAATATGAGCAGTTTCCCAATGATGGCCTTGTGTATTTAGTCTAAATCTGTACTTATTGTGTTGTCTAACTAGTAAAATAAAAGTGTTGTATAATGTGCAAAGGTTATTTTTCTTACAATTACACGAATAAAAATTGTTTTGTGATTAGGTAACCTTTTAAATTAAACGCTGTATTTTCACCGATTCTCCTTCTTCTTCAGATTTTATTATTTGTAATACCATTGTGTGGAGAAGCTCGAATTATTGCAACGGGAAGAAAGGCGAGGCTCTCGCTGGCAGAACCATCTCCCACATACTTCTATTCCAATATTGATGGTAAGTCATTTTCATTTTAATCTATGCCTAAAGTCAAAGCCAAAATCATTTATTTAAGTTTGACTCAATAAAGCTCTTATGAAAGTAACTTAAAAGTAACGCGCTCATTCACTGTGGCCGGGAGCTTGATCGTATAGAACCAGAAAAACGTTTAGGTTATTTTACGCCAGTTACAAGTAGATATCCCTCCCGATAAGTTAGTAAATTCATTGACTACACGTAAATAAAGACCAGGGACGTCAACAGTAGGATTACCGATAGCAGTGTATAGAGTCTCCGTTTTATGTAAAACAGTGATATAAAATTAACAATTTGGTATCTACCTAAAAGGAACATAGTCCTCCCCTTCTCTGGTACGCTAAAAGTGTTTGTGTGTTTACGTCTGTAGTATCGGAGATGTGCGAACGCTCCCGCATTTCTTCTCAAACGTAATAAATTTATTCTGGGTTTTATAAATTTGTGTTAAGATGTATGTTTATCGGTTATTTGACGACCGATATGGCGTGGTGGCGAGTAAACCGCAGTTCCCTCCCGAGGTCGTGGGTTCGATTCCCACTCAGAATAAATCATTGTGTATACAAGGATGAATATTTGTTCTGGTGTGGGTGTTTTCTTATTTATAATAAGTATGTATTTACAAAATATTTTTTTAGTAGTCATTACACAAGTTCTTAATGATGCTTATCTTGGAACGAAATAATTGGTGTAATTGTCAAAAAATATTTTTTTATTTATATTTAGTATCTAAAATACTAGATTCTAACAATGCTTATAATGAAACGAAATAATTTGTGTGATTGAGAGGATATTTATTTTTATTTCAGGTATCCCTGGAACATACGCTTTTGGATATGACATAAGGGATCCTTACACGGGGAACGTACAATTTAGGCATGAAGAACGGTACCCGAATGCCACAGTAGCTGGTTCCTATGGGTACACAGACAATAATGGGCGCAGTCATAGCTACCGTTACATTGCTGATGAAAGGGGATATAGGTACATTTTTTATGTATTTATCATCAGTATCATTGGCTCAGCATCTGCCCTCCAATGCCCATTACTGAGCACGGGCTTCCACTCACGACCAAGGTGATAGGTATTTAGATCGTACTCCACCACGCAAACCCAGTGCGGATTGACGGATCTATATATCTGGGTCTAAATTCTGGCGAACATAACAGTGCCCGGTAAGCGGCAATAGGTGGTATGTATGTATGTAATTATAAATAAAGAATAAATATTATACTGTGTACTTACTGCTAAAAATATATGAGCAATACATCTTGGTATACATTAAATCGTTCACAATATTCAAGGCGTTTCAATGAAACATTTTATTGACGAAACGAGTTAGAAGATACTTGACTAAATCGTAATATGCACATATTTCTATTTAACTAATATTTAACTCAGAAGCCTAATACCCTTACCGAACTGGTTAATGGATAAAACTTTTATTATTTAAAATAATATATGTTGCAACTCCTCGTTAAGTTTCATTAGTGCATATGTATAGGCGAGTGTAAACCGATAGCTAACGACCTCTTTTAATAACTATTTAATTTACTACTACTCCTTTTACAGAGTAATGAGGGATGTGCCTGTGCAACCCGTTAGCCAGTCTTCCTACAATAATAACAATGAGGTGGCCCCATCGACAACTTGGTCAAGACCTAAGAAAAAGACAAATCCAGGAAAAAATTATATAACCAAGCTTCCAATCGGCAATCGAAGATCCAATAGTGTCAATAATTTATTGTTACCTCCTAGTTATTATGCAGAAGATTAAATTCCTGTGTACATTATTTATAAAACTATGCTATACTTATTAGATTATTATATTTTCTGACTAACTTTTATAGCATATAAATTATTTATTAAATATACTTAAAAGTTCAATCTAAATATTTGTTTTCATTTTAACTTTGGAATCCTTAAACCAGCTTATATACACTTTGTTTTTCTGTTTAAATTTTTAAATTTAATTTCAAACTAAATCTTTTTTCTATTTACTCGTATATTAGCATCATATTACTCCTTGCTCATACCAATGAAATAATTATATTGTTTCTTTTTTAATTAATGGCACTATTTCACCAAGAGTAGTAACGACAATGCTGCCAAAATATTTATATCAATCTAACTGCAAATTTGACCCATGTCAAATGTCATGTTTTATGTCAACATAATTATAATTGTAATTTTTTAGTAGATAAATAAGTACTCAAAAAATTTGAATTTTCGTTATTAATATTTAATCTGATATTGAAGAATGATTGCAAAGTTTCTGTGGATTAATTTTCTGCTGTTTTTCCATTTAACGGAAGTGATTTGTAAGTTCTCTTATTTAGTAATATCAGTGCTATTAATGCTGTACTATTAATAAACATTATTTAATCAGTAGGTGGCCCCGTGAGATCGAAACTAGATAGTAGTAAGCTGATAAAAAATGAGAAACTATACCCAAACGGAACTGTCGAAGGCAAATATTCGTACACAGATAAAAACGGCAATCCAATACAGTTGAAGTATTATGCAGATGATGCCAGTTATGGGTATGTATTTTCTAACCTAGCCTTCTCCAGGTTAGACGTAGGGATTTTTTTATGCCAGTTTCCATTCTAACTCCTAAGAGTAGTGTGTCTTTAATAAACCCAGTTTTCTTTTTCTTCTCTTTCATAATTTAAGATGTATAGTCATTACTTATTGATTTCTTCAACCTAGTACTATCTAAAATCCAAGCTGCCATTTACGATCATCCTTTCCCAAGATCGAATTGTATCGTTTTAGTTATTATTTTCATTTTACAAACGGCTACTTCAATTTTCAGAGTTGAATTGAAGAGCTTAAAAGTTATGACTGGTACCTCAGACAACCCAATGGTGCATGACTTAAAGGTTCCCAATGAAGATAATCTATCATCTAGCCCCGAAACCGCTTTGTGGGCATTATCCGATATTTCTAATCCAACTAAAACCAAAACCGATAACACATTCGAAGTACTGAAAAAGGAAATATCTAAGCCAAGCTTTTACAAGACTGACCACAAAAGCAGTCCAGAATATGATATATACTTTCAAAATGATTTGGTGCCTTCTAATAAGTGTGAGAAAGTAAGAGTTTATTTGGAGAAGGAAATGAGAAAGACTAGAAGCGCTTCATTTGGGAATAATGAAGTTTCAAAATATTGTGATCAATTTTAACTTCAGATACGTTTATAAGATATATAAGAAGTGTTTCTTTACTTTTCATTTTATGTAGAGCAATAAAGGCATTAGTTAAATTACTATCACACAATTATTTACTAGAATTATATTTATTACAAACATTTGAAGGTAAAATAGAAACTATGGCAATCTTATCTTCTAGATGATTGAGTAGTTTGTTAGCAGCTTTTGCTTTAACAGTGTTAAATTCTGACGTCTTGTGAATACTTATAGCATTTTGCTTCTTTCTGATATGCCGTGCTTTACCAGTAAAGCTATAACAATGGTTATCGTCTTCTTTTGATATTGTCAGCTAAATAAAATCAATCATATCAGTAACTAATGTAAGATTCTAATTCGACACGTGAAGAATTAATGGGTATTTATTATTTGTTGAATGATTTCAGGTATAACTTTTATGAGTATAATTTTTATAGTATAATTTTTTTATGTTGATAAATAACTGGCATGTAATTTTTTTTATGTTTTTTGGGATACCTCTTTCCCAATTATTAGTTTTTGGTTTTCTTCAGACGAACTTCGGTAATACGGAAAACTGTAATACGGAAATAAAACACGATAGACCCTAAACGGATTGTAAAAAAAATTAGTAAAAGAAGGATTGGCAAGATTTTACTTATATATTTTCATCGTAAATTTTTGCTCGTGTAATTACTGATTTCACAATCAAAACCAAAGTTATCTATTCAGATGGGCATATGAATTAAAGATGAATGATAAATTTATTATTATTTATTTATTTATTCAGTAAGTACAGGTTATAACAACCTATTTATAACATAGTCCCAAAAAACCGTGAGTACGGTTTAACTGCGGGGTCTGATTCTCCATACATTTATAGTCTATATATATGAATATATATTTAAATGAATTTGTATGCAATGGAACTTATGAACGTAGAACACACATTATTGTTATTCTATCTGGGTACGCTAACAACTAGTGAGCGGTCTACTTTCCGTTATGTAAAAAGAACATTATAAAGCAAGCATTATAATACGAGCCCCGATGCAAAATTGTTCGTCTAGTATGAAATATAAGATAATATGAAATAATGTGAAGTGTTTTCAAGACCAAAAAAAAGTTTAAAAAAATTCAATAAATAAATATTATTGCGTAACATAAATAAATAAATATTCTGATACACATATCGCAAAAGTGTTCGTCTACCATTGGCTCTTACGCGAAATAGTGCGTCTACCACTTGTTGTGTCGCCTTTGCTTTCAATTAAAGCTTTAATGCGAAAAGGCATGATCGCAACCAACGCTGCACACTCGTCGGTCGTAAATGACGGTCGATTATGATGGATTTTTGCGAAGGGCTGTTTTCATTTTTCACCACAGGGTCTCAATCGGCGATAAGTCCGGGAAGTTAGATGGCCATTCGATGGTTGGGATGCTCTTTGACAGCAGCCATGACTTTCATTGTCCTTGCAGTATGGCAGGAAGCAACGTCTTGTTGAAAACTGAAAGAATCTTGATGTTTGAGTAATGGAATGGAGGGCAGTAGAGTTTCTTCCAAAATAGTTTGATACTCGTATCTTGTTGCATTAATATATAACATCTTCATACCCCACGGCATGGTCTGCCACAAGAGTAGATATGGTGTATAGTTGGTAATAGTCCAATCAGCGGGAAATCACACTCCATAAACGCCAAAGCCGTATTTGCTGCGATTCGGCAAGAAAAAGTGGACTCTTGTTCTTTTTCTTGATGTAAAATTATAAGTAGTTTTTAAAAATAAACATTTAAAATTAACAGTAAGCTGTTGAAGTTATATTATCTGAGTAGCCCGATAATAATTGGTACGTGAGCAGTTTTCTACAAGTAAAGGTCATAAGTCGAATAGTTTAAAACAACTCTTCTCGGATGTAAGCAAGTAATGGATTAAAATATCTTAACGTAACAATTCCCGCGCTACTATAATTTCCCGAAAAATCGAGAAACAATTCAACACGACACGTGTTTCACCCTTACACAGGGCATCTTCAGGTAAGATAGCAGCCTCAGAAAAACGAAGTCTTCACGACCAACGCTGAAACGAAAGAGATTATCTCCATCACTGGATACAATGGATTTCCGCAAAGTAACGCCTGAATCAATAAATTATCTTCACGGATGGTTTGTGACCATTGTATTAATATCATTTATTTATTTGTTTAATCTTCAATAATAAAAAATAAAAATTGGTGGCCTGTAAAGTCGGTATACGGGCGAAAGTTTTACGTGACAACGACTTTGAGTGGTAAAATAATTTTAATGTGAATATTCATTCGTATAGTAGGAAGAAAGATGAAATAATAGTAACAATTTAAAACATTTATTTATACAAAGAATTATATTTGAGAATTATAACCATGCCCGAGTGGAAGGGACGCGTGCCTCTCACTCGCTCTCATTGTGACCGCATAACGTGAGCGGAGCGTAACGCAGTTTCTTGAAGTGTCACCCGGCAAACCAATTTATAAGACGTTGTCACGTCAATAACAGCAATAACATTGTGTCCTTTTTCCACAAAAATGTTTATCCAGTGCGTATCCGTATTTGTCTTCCAGGAAATCCTTCTCCCTAATCATATACTTACTGGAAGTAATACTACTACTGTTATATTTCATTTAATTTGTTTATAACCATGTAATATTTATACTTTATTGGCTCTTGAAAAGTAGGTTACTGCTTACTTATAATATCAAATGACTTAGCAATATGTGCAATGATTTTCGAGTAGCTGTTATTTTGTCAACGATTATGACTTTATTCCAAGTTATGTGACAATACCAATGTTACTTTTATTGTGTCTCTTGCAAGTCATAATGACATTGTGAGAGTATTGTTACATCTATTGTAATATGACTGAGTGATTTCTTGAGCGCATTGACATTAGCGAAAAACAAGCGTAATATGGTACCTACAGTTGAACTCTATAGAACTTAACACCGTCGGTTCAAGTAAGACTCGAAACAAACTTCTTGTTCGTTTAGAAAAGTGTAGCTCTCAGTAATTAATGAAGTTTCTTCAGCTTTAGGATAAATCAGTGTACCTAATATTACTCCTCTAATGTTAAATTTTCTGGATTCATTGTCCATTGATGGATTCTTCTGAATGAATTGTCATAATTATGTTCAATAGATGGCATAAAAACTATGCATACATACATACATTCACGCCTGTTTCCCTGAAGGGGTAGGTAGAGGCATATTATACGCCCACACTTCGCCAATTACATAGTTGGTCCCACGTAATAGGTGGCTAGTCTATTGCCGCTTATCGGAAACTGTTATGTTCACCAGAGCCTCGTCCGTTGATCGGCTGGTGCACTACTTGCAGGTGAGGTTGGCTGGGGCTCCTTAGGTCTTGGTCGAATCCCTATATACCTATGCAACCTTTATAACTATGCAAGCACTTAAAGTAATCTTTTTCAGGATGCTGGATGGTTGTTAGTTATTAGTATCATAGTTAGTCTTCTAAAGTATTTGAGTTGGAAATAAAATGCATTTTACGTACACTTACACAGAGATTATAGTGTAACTTTATATAAGTTTGATCTCTAACTAATTTTGGTGACGGACACAAGATGGTTAAGTATTAAATGCAAAATTTTCCTTGTGTTCTCTCTCAAAGTCTTAACTTTATAAGTTAACTTTAACTTAACTTTTAAGTTTAGAGACAGGGTAGGGTAGGGCAGGGCAGTAATAAATGGTTAAGTGTACTGGGCTCAAAAGCTGACATGTGGCAGTCAACATTTTACACGTACGAGATAAATATGTATGAATAAAGACATGTCGTTTTTAGCGTATTGTGTTTGTGAATTGATTATATGAAAAGAGATACATTAAAGAGTTATAGTATATCAGTTTTTTCAACTTTTCTATACATAGGTAGTGCATACCTTAATACCATATATTAAGGAAATAGGCGATCAGAATTTGCATTTTTAAAGCATGATTGTTAGGTATTTACGAGCCTTTACTTTTACTGAACATTTCAGTGTCTACTATTAAGGAAATAGGCGCTCAGATTTTGCATTTTTAAAGCATGATTGTTAGATATTTACGAGCCTTTACTTATACTAAACATTTCAGTGTCTACTTAATGAGGTGTAACTTATTTTACTAAACGCGCTTTACAACTAGCGTTATGTACTGACTTGTTTTAATTGCTTCTGATCAGCTGTAATTCGCTCCACTAAGTACACAAAGTACTGTTACTACATTCTCTTTAAATCGACTGTTATTAATTAACTATGCAAGACATTATTATATAATCATCAACATTTTATTTTTATATAAAAAAAATTACAGTTTAGACTCGAATGATACTTATGCTACGTATCCATCCAATGCCATGATTGTTAGACACTATTTAGAAGCGATACTGATAATAGCGGTTATTTACTTAGGTTCGTTAATAATTTACAAAAATACAAGCATTTTTGGTTGTAATTTTTTTATATTTATATTGATGTCTTTTAAATATTTTATCAATTTAATGCTGCAGTTTAGTATACATACACGAAAAAGTTTAGCCGCACTTTATATGAATGAGGATTGTATGAATATAATTGTTACAGTTTTTTTTTGTATTAAGGAAAACCGGTCTTGATTTTAGTATTTATTCCTTATTCAATGATTGTCAAAATCTAAAGACATTTTAAAGTTAAAGATGGGATTTAATGAAACAAGTGAGACACTAGGCACCACGTGTAGTATTTATTGTGGAATAATAATGCACACATAACACATTTTATGGTAATTTTTAGTTACGTACGTGTCCCGATTAATGATTCTCATAAATTTCGTCTCATCTTTAACGAAAGTGTTAAATAATGCTGTTAAACGGTTGGTGAAGCATTTGCATAATTACAATTTTACCTCCGTTATGCCTTATGACATAAATAGATTTTGTTCAGTTCGTCTATTATGAGATTGATGTTTTTTGTAATTAGCTCTTTGTAAACGAAAGCCTTAAGTTTCACGGTTTTAACGAATTAATTTTAAGTTATCATTCATGTATTTTTATTAAATATTTGAATTTTGACTTCATAATGCAATGCAATTATAAAAGATGTTATAATGAGTTCTCTACAACACAGACCTAGTGAGAAGACTGAGAAGGACAAAACATTTTGAGTTAGTTTAGTCTTACTAAAGTGTAATACTGTGACTAAGAACATATTACTAAAGTGTATTTGCGTTAATAGCTATTGGACTAATTCTTACTCTAAAAATATTATAAGATAAGAAGTTTATGATAAAATAAATTTACTTCCTAGTCTTTATATAGGCTAGATTGTAGTTGATATAAGATACCTTCTTTCAAAAAGGAAACAATTTTGTATACGTAAAAAAATAAACTAAAAAAATGATTTCAATATCCATAGTAATACTTTAATAAATTGTTGGTTGTAAGTAGTCTTGCTTTTAGTTTAATTATTCTATATGCTGAATTATTACAAGTTACTGGACGCCTGGAAACCTAATATGTAAACATTTACCATAACAAATAAAAAATTTATAACTCTGTCTTTCTTATCTCTTATTTTTTTAAACTCTACTTAAATTAAATGGTCTATAAATAACACAGATGTTAATTATACTAGAAGTTCTCCACGCTGTATTTTTATTACAGTCCCCTGCCAGTACACGAGCACCCCACTTACCTGACTACTACATATAAATTATGTCACAATTTCTCTTGCACATTCCACATATAGCTTTTGGTGCGTTTGCTTGCCCTATAGCGATTGAAGTAGTGTAGTGGTGCGTTAAATATCAGTGTTGCCATAATAGAAAAAAAAGATGTCGATGAAGGTAAGACAATTTTAGACTTGTTAAGATAAGTTTTAATTTCATAACGAGATTTTCAAATCATATCATATAAAAAAAATTAGGCATTCAATAACGTGTTGTTAGTATTAAGTCGCAGCTTTTCATTATAGTAGATCTTTTGTGTAGATTATTTTTCTTGGATAAGTATATTCAGATTTTCTCTTAGAATATATTCCAGGGATTGACAATTTACTATTATGTCTAATTGTCGTATCGTAAATTAAAAAAAAAAACTAATATCGACTCAAGTTTCTAAAACAGATCTTAAAGGCTTAAAATTACATATGCTTATAATTTATAGGGAATTAGAATCATAAATATTTAACGATTTAAAAAAAATCCGCTGTTTATTGTAAAATAAATGGTACTTTGAGATTTAAGAAGTTTCTTCAGATAGATACTACAAAATTATCTGTGAACGCCACCTAAACTCTAAAAGTATAAAACTGATTTCTAAGCATTGACGCATTGCAGTATAGCACCTGCGATTAGCTTTGGAAGAAGTATTATTTATTAAGTTATATAATAGAAAAACCCATGCTGTTTTTAGTCAATCAATCAATCCATTTACCTACTTCAAAAAAGAGAAAGTAAAGAGTCAGATTTTTCCATAAATCTTTAAAAAATTCTCGATTTCTTAATTCGCCGAAGAAGTCTTGGCCGATTAAGAAAGTTCTTTTTTTATATTCCGGGTTGAACAGTGCCATGAAGTGGATCTTGGCCTCCGGCATCAAAGAACGCCAATCTATTATGCTCTGTGCACATTCTTCTTAATTTTATCGATCCAACGGTAGTCGGTCATCCCTATGCATTCTTGACGCCTTTTCTCCATTTTCTTCACGTGCTCGAGCTAGCAAAGTCGTGATGATTTAGTTTTCCCAAGGATATTGGCTTCGGAGGCAAGCTTTTCGATTTCATTATTAATTGTCCCCTATAGCTCCCATTTTGATCCTGAATTCAGAATTTTAACCCCCACTAGGTAGGGCCTAGTGGGGGTTAAAATTCTAAATTCAAACGATGATTAAATTTGTATAAATAAATGTAATATTATATCATCGGGTCACGTCCCACTACAAGTTGGTGAAGTGTGCGCCCACACTTATAGTATGCCCCTGCCTACCCCGAGGAAACAGGCGTGATTGCGAAAGTAATAGACCAACTCAGATATTCTTTTAATTTATATTGTACACACGTAGATGTAAAATTATCTACATCATCATCTTAGCCCATTAACGACACTAAGCCTCACAAAAAAAGGTGAGAGGGATTTAGGTCTTACTCCATCAAACCGATTGATGGAGGCAGGAGTGTGGCGTCCTTTTTTTTCGGATGGAAAATCATCCAATGACCTTCTCCCGCTGTGGGTGGAGCGGGAGGGTGTGTTAGACTTTTACTGAGTAGAAGCCATCCATGTTCCTTCTTGTGCCTGCTACGTCCCGCGGCCGCGGTAACCCTTTCGGACAGTCCCGCAGCCCAGGAGTGTGGCGTCCTGCGGTTATAATTTGTCGAGCAGCCCAATAACGATAATGACTGCCACCTATACCGGGACTAACATCTTAACGTGCGTACAGAAGCACAGATTTATAATTAACTAGTACTACTAGTTTTATATTTTTTTGCATTTACAGTGCTATATATTTTTTTCATACCACAAACCTATATCATAATCATTGTTGTACTGGAAACCATGATATTAGTTACCGGAACCACTTACTAAAGTGTTTTTTTCATAAAAGTAGTAATAAAAGTTTCGCGAATTGAAAGAATTGTAATTGTAAGAACAACATTTGAATGTAATTATGTTGTTATACGAATATAAACGTAATATAAATGACAAAGTATAATAGCTCAACTAGGAATTTACGTCATTACGTGCAAGGAAATCTCTAATACTAGTTACCCTAATAATTAGTCGCAACTCCATATTTAAACTATATATTATTATATTAATGTTTCCTTACAAGTACAAGTAGCTAAGAAAGGAAGGAAATTAAGTTAAGAGCAATGATTATGAACTCATATGGCACACGCCATAAAATAGTACGAGATTATTTTAGTATTCGCGCAAGTAAATTGTTTTATTTATAAAAATGGACAAAAATGGTAATAAATAAATATTCTCTTACAATCACATTATCACACCAATTATTTAGTTCCAAGATAAGTATTACTAATAACTTGTGTTATAGATACTAAAGAACGGATAAACATACTTGAATATCAGTTATTTTTTTGTAAATACATACTTAATATACATAGGAAAACACCCAGACCAAAATAAATATTCATGTTCACGCACACAAATATTTGTCCTGTGTGGGAATCGACCCCACGATCTGTGGAAAGAAGTGCAGATATACTGACCTCCACGCCATATCGATCATCACAAAATAATTACTTGTTCATGAAGATTCTTGAATACAAACAATTTTTCAATCATCGAATGGCGTGACAAACGATACGTTGGTCTCATAGTAACCGTAAAAATACGAATGAATCTTTTGACCAAATCTGTACAAGTTATCATTAAAAAATCTTCTACAGATAGGAACTGCACTATGATATGCACAGTTATTAACTAGCTGCAGCGTCGTCTTAATAGAGAGTCGTAAAGCGCTTCCAAGTGCATTATGTTACGTCGATTACGCGTATAATCATTACGTCTTATAACAAAACAAGAACTGTTAAACCAGGTTTAAAACTAGTGCTGTCACTGTCTTTATTTTATCAAATAAAGGTGACAGCACTAGTTTTAAACCGGCTTTAACTTTAGATCTTGTTTTGTTATAAGCTTCTAAAAGTTCAATGGCAAAATGACTTCTAATTGACTTAAAATAAAAGCGTACAACTCATTTAATCAATATTTCGAAGATATTGACTTATTTGCTCTAGAACCTTTTGACGACTGATATGGCGTAGAGGCGAGAATATCCGCTCTCCTCTCCTAGGGTCGTGGGTTCGATTCCCACGCACGAAAAGTATTTATGTATGTTTATCCGTTATTTGGTATCCATAACACAAGATCTTAATGATATTTATCTTGGAACTAATTAATTGGTGTAAATAAGAATTGGAACTACGAGTAAATAAGGAATAAAAGTAAAGTAATATGTTTGTTTGTAATTTGCATAAAATTCTGATTAGTTATTTATTCGATTAGATTTTTCGTAATGGTATTCAAAACTATTTATAGAGATTTGTAAATGACAATAGGATTAAGTATGTATTGTAAACGAACTGGAAATTAGACTATAAATCTTACTAAAACAAAAAAATAACTATGTATTTATTTCTCATTCGAGCGTCATCCCGGCTGCTAATTCACGGGCTAAGGGTCCGCTAAAACTAAAACTACATACATTACGTCTACATTTATTAATATACACATTAGAAAAATAAGAAGCGTATTTACAGATCGCACTCAAATCTTGCAAAGAAATGTACTTGTCTTGTTAAAAACAAATAATTATGATTGTTTTGTTAAATACAAATCTATAAGGCTTAAAGAAAACCTCGTTAAAATCTTCATATAGTTTAAAGTTATTTTAATTCATTTGTAGAAATAAACGAAATCATGAATACAAAAAATAAGCTTATAAAGTTAAACGACACTTATCGTAATTACCTACGCTTAGACAGATGTAAAGTACGTTTGTGTATTACAAAACAGTTACGACAAGTGAAAACAAGATTATGTATTAATTGCCAAACAATGTAAAGCTATGCAAAAGCAAAAACATTTCACGTAATGCCTATAACTCGTATTCATTGAAAGTATGGGAAAACTGATGAAAAATCTACCTTTTGTTCATCTTGAGGCGTAACTATTCCGTTTAATAAGCACATTGTCTTGGAAATCGTAAAGTTATAGTAAAAACAATAAATCCATGCACTCTCTCGTCGATAATGGGGTTATGTAGAATATTTTTTTTATTTAAAGTTTATTGCTCTACTGTTATACCTATAGTTGCGGCGAAAAACAATATTTTTTATTTAGGGAATTTATTTATTTAGGGAATTTATTTATTTAGGCGTTACTTTGCGAAAATCCATTGTAAGCAAGGGATTAAAAAATAGTTTCTCGGGAAGTTATAGATGGGCAAAATTGTCACATTTTTTTAAAAATCTGTCGCTTGTGTTTTTCATTGTGTTATCAGAAATATATAATAGCCTAGACTAATATAAAATTTGATTGCGGTAAATATATTGTAAAAATTGCAAACGCAGAAAACTAATTAAAAATTGTTCCTTGTTTAATACCACGTGCTACGTACTGTTTACTACGTGTAATAAACTATATTAATAATTTTACATTAATTTTTATGCTAATTATATCATAATAACTAATAAAAAAAGGTTTATTGTAAATATGACTAAGTGACTATAAAAATACTTAGTCTCACGTTATGCAGTTTGTTAATTGTGTTTTTAGAACAACACTACTTTTCTTCCTGAAATCGATAAGTCCGTATTTTATTTATTATTTTGTGCTTGTAATTAACATATTATTATTACGTTACGGAAAATACATTCAAGTCAATTAATAACTAGTCATATATTAAAGCATTTATATATTTAATAAATATTTTTTATTAAAGTAAACGTGAATTCATCATTCATCATCATCTTAATCTTTATTGGAGTTTATATACTAGCGGTAGCCCGCGACTTAGTCCAAAATTATTATTTAATAAAAACAGCCTTAGTTACTCCTAATAACATCATAAAATATATAAAAAAATATTACTATGTCAACTAAATAACAAAAAAAAGTTATATAATGACAAGCCGTTATAAAGCATAAGTTGTTAATTAGCGAATTTGTTACTTTTCAGATGCTCCTCGTGCTGTCGGTGGTTGCGTGTGCGCAGGCTCGCCTGTTCTCCTACCTGCGGCCGATCCCGCATGCCGCGCACCGTCCCCACGCCAGAATCGGCTACGATCACCACCACATCACCGAGGACGAACATGTTGATTATTACGTGAGTAATACTCTACAATCTACATACCTTCATCATTTCAGCCATTTGAAGTCCACTGCTGAACATAGGCTTCCCCAATTGCTTTCCACGTTGATAGATCCTACGTACATCACCATATAGATATACATAGATTTATTTATTTATTAAAATCAAATCATTTATTGCATGTCACAATATATGATACATACATTAAATCAAATCATTTATTGCATGTCACGTTGTATGATACATACATCAAATCAAATCATTTATTGCATGTCACGTTGTATGATACATACATCAAATCAAATTATTTGTTGCATGCCACATTATATGATACATACATCAAATCAAATCATTTATTGAATATCACGTTGTATGATACATACATCAAATCATTTATTATATATCACATTGCATGATACATAGATGGCAAATATAATAGGTCTATATGTGACCCCATGCAAGGGCACAGAATTACGGATGGTAAGTTCTTTAACAATAATTCTTTGTAAATTTTAGACATGAACGAAAACATGAAATTAAATACAAATAATAATACAATATGACTGACAAATAATTAATACTTACATTGATATACATTTCCAACATGAATTATCTATATAGATAAATAAAGTTGGTGTGTCTGACTGTATTATTAAAATAACCGGTTTTTACTAAATACGTATGAATTTACGCGGTACACATACCAAAATAGTTTTTAAATTTTTCATCTAAGATTTTCATTCAAGCGTCTGCTAATATCAGAAAAGCTTGGACCGAATTCGACGGGACTGCCATTGGAAGATAGTTGATGTGGTAAAAAGTAAATAATCGATATACATACATAGAAAAAAAAGCAAAAAATACCGCCGAATTGAGAACCTCCTCATTTTTGCGAAGTCAGTTAATTAGACTTCTTTGTTACTCAACAAATTACAAAGTATATTATTATGTTGGCCACGCAGACAATGTCACGGGCGGCTTCTAGGTCTATAGTAAATATACCGCCGTCAAACCTCGATTTAAATCTGAAAGTATTTTATATACACACTTGCAAAGTGATTTTTTGGTGATTGTTGCTAACTCCAAATATTTATAGTATCCCCACTTGCGCAGCGATCCCATAAGGCAAAACTGTCAGAGTCGCCATTCTCAGAGGCCGAAAACGTACCTAGAAAGAAAGGATTTACTAACTTGGTTCATTGCTGAAACGTCAATAAAAGGCGGGACGTTAGCGATAGACAGTTTAATAATAAAAGTTCTTAGTTACAACAATATTACGGGCTTGGATTATTACAATAGCTAACGTTGTAATAACGCATTTGTAACTTTAAATTCTTGCAATTACAATAAAATGATTGTAGGGAGATAGTGTTTTTTATTGAAATGTAAACTAGCTAGAAAAGCTACAACTCCTTTTATTAATGGGATATAGTATTAATGCGCACTGTACCGTTTTAGTAATACTATCGCATGCAATGGGAATGGTCTTGATACACTTTCATTTGATTTCTTCAAACTTGCATGACGAACTGTTGCTTTTCATTGCCACCTGCTGATTAGCAGTACTTTACTAGGTCACTTAATGGTCTACTGACTGCTTAAACTGCATGTAGGTTACTTTTTAAATGGCACACATTTAGTATCTGTAAATGTGAATTCTTAATAAAAATATGCTAAAAGGTATTTTGTAAGCTCTTTAATCAAAAAGTTTGATTAGAAAACATTTTTTGTGCTGTAATTATACAATATAATATTTTAAAAACAATTTATTTGAATTTCATGGCTAGGCTAATAAGAACTTGTTTCCGCAATAAGGAAATTAGTTTACGACGATACGAATTCCAAAAACAAGGTCCAGGCCTTTTACCCCGGATAGAAGTTAGAAAAAGTAAATCTTTATGTTGAGAATAAATGTTTATTCCTAAATAACGTTCATCGAGCGAAGGTTTTATCACTTTTGCTTTGTTCTTCCCTAAGTATTGACTATCTCCTGGCATTTGATGGCTCTGATATAATCTGGCTTAGAAATGTCATTTTTAAGAGCAGGCGCTCTTTAGTGAACTTTCTCGACCATTAAGTCACAGAAGCGCCCATTATGAATAATTACGTCGGAGCTTCGATTCTCTAAACTGCGGGAAATGACGCTACCTCGTAGAAAAAAACAAGGATTTCCACACGTTTATGTAAAAAACAGGAATCATAGACGAGTCACTTCCTGTACCGCTTTGCATTGTTGACACCTTAGTTCACTGCGCGTGCGACGTTGTTTTTTGCTGTGTGGTACAAGTGAAAGGTGAAACGATATTTCATTTAAACTTTTTATATTTTTACGAATAAATTCTCACCCCAGTGGTTTTAAACAAATTAAATTATATTTACTGAAAAAGGTTTTGAATGAATTATTAAGAGATAAAAGCTAATTTAACAACTTGGAATAATATCTCTTTATGAGATGAAATAAAAAGATTGTGTTCGGCATATCTCGGTTTCCATTCGCTTTAGTATATATAAACCATTGTGTTGGCCAACTTTTTATTTTACATGTATAAATAACTATAAATTCAAGTTTGAATTCCTTAGCAAAAAATGAATTTTTTTACTGTATGTGCAACTTCACGCTATTATTCATATATGTATATATATATTGGACGTCTAACCATACCAAACACTTCGTTTATTTTGTTAGGGACATAGTTATTCTATTTATTTGTATATTATATAGTACTGTATTACTTTGTTAATGTAACGGTAGCCAAGCCAAAAGTTGCTTCAGAGAAGAGTTTGAGAAATATGAACTTGCTACTTTTAGAAATTTGTAATTTTGATATTTTTATTATTTTTTAAGTTAATATAGTTTTGCACTTTGATCATACATATTACGGATGATAAATACAAACTAATGTTTAAAAAATCGCTTACCGCTTTTTAGTTGACTAGGCACGCATAGAAAAAGTATTATCTAATCGCAGATAACAATTTCTCTCTGCACGGTCTATTTTACTGTTAACGAAGACACTTACGATTGAGTAACACGAAAGGTACCTTACTTGTTAAATCAGTCGTGTTTTAGCATGATTTGAATTTATTAGGTAAGAAATTGGTAGGTACTTAGTATTATTTAAACTAGTGATGTTCCGAATATCCGTATTCGTATCCGTATCCGCGGATATCCGAGGCAAAAGAAAAATCCGTATCCGTATCCGTGTCCGTTACTTTTCACGCGGATCTTTTACGGATCTTTTTCAGGTGATTAAGTAGAATTATTAAATAAAAAACTCTATTTAAATGATAATTCTAATAAAGTAAATTAATACTGCGTGTCACATAAAGTTTAAACATTAGCTTACATGAGTGAGTAAGGACAGGAAAAATTTAAAATGCTTGAAAAATTGATTAATCATAATTGAAATTAATGGTAAATTGTATTTCAAAAAAAGCAACTTCGCAGCTGAATAAGAAAATAAAGATCCGTATCCGTATCCGTATCCGCGGATCTTTACACTAAATATCCGTATTCAGATCCGTATCCGCGGATATACATTTTTAACGATCCGGCACATCACTAATTTAAACATGCATGTCAATAAATTACCTTTTATAGAACATTTGTTTAGTGTAATGGGTACAGCATTATCAAGTTTAAGAAAAACCTTACCTTACAATATCCTAAATATATAAGAGCTTTCGACTGTGGTGGGTACGCTCGTGTGCACAACAGCTCATCGCTGCTACTTTGTGGGATGAAAATGATGTCTAAGCTTCTTTCTTTGTACGAAACTTTATCAGTGCTTGAAATTATTTATTGTTATTGAATTAAATAAATTGCGATACGTGGGCGTATAAAATGCATCTGCTTTCCCCGAGGAAACATACGTGATAAAAGAAGTTACAAAAGATACAAACTCAGATACAAAAGAAAGAAATACATTTAAAAATAAATGTATACCATATCACTGGTTTAAGTTTACGCAATATGAGATTATTCATAATGAGTATATCTACATTGGTCCAAAGCATTTGAGAAAGTTGGTTAAATCTAGTAGGGCCAAATCTATAGAGAGTGAACTGGTACCGAAAAAAATCATAATAATAATAATCATAAGAATAATGTATGTTTGGCTAATAAAATTTTCTTTCTATTTATTGAAATAATTCATTCAATTTTTCTTATAACAATTGCCTAATTACAAAAATTGAATGAATGAATGAACACTTTATTGTACACTAAAAAAAATAATTTCAAATCACATAAACAAATGTATGGTACAACGGGTGGTCTTATTGCTAACAGCCATTTCGTCCAGGAAGTCTTAAGATATTTAGCTTCAGATAAGTCTAGTTTTAGATAAAATATACCTAAATGATTGGATTTATACAGCGATAGAGCACTTTTCGGACCGAGATTCCATATATTTCGAGATTTTTAAAAACCAGGCTTCTATTATGCGCAAGGAATCTTATATAGTTATAGAATAGTACACTTTAAAATAAAATAAAAACTATTTTATTGTTTTCTTCGTATTAAAATTTAAACCTAAGCAAATGAAAAAACAATTTAAACATGAAAAAAAAAATAACAAAGGAAATAAAAATTAAAGGATGAGACACTTAATAGACTTAAACCTAAGCCTTAAAAAAGGTAGTGGCTCAGCTTGTGCTACCCGACGTATGTTACGCCGAGCAACGCTGGTTTTCAGCCGCCCCCGTTCTACACATTATTAAACAAAAATTGTCAGGGCCCACGACCTTAAAATAAAGAAGCATAAAGAAATACAATTATATAATTTTAGGTAATTGAAGTGAATTTTGGTTAATAAAATATACATCTATTTCAACATAATATTTCCGATTTTATCATTCTCACTCTTGTCTCAAGGTATTTTAAGCAAAGGTATGTGCATGTATTTAGCACAGAGATCTCTCTCTCTCTCGTCTTCATAAATAAATAAATGTTTCCGACAATTATACCAATTATTTAGTTCCAAAATAAGTATCATTAAGAACTTGTGTTATGTATACTAAATAACGGATAAACATACTTAAATCCTTTTTTTTTGTTGAAAATACACACTTAATATACATATGAAAATGAAAAATGAAAAAATGAAACGACCGGAGAGCGGGTATACTCGCCACCACGCCACATCTGTCTTTATTTATCTGCTACAGACATACATACATTAATTCATGCCTGTTTCCTCGAAAAGGGTAGGCAGAGGCATAACTATGACGAATATACGCCCGATATTAGGAAGTCAGTGCGTTCTAACATTCTAACAGCTGGTTTAACCATAGAATGATGTTTACCTTTAGATTGCAGAGGTCAGACGGCAGTCGCTCCATGTAATAACTGAAATTCAGCCAAGTCTGATCAAACCAGTAAGCAGACCCTGGGCCCTAAGCTTAAGTCTGGGGCAACTAGGATAATGCTAGGATATGATGCTGAACATCTATTCAATAAACATACATGAACAATATAGTTAGAATGTGCTCTAATAGTTCATTCTAAACAATTTATTCATAAATAAGCGTAACTTTTTGATCGACCTTTACTTTAATGTTATATTCAAGTGTACTTTTTTTTTGTTTCCAGGCGTATCCTAAGTACGTATTCAAGTATGGCGTGAACGACTTCCATACCGGCGACATTAAGACTCACCACGAAAGTAGGGACGGCGATGTTGTCAAAGGTACCTACAACTCATCCAATTATATATCTCACGCCCTTATACCCAAATGAGAATTTGGATTGAGCATAAACTATGCTACAGCTATGTAAAACTGATCTCTATATTTGTGGCAAAGTTCACTTACAGACTCTAGGCAAAACGTCTACTGGTAAGAAGTTGGTTATTATTTCCCTACGCCCAACTTGAGAGGTTGTTCCATTTGTTCGTACTCTGTGTAAAATACTGAAGTGACTTGATATGGTGGGGCGAGACACTAGACGAAATCCATTTCCCTTACTAGCCTTCCTTTTTTTGCGTCGATAATAAAATATCTCTCTCAGTTCTCGCTTAGTTTCCCCCCCGGAATTCAGACTTAAGGGCATCCAGAGTCGACGGTCTCTTGGTGTTAACTTATTTCCCAGCGTCTCCTCTGCCCTACCTGGAGGTACTCAGCCCCCCCTCCACTTGAAGGTCCAGAAGACCAGTCGGGTGGGCCTTACTAGGCTTCTACGACATCCTCCGGCAAGACAGCTGGCGGTAGAATATTTTTGTAGGTGCAGCTACTACAGGGCACCAAATAAGTAATTTTTCACCTTAGATAAATAAAATGTATGCCAGCTCAATGGGCAAACGATCAATAGGTATATGGAAGACCTATTCATTATCATCTCAGCGAATTAAAGTTTCCAACTTCCCAAAGCTTAAAATACCGAGCACGGGCCTCCTCTCAAAAGCCAAGGTGAGAACTATTTACATTATATATATTTTACTTAAAAGGAGAGATATTATCGTCATGATCTAAATCTGAGTCAATAAACGTAATTTCGTCCATAATGTCTTCATTTGAATGCCAATCAAAGAGACCGGAAGCGGTTAAAACTAACTGGCAGCCGTCTTTAAACAAAAACATCCTATCTGATAATAAATGTGTATTCATTTACGTAATTTCTTATGGACGCGTCCAGAGTGACTAATATTTTTATTTGTAAAATTTATCACACATAATAATGGATAAATATGGATTTTGGTCCAAAATAATCGATTTTTTTTCTATTAATTATTTTATTATATATCCATGAAATGGACGAATTGGATATCAATTTGCGGAAAAAGCCTGCAAACGAAAAAGAGAAGAAGGGGAAGAAGAGTCATCCAATTTATAAGAATCATCATTTATATCATATTAGGTCGGGGAAAAAGTCTTTTCGTATAACGTAGGTATAAACTTATTATAAAATTTTTTTGACTGTACTATTTGTGTCTGGCTGGTTTTGGTAACATTAAAAAGGTTCCATTATAAAGAAAAGAAAAAAAATAAAAAAAGTTGTTTCCCGCTATTTTTCATTTGTTTTTCTCTCCGTTAAAATAAGTGAATCTAAAGAAGAAATTCGATACATTTTAAAATTTTATTATAAAAAAGGCAAAAATGCAACTCAAGCAGTGAAAAAAATTTGTGATGTTTATGGACCTGATGCAGTGTCAGTAAGAGTAGCACAAATTTGGTTCAAACGTTTTCAGTCCGGAAATTTTGATGTTAAAGATGCACCTCGCTCTGGTCGCCCTGTTACGAATAAAATGGACGCCATTTTTGAAAGAGTGGAGCAAGATCGGCATATTAGTAGTTACGATGTAGCTGAAGAACTGGGAATTGACCACAAAACAGTTTTGACCCATTTGAAGAAAGCTGGTTATACAAAAAAGCTCGATATTTGGGTGCCACACGAGCTCACTCAAAGAAACTTAATGAACCGTGTACTCATTTGCGATTCATTATTGAGACGTAATGAAACCGAGCCGTTTTTGAAGAGATTGATAACTGGCGATGAAAAGTGGATCACGTACGACAAGAACGTGCGAAAAAGGTCGTGGTCGAAAGTTGGCCAGGCTTCACAGACTGTGGCCAAAGCTGGCCTAACACGAAATAAGGTGATGCTGTGTGTATGGTGGGATTGGAAGGGCATTGTTTATTATGAGCTTTTACCGCCCGGCAAAACCATCGATTCTGATCTTTACTGCCAGCAACTGATGAGATTAAAGGAAGCAGTCGAGAGAAAACGGCCGGAATTGATCAACAGGAAGGGTGTGGTCTTTCATCACGATAACGCTAGACCACACACATATTTAGCCACTCAGCAAAAATTAAGAGAGTTCGACTGGGAGGTCCTAGTGCATCCACCATATAGCCCTGACCTTGCGCCTTCAGATTTTCACCTGTTTCGGTCTCTGCAGAATTCTTTAGGTTATGTAAGGTTGACCTCAAGAGAGGACTGCCAAAACTATTTGTCCCGTTTTTTTGATCAGAAGTCCCAAAGTTTCTACAGTAACGGGATAATGTCTCTGCCCACAAAATGGCAGAAAGTTATTCAACAAAACGGTACATATATATTGTAAATAAATGTAAATAAACTTTGAAAAAAATGTCTTGACTTTTCATACAAAAATACGAAAAGACTTTTTCCCCAACCTATTATATAAATATAAAATATACGCGATTGAACTATAGCTAACGTTCCTGTCATTCTGATCATCTTTTGAATAAAAAACAGTATCGATGCAGTGGTTTGTGATGATGTTACATACTTCAAACTCTTAACACCAGTCGCTTTTTATCATCACTCTCCTAGCATTATCGTGATTGGGCCCTAGACTAACTCTTGAGTCCTTTGCGGCTGTCCAACACCTAAACCTAGCAAGAGACATATTTTTTACGACACGTTTTATATAATTAATATTCCCAAGATCATTACGAGTAGTACAAAAGTTGTTGAAACAAAATGTCTGTTGCTAGGTTTTGGACAGCTGTTTGGTCACTGGTCACAATGGGCCATATTTCAGATATTACACGTAGCGACTGCTGCCGTCTTAACTCCGCTACAGTAGAAAAATCCCTGAGTTATTAGTAAGTTC
This sequence comes from Musotima nitidalis, assembly GCA_949126915.1. Taxonomy (NCBI): domain Eukaryota; kingdom Metazoa; phylum Arthropoda; class Insecta; order Lepidoptera; family Crambidae; genus Musotima; species Musotima nitidalis. Next base: position 6,942,198 of record OX421419.1, read on the forward strand.
CTCAAGAAACAATTGACAAACGTTTGCACAATTCTATGCTCCAGGTCAATACACAGTGGTGGAGCCAGACGGTTCAATCCGCACAGTGGACTACACAGCGGACAAGCACAACGGTTTCAACGCCATTGTCCACAAGACCGCGCCCATCTCCCAGCACGAGGCCGCTCATCTTTAACTTGCCAGTATCAAGTCAACATTAGTCTAAGTCAAGATTTCAGGCAGAATGTGAAAAATTTCCAATATAAATATTGCTTCGTTGAACTTCAAACGAACAAAAGTTCATTGTATCTGTAATTTATTGACTTCACAGCTTAATGGGCGCATAATAAATAATTTGACATAGGCCTATCTGTTAATGAAAATTAAGAAAAAGGTACAAAAATCACTAAGCTGCTTAAAACGCCCCATTGCCATCAAATCTAAAATAAAAAATTTAAATTTAGATTGAGATCACGTCTCTCAGTTGAAAATTGTCGAATGTCCTTCGAAGACCTTGAAATAAAAATGGCCGGTTATCCAACTTTTGAATATGAGTAAGTACACCGTTATCCTTAAGAGTTAATGTTTGATTTTTTGTTATTGTTAATTATTGTAGAATTGTTAAATATTTCTGACTGTTGTTGTTGTTTTTGTATATTTATATCGTGTTAAGGTTAGTAATCGTGTTTTTTAGAATTGCTAGATTTAATGTGCTCATTTATTTGTTTGTTTATAGTTATTTTAAATGTTTGAAATAAAATGAAGAGACCATCAAGGTACCTGAACAGATTAAAAATCTATATAGGTTTTATAACTTCTAGAATATAATGAATGATCAAAATAAAATGGACTGATTTTAGTTTACTTTCTGTTTTATTACATAAATAGCAACTTTACTAATTCCACCAGCGAAACCGGAAAAATTTTCATTCATACATACATTCACGCCTGCTTACCCGAAAAGGTAGGCAGAGGCATATTATACACCCACACATCGCCAATTATATAGTTGGTCCCACGTAATAGGTGGCGAGCCTATTGCTGCTTACCGGGCACTGTTATGTTCGCCAGAGCCTCGCCCGTTGATCGGCAGGTGCACCACTTACAGATGAGGTTGGCTTGGGCGCCTTAGGTCTTTGTAGGACACGTAATAAAGAGGCTTTATATGAAACACTTGTAAGTAGGGTTGGCTTGGGCTCCTCAGGTCTTCCCTCCCGACTGGCCTCCACTTTGTCGTGGTGGGGGGGCTGAGTACTTCCCGGAGGCCGGGAAAAGGTAACACCCAGAGACCGACGACTCTGGGTGCCCTTAGTACTGACTACCGGGGGAGAAACTAAGAGGGACCTGTGGAGGGCGCAGCGGGCGGGCAAGGAGGGCCCGTCAAGCAGCGCCAGGAGGGTCTTAGGCAGTGGGGGCAGGGGGCCCCTACTGTCTAACCATAGACCCTCCGAGAAGTCGGCCACACACGCTATGGTCGCACAAGGAGGTAGAAGGGGCACGTCCACTGCGCCTCTCTGAGGAGGTCCTCCCGGTTTTGGTCCGGAGGACGTTGGCCGCAAGCGGGGTGTCAGACGCTGCAAACCAGGTACTGGCCCCCGCATTTTTCTCAACAAGCGGCGGGCGTAGTCGGAAGATTTTTAGTGGGTATTACTGCTGGCAGTCACAGATGTGGGCCGGCAGATGCCGGTGGTGAGTACTACACCCCCTTTCGGTTCCCCGTTGGCCGGAAGGTAGTGCGTAAACGCATTTTGTTACCGACGTAAAACAAAAAAAAAGGGCTCCTCAGGTCTTGGTAGGATCTCTAAACACCCATTTACCGTATTTGGCTAAACAGTAAATCTTGACGAGCTTCTAGCCAAATTTGCCCGCAATAAATGGGTGTGTTCGTTTTTAAATTAAAGTTAATAAGAGATTTAATAATCCAAATTCAAAGAGAAAATTTTGTGTTTTAAAACTTGCCCCATGATCAGTCATTATACTTTGCAAAACGTATTTTATTACCAGACGGTTAATCTACTAAGATCACAATAGATGGCAGTCCTAGAATTTAAATTTAAAATGTAAGAAAACGACTAAGTGAGACTTACACACCACAGAAACATAGAATTATAGATATATGAAGAAGCTATGACGTTATGACCGGATTGAACATAAATGATTTATTAACTCATAGTAAGTACTTAATCACACGGAATTATCAGGCCTCAAACAATTGCCTATCTTATTCCATTACCTTTACAAGGTGCTATAGCCCCTACATGCTTTTGTTTGACCCATGAGAATAAGATACAAAAGTAATTAAAGTCGTTTTGTTATCAAAAAGCGAATCTGTGATGATGTTCATTCTTTGTTCGCAGTTAACTGGACAAGATAACGCAGTAAACAGTTCCATTGATAACGATCTGATGGTTCTATACAACTCTATAGAAACAATTTAAAATATACTTTTTGATATTGGCGGTTCTACCGAACGGTAGAACCTTGCAGAGCTTCCACTCCTGTTATAGAGAACAGGATATCTAGATTAAAGTGAACCTTACTAGAAGTTCTACATATGCAGATTTGATAACCTTATTTTTTGTAGTATCATTATTGAATTCTTCTTTTCTCTTTTTCGTCTAATATTACTTGAGAAATTTGTTTATCGAGTTTGTGTGTTTGTAAAATGTGTAGAAATAAACAACCGGGTAATTCTTTACGAAATTTTGTACAAATTTTTGTCTATGGCTCTTTACGGGGCCCCGGTGTGGGCGTGTTCTTTGCGGCGACGAGCCGCTCACTACTTGAACGCGCCCCAAAGGGTGGTAGCCATTAGGCTGATCCGGGGCTACCGCACGATCTCTGGCGAGGCTGCAAACCTCCTTGCCGGATTGCCGCCATGGGATCTGGAGGCGATAGTTCTCGCGCGCCTCTATGAGTGGCGCGTAGAGACACTACGTCGGAGGGAAACTCTGCTGCCACGGCAGCTAGATGCGCAGCGGACGGAGTTCCGACGCGATCTCATGGCGTCATGGAGGGAACGACTGTCGCAACCCCGTGCAGGGCTCGCCACAATAGGGGCGGTAAGTCCCATCTTTGAGGAGTGGCTGGAGAGGCGCCACGGCGTCCTCACCTTCCGCCTGACGCAGGTCCTAACCGGGCATGGCTGTTTCGGTAGGTTCCTGCACAGAATCAGGCGGGAGGAAACGTCCGGGTGTCACCATTGTGAGGATCGGCCGGAGGACACGGTGGAGCATACCACCGCGGTCTGCCCCGCTTGGGCGGCGCATCGACGTGTCCTCGTAGCGGCTATCGGCGGCGGCGACCTCTCGCGTTCGGCCCTGGTGGAGACCATGGTCCGGAGCGAGAAGGAATGGGATGCTGTTGCCTCCTTTGGCGAAGCAGTCATGCTAGCAAAGGAGGCGGCGGAACGAGAGAGGCAGAGTGCCTCTCGTCACGGATCCAGCCGCCGCGGGGGACGCCCGAGACGTCGGGAGCCGAGAGACGACTCCCGGCCACCGTAGGCGCTGGCTTGTGGGCGGTGGGTAATGGGTAACTCGCCGCCCTTCCGCCAACTATAGGCGACAGGCCGCGTCGACGGCGCGTTCGTGTTCCACGCGCGCCTCAAAGAGATGTCAGCACACTGAGGGGCCCCTGGGGAGGGGGCCAAGTCTGCCGGGGTTGCGGGACTGTTCGAAAGAGTTACCGCGGCCTTGGTGTTACAGGCTCAAGAAGGAACATGGATGGTTTTTAGTCAGTAAAAGTCTGACACACCCTTCCGCTTCACCCACAGCGGAAGACGGTCATTTGATGATTTTCCATCCGAAAAAAAAAAAAAAAAAAAAAATGTTAATTGCCATCCAATCCATTCAAAATCTCCTGTAAAATTTGCAAAATGACAGTTCTGACTTTATTAGTGCCGGAATTGCGGTATTTGGCGGTAGAAACTAGAACGGTGTAGCTTACCTAGGTATACGCTATCCCAACTAGAACCCCACCTAAAAACAAGGAAATAGTCAAAAAACAAACTACCTTCAGGAACGATAGCCAAATAATTGCTGACAAAGGCGAATATTTGATTAAATTACTTTTCCATTGTTCCGTGCAGGATGTACCGCCTCAGACGGCGCACAGCGGGAAGGTGTTTGATCATACACAATGAGATTTGTCTACTAATATTTATTGTTTGAAGAAAATTACAAGTGTAAATCGGATATGACCTCCCGTTGTAATTTATATGGTATTCTTGCAAGTTAATTGTTTTGTATGATCTATGAACTTTTTATAACTATAACTCAGAAAGTGTGTTTGCAATTTTTACAAACATTTAAAGTTATCATCCTCTCAATTAGTTTGGAAGAAATAATTACTAGTTTTAATTCCATAATCATGACAGGAAAGTAATATTGTTATGTTGCTTGTTTAGAATGAAATTATTACAATTGGTGGCTATATTGTACGTTTATATATCAACATCTTAATAGTTCGGATTGAACCAGCTCTCAAAAGTCATGGTGCCAGTCAGCTCAAGCACCAGTGCAAAAATATGAAGAGAAGTTTTTTTTTTATGTGACACGTCATAATGACTACATCCTGCCTGATGGTAAACAGTCGATGCAATCCAAAAAAAATTAAAGCGCTTCATATCGAGAAATAAGCACGGTAAAAAGCGCATTCACTCATGATGGCCTGCTAAAATGCCGTTTCACGCCCCGCTTAAAGGCCCGGGATCATAGAAAATAGAAAACACATGAGCCGGCTGCGAATTCCAGAGCTTAGTAGTCTTGCTCAGAAACGACTTCCCAAATTTCTTGGTTCGAGTGGAGTGTATTGTTTATAAGTGTAGCGTCCATCTGTTAAAATGTTTTAAGCCACCCAATAGGACTTCCAACTCGGCTTTAACTTATGTTTATACACATAATGGGCCACTAGCATAACGAAGCGCAGTGGAGCTCATCATCAAGTGTCACACAGGCGACTTATTCAAGGAGTGACTTCTGTGACCTTTGCTTAATTTCGCTTATCGTTTCCAACCATCTAATCTAGCGGCGCCACTATCGCAAGACATTATTATAATTTAAAACATACATACAATCACTCCTGTTTCTCCCCAGGGATAGGCAGAGGCATATTATACGCCCACATTTCGCCAGTTATATTGTTGGTCCCACGTAATAGGTGGTGAGCCTATAGCCGCTTGTCGGGTACCTTTATGTTTTAGAGCCTCGTCCTTTGATCGGCCGGTGCACCACTTGCAGGTAAGGTTGGCTTGAGCTCCGCAGATCTGAGCCCTATACACCTATATATAATTTAAAACAACCTTACTAAATTATTTAACTATAAAAATCCACGAACACACTAAAAGTTTATGGAAGAGTTAATTACTAACTCAAACAACGGGTAACGAAATTTTCTTTACTAACATTAAACAATGTGGTTTATGGGGTTCCCATCACGACCTCAGGCACCTTTTTTGATTTACGTCGGTAACAAAATGCATTTACGCACTGTCTCTCGGCCTAAGGGGGAGACCGGGAGGGGGTGTGGGATTCTTTGAGCCAAATTGATTGATTTGATTCCTACCCATTAAAAATCTTCCGGCAACGCCCGCCGCTGTTGAAAAAGGGGCGGGGGGCCAGCACCAAGGGATTTAATGTTTCTGGACCCCGCCCGCGGCCAACGTCCCCCGGATCAGATCCGGGGTGACCTCCTCAGAGATGCGCAGTGTGTAGCGCCCCCCCTACCTCCTTGAGCGGCCATGACGTGATTGGCCGACTTCTGGGGGGGTCTATAGCTAGACGGATGGGGCCCCCTGCCCTCGCCGCCTAAGACCCCCGGGCGTGGCTGGACGGGCCCTCCTCGCCCGCCCGCTGAGCCAACGGCTCTCCCGCTCAGCGGCCTCCTTCTGCGACATCACCACTTCGCAGAAGGAGGCCTTCGCCTCCCACGCCGTCTCGCTGTCAATCATCATTCGCATGATGATCGGCAGCGAGAGGGCGACTCCACCCAGGGCCGCGGCATGCGTCGACCGTGGCTCCGCCCACGCAGGGCAGATCTCAGGCTCCCAAGCCAACCTCACCTGCATGTGGTGCCTGCCGATTAAAAGAAGAGGCTCTGGCGAACATAACAGTTTCCGGTAAGCGGCAATAGGCTCACCACCTATTACTTGGGACCCTATACATAATTGGCGAAATATGGGCGTTTTATATGCTATATGTATGTATGTAGCATTAAACAACCTAATATGCATTTTCTATGTCGCCATACAAGATTTTCCTGACGCAGCTTCACATGCTATTCTCTCACGATACGTATGATAATACGAGTAGCTTGAGTAGGTAGATATTCTACACACGCTTTTCGCATATTAAATGGTATAAAATGTGCCTTCAAAATATTTTACAGGGTCGCACCGCTAAACAGTGGACCGTGTATTTATTATTTATCGTTAAGCGTTTATGACTTCTTTCGCAATTATTATAAAAAATATGTGACACATTTTCGGTATTACTTATTGTAAAATAATCATAATTAATCCTGCGAAGTTTTAAATACTTGATGTGTCATCACACGGAGACTGACTAAAGGAACTTCACTTGCTATTGCAATATATTATGAAACACTTTTTTTACTTTGAGTTGTAATAGTACTAAATATTTCTGATACTAGATATATGAGGGAATACACAGTGAGAGATTTCAAACTACCGTCACTAAAACATCAAATATTGCACACGATTACCGTAAAATAGCTCTTGAGATCTTGCACTTGTGGTTTAAGCTTTAGTAATGTAATACGGGGTCCATAAGTTACATGAAAATGGAAGCACTTAGACAGCTCTTTGATTTATTTTAAGCTATTCGACACGTCATCTAGACTATCACATAGAAGTAAATATAACATTCCAGCAAATACAAATCCTATCAAGCGGGCGGAACCGCAGGCGAAAGCTACAGAATAAATAATAAGAATCCGTTATGGCACAAAAATACTTAATAAGTGTATTTGGACATTTATCTAGGCCCAAACTTAGCAGAGTGGACTGCCAAATTTTTTTTGTACACGTTTTTTAAATAACATTTGATAATGGGTGTGTCTATAGAAATGTGTTTTATTATGAACATTAATGGGTGTTTCAATAAAATGTAAAAAAAAATCCAATTCATGTTTACAGTTACAACATTTATGTAACATGTCAAAGTAGAGTTGAAATGAACCAATGAAACTGACTGAAATTAGTTGTTTGGATATATCAAAATTCATTAGTCACTACTACATTCCTTATACGTAACGATACTGAGAGTTTTAGCGCTAACGCAGAAAAAGACACATCGCAGCAGTATTCAACTATTTCCAAAACTAGATTCGAGTTTTTATGTGTAAATGTAGTGGATTTTTAGCTAAGACATCTATGGCATACTTCAGTGAATTGTAATTGTCCGTGTGGACTCCAAAACTCCATAGACCTTCTAGTCATAAAGTCTCCGCTACTTTACTAGGGTGTGACTTTGAATTGACTAGACTATGACGGACTTTACTTGGTTTTGCATACATACATACATATATACATACATACATACATACACACATACATACATATATTTACCCCTTTTTCCCCGAAGAGGTAGGCAAAGGCATATTGTACGCCCACACTTCGACAATTATATAGTTTACTAAGACAATTATATATCGCCCATTGCCGCTTACCGGTTTGCCAGAGCCTCGTCCGTTGATTGGCAGGTGCACCACTTGCAGGTGAGGTTAGCTTGGGCTCCTTAGGTCTTGATAGGATCCCTATACACCTATACTTGGACAAAAACGCTGCATTAATGCAAATAACTTCTTTATTTAATTATTTGATACTGGCCAATACTCTAAAGTACTCTAAACGAATCAATCATGACAAATCCGTTCAAAATATTTCAGCAATTGCATAATGAATAACCCATAAAATCTCATGCCAACGATAGACTCATCATGGTATGGCAGTATTACTCTACATACTCGCATATGAAGAAATAAGTAGTTACAAGGTAGCGTGTGAAAATTTTCTCAATTAGCCCAGCAGTGCGATGGCGGCCGTGCAAGGAAACATCATTTTCGGAAACGGAGAGCCGCCAAGGCTGCAAGGTACAAATAAGGCCACTTATAAATGCATGGGAAAAATCTATTGTCGCATTCAGGGAGACGTTATTAGGCAGTGTGGACGTGGTGTATTGAACAGTAACAGAAAATGAAGGTTCTCATAGTGTGCTGGGCTCAGTGTTTGTTGTTGTGTGACTTGTTGAGTGTGGTGCACGCTGGGCCGAAATTAGGCGTGTATCAGCCAGGATATAATGAGTATTATGTAAGAAATGTTACTATTTTCACTGTTAGCTATTTCGGTTAAGGCTTTTCAACTTATTGGATTCATTTGCTTTTGTATAGAAATTCCCAATACTTTCATGAAAGCGGAAGTTTTTATTTCAAATAATATAATGTTAAAATGTACAGAATTAGATGAGAAAAAGATGGCACGATTAATGGCAGTAACATAATGTTAGTAACATAAGTGACATAAAAAAAGTTTAATTTTTAACGAAGTTAAACATTCTGTTATGTTACTATAAAACTAAATAGACATAATAATGCAGCCATACTGTATGTTAATATAATTTAACTTTCTTATTAGTAATACAAACAGGATTGGGTGTGAGGGACCTCAATCTCTCTCACCTTTGCTTGGACAATGAAACAAGCTGAAATGCCATTAATAGGTTGAAATTTTTACAGACGTTGTTAATTAAATATAATGTTCAGTAATTGTTTAGTTATAATAATTTTTTGAAAATCATACAGGCTATTTATATATTGTCGATTTGTTTATTTATAGGATCGCCCTAGATATGCCTTCAAATATGGGGTGGCTGATCCAAATACTGGGGATGTGAAGTCACAGCATGAGACAAGGGATGGTGATGTTGTCAAAGGTAATTAAATTATGCTTTTTTATTTGAAATGTGGTGTGGATTTATAAAATAAGTACTATTATTTTCTTTGTTTTTATTAATTGAAATAACAAAATACTCGTATATTCTGAATGAAAGTTGTACAACGTTATAAAAAAGATTAATTTAATAAACAAACCAATATAAGTAAAAAATGAATATATCATTAGCATAATAAAAAAATATATTCAGACATTCACGCCTGTTTCCCCGAAGGCTTTAAATCGCATTGTCGAGCCTATTGCCGCTTGCCGGGATCTGTTAAGTTCGCCAGAGCCTCTTCTGTTGATCAGCAGGTGCACCACTTGCAGATGAGGTTGCCTAGGGATCCTTAAATGTTAGTAGGATCCTTATACATCCACATTAAAATCTTGAATAAGTTACAAAATGTATTATAAAAGAATCTGAGATAAATAAATTAACCTTGACTTCATTAAAGGTACAATTTTAAAACTCTAATGTTTTCTAACCTAAAACATATGCGAGTATATATACCCTAAAATGCTTCTAAAAAGATATTGTTTGAAGAAAATTTTCACAGACAGACCAACCATTGTACCTTAGAAATCGGTACTCTCAGCTGATTAAATCTGCTTGTTAGTGAGTGGCGAGTATTGTTTGCAAACTGTGCTGCCATTAACGTTTATTAGCATAAGCTCCTATAAAAAATTCTTGAGCCCTATCTGGAATCGCTTGTGCACTTTTTTTGGCTTGGTTATGCGTTGCTAGAATGTTTTTAGAATAGGGTGTATATTGCTTTCTTCCTTGAAGGATTAGGTACAGTTTAATCAATTAAATTCATTAAAGAGTACAACAGATAATCATATATTAAATCGGTGCTTTCTGGTAGCGGCACTTCCGAAGAATTCATAATCTCGTCTTATGTCAACATGGGTGAAGGCTAACTAGTAAATGGGGATATACGACCGTGAGATTATGAAATATATATGAATCAAATGGGTATTCAGACAGCAGTAAAACTCTATGGTGTCCTGTCAACAATCATCAAAACTACTTTATTTCATACTAGCGGCCGCCCGCAACTTCGTCTGCGTCTCCTACATAACCTTCCACTTGAATCACTCTATCTATTAAATAAACGAAAACCACAAAGACTCAGGGACTTACCGTGTTTTGTAAGTGCTCAAGTTGAAGTTTTAAACACAACAAAAATCATTTGTTAAGGCAATTGTTTTTAAAATAGGCACTTACTGGCGTTAAGCAAACATCTGATGGGTTACTTTCTCAATTCAAGGTCCCATATACAGTGAATAGGCTAGTTCTTTACCATTTAGGTCATGATAACAGTTTCATTGAGCAAAGCAGGAATAAACCATTTCTTTACTTGCAAACCATTTCTTTACTTGAAACCCATTTCTTTACTTGGAAACCATGTCATAATGAACACTTTACACAAAAAAATGTTGTAAGACGAACATTAGAGGCTTAGGAATAAAAACCCCTTTAGAACCCTGAAATTAAAATAAGGTCAGTACTGATTCAATTATGTGTTTGGTGGTTTCAGTTAATTTTCTCAAACTGAATATATTTTTATTTTTATTTATTCTGGCACAAACAGTCAGTACAAAAAAAAGTACATTAAATAATTTTAAACATGTGAAGGACAACGAGTGCCGGGTAAAACTTTGAAAAGAAAAGTACAAATTAAGAGCTAGGTTAACAACAAACACGTCTTTACAAAATAAAAATATGAAAAAATAAATATACATACACATAATCACCCTGTATTATTTATATCTTACTAGTTTTTTCAGTATTTAAATAATTATACAGAGATTATACAAAATAATGACAGTAACAATACGGTCTTAAAAGAATTAGGCACAATAAAAATTGGGGAGAAAATTAATATGGCTATTAATATATAATACCATACCATACTATAATATGGGTTCTAATTTTTTAGTTCCGGTTTTTAGACCCAATTACTTGTAAACTGGAGCCGTTTGAAACATAGATACGTTTTGGGCTTCCCTCTTTAATTTACTTTCTTTCTTTGTAAATTTACATAAAAAATATCCCACCGGAACCAGAATCGAACAAAATTTTTTACATTTTCATTCACTTAACTACCTTCCAATTCCAGGACAATACTCACTGGTAGAACCTGACGGTTCAGTGCGTACAGTGGACTATGTAGCCGATGGAGTTCACGGGTTCAACGCCGTCGTTTCCAAGTCAGCGCCGCATGTTCACGAAGCGCCAGCGCCCGCGCCTCCTCCGCCGCGTCAGCAGACCATCATACAGTATATACCAAAGCCGATACCCATCCCAGTAGAGGTGGAGCTGCCGAGACAAGTTTACAGGCAACAAATACAACCTTACCCTGTGCCTTCGTCGTTCTGTAAGTATCATCGCACTCGAGTAGGTTTTCTTTAGTAGATAAAGCTCTTACACACAAAGGTAAAAGTAAATAGATAGGTATTTGATGACCGATAATTATGTAGATGTGTCTTATGTATCCACTTTATTTTTATTTTTAGCTCTACAAATCTATAGGATTTATTTTTGATCATATTATTAACAGTACTCACTTCACACTTTCTTGGCTGCAATTATCGCTTCCCATAAAACGAAGGTGCTGTTTTCACAGACAGAAAAAAATCACATTTTTTTTTATAGCTGTACAAATCCATAGAATTACCACTGTTGTAAATATTATAATAGATCATGGCAAACTCTCTGTGGATGTGGCTTCAATGACTGTAGTTACCGCTTCCCACAAAAGGTACTTGACTGACATGAAATAATAAAACAAACGAGTAAAACTGTGAGACCCTAATTCCACCAAGGCAAAATGTCATTATCAGTTCAAATTGCCTGGACTTTATAAGGGCAACGAGATAATCTATGACAATACAGAATTACCCTGTGTCATTAGCGTGTAATTTGCGAAGCATTTCGAGGCCTATTGTAAGGTGACTGGAGTACATAGCGCCAGACTTGCGCTCCGAAGCTGTTTCTTGCCGGTTTTTAGACGGAATAAATTGAGGAACTCTTATAGATAATTATGGCATTTTTATAAGCAGTCATGAGGGGGCGTTTGTTACCGTGCTTGTCCCACTTTATGAAGCGCTCTTACTATTCTTGACTGCAACGACTGCTTACCATCAGGCAGAATTTGGTTCTTATGATGTGCAAGATTTAAAAAAAAAACCATTTTTATTACTATATATAATACTATAATTTTACAAAATTAATGGTACGCCATCGCTTTTCTTCGGTTTACATTATTGGAGTTTTCGTAGGGTTTTCTAGTTTTATTTGCTATATAATAAAACCAATTCTCAATATCATATTAGTATGATAAATAATGTACTACGAAGTACAGTAACATATATATAAGTAATTGTTTATTTTTATTTTATAGCTAGAACTTTACGTACAGTTACTTGTACAGTTAGCAACAAAAAAGTATTATCTAAATTATATCTGGTCCTATTTCTTAAGGGTTAACATAAACTGAATCTGTCGAGATTTGATTTATAAAGAGCGTTTTTTCATGGAGCAAGCAGACCTATCATGATCTTTCATTTTAAATAACTTTAAATGGACAATTTAAAGTACAATCTGGCAACGCCCAATACATCATTAAAAAAAGGAATGTTTAAAAAAGGTATTATTAAAGTTCTCTTTGTACTTTAAAAATTGCGATGACTGTTTTTGTAGTGTATTGTAGTTTGTAGTATAGGCTGATTCCCACGAAAAACTATGCACAATTTAAATCTCCGTGACAATAAAAGAATAATCTGCGTTATGCATGAATAAGCTATGGGTGCACAATTATAAAGACAATGAATAATACTTTTCATTAAAAAGTGTACTTCTAAACTAAGAATTCTATACCACTATATTTACACATCAAAAATAGAAATTATATCAGTTTTAAAAAATAAAATACCGCCGCGTTTGCTCCAAAACTCAAGGTATATTTTCGTAAAATCAATTTGTTAAAAAGATATTTTTAATAAAATAACAGCGTATTTAACTAAAAATATCTTTTTAACAATTCCCGCGCAACTATAATTTCCTGAAAAATCGAGAAACCATGAGAGATCAGTCTCGTTTCAGTGTTGGTCGTGGAGACATTATTGTTTTGAGGCTCCTATCTTACCTGAAAATGTCCTGTGTAAGGGCGAATCACGTGTTGTGTTGAATTGTTTCTCGATTTTTTGGGAAATCATAGTTGCGCGGGAATTGTTACAAATATATTTATAATTCATCACTTGCTTATAATGGATTTCTGCAATGTAATGTCTAAATGAAAAAAATAATTAAGGGTTTAAGGTTTAACACGTCCTAAATAAGCGCTAGGACGTGCTTTAACCCGGCGAGAGTGTGGTGAAAAAATGTAACTAGGAGTATGTGGCAGGGTATGACATACCCGTTCACAAAATTTTAAAAAAAATATTTGAAAGAAAAAGCATTATATTAAGTATTTATTGTTAAATTAAGACTATATTATAACTTATCGGATATAAAACATTTGCGCTATTTTACCAATTTTTATATTTTACTTAACAGAAAACAAATCACTCTGAATTTTCAATGACAATTTTCACGCTATCAAAAAAACTACAAAGAAAATAAAAAAACAAGTCTTATAAAAATAAACTTAAAGTTATGATAGAACATGAAGTAAGTAACAATCTAAACTTAAAAAATATAACAATATATCTTAGGAACATCTTAGGAACTGGAGTTTAAATCAGTGCAGTTTTTGCAAAAAAAAGTTGCATGCCCCATATAGATAGCCTATCCACAGCTTGCACATGTATATTTTGTCTTCCGATCCATTTTGTATGGGCAATCTACGCATCTAATATAACGACCAGGAATATTTTGAGTAGATGAAAGTGGTTCGTTGATCTGGGAAGAGATTCTCTGACGTATATATAACGGAATATTTTTTTGGTCTTTTCGTAACTTCAGGTGTTCATAAACTAGAGCCAAGCCTAAGTTGCGTATAAATTCGGTTCGTTTGGTGTCTTTGCTCTGATTTTCACGATAAAATAGCAAAAAAAGCAATGTTAGTTTTTGTCACGAAATATATACACCAGCTATGTGGCAGAGTATCACATACCCGAACGCAGTTTGCACGCGTATAACTCGGGCGCAGGCTGCCGCGACACTGCGATCATGCCACTATCCTCTTCCACGCCCCTTTAACTATAGCTACTCAAAGCAACGAGAAGTTTGAAGGTCACGAACAAAAAATACACGCAAATAAGTAGCATGGTGGGTATGACATACCCTGCCACACTCTCGCCGGGTTAATTTAAACAATGTCTAAGAAGCGCCTAACTTTAGGCAATCATATAGACAACGTTCTGTAAAAGCTTCTTTTCAACACGTGTTCAATATCTGCTTAACTTTTTTGTAATAACACTGTTTATGTTTCGGACTGCGGTAAATCCTACGATTAACGTTCCCAAAACCTATTAATTGTATAATTTTAAGCTCTATAATTTTATTTTCATTTAATGTTTAATTATTATTTGGTCCACAGTGTTCCCGAAGGTGGACCCCCAGTTCCAGGACTACGATGGATTCGACGTGGATGGCGGCTATCCTTCGTTTATCGGGCAATACTTTTGAGCAGTTTCTAAGCTAATTATGTAATTTATATTAATATACGCTAATTCGTAATGAGTACATTTTTATTTCCTTATTTTTAATAATATTTATTTGATATCAATGTTTATTTTATTAAAAGAAAATACTGGTTTAGAAAGCACTTTGCAAACTAATGATAACTTTATAATGAATGCTATAAATATTAAGCAAAGTTAAATAACAGGTGGAATCAAAAACATGAAAAATGTTAATCGTGATTATCTCAGCCATTTCACGTCTACAGCCTATAAAAATAAATTAAAATAAAATATACTTTATTGTCTTTAAGATCAACATGATCATTTAGAATCGTGAAATATTTACATACAAAATGGAAATTCGATATATTTTTTTAACAACAATGAAAGAGATATGAGCGGTACCATAATAAAGAAATAAAAGCAATTTTTTTTGTAAATACATACTTCATATACATAGAAAAACACCCAGACCAGAACAAATATTCATATTTATACACACAAATATTTGTCCTGTTTGAGAATCGAACCCACGACCTCAGGAGTGGAATGCGGGTATACTCGCCACCACGCCATATCGGTCGTCATCGTCAAATGCGTTCTTTGTTATGTTCTATGTTCAGCAGCGGACGTCAAATAAAATATACTTTACTTCATAATTTTGATCCCAGAACAGAGTTAGTGCAGCGATATTTAAGTTAACTACACATTATAAATTTTCTTTGGAAATAAAAAATCCTTTCCATGATATAAAAGTCAACCTGCAGATTATACTGTTTATTATAAGAGTTCTCACAACTTTCTGTAATTTAATTAATTGGCCTTTATATTTAAGTAAGCGCCGCCTAAAAAAAATTATAGGCGTAACATTTTAATAATGCCGAAAGCGAACAGGTAAACCTAGTAGAGGTCGGCCTTCCACCCGATAGACTGATGATCTGACCTGATCTGATCTGACCTGATCTGATCTGACCGACTATCTGGTCAAGTCGGTGAATGCAGGTTGTTCGAGATTGTTCGACGTGGAAAACAATTGAAGAGGCCTACGTCTATTGGATCTTGACTTCCGAGATAATGATGATTTTATATATATGACAGGTTTATCTATTAATAATATCTAGTAAGTATTCATATAATAATTTAAATTTATATAATTTCATGCTTTAGTATATGTAGTAAAGTTGCATTAAAAACAGCATACCTGTTTTTATAAATTGATTTAAAATAATAAAAAGCTAAAGTCCATCTCATGACAATTACAACAAAATAAACCCGGCTAGTATCAAGTCCCGTGTGGTATCGGCTTAGAATATTTCCATCTCATCGTATCTTACAGGGAGTCAAAAAGTCGACAGAGAAAGAGTTGACGATATGAAATCATACCACTTGATGGGCAGCAGCGTCATCCTGCGTACTGACTTGAACTGCGTACACCAACACGCCTGCCCAGCGTGGTGATTATGGGCAAATACCTCCCGTATATAGTAGACTATTGGAGTGGCCAATGTACAACAGTGATGAAACCGGTTGAAAATTCTTAAGCTCACATTTAAAATATTATAGAGCCAAAATAGAAGTGTATACGTATAAAAAAGTAAAAATTCAAATTCGTTCGCTAAATGACGCAGATCTGATAATAAACGTGTAAGTAATTTAAAAGTAAA
Organism: Musotima nitidalis; assembly: GCA_949126915.1. Classification (NCBI taxonomy): domain Eukaryota; kingdom Metazoa; phylum Arthropoda; class Insecta; order Lepidoptera; family Crambidae; genus Musotima; species Musotima nitidalis. The sequence continues at coordinate 6,958,422 of OX421419.1, forward strand.
GCATTCTGATGACTCTACTTTTATTAAACATACTATTAAGACTCCATACTAATTATTTAGAGTTTGTACTCCTGCAACAGAACTTTATGCAATGCATTTTATTTGTTAAATATATCGTATACGGACTAACGGGCCTAGATACACAATTCGATGAGCGCTGAATAAAATGGCATAAGAAATTAGCTTCTTACTCTTTGAACACCATATTATTGCTGTAAGTGTAGTAGTCCCTTATTTACTTCCGAAAAACGATTTTAATCTAGTTGTGCGCCTATTGTTATGCTTAGAGCAATATTTTGCTGTGTGTCAAAATTAGCAGAACTTTTTTAACCAAAAAGTAAAATTTTATTTTTATTATTCGAATTAAGATTTGCATAGTTGAAGTCAGAGAAAATAGTAGTTCTAAATAAAAGTTCTTATCTGAATAATACAAATTTGAAATATTATTTTAAATAATTCTAGAACTCACCACACATAAAAGTAATATAGCTTTTATGCGACCTTCTTATATTTTTTTTTGTATTGGTACTCTTATTGGAACAGCGAGTTACCCAGTACTACCCACAAGCCAGCGCCAACGGTGGCCGGGAGTCATCTCGCGGCTCCCGACGCCCCAGGCGTCCAACGCGGCGGCTGGGACCATGTCGAGAGGCACTCAGCCGTTTCTCCCCGACGTAATATCTCCAAAAGCCACTCTTAGAGACGTGTGAAAACTATGGCCTCCAGATCCCATGACGGCAAGGAATCTCGCAGCCTCGCTCCCGCCTAGTTGGTAGCCCCGGACTAGTGAAATTACTGGTCATGTGAAACTTAACTAAACTAATGTCTCGAGCGAAGTGCATTGCTACGCTAGCTACTAGATTTTTCCAAAACCACACTTTTTTGTATATTAATTTATAAGTATGACATCCATAAGAGCTCTATTGAGCCAAACTTCAATAAAGGACTTTTGTTTTTGATATTTTGATTTTATATAACACTGTAATAGGTATGAGAAGATGTACCACTAAATGTTATCAACATCCTAGAGTTATTCTGGCTGTGCCCTGGACTTACGCTGAGGGCCCAGGGTCTGCTCATGGCCTAAGCAGATTAGGCTGAATTTCAGTTATTACTCTGAGCGACTGCCGTCTGACCTCCGCAACCTAGAAGAAAATATATTTTTTTGGTTAAACCAGCTGTCAGGATATAAGAAGGCACTGACTTTCTAACAACGACTGACAGCGAAATTTTTAAATTCTCAGTATCCTATTTTTATAAAAAGATAAATAAATAATGTTGAGAGATTAAGGCTACTTTTAAAATCATGTCTGAAATATGCGTCTAAGTAATAATTTGAGTACAAGTAAGCTAGTTCAAATCGTGGTTATGCTAAAGTAAAACGTTGAATAGCGAAAAATCTACCTCATTGAAAGACTTCTTGACTGTTAGACACGCCTAATGAAAGGAATATTACCATTTTGTTTGACTACCAATACTTATGTACATAATATTATGTAAATGTCATTGGATCAAAGAAGGTGCGGTATGATTGCATCTAGAGCACTTTATTCCTAAACATATTGATGCTATGCAGGGAATGTAAATTTCAAGATCAAATCGTGAGCAACCAGTTTAATGTGGAATGTAGAACGGAATTAGATCTCTTCTTTACTCTTTATTAAATATAGACTGATGTATTGGAACATGTTTTACCGATACTAGGGGAGCATTTTGGATACAGTATTGGTATGTCATGTCTTTGCATAGAAACATGTTTATTTCCGCTGTGAAAGTGATTTATATGTGTGCAAATTTATTTCCAATCCCTTCAGTATTTACATACATATATATTGTCACGCCTCTTTCTCGTAAGGGTAGGCAGAGATCACATCCTTCTACTTGCTATAGATAGTTCAATCCACGATGACGCATTGAGAGTTGTTAAATTTTATTTTTTTCAAATCCAATAACGAAATTATCTGTGCTTCATGAAGAAATACTTCACAAAAAATAATGTACATAAGAAAATGCCTCAAATGATTTGACATATACAAAGAAAGGTTACCTAAATTTCGTACAAGAATAACGTAATAGGTTTGCTAAGTAAATTTTTTAAGTATGAACTCGATGTCAGACAAGTTAATCAGATAGTGAAGAAGGATAATTTAAACATTAATAATGAATATTTCAAGAACCGCCCATCGCTAATAAGCATGTTCTTAGCCCGGCGCGGTTGTGGCGTCTGAACCAAACACGGTCGTTGTGGCCGGAAATTATATACCCATATACATTATCACACCCTGAATTAATTCTATGCCCAAATTAGTATGTCACATAGATGGTATAGTTAATGAAAACAGTAATTATGAATATGACACAATATTTTTATTAAAAAAACATAAAATCATTTTTTTTTTTTAATTTTATTGCTTTTGTTTTGTTTGTTGACTGCTAAGAGTCAACATTTTAGAACATAACTTTGGACTATATCTAAAAATGAAAACAAGCTTAGTACGAAAACCTAACGTTTTTATTACTAATGGACATAAAAACCAACAATTATTTAAAAACAAAGTGGATGTTAGTGTTATAACTAAATTATTCCTCATCGATATCAAGGCAACTTTTGCATACCGTTATAATATGTTGCATACTTACAAGTAGGCTTGTTGCATCTTACAATTACAACAATTATACCTGGTTTTAAGGCTAGAAGTTTTGTTTGTTCGTTTTCGTAAGAGTTAATACTGAAAAATAAAATATAGTATAATCACAATAATATACAAGGACCTTGTGGCTGTGTGCGACATCGGTATGTAGCACGCGGCTCACTCTTCATAGACGTGTAAAATCCGTTAAGTCGCAACAGCACCGAATAAACTAGCTAATATGATCGGCGAGGTTAACGAACGCAGCTACTGAGAGTCACAATTTTCAATTAAATGCCGGCGATTTCCGGCAATTTAATTTAAAGTTATTTAAATCTTAAAAACTGTTGGGTGTCAGATACCCACCTACAATGGCGACGGGTTAAATTGTATTGATGATTATTATGTAGCGTTACAACTTAATCAAAAGCTTCTATTAAATTATATGAACGCAAAATTGAAAGCCGTTTGACATAATTTGGGTAGAACTGTGATTACACCAGCCTCGATTACTGCGTTAAATTATTGTCGTCAATGTTCACGATGGTTATGGCATAACAGCATCAACTAACAGTCCAATTACAAAATGATAACTCTGTGTGAGAAATTGAATCAAAATCATCATTCCATCAGCCGAATAGGTGCACTGCTGATCATTATCAGGTCTCAGGCATCTCAGGTCTGGAATCCTGTTTACAAGAAATATGTGAACAGTATTGAGAAAATTCAAAAGAAATTTACTAGCTATCTATACTGTAAATTTGGATTGGCCTATTGTGACTATGATCAGCGATGCTCCACTCTTCATCTGCATCCTTTACACTTGCGGAGACAAATCGCAGATTTGTGATTTTAAAAAAAAGTTGCTCAGAGTAAAATAGATTGTTCGGAACTTTTGAGTAAGGTTTGTCTTTCGGTCCCCTTGCGTAACTTACGTTCTAGAAAAATATTACTTTACACCCCATTATCACTTGGTCCCACTCGGCACAGTAAAATAAAAAATAAATGTAAAAATACACAAATTTTCATATAATATGTCTAAAAGGACTCCTCCATCCAAAGGAAAGCAGCAGTGGAGGACGACTTCAACGCTGGATACAAATTCTCTATCAAAGTCCTGTTACCAAATGCACTCGATTATTATTTTTACGAGATTAGAATTTACTGAAGGGCTTTCTTTTGCATGAACGTGTAAAGATTTCTATTTTCATTCGTCCTGCTTGCTTTATATGTCATACAAATATTTTTTCGAACTCTGTCGCGTGATAAATGGGTGCGTTAGTTGTCAAGTCATCATAATCATCTCAGCCCACACAGGCCTCCTCTCACAAAATATGGTTATTGGGTCATACTTCACCACGCGGACCCAGTGCGGATTGGCGGAGGCAGGCAGCTGTGTAGAGTCTTGCTCTTAAAAGAGTTCAAGCCGTCGGGGTTTTAAGTAAACGTTCATAAATTGTTTTAGTAATATCTTACCTAATGGGTTCTTATACTTCTTACACAATAATTTCACCATTTCGAGTGAAAAGAAATATTAAATTTTGATATTGTAAAGTCGCCATGACGCCATAGATTAACATTCCATAAAAGTGTTATTAAGCCAAACGTTGACATTGCCAATGTTGTAGAATTTAAACTCTTAATAACTACATACATACAATCAAGGCCTGTACTAAGGAAGAATACATAATAAGGAAATGTGGGGGCTTCGCCAATTTTTGATTGGTCAAAATTATTTTTGATCCCACGTAATAGGAGGCGATCCTGTTGCCGCTTACCAGGAACATTTATTTTTGCCAGAGCCTCGTCTGTTGATCGGCAGGTGCACCACTTGCCCCCCCCCCCCCCGACTGGTCTCCACCTTGTCGTGGTGGGGGGGCTGAGTACCTCCCGGTAGGGCGCAGAGGCCGCTAGGGAAAAGGTAACACCCAGAGATTGGCGACTCTAGGTGCCCTTAGTACTGACTACCGGGGGGGAAACTAAGAGGGACCTGTTTAGGGCGCAGCGGGCGGGCCAGGAGGGCCCGTCAAGCAGCGCCAGGAGGGTCTTAGGCAGCGGGGGCAGGGTGCCCCTGCTGTCTAACCATGGACCCTCCGAGAAGTCGGCCACACACGCTATGGTCGCACAAGGAGGTAGGAGGGGCGCGTTCACTGCTTTTCTCTGAGGAGGTCCTCCCGGTTTTGGTCCGGGGGACGTTGGCCGCGGGCGGGGTATCAGAGCTGCAACCCAGGTACTGGCCCCCCGCCTCTTTCTCATAAAGCGGCGGGCATCGTAGGAAGATTTTTAGTGGGTATTACTACTGGCTGGTGGTGAGTCCCGCACCCCGTTTCGGTTGCCCTTTAGCCGGAAGGCAGTGTGTAAATGCCTTTTGGAAAAAAAAGATCCCTGCACACCCTAACTCTCACTCATAATTAAATACATCGATGTTTCCATATAACTTATTCACAACTTTACATGCGATCCACGCTGCATACTAGACTCATTTATGAACCCAGTAGTATTCTATATTTAACACTGTGTAAAATTCTAAATAAAATCAGTAGCGTCATCAAAAATGTTGTAATGTGAATTGGCTATCAGATTAAAAACGTAGTTGACTTTTAAATAATTGCATATTAAAACTTTATGATTAAGAAATGTTTGGAGCTAAATATAAATTTAATCTACTTCTTGATCAATAAACACATAATGAGAAGTGATTCGATGTCTTAATCTTAATTTTTATGCAAGCTTACAGCCATGTTACTATTATAGCGATGTAAATTTATATCTATTGGGGAAGCTAATGTTGAGCAGTCGACACCCTATGGCTTTGATGATAATTAATAATGATAATCGTAATCATGCTCGTAAAACTTAAATAAATAGTTTTTTTATTTTAAGTCTTGTGACTGCAGAACACAGGTTTTTGTAGACTTGTCAAATAAGCAATTTTACTACTAAGTACATTTTCTTGTAACTGGCGGGAGAAAAAACTAACCATGACGATTTTCTTGCCCGTTCTTTTACGATCAAGCTCCCGCCCGCAGTGAATGGGCGCGCTAGTTTTTAAGTTTTGACGTTTATAAGAGCTCTTTTGAGTCAAATTTGAATAAATGAATATGAATTTGAATTTGATATTTTTTATAAACGTTTTTACATTATTATTTGATAAAAAATATATATTTAAGTCTCCAACATCATACCTCTGTCCATACTTTAATTTATCAAATTTGGTTAAGCAGTTAAGAAATAAAAGTGTTCATTAACTTCGCTTGCAACATAGCATTACTTATATTTACAGTTTGTGGCGTCTTGCAGAAATCACGGGATGTTTTTGGCACCACAACTGGTCGCCTGATTTCAAGCTTTCTTGGCACAATTTTTTCATGTTTTTTTTATAAGGTTTATATTTAATTGTTTTTGCACGAGGATCATTAACGACTTTAGTTTTGATTTATATTTAATTAATTAATAAGCACTCATAAGATTTTAGACTAAATTCGTTACCTAAATCATCCTTACTTTACTGAATTGAATTGGAGCTATAAAAAATTTAAAGTACTGTTATAATATAGGTACATTGTATCCTGTCGCAACCCAGCAACCCATGGTGACAAACGCAAGTACGATAGTGATCGATAGCCGGTCGAATGATACAAAATATCCCATTACCAATCAGGTGCCTAAATGGAGAACGCCATTTTGTTTCGATTTCCATGAATTCGGCGGTACGACAGAATCAATTCGAAATCCATTTTGCCTTATAATCGAATGCCATCGAACTCGGCGGTAGGCCCCCTGATTCGACTTGAGATTTGGACCTGCAGTATTCGATACTACACCAAGCACAACAGAAAAAACCCAAGTTGTACTTCTCTCACAGTAAGGAATGTTCTCATTTTTGATCTTATCATATTTCACAAAATAATAAAATTACATTTAAAAAACCACTAGCAGACAACTGTGAATTCGTTATACATACACGCCAACAACATCTGTTAAGCCTCTTGCAATATTTGGCAAGTGACATTATAATACTATGAGAACTAGAAGACCTTTCGTTGTGCGGTACTACACATAACGGCACTCATCTTTCGATTAAGATCATATTGATCGGGTTTAAATCATTACACTACGACAGTAGAAAAGTTTTGTAGTAGTATTTATATAAACAAAATAATAAAAAAATATTTTTTAGCAGTTACACCAATTCTTTAGTTCCAAGATAAGTATCATGAAGCACTTGTCATACGGTTACTAAATAGCGGATAAACACAAATAAAGACTTTTCTTTTTTTAAATACATACTTATTATACATAGGAAAACACCCAGACCAGAACAAATATTCTAGTTGATGCACATAAAGAATTATCCTGTGTGGGAATCAAACCCACGACCTCAAGATAGGAGTGCGGGTATATTCGCCACCACGCCATATCGGTCGACAATTGCCCAAACTCTCATTATATCGGCGACACGACTGCTTTAACCATTAAAAACATACGTATATAAATAATATTGTAAGACGTTCACTTCATAAGACCAGAGCTTCCTTTTACGTGAAAGGTTCCAAATGTTGACAGGTAGCCCTTCGTCCACGTTTATGTAGACGATTTCATTCACATATTTGCTTTCACTTTATTTATTTGCATTTTAAAAATAATTACTTGCGTAACTCAAAGAATTACCTACCCATTGTGCCTACATGAAAGAGACTAGACTTCACGACACAGGGGATCCTAGTGTGAAGGCTAGTGAACAAATTATATTTTGATGTATAATATTTTTTGAACAATAAATCTTATTTGTATTTGTCACTTTATTTATTTGCATTTATTACGACTACGATTTGGAGATGCGACTACCACACGGCAGCATGAGGTTATAAAAATGTAAAGCAAGGTAAACAAACAACAGGTTTTAAATCTTATCTATAAATAAATATAGGTACTCCAGTGTATTCTGCCATTAGACGATGTACCTTCTAGGCTAATTAAATAACACCTTGATATGTTCGCCTTGCCGTGACATATTGAGTGATTTAACGATGTCGCAGCGTTTATTATTACGCAATATAGCATAGCAGATGGGACTCACTTCCAAATTAATTAATGTTTTGAATAAATATGGCACTTAAGATTTATTTTATAAGAATTGGCAAAGAGCATATATTATAATTTTATAAATAATTGCGTTCTTACAAAGTTCTTGCAAACATTGATTTAAGTATTTAAAAGTACTTTTTATAAACGTTAAATGTGATAGTTTCCTATTCATATTAGACCTGGTGCGTATTCTGATGATTAAGCAAATTCAAGATCTTATTCTTATGTTTCACATTTCGGGGACAGCGATGAAGCGAAAATCACGCGTAATTTTATACTTCGCGCTTTTTTTACTTAATTGTTTTATGGACGTGCTAATATTTGTGCCCGAATTGTCTGATAACAAAGCTCTATGAAGCCTCAATATCGCTTAAAGGATTATACTTCCAAGCTCATTACAATTATAATAACAGTATCTTATAATTATTCAATGGCCCTAATAATTAATAGTAATCTCCAAATGAATAAATCAATTGACTCAAACAATGCCAATGTCTACTCACACAGACGTAATAAGTAAACGTGAAGGCGCTTCCTTAGAGATAGTCACTTCCTATAGCTGAATTCCTTATTGAGACTGCGGTTAATAATAACTCGTGGCTAGGTCCAAGTTTACCGAAGCAATTACGATGATACCGATCGATCAAACGAATCCAATCCGCCAATTACGCTTTGTTAAAGTTTTAGAGGTAGAAGCTTTATTCTAAATTAGGGCTGCCGCTTTTCGTGACCATGCATTCCTAAAAAAATATATCACAAATTAAAACAAATACGTCAAGGATCTTTAATTCGATAATAAACGGCGCGTTAGTTTATTTCAACAATAAGAGCTTTATTGAGCCAAACTTGCATACAAGATTTTGGTTTCAAGTATCTAGACATGTTTTCAATGCTAACAACAATAGATTCATTATTAGATTAATTTTGCAAGCATTTCTCTGTCTTTTTAAACTTTAATGACTCCTTGGCATTAGTACTTTCTTTACTTTGTAAATTATTTAGTTTGAGTTATTTTTCACCGAGAGTTTAAAGTTGAAAATTAAATAAGTTTCAGTAAACCTCTTTAAATAGGTTTATCAATATGTGGTATAGACTAATGTTACAAATATAGATGGCGACAAAAATACATCAGTTAAAAGCACGCTAATTCTATATATAATCAAGCAACTTCAGTACAAAACCTATATACTGCAAAAAATCTGTAAAATTATTAAATAAAAGATTTCTTATAATTGGTAACCCTAGAAAGAAGTGAAGGTAGATCGGCTTTCAGACATGAATCATTGTTTTATGGAGGGCATTATGTTAGAACACTTGAATCGATCGGAAAGATAAATAAAAGAGGATTATTCTGTACCTCTAATAGAGAGAAGGTGCGACGACTTCATTTCTACAATGATTCACAAAAAACTTAACGCTTAGTCCAAAGACACGACAAAGAAACAACAATAGTAGTTAACCTACACCAAAATTAAGGTTTTGATAATCATAATATAAGATACACGAGGTCTTTCCATAAATTGTGGTGCTTATTTCTTAATAAAATTATGGTTAATTAAAAATTACAAAGATCATGAAATTTTGGTAAAGAAACATAAAATCCATTAAAAAAAGTTTTATTCGTTCAATATTCAATAGCAAATGAACGCAAAGAATTTCTAAAAATACAGAGTTACTACCTGAAATCATATGTTTGTACCATACTGTGGGTATGATCTACGTGTAGTACTATGTACTAAGCCGAGGGCACAGCCTGTATATTTTAAAATGTATCATTTTAAACACAAAAACATTAGTTCATAAAGTATATTGTAATTTTTATTAAATTAAGTTGTCATAGCTTTATCCTTCATACCATTATAAAATAGATCTTATTAAATAACAAAATATTAGTGCATGAAGTATATTAAAAAAAGCAAGTGGTGCACCTGTCGATCAACGGACGAGGCTCTGGCGAACATAACAGTGCCAATAAGCGGCAATAGACACGCCACCACGTGGGACCAGTTGGTATAGTTATATAACTGGCGAAGTGTAGGCGTATAATATGCCTCTGCCTACCCTCTCGGGGAAACAATCGTGAATGTATGTATATTTGGTCTCTTTAAGTGCTGAAATACTACCTATAAAGAAAAATGAAACAGCAAGCAAACATACCTGACGCGCTACGATTATTATTATTTTACTTTAGACTGCGTGATTTTGTTTGGGAATTGTATGTGTTTTCTCTTTAAAATTTATTCAATATATATTTGTATTTTCCAAAGCATTTATTTTTATTTTTTTAAATTATTTTTCTATTTCTCGCGATTTATGATGTTCGGCTTTGACCAGTCATGCTGTTCACACATGTCAGTGAAGATACAGCCTATTTATAGAATTTAGCATGTAACATAATTATGTCCTTGCTGTATCTCTGTTTTGTGTGACTAATAAATAAATAAATAAAACCATGCCTATTGCATCGTGTAGGCAGAGGGATATCATAAGTCCAAATTTCGCCGGGATTAACCGGGATCTTTTATGTTTGCCAGAGCCTCGTCCGTTGCTCAGTTGCAGGTGAGGTAGGCCTGAATTTCTATGATTTTGGTAGGATCTTCCTCCGCCCTCATTATACACCGTGATTCTGTTGTAATAATTTTGCAAACCACCCAATAAATAGGACCTAACTCTGTTTTTAACGAATATCACAGCATGAAAATACTCGATATCAATGCTGACAAAAGGTCACTTATCCGAGGACTGTCATTTAGAATGCTGCCACTTTCTGACTCACTACTCTGTTGTCCTCTTATGTAACATCAAAGTTAGTCGAAATTGTACGATACAAAACCTACAAGACAATGAATAGGTAAACTAAGTAGGGTTTCTTACAAAACAACATCTAAAGTTAAGCCAGGTTTAAAACTTAACACACCTAAGTTTAAATTATATCTTAATTGACAGTGTCTAATTTTCTTTATTGTAATCCCGTGCAAGGAGGGTCTTGCATTGCTTGCTTGCAAGCTTTGATTGCTTGCGAGATTTGTAAGGTTGCAATAATAATTTTAAGTGGTTTTTGATGTAGCCCACGCCTTACAAGAAGCCACTTGAGTGTTATATATACTCGAAAAGGCTCAATAACCCATTGCTTGCAATTTTTCTATCACTAACAAGACTCATGTTCATTGACACATACATTTGTCTTGTCTAAGAATCAAATTAACGAATAAGACTAATTAAGAGCTGAACGCGGGAACGCTAACCTTCTCGATATATCGGTCGTTAATTATATCTCATTAATTAGGTATATGTTATATATTGCGTTACATGTGAGTGTGCTACTTTTCTAAACAGGTGACACTTACAAACGGCTTTTTAATTAAAACGTATTCCCGTGACAAATTTATGATGTCATGTCTTCTCAGACGTGCAATTTGTCCTTTACGTTAATGGCAATAGAATAGTAATGTACAACCCTATGGATTTCTGTTACTTTGTATGTTCGAACCAGTTTGAAATTATTACCACGTTTCAAGGGCGCATAAATGTTGACTTATCGATGTTACAACGCGTGCATAGGGGTGCCAATTATTATTTTAACATAAAGAGTGGCTAAAAATATTCTTCTTATAAAATTATCATCACAGCTCATTAAAGTCCGACTACTGGGGATTTATATTCAATATTTTGTTCTTTAGGCCCAGAGATGAATTCTATTAATAATATTTTAAGATGATATTCTTTTAAATTTCCATTAGATAAACAAAAAACAGGAAAGTAGTCGAAATAACTTAAATTACTTGTATATAAATATAAAAATAAGGCGTTCGTTTGTAAAACAAAAACCAGAAGACTAATTATAAAAATAAAAAAGTAAGGCTAAGGAAGGTCCTACTGTACTATTATCTTATAGAAGTGGAGGAACAAAGGACGGTAAGCGGTCCCCGTGCCCGTAAGGCTGCAACCGGGATAACTTTTGGATGATGATGATAGCAGTGCTACGAACAACGTGTTAATTAAATGGGCCTTGAGAACCCTAAATGAATTTAAATACTTCAACATTTTTATTTTACAAAAATAATGAAAAATGTATTAGACAAATATTATCACAGTAGACAACCCTATAGTAGATGTTGACTTAAAAGAGACTTTATTTAAAATACTGAATGTGACATAATTACCACACCTTGCAAATGCGAGACATTTGATTATCGAGCCGATAACAAGATTACCCAGAAACTTTAAATCTTGTCTTGAAGTAAAGTTGCCAATAAGGAAATGGCTAAGTCTTATTTTTTTAAAAGATAATAAATAATAGCTCCATTAGATTCACGACTGTAGTATTTCGGCGAGGTTTGAAATTAGTGCTCACTCGTGTAGAACACGCTCTTAGCCGATAGCTCAGCCTAAAATCTACTACATACCTTAAGTACTCGATGGTAGTTAGAGTATTTGCGACAGAGGGCGCCCTAATAAGTACAGTAAACAAACGTGAACAACGTTGAAGTTTGTAACACCATACCCTTGCAAGCTCCTAGTAGTAATATACAGAATGTTCTAGAAACGAGTGTTAAGCGGAGATCCAGAGATAGAGCATCCCTTGGGGTACCTAAATCACCCTCATGAATGTTCCGCGACTTTCAGAAACATTTGACAAAAAAAAACTTTGATCCTTTTTCTAGCAGTTATCCATCCGCCATCAACTCAATACAGATTGATGTTCAAAGGGTACAATAACAAATTTTGTTTAACATGTTTCGGGGTATGACCGCAGTATTCTTCATATTAAGATATTAATCTTTATCAGTGTTATTTAATACTGGTAATAATATTACTTAGTATCGGCAGAGAACCTACCATCAGATAAACGCCACTTTCGCTCGTCACTCGATGAAGTAAAAAATGTTACGCCTTTAACATATAACAATTATAGTTGGACGTAGTTATGCAAAATGTACTCCACCTATAAGAATCAGTTCTGACTAATCTGTGTTAATGTTGTCTGTGAATCTTCCTTTTCTTTAGGAAAAATTATGTTTTTTAGAGGCACTGGAAGTAATTTCTTTAAGGGAGTTAAATCTAATCTCTAATGGGCTGTTAAATCAATCAAAAGAAAAAATAAAATACCACATACTCTTATAAAACTACTCTGCAACATTGTTAACATACAACTTCTTCTACCTTTTGCCATTAAAAGGGTTTAAAATTATTTTCAACTTATTAATCAACTAATAAGATAAAGAGCTCGTAGCTCTGCGGTGTTCGGTGGTTGGAAACGATCACCAAAGTACAGCAGCGTTTACAGAGGTCAGTCCTTGGATGGGTGACCGTTTGTGTGGCATTTGATATCGAGCGCTTTCGTGCTTCGGAAGGCACGTTAAGCCGTTGGTCCCGGTTATCACAAAATGTGGTAGTCGTTAAGCCATGTTAGAGGCCTCATGGGCGGCTTGAAAAATTCTAACAGCAGGACGCCATACACCTGCCTCCGCCAATCCGCACTGGGTCAGCGTGGTGGAGTATGACCCAATACCCTCACACCTTGATTTGTGTGAGGAGGCTCGTGCTCAGTAGTGGGACGTTAATGGGCTGTGATGATGAAGATAAATAAAGTGGATCAGGAACAAGTTCTTAATGAAAAATTCAAAAAAAAATCTCTAGCGACACACTAAAATTGTGCTACAATACAACTTTTGGTCCTATACAAAGGGTTAACGCCCGGATCAAAACAGGCGTATAGTATAGACACGCAATAACAAGTTACGTGCCATCATAAACTTCCCTGTAAACAACACGACGCGCCGTCCTCTATATGAAAAATGTGAAGTTTCGAAAGGGAGCACTCGTCAGTGTGCAATGTGCTGATATTTAAATAACACAAGTTAACATTGGTCCGGTCCAGCCTTGACTTTTAAAGATTGCCTCCCAACGCTTCCGACGATCGTGCGACAATAATAGAGCAGTGACGTACGACCGGTCCGTCGTACTAAGACTCTTAGGCGGTCTGTAAACGCTGATTCGGTTGTTAACTTTCTCATGATTTAATCGGTCTTACTACAATTGTAGTGGCATTATAAATTGTAAGTTAAAGTATGATGTTAAGCGGTTTACAAACTCTATTATAATACACATACACTGCATGATTAACATTTGCAGAAGGCCTATTTATGCGTGACATTTAGTGAATATTATTTAACATACATAAATATTCTCTTACAATCACACAAATTATTTAGTGCCATAAAAAGATCTTGTGTTATGGATTCTAAAGAACGGATAAACATACTTAAATAAATTTTTTTTGTAAAAAAAATATTCATGTTCATGCAAACAAATATTTGTCATGCGTAGTAATCGAACCCATGGCCCACTTTATCGTTGAAGTCGCGTAATGTACTGCAAGTTTATTTGGTTAGCTAGGAATAATAAGCAATATTATATGCACCGAAAATCAGTTATTGAAATTAGTCTAACCATTACCGTGAATCCTAGCGGTAACTCAATTATTGCATGTCAATTCAGACCATGGGTGCTATTATGACCAAGCTTCAATGTATAGAAAACTATTGCCCATGTCAACAGGAATTTGAAACGATTACTTTTTGCTAATCCATGACTACCTACCGAAGAAAATGTACTAAACTTTAGGCTAAAAAAAGTTTACAGTGTTTTAAGAAACACAAGTCACATACCTCTAGTGATAGCAGCGGTAACCACTTTCCATTAATTTGACAGCCAATCTACTAGAATATTTATTTTATGCATTTTAATGTTAGAACACGATAATCATTTCCAACCATAATTGAAATAGCGTCTGAATTACCGCCTAAAAGAAGCCTAAACCTTTTAGCGTTTCGAAATCGTCGTCGTCCTGATTAGTGTGTGGAGCTAATCGATGTCACAGACATTAGTCTGATTTCAATATCACAATCTTATATGAATAAACTGTTTTAAATTACTTTTTTAATTATATGAATCCTCCGTTTGTGTCCATAAAATAATCTGTAATAGATCTAGTGCAATATATATTTAGATTAGATTTGGTAATCGAATTTAAAAAAAAGGTTATGCTATCTAAGGTTTATGAAATTCTGCAATGTGTGTAATTCTAATTTGCAATGTCTACTAACAACAGTCTAAATAAAACAATAGTACAGATAGGAAATATTATAATTTATCTAATATTAGGTATCCGCATAAGCTTAAGCGAATGTCCCTAGACATCTGTTCTTTGTCTTTATAAACGTAAGAAGTAGAAAACAGTGTAAAATCTCTGCAAGATTTGTAGAAACCTCTACTTTTCAAAATAAATAATAATGATTTAAAAATTCTTATTAAACGTCATCTAACTACAATGTATGGTAAGGCAGACAAACATACTCCTATATTATGTGCATCTATTACTATATCGACGACCGATATGGCGTGGAGGTCAGTATAGCTGCATTCTGCTCCTGAGGTCATGGGCTCGATTCCCGCAACGGACAAATGTTTGTGTACATGAAAATTAATATTAGATCTGGTATATGTGTTTCCTATGTATAAGTATTAATTACGTATTTACAACAAAAAATGTTTATCTGTTTTTTAGTGCCCATAACTCATATTTTTAATGATACTTATATTGGAATTTAATAATTGGTATAATTGTAGAAATAAAATGTATATACACACACAGACGAGGACCATATAACAATGTTCAAACGTACAAAATTTGTCTTTTGCAGGAATCATTTGTACAGTCGGAGAGCAGTTCTTCAAACATCCAATATCAGTTAATTATTGAAAACTTAAATCCATAAACCTATCATTAAAATGAAGACTAAACTGTGCTATTTATTAAATTTCACGTAAATGACTCACGCCACTTATTTTATTTATTAAATTCTGTTGAACTTAAAGTGAATGTATCATTTTATCGTATTATTTTAATATCAGCGTTCCAGTTTTATCATAATTATTTTAACGTTTTATGTGATGTTTTAGGAGCTAAATTGTTTTATCAGAAATTGATATCTACATTATGAGCATCGAGAACAAACGAAATCCAATTATTTCTAAAAAGATCTATAGTTATTGCGTGACTTAAAAGTGGTGTTAAAAGATATCACAATCTGCTACGTATAAAATATAGAATGTCAGTTTATTGGAGATATTTCCTGTAAATACTGAAGAAATAAGTCAATTCTACACCTAGCAAATTCTAGCTTTGGTAATTGAAAATAACGAGCCAGGCAATTTTAAAAACAATCAATCAAGCCATTAACCGGACTGTCGTTTATTATAAGCCGTCGCTTAAGGTACTTTCAGAACAAGATAATTTTAATCGATAATATTATAAAAAAAATCTTAAGTAAACAGCATTACCTCAGCTGTCCTTTTCGGTTTGGCTTATATTTACGCGCATAACTTTCAAACGATTGCATCTAACTGGAGAAATTTTTTATTGTTTTTGTCCCGAACAGGACAATGTTTGGAAATTATTAAAATTAGGGAAGTTAAGCCCAAAGGTAGATAATATAAGAAAATTGAACGACTCTATAAATTTATCTCATATTACCACTTTCAATTCACTTCTGACCATATACTTTTAAATTACCATGGCGTTGGATTTCTTGGCAGGAAAGTGAAGCGCAAATTGACTTCTTGAGGGAATTTGAAAAGTGATGTTGCACTGTTTTGTTTTAAATATCAGCACTCATGTACGTTCATAAACACTTAACGGTTAATAATCCACCGTTATTACACATTAATGTTCGAAACATCACAAATTTTAGAAATTAAAACAAAACTGCAGACATGACGCTTTACTTTCCCGCCAAGCACGTCCTTAAAGGCAATAATGGCCAATGAATCCTAGTTGGTATCCATTGGGTACTTGTCTGTCCGTCAACATGTCAGCATGGATATGCACAGATAGTTACAAAAAGAAGTAAATGTAAATTGGATGTCGTTTAGTGTCAATGTGGGCAAAGGGATAAAAAAATACTCACGTTTGACACGTTGCATCGTTCTCTTTAGACACTATATTAAATAGGAAAACAATTAAATGTATAAAAAATAATAACAATAGTAACTAATTTTTGAGACTAAGTTATTAGTAGGATGAGCAATAAATAATTTTGTCTTTGATCACTATGCTAAAGTAAACTTTGCTACAAATATGTAGCTACAATTTAAATGGTTTTTTGTCTCCTGAATTGGCAATTTGAAATTTGTCAGATTTAAGTCTATATTGCGAAGTTTCTGTCCATGAAACATGGACCCATTAATAGACAGGTCAGGTTTGAGTTACCTACTTACTGACAAGCAGAACTACTAATTTATAATTCAGAATTAATTTAATGCGCTTACAAATAGGACAAATATTCTCTAGAAGACCTCCTTTATAATTTTCCAAAAACAGTTTTTTTTCGAGTTATGTGTATATTCCATTGAGCATGCGTTATGTCTGTTAGGTATTTTTTTAAATTTATGTACTCACACGTATAGAGTATTTGCCAGTGTCAAGTAATTAAATTAATCAAGTTATTTGCATAAATGCAGCGTCGTAGTCAAAGTAAAAAAAGAAAAGTACGTCATAATCGAGCCAAGTCATGCCCAAGTAAAGTAGTGAAGACTTTATTGGAGGAGACTATGGAGTTTTGAAGTCAAAACGGAAAAATCACAATTCACTGTAATATGCCACGATCCTACACTTGTGTACATTGTCGAAGAAGTTATGTTAAAAAAACAACACTATATTTACACGTTTTCGCGCTGGCGCTAAAACTCGTTTGGTACATTTATTTACATTGTCGCTATTATAAATATTACATATTAGAAATTAAAAGGGTCTTCCGGACAGCAGAAGTGACTGTAAGTATTCCTTCATTCGCGAAACCTTCGACGGGTTTTTTATTTCTTGTGTGGACTACATTAATCAAAAGTAATGTAAAGAACAATTTTCCTTAATGCAATGATTGACGGAAAAGTTATTTATACGTGTAATCTTATTATAGAATCTGACCGTTTAATTAAGTATTACAGTTCTTGTGAAATTAACAATCCAAAGGATAAAACGTTATTCAGTTTCCTCATGGTATTGGTTACAATAAAATACAGTGTTAAAGGAAAAATTGCCCTGACTTACCTGTCACCTGTCAGGCTGTCGACGCAACTGAGTAGAGTTCTGAAAAATGTCTTGCTCGTTTGTTTATAAATGTCTACTATTTTTACACACATTTTGGAATAGTAATTAGTTTGTTGATTTCAACCACTGTATTACTAGAAATGTTGCTATCACTATAAATCGTTCGTAGCTCTGCGATACTTCATTGTGGAACACGATCATAGAAGTAGAGCAAAGGTCAGTCCTGGGATGGGTGATCGTGGATTTAGAATGCTTTAGTTGGTCCTCGATTATTACTTTATGAGGTAGCAGCTAAGTCAAGTTAATGGCCCCATTGTGCAACTCGAAAAAATCTAACATGGTGAATATGACCTGAGAATGATGATGATATTTAATAACGAAATAACTAGAAATGAGAAAAGTTTTATTAAGTAAATATTCTTGATATCTCACCCAGCGCTTCAAGCCACAAACCAAACAAATCTTGTACCATAGATATAGAGATTAGACAAAGGATAAACAAACAGAAATTCCTTTTTTGAAAATAGTTACTAACTAAACCAAGGAAACACCTAGATGAAAACGAATACTCGGACCTATGCTCACAAATATTTGTCCTGTGTGGGGATAAAACCTAAGATTTATAATTCATTGTACATACACACAATCCATATCCTCGGAGTAGGCAAAGAAATATCTCCTTCATATCTTCTACTATATAGTGGGAAAAGAAAGAAGAAAAGAGTTAGAGTCTATGTTTGCCAGAGCCTCGTCTGTTGATCGGCAGATGCAGGTGAGGTTATCTTGGGCTCCTAAGAACTTAGTAGAACTAACCATACACCTTATTAGTATAGTTATTAATTTCTGATCTGTTATTTACATTATCAGGATGTATATAAGGATCCTCCATATGACTAACACTGACATTTAAGTAGTTCTACTCAATTGTAATATGTTGGCCTTAATCCTGGTCACGGATATACTTTAAGCCGAACAATTAACATTTAAAATAGGTGACAGATACAGGTTAATGAATGGTTTATCCTATCTTACAAAGTTCAAGGTAAATAAATACTCTTAAATTTGATATTACATATTGGATTAGTAACCATATTCTTCATTAGATTTTTTGTTCATTATGGAAGCTATCTTATGCCAATAAATATACATTATCGACTCGACAGCGGTGTAGGTGTTATTGAGACGGTCGATCGATTTTTATGACACCCCGTGAGATGAGAGGGGGTGACTCTGTTCTATACCGGTACCTACCTCACGGCGCACCTACTTGAAAGTAGCTAGATGTGCTGCACAAGTCTGAATGGAAAACAACCCAATCTAAACCGCTGTCTAATTACAAATACAAAAAACCTGTCAACGAGATATTGAAAAGAGTCTAATACTTTGCTATTAAAAACTCACAGCTGAGACGAAGCGGGATTGATTTATGATGTTAACACAATTTGATCCAGTCTGAGGCTTTAATTGTGGCCTATACTGTGAAGTATGTGAATGACGTACAATTTAAATAATAATACTAATTATTGCGGACCATTGTACTTCCATATTTGTGTTCGTAATAATGTGCTTAAAAACTATACTACTTATTATTGTAACATATCACAATGTTCTTTATTCAGCAGCTCGGTTCGACTCCACTACATAGCTTGAAACATAATGTCTCAGAATCATACCATCTACCCATCCTGCTATGCCCTCCTTATTAATGTGAATGATTTAGTAATGGTTAAATATAATTCGGATTCAAGTCGTCCGATGTAAGTATAACGTTTTTAGATGGGGATTCACTTTAGATTCCAGTTTGTAATGCAGATGTGTTGGTGCTTTAGCAATCATATAAAATATTTTATATACCGTTGCTATTTTATTTCTGTTTCCTGAAATGAAGCGATGATAGGTTATATATTTAAAGTGCCACACTTATATTTTTATCTGCATAGATAGAGTTAAAGAGGAATACATAGGTACTGAGTTCATTCATTGCCACTTTAAACTTGATATGTTTTATCTCGTACAGCTATTGCCTCCACGATATATTATTGTCATAATAAATTGTATTTATATAAGACTTCATTGATTTTAATGTACCTTAAATTTGCGTAACCAGCGCGCAATAGATAACATTTTTATGTTCCATTAAAATAAAAGTTATTAGTCAATATTATCATGTTAGGTGGGCCATCAAAAGTGTGGCTTAATACATTCTACCCAGTTCAGGTATAGGTGCGCATCTATAAAAATAATATCACGATTATAACGTGAATAACAAATCTGTTCGGGCGCGGGAGCTATAAAATGTTACTCTGTTAGTCGTGGTGGTTTTGTTTTTTTTTATTTCACGCACTGTGTTTTTACAAATCCAGTATGATCTGAATCATTATATTCTTCGTTTGTTACAGAAGAAGGCCCTAGTCCAGAAGTGGGAAGTTTGATTCTCAATAACCATAAAATTACTAAACTGCGATTGGCGCAATAATATTTTTTTAATTTATTTTTGTGCATAGAATGAACAGTTTTTTAACAGATTTTGTTTAAAAAACCATTTCTGGTCGTAGGGAAAATAATCAATGTTAAAGTGGTTTTCAATTGAAAACTTCACTTATGCTCTCATACATAAATTTCTATGTTATATGTTATAAACAAAGGCACAGTTAATTTTTGTAGGTAAACAGTAGTGTAATGCAGGCCAATAAAATATCTGTAATTAATAACTTATCTAAATAATTTACATATATGTAAGTGCAATGTGCATGATTAATACAATTAATGATTGTTACGTATGATTACGTCGATGCTAAAAAGCGCAATTTTAGTGACGCCAATTTAGATCAGACAGGCGCTCGCTCGTGTCACGGGTGGCCGTGAAGCTCATTGCCCAGATGGGCTGTCAGATACGGTGAGCATCAACTATTTGGCATTACTCATAAACTCTGATGCGCTATGCCATGGCATTGCTTGACGTAAGGGAATAGGTTTTATATTGATCGATCTTTATTTTTATACATTATTATGCTCGATTTTGCTTCGCTGCGGCAGGTTCATTTTTGCATTGAATAATCCGGACATCTGATAGACATACTCAATTCGACTCTCCTTTTTCTAATTGAATACTTATAAACATAGATCAACTCGCATATTGTGGGATCGTGTTCGCAGGCTTCAATTTTGTCGCACTTACTATGATAAAAAAAAAATTCATATCTAATTTTTACGTTTTTTAGTTTACGTAAGTATCTAAAATGGCACATCCCGAATCCTTCCGTTTATCTCAAGTCAAGTGCGATCTCACAGTTGGTTTGAGTTGAAATTGTATATCGCACACATCCAAACATAATTATTGTATATATGTCACCGTAAAATTGTAAATAACGTTAAATTATAATCTATCCCGCGATATTGTAATCTGTCGAAAAATTGTGATCTGTACAAACTGCTCACAATTTAACGCATTATTTTTCGATAGATTATAATCTATCGAAGACAAACCGTCAGATTGTAAAATGGCATGCGAAAGAACGCACCTCGCGCTCTGATTGGTTGAACTTCATGTTCCCCGCTCAGCCGCCCGTTCGTCGCCATCTTCGGTTGTTATTAGTCAAATTCATTTGTTGTGAAATGTAAACAAACAGTGTTTTAGTGATTTAAAACAGATTTCGTGTTAATAATAATAACGCATTGTATTATAATAAGTTGTAGGGAGTGTTAACGGACCTGTGATAACCTAAAGAAGTGCAGTTGAATAATAAATAAGAGAGTGCTTGGCTGGTTTTGTGGTTGGCTGGTCTTGATGGCAAGACCAGCCAATCATGGACAGGCTTTAAACAGTTGACAATTTAACGCGCGACAGATTATGATTTAACGGTTTGTCTTTGATAGATTATAATCTATCGAAAAATAATGCGTTAAATTGTGAGCAGTTTGTTTCGGATCACAATTTTTCGACAGATTACAATATCGCGGGATAGATTATAATTTAACGTTATTTACAATTTTACGGTGACATATATATTATAAGTACAGTCTGGGTTCAGATAATAAGCTGTAGCGCTAGGTCGCGCAAATAGTAGTGTAAGTGAAATCAACTGTATGGAAATAAACCAACACCGAATCGGAACAACGCGTGGCGTAATTACTATATTTTCATGCAATTATTATCCGTACAATTTTTAAAAGTTTCATTCGCAAACTTCTTGGAAAATAGGTTTGACACTTCCTCCTTTTCTGTAAGCAACTGGAGGTCCTTACAATACAGTTGTTATATTAAAACCTCCAAAATAAAATGTTAATCACCTTATAAATAAAAAGTCTAAAGAAGCTTTATTCCGCGTAACCTTAGATTGTGGAATGAGCACCCTGGTGAGGATTTCCAATCCACCGAAGTACAGCAGAGTTAACAGAGGTCAATCTTTGGATGGGTGACCATTTGTGTGGCATTTGATATCGAGCGTTTCCGTGCTTTGGAAGGCATGTTAAGCCGTTGGTCCCGGTTATTATACTAAATGTGATAGTCGTTAAGCCATTGAAAAATTTTAACAGCAGGACGCCATACACCTTGATATGTGAGAGGAGGCTCGTGCTCAGTAGTGGGATGTTAATGGGCTGACGTGATGATGCTTGATAACACCTTGAGGTATAAAACAATCGATTGATAAATGAATGAGTGTATAGGGATCCCACTAAGACCTAAGGAGCCCAAGCCAACTTCACCTGCAATTGGTGCACCTGTCGATCAACGGACGAGACTTTGGCGAACATAACAGTGCCCGGTAAGCGGCAAAAGGCTCGGCGCCTATTACGTGGGACCAACTATTTCATTAGCGAAGTGTAGGCGTATAATATGCCTCTGCCTACCCCTTCGGGGAAACAGGCGTGAATGTATGTATGTAAGTATGTATGATAAAGACATATAGGTCGGTAGCGTCGGTGTTTCATCCATTTGCTTTCAAGATTCTTTTGTTAACGCTTTTAACACAAAACTGACGTAAGATACGGCAACATTTAAAAGTAATTTATATTGCAGCGTTTTGTTAAACTGCTTGAAATATTGGTACTAAAATTTTATGATCAATAATACATACGTTACAGTGAATGTACCTATTACTATTACGTATGGACGATCCCACCCAAAGTACAACTTTGGTGTTAAGTTGTGTGTTATATAAGATTAGATAAGTGTGACATCTATAAGTGGAACCAATAATAGTATATTCTTGATTACGATTGAAATATTCACCTTTAAATGTTGCTAAATGGTATCCGCAAAGTATCAGTGTTAATATTTATTTACTTATTCAGTAACTACAGGTTATAACAACTTATTTATAACATAGTCCTACGAAACCGTGAGTAATTCTCCGTACACTTTTCGTTTATATATTTTTTTTCAGTCGTGATAGCCAATTCATTAATAAAAGTACGTTAGCTAGCTCACACTATGTGCCTTAGCATTGGTTGTACAGGAACCTATTAAGTATAGTCTTCTTTGTTTACACAGTAAATTTTATGTAACATGCAATATATTGTATGTTTCGAAGACATATTTATTTATAGTTTTAAGTTTAGGTAGTTTATTATTAATATTAACAATAATCAATCACATCAATTCTTTAGTTTCA
The DNA here is from genome assembly GCA_949126915.1 of Musotima nitidalis. Lineage (NCBI taxonomy): Eukaryota > Metazoa > Arthropoda > Insecta > Lepidoptera > Crambidae > Musotima > Musotima nitidalis. The sequence continues at coordinate 6,981,866 of OX421419.1, forward strand.
AGAAAAGTATCATTTCGAACTTGTGTTTGGAATACTAAAGAACGGAATACTATTTTTTATGTAAATAAGTACTGAGTATACATAAGAGAACACTCAGACCAAAACAAATACTCACATTTATGCACAAAAAGAATATTCATGTTTGTCCTGTGTGGGAATCAAACCCAAGACCTCAGGAGTGAAGTGCGGGCATATTCGCCATCACGCTATATCAGTCGTCAAAAAATTATATTACAATTTATATATATAGATGTATAGTACTGTTTGCAATTAATATGATTATTTTATTGTATTCAGTAATATATTACACAAATTAACTTTTATTTGCTTACTCAATTACTAAAAAGGTACAAAGTTCTAGGGCCATGTCATGTCAAATTCAACTTAGCTTGATATTTGATAAGTTAGTACCATAATTGGTGTTAAGTGCTGTTGTGTAACAAAATAGTATATTAATGATAATGGTATCTATGTATTTTTGCAATAACATGTCAGTTTTAGATGCGCTGCTCTAAGTTGCTGATTATCTAGACAATTGCGTGCCATTATTTAGAAAATATAATATCCTTCCTTTACCTTGTCTTATAGTTGAAATTATTTTAAAATTTATATACCTAATCAACGCACTATTATGTTCAGTAAGAGTTCATATTGTATGGCTATAAGAATTTATAATAATATACCAAAAAAATTATAAAAAATGTTTGTTAAAATCAAACTTACATTATATTCTAAAATAATAGAGAATTGTTATGACACTACTGATGAATATTTAAAGGATATGATAATAATGTAATATTATTTTAATAATCTATTCATTCACTTCGCTAGTTTATAAGATCAATATTTATACACCAGTAAGAGTAGAATGCAAGATGCTTATATATTTATGTAACACCTGAATGTACAGTATTTTGACAAATAAAATTATCTTTATCTTTAAATCTCCATACAATATTATAATACCATTTTGGCTTGTACGAACTAAAGTGGCCCCTCAGCATAAACTGCCTTTTTGCTAACAGTTTTTTTTTATCACAGCCAAATTCATATGGTAACTCCTTTCTATGTTTAATTTCACGTGTCATATTATACGTTATATTTATTTTGTATCATAGTTAGTTAACAATATAGTAATGGTTAACCTTAAAAAGCTTACGCTATGGCGGCTTTGATTTTAATGACGATATTCTGACAAACATCATCATTAACATCTTCACAATTATTCACGATGATGAAATTATTTATATTACGTTCAAATTACGGACAGAATTTAATTCATTGTATAATATGTTTCTAGATTCGTATTTTTTTTACTTAAAACTTGAAAAACTGACTCTACTTAATCTATCTATGTTATAAATCGAACGTTTATTGTTTTTGTTATGATTCACGGTTAAGCCCGGAAGCCGAATTTGATGAAATTTTGTGCGAAGATAGACTTTGATCCTCCGTAAGTACATAGCGTACTTTTTATTAAAGCAATTTTTTCAAAAGGGGTTTTATTTTTTAAAGGATCGGTTGTCTGACAAACAGGACTGGGTCTAATATTTTTATCTTGTATTTGTATAAATTAGAATGAAAACTCGACCAGATAATTGGTATGACCGTACACTATTTAACAAATTCAGCTCTGTTTCACATTAGGTACTTACTTGACTGTGATGAAAGGAATAATTTATTGATTCTGTCGTAACTTTGCGGAAATACATTGTAAGCAAGTGATGGAAGGTGCTACTCTTTATTGATTGATTACGGGTTTTAGGAGAATTTTTCAATCTTAGTGCTTTAGTTTTTAAGTTGACATTCATAAGAGCTCTATTCAGCCAAACTTTGTATAAATGGTTTAGCCTTAACATTACAAAAATTAACAAAATCCACGCGTGTAGCAGGCAATGTCGCAGGCGGCAGCTACCTCTATAATAAAGGGACAAAATATCTCATCTTCTACACAATAAACATTAATGGCTACGCACTAATCATGTCATATAAATTTATATAAATAATGGACATACCTTCCGAGGTTTTAATTAACAAAGTATAGTGTATTATTGTTTACTGCTGTTTCTGTGTGTAATTATTAACTTCAATTTATTACGTGTTGTAAATAGCTATGGTTCCACTGTAATTGTATAGTGCGTGTAAAGGTTACTGTCCACTACAGCGTGCAAGTACCTTTAATACTTTACCGTTACAATAATATTAACCGATGCGTACATTACTGAAATATTAACCAAAAATTATTTATGATATTACAAAGCTTTTGTTAAACATGGAAAGGATTGTGCCGTATTCGTTTATGTTCATAACATTTTACTTGTTATTACAATTGTTTTCATGTTATTGTAAATGTTTTTGTATTTTTGTGTGCAATAAAGTTTTTATCTATATATCTTTTTATAAATGTAGAACTCTGCAATTATATCCGTCCTAGGCTTTCGCAGTTATGTAGCAGTATGTTTAATATTTTTTAGCAATGAAAAAAGTACAACAATGGAGCTATCTGTCAAACAGATTAAGTAAGCAGTCTTAAAATAAGGAAGTTTGTACTGACTATAAATCTTTTTGTCTACAAAATCCTGTATAGGCACACTTAGTATCTGCATTACACAGTGACACATAAAACTTACCTTCATGTTTATTAAAAAAGCAATTAACGTAACTACTTACATACTTATTGGTTAGATATAAGATTCCTACGCTACAAACAAAAAAGTTTTATATCGTGTCTGTTAGTTTGAATACGACTATAGATCGTAACGCTATTGGACATGCTCCTTAAAGTAAAGTATCATCTGCCGTGCTGCCTCTCACGGTCGGGTAAGACACGACAGAGCTTCCTAGCTGGAATCCATATTTAACGTTGCGAAAATTCGTTCAAACTAACACTCATTATTTGTAAAGATGCCGATGTGCTGTGATTTATTTAACAGAACCGTTCACTCACGAAATAACTTGAATTCTAAAGGATAAGTTTTAACTGATTCGTTTTGTAACTTTATGGTTGTAATGCAGATGCGTTATGATTTATATATACAATGTGTTTATAGTAAATTCCTATAACTCTATTGTATATACCTCTTAATAGAAATCAAACTCGATAACAATGAAATAAAAACACGGAATATAAGTAAACCATTACATATCAATTAACATTAAGATAAAATATTAATTATTGCTGTTTTTCTAGTTGAAGACTATAAGCTGACTGATAAATCTGGTTAGACCAAGGAGCAGACCCTTTTTTAATTCTGTTTTACGTCGGTTACAAAATGCGTTTACGCACTGCCTTCTGGGTGTGGGGCTTACCACCGGCAGACCCGACTGCCAGCAGTAATCATCATCTCGGTCCATTAACTTCCCACTACTGAGCACGAGCCTCCTCTCACATACCAAGGTGCGAGGGTATTGGGTCATACTCCACCACGCTGACCCAGTGCGGATTGGTGGAGGCAGGTGTATGGCGTCCTGCTGTTAGATTTTTTTAGGCCACCCATAAGGCCTTTAACAAAGCTTAACGACTATCACATGTAGTGATAACCGGGACCAACTTCTTAACGTGCCTTCCGAAGCACGGAAGCGCTCGATATTAAATGCCACACAAACGGTCACCCATTCAAGGACTAACCTCTGTAAACTCTGCTGTACTTCGGTGATCGCTTCCGACCACCGAGCATCGCAGAGCTACGAGCGCTCCAGTAGCTAGCGCGCCAGCAGTAATACCCACTAAAAATTTTCCGACGACGCCCGTCGCTTGTTGAGAAAAAGAGCGGAGGCCAGTACCTGGGTTGCAACTGGTCCACCCGGTTTTCCCCCGGAAGACAACCGGGAGGATCGGCGCAGTAGACGCGCCCCTCCTACCTCCTCGTGCGACTATAGCGTGTGTGGCCGACTTCTCGGAGGGTCCATGGTTAAACTGCCTAAGACCCTCTGGCGCTGCTTAACGGGCCCTCCTGGCTCGCCCGCTGCGCCCTCCATAGGTTTCCCCCCAAGTAGTCAGTACTAAGGGCACCCAGAGTCGCCAATCTCTAGCAGACCCTAGGCCTATAGCGAGTATGTTCGAAAGGGTTACCACAGCCTGGCACATACCCCCCGACTGGTCTCCACCTTGTCGTGGTGGGGGGGCTGAGTACCTCCCGGTAGGGCGCGGAGGGCGCTACGGAAAAGATAACACCCAGAGATTGGCGACTCTGAGTGCCCTTAGTACTGACTACCGGGGGGGAAACTAAGAGGGACCTGTGGAGGGCGCAGCGGGCGGGCCAGGAGGGCCCGTAAAGCAGCGCCAGGAGGGTCTGAGGCAGCGGGGGCAGAGGGCCCCTGCTACACGCTATGGTCGCACACGGAGGTAGGAGGGGCGCGTCCACTGCGCCTCTCTGAGGAGGTCCTCCTGGTTTTGGTCCGGGGGACGTTGGCCGCGGGCGGGGTGTCAGAGCTGCAACCCAGGTACTGGCCCCCGCCTCTTTCTCAACAAGCGGCGGTCGTCGTCGGAAGATTTTTAGTGGGTATTACTACTGGCGGTCGTGTCTGCCGGTGGTGAGTCCCACACACCTCTCTCGGTCGCTCTTTGGCCGGGAGACAGTGCATAAATGCATTTTGTTACCGACGTAAATAAAAAAGAAAAAAAAATGAGACGGACATTTCATTATATTTTTTTTTTTAAAAAACGTGCCAGTTCTAGTTCACAACCAGGATAATCTGAAAAATTTTAACTAAACGTTTTGAGAATTCTACATAAACATATTGAATAACAAACTTCGTCCGTGTAGAAAACGGTATTGTGTGCATCTTATGTCTTATCTTACGGGAAATCATGTTTCATGGTCAATCAGTTACTGTTAATCGTAAAAATCACATTTAATTTATTCAGTTGCTAGAGCGTGATCAACGAATAAACAAACGGGAATCTCAAATTTTTCATGTAAATTATTTTCGCAGTTATAGTAGATGGTACCTAGTAGTCAGCAAATTTCAAGCAAGAAGTGCTTAGATCGAAAAGGATCACACAAGTTAGGCATAGTAACACTTATGACATCATTTTTATACTAATAAACCCGTAAACCATCGGGTCTGAGTGGTTAGAATAGCGGACCGGTGATCCATAGGTCGTAAGTTCAAGACCGATTCGGGCAAACGCAGACGAGTTGATTGTCTTGAAACCTTAAATAACATTGTAAAAGCAAATAAATTATAGTCAAACGCCCCAGATATTAGTCGTTGTATGGCAGAATATTTACATGACATTTGATACCAAGCGCTTTCTTATTTCGAAAGGCACAAACTGTACTATCTGGTACATACTACTATGTGGTACACGTAAAGCCAAGTTACAGGCTTTAATGGAGTGGCTTGTCAATTCTTTATACATTTACATCACTCCTGTTTACCGAAAGGCCAGGTAGAGGCATATTATACGCTCCAATTATATTCTTAGTCCCACGTAATAGTTGGCGAGCCTATTACCGCTTATCGGGAACATATATGTTTGCCAGATCCTCATCCGTTGATCGGCATGTGCACCAGTTGTGGAGATGGCTTGGCCTTTTAAGAAGCTGGTAGGATCCCTTTACAATAGCTGTAAATTCTAACAGAAAAATATCTTACACCTATCTTAGCCAAACAGCCAGGGTCAGCGTGGTAGTGTGTTTCTCATTTACCTTGGGCTATTCGAGGAGACCTGAAATCTGAGGCCAGTGGTGGGTTATTAACGGGCTATTGTAAAATGAAAAAGCAATATAATGATAATGTTGGTATATTGTAGAATACTAAAGTGCTTCTAACCTTTCGACACACGAATATTACCAATAAAATTCTATCGTATACCGTCTTCCGGCAGGAGCCCTCTACCTCAATGGAGATAATAAAACTGTTCTGAGATTACATAAAGTGAAACACAATTTTGCTACTAGAGGCCGCTCGCTTCTTTGTCTATCAGCCTGTAAGGTTTTGCAGTAAGAAAGAGAATTTTGGGCTTGACAAGAAGCCCAAATTACTACGTATAACATCAGCTATCTGTCAGTGAAAATTTCGTCAAAATGGGCGAGCAGTTTTAAAGTGAAGTTTGAAATATTAATAGAAACCTTATAATTTTGGCATTTCACATCAATTTGTTATTGTATAGATTCATGTCATTATAAGAAGATGTATAAAACTAAGAACTAAGTTCGCTGTTAAATAGTTATTAAGTTAATTACGCTGGCTACGATAATATATTAAAAACCTTCATCGACCCCACATTAATTAAATTGACCTGTACATATCGCAATAATTTGCTAGTTATTTATGTAATTTAAACATTACTTAAGCTGTGAGGACTCAGAATATATCTTACTGTGTCTCCACTAACGTATGTTATACAAAAACCTAACACGCTAACAAAACTTTTAGCTTTGTAGTAAAAAACGACCTCCACGTTGCGTCCTCTAGCTACTTGAAACGGTTCAGCAATAAAAAATAAGTCGCTGACATTCATAAAAAAACATACCAAAAAAATAATATCTACTTATATGCCTTCTGTTTTTTATAAGGATGGCATTAACCAATAGCACTACTTACCTATTCTTCATTCTTAATTAGTATTTTACTTAATATGCCCTGAGATTTTTTTTGTATTTACTATTTAAAATATATCTTATTGTTAACGTTAAGAGCCATTATAGGTAGCCTATCTGATAGCAAATGTAACTAAGCTCGATTCAGTTGAAAAGTGTATGTGTAAGCCATAAATCAATCCGCTCAATCTCCTAATAGCTCATCTGATGACTTAACTACAAGTAGACCGAGGTCTATGTCTACTAGATACTTTTGATAGTCTAAATACAGCAAGCCATTATTAAGTCTACGAGAGAGGCCTAGATTCGGCAGTGGATGTCCTTCGCTAGATAAAAATATGCAGTGTCTAATTTTAGTAAAGATTGGATTATTGAGAACTTTTTAACTTTTACTATCATTTCAGACAACCGTTACGGCGTGGAGGCGAGTATACCCGCTCTTCTCTCCTGAGGTCGTGGGTTCAAAAAAAAACATTTGTTTGTTTGTTTCTCCGTTATTTAGTAGTATAATACAAGTTCTCAATGATACCTTGGAACTAAATAAATTGAAACTTGGAAATCTTGCAACTAATTAAATTAGTGTGATTGTCCGAAAACATTTATTTAAGTAATTTTTTTTACGCATCTTGCTATCTTTCGTAAACTTTTTCGCATGCCCCACAATTATTACGAACACATGACCAACGTTGATATAACAAAAAAACCTGTATACGATTCCTAAGATTTAAGTTCATATTGTATTTCAAATGAGGCGAAAAAGCAATCAAACTTCCCTTTGCAATAACAAAACTAGAAAGAATTATCTTACTGACATCACTGTTTTAGATAAACATAAAACTTAAGGCGCTTTGTCAAATTTTCACAATTATTATGATGCAGAATTCGTAACAGCTATTACATACTAGTAGTATCTATGCTGATTTAGTAAGCAAGATATACCTTGCTTAAATGGTAATTTAGTGAAAGTTTCTGGATTTTATCTAAGGATAAAGTCCTAACGGCTGAACAGAATTATCTGAAATTTATGACATACATATGGGTAGATGATATGTATCGTATTTATTAGTAAGACCTTTCCGTCGTTACAGTTTTATGAAACGATTCTAAAGTAAGTATATTACTAAATTATCTATTTACAATAACTGTTCTAACAATGATTATTATGTAGAAAGCATACCAGAAGTATATGCGACTATGCTGATGAAGTAGGCAAGGTACGCGCCCGCGTGCCTCCATAATGTGTTCTCGTTCACCTTCAAGACAGGCTTTTTGTTGCGTATTGAAGTTCAAACCCCTGGATTTTAATAGTAATTATCTACTTTAAACTCATTACAATTTAAGATCTACAGGCGGGAACATAAGGTCGCGTAATGTAAATGGTATATGTGAGTACCAGATGGTATTTATGACCGGTTCTTAAAAATGTACTTGTTTTATTATTATAATATTGTGATGTGACAAAAACATTACAAATCTTAATTTAGATATTTCGTTACCGATTCAAATTTTTAATAGAGTGTCACCACACATTATAATTTCGTGGTGGTCTGTCTTTCAGAAGTTGTCTGCCTATAGACGATAGATTACAGACTATGTTTTTGTGTTACACAGCCTGCGATAGGCTTTCGTGTGGTTAGGATAATGTAGGTTTTAACGATATTGAAGATGGCAAGCTACTTTTCGGTGGTTTCCATAGAACAGAGTTGACTTATCTCTTTCCTGTGGTCGGTTCATAACAGAATAATGTCTTATAACATTGCCTAGAATATACATGACCTCAAATCGTATTACATAGATTACCTCGACATCTAGAATTTATGCTAAAACTTACTTTGTTGTTATTTAATAAAGTCAATGCTGATAATTATATGCAAAAATCTTTGTCAAAATATAACAGGCCTCTTAAATACTTGACAATTACGAGACGATTTGAATTAATAATTGCTATTAACGTGCCAACAACAATTGTTAAAACATGACATGTCTTTAAATACTCAAGGACTTAACAAAGAATCCGAAACTACTCATTGACAGCCATTATGCTTTAAAAGGCTTAAGTGTCGTTTTGAACAATAAAATTTTGCTTATCATTCGCGTAAATGGTTTAAAAACATTGTACATCGTGGTCAAGGCGACCGTATAACCATAACTCATATCAGGACGTGAGTACGATGTCAGGAATTATTTAAAATACATTTGAATGAACCTGTGGTTACTTATATATATTGTTGCTAATTCTTCTTTGCGACAAAATACGCTTAGACAGAACTGGCCACTTTAAAGCCAGATAATTGTAGATATATCTAAATGTATAAGTTTTTGAATGTATGTAGTTTAAATAAAGAATTATATTTATAATTAATATTTCCGTCATATAATATTGCTTTAATAAATACTGTGGAGGTTTTATGTGATCTGCAGCTAGTAATATAATGAGTATATTATATGGGTCTTCATAACAGATCAGTAGCGATCAGTATCGCTAAGTGCCTATCAGGAATTTTTAAATGGTGTTGTGCATACAGCTGGCGTATGACAACTCTAAATGCCTAACACCTCGAATCTTTGCAGTGACAATAAATATCGCATTAGTCATCCCGTAACATCAATTGATAAACTTCATATGCCCAGTTTTTTCGTTTGCTTGAGCGCTTTTTAAGCTATTACTTTTTCAACTACTTTTAAAGTAAAGTGCTGCTACATTAAATAGTTTTTCACTGGCTATATATCTGCTTCTGGCTTACAGCTACACCGCCATTATGTCACTTATAAAAGCATAGCCTTTAAATACCTTTGGAAATAGACCCCGGGGGTCTATGTCATGCCAAAAGCCTCAAGGTCTTCGAATGTTTTCTACTCTGACCTGAAGTCACCGAGTCATCCATTAAAATTAGCATTTACTTAGAGGCTATACCTTACTTGCTATTAAATGTGTATTAGATTACAAAATATCTCGGCCTAGGTTGCTCAGTGGCCGTGGAATATACATATTGTATTTCAATGTAGCTGTTGCAAGTATGTTCCCGGTTATTTCTGATAAGTAGTAAGCAAGGTAAGAGACGCGCTAAGCTGTGCTCTAGATTTATGGGTTGAAAGAAGAATACACTAGAAACTGAAAGTATATATATATTATTCTATGCTCAACTGCACGTATGTTTTTTATACATACTTAGACGTTTTCGTCAAAAGTTTACAAATGTAATAAAAATTATAGACGTAAAAAAATTTGATTTATTTAAACGTCATTGATCTGATGAACACTTTCGGAGTAAACTCTTCGATAATCTAAAGCGAATGCCTAGTGATTTCTATACAAATAAAGTAAATCTTCAAAGAATTAAAAAAAACAATATAAATTGTCCTACTAAATAAAAATTACTATATGAAACTTATTGGTAGGTAACTAAATGTTTTTACATACGTTTATTCTTTGTATATACTTGTCATCTCCTTGGCAGAGCAATTTTATAAGTATTATGGCTTGTTTTATCTTCAAGTTGATTTTATCGCAACTTATCGTAACAGCTAAGCACGCTTGTAAGTAATATGGTTAATATTCTGCACTGATAGGAATTTGCATAATACCTACTTAAAGTTAATGTTTTTATTCTGTAAAGTTATATTAGTAATCGTAAACAAGTTGTTTTATGTTCGAGATGAATGATAGCTGACAGCAACGTACACTCTTTTATCGCAATTTAAATTATTATAGACCTACAAAACCAGAATTGAAATAATTAAACATATATAATAAAAAAGCATTACCAGTATTATGGATGCTACTAAGAAATAAACTCAGTTTATTTCACCGCTTTTGGTATGAGTTTCTATTTAAGAGCAACTTTCTGGTGCACAATGTTTGTAACATTTACTATTACTGTATTGTAACATTTTATAACCCTTTTTCCAAAAAAAGAAGAAGAGCTGAAAATTGAGCTTAGTGGCGTGCCATTGGAGAGGCCTATGTCCTGATGATGATGATGATGAATCCTTTAGTCACGGGACTTTAAACCGTGGCGTGAAACGGCAGGCCGTCATAAGTGGGTGCGCTTGTTATCGTGCTTTTTTACATAGTGGATCGCCAGCAGTGCACTAATGTAGGCTGATGATGATGATGAATCCTTTAGTCACGGGTCTTTTAAGAGTGGCGTAAACCGGCATTTTAGTAGGCCGTCATAAGTGGGTGCACTTGTTATCGTGCTTTTTTCACAGAGCGGAGCGCCAGCAGTAGACTAATGTAGGCTGATGATGATGATGAATCCTTTAGTCACGGGTCTTTTAAGCGTGGCGTGAAACAGCATTTTAGTAGGCCGTCATAAGTGGGTGCGCTTGTTATCGTGCTTTTTACACGGAGAGGAGCGCAACTTCTTTTCTGGACTGCACCGACTGCTTACTATCAGGTTATATGTGGAGAACACAGATTTTTATAGAATTGTCAAATTATTTTGATAGTAAGTACGTTTTCTTGTAACTGGCTGGAGAAAAAACTAACCTTGACGATTTTCTTGCCCGTTCTTCTACAATCAAGCTCCCGCCCGCATAGAATGGGCGCGCTAGTTTTTATGTATTGTAATTTTGACTTATTTTAGAGCTCTATTAAGCCGAACTTGAATAAATGATTTTGGCTTTGACATAATGAAGTGTAGCATAAAAAAATATATGTATGCGTCGCGTCGCTTATTGTTGATTGCTCAAATAGTACCTACAATGGTTTAATTATTAGATATTATTATGTGCTAATTATATCTGTAATATTATTTACGAGTGCCCTGCGGTGTGTAATCGTGAGAAGTGGTTTATACGTTCGTGATGAGTAGTTTTACTTCCTCAAAAACAAGTGGCATATTTTTATCCATATTATTGTTATTGTTGCGTGTGGTCTTCAAATACAGAATATGTTTATTACTACCCAATAGTTAACCAATTTTAATAATCAATTTTAATTCTAGATAAATCCCATAGTGTTAATACATATTTTTCTTAGTTGCTTGTGTTTTTTTTTATTTATAGTACTAAAAATAAAATACATCATCATCTCAGCCATCCGACGTCCACAGCTGAACATAGGCCTCCCCAATAGATTTCCACATTGAGCGATCCTGAGTCGCCTGCATCCATCGGCTTCCCGCCGCCCTTACCAGATCATCGGTCCATCGCGTGGGAGGCCGTCCTCTACTACGTTTACCGGTTCGCGGTCGCCATTGCAGAACCTTGACGCCCCATCGGTCGTCGGTTCTTCGAGCTATGTGCCCCGCCCATTGCCACTTCAGCCTGCAAACTCGCCCCGCTATGTCGGTCACTCCAGTCCTCCTACGGATTTCCTCATTTCTGATTCAATCACGTAGGGACACTCCGAGCATAGCTCTCTCCATTGCACGCTGAGCGACTTTGAGCTTTCTAATGAGGCCCATAGTCAGGCACCAAGTCTCAGTACCGTACGTCATCACTGGCAATACACACTGGTTAAAGACTTTCGTCTTAAGACACTGAGGTATTTTTGACGAGAAGATATAGCGCAGTTTCCCGAACGCAGCCCAACCGAGCTGGATTCGACGATTGACCTCTTCGTCGAAGTTGGACCTACCCATTTGGACTTTTTGTCCCAGGTATACATACTCGTCGACAACTTCGAGAGCCGAGCCTCCAATAATTATTGGGGTAGGCTTAACATGGACATTAGACATAATTTTCGTCTTGTCCATGTTCATTTTAAGACCTACCCTTTGGGAAGCTCTGTCGAGGTCTTCGAGCATTGTGCCCAGATCCACAAGCGACTCCGCTATGACCACTATATCGTCGGCAAATCGAAGGTGAGACATATACTCGCAATTTATGTTGATGCCGTAGTTTCCCCAGTCCAACATTTTGAGAACATCCTTCAGGGCAGCAGTGAACAGTTTCGGAGATATGACATCTCCCTGTCTCACGCCCTTCAGCAGGAGGGTAAGATTCGTGTGCTGGTCTAGTACTCGTACGGACATGGTGGCGTTTTTGTATAAACTTCTCAAAGAACAAACGATCGAAATATGATTACACTGAAATCTCGAAGCTTAGATTCACTTACATGCAACAAAACAATTGAAAAACAAAAAATATTTTATTGTAAGTGAATATAAGTGCCAGTTCCGAGCCATCGCTCTGTAACAAGAACTGGCAAGAAACTCACAGGCTATGCTCTTTTAAATGTATCCATTGGTAAGGTACTTTAATAACATTTTTTTATTTGTCTGTAAAGTTATACAATGCAATAACATTAACAATATCATGTTCTAAGTCATTCATATTAGAATAGCCTGTATGAAACGGCAGTTTAATCCCAAGCATTTTTATCTGCCATTTATTCTTTGGTAAAATAGTAGCTTTCGTTTTATTGTTAATTTATTTAGGCTTAATTGCTGTATATTGCTTGGAATTTTATTATAGAATCGTACACATTGATCTTCAACTCACACCTTCATCGCTTCACTCACTTTGAATCTTTCGTTGCTTTTCACTATACCCCTGCAGGGTTTACGTGTGACACAGTTTTACTTACCTTTGAGATTGTGTGTTATATTAATCATACAGTGTTATTATTATTTCACTTCATTGCAAAACTATATTGCACATCAAAAATTCTGATGAAGCATTAAATTCGAGCTTTGAAGTTTTTCATATTAATTTAGATGACGCATCAAATACAACCATAATCTGTTTGTGTCCGGAATCTAAATGTTCGGAGCTTGAATGATCACGACAGATACTAGTTTCGATATAAGTACTTAGCCTGATGCATCGGAGAACTCCGTTGTTTAATGTCAAACTACTCAGCACGGGCATTCTCTCACCAAGATAGGAGGCATACAGGTTTATCATGCTCCACCACGTGGACCTAGTGCAGATTTGCGGAGGCAGGTGTGTGGAATCCTGATGCTAGAATTTTCCATGGCCTAGATTTAAGGACTACCATTTTTATTATTGTTGCCGGTACTTACTACCTAACGTGAGTTGAAAAGCACGGAACAGAAACTCACGATATAAAAAGCCACATATAAACGGTCGCTAATGGCTGACATCTGTGTACTTTATTTGGTGATGATTTCTGACACGCTTTGCTTTAGTACTAATATGCTAAGAGTATGTGCCCATAGTCATCTTAGCAGAAGTAGCACTAGACTACCGACTACCACCCCAAATACATCAAGTCTCATAGGCGGGTATCCTTAACCAAAACAATTTAAGCAATACCTCTTATTTAACGGCTCAATGTCTGGCACCAACTCAAGCGTCCTTATTCTTTAAATTAAGTATCAATGCATGCACAACAAACATTGACATTTTGATTTGACAACTTTAGCACTGTCATTATTTTAAGAGATACGATTTTTTTTACATTTAATAAGGTGTAATGGAAGTGGGTCATTTTATGACAATGACTTTTAAAACATACGTACAATGATCTAAAGGGTAGTTACGTTTTAGTATCATATTAGAACTACAAAGCCCAGGAATCGCAAACTTGAACATAAAATCGATGACTTCGTGTAAAAGGATTGGTTATTTATTTTTTGATTTTATTTCTTTACTACGTTTTTACAGTTTATCATATTATTATTTATATACCTTGTTAAATAAACTGGTTGCTACGGCCGATGGAGGAGATTTTTTTTTGATAAGAGCCCTTTACATAACATATTAAAAAATAAGACATGACGTAAGAAAATAAAGGGAGTTGAAGATGTTTCTGATTCAATCATCAAAAAACACAACATGGTTAAAAAGACAATCAAACAGCATTATTTAATGTTTATGAAGCTTTTTGGTACATTACAGAACCCTGAATTTTATTCCTGTCAGTTACACATAAGGCACATGTTATAAAAGCTATGATGACCTTTAGAACATGTTAGAAATTCTATTTAATGTTTGGTTTCACATTAGCTTCAATTTATGCTGGGTTTGGTCATGGTCAGAGATGAAATTATTTCGTATTTATCACATAGCAAAATCCCCTCGGGACAAATACAGAAAACTATTAAACGAGTACGCAAGCTGTAAGTAAATTATAAATGATTCATGTCTGCATGAATCTACATGAATCGGTATAGGTATTTATTATACAGAATATATTATACAGAATATGCTTAGTTCAATGGATTACTATATATAATAGATTTACTTGCTCCTCTCATAAAACAAGGACTTTCAGCTCATATTTTTTGAATTGTTGCATGATCTGTTAGTAAATAAAAAATATATAGTTCTTTATTCAAGATAATTAAATAAAAAAGAAAATATTTTCTGACAATTACACCAATTATTTAGTTCGAAGTTAAGTATCATTGAGAACTTGTGTTATGGATACAAAATAACGGATAAACATACATGAATATTTTTTTTTGTATACAAACTTAATATACGTAGAAAAACACCCAGACCAGAACAAATATTCATGTTTGTGCACACAAAGATTTGTCTTGAGTGAGATTAGTACCCACGACTTTAGGATCGGAGTATACCCTCGCCGCCACGCTATATCGGTCGTCAGACCATTTTATCCATAAAAACAAAAAACGACATTCAATAAAAGAATAAGAAATAAAATACACTTAATTGTAAATAAATTTCGTTCAATGCCCCTTTTAATAATAGCAGACGCGATCTATTGTACTGTATAATTGTCCCAGCCTGACGTGGTAGATGTGGCCATAGATTTGCGGAAGAGTGAGTCTAGCTTGCTTACCGTCTATAAAGTTGAGACAATGGTTATAATTAAGTCTTAATGATCTTTGTTCAAACTGCATTATACCTACTGTTTTACTAACTGAAATGCAGTCGTGATTCGTCTCTTAAATACTAGAATGCTAGTTACGAGCCTATTAACACGTAGGTTTCACAGAGCCGTTTACACAACATAAATGCTTTAAGATTTAGAAGGGGTTAATAGTGTAGACATAGCACCAACAAAAATGGAAGGTCTTTAAATTTTTTCAAGCCGTTCAACAGAACCTTTTAATAGGCTTATCGGCAAAAAGTATAACTTAGTTTACTAAATGCTGTTAAATTATACGCGACGTTATGGCAATGTAACACTAATTGAAGTGAATGGACAAATCATAAACAAGTCAATCCATTTGCAGATCATAAAACGAGTGCACGAGATAATAAATCGATATCTTCTCCTTAGAAGGATAAATGAATGATGAAGTAGCAGTTACTCTAGATATAACTAGATTATAACAAAGTAGCTTCGAAATTTACAAAAAGTATCGTTAACATTCGCTCCGTTTCTTTGATAAAACGCGCAAAGCGTCATAATGAAGACGTTTGTAATCAGCGCACTACGTTTTTGTACGAACCAAATCTTTTTATTCCATATAAGAGCTGTAACATTTTGTTCGAAGAGACATGGCTTGCATTGCCGTGGAGTCGAGGAATTAAGTGAAGTAATGATCTGTCGTAATCCGACCAGCTAATAGGATAATGAGGTTATATTATAGCCTTGCTTGGTGTTTTATCATAAATTCATAAGTGGAGAAATCAAAAGTTGAATTCTGTACACTATTTTTATTAGCTTTACTGCACTCTACATAATTCGGAGAGATTTGCATAGGATAAGTAAGTTAATAGAAATATCTTGGTAATAAGTATGTACACATACATTTTCTACGGGTGTATTTATTTCAGTTCCTACTCTTCACTTCTCTAGGATATTTTAGCCAAATTCGGAATAATAAACAGGTACCTATATGTTAATTTGTGCTTATTTTGACCAATTAAGTAAGCCAATTTGATGATAACAGTGAATCAGATATTACATACTAAGTTTAAATGCTGGTATATGGTTCATTGAATTCAAGTAAAAGTATCAGGTATATTTTAAGACGGTGTTAGACAATGCTCTCGAAAAAAAATTAGGCTTTGTACCTATTTAGCAGTTTTAGTAGGTTTTGTTTGGAAAAGAGTTAAATATAATCACCAGAAGATGTCGCAAACGTTATTTCCCACAATCTGGGCCGTTTCGCAGGATCTTATATCTCAGTTATGAGGATAAACCACATGCCTCTAATTTTCCGTCGCGACGTGAGCCTGAGACGAAGAAAGAATTGCAAGAAGTATACGAATTGTGAAATAATTTTAACGAGTTTCGGTTTTGCGGTGACAATTCTTACCTTAGATGTTTTACACAAACACAGAAAATTAAAAAAGTGAAATAATTAAGCTAATTGCAGAGCAGTGGACCGGATATCCAAAGGTCGTTAGTTCGATTCCCATCCGGACACGGACGGGTTAATTTTTTTTGTAAATAATTTCATCTTATAACTTAATATAAATTTCAGAGAATTGTAAACACAAAATATGAAAATTAAGTTATTGTAATCAGGTAAATATTTAAAAATAAAATCGAATAAAGAGAAAGAGAGATTTAGAAAAGGGTTGTGGCATATAAATCATATATTATGATACATATGTATTATTATTTCACCGAATGACTAGAGAAATTAGCCGTTCACCAGATGGCTTTCAAAATCAGAAAGTGCCATTTAAGTAATTGATTATCTTTATACTGCATTCACCGCCTTGAAACATCAATCTCACTTCACCAGTAATTCCCTCAGAACTGATAGTAAGACGATATCATAATTTTGCCAACAGATTATTAATTATGAACCCTGAAAGTAATAACAAAAACCCTTCAAAAGGTTAGACTTACGACTTTTGGAGTAAAAGGAGCAAATTTTTGTCAAAATTCTCAAAAAATAATAAACAACGTATACAGACAATTCGTAATATGATTATGTCAATTGTTTAGAGAGAGTCTTACGATACCGGTGTTGTGCCGTGTGCCGGTGTCTTGAAAGGAGGCGAACATACAACCCATCTTCAAAAAAGGGGATCGCTCGGATCCAGCCAACTATCGACCCATCGCTGTCACTTCTGTGCTGTGCAAGGTGTTGGAGCGGGTGATAAATGCTCAGCTCATCCGTTACCTGGAAGATCACTCTCTACTTCACGATCGCCAGTATGGGCTTAGACCAAAACGATCAACGGGTGATCTTCTAGCGTTCGTTACTCACGCATGGGGTGAAGCGATGGCCAACCGTGGCGAATCTTTGGCCGTAAGCCTGGATGTCGCCAAAGCTTTCGATATAGTTTGGCATCGTTCCCTTCTTTCCAAGTTGCCGGCCTTCGGTGTGCCGCCCCGTTTGTGCGCCTGGATGGCTGGCTTTCTGGAAGATCGGAGAATTCGTGTCTTGTGTGAGGGCAGTTCCTCCGAGTTCTACAAAGTCAATGCCGGAGTGCCGCAGGGATCGGTACTCTCGCCTATCCTATTTCTTCTGCATATCAATGACATGTTGTCCTTGGGCACTATTCATTGTTATGCGGATGACAGTACGGTACATGAGCGGTACTTGGGACATCCTGCGGCAAAGCAAGCCGATATACTGGTGCAAAGGCAAGACCTGGTTGCCTAAGTGAACCGGACTCTCGATCGTGTCACTCAGTGGGGATCTGAAAACCTAGTCGTTTTTAATGCCACTAAAACCCAGGTTTGTGCATTCTCGTCGAAGTTTACTCCCTTCCTTACTCCTCCCTCTCTTCAGAACGCTCCGTTGCCCATTTCGGCGGATCTCAGCATTCTTGGCATGGACATCGGCCAGGACCTAAATCCGAAATGCAACATCGAGGGTGTTATTTTAACTGCCTCCCGTAAGTTGGGTATACTCAATAAGATGAGGCGGTTTTTCACTCCCGAGCAGCGCTGTTTGTTGTACAAGACTCAAGTGCGATCGTGTGTAGAGTAATGTTTCCATCTTTGGGACAGTTCTGCTAAGTACCTCCCCGACGCACTTGACAGACTGCAACGGCGAGCGGTTCGCATTATAGGGGATGCTGAGGTAACAGCCTCACTCGAGGATCTACAGCTGCGTAGAGACATTGCATCTTTCAGTGTCTTCTACCGGAACTACTATGACGAGTGTTCTGAGGAGATAGTTTCTAAGACGAAAAACACGTGCTGGTCTTAGAATCCATCCTCACACTGTGCAGACTATCAGCACTCGAACCAAGAAATTTGGGAAGTCGTTTCTGAGAAGACCACTAAGCTCTTGAATTCGCTGCCGTCTCATGTGTGTCCTATTTCCTATGATCCCGGGTCTTTTAAACGGGGCGTGAAACGGCATTTTAGCAGGCCGTCATGAGTGTATGCGCTTTGTACCGTGCTTATTTCAAGGTATGAAGCGCTTTAATTTTTTTTTTCGACTGCATCGACTGCTTACCATCAGGCAGGATGTAGTCATTATGACGTGTCACATAAAAAATGTCTCTAATATTGAACGGTGTGCCTCTTTGTATGCGACTGGTGAATTTTACATTGTGTAAAATGTATTCAATCATGACAGTTAAGTCAATCAATCAAAATTACTTATTGGATATTACAGGTTACACAGTGTACAATATTAATTAAGGTTCCTTCATAATATTTATGCTTTTTTTCACTTAAACTTGTTTAAATAAAAAATGATAAACTGGTTTAACTATGATTGTCCAAGCATAATATGGGGGTTTTACAAAATCATTTAGTATGCAAAAATTTTAATGGATCGCCTTCAAAGTTACGAATTATTGTACGTTGAAGGGCGTCCGACATCTTTATGTAGTAGTTATAAATATACTTTGAATTAAATTTGACTTTAATTGCTATATTAAGTAATGAAATGATAATGTCTTTATTTTATGGATGCGATTATAAATTATTAGTTTCTACTCGCGACTTAATTTTTTGCAATTTGTAATTATCCCAATGTAATGGAAACTTTAAAAAAAAGATTTGACATCTGAATTAAAGTAAAACAAGGGTGGGCTTCTGTTTTTTTTATTTTTTTTTAAAGTGACACGTCATAATGACTACATCCTGCCTGATGGTGAGTAGTCGATGCAGTCAAAAAAAAATGAAATGAAGAGCTTTCGTGAAATAAGTACAAAGCTCATCCACTCATGACGGTCTGCTAAATGCCGTTTCACGCCCCGCTTAAAAGATCCGGGATCATAGGAATTGGAAACACATGAGCCGGCGAATTCCAGAGCTTAGTGGTCTTGGCGGGAAAGTAAAGCGTAATGTTCACTACTGTACTACTGTACTTTTGTTTTATTTTCTAAAATTTGTGATATTTTGAACATTAATGTGTAATAACGGTGAATTATTAACCGTTAGTTGTTTGTGAACGTACATGAGTGTTGGTAAATGAAACAAAACAATTCTCTCAAGAAGTCCATGTGAAATCTTAGTATAGTCCCACATCTTTACTGAGAACTCAAAGGGTTTAGGGTGTTGGTGGTTAGGGTTTGTTATCTTTATCACCACTCATTCCCATTTACTACAATTTATTTGTTATTAATATATCATTCATAAAAAAAAAGTAAAACAAGTATTAATTGGACAATAAAATCTATGTTGAAAAAATATATTGTTCTATGATTGATCAAGCTCTAAAAATAATATGTAGATATACTAAATTTCAAACGGTGCTTCAGCAGATCAAAAAAGTTGCATTAAATATACGCCCTATGTGAAATGTAATAGAAAGAAAGAAAGAATTCGCTAGTTTTATTATTGGTCTCACGTAATAGATGGCGAGCCTATTGCCGCTTACCGGGAACTTTTATGTTCACCAGAGCCTCGTCCGTTGATCAGCATGTGCACCACTTGCAGGTGAGGTTGGCTTGGGCTCCTTAGATCTTAGTAAGAATCCTATGCACCCAACAATTGAAAAGTGATTGAATAACAAAAAAAAACGTTTCAGATTTATATAATTCATTCCTACTATTTATAATATGGGTGTGTTAGTGAGCCGTTTTGTCACTTGAGATTATCACTTTCAATGTCTCCAAATAAACGCCCGTACATTGAATAGGAGGTCGAAATTTGACTGTCAAAACTAGTTGTCACACCAAATTATCATACAATGCGCCCCCGTATGTCACGATTTACCACGAAGGTGAGCCATCTCGATTCTATTCATCACTTTAGCGTGGTATTCATCTTCGCTTTATATTTTTTTCATTTTAAAGCCATCTTAATGGCATTTGGCCGTGGTTTTCTGTATTCGGGCATCGATTACGAAACCGCTATTCAAACCGACATCAGTCTTGGAGATATGAATGGATTTATAATTTGACACGTCGACACCTAATTATGGGATGATAAGTATACATTTATATGTTGTCTTTTTCGAATTAAGTTTCGTTGAAAGGAATGAAATTATATTTTATGAAATCATAATGGTTATGATAATAAGGTATTAATTATACCCACTTAAATATATTTAGATACCTATATATTTATTTTGAATAAATAAATTTTATTAAGAACTTATTTATTTCATTTAAGAGATAGGTGGTAAGCACAAGAGCGCAAAAGATTTTCTCTTTACCAGCCTGCAGTTATCACGTTGTGTACAATGTTCCGATATTTCGAATATGTAGGTTCTATAATGTTATCGCTAAGGAGTTTGATATATTTTCGATTTCAGGCATGCATCATTTGTAAAAAAAAATAATTAATAAAAAAGTAAATTGTAGTTATATATTGTCTGTGGATTTTTATGATTAAAATTTATATTTTTAAGTAATTTTTGTGTCTGTGTATTTTTTGTTATATTTTTTATACTTGATTTAATATGTATCTAGTGTGTACTTAGAATAAGTAAATGCCGTGTTCGGCTAAAATCGGAGTGCAGGTTTGATTATATAGTATTAAGTTGATATAAGAATAATGATTCCTGATGATTCCTTGCTGAAAATTGTTTAGCCGATTATCACTAGCCAACTAACGTTTCGCAAAATTTTATTTCGCAGAATAATCATTTGCCAACTTGTGATATAATTTCGTTTTTATTTCCCAACCTCACAGTTGCCAATTTTATGTTTGGTCTTCATTTTAGAATGACACTTTTCAAAATGACAACTTTCAAGTAGCAGAATTTTTTTTCGCTCGTGCATTGTTGGTCGCTGTTCTAACCTAAACGATGTAGCATATTTAAATGCTCTGTGTAGTGAAATAAAAGCGATTTGGTTCTGCCACTTCGCCGGCCGCTGCAGTGGCACGCTCGCTAATCGGCCAAACAATTTTCGGCGAAAAGACAGAGACCATTTTCATCTATATTTATTTTTTTGTCAGTTCAAAGCTTTCAGCTTACCCAAATGTTGGCAGGAAAGGAGAGCTTAGGAGCATTTAGTTCGCCTTTAAATATCAAGTTAATAAATTAATCGTTGACTTTGTGTTATAAAATTATTATATACTTTACATAAAGTACCAATTGATAAGATAAATAAAACAAAACATCTTCATTGTGTCCAAAGCTCTATCTGATGCTTGAGTTAATAAAATACTAAAAACTAATTATTTTCATCATCCAAATACCACATTAATATTACTTATCTTATACGAGTATTTAGGTTCAACACTCGGAAGAAGACTTAATATTCAATCTATGTCGTTCACATATTGTCTACAATCATCCATCATACTCTCAGCCTTATAAGACTCTTCTCAGCATTATATGAGATTCTGGTTATACACTACTTCATGGAACCGGAGCGGATAGGCGAAAGCAGGTGTGTGGCGTCCTTTTTGAACAGACCTTGAACCTTTTTGGCAGATTGAACAATTCTATCAAAAGGACGCCACCCTTTTGATAGAATTGTTCAATCTGCCAAATAGAGCCTCTGTCTTGGCTTAAGGCCAAACATCGTATCTAAAGCGCTCGATATTAACTCTATGCCGCTTACTATCTACTCCCTAGTATCTATCTACGGAGCAGCGAGTGCTTCATAAACCATCGACCATACCGCCATGTCGTTTATCATTACAGCAAAACTCATCATCTTAGCTAACCTCCTTAATAGTGTGTCTATGTGCCTGCAGCTATTCAATCCTGTGGGCAGAATATGTCTAGCTTCATAAGGCATACTGACCCTGCTTAGTTCCATTTTATTGCTAGTAAAACAGCCTACAGGTAAAATATTACTTAATCATCTATATTGCATCCGTCTTTTTTATTTTAGTTGATGTAATGTAAATCAAAATATATAATTCTAAACAAAGTATTGAAATGATTGTAAGCCTAATTTTTTAAAGTAAAGTATAAGTTTTATAGTTTAAATTTGGCATGCTTAGCAAAATAAATAGCAAAAGCAAAGATTTTGATGAAAGAAATTAGTAGTAGTAGTACTCTTAAGGTATGGAAAGAACAAAAGTCTTGGATCAACTATACGTGTAGCTTTCATGCATTTTCCTTTATGCCAAAAAGTTGCGTGGTCACTTTGGATAAAACTTTAGATACAGATGTTATAGATCGTACAACCGATTACGCAGTCTAAAAATAAACTTAAATAACAAAGTAACCTGTATGATAATAACTCAGATATTTCTTTATTTGTCTTGTCTTATGTCACAAATTTCTTTTTAGTTATTTTCTTCCTTGGGTGCTGTAACAGTCGTTACCTGTCGTAATTATCCCCTTTGGCAAAAATACGGTCGACATAACTCAAAGGCCAGTTATATTTAGACATTGAGCAAACTAGTGAGCGTGTTTGTGTAGATTACATACGATATAGCGGCACAAAAAAGTTTTAATAATTATTTTATGGCACTTGAAATATATCAAACTGTAAATAAAGAAACAGATAATAATAACATGTATTCGTAATTGTGCATTGTTATATGTAATCCCATATAATAATGTATTTTTTGGCATTATTTCAAAAAGGTAAGTTAAGTAACTCATACTTTTTAAAGTAGAATTTTTGTCGTCTGACTAAAGTGGGCGTAGTAGCGTAGTAAAATACTATTACCAATCAGAGCCGCTGCCTTAAGGTTTCAAAGCATAAGGCTATGTCTATCCATGTATGCCGATATACGTTCTCCACTTGTAAAATCGTCTACCTTAGCAGTTATTGATGTTGGGACTAATTAACCTCGTCCATTGCCACTTCGGCTTCAAACAGTGTGCTTTATCAAATATTTCTCAGCCGTACGAAGACATTACGAATTCAATCTTAAATAGAAACCTCGAAATATCCCTTTAAAAAGCGTTCTTAACGATTTTAAAATTGTGAATCAGGCCTAACTAAAAAGGCACGTATTCAATATTACAAAAATCGTACCAATTTATTGTACAGCCGGCAACTTGTAATAAATCATTCAAAGTAAGTAGTTATTTTCATAACATTTAAGAGAAGACGTTCAAATAACGCGAACGTACAATAAATCACGGGCCAGATATAAAATCATGGAATTAAGCAATATTTAGAAACTGAGTAGAATGTTTTAAAGTTGAAAGGCAATTACATTTTATCTTTGCAAAAACGACACGCTTTTTAAACGTGCAGCGATCAAATCGATTATAATTACATGACTACTGAGAGATGGAAAGGTTGGATCGTTGACCCTTGAAAACAGCTATTGTTTATAGCTTTCACGAATCTTCCGGATGGATGCCGAAAACAATGATAGCCTATGTACTTGGTGCAAACAAGGAAATTCTCTTCGCATCATTGGTTATTAATCTTAGCCTTTAACCTTGAAGTCGATCCGCGCTGCGCCGGCTTTTGGTAACTGATGTTGCAGGCATATAGAACTGGTTTGCGAATCTTGTATGTGGGTGAGACGTCGAGTTAAACATAACGAGTAGGAAGCTAAACTGGAGCTGTTCGTTGACATAATATCACAGAGTAGGTTTAAACAGAGGCCTGTTGAGGACGTATACTCGTAGTTTACACCGCGTTAGTTGGTGCAAAATACATTGTTATACATAAGTTTTTTAATAAACAATATAAAAATAATTACTGTGTGTTACAGACTTTTTTCATTTGATCGAAAGACATTCAAGATAACTCACACATTTTTACAAGCTAGAACTAACAACTGCAGTTAGAATAAAATCGAATGAAAACACGAGTAAGTATATATAGTAAAATAAAATCTAAAAAATAGTATCTAAAGTATTTATCGGTTCAAAGAATTGTATTGTCTAATTAAAATTTACATTTCACCGAAAAGACAATTTAGGCTTAACTATTTAAAAATAACAATATGGCTGCTAAGCAGTGAGCATGAACATTACAGCAACAATAAGCAACACAAACATAGATTACTTACATAGTGCAATAGCCGTAATAGATATATCTAAATATACTAGCTGGAGAAAATCAAGGCGGGTCCTGGTGGTCCAATTGTTAGTACTGTACACAACTTAAAGACTAGTGTTGGTTTATACAATAATAATAGTAATAAAAACTAAAATCTAATAAAATAAAAACCGTGCCGGCTTTTGATACACCAATACAGACACAAAGTGCCTTATTATTGGTGCATCAAACTTATTTACTAACATGTTCAGGTTTCTGTTGGGACTAGATCTCATTCTCATTATGTACTCGTAGTCATCTTTGCAGGTGGTTGCTGAATTCAAATTGGCGTAGAAAGGGGATTCGAAAGATAAAAAGTGATGGAGGTAAAGGCGACTGGTCTCCATGGTTCTGAAACTTGATAAATCTGTGGCGGCACCCCCGCGCAAGCGTCTTCTTTATATCGGCAATAGAGCTCATTATTCATAGCGCCAGTTGGTAAGAAATGGCGAAAAGTGGAATGCAGGTAGTTACTTTAATCTCGTATATTTATGTATGTATTCATATAATCGCTACCGATAATTCCATGTGATGAAGTTCTGAAAAATCTGGTATTGCAAATAGTAAGCAGACCCGGGGTATAAACTTTGAGAAAATTGGGATAGTGCTAGGACAATGAAAATTCAATAAATTGCATAGTCGCCCCAACGTCAAGCTTTCTGCAAACATAAATAAATAAAATAGTATATTTAATAGAAGACTGTACCGCAAAATTATATGTCAGAAAGCTAATGCGTTTGGTTTATCGAGAGGTGTGGCAAAATATAATTTTATGATTCTATCAAACGTTAATACATTCTTGTTAAGTATTTCTCGCCAATTCAAATATACGAAGAAAATCAAACTGTGCTCATACAAATAAACATTGTTATGCCACGTCCGTATAAAACTTACTATCTTATCCTTATCTTGCTATTAATTCTGAACATTAAAAGCAATAAATTGATTAGTATTAAATTTATGCAATTCACCTTAGGATAAGCTAACTAAAATATATAACTTACGGAGCATTTCGACATCATTGCGGCTCTGTAGATATCAGTACATATTATAATTTACTGTTGTTAATAACAATTCTCACGTCATAAATAAGTAAATTCGCTTGTAATAGTAGCTTATAGGCATACATTATTTATATAAAACCAGAGATATTTTCAACACTAAGTTTCTACCAGAAATGTGCGAGGATGCATTACGAGGAATATATTTGTTAAGAACCAATAAAATCCATTATTTGTTTTAAGTATTTTTAATTTATTAATTATTTTAAATGTTTCGTCTAATTGTACAAGCGCTTCGGTTAACTTTAAAGCTATTTGGTAAATCAATAAATAAAATTAAATTTGAGCGCTGATCGAACCCATTTTATTGGTTCGTAACAAACACACCCCTCGTAAAATATCAATTAAATGCAGCATAAGCTTTAACCACCAAGCTTTTGAGTTGAATTTTTAAATAGGGTCATTTAACATCATACTTGAAAATTTAAACAATACGACTTTTTATCCGATCTTAATGAAACGTATACAAGTTTCTCTTTCCAATAAAAACTAAAAATATTTTATGGGTTCAAATGTTATGTGTTATAAAATTTGTTCGTTGTTAAAATGAAAAACATTGTATGTGATTTATTTATAGCACAAGCTCTGCTTTGTTAGGATCTTTATAAATTCACGCCTGTTTCCCCAAAGGGGTAAGGTGGCGAGCCTATTACCGCTTATCGGAAACTTTATGTTGATTAGACCCTCGTCCGTTTATCGGCAGGTGCACCACTTGCAGGTGAGGTTGGCTTGGACTCCTAAGATGTTGGTATGATCCTTATACACACATTAGGATTCCTAATTAAGCAAAGGTTATATAAGACGTCTAGGTATTTTTAATTGGTTAAAAGTTTCCACAAACGAAACGAAATCATCCAAGCTAACAATGGTGGCACAATAGTATCGACTCGTGTTTTGAACATAAAAATAATACTTCGTGCAATCGCTGCAGTTTGAACGATTTATATTTACGAGGTGTAAGATAAATAAAATTGAATACATAGACGAACCAGAAAGCGGTTCTGAATACTTTATTGCAAATTAGGTTTCTACATCTATGTCAAAATCACAACACTCCATTTAATGCCAGAGGAGCAAGTGGTTTCATCGGCGCATTGATTGACTAATGGTTATTAAATTCAATTTTGTATGGATGAGATGAATTTAACTGTTTGTTTCAAGAATTGAACGAGTTTTAAAGGAATTTCGTTAGAGCAAGATGCTATGTTTCACGCTAGTTATTTAGCTGATGTGGCCTTTTAAAAGATAGATAGATGAAATATTTTTTGCAATGAAAGACACACATGCTAATAAAATCAAAGTTTACAGTAATAAAAGAAAAATAAAGTGAATAACAATAAAAAACTAAAAGTACAATACTATATAAATTGTAATTATGTGCAAGAAAGTAAAATTTTTAGTTAAGGCACCGCTCAAACAACTGGTAAGATCAGGTTGAAATTTGATATGAATATGACGTAACGATGTTATATAATGTTACTTATTAGATAAAGGATTTTGGAAAAGTCTTCCACCAAAAAAGTAGAATGGCAGTTTAATATCCAAATTTAAATCCAAAATCTGCCCCCTTCTTAAATGCCCTCTTCATTCCTCAATTCCTCACTGGAACGTCATGTGCTGATATGAAGCACTATTCTCCATATAGGTACTATATATTAGTATGGGTCTGAACCCATATGAAGAATAAATACTATCAGAAATTGGGGCGATTTTACCGTACCTATCCCACGATATGAAGCATTTTCATTTTTGGACAGCATCGGCTAGTAGCCATCAGGCAGACTGTAGTTAATATGAAGAGTCGAAAAAAGAAATCGACGAATTACAGTTTAACATTTGTCTCTATCGTCGTCTTTTTTATATTTATTTATTTATTTATAATCTTATGTTACCATTACAGGTGTCTTAACCTAATGCGATAGCATAGCAATGTTTATAATAAATACAATATTCTATCTTTTTAATTATTAATCTACAATACATTAGCATTACACCGGTTGCCCAGAACTAAAGCTCAGCTCAGGGTTTTTTTTTCTTTTAAAAATGGCTTCGTGCGGTTTGCACATTTAGCCAGTGTCAAGTAAGAGATATATTAATAACATATAATATATAGTACATGAGAATGAGTGGTGATAAAGATGATAAATGAGATGCCCTCCCCCTAAACCCCTTGAGTTCTCAGTAAAGATGTGGGACTAAGCTGAGATCTCACATGGACTTCTTGAGAGAATCAGAATTGGGAGATCAATTGAATTGAGATGTATAGGGATCCTACCAAGACCTAAGGAGACCAAGCCAACCTCACCTGCAAGTGGTGCACCTGCCGATCAACGGACGAGGCACGGTAATCGGCAAACGGCAACGGACGAGAACATAACAGTGCCCCGGTAAGCGGCAATAGGCTTGCCACCTATTACGTGGGACCAACTATATAATTGGCGAAGTGTGGGCGTATAATATGCCTCTGCCTACCCCTTCGGAGAAACAGAAGTGAATGTATACAATGTATGTATGTATGATAATAAGATAAATTAATATACTGATGTTATTGAAACATTCTTGTGGTGGTCAATGATTAGTTTTCTACTTGCTTCATAACAGACAGTAAGTAAACATTGTTACAATACGCATAATATCCGTTTATGTTACAGAAATTAGTTGCAGTAGTATGTTTATAAGAAAAAATAACAACTGTAAATATCTTTAAGTTAATTACCGTATCAATTATCTTTGACAACTAACTGTTTATAGTCTATTTGAAGCATTTGTTGGATTATTTTTCGGATGGAATATCATGAAATGACCTTAAATGCTGCGGGACGCAGCAGGTCGTAGGATGCAGTTCAATATTTATTTTCTATAAAATATAGAGAATATGAAGATTACTTTGACGTCTATAATTTCGATTAACGGATTCTAAGAGTAAAAAATACAGATTATTGTTATAAAGATGGTGTTTTAAAGATTTTACGATTATTCAAGATTTAAAATGTTTTTAATTTGAAGAGTAACGTTTTAAGATACCGCCGTAGAAAGAAACCAAAGGCGAAGGAGAGCGAGTAACGCGTGATACAGCACCATCCATTTCGTTCGGAGATGTGCTATGGATACTTGCCATGTGGGATAAGTTTTTTTTTATATAACATTTTTCTATGATGCTCTTTGAGTTTATGGAATGAAGTTAGTCTGTGGTTACGATGGAAGACGTTAGAAAAAAGCTGTGTAAATAAATTAAAGATTTTGTTAGTAATTTAAATATTATTTTGCTTGGCGATCTCACATCTATGAAGTTCAGTTTTTTATCTTGTTCCACCCCGATGGATCCTTTGGGTATGTCAAAACAACCTAATAACGGACCCATTTATTTAATTTTTATAATTATTTGAAATCCTTATATATACCCTATAGAAAATTACAGAATCCTAATACCAAGCAATAAAGTTTGTCACATATATTTTTATACTCGACAATTGCGCTTACTGTTATTAAAGGTTATATACCTTATTATCCTCAAACCACTTTGACTATTTCGTCATTATCAACTTCCTAGGTAATAAGTTAATTCTTTAACTGAACTTCTACATGCAAGAAAAAGAAGAAACAAGCTTCGAATGATATACTTAATTGGACACGTTATTTCAAGTTTAATGAACCCTTTACGTTTCCGTAAACAATCATCGCGTTTAATAGTATAACTGGAATGTGCTTCATATTAAAGCATATATTATGTAGTTGATCTTTTTGTGCAGCACTTAATTTGGTTTATAAAACATTTTAATTGAAATAGTTATAAAATCTCCTATTTATTTGAATTATTTCTGATTTAACCAAACAAAGAACCAAGTTTGACAGCAAGCAAACACATAACTAGTATAGAAATATTGAAATGTCATTGAGTTAATGAAGTAACATTTCATGAATTTCATTTTAGATTTGGCTCAAGGCTATAGTTAAAATAAAAATTAAAAATCGCGCCCTTGGGTGGTTCTTTAGGCGGAATCTTGATCGTAGTCAAGAAAATCGTCTAGATCAGTTTTATTCCCCGC
The DNA here is from genome assembly GCA_949126915.1 of Musotima nitidalis. NCBI lineage: Eukaryota > Metazoa > Arthropoda > Insecta > Lepidoptera > Crambidae > Musotima > Musotima nitidalis. The sequence goes on from OX421419.1 coordinate 7,011,692, forward strand.
CAGTTACAAGAAAATGCACTAAACAAATTGCTTTTAATACGCTTACCAAGATCTGAAAAGCCCAAGCCAACCTCACTTGCAACAGCGAACGAGGCTCCGACAAACATAAAAGTTACCGGTAAGCGGCCATAAGCTCGCCACCTATTAAGTGGGACCAACATCATGATTAGAGTGACATTATGTATGTGTATATGTACGAGATTACATAAAAATATGTTCATAGAAAAATGCTTGCCTTCCAAAAAACACGCCAAAACTCTAGACTTTTTTATAAATCCACTTGTCGAAAAAAATCTACATATTACTTTTTAAATTACAATATACAATTTTAAAAATATATTATTACACGTATAAAGTATTAAAGGTCCAACCAACTCTACGATACTTAAGAAATAGGTACTGAAATAGATGGGTCAGCTGAATAAAATATCATTATCTACCTACATTGTTCATACCCATTTGAATAATGTTAAATAATACTAGAATATAAAATATATTCTGAGACCAGACTTAGATAAACTGAAGTTAATGAGAAGCTATTTGTACAAGTCTAAATTTATAATACTAATACGTGGCTTATTATTTAATTTAATGTCAGATTGATAAAGTATGTCGGAATATTCATTTGTAAATGTGAGGTCAGTTTGTAATAAAACTATGATTTCATGAGTTGATTAGAGGTGTGCATTTTGTACTTAGTTTATGCAGGTATTTTGCAAGGATAAGGGCGATAAAAATATAAAATATATATTATATTAACGTTTCATAAATATAATTTACATTGAACATTGCGCTTGACCCTAAACTCTGTACCTCTATCTGAGGTAATATGGCCGGCCATGGATGAGTAAGACACATCTCATCACATCAAGAGTCATGACATTTAAGAACATCAGTGGTAATTATTATGTAAATGTATGTTTTTAATATTGTTTTTTTTTTGGATATTGTTCTTTAGTGTTTGTTTTTATTATTATTTTTTACTCTTATTGTTGACATAAATTCTAAAGTGTTGTATATACCTGTAGAGGCATATCTTTTAACTTTTCTTTGTGTGTGTTACTAATTACCAATGTAAAATTATATGTTGAAGGTGTATCTTTTATCAATAAATAAATAAATGACCAAGTAGCACATTATCTCGGGCAATCATTATTAAGTCACCCACATCACACATATCAATAAATTACATTTATTTCAGATAATTTTCAAAGTCAGTTTGTAAAAAATATTTCTCAAAATATATTATTAATTCTTCTTATAATACACCCTGTATTATAAGAAGTCATCCTCACCTGCATGTGGTGCACATGCCGATCAAAGGACGAGGCTCTGGCAAACATGACAGTTCCTGGTAAGCGGCAGTAGGCTCGCCACCTATTACGTGGGGCCAATCATATAATTGGCGAAGTCTGAGCGTATAATATGCCTCTGCCTACTCCTTCAGGGAAACAGTCGTGAATGTATGTATGTATTATTAAAGAAAAGTAATCCAAACCAAAAAGGCGCAGTCCCGCGGTCGAGATAGTAGTTACATTACTATTAATTATACTAATGCTGACTGTAGCATAATGACCAAGGGCCCTTATACACCCAGGCAAATACTGCAATACCTTATATTCATTATTCCAACACATCAAAATTGGGCGCAGTGAGACTGATCAAAATTTTATCTGCAGGTACTGTATTTTCTTGTACTATCTTTATAATTCGCAAGTGCGACACTCCAAAATTACCTATCCATTGTGCCTACATGAAAGCTAGTCTATTTTACTACCTTACTTTACTTCACGACACCGGGGATCCTAGTGTGAAGGCTAGTGAACAAATTATATCTTGATGTATAATAAATATATTTTGAACAATAAAATTATTAGTATTTTTTAGTGGTCATTGCAACCGAACAAGAAATTAAAAGAGCTAAAAGCCTTGTGTTATGAAGTTTCCTTCTGAAGGTCTATTAGGTTAGGTCTTATTTTTTGAAGACCGATATGGCGTGGTTTTGTGTATACTCGCACTCCGCTCCTAAGGTCGTGGGTTCGATTCCCACAGAGGACAGATCTTTTTGAGCATAAACATGAATATTTATTCTGGTCTGAGATTTTTAATATTAAGTATGTATGTACAAAAAAATATTATATATGTTTTAGATTAGTTAGTATTCATAACACAAGTTCGTAACGATATTTATCTTGAAACTAAATAATTGATGTAAATGTCAGAAAATATTTACTTATACCAGTAGGTAGCACCATAGCATAGCATGCTTTTTAAAGAGCCATACGCGGCAGTTCTTATAATTTAAGGTAATTTTTTGCACAATCACCCCTGTTAATCACATGCGCTACCATATTATCAATAAAACCACTTTGACAAGATTGTTCGACTAGAAAAGATACTACGAGATTGTTTTTCTGTGAATGATATTTTGCTAAATAATAATATTTGATTTATAAAGCGAAAGATGGTCGTAATACCGTTAAACTAAATAATATTTTATATATTCATCTTATAAAATAATGTGGTGAGTCTCTTCTTTGTTTGAGTAATGGAATAGTTTGAGAATGCTCGCCTTTGCAGAGATAATGCAAAGATAGCCTATCTTATTCATATCTCAAATGCATTCTTATTCTCATTAACTTGTTAATACGTAATAGTTCGGCAGATGACGGTTGCGTATTTCTGGCAGGTAGGCACAACACGGCAATATACAACTTATTGCTCTGATAAATATTTATGACTGGTCCTACGAATGCATTACTTTCTAAAGGCATTTGATAATTATTAAGTTATTTTCTGTTAATACTAGACATAGATTGTAATAAAATTAATTATAAGCGTACAGAAATTAAATTATTTGTTTATTTAAATAACAAATGAAATTTACTGTTACAGCCTATTCCCATTTCTAGAATTTCTGGTAATATACGCGACAAGTTACGTTGTAACGTATAGTAATAGACGATCTAGTTACTTTCACAATATTTTGCTAAATGTTTTCTTTTTTATGTGGTCTGGGTTTGTTGACCGATCTCTGCAAGAGGTTGGGTTATTTATACTCAGTGATAATGATCGTGGGTTAGACCTTCACAAAGAACCAATAATGAGTCGACTTATGTATACATTTTCGTTCACATTACATACATACATAATATCACGCCTGTTTCCCCGCAGGGGTAGGTAGATAAGTCCTCATTTCGCCAGTTATATTGTTGGTCCCACATAATAAGTGGCAAGCCTATTGACGTTTCTCGGGAACTTTTATGTTCACCAGAGCCTCTTCCGTTGATCAGCAGGTGCACCACTTGCAGGTGCAGTTGGCTTGGGATTTTCAGACCTTTGTAGGATCCCTATACACCGATTCGAATTACTTAACTCTGTTTTATCTATTTAAATCTAAGCTAACATCACGCCCTACCTTTAAGTCACGAGAGACCCTTATGAGCAAAGTGGTCGTATTCTATTAAATCTTTATGTTATCTATATAGCTGCATAGAATATAAATATTTTATTTTCAATATATATAGATTCGCTATAATAAAAAAATAAGCATTCTATCGATTTGTTTTCCATTATTTTCATAAAGGACAGTTACTTATAAATTTGAATTTGTTTGTTTACTGTGAATCCATATTTTAAGCTTTGTTTAGCGCTGTGCTAAATGTCTTTAATGTCCCAGCTTGCTTCGGGCCGGGGGATTCAGGTAACACTTCATCGCCATGGCCTTTAACTTGGCTTAACAACTACCATACACAGTCATATCCGGGATCCACTAACATGCCATCCATCCGAAGCACGCAAGCCTTCTATATGAAATGCTAAATAAATAGTAACAAATTCAAGGTCTGTCCTCCATGAACACCATTTTTATTCTAAGACCGTTTGCGTTCATCTAGTTCTTCAGCACCACGATGTTTTAAGATTATTTATATTAACACATAGTATAGAAATTATAGGTAACACAACTTATTGGTGCAGACAGAGCAATAACTAGAGACAATTAGACATAAACTATGACTAAGGGGATGTTTCGCTACTAAACTATTATCTGACCTCGGTTTGACCAAGAGCTAAAAATATTAGTTGAATCTACACTCATAGCTGAGCTTTAAAATAAATATATTTGACATTTTCGATAGTGTATATTCAAAAATTTTACTAGCTGAGATGTTATTCTAATAGCTTGTAGTGGAAGCAGGAAAATACATTGAACTAATGCATCGTTCTCTTACTCTAATATATGAAATAAAATTGTGGTTGAATTCTCCTTAAACTACAATATAAGTTACTGGTTGTAAGATTTTTATATATAAGGTGACATTTTATGTAATATGGAACGTAGAATATCAAAAGATTTTTTTTAATTCTGTCTGCAGTTGTTCAGTGAGTTAATAAATAGCTTGAAAGTCATAAAGTTGATAAAAAAATAAGAAAAACCGAACGAATATTTGCTGTTAACGATGAGTTTAAATTAAAATATTGCGAAAAACATTCATTCTGATTATTATGAAAAGTAACGTCGGCGCATAATTCAACGAGACGTGTAAAGGCACTGAACTGCAAACACTTATTTAGTTGCACAACCTCAGTCCCCGACTGTGAATTTGGTTAACATTTCAAATGTTTGACGAGTTCTTAGTTATTAAAATTTTTGTAAATGCTGTTTTAGTAGGTAGACTTACTTACACATAGCGTATATGCCATAAACATCATGAGCTGCCATTTAAATTTACTTATTTATTGATTAAAAGACACGATAAAGATATTGCATGTCTTATGTTGAATCTACATTCTGTTTGTAAATTAATTCTCCTAAAGGTAGTATACATTTGTTATAATGTTTTAATTTTTTTAAATTATCGTTTATGATACAATTTTTTTGAATAAACCCGTGGTTTATTAACCGTTTATAATAAGCAGTAAATGGTCATGTTCTGTAAATTATTGAAATGTTCATGTCTTTCAAATCAAATCTTTCAAACAAAAAAAGTTAAGTCGAAATAATATTTTACATATGCAATAATATAGATAGATGCCTCTCCTTTAATAAAGCAGAAGTTAGTTACTAAATCTGAAAAGACAAGTACATATTACTTCACAAAACCCAAGTAACAAAAATTTTATAACAGCACTCTTTATTTAATTACCTTTCAAACAATAAGCTTTAATATAAGCACACGATACACGCTAGGGTTTCTGTCACTTAGTTTTTCTGTAATATTATTTATTGGCTATTTAAGAAAATATTACCAACACAGAGTAAAAATAAATATTATCAAATAGGTATTGGATTCTGAACTAGGGCATGTGGCCGTCCTAACAACAGAGGTCAAAATACGAAAATGAGTTTATCCATAATTTGCATATATAGATAACGTTATAGATTTAGTATAAAAACTATTAAGAAAGATATTCTTATTTAATTTATTGATCGATGAGAATAACAAATATTATTCCATATTATAATTTTGTCAATATAATTATATATTCAGGTGTATTAGACATTTAATTAAACTTTAATGAGAGCTACGTTAACTTCAATTTAGCTTTGACTACGTAAAGGTTAAATTTTGTTTATCTTGTTGGTTTGAATGAAGCTTAAACTTGTTGTTGTATTAAAGTGTATGTGTCAGCCATTAAGAAACAATATTGAACTACATTAAATACAAAACATCTGCCTATGAGATTTTTGCAAGAAAATCTTCTAAATTTCATTAACAATTAAAATATTTTTTATTTATATGGAACTAAAGCTAGAAATCTCTTTTTTTGTTGTTCTCCATTTTGATTGCGGTTGAAAGATACAATCAAAATAGTAACATGTTGCACATTAACAACATTCCTCCTTAATAATATCGCAATAAAGTAACCAAAACATGCATTGTAAAATTAATTTATTATGTTCTATTAAACTGTTTTGTTTTAATTTTTATAATTAATCATTACACGAACATGTCTAATTCTGAAGGCAAATGATGATTAAATTACGCGTGTAATAAATATCTGTCTGTTTCAAATCAGTACCAATTTATATTGCTGAATTTTTACAATTTCCTGCTTTTTATCTTACTGCTTTATTACGGCCACATGAGCTATGAAAACTGGTAAAAAAGATCCGTACATACATAATATCACTCCTGTTTCCCTGATAGGGTAGACAGAAGCATATTATACGCCCACATGGGCCCACGCAAATTGTTGGTCCCACGTAATAGGTGGCGAGCTTATTGCCGGTTACTGGGATTTTTTATGTTCCCGGAGCCACATCCTTTCATCGGCAGGTGCACCACTTGCAGGTAAGGTTGGCTTGGGCTCCTCAGATATTGGTAGGATACACCGCTTTAAGATCCAGTCTGTCTTATACAGCAAAACTAATATAAAATGTTTCAGCGTTTAGGCCATGAAAGTGAAGATAATCATTAGAATCTACTCCACTACTAGGCACTTAGCTACTTCCAAATATAGTTATAACATAGCCCAACGTCTTAGCATGTTTACGGAAGTAATTCATATTAATTGCTATATAAAGGGTCACCCATCAAAGGACTGACCACTGGAAACAATAATAATACGGATTAGGATAAGGTCTCAGAAAGCGGCCGCGTGTAGTAGAAATATGCTTGCTTGTAGGATGTTTATCTGCGGAATCTAAAAAAAGTGGTGTATTTGTATGACATGTCCGTAATAATATATTAATATCTTTTGTCTTGATATTTTAAAGGTTTAAAACTTCAGTCAGTTCAAGTCAGACAAAAATTTTTTTCTTCTTGAACAAAGAATGTTCTTTACAGCTTTATTGACCCAAATTTGAACATGTGATTTTGACTTTGACTCATCTATTTGTCGAGATTATCGAGTTCTGTTAACTTACAAATTACATGTTAAAAACAGACAGAGTTCGACTTTGTTGATGTTATGAATCACAAATATACAATTATTTCTACCTTGCAGTTTCACTAGATTTAATGGACATGTCGGGCTCATAAATTGAATATTGTAAAGCATGATTTGGAGTTAGAGAATTCAGTATTGTACATAATAAAGCGGCTTTCACTTTGCCAGTTCTGAAAAGCAGCTTTTCAATGCAACTTAATAGAAACTGGAACAAATACTGCTAGCTTCCGCTTGCAATTTGGTACGCGAGACCTAAGATTTGTAGCGTCGCGCAGAAAACTTCTTCTGCGAGGTCTTTCTTTATTCTATACTTTATTGTATAAAAGCTCAGTTATTTGCAAATATAATATTGTCATCCGTCTATCATTCCCATTCGTCATTCATATAGAGGGAAAACAAAACTTTCTTCACGTCTTTTCCTTGATTTTCTTCCTTTCCAAGTTCTTCTACAGAAACAGGACTTTTACTAAAGACAAATTGTAGTACTATTACAGTACTAAAGTAAATTTTCTTGTAACTGGTGAGAAAAAAACTTTCTTGCCCTTTTTTTACGATGAAGCTCCCGCCCGCAGTGAATGAGCGAGCTAGTTTTTAAGTTTTGTAATTTTGACTTTCATAAGAGCTCTATTGAGCCAAACTTGAATAAATGATTTTAACTTCGATTCTTTTTCAATTAAGCTCCTGCCCGCAGTGAATGGGTGAGTTAGTTTTTTCGTTGACATTCATAAGACTTTTATTGAGCCAAACTTGAATATAACAATTTGAATTCAACATAATATATATCTTATTAGTAATAGTTTTTGTGAATAGATAGATAGATAGATAAAACGTTTATTTCCTTTAAATAATGCAAGTTACATAAAAACATATCCCACAAAACCGTTTGACTGGTTTGTCTGTGGGTCACAATGATTGTTTTGTTTAGTTATTTACCCTTAATCTTCTATAAACGACTGAATGTTATATGATAAAATTTCTCATATACGTAGACATGAAGATTGATAGATTATGGCCAGGATTAACAAGACAGTAGGATTAATTCACTTGGGTAATAAAGATAGATTTTTAGAGATTTTCTGTAAAATCCTACGTAGACAAAATTAATATTTAAGCTGAAGTATAGATTGATTAGAAATAAATTTCGTACATTTTACAAGTCGTATATAGTTCATAAGTTACTTTGCACTAAGCAATGCATAAAATTAAAGAAAGAAAAACTTGTCTGTATTACGTCTTAAACGTGTAAACGTGATTGTATTTATTAATGACTTTATTCTAATTCGTACGCAACGTATGTCCAATTATATCGGCTCTTAATAATGTATGCTTTAAATCTTTAACACATACTGGGTGGTACTTTTAATATCCCCGTTTATACCAGTTTTCATAAAAATTGGCTAAGCAATGTCGCCTTAACAAACTAATTCGCTATTATAAATTAGATTTGTTATAATTTTTTAGCAAAATATACCAACGATTTACGTCTATCACATAATAAAAGTAAATCATCGACATATTTTCTAAAGTCATGTAAAATACAATAAGAGTCCCATTCTTATTTCATGCTCGCGAATATTTCTTCAATTCTTATGAAACACAACCATTTTTTATGGCATATGTCATCTAGGAATAATTATAAACAATTTTCATGGTCATTAAATTGGATTTATTGGTAAAAACTTGCGTATAAGCTTGTTCTTATAAGCCAGCGGTGTATCTATGGTGCTATCGGTTATCGTGTGCGCCGGCGACGATCTCGGGAACAGTTGATGCTCGCCCGCCGAGAGGAAGACACCGCTGCCTCACGCTTGCGCAGCTCCGTTTGTTAATAGTGCGATCGTTCGCCGCGTGTGTCTATGAACTTTTTTGTTGGAAACCGCTGTGATCTGGATCAGGGTGCGTGTTTTGTCATTGTTTGCGCACTTATGTAATGCTGCTTTAATAAACCATGTTACAGTGTCATATTTTTTTCAGTATTTTTACTTAACACGTGGATTTTAAGATATATCTATACAAACTTGTACATAGTTTCTAGCAGTTCATAGTTTACGTTTTTACATAACCTCGAAAACAATACGTTGTGCTTTCTCTGCGTAATTGTATTTGTAAAAGGTACGCAAAATCGTTGCCCGTGACTAATCTTTTATGTCAGACTTTATAATATGTTGCACGGCCGCGGATTTTGGGCTTAAAGTGCCTTATTAACGTCGCCATATGCAGACATTTGCCTACAGTTAAAGCGTTGCGGCTTTTGATTTTGAAGATTGTGATGTCAATTTGGATCTACATGTATGTTTAGATGAATTATGGCGATTGTTTTGATGTGAAATTAGAGTTTTTGTATCGAAATATATATATTTTCTGAACGAAATGGATTAAATGGCCGGAAAATTAGCTGAAGAAAAGTTTAATGACTAAAACTTTGTTTGTTCTAAATTTGAATAATTACATATTATTCTTTACTACACGCGTCACGATTAGATACTAATATAGAATTATTTTACAATTGGAAGTTATTATCAGGATAAGGACATGGTCTATTTAATTATGTGGATAGTTTTCCTATTATATCCGTTTTTAATAAAAAGTAACAACAATCGACTTAGTCAAAAATTATTACTATTATATTATATTTCGTTGGTGTCAAATTTAAACCTTTTTTTTCTTTACCAACAAATAACTACATGTAAAAAACGTTTTTATTAAATTTTGCGCGCGGTGATGTGTATCTTTTCAAGGATGCACACTCAACAACCTTTTGCTACTTCTCAATAATTAATTAAAACTCATGCATACTGCACTTGTATTAATGATCAATCGATCAGGTATTATGACTCTTTGTTGCCAATTAATTGCGCATTCATATAAACATTCTTCACGCATAATTTAGTTTTATATAATATGACAGTACGATAATAATACTATACGAGATTGCAGTCAGGGTTTCCTTAACATAATGTTTTTTATTTGCCACGGTTACGGTAAATAATCCGCCGTTATTACACATAAATGTTCGAAATATCACAAATTTTGGGAAATAAAACAAAACTACAGACATGACGCTTCACTTTCCGGCCAAGATGTCCTAGTCAAAGGTTAATAAGCGAAATATTACTTTGCACAGCGAGAAATATAATATCTGTCTAAACTTATATGTTTGCACATTAAAGAAATTGAATTACAAAACCACTAAATCATCATCAGATTAGCCATGAGAAAAATTACACAATTACTTTTACATTACTAGTGCTGATTGAAGGTTGCAAGCAAATTTGTAAGTTATCTTATCACCACTTAAGCGTATCGTGTAAGTATGCACTTAATGTCAAAAACAAAACAAACTATACAAGTTCTAAAAAGTGATTCGTGTTCTATGATTGAATTAATTTATGCAAAATATATCTATGAATATGAATATACTATTTGATTCTTTTGTTAATGCAATAAAAAAATTGCTGTCATTAAATTTGTCTTTTAAATAAGAAATATGGCTCATGGCTTTGCAAAGGCTGCAGTTCCCCTTAGGAAATTATTACAGATAGAGCTATATCAGATTGTTTTTGGTTTTGCATAACAATGTCCAATTGGTTTTTTGAATTTATCTGTTTTTAATAGTGAAGGAAACGATGTTATATTATAATATTTATGATTGTTTTTTATCTCAATAGCAACATTGAATCATAACAAATAGTGTTTTAAAAAAACTTTTGATTATAAACTTTATAAAATGTATAGTCCATTTCAGGACACAAAATCATGGTTACCGCGGCTTCGGAACATAACGGGCTCATAAAGGAGCATGGAAGGACTTTTGTCAGTAAAAGTTAGACACCCCCTTCTGCTCCTCCCACAGCAGGAGACTAATTTATCATCCTTAAATTTAAAATCATCAAACGAACAACAACAAAATCTATGAACAAGTCAACAACACATGAACATATACTCATCAAAAAAATCTTAACCTGTTTATAGTTTTATCCATCTACGTTTATTGCTTCCTAATAATCCTGCTGATTTTTTTTCGAAATTTAATAACACATACATTGAGTAATTTAAGATTTTTATCCGAATGTCTCATTTGAAGACGTAAATACCGGAATAAAATTGTAGAGTTACGTTACCAAGCGACCATTAAAATTGTCGAATCGGTAAGAGCAATTACGATTGTGTTCACTTGAAGAATATGTTACTGGATTTTGATAAAACGAGTCATGGACTCACAGTGTCTCATTAATTTACCCACTGAAAAGATTTTAATAGTTTTTTGTTTTTTTTTAGTTTCGGTTTGTATCTATGATTATATAAATCAGTTCACGTAGGCAGAGAACCCTATAATATTTACATAGGAACATTTAGTAGTACTCGGTTATTAATTTGCGTTGTTATTCGTTTTTCTTTCTTATTTATCAATATTTTATTTAAATTGATTCCAAATATCGTATTTTATGTATTCTAGGAGTAGTACCACACTAGTTGGTACGTAATTTCTAAGTTTTTATTCATAATATATGTACTCGTATTGTTTTTCCTTTTTATAAATTATCTTTTATGGTCTGTGTTCTTTATGAAATTTATATACAAATATATTTTCAAAAATACTTAAAAGTCGGTTTTTAGAAAGTATGTTAGTACATTTATCTGTTACTCTAATATCCATTGTATAAACTATGATTTTCAAAGATATAAGTTATCATTATAAAGAATGAACACAAAACTCTACTAACATTAAGTAGCATATGAGTCAGCCTTTTAGCACTGCAGGACCACAAATGATGAGGGACCGTCTAATTTTATTCGAAGTCAATAATCATAAATTGGCATTATGTGGTTTCGAAAGCCAGTTGGATGGCCACACTGGATGGCCGGCAAGCCCGCCTTACCGCATATTTGCAACGATGACAAATTAAATTTTTATCTTATTACTCTGTAATCGAAAATTCAATCTAGATTCTTGTCATAATAGACATAACGAATAGCCGTTACCTAACTTAAGTTCTTTATTGATTTTATATACTCAAGTATTTCAGTGTATCTAACTTAAGTTCTTTATTGATTGAGGACCGGTATGGCGTTGCTGCTAAGATCTATATAGTATATGCTAGGGTACTGCGTTTCTGATGTAAGGTAAGGTGTTCGATTCTCACAGAGTATATATATGAATGAATCGGGATTTCAGTGTAGTTATATTTAATTTTGACGTTTTCAAGTGTTATGTAATAGGTTATTTTTGACTTTGAAATGTAAATAGGTACTTTGTCTAAGTCGGGGCTATAGTAGTTATAATAAGTACGTATTTATAAAAAAAATACTTAAGTGTGTTTAACCATTGCATTGTATAGTACCTACAGTACAGTGTTAGCTTAGCTCGGAGATAAAAGCGCTGTGTGTAAATTTTCAAAAATAGTAACTTAATTTATAATTTTACACATATCATAATTATACACTACCTTTCAAAATCTTCTTAAAAATATTGACTAAATATCAGTGCGTTAAGATAAATATTCATACTTATATTATTTAAGCTACAAAAGATCCTCATATAGTATGACTACGGTAAATTAATTTGGTAACATACGATTAAAATATTAGGTCGGGGAAAAAGTCTTTTCGCATAACGTAGGTATAAACTTATTATAAATTTTTTTTGACTGTACTATTTGTGTCTGGCTGGTTTTGGTAACATTAAAAAGGTTTCATTATAAAGAAAAGAAAAAAATAAAAAAAAGTTGTTTCCCGCTATTTTTCATTTGTTTTTCTCTCCGTAAAAATGAGTGAATCTAAGGAAGAAATTCGATACATTTTAAAATTTTATTATAAAAAAGGCAAAAATGCAACTCAAGCAGTGAAAAAAATTTGTGATGTTTATGGACCTGATGCAGTGTCAGTAAGAGTAGCACAAATTTGGTTCAAACGTTTTCAGTCCGGAAATTTTGACGTTAAAGATGCACCTCGCTCTGGTCGCCCTGTTACGAATAAAATGGACGCCATTTTTGAAAGAGTGGAGCAAGATCGGCATATTAGTAGTTACGATGTAGCTGAAGAACTGGGAATTGACCACAAAACAGTTTTGACCCATTTGAAGAAAGCTGGTTATACAAAAAAGCTCGATATTTGGGTGCCACACGAGCTCACTCAAAGAAACTTAATGAACCGTGTACTCATTTGCGATTCATTATTGAGACGTAATGAAACCGAGCCGTTTTTGAAGAGATTGATAACTGGCGATGAAAAGTGGATCACGTACGACAAGAACGTGCGAAAAAGGTCGTGGTCGAAAGTTGGCCAGGCTTCACAGACTGTGGCCAAACCTGGCCTAACACGAAATAAGGTGATGCTGTGTGTATGGTGGGATTGGAAGGGCATTGTTTATTATGAGCTTTTACCGCCCGGCAAAACCATCGATTCTGATCTTTACTGCCAGCAACTGATGAGATTAAAGGAAGCAGTCGAGAGAAAACGGCCGGAATTGATCAACAGGAAGGGTGTGGTCTTTCATCACGATAACGCTAGACCACACACATCTTTAGCCACTCAGCAAAAATTAAGAGAGTTCGACTGGGAGGTCCTAGTGCATCCACCATATAGCCCTGACCTCGCGCCTTCAGATTTTCACCTGTTTCGGTCTCTGCAGAATTCTTTAGGTTCTGTAAGGTTGACCTCAAGAGAGGACTGCCAAAACTATTTGTCCCGTTTTTTTGATCAGAAGTCCCAAAGTTTCTACAGTAACGGGATAATGTCTCTGCCCACAAAATGGCAGAAAGTTATTCAACAAAACGGTACATATATATTGTAAATAAATGTAAATAAACTTTGAAAAAAATGTCTTGACTTTTCATACAAAAATACGAAAAGACTTTTTCCCCAACCTATTAGTAATATTTGTTAATAACAAATAGGAAGCTTAATTGGAAAATTCAAAGTTTCAACTTTTAACTACTTTTTTTTAAAATTTGCCATACAAAATTTTCTCTGACGAATAATTTTTTGTTGATAGATTTTTTGGTGATATGGCTTCATGAAATCTCTAAGGTATTTTTTTAAAAGTTAAAATGTTTTTTATAGTCCTGCCTATGCAAAATTCTGATTGGAACTTTATAATGCACTGTACACAAAGTATAAATTGTTCTTATATGCCCAGTATTTCGATAATATTTCCCATAAACCGGCTATTGTGAAATAATCTATACCTGGTCGTCTTCTGTCGTATAAAAGACCACACCTGTTTTAATGCAACGAAATGTCTACATTTTATTTGGCTCATTCATCATCTTAGCACATTACCGGCCGACTACTGAGCACAGGCCTTCTCATACGTATCAATGTGAGAGTCAGTGCGGATTGGCGAAGAAGTGCGGATTTTGCTCATTCACTTTGCGGATTTTGCTCATTAAAATTTTCCTTAAAGGGGCGCGGGGTGTATGTATAATGGGGCTACCTACCAAGACCTGAAGAACTCAAGCCAACCTTACCTGCAAGTGGTGCACCTGTCGATCAACTGATGAGGCTCTGGCAAACATAAAAGTTCCCGATAAGCGGCAATGGGCTCGCCTTTTACGTGGGACCAAAAATATTATTGACGAAATGGGGACATTTGCCTCTGCCTACCCCATCATGGAAACACGCGTGATTGTATGTATGTATACATTGCATAAATTTTCCTAACACTATTGTCCTTTATACTAAACTTATCTGCATAAATATTATTTTACCGTCAATAAAATGCTATTGTATTCGCTGGTTACTGAGAGAACGACGTTAACGATATGAATGCAAAACAATAGATATTTTCCTATATTATTGAATTGATATTGAAAACGTTCTATCGGTTGAATATTTGCACGTTAATATTATAATATTTTGAAGTAAATAAATATATATATTGTTTATGTCATGGGATTTATACGCCATTTTTGCATAGTACATTAGAGTCGTACATACGTATCTCATAATTACCTATGTACTTGAATATATCTTTTTAACTAATAAATTACTTTTAAAATGCGTTCCACAATTTTAGTACTACTAGTACACAATTTTTATGCATTTATTTATATTAAATCCATTAAGTCCTTTATCAATCTACAATTTTCATAAAATAAAATAATACATAACAATATTTCAACTATAGCACAGTCCGATATTAACATACGAATATTATCAACTATAGTATAGCCCAATATTAACATACAAGCTATAAGATATCTTGAAGTATCAATCAACAACAAACAAACACATTCCACGGCAGGATGTCCTCAATATTGTCTTAGTATTTACTATACTTGGCGGTAAAAGGACAGTCGGGTCAGTAATGCGTGACAGACCTTATGAAGCCCAGTGTACAGTGTGGTAGGACTAATTAACAATGTACATGAATATACTAGTGAATCTATTTATGATGATGATAAAGACTTGATGAACATTGTACACTTGTAAGTTGTTAAAAGCAATAAAGAAAGGAGGTTACTTACTAATTTAGATAAAGTACATTAGGTTATAAAAAAGCTTTAACTTCGTAATTTTCTTACTCGGACCCGTTTTCTGTCCGTCCGTTCGTTTTTCTGGCATTGGGCTGAATTTTATCAATTCTAGCCATTATCACAATAATTGTGTTTTTATTGTGGTAAGAAGATAATAAATCAATACAAGAAACACTTTCTTGTTACAAAACATTATTCAATAGAAAGGAAAGTATCGCGCGTGTGTTCGACTTGCACTTAAACAGAATTTTATGTGTTCAAAAATGTTTTTGTTTAAATACAGTTTTTTAGTATTCGCCTACCCCATATATATTGGGGCATTGAACGCTACTGATCTGACATATCTATTTACTTTTGTAACTATGAACGAAAGTCGGTGTTTATTAAACATGATTTGCTTTCCGTAGTTTTAACCAAAATCCTAAACAGGCAAATAAATATTTATTTAAGGAATGCTGTGCTGCTAACTGCATACCAAGAATGTTGGTTGGATAATTTTGGTGTTATTTGAGTGTGAAAATTTATTTATTTTGACGAACAATATGCCATGTAGTTTTGACGCAGCAATATTTGTGTTCAAGAACATTAATATGTTTCTAGGACTGTGTGGGTTTGTATGTCTAAGAAAAAGAGTAATTACCAACAAAATTATTAAGTATATGTTATCATATTTTTAACATCTTGGTGGGTAAGACATTTCTCTGCGTGAAATACAGCAACTTTATTATTTTTAACATTAAGAGTATAGAATGTATCATTAAAAGCCTATAGAAGCTTAAACTTTAGACTATATAAAATGTAATGTAAATTTTTCTGGCTAAAAGTTAACTCAGCAACGAAGTTATGATTTTTTTTTCTAATCGGAATAAACTATTGACAGACTTGTTAATAACTTAAATTGTATAAATCAGTATACTTATTAATACAATTAAATTTGAAATTATACTACTTAGGAGATGAGATCTTAACAAGCTCCTGCCCATGACAACCTCCCCTGCAAGTGGTGCACTGGCCGATCAACAGACGTGGCTCTGGCGAACATAACAGTGTCCGGTAAGCGGCAATAGGTTCGCCACCTATTATGTGGGACAGACAATACATATAGCGAACAGTGGGCATTCCCCTTTCGGGGCAACAGGCGTGAATGTATGTATGTTTAAAAAAAATGTAAGTACCACCAAAATTCTGTCTCCTAAGAAGTGATTGTGGTTTAACGCAATTATACAAATATTAAGTAACAAACAGTTTCTCATAACTTAACAATTTGCCTAGTCCTTGTAAAACGGTGCATTAAAAGAAGATTCTCTCCGTACCCCTTGTTCATGCACTATGCAACACCCAGCCAACGATGCGTAGCGCCTCACCGGAGACGATTTTATCACCTAATAACTGCCTAATGCACGCAAATTTATCTTTACATATGTTTATTGAGTGTAAACGCGGATAAAACAAAATAGAAGTATGTTTATCGCAATAGTGATTTCAGTTAACTTGATGGATTTGCAATAGGGGTAATTGCCGGCATTAAATTTTACTGAAATGTGTTTTAATAACTTGAGCAACTGTTTTTTACAATAAGACACTTTCATATAAAAGGGAAAAATTTTAGTGTCGATGTTAAGATAGATTCTATATTTAGTAGACGTTATGTTAGTTAAAGGTTCTCTTGCGCGAATTTAAAAGATTTTAAACTGCAAGACGCCATACAACTAATTCAATCACAATGGGTCCGCGTGGACCTTATTCCATCGCACCTTGTTTTAGAGGAGGCCTGACCCTAGTACTAATATTAACATTCCAGATGTTAACAGTCTGTAACGATGTCAAAGCAAATGATTTCTTATATTGAATGTAGTTGAATATTTATTTAAATAACATTAGGACACATATTGTTTTTAGAATAATTTCTGAAATTTTATTTATATAACTAGATAATCTTTGCTGGCAATATTGCTGTTTAAAATTAGTTTAACACTGTGTCTAAGGGTCATGCACACGAAGTTGATTGCGATCACTAGTACTAGTTTAAAATGTTAGTTATTAAATACTTTTGCACACTTTAAGTAATCCAAGCCCACACACTAATGAAGGCTAGTTGACCGGGCTGTCCTCATTCTGGGTGTTGCGACTCATCCAGTTTTAATTCTTCCGCTTTCCTAAGCTGGTGAGTTTCAGATGTTTTACCACAACATTATGTAAATAATTCGTAGTCGTCACTTATAATATGTAAGTAGTTGATGAATATTTGAGTTATACTCGGTAGTCTGCTAAAAGTGTTTCTTTTTTTTCAAAAATGTCTATAATTGTTTCGGTAGTACCTACGCTACATACCAATACGTACTGGGTTCTTTGTGAGAGGTCTGAGCCCAGTAATGGAAAGTTAAGAAGCCAAGATGATGATGATAATGATTTTTAACCTTTCCATTTTAAATAGAACGAGCTGACCCGGCGAACTTTGTTCCGCCTTAATGGCAATAAATAAGCAGATTGTGTTTTTATTTTATTTAGAAAAATTACAAAAAAATTAAATACCTACATTAATCATTCATTATTGTTTCTGTATTTTAGTACAAAGTTGCTCTTCACTTAAGTACTTTGTGATACACGACATTTTTTGTTTTATTATTATTTATTGAGAAGCACGAAGTCGAGCCATACTATTGCGGCGATGTTCAAGTGCAATTTCTTGTTCTTCTTCAGTCCTTCCATTTCCAGTATTTCGTATTCTTCTTGCATTACGGCTTTGTCGATAAAGATTCGATAGTCTTGTTCGCGGCATTATTAATTAAACTTCACTTCACTTCAATTCACCTAAAAAAATATTTCAAAACTCATATTCACATTCCCGCCAAGAAGTCAGAAATAGTTTGAATATTGATTTCTTACAAATATCAAATTGTCGTCCATACGTCATTACATAGCTGTCATTTGCTTTTTATTATTCCAAGTCTGATTCTTTTTTGTTATATCACGTTTTATAGTGACTGACGTTTCATGTCAAGCCACACGGGAACGCTCTAAGCTACCTCCCTACCAATTTTCATCCAAATCTGTTCTGCCGTTCTTGAGTTATAAGTGCTGTAACTAACACGACTTTCTTTTATATATATAGATTTATATTTTGATTGTAAAACTATTTCTTTATAGGATAACAATAATTATCAAGAGTAGGCCAAGCAAGAAATGGATTAAAAATATCTTTAAGACAATTCCCGCGCAACTGTTTTTACCCGAAAAATCGAGAAACAATTCACGA
This sequence comes from Musotima nitidalis, assembly GCA_949126915.1. Classification (NCBI taxonomy): domain Eukaryota; kingdom Metazoa; phylum Arthropoda; class Insecta; order Lepidoptera; family Crambidae; genus Musotima; species Musotima nitidalis. The sequence continues at coordinate 7,030,319 of OX421419.1, forward strand.
CACGTGTTTCGCCGCCGAAACGAGAGATAAGACATCGTTGTTCTGAGGCTCATATCTTACCTGAAGATGCTCTGTGTGAAGGAGAAATACTTGTCGTTTTGAATTGTTTCTCGATTTTTCGGGAAATTACAGTTGCGCGGGAGTTGTAACAAAGATATTTTTGATTCATCACTTGCATACAATTGATTTCCGAAAAATAATGCTTATTTGAGTGTAGGTTACTTATAGGGCAATAAGTAGGGACCTTGCACTCTACTACAACATTATCTGTGTGATCTAATACTCTGCAAAATTAGTTAATAAGCAGTCCTCCTGACTTGCAAAAACGACTTCGTCTACGCTGAACTAACTTTGCAGAACTGGTTGGTAAGCACTTGGTATCCTTTTATGTCTTCTTAAACAACTTCATAAACATTGGTTCAGGGTTTTGTGTGACCAAATACAGTCCACATTAAAAAGCTTTTGATCTTTAAATATGTCTTCGCTCTTTATTTAGGCCTTTAAGTATACAACGAGTTAATAATAACAAATTTATTAAGTAAAGAAAGTATTATGTCATATGGCATACTATTTGTGGAATAGTATCTTACATAAAAGGACATTTAAAGTAAGCTTATTAGGAAAGCGTACGGCTGCCGAAGCTCCCAATGTATGTTATTATAACTGACATCTGTCATTCAATTATTTCCTACAACCGTTTACATAAATCCGCGTAGTTATAGCGCAACAGGGTTGTCTATTAAACGATCTCATAATACACGGTTCCCTTATTCAAGAAACTAAGTTTTGCTTACTTGCGGCGAATTCTTTACTGTAGAGAGTACGAATAGTTTCAATTACTAACTATAGGCTCACTTAGCATTAGACCCGCTACTGACGGGTTGTGGACGGTATAATAATAGATGATGCCGATGTTAGGGTCTTGTGTTTAATCTAATCATGAGCCAACTTCTTGAATAAATTAGGTAATTACTAAGTAGTTTTAAGGCAAGACTTTGTCTAAAAGTTTTACTTACAGTCAGTTGACGACCGATATGGCGTGGAGGTCAGTATACCTACACTTTACTCCTGAGTAAGAGTGAAAAGGAATATTATAAAAATAACTACAAATCTATTAGTTCGTATTACCCCACTATCCCTGATTGTAATATTACTCATACGGAACATGTTAAGATTTTCGACTCAGTAATTATTAAATACTGCAAAGAATTTTGCGTCACCAAGCACAAGGAAATGCTCTTTCTTAGAAACTTAGCAAATTACGCGATCTCAGTGAGTGCAATCGTTTGCAGCTGAAGTAGTACTATCGTCCATTGGACACTGTGGTTTAATCTTGACATATTTTCAAGTAATAAAGTTAGTTAATTTAAAAAATAATTGTATGACACATACTATTTTTTAGCTGACCGAATAGACCGTTGTCCTTCAATTAAATTCATATCCTTAAATTCATTCTGCCAACTGTACTAATTGTCAAACGACTGAGAGCTATGTCAAACGCAATGGTTACAATAAAAAGTTTATATTGTTAGAAGTGAATTAAAAAAAGTGATAACAGATAATTTTGTAATGCAGTACTGAGTCGATGCAGTCATTCAAAAGTTATACGCGTACAAACATTTCGGCAATCCATTTTTAATTATGTAGATCGATAATATTAAAGATATTTAACTGGTGGTAGTTTATCCTAATATTGGAATCCAAATTTTAACCCGGTTTGTCTAATGACATTAGGCAGTCAAGCAATTATAACTTAGATGTGTCATAACGTTGTTATAATACGTTTGTTTTTGTTAAAACTATAATACTTGTGCTCTTGTAGTATGCTTAATGGGGCTTGTTGATGGTTAATTCTGTTCTAAGACTGACAAATTGACATGACATAACAATTATGTCAATTATGCCATGTCATGACAATTATGTTATGTCGTTAGACAAAAAGAAAAAATATGTAGATATAGTTGAAATCATTATCATCATCCCACATCTTTACTGAGGACTCAAGGGGCTTAGGGTGAGAGGATCTCTCTTATCATCTTTATCACCACTCATTCTCATTTACTATATTTTATATGATATTTATATATCTTTAACTTGACACTGGCTAAATGCACGAAGCCATCATTTAAAAGAAAAAGAAGATTATCATCATCGTATTCAACATACTACAACATTTATTCAAACATAAATCTGTTAGGTAAAGCCGCGACTACCACAGTTAGGTACAAAGGATTTAGGCATAATATTGTAAAGATGTACATACTAAGGAAAGATTCTTCTCTCTCTTATTCGACGTCCCCTGAACCCAGTTAAGACATTAATAGTAGTTCAATGAAATTAAAACATTCAATGTTAGTAAAATGAAATTCAAGACTATGCTGCCTTCTTGACATGCCGCCGTAGAACACTTGAGACGGTAATACAATAGAATAATATTAAAATTAACCTCTTTTCCATTCCGTGTAACATGACCGTTCACGCCTATTAAATTAGCCGTAGCTGTAGAAATACGAAACGCAACTAAAGAAGGTGGCGTAATAAAGTCTTGCTATTATTAGATATAATTTTTTTTTGTTTATTTAATTCAAAAAAGGCGGAAACGCTCATGGCGTTGGAAACGATTCCCGTGGTCAGCCCTTGGACTTGTGAGCGTTTGTGTGGCAATTAATATAAAACTTCTACCTGTAAATATGGGTTAATATTATTAATATTTCTTCTAGTGTGACAAATGTACAACAAGGTTAGGTCTCCATATCCTTTAAGCTATTCAAGCTAAAGTAGTCTACCAATAGGACTTAGTGCGGAACCCAACACCACTAACAGTAACACTGATTCAACAGTCGATATTACCTTTGTGTACGAAGCCTAAATTTTGTTCATGTCTTGTTCAAGTCATAATTTTGATTAACGGGTGTCATAATGTCTATGACTGTAATATAAGTATGATTGATTGAAACTACTTTGAAAGCACCAATTGTATGTACATATTACGCGGACATGTAGATTAATATACTTACTTTAATTATTGTTCATTATTTGTTTCACTTAGTGCCAACGTGTGTATCACCCCATTCACATAGTGTAACGCCCCATGCGTTCACCTGATATTAAGTGGCGCGCCAACACGCAAAACAGTTTCATTTAAGATACACTTCAAATTTTTAGGACACTCTTCGGTTTGGTCGAGGTTTAAAAAGTCTTCAGTTGTACTGTACTATACTCATAACAAAAAAATATGAATAAATTAAATTCGTTAGGGCTCTGTGCTCGTCAAACTTAAATATCAGTTGGTCAGTTTTATAACATGACCAGTTATCAATCAAGCTAAAACACCAAGTAATTTTAAAGATTGAATTTTCATGACTTACAATTGAAATAAACCAAGGAGTTTAAAGGTTATAAAGTTTTTATATTTAGTTACTTTCTAATAGCCATAACATCAGAATTAACTAAAAGCGGCATTACATAAAGAAGTATTTATACTCGGAGCTCTAATTCACATACTATTATAGCGTCTGTCACATTGTACGATAACATTTCTTAATTGCTGATACGCTTTTGACATCGTCATTGGATATTTGAGGTTACCGATGTCGCGTATCGGATTTCGAAGTTACGTACAATACGCTGCGCTTACGCTTTTTAGGATCGCGGTTTTTTTTATGAGAACAGTCTTTTTATTCATCATTCTAACATAAACCTAGTTAAAAAAACTCGTTAGACCAGTGACCAGAACCTGGGCACTGGTCCAACCAATTAGATTGGTCTCAGACCTAAGATTTGGCTGCATTTTAGTAAGTAGAGCTAAATCTGATACTTACGATACGTTACATCAAATTGGACATTCTCGGAATGTTTAATTACCAAGATTTTAGGTTGCTTAATTACCGAGGTTAAAATAACTGAAAGTTACAAATGTTTAAAACATCTTTGTTACTAAAATGTGACAACTGCCTTCGATCCCATATTTGCAATAATTTTTTATCTCAAGTTTTTCCTTTCGCGGGCCAGCTGGAAGGTATTTCTTTTTTGAAAAAGCTGGGCCCTGTACCCAAATGTTTCTTAGTTGTATTTTTTTTTCTGTAGGTATTTTTCTGTGTGTGTAATAAATAAATTAATTAAATTGCATGAAATCCGGAATTTTTGGTTAGAACGTCTCGGGGAACGTCCATATTAATATCAGCGCTCTACCTATCCCTGGTTATTACACACAGCGACTGCTGTTTGGCCACCGGGACCCAGAAGATGCAGAATAGTCTCTTTATTGGTGAAAGAAAATTAAATGATAGCAATGCTGATTCGACAATGTTTCGGAGGTTCTGCATTCATCGTGCTGCACGAGAAATTTGTGAGCTTTTCTAACGTCCAAATGACTGGGCAAAATCACATTTTGTTGTTCTGAACGTTATATATGAAGCAAATATCGGAGGAAGGGTTAAAACATATTACCTAGTAGCATTAAGTAAAAAAGAAAATTTTATTTTATTAATTGTTCGGTTTTCAATAAACACATACCAAATTTTGTAGCCAATTTTTTTTGAAACCAATGAGATTATTTAGGTTGGATTATTAGTGTAAATTAAGTGCCGCAGCTAGAAGTAAATAAGTTACTCCTAGCTGCGGCACAGTACTAGTTTAGTTTTTAGTTTGTATAGTGGTGTTTGATTAAAATAAAAATATTATATTATAGTAAAGACACCTTAATATTTATACGGATTCGAAAAAAAAACACTTTATTGGTAGAACGTTAGATACATTAGAACGGACTATTAATATATTTAACTTTAGATTTTATTAAAGTATAGTTAAGATTAAGTTATTACAATGAAGTAACATCACCGTAATAGTTAGATATAATAAATTAGTACATATATTCTCATTATTTTGATGAAATCACGATGGCTATCATGTACACGTATGAAGTGCAACTCTTGTACAAAAGTAGTCGTGTTATGAATTTAACTAATGTTACGTTACCCAATGATCTTGCTCAGTTAAAAGAAAAAATAAATTAGATCGCTCATTGTGTACATGTAGGTATCTTATTGCAATGTTATATCAAATAATAAGCGTTCTTAATTATCCCTTGTAAATGGTACTTGCCAAAGAAATGTGTTAATCTATGAGGTTAGTGATGACTGCCCGGGGACTTGTCAAATTTATTTATTTATTTATTATATGTTAATACATATTACGAATTTGCCGACCGATATGGCGTGGAGGTCGGTATACCTGCACTTCACTCCAGAAGTCGTGGGTTCGATTCCCACACAAGGCAAATCTTTGTGTGCATGAACATGAGTATTTGTATTGGTCTGGGTATTTCTTATGTATCTTAAGTATATATTTTCAAAAAAGTATTTACATTTGTTTATCCGTTCTTTAGTATCCATAACACAAGTTCTTAATGATACTTATCTTGAATCTAAATAATTGGTGCGATTGTAAGAGAATATTTATTTATTTTATTTTTATTTATAAAAGCTTACTACCAGCAGCGGCAATGCGAATCTTTTGTCTATATAGACACTGAAGTGGACAAAGAAGCTAAGTTTGTTTTACTATTAGTAAATATTGAACAAAAGACGTTATATACTGGGTTCACCATTAAAGTATGTGATATTTAAAGATTTTGTTATTAATATTGGTATAGTCGTTAGTGTTGTATTGTATAATTAATTAAATGTACAGCGGTATGTTTCTACTCAAGTAAAATCCAAATTTAGCAGTTGCTTTTGTAGTTGATTCCCAATTGATTGGTTAAAAGCATTTTGATAGGTAATCTACAATTAATTAATCTATAACTAATTTTAATCGTAACCTAACAACACAAATTTTATGATGAAATTTTAGTCATTTACACAGAGTTATGTACTAAGTGTTCATGTGATTGTTGTAAGTAGAGACACTTACAACAATTCTTGCACAAAAACAAAAGTTGTATTACGTTGTTCCACAAATCTCTTATCTAACAAAATTGGTAATCAAGGTTCACACGATTCACAGAAACAAGCCGAATGTTCAAACACAACCGGCAGGCATTATTATTGAAGAACGTCAGCTGGAGGATGTTCGTGAGTGATGGTTCTTAGGTACATCACTATTTAGTAAAACTATTTCTTTGTAAAATATTATTGGGTTCAATAGATTTCAAATTTCTTGTTATGTAAGAATTAGGATTATATACCAAAAAAAGTTCTATCTCTAGTTCTGCTTGATATCTTTTTGACAAGTAAAATGAACTCCGAAAACTCTGTATAAATTCGATTATCATTTTCAAACGAAGCTACGAGATCGTCACGACCAGCTGAAAGTAAAAAGTATCTCCTTATATTTCATAGAGTACATATTCATCTCAGGCAGTACAAGTCCGCTTTTGACTGAAGATCCTAGTTGAACTATGTTGTGAATGCGCAAAAAGTTTTTGCAACAATCTGTGCAACATGTGATTACACAAAACCATGCAGCATGCATCTTGTTCTTATATTATAAGTTGCCGATAATTTAGCCCGTCTTGCATGTTATTAATGTAATAATCTTCTTTCTGCTCTTAGATTTTTTTGAAATACGTTCGAGATATATCGCTAGACACTTTAATTAAAGTCAAGGTCTACTCTATCACACAATATTATTTTGATGAGCCTTCGATGTGCATAAGTATAAGTACGCATAAGTGAAATGATTAATTCTAACAGGTTTACATCCCAATAATGAACGAATTAAAATTAAAGTTATTGTGAGACATTCTCAAATGGAAATTTTATGTTCAAAGAGCTGCTTATGTCATTGCTTGAATTATATGATGAGAAGTTAAAATATTTACCTGTGAATTTAAGTACTTTTATAAGCCTTGATAAGATCATAACGCATACAATGAAGAATAATGTTTATGACTTATTAAATCATCCAAATTTCATACATATTACTTCATTTTGAGCGTGCCACTAAATGTGGCGTGTCTATCAATGATGCCTCCTCACTTCATCTCTAACTGCTTTCAATACCATTTGAACTGGGTATCTTATTATTTCTAGACAGGACTATATAACGCTGCAGAAAGTCATAATAACTATTCGAAACCAGCTTCCGGAATTATAATAATACAACTTTCAAAGAAAACATCTGTGTCATAACGATACTATTCTAAAGAATGAACAGATTGGAAGTTACTTCAATTTTGCGTAATGACTGAGATATGGGTACATAAAGTCTTGTAGGTAAGTATATAAATCTCAGATTCGGAAAGCAAAGTTTCTGTTGCAGCAATGTTTTGTTCGGGACTTACGTGGATGACCAAATCAGGTGATGCTTACAAAAGTCGGTACGTCGAGTCACGTCAAAATGAGGGATCGATGCGAGCTGCATGAGAATTTTGTCAATAAGTGTTGCACAGCTATACGTGACTTTATGCTTAGGATAGTCTGCCTAGTTCATTGTTATTTAAGAAGCAGTATAGGATTAATGTTATATCTTATGTTACTAGTATTCTACATGAGAGAGCTTTTATGTTTTGTTTTTATGTTACCAGATATCGATTACATGGTTAGTTTATGGGGTAGGCCTAGGTTCAGCTGTAGACGACCTTGAATAGATGATGGTTATTTGAAGCTTTGTCTACCATAAAGCGTTTACTGGTTCAAAATAGCATAATTTTTGTCCCTAGGATGGACCTTGACCTGGGTTAACACATAGGATAATAGCATGACTGTGTTTTAAATTCTTAGAAAGAATACTTACAAAATAACTCTGATTGATTCAAAAACAAAATATGTAGCATTAAGGTAATTTTTAACACAAAAACATACGGAAGATTTTTTTTTAAATTAAGGGTGTAATGTTGGTGCAAATTAGTATGGATTAAGACATACTACTGTAGTACTGTTTTCTATCGTCCATGTGTTAACACTGTTCAAGCGTATGAAAACAATTTTTTTTTTACTTCTGTTGCTTAATATGTGTTCAACGGTTGAACGGAACTGAAATTGGGCACACACAGAGATATTGATCTAGCTGTACACATATTATTTATTACATTCTATTCACGATTTGTTTTGCTTAGATTTTTTTTGTAAAATTACTTGCTTGGTTTAACACTAAGCTGCACTAAAATGCGTTTTAATTAATTGTTTAATTAGAATCGTATGCGAATATTTCTCGGCAGTTTTAATAATTTCACTTAGTTATTCTGAATGTATGCTTAATAGGGTTTCATAACCTTACATGTCGCACACACTTTTATAAATATTACAGGACAGCATTTTGAGATTTAAATGAACTTCAATGTCGCCATTTTTGAGTATCGCCGCCATGACTAAGACAGTAACACATATTTTAAACATTATTTTGTTATAGCAATGTTTTATGACTTGATTTTTTATTCGATGCGATATTTTAATTATAAGATGAAAGCAGTGGATCGTTTATCCGAAGGACGTGAGTTTGATTCTCAGTCGGGCCACAGCGGACAAGTTAGTTTTTAATCGCCGCCGACGCAGAAAGTGGCGTGTTTGACAAGCTTGTGTGTCTGTCTGTCTGTCTATGGCATCGTAACGTTGTAGGTATAGAAATTAGTTTATTATAATTATTAAAGTGGCTGTTGACGCTCATCATGAAAATAGTATCTCAATTATCAATCGATTTTATGTATATATTAAATGAAAACAGGCCAAGATATAAATTTGATTTTTTACTTTTTAAGTTTCATTTTGAGTCCTCTTTATAGTAAAAAAATTATCAAAGAGTTATGATTATGTTGTAATGGAATTACGATACAAATAGCAGATATTATGCGTTTTTGCTTTTCTGAATCCAACTTTGGCGAAGTCACGATGTGGTAATAGTGTATATCAAGTAGTTACTCGGTAGTAAAAGGAGAAATTCCGCATCTTCCCAGATTGCATCTAAGTGCAGTGTAATTATTTTCTTTGCACAATAGTGGTTTATTCTGACTTGTGGTTATAAAATATTAAGTAATATTTATGTGATACTAGTGATGAATAGCGACTCCTTTAGCTATATTATATAGATGTCGAAAAATATTTTACATTACAAAAACGTACAGTGTTCTTAGAACCGCAAGCCAAATTTACCTTCCGATAAACGGACGAGGCTCTGGCAAACATAAAAGTTTCCGGTAAACAGCAACAGGCTTGCCACATATAACTTTGGATCAACAAAACAGTTGTGGGCGTATAAAATAATTTTCGTACCCTTTTGGGGAAACAGGCGTAATTGGATGTATGTATGTATTTAATACCCGCAATAAATAGTTAGTTAGTCAGACAGCATAAAAGAAAAAATCAATCAGCCAGTACAACTTTCAAAATGATTGTAATGAGGACCTCCATGGTGTGTAGATCAATGTACATAAGGTTATGTGGTCTGTTTTCAACCAGACACAGGACAAATAATTTTAGGTTTGTATTCACACACATATCAATTTAGACCTCAGTGTTTCCAATGTAGGTATTTAGAAAAATAAATAGTACAAGCTTAGTTTGGGAGCCGTAAGCCATGTGTGAGATGTACAAGATGTACTAACGACGTACGATTAACTAGTAATATTAAAGATTCATCATCACAGTCCATTAACGTCCCACTATTGAGCACGAGCCTCCTCTCACATATCAAGGTGTGAGGGTATTGGGTCATACTCCACCACGCTGACCCAGTGCGGATTGGCGGAGGCAGGTGTGTGGCGTCCTGCTGTTAGAATTTTTCAAGCCGCCTATTAGGCCTCTTACATGGCTTAACGACTACCACATTTAGTGATAACCGGGACCAACGTCTTAACGTGCCTTCCGAAGCACGGAAGCGCTCGATATCAAAGAATATATTAAAGATTACTTACTTATAATCTCATAAACAAATTTGATTGCAATCAGAATGCATAATCATAACATTGCTTTATTTATTTGGCTCTCAATCCTCTCTAAATATTTAATATTAATTTAATTGATTATTAATTTATTATTTCATCAAAGCATCAACATTGATAGCATGATTGATGTTAATATTTTACTAGGTTGTTTAACTCTCATCAGTCAAAATCATATAGCAGCTACTTAAAAAGAGCCAAAGAAGAACATCCGACAGGTCACAATTAACTTTTTACGAGATAGACAGTTCTCAGGTAAGAGTTAAATAATAAGTATTCGTGAACGCGTACGGCACACGTAACTGACGCTCTTTTGACCCCTATTACTAAATATCACGTTACGTAATCAATAAAGACGCTCCCATGTCAACGCGTACGCGCATTGGTTAACATAACAGGTCTCGAGTACAATTTCATTATTATACCAAACTAGTATATTTATTATGCACATACTTCTCTTTGAACGAGCTTGCTACTTAGAAATATTTATATACAGATACTTGAAATATCGGGTAGAAAGCCATTACGTGGATAAGAAATATGGAAAATACATTAGGGTTGATACAAATCATACGAGGAAAAATATATGAGTATAGTACATTCTTTACTTCTATTTAACATAATGCAAAAGTCAAACAAAACAGTTTTTGCTGCTGACGGTTCGGCAGATGACGTATTACTGAAAATTATGTTAATAAAGAACAATATGAACGCAAGAATTAGAGATTATATTTTAATGTATTGCACTGCATGAAAAGCTTTTGTTTCGGGGATTTCGTCGATTTTGAATTATTATGTGTTTATATTTTCATATGTTTTATTTTTGTTATTAGTGTTGAAATTATTAAATTTTATTTTAATCTTAGTTTGATATTGTCTAAGCCAAATTTGCACGTCTTTTTCTCGGACCTATGACACAACAATTTTAATTTACAAAAAACGTCTTTTAAAGCAACATTGTGTACAATTGTACGAAATTATATTGTTCCTATTGTGTCGGCAATAAGAAAAAATATTTTATTAAATTAGTAGATTAAATTAGTCGTTTGAGAGTTACATTGTAGACACAATGACATACCTATTAAACCTTAAATTTGTAACACCCTTTTGATTGCTTAGCTTGTTCAAAATTATTAAAAAGCCATCAACAATGACAAAAAGTTATCTCGAAATTTGTGACAATTTACTTTACCTCTTACGTTCTCATGTCATTGAGTAAAATAATTCTCTGTAACATAATCCCCAGCTTGTCACGAGCAAGAGTGGCTTAATGAATACACGAATATACCTCATATATTATTACATTTCTAGACAATACGTGATGAATCGTGTTTGAACTTTCAAAGCCTGTCTATCAATCAGGGTTTATCTGCTCTGTCTTAGTTCAAACCGCACATTGCTTAATTCTTGTTGGCAGAGACTGTTCGATAACATAACGGTAAATTAAATTAAATCTCTTTCCTTTTTTGCTGTCTATCTTTCTGCCAATGGGAAATAATGCAGAATCGCTTGTAATCGAAAATAATGCATCATAAGTAGCTGTCCGTAACAGCAAGGAAAAAACAATTATAGCATCTATTTTATTTGTTTTGTCCTTGATGTTTGATAATGTTTTTCATAAATATAATGTTTACGGTCTACCATACTCTTTCCTTCTTGCGTCTACGCAACGATTTTCGATCGCAATGCAAACAATGACTTGAGCCACGATATTGATAAATAAAACGAAAAGTCATTGGTTCAGACAATTCATTCCCATAATTTGTAAAATAAGTATACATTAACATATATATGTCCCTACAAGATTGTTTACGATTATTGTCGTTCGTGTGATAATTTTAGATGTATAATTGTAGAGATCCTACGAACATCTAAGGAGATCAAATCAACCTCACCCGCAAGTGGTGCACTTGCTGATCAAGAGATGAGACTCTGGCGAACGTAACAGATCCCGGAAAGCGGCAACAGGCTTGCCACCTATTACGAGGGACCAACAGTGTAGCTCTGCCTGTCCCTTTGAGGGAACAGCTCTAATAATAAGATTATCGGAAAACGAATGGTGTACCCATTGGCAGATACTTATAACTTTTTTATGACAGCCAGTAATAATATAATACATACAAGTTTTTTAAATTTATATATTAGAACTAAATAAATCGCGGTTTAAGGGTCTCGGGTTCAAACTCTGGTGCGCCTATGACTTTTGAAGTTATGTGCGTAATTATAGTTTGCTCCGTGACTCGGAGAGCACGTTAAGCCGTTGGTCCCGGCTGTCATGTACATCTATGGCAGTCGTTATGTGTATGTCAGTACGTATTTGTAAAATGTAATGTTCTACTCCGACAGACGTTTCGAATAACATAATTCAAACAACAAATATTTCAAGAAATAATAATTTTTGAAGAAATAATAATCCACATTTATCTATGAGGTTAAAGATGATCAGCGTTTATATTTTTTAAGATCTTTAATCGGATTGGTACATGTAATGAAAATAGTTTATGCTATAGCTGTGGCAGAATAATGGGCTGACCAAATTTAGGCCAACTGTAATCAGCACGTGGGAAGAAGATAAAAGAAAAAATAAGATTTTTACTTTATAAAAAGTGCTCGTGACTTCTTGGCGGGAAAGTGAAGCGTCATGTCTGCAGTTTTGTTTTATTTTCTAAAATTTGTGATATTTCTAACATTAATGTGTAATAACGGTGGATTATAAACCGTTAAGTGTTTGTGAACATACATGAGTGTTGGTAAATCAAACAAAACAGTGCAACATCACTTTTCAAATTTTCTCTCAAGGAGTCCATGTGAGATCTCAGTATAGTCCCACATCTTTACTGAGGACTCAAGGGATTTAGGGGAGGGTATTTCATCTTCGATTTATCATCTTGATCACCACTCATTCTCATTTACTATAAATTATATATAATTAATATATCACTTACTTGACACTGGCTAAATGTGCTAGACGCACGAAGCCATTATTTAAATGGAAGAAGAAGAAAAGTGCTCGTACAGAGGTGATATAGTCTCATAACTACATGTGTAGGAAAAATAAAATGTTACTTACTCTATAAAAAACTTCTTATAAAGTTCAGAAGTTGAAACTAGGAAAATAACCAAACATACATTTATATTTCCGACAACAATACCAATTTTCCTAATATAATAATTAATAATAATCGCCGAGTGTCCGGCTCATCTCGCGGCGATTGCGCGTTGCGCAACACTCGCGTCTTGACCGTGAACTCGAACAACGCGGTTAGGGCTGCCACTCGCGTTGCTAAAATTCTCAGTCTAAACTTTGATATATTCCTTTGTTAATTCTTATAGGATGTTTTATTCTTTATAACAATCATCATCATCACCATATCATCGATTACAATTCTACTCATGAACATAGGCATCCCTACTTGATTACCACATCCGTCGATCTCGAGCCGCCTGCATCTACCCGCTGCCGTTTTGACCGATTTCATTTAAAAAAGTGATTAGACAAATCAAATAAAAATAACCTAATTGAAGGTGATATGCCTATTCATAAGCTGCTCAAGTAATTCTAATTTGTACCTAGACAAGTTATTTTCATTTAACTCTTAAGTTTAAGAAAATATTTTTGATATACCTTCGGGTTCTATCGCTTGTATATTGAATTGTATTTTACGGAACTGTTTGAGATTTATTTATTGAGATGATACAAACAACCTCTTTCTGCTATCGCACCGCTCCCCATTGCACAAGAGTTAATCCTCACACCTAAGAAGCGGCAGATGCGAACACGGACCGTTTCAACAGGAAATTTATGTCGCATACCTATGTGTTGTAGAATTTTTCAAAATATTAATGAATGGACCCTTACAAAATGAGTGTGAAACGTTGTTTAAAGTGTCAGCAAAGATCGTCCACAGGCAGCGGTTACCACTTTCCATCAACTGAGCCACTTGCTTGAGTGCCTATCTATCAGTATCTTGTGGAAGATAACTCAGTATTATTGAACCCAAGAAAATCTGGCACAAACAAGGCTATTACAACCAAACAAATTAAAACCTTGAGATTATTCTAAGGTGAGACCAAAGGTGTTTTAATAAAAGAAGCAACCCTACAGTGACCACAAGTCTGCGGCCCTTAGCGTGTACATGTTTAATTGCAACCTTCCCGCTATTGTTTTTGCTATAGGATGTTATTATAAAAAATATAACGCTTCACATGTACCTCATAAACAGTTAATGATATCTTTTTAACAAACTATAGTCTCTTAATTGTTATGGTTACATGAAAGGTAACCCAGATCATAGCAGCCCAGGCTCACTTGCAAGTGGTGCACCTGCCGATCAATGGACGAGGCTCTGGCAATTATATAAGTTCCCAACAAAAGGCTCTCCACCATGGGACCAATAATTTACGTTGCAAAATGTAGACGTATAATATGCCTCTACCTGCCCCTTCGGAAACACAGGCGTGATAGTATGTATGTATGTAAAAGAAGAAACATATGCTTTTCTTCTAGGGAAATTTATCTCTTTAACAGGCAATATAGGTCGAAACTTGCTATTCGTAGAAAGCCTTCTACTAAAATTATGCAGTCCAATTTATAGAGATTATTTACTAAACAAAGCCTTTTAAAAAGTATAACTAAAAAAGTTGGCCACAACGACCAAGAATCGACCTCTTGATTCATAAATTCACATTTGACAGAACGAACTACTGTAAAATGTTACATAATTATGTAAATGTGTTTTATAAATTGGCTTAAAATTTGAATAATTATTGGAGTATAGGAAACCAGTTGTTAGTGGCTAGATGACCTCAATAATAGCTTCCTGGATTATTTTCGGCCTTATGTTTGATTAAATGGAATAGAGAATCTAACGATGGATATAAAAAACATGCTCCGACTTCAGCATTAATTATTATTGTTCTAACAATTTACACACAGATGGTGATTAATGGATGAGGTAAGTATCGTGGTTGAGAGATTTTTAATCGAATGAGAAGATTGTTATAACTCAATTAATGATTGTTGTTTATACAGTAGTCACAACAAACGTGTTTGTTATCAGAAGGAATACCGCAATCATTGTTTGTAGTTTTATATATACTACTTAAATGTATCAATACTTTTGAAATAAGAGGGTCTACTCTAATTCAACGAAAAACCAAACTTCGTTAAGCCTATCTCTTTATATATTTCACTCTCTAGGTATGTCATTATCAAGTGAAAGGGGTGGTATAACGAAGTTTTGTTTTTCGTTGACTTTAGAGTTAGCCTCCAGGTTTGAATGTAAGAATGCATGCTGATGTTAGGAATCACTCTATTATTAAACAGAATGATACACTAGTACCAAAGAACAATCCAACGTTTCGTTTTTGAAGTTCCGGCGCGTGTATGCTCCCATAGTCCCAAGACGTAAAGCGGCTCTATGCAGGTAGGTGCGCTTGTTACCGTGCTTTTGACCATTGACTACATATCATCAGGTAGGGTGTCGCGGTAAAAAAATAAGGCAAAGGGAACGAAGTCCAAGGCTAAAGCTTATACATAAACGGTAAGCCTTTCATATAAATACATACATACAATCACGCCTGTTTCCCCGAAGGGGTAGGCAGAGGCATATTCTACGCCCACACTTCGCCAATTATATTGTTGGTCCCACGCAATAAGTGGAGGGCCTATTGCCGCTTACCGGGCCATATATTATATCTATTTTGGGCCATATATGTCATATTAATCCTCATTGACATTAAAAACTCGATACACAAATTCTACTTACTCACCACTTTTGTAACTTCTTTTAATTTCTTTCAATTATAATTATAATGCACATACTTGCCAAATATTATCTAAAGTGTTTATTACAGCTGGAATATACATTGCATTCAGTCTGGAACAAGACTCGTCTTAAACCCATTACATTGTTTGCATCATTTCCTTGTCTTAAGTGTGTTTGTATCAATCTCATTGTGTGTAAAATATAAATAAATAACAAATAAGTAGCATAGTAAAGCAAGGTCTGACCTTGCGGATTGTGGAATCTATTCTGTTATGTAGTTATTCATGCAGTATAAGTAAGTGATACAACGTAGTACTAAACGATATGTCATTCATACCAATATTTTAATGGCAACTGCTTGCAGCTCCAACTGCATTAGTTACAGTTTATCCCAGCTTATAGTAACAATTGTTTTATTCTAAATATGAAATGATTTTCGGGAGGAAAACTATCCTAAGTCCTCTCCAGAGTCTTAAGCTACCTATCTCTATTTCAAATATGATCTAAATTGTTTTGGGCTTGAAAAAGTACTAACTAATGTTCTTTCGCATTTATAACGTTATTTTATAACAAAATGTATAAATATAATCGTGGTATCACTAAATTTTGTTAATGAAAATCGCACGATTGTTACTTTACTTACCTAATTTCCAAGAAAAAATAGATACCGATTTTTAAATGTTGCTTAAGTTGGCATACATTTAGAAGGTGTTACTTCTTTTGGGTATCTCTATACTTTCGTTCCTATTTTCATATCAGTAATGTCTCGATCTATTAACATCAATTGACACTAAAAGGAATAATATGTGTTTTATTTTAATAAGAAAATAATCTCAATTTCACTCTTTAGAAACGTGCTATATCCCGAGGATATTTTTAAACGATTAGAAAACATTTAAAATGTATACACAACATTGTGAAACGTGCCTATTCTCTACCTAATGATCCCGCTGCAAGATTGACCTGAGGCGCATTTCATTCTCTGGGTGCCAATCATAACGAAATAAATAATTACCTATTCAGTTTCAATCCACGCCTTTCGTGGTCGATCAAAATTTGTGTAGTAAGTAATCTTAGGCTTTCAAGAAAAACAGGTGTGCGAAAATAATGACATACTTAGAGGTGTGTTTAACAGGTCTAAATTGCATAAACACAAACAACTGCATCATGTCTTTCAAGCGAGGCTGGAAACGGCAGTTTAGCAGGACGCGCCGTAATTTTTTTGGACTGCATCGACTGTTTACCAACAGGCAGAATGTAGTCATTATAACGTGTCACAATAAAAAAAACAATTTATTTCCATGTGTTCTTTGTTTAATTTATGACGCGGCTGTCAAGAATGTTCTTTACAAAATTATGGTTCTACAATAGGTACTAGCAAACATAAAAGAGGACGGCCTGTTAATCGATGGACCGATAATCTGGTCAGGGATTTTCCAGTAGATGCAGGCAGCTTAAGATCGCATGGAAAGCAGTTGGTTCGGCCTATGTTCAGCATTGGACTTTCATTAGCTAAGCTGATGAAATAATTATCACCCTCCCATTATCCCTTGGTGACATACTTATGTTTGTCGACAAATGATTAGATAGTAAAATTCCAGTTGCGTCTGGATTGTGACTAAGAAGGTAATCATACATATTCGCTTCGAAAAACAGCGTTATTACCAACAGCAGCATATTGCAAGGACCTCATGGATATCCATCTGCAGTCCTCTCTAGACTATTAAATTATGACATCTGTCGTTGGAATCCTTCCATGGAGGACATATTTTACTTTCACTAACCAATTAAAACGATAACAATGTGTCATCTAACAACATCGGTGCTCTGTTGTGTCACAACATCACATTCTAATCTACAATTTCAATCAATAATAATTGGGATTACAAATTCAAGTAGTGTCATATGAATCGAGAACAGAGAAAGGGCGTGTATCATATAAATAACTGCCCTTCCTTGTCGCAGCAACCTGTATTGTTACATGATACGTGTTATAGTATAAATAATATAACATATTGTTCTAAGATAAGCTCTTTCCTTCTGTGTTTCTAAGGTCAGACGGCAGTTGCTTTGTGTAAAATTTTGCCAAATGTTAGACTTACTGGTCGCATAAGCCCTATGCTTGAGTATAGGGCAACCAGGGGGCCTACCGCCGAACTTGCTGGTAATCGATTATTAGTCAAAACGGATTTCGAATTAATTCTGTCGTACCGCCGAACAAATGGAACTCGATACAAGATGGCGTTATCCATTTAGACACAAATTTTGAAGTATTGACGTAATATTAGACAGTCTCTATTTGTATTTTGCTTAAAAATATATTACAAATTATTAATATTTAATTAAAAATGTGTCATCGAACCGCACATAATATCATTTAATTAATTAGTCGCTTCAGTAGTCTGCCAAGTTCATAAATAATCTATGGCTTTTGGTAAGATTCCCGGTACGGATTGATGAACCTCAGAAAATTTAGATCTAGATCAAATAGCTGAAATTCATCATATTCGGCGGTAGGGCCTCAGGTTAGCGCTAGGATAATGACAATGCTTATTTCCTAAGATACACCAATACGTAACCAAGGCTAGATGATCGATGCTGGTAGATATAATACTTTGAAAAAAATACATTTTACATTTTATGAAACGTGTACGTGATAATGATGTAATGTTTAATGTAATATGCGGTTCTGCAGCTGTGATAAGCCTGCCCATAACCAGTGTCGTTTAAGGAAAATCCAGGTTAACACTGTATGGGAGATATACGTTGGAGAGTCTCGAAACAGAGATTGCATGAAACGATTTGGCAAAGGAATATCTGACGCTGTATTATTATCTACAAAATACTCTTTTGTCACATTTATAGGATTATAACCTTTTTTAAAGTATTACTATAATCAGTAATACATATATAAGTAAGCGGTTACTCAATTAAACTAGAGAAGAAGGTAAAATCATTGCATTAAGCTGCTGTGGTTATTCATGTTTCCGCTTTGACATCTGATATATTTTACTGTCCTTTGTCTGTATTTATAAATCGACTACACAGTGAAATGATAATAAACGACGTATATTTAATATAAGTATTGGTCGTCCGGTGATCAAGATTCCACCGTAATTAATTATTTATATTTAGCCACCTAAGTCGCCAGTTTGTATATAAGTAAGTATTTGTATAAAAACCGCCTTGAAATAATTATTAACTACGCTGATTTAGGAAGTAGCACTGAACATATTGCGATTAAAAAACGGAAAATCAATAGATCAAAATATGAATAATAATAAGGTTCTCATTCAATTGCTGCCGTATTGGACGTGTGCAATAAATCACTTATTATGAGTTTCTAGGATCCCAGAAATGGGCAATCTTTTTACACAATTTGTCCTTAAGCGTACATATTAATGAATAATGAATACAGTTAAGGTACCCGGCGTTGAAATAATAAATTTATATGTTTATAAAGGTGTAGGTTTAATTAAAAAAATGCAGTAGAAGTGTACTAAAATGCAAGATCTATTCGAGTGGCGTCACCGTACGTAAGTAATGGTTGAGTGGGAGGGTCGATTTGCATTACTTGTTCTGAGTAATGTGAGCTCTCTGTGATTTGACACATTGTCAAGGCGCTAACCAAGGAGGCTTTTAGTTTATTGTGGCTTCGTTGCTGTGGCAAGCTGTGACATAGTTCTAATGTGTACCATATACAATAGTGTCAGAATGTATTTTACAGATTTTTTTTGTAGACGAATAATACTTGGTACGGTGGTATTTTCAGATATTACATTCTTATTGAATTGCAACATGACCAGATAAGCAGAAATATAATGTTGCTTCAGCACTGTACTGATGATAACGGGAAATATGAGATTTTTTTAAAAGATTATTTATGTCTTAATCAATTAAGGAATAAGCCCGTTTAATCCTTTGCTGAAAGCTGAAGGCGCTTGTGTGACAAATGGGTTCATGTCCTTAATATATCGGGGAGGTTTGAAATCGGTGTCAACTGGCTTTCTATCAATAAGCTCAACCGATTCTACTATTGAAAAAATGGAAGATTTTGGTTTAAATTTATAATTAGTACTTACAACTATTTCCAATTTCAAAAAACAACAACTATGTTACAATAACTGTTTAACGTGTAAAGAGTTGTCAGTCCTTGTTAAAATACTTACAGCATATTGTCGAGCGTATTGTCATTTCCAGCGGGTAAGCGATTTAAGGCTGTGTATCGTTTGTGACAAAAGCGCTTGTGATAATATTGGCACATAAATAAACGTTACAACAACAGTTACACTAAATAGCAGTCATAAAAATCATAGGTTCTTATAATCTTGTTAAGAGCGTTATCCTGTCTATTGTAAATTGTGTTTACTCGTGGGAAATCGGGACTTTTCCAGTTGGTTTAATTAATATTGTTGTTTTAATTGTATAGGGATCCTACTATGACCAATGAGCCCAAGCTTACCTCACCTGCAAGTGGTGCTCTGGCGAACATAATAGTGCCCGGTGAGCGGCAATAGGCTCACCAGCTGTTACGTGGGACCAATCATATAATTGGCGAAGTGTGGGTGTGTAGGTGGCAAGCCTATTGCCGCTTTTCGGGAACTTATATGTTCGCCAGAGCCTCGTCCGATAATCGGCAGGTGCACCATTTGCAGGTGAGGTTGACTTGGGCTCTTCAGATTTTGGAAGAGAGCCCTATACACCCTTAGTTTTTAAGTACTATCTCTACTCAATAATATATCTAGTTGATGCCTCTCTATTTTATCAGAGAGAGAACAGATTCACATGAAGTAAAATTTATTTTAATTCACGTTAACGACCAGTGCTAAAAACACTTAAAGAAATTATAATTTCGTCCTGCAGAAATACATGTTATTTTAGTGTTCATGTGAGTTATTGTAATGTGCTATATAAATCAAAGCAACTGCATAGTTTTTGTATTCAAAAATCGCGTGTGTCTTGCTCATTAATATCAGGTATAATTTGGGACAATATGACTGCTTGCGACTTTAAGGAATGCCGTGCCGGCTCATTATGTCTTGGGTTTTTATGTATTGTGTTTTTTATGTTGTATGTCGGAAGAACTTTTTTTGTTTGAATGTGTTATTGAATTATAAATTTATAAAGCTAGACTATTGAGTGAAATCTTACGGCAGTGAAGTTATATGTTTTTAGGTAACGGGAATCGTGTCTCTAACAGAACTTTGTGAAGGGGATAATAGTAGTTTTAAACATGGTATTCCACTGAATAAAGAAAACAAAACAATAATCTAACGACGACCGATATGGCGTGGAGGTCAGTATACCTGCACTTCACTCCAGAGGTCGTGGGTTCGATTCCAACACAGGACAAATATTTGTGCGTATAAATATGAATATATGTTCTGCGTATAAATATGAATATATGTTCTGGTCTGGGTGTTTTTCTAGGTATATTAAATATGTATTTACAAAAAAAAGAAATTATGTATGTTTATCCGTTATTTAGTATCCATAACACAAGTTCTTAATGATACTTATCTTGGGACTAAATAATTGTTGTAAGTGTCAGAAATATTTATTAAAACAGTTGTTACATTCCTTGTGTTTACTTTCATTTTAGCAAGTAACAAAAACTTATAAAAAAGCAGAAGAAACTTATTTTTCATTTCATATTTTTGGAACAAGTCATTCTCAAGATCACATCACGAGATCCTTATAAATGACTGATTTATAGGACAAGACCTAATAAAAAAAAGTTATGTAGTTTATTTCATAATAATTTTATACGTAAAAGGATTCGAGCTCGCATATAAAGAAGCCGCGCGTGATTAGAATGCGGCGGTATCAAATGTTGACAAATTCTCGAACACTTATAGGGGTATATTGCACTTAATATGGCCAGGGAGACCGAACCAGGGCGCTTCTGATTCAATTCATTACATCTCGCCGCATGATTGACGTTTGATTGAAATCGCTGTGTGATCAAGCGCAAATTGTACTTAAAATCGTTAATGATAAATTCTCAAGATTATATGTATTGGACATAAATTTTAATGATTCTGTCGTTGAACATGTTGAATGTTTACGTTTTGCTTTTAACTAATCTGACAATCATTATGGTCATAGACTCAATACAAGTTAGAATGGTTAATTTAAATTGAATTGAGCTAATGTTATTACCGGCCGATTTATTTAGTCCATCACACTTGTGAGAGGTAGGCGGAAAGTGGGGTTTTAATGTGCAATAGTAGGACTATTTCATGGTCAATTTTAGAATAGAGGCTCTATCTACCGGTTGTAAAATTTAAAAAGACTAGAACCTAGGTTTACAAAGATGGAATGGAATTTCTGATACTATTATTATTTGCTATTTTACTGACTGCTATTACAACATTAAACTTCAGATATCATGTTAAAGTATAAAGTTATGACTCTGAAGATAGAAGAAGACCAATATCGATTGCTGCAGCAAAATCCGCTTAATGTACATTTTTTCAGATGTCTTATTTGAATTTATAAAAAAAGTCGAATGGTTTACAGATCTAAATAGTTTTTAATATCATACGGAGCACAGAATTGTGAAAAATCAAATACAAAGTTAAAACGCTACTAAAAACTCTTAGAAATAACTGTACATTTCTTTATAAGTATCAAATTGTTTACTTTATAAGAAGTGAAATAAATACTTTTAGTGCTATAAAAATATAAATTTTAATAAAAAATATTACATATTCCAATTTGATTTACCAATAAGTTGGTTATTTTTAAATCAAGAGCAAACACTATAATTATTATTGAATGCCGTTTTTTGACAGTTTTATTACCATGTAAATTGTTTAACATACTTCTGCTTCTTACTTAATCATCTTTAGTAAATAAATATTTTCGTTTAAGGTTATAATTACCATAAATGAATGATGACACAAGTAATCAAGGAATGACTGACAGTCAAACAATTATGCTGTATAATTTACAATTTAATTCGTCGGTTCAGTCAGATTACCTTAAATAGTTCTGTTTGCTTTTATATCATATTGAACCGCCCCTGACCTTTCAAAAATCTTTTATGTTATTGGATGAATTGAGGTGGTCTGTTACGATATAAATTGCTTTACGATTCAATGAATATAAATAAATAAATAATTTTAACAAATACACCTCTTATTTCGTTCTAAGTTAAGTATCATTAAGAACTTGTGTCAATAACGGATAAACATACTTACATTCTTTTTTTTTTTGTATATATATACTCAATGTACATAGGAAAACACCCAGACCAGAACAAATAGTCATGTTCATGCACACAATGATATGTTCTATGTGGGAATCGAACCCACGTCCTTGGAGCGGAGTGCGGATATACTCGCCACCGCGCTACATCGGTCGTCAAAACAGATTTCAATATGTTTGTGAGGCTATATTTACATGTAAACCTGGGTTTCTTTTCGCCTTTGTTCGATCGTAAGAACTGTTCACCGTGGCAGCAGATAATGTTGTGTTGGCTTTTTTCTCTGCTAAACACTATAAGTTTTTTTCTAATTTTACGAGTACTTCAATAAATATTAACCAATTTTCAAAACCATAAAAGTCTCAAGTTCATCGTGCAGCAAGATACAAGCTGGACTGATTGACTGTGGAGTCTCATGTTTTGGTCAAACTAGCAACGACACACTAGGGGACAAACGAGCTTTAAATAACCATAGATATAGATCCCCGCGTAAAAGAAAATACAATTGACATAAAGCATAGATGCCATACTAAAATGCATTATACTTTAAATGTTTACTTTAAAGTGAGGCCATTTGCAAAATGATCTTGAAATAAAATAAAATGATGTCATACGGACTAAGAATGTTTTAAGATTCTTTTAAACGAACAAAGTAGTTCATATATCTTTATGTGCATCATGTTGCACATAAAGAGAAGAGTAGTACAGAGTAGTGGCAGTAGCATTAAAAGTATCATGCAAATTGAAAACTTGTACGTTAATCGTCTGAGCTCTATCTAAGGATATCGTGTATGTAAAACATAAACAGACAAAGTTGCGAGTAATTGATTTGTTCCTTTAATGTAAAATATTGTATTATAACTAGAATAATGTATTCATGCACATTATGATAATGTTTATAATGCAATGATACGAGTCATTGACATTTAGAAGTGGAGCTCAATTTACTTACTAACCGTTTGACATTATGGTTGGAGAACATTTTGTAAACATGACAGAATTTCTAGTATGATGGTTGTAATCGAAATTTTATCTTGACATTTTATTGAGTTACATTTTACATTATTGCATTTCGCTGACTTACTACACAAATTGTGTAACTTTGATTCCTTTTAGAACTGGTCTAGCTTAGAATTTAATTTTTTCAAACTTACATTATTAAGGCAGCAGTCACTAGTAATGCTCGGTATGGCTTCGATCTTATTTCGTTCAATTATAAAAAAAATTGTTTCTCACACTGAACAAATTATCTTGTACATTGTCTTGCTAGATTTTATATCCATGATTGATTATTTTTTAGGATATAGGGTATAGGGACCTTAAGAAGCCAAATCCAACCTCACCTGCAAGTGGTGCACCGGCCGATCAACGAAAGAGGCTCTGGCGAACATAGCAGTGCCCGGTAAGCGGCAATAGGCTCGCTACCTATTACGTGGGACTAACTTTATACCTAATTGGCGAAGTGTGGGCGTATAATATGCCTCTGCCTACCCCTTTGGGTAAAACGGGCTTGAATATATCTATGTATTACTTTATCGAATAAAATATTTTTACTTTAACTAACAGGACAGCATATAACCTATACATTAAATACTTCTTTTCAATATTTTGCAAGGAGTTGATCTATTGACAGTATGAATGAAAAGAAATAAATATCTTTTTAATATAAATAGGTATAAGGGACTTCTTGGCGGGAAAGTGAAGCGTCATGTTTGCAGTTTTGTTTTATTTTCTAAAATTTGTGATATTTCTAACATTAATGTTTAATAACGGTGGATTATTAACCGTTAAGTGTTTGTGAACGTACATAAGTGTTGGTAAATGAAATAAAACAGTGCAACATAACTTTTCAAATTCTCTCAAGAAGTCCATGTGAGATCTCAGTATAGTCCCACATCTTTACTGAGGACTCAAGGGGCTTAGGGGGAGAGGATCTCATTTACCACCACTTATTCTCATTTACTATTATTTATATGATATTAATATATCTCTAACTTGACACTGGCTAAATGTGCAAACCGCACGAAGCCATTATTTAAAAGAAGAAGAAGAATGTATAAAAATAAATAATAAAATTTTCAATACTTACACCCAACAATTATAATATTAATATTATTAGGATACAAGTGACCTTCAAAACTGTCATAGTCCTACACTTAGGCTCAGAAAATAAAGTCTTCACATAGCACATTGATGACACCGGCACATTTCCAAACTTGTCTATCGAAGCAGCTGTCAACGGTGAAATATTACATACCAGATGCCTACCACACACGGTGCATTCGTCTTATCTTATTTGACATAAACAGCTTTGTGTCAAGCATTATCTTATTTTATTAAGCTATAAATATTTTATTTTGGTCTACTGGTTTTTGCGCACGTGTAAAAAAAAACATGTATCCATTTAAAAGTTGTACAAAATGTGGCTCATACAGCTTGATATATTATCTAAAATTGTTTTTATAATGAAAGCAATATTTAGGAAAATAAATACAATTTACATTATCATTTGAACTTTTTTTTAGGAACAAAAAAAAAATGTAAATTTAAAACCCTACCATGCTACACTTTTTTACTTACACAGTTAATAAATAAAACAGACACAATTATGTAACATTTGAATAAATCAGGAAATATAAAAACATGTCTAAAATTAACTCGAGGTTAATATATCAATATTATAACAGCGCTGAAATAGCTGGACGGGCTTATCTAAAATAATGCATATGAATGCACATAATTTAGATATTAACGGGTTATTCACACATAAGAAACTTTTTACTGCAATTCTGTATTTCAAATGAAAGTTAATGGTAGTTTACATTAAGCTGTTTAAAAGATATTATATACTTCATTCTGGGTCTGATTACCCTGTATCATCTCAGTTTTGTCCCCAAAAATAGCGTGATTAGTATTAAGGGGACGGTGGATGACGCTGACTGAAGAAGCGCCCACTATCGAATAGAGGGGATCCCAAATGGATTTCGTGCATCGATTGCATATTAAAATTTATAAATAAAGAAATTGGCATAAACAAACAAACGGTCTCTTCGGTATTTAATCTACTATTAACCTGGACTAATTCAAAATACTTGTGAAGTTAGCTTAGAAGTAAAACGGACGAACGAAAAAACGAGACGTAACTTTAAATATGTAATGTTGAGAAACTCAATGCGTTATTTTATTTTTAACCACACGTTCTCATGTGTTCTATGATATAGCTTAATGTCAATTTTTTTCATATTTTTTCCGTACAAGATAATTAAGAACAATCAAATTAAAAAAGTCAAATTTTAACGATCTCATATAACTCCCCTTAAAAGAATTTATAACAAAATACTTTAACATTTGTTTACTTTGTTACAGGTTAATCAATCGAATGCGAGAGTAAGCGATAAAAAGGAATAACCATCATGAATGCCCTTCGCAGCTTAACGGTACGTTTAACTTAGAGGCAAGTTCAATGCCGGCGGTATTTATATATATTAATCAAGGCACGAGTTCTGGTCTATTACGATTTTAACTAAACAATTATTGTAGTTGACCTCGCTTTTATTTATAAACAAAGCTGAAGATTGACAAGTGAGGAGGTTACTTACAGTCCTTATACCAGCCAGGGTAGCGCTCATAGCTCTGCGGTGCTAGGTGGTCGCAAACGATCACCGGAATACAGCAGAGTTTACAGAGGTCAGTCCTTGGATGGGTGACCGTTTGTGTGGCATTTGATATCGAGCGCTTCCGTGCTTCGGAAGGCACGTTAAGCCCTTGGTCTCGGTTATCACTAAATGTGGTAGTCGTTAAGCCATGTTAGAGGCCTAATGGGCGGCTTGATAAATTCTAACGGCAGGACGCCATACACCTGCCTCCGCCAATCCGCACTGGGTCAGCTTGGTGGAGTATGACCCACTACCCTCACACCTTGATATGTGAGAGGAGGCTCGTGCTCAGTAGTGGGACGTTAATGGACTGAGATGATGATGATGATACCAGCCTTATAAAGTCCACATCATTGGCCTCCCGAATAGACCTCATTCTATTACCTCTAATCACCACGCTGGGCAGGCGGGTTGGTGATCGCAGTTCAAAGGCATGATGACGCTGCTGCACATCATACGGTAGAATTTATCTTTGCCGACTCTTACGACTCCCCGTGAGGTGATGGGGTTGGCATTATTATAGGCTGGTATAACACGACACATCACATCACTGTTAATCACAGTGCTGGCAATAAAATTAAGTGTTGGTAAGAACAGCGTGTATGACTAAGCACTAATCATTTATTCAGGCTGTGGTTCTTTCACTTATATCTGAGAGTGTCACTCTACTATCACGAATGGTTGCTTCAAGAAACATTAACATGAAATGGGGCAAGGTTTTTTTGGCATATAAATCATTAATACTTAAGTTCACTCTCCGCTTAAGCTCCCGCCCGTAGTGAATAATAATAATAATAATATAGTAAATATTAAGTTATCTAATATTAACTTAACGACCGATTTGGCGTGGAGGTCAGTATACCTGCACTTCACTGCAGAGGTCGTGGGTTCGATTCCCACACAGGACAAATCTTTGTGTGCATGAACATGAATATTTGTTCTGGTCTGGGTGTTTTCCTATGTATATTAAGTATATATTTACAAACAAAAAGTATTTAAGTATGTTTATCCGTTCTTTAGTATCCATAACACAAGTTCTTAGTGATACTTATCTTGGAACTAAAGAATTGGTGAGATTGTAAGAGAATATTTATTATTTATTTATTTATCTGGACATTTATAAAGCACCCAACAAAACCGAAATGGAAGCGCAATAAAAAATAATTTAAATGTGTTTAATACAATTTATGAATTTCATGTTGTTATAAAATAAAGCTAGTGCGCGTAAATTACAACCGTAAATTAACCGCTAATACCACTTTTACGGCCGGGATTCAAGCCGCAACGATTTCGCCACATTAAGGAATACTATAACCGTGCCGATTATTCGCGATGCGACGCGCCGCGACGCTTCGCATTATGTGTGTCCGGTCTTAGGGAGGCTAGGCTACGGTGCGAAACACTTAAAGTAACTTATAAGTAAACAAGGCACAACAGAGTAATTCAATGTGCATAAATATTATTTTACGTTTAAATTTATGATTGGCGACACCCGCAACAACCCGCGACTACATGTATATGGACAGAATTAATGAGCTCCTCTAGTATCTCAAATTTTACGTGAGAGTCATCTCACAAGAAAACTTTAGATACTATGCCGCTATCTGGAAAAGGTCTTACACAGACTCAACGTTTTGACTCTACCGTGCGAATCTTTGAAAGTTAACTATTTACAGACAAGACACAACAGAGCCACATCAAATTAGATGGCAATAAAATTGTTAATTGTCCATTCCGATTAAAACCTTTGATAATGTAATCACGCTTGGCTAATTCAGATTCAAATTAACATTCTCACATTAAAAACAATACAAGTTCGTCCGTGTAAATGATTACAAAATGTAACCATTAACTTATTTAGCTGTTTTAAATCATGCTGTTTCAAATCACATGATTATAGAATCATCAAGATTCATAGATAAGACGTAATACGTCTGGTGTTATAAACTTTGGAAAGAGGTTACAAAAGTGATGTGCTAACTTCACACAAACAATAGTGAATATCGCAATTCGCAATGCTTGCTAAGACTTAAATAGATACAATTTCGTGTAAATCTTGGATTTTCATTTCAACAAGCATTAGTGATAGCGAGAGCACATGGGAACCGACGCTGAAGGCCGACTGTGAAATTTAATTTATTTTTTTTATTTTATCTTAGTAGATAAAATAAGTAAGTTTTTAGAAAAGCATAATATAATTTCGGACGTCCAACATGGTTTTAGGAAGGGGCGTAGTACGGCTACTGTTTTAGCAAAATTTGTAGATGAGATAAATGTTAATTTGGAAAATAAAAAGTATGTGTGTATCTTGTTTATAGATTTTAAAAAAGCTTTTGATACCCTGGATCACGAACAACTGCTCCAGGCAATGGCTGAATGTGGGGTTCGTGGTCCAGTGAACAATTGGTTTCGTTCTTATCTACATAATAGAAAATTGTGTACGAAAGTAAAGGACACCATAGGTGTAGAGAAATGTATAACAACTGGAGTTCCAACTGGGTCAGTATTTGGTCCATTAGGGTACATAATGCACGTCAATAGTATAGCTAACGTCATTAAAAATTCTCAAGCATTCATGTATGCGGATGACACAAGTCTTGTATATGCAGACGAGGATATTGACAAGATAGAGAAGTCTTTGCAGGAGGATTTTGAGAATGTCATTAAGTGGTCACATGATAATGGATTAATTTTAAACATTGAAAAGACTAAGTGTATGCTACTCCGTTCTCCTTATAAAAAATCTCCTTGTAGACAAATAAAAATAATAGGTCACTCATACGAATGTTTACATAACAATAAAAGTATGTGTAAATTTTGTAAATCCTTAGAATTCGTTATAGAATACAAATACTTAGGTTTAACTATAGATTGTAACGTAAATTGGAACATTCACATAGAAAATAATTGTACTAAATTAAGATTTATTTTGTTAAAAATGAATCATTTGAAATATATAATAAATAGGAAAACTTTAAGAATGTTATACCACGCTTTAGCAGATGCAGTGATCAATTATGGCTTAACAGCATACGGGCTTACTTTCAAGTCTAATTTAAATAAAATAATGCACTTACAAGTTAGATTTTTAAAACTACTTGTTGATAAAAATATAATTAAGGAATGTAGAAATGATTATAATTTGTTATTTAAAAAATGTAATGTGCTACCGATAAGTCAGAAAATTAAATACTTAATGGCAGTAGAAAATTATAATAAAATGGAGCACAAAACTATAAATTCGAATAGTGTTGTGCTGCGACAAACGACTCGTAGATTGTTCGTTGAAACTATTGCCCGCAATTATTACGGCAAGAGGACTAGAAAATATCTTATACCTAAATTATTTAACCACATACCAAGTGAAATTGTTTGCTGCAGCACAGCAGTATATAAAAACAGGTTAAAAAAATACCTTATTGATGTTTTTGATTCTGGCTGTTCCTAACCTCTTATGAATTATTTATGCTTGTGATCTTATTAGTAACATAATATGTATTTAAAAAGGTGTTATATTCGCCATTAAACTATTATATAGTTTGGCGATAGAATAAGTTTAAAAAAAAATGTTATATTATTTTAAATAGTCAAATAGTCAAATAGTCAAATAAATTAAACTACAATATTGATACAGGGATTCGATAAAATAATAGGATTAGATAGGGTGCCATGTGACACCGGCCTGGCATAGTGCCAATGTGAGAGGGCTCATCTCACAGGGAGTTGTAAGAAGAATCCTACCGGATACTTGCTTGAACTGCGATCACCAACCCGTCTGCCTAGCGTGGTGATTATAGGCAAATATTTACAATTGGGGAGGCCGATGTTCAGCTTTAATAGGCTGAGATAATAATTCGATGAAATATTTCACTAAAACTGAGTTTATTTTTTTCTTTTATCGACTTATTTTGTATGTAACATTAATAAAATAATATTGTAATATTTTACTTTATAACAAAACTTTTTTTAAGAAAGTTTGTCAATTATAAAGAATATTTCAATGTGGCAAGCGGTTATTTATAATATATTTTGGATCTGATTTGACAATTATATGGGCGGCTCAATGGTTTTGACTAAAATAACCACAATCTAAAATTTTTATAAGGATTACAGTTAAAACTGCTTGATCCATTGAAATTTTCTTAATTTGTGACGACATAGGTATTATAACAAATAATTATTATAATTACTTATGCAATCATGTAAACAGGAAAGATTTGATCATATATTTTTTTATCCTGAATAGAGTCCGAAACAACTAGACTGATTTAAAACAAATCTTTCGGTAATAGATAGCTGTGCACTCTTTGTGAGTAAAATAAAATATCTTATTACAGGCACAATTTTTGTATGTCACACTATTTTATATTATAAAGCTAAAGTATCAAAATTAGTGATCCTAACGAACGCTTCAATAATGTAACCGAAGATATAACATATTTAATATATGCTACCGAGGTCATCCCACTACTTAAAGTAAAAGTTGATTAAAATATGCTGTCGTATTAGCCATAAATTTGTGTCTAATGTACTTAATGTTTGTTATTTCTTATTATTTTAATTTTTATGCATTCTTATATTTGTTATGCAGTTGCTAATATGCCTGATGGTGTACGCTCCAAGCGCACACGCAATCATGGTAAAGTTTGGCACCAAGGACGGGCCAATAGTGCCGCCGGCGCCGGTGCCGTCGCTGCCTGTGCCGCAGCCATACCGCATCCCCGCGCCGGTCTGGGAGGAGAGATCTAATGACGCTCCCGACCCCAACGCACATTGGTATGTATATATTTTTGACGACCGATATGGCTTGGAGGCCAGTATACCTACACTTCACTTCAGAGGTCGTGGGTTCGATTCCCACACAGGACAAATCTTTGTGTGCATGAACATGAATATTTGTTCTGATCTGGGTGTTTTCCTATGTATATTAAGTATGTATTTACAAAAAAATAAAGTATTTAAGTATGTTTATCTGTTGTTTAGTATCCATAACACCAGTTCTTTATGATACCTACTTATCATGGAACTAAATAATTGGTGTAGGTAATTGTCAGAAAATATTTATTTATTTATTATTTTACTTAAAAGCAAACTTCATTTGCACAGTTATGCATTAAAATAACATGCCTTATGGTGTACGCTACAAGCGCACATACAATTGTGTGGTGAAGTTTGGCTCCAAAGACACATGGGTCACATACGCATTTTGTGCCAGTCAAGGAGAAGAGATCTAACGACGCCCCTGACCCAAACGCACGTTGGTATTATTACATTTTAATTATCTCCACCCATTAACACGTCCCCTCCAGTCACGAATCGAGGTAAAAGGAATTCAAGTCATACTCGAACACGCGGTCCCTGTGCAGATCCTTAAGGTGCGACATCCTGTTGCGGGTCTGTTCAAAACGGTTACCGCGGCCTTGGTGTTGCAGGTTCAAGAAGGAACATGGAAGGTTTTTAGTCAGTATTAGTCTACACCCTTCCGCTTCACCCGCAGCAGAAGACGGTAATTTGATGATTTTCCATCCTAAAATAATAAAAAAGGTGTTTGACATCCTACTTAGAACTTTTCAATCTATCCAACAGGGCTTCAAACATGGGTTAGGCCATGGACTACCACATATAGTGATTATCGATATCTTAACGTGACTTCCGAAGTACGGAAGCGTTTGGTATTTAAAATCGACCACGAAATTTATATAATTCAATTAAAAGGAAACATTTAATCGCAGTCATGCTTTAAGTTAGGCACTGACTGCCAGTTAATGGTGAAACAAGCACGCATCAGTATGGGAAAATAAATTTCTCCTATTCTCTTGAACCATCCTTAATCCAAGCTGTAAGCATTAATTGTTGGCTTGATAATTCTAACAGAATGACGTCATACACTAGCCTTTTCTAATCTGCACAGGGTCCTCATGGTACGCATGTGCATACAAACATACATTGGGTTATGAAAAGAGGCCTGAGACCAGTATGACGGTAAAAGGCTTAAATGTAAAAAGAAATTCATACACTTCTGAAGAAAAAACTTTTTTTATAAAAGAACATTCCATACCAATTCCATCATTTATTAACATTAAATTATACCTGACAGCCCGACTATCACCAGAATTTAAACTCTTATCAAGGAAATATATTAGCTGTCTTTGTAAGCGAATTTATGACAAACATTATTTCAAGTCCACATTCTTTCAATAGATTTTTTACTTACTAAAGGATACCTAATTAATTTATGTAAAGAAAGATTTATTTAGACATATTACGATAATTGCAATTAATTTTACTTATAATTGGTCTAGATACATAATAATATCTGAGATACGTAATAATGTGTAATTAAATCAATAGATCTTAGTTTTGATAATGGTCGACACTTATTGAAAGCTATTCATAAATTTCTCAAAAGTCATAAAATATATGTATTACTTTGCATGTCTAAAGCATTCAATGATGCAATGATATTAATAATGGAAATACAGAAATAATGTGATTGTAAAAGGATTATTAT
Organism: Musotima nitidalis; assembly: GCA_949126915.1. Taxonomy (NCBI): domain Eukaryota; kingdom Metazoa; phylum Arthropoda; class Insecta; order Lepidoptera; family Crambidae; genus Musotima; species Musotima nitidalis. The sequence continues at coordinate 7,063,341 of OX421419.1, forward strand.
AGCTAAAATATAGAACACTATTTATTTTTCAGTATCTTAGTAGAGTTAAACCAATATTTTTTTAACATTTAGGTTTAAGTTTCTTCATGTATGTTTTTTTAGGGCACTTGTCGGACATCATAGGATTATTTAATTTATAGAAAAGAAATTCATTTATTTATTAATTTTGTTTATGTATTGGCCTTCCGGAGAGTGTTACAATAGCAATTACATCTATATACACATTACTTTAAAAAAATATTGAACGATGTGGTCAACAAAGAGAAAAAGATTTAATAAAAGAACTATTTATACCTATAGAAGGCAATAGGCTCGCCACCTATTACGTGGGACCCACTATAAAATTGTCGAAGTGTGGGCGTATAATATGCCTCTGCTTACCCTTTCGGGGAAACAGGCATGAATGTATGTATGCTATTTATTCACCATCATCATCTCAGCCATTAGATTCCTAGTCTAGTCTTCCTAATTACTGTCTATGGTAATAAATTGTAGCTATATCATTTTTTTCAAATATATAGTCTAAAATTGTTTATTGCCTTCATGAATGTGTTAATAAGATCTTACAATATATTTGAAGTACGTCATAAACCTTTTGGGCATAGCCAAAACTAACGTTATATTTTTTTTAAATCTTTACAGAATAGACACTGGTTTTCAGTTATTATTTTGTTAACAGGCGACCGCAACTGTTTGTACCTGAACCGAGATACACCCAGATAATCTACAACCTGCCCCCACCACCTCTTACCAACGCTCAACGATTCGTCAACTCCTACGTGCCGAACCAGCAAGGTGGACCTCGTCCTGTCAAGGCTGATCCTCCTAAACTATACTTTACGCCTGCCCAAGTACTGAGTTCTCAAAGCCTACCTGGCTACGGCCTGAGATACTTCGTACCAACGTATCTGAATGACAGGAGAAAGAACTCATACAGGCAAGAGGATGCCAAGCAGAATCAAGTGGTTTCCAACGATGTCTATGAGCATAATGAAGATTCCGCCAGCGATGCCCAGTGGAAATACGAGAAAGACCTTGCAAAGAGGGTAACAAGGACGACAGAGGTTAGTATTTTTTTTAATTAATTTATTTATTAGTTATATACAGGTAAGTTGGTAATGTATCTAAAATTAAACACTCAGTCACTATTTCGAATTCACTCAAAGAACATGTATGTAAATTAACAAGTTCATGGACCGTATTCAATAAAATAGTGATACGCGTTGAAGGTGTTTGGTAAATTAATTCTGGCATTGTTGTTGCCAGGAGGCCCGAGCGCCTCCGCCTCCACACGTATTTATCTGGTACACGCGGCCCCATGCACTGCAGCACGACCGGGTTATGTGCAATTCCTCTCAACAGTCTTACCATATAAATCGCAAGAGCCACATACCTACGCACTTCCAACTTTTAATAGCCGCCCATCCCCAAAACAAATAATGATGGGTACATAAGGGGATTAAACGGATACTCCCCATAAAATGTCATATACAAGAATGTTGTGAATTTATTTTGTTTCAATTTTATTGGGGTTTTCTGTCCCTAGTATATTTATCAGTAGACTGCGATTAAAAACCAGACTGAAAATTAGTACTAAAAAGAAATGACTTATCGTGATATAGATCATTATAAAATGAATCTAGTCTGGTTCTTATTCATATAATTACATTCATAATTTTTATGTTGTTTTTGTAACGATTGTATCAGGCTTAATGTTAACCTTATTGAGTACTTTTTTATTTTATTTTTTAATTCACACAGATACGATCGCATATTCTTTAAAAGTTTTTCCTTTATTGTATAAAGAAATCCAAATTTGTGAGTTGTTGGAAAACGTTAAATTATGTTTATTTATTTTTTTCTAGCGGCTGTCAGCGCCTCTGTATCATTGGCCAGTGTTCGTGCCCTCTAGACAACATTAAGTTCGGCGTTAGTAATTCGACCTGAATTAAAAATTAAAACCGTTCACCTTTATTCAAATTAAAGCGAACGAATAAAGATGAGCTTGAATATAATAAAGAAACTTGCAGCAATTCAAAATTTATTTACAACATATATTTTGTTAAATAAAGTGTAGTATATTAGGAATTACAGTTTTAATTTTTAATTCAAACTCGCGCCGATCATCAAGAATTAACATCGCAGATCCATCAAAAACTTACTTTTTAATTATTCAAACTAATCGCTGTGATGTCATTAGGTTAGATTTAAGTTAAATGTGCCAGAAAGAAAAGTAAATAGTTGTAATCTTTACTTGAAAATAATATTAAATCGATAGAAAGTAAAACCGATTAAGAGATTCAATTTATGTCGCACTTATAAAGTTCTTAATTTTAACTTGGCGTTAAAAATAAAGCACACGTAACTATTCTTAAACTGAACTTCAAATTGCAGTTACAATTATTTATATTTGGACATAATTATTTGAAAAGTATAAAATTAAATTAGTTTAGATTTAAAAATGTAAATACGTACCTAATGGAAAATTATAGTTTGGAACAGTTTCACTCGGTTCCATTCTACTCACATATTGTTTGATACGCTAGGCGTTCGTATTTTCTCTTGTAAGTTTTGAACGAATTCAGACAGACACATAATATGTATTTAATGACTTTTAAATGGGAAGGCTTCCGAGCGGTCTCTATTCGAAATAAAAATGGTGAGATTCATCACTGTAAGAGGCCAACCACAGTTACATTAGGCAATTGTGTTGTTGAGCATTTTCTCGTTTTACTCTATCATTTATTATGGATTGCATTGTCTTTTAAATAAAAGGACATAACGTAAGAAATGTGTTCAAGTCACTTCACTAAAAAACAGTGGGTTTGTGTGGCCGATAAAATAATGGAATTCTGGGACAGACAAATCAAATATATACACAGTATTAACGGGGAAATTAGACATTTCTTTAAATTAGTGCTCTAATTATATTGAGCAAATCAAATAAATTCAAATCGTTTATTCCGTGTCACATTACATAGCACATAAGATGGTCATACAAGATAGGTAACGAGCAGAGCAAAGAATTAAAATTTGTTTATTGTTTACGGGTAAACATTCATAATAATAACATTTTTCATACTAAAACTGATAGCTACAATGCATATTTAAACAATAGTGAGCTAAAAAATGTTTTGCTACATAACAAGCTAGTTAAATAAAATATTGTAATTAGCTGGCATTTGCAGCATACTCGTACATTTTAACAGGCTTTTCATAAGTTTACCGAGCTGCAAGTACAGTTGGTTTAATTTATTTTTTCTGCTTTGAAAAAAAATCCTCTTATTACATTTAACGTTTATTATTAAAATTCAGTTTCAGTTCAGTTCAGTACAGTTCATTCAGTTTATTAAACATTTGTGTTTTACCAACTTCTATTGTCTAGTTTTTATTTCGAAACAATGAAAGGTTTTTCCACATAACTAAATTTATTCACATTTGAAAATAATGTTAATATAATTTTCTTTTTAATTCACTTCTTCTAGAAGAAATTATATCTGTCCACACTGCCCCGGTATGATGTAGAAGACAGCTATAAATAGCACAAACCCACTGAAGATCTAATCACGAGTACCTATGTAAATGTTAACTCAACACCAGTGAATTCACATACTTTGTTTTGAACAATGAAGGATACTTAAGTGGCAAAAATTTTGAATATTATAGTATCATATCCATGCTAGGGATTTCGGTCTCGGAAGAAATTTTATTCCCGGTATTGGTAAGGATCCAGTTAGTTAAGTCCCACCCGGAAAATTCAAAACTCACGTGTTTTTTGTATGTAAATTGCTTTTAATATGTCAGTAAAGTACAAAGATGTAGTCAACCAAAATTGTATAGTCAAAATTAATGAGACATTATATAAAATATTTTAAAATAATTGTAAAACATGTGTATAGAGTGTATAGGGATCCTACCAAGACCTGAGGAGCCCAAGCCAACCTCGCCTGCAAGTGGTGCACCTGCCGACCAACGGACGAGGCTCTGGTAAACATAACAGTTCCCGGTAAGCGGCAATAGGCTCGCTACCTATTACGAGGGACTATATAATTGGTGAATTGTGGGCGTATAATTTAGCTCTGCCTACTCCTTTGTGGAAACAGGCGTGAATGTGGAAGTTATACTTTTTTTAAAGCAGAAAATGGGTTATAAAATCTAACAAAACGACAGAACATTTCAACTAGAGTTTTTCAGTATTGACATTAAACTTGGCAATAAAATTTCGGTCGTAATGACAAAGAATCTGTGGTTTTTATATATAGATACTTCCGGGACGAAATTCTTAGTCTATGGTGATAGACGTTTAAGCATTACTCTTTTACACGCATAACAATCGATTAAAAAGTCCCATGTCACTCTCACTTTGAGAGAAAAGAGGTGATTATAATTAATGATCTAGACACAAATATCTAACTATTTCCTCTATTTGTTTCTAAAAACAATGCTAGAAAAGTATTTCAAGTTTGTTATGCGAAATAAAATGTACTTTTATATCTTATCTTACTGTATTTAATAATTAAATGCTGTTTTAGTGCATAGTAAAGAATTACTTTAACTGACAGTTATTTTACGTATTCAGTGCAGCTGTAAATATATTGCTTGTAAATATGTATATTTTTATGTAAAATAAAAATATTTTTAAACATAGATTTTGTTTTTTATTTCATAATGCGATAGATTGCTGCTTCGGCTGTGTCATAATATCCTAGCATTATTCCGGTTGCCCCAATATTAAGCACAGGGTCCGGGGCCTGCTAACCAGGTCTTTTTTTTTTCGTTTTACGTCAGTAACAAAATGCATTTACCAATGCCTTCCGGCCAAAGGGGAACCGAAAGGGGGTGTGGGGCTCACCACCGACAGACGCGACTGCCAGCAGTAATACCCACTAAAAATCTTCCGACGACGCCCGCCGCTTGTTAAGAAAAAGGCGAGGGCCAGTACCTGGGTTGCAGCGTCTGACACTCCGCCTGCGGCCAACGTCCCCCGGACCAAAACCGGGGGACCTCCTCAGAGAGGCGCAGTGGACGCGCCCCTCCTACCTCCTTGTGCGACCATAGGGGAGGGTCCATGGCTAGACAGCAGGGGCCCCCTGCCCCCGCTGCCTAAGACCCTCCTGGCGCTGCTTGACTGGCCCTCCTGACCCGCCCGCTGCGCCCTCCACAGGTCCCTCTTAGTTTCCCCCCCGGGAGTCAGTACTAAGAGCACCCAGAGTCGTCGGTCTCTGGGTGTTACCTTTTCCCAGCTTCCGGGAGGTACTCAGCCACCCCACCACGCCAAGGTGGAGACCAGTCGGGGGGGCTGCTAACCAGGTCTAACCAGGGCTGGTCTAACCAAATTTGGCTGAAATTTAGTTATTACATGGAGCGACTGCCCTCAGACCTCCACAACACCAGGTTAAACCAGTTGTGAGAATATTAGAAAGCACTGCCTTCCTAATAGCGACTTCCATAGATGTTCATGACAGCCGGGACAAAAAACTTAACGTGCTTCCCGAGGCACAGAGCAAGCGATAATGACGCACATAACTTTGAAAAGGTATAGGTAAAGTATAGGTGCACCACCAGGTATTGAACCCTAGGCCGTCTGAATTGGACGTCTTGCCACTGGGCTATCGTCATTGCTTTGACTTCTTCAGGAACTGTGCTTCTTCATTCTTATTTATTTATTTAATCTTAATTGCACACACAAATGTAATACAAAAGCAAACTTAATGCCAAAAAGGTTTTCGGGGTCTCATCTAAATATTGAACAAAACTGGATCAGCGGTGAAAAAAAAAAATACACGACAGGACTAAATTTATATTCGCATTACTAAGTAGTAGATTCGTACACTCACCTTTCTTCAGCCGTGGACGTCAATGACTGATTGATTGATTCTATGTTTTTTTCTTTCTTTATAGTTAAACTACCATCCTGTAACACATTGTTGGAACGCAATAAAGTATTGAGTAGTTTATTTTACAACATGGATGAATGTCAACATAAATTATACAGGGTGTTTGTATAAAATTATCTTTACTTTATTATACTAACAGGTGTTATTCATATTTTAGTGCTAATTAATATTTTTATATAATGAGAGTTTTAATTGTTCCTTGTCTATCACGCCCTTATATTTACGATGTTGCATTGAAACAATGTATAATTTAAGATATTAAGGTTCTTTAATAATGGACTTTCAAATAATAATTTTAACATGGCTAAATGAATATCTATTTATCAATAGATTTTATTATGAAATTTTTATGCACTTTTATTCCTTTATATGATTTTGTTATAACTTTGGAGTTATAGGAGTTCTAAATAAACACATAATTATTGTTGTAATCATATGTATATAATAAATTGTAGTCATTGTAGTTTTTGTGACAAATATGTATATATATTATATCATAAAAATTTAATATATTTAAAATGGATGTTCCTTAGTTAAATTTTCTTTATTTCATAAACTAACATAGTACTTGAAAACGTCTAAAATAAATATTAATATAGAAAGCAATCGAAATATGATTTCACTAAAATCACGAAGCTTAGATTTACTTACATGCAACAAAACAATTAAAAAACAATAAATATTTGAATGTAATGAATCTCAGAGCCAGTTCCGAGCCACCGCTCTGTAAGAAGAACTAGCAAGAAACTTAAAGGCTTTGCTCTTTTACATTATCAATTGGTTAGTTACTTTAATGTCATAAGTTAATATAGAATGTATGGTGAACAATTTTATTCTATGTGGTCTGCACTTAACACACGTAAACCAAAAGGTTTTAAATGGTAAGGTATGGTTTAAGGTAAAATTACTTCGTACACGTATCTACTCCGTAAACAAAGTAAAGTAGGACAAAAGCTCAAGAGCGTTTTGTTGCGAAAATCTTCAGTCAGAAATCAACAGCTCCTATTATTAAAGCGATTTTACATCGCAATATTTGGAGTGACCTGCAATCATGGCGGAATATAACATTAATGTTTCTAAACAACTAGGAGCTGAGATTGCTGCAATCGAGAGGTTCATTCAGTTTCTAATTAATGTGATCGTTTAGTGTATCAATTTTATGGTATGTTTAATCAGCAAACAGCTATTAAGCTTTATATTGTATGGAGAGCTTTGAAAAATGTGCAAAATGATACTATAACTATTATCAGTGTAACGTCTTCATAGGTTCGTACCTTCTCTTATTAACCAAGGTAAAGCGGATTTGCTAGTAATAACCCAGTGTGGATTGGTTGGTGCAGGTAGCGTAATTCTATTGGATGTTTCAAGCCGCTCAATAGGATTTTATATCCAATATTTAGGATCTGCGGCTCAATGTACCTTCGGAATCTCAGACGTGCTCAATATTAAATAACACACATACTGTCTCCCTACAAGAGGACACTGTGTTATATCAGTGGCCGCGACCGTATCTAGCTTTGTGGTTCTAAATGCTTGTAGCTCTTTCAGAATTAAGCAAGTAATGGATTAAAAATATAACTTTGTAACAATTCCCGCGCTACTATAATGTCCCAAAAAATCAAGAAACTCCCAAAAAAAAAACAACCTGACACGTGTTTCGCCCTCACACAGGGCATCTTCAGCTAAGATAGGAGCCTCAGAAGAACGATGTCAGAAAAACGAGTTTATTCTCGTGGAGTATAATCCTAATAGATTTCCGCTAAGTAACGCCTGAATCAATAAATCTTTCAGAATTGTTTATTTTCCAAAGTTACACAACATCCTCAACATGAAGAGATTTGATGAACACTGCCTAGTTTCTTGAATAGAAATCTTTGCGAAAATGAAATATTTAATAACTAGTGAAAATTCAGACAACCAACCAACCAACCAATCCAATTAAGCCTGCATGCCAGCACCCTACTAACAGAAGCTGAAACACCCAGAATTTATTATTATTGTATTTACTAATACTAGTCTTTAAGTCGTGTAAATGTCTAACAATTGGATCGTTGTTGTAAAAAAAAATAATTTAATTAATATCAATTACTATTACTAGTTCTGAATGAAAAATAATAATATAAAAAGTTAAAAAGTATACAGCAGTGTGTTTTATTATAAAAAAATAAGTCGATTCATTAAGAAGCTATCGAAATAATCTGGATTTTATGGTTTTATAATATTTCTCTAGAACCTAGTCTTAATTGGCCTACATTTCTGAGTTACCTACCTCCACAAATACCATAGTAAATGTGAGAAATTTTTAAAAAACTATTCATGTACGTGATACGAGATCTAGAATCTGCAGTTAATTAAAAAATATCGACGATACGATGCAATCATTATTAAATAATATCTTGAAATTAATTATTGTGGTTTTTATATAAAAGTGAGGCCCTGGAGGATTGAAAATGAATTACTTCATAATTTTAATATTTGGAAAAGGGTCCCAATTAAAAGGTGTGGCTCTAGAGATAAACTTACATATGAAATATTAGTAAGTAAATGTTTTAAATGAAATTGAAGTGGTGAAAAATATTACTATGCAAATATATAAATATTTATAGTTTGTGTATTTATAATAGTAATTCTTACTAATAAAAAATAAACGCATTAAGATTTTTCTTTAAAATATTGAAATAAGCCTAAATCATCATAATTATAGTCTATAAATATCGTCTATAATAATACATTACTTGGTATCTGACGAATGCTCATATGTGAATCGTCTAGAACTTTATTTAGGCATTATAGTAGGCCTAGATTGGTATTCGTTAAGCCAAGTGTGATAAAATTCTTATTTTCCTGCTAACATTGATAATCGTAGGCTGTATTTATACACCTTTCTACCATATGTTATAATCATACAACAATAACTAGTAATGAATAACATTTTTTTGCTAGCAAGTAATAACTATAAAGACGAGAACCGGTAGTGCAATTAACTGCACGCAATCTGTTTCATCTGTCATGGTTGACAACTTCTTTGTTTTAGAATTTCATTCAATTCCATGTTTCCTGAGATAAATCTGATCAATAAAATTCTGTCTGAAATATGAGTTTATACATTAGTAAGGCACCGTAATTTCCTTTTGGCCTAACGCAGTTTTGCTTTGAGTGCTTTGTAACGCTATAAAAAAACACAAAATAGTGACTTGAAATTATCTTTAGCGGATATTCATACTTTTATTCATTACAAGCTCTGCCTGCCTAGACCAAACCATTCCTAAGATATAATTTAATTTGGGCGGCCTTTGAATAGAAGAGCATGCGCTTGAATCAGTAGACCAAATACAACACACTTAAAGGCGGTCAAACAATAAATCAGGTAAATGTCATATATCCTTTCTATGAAATTCAGCTTCTTCAAAAAAGATGTAAGTAGCTAGTTTGTAAGTAGTATGTTTTCCATGACTGGACCATTGCTTGAAAATAAGTATATTTTAATAAGCTATTGAGAGACTAAACGCTTTGCAAAACAATAGTCACGACAAATATGTGTTTAAGCGTTTCGTTTGTGTTTCGCTATCAACCATAGAGGTTTTTATAGTATGAACAGCGTAAAATTACGATCGCCAAAATCGCTTTCTTGGTCTCGTTTTCGTTGGCAACAGTGCAAGACTGTTCTTGACCTACCGCAAACGACACGTGCTCAGATAACGCGTAATAGTCAAAAAATCCTGCTTTCATTGATTTTTATATGATTACATACAACAGTTATGTATATTGTTACCTACAGTTGTTGCGATTTCTGGTAGTTTAAAAAGTTGGCCTAATTACCTCAGGTTTTTTCTCATGAACTGATAAAATTTTAATTATTACGCCAGACCGGAGATTGCACTACTACTGCCCCTTAGCGCGGATAAGCTAGGCATGAGCTATTGGTGTTACAACTCCAACTTATTTTATTGCTGGAGTCACAGCAAGCCACAGAGACAGATTTAGGATGGCGCAAAAACCTAGAACTCGTCAGACCATAATTTACCCATACAAAACCGGGATTTGCGGCTTAAAGGTCGAGATATTACACCAGGTAACGGTAGGTGCTAATAACTACGTGTAACTATATCACATATCAAAAATCACTCGCTCTCACGTAGGCACCGTACTTGAACTTCGAATGTGACGTTACGCCGTGACGTAAAATGACGATCGCCCAATCTCGTCAGAACTACTTTCATCATTTCACTTTCGTACGAAAGTGCAAGTGATTGGCACGTCAGTCAGCGTCATATGACGCCAGCTACTTTCCTGATAGCTCTCAAAGTTGAAAGCAAAAGTGAATTAGAACCGTGCAACCTACTGTGATACTTTCACACTGTTCCAAATAAGATTGAGGTAACGTGGTATTTAGTTTTAAGAAAAAGTTGTGATCAGTGAACCAATCCAAAATGATATATATAAATATCGATTGTTTTTTTTATGTGTTACGTCGTAATTACTACATCCTGCCTGTTGGTAAGCAGTCAATGCAGTCCAAAAAAACGAAGGCGCTTCAAACCGTGAAGTAACAGTACAAAGCGCACCCACTTATGACGGCCTGCTTAAATGCCGTTTTAAAGACTCGGTACCATCGGAAATAGGAAACACATGAACCGTTAGTGAATTCTAGAGCTTAGTGTTCTTGTTTAGAAACGACTTCCCAAATTTCTTGGTTTGAGTGCTGATAGTCTGCACAGTATGTAGATGGTTTCGTTCTAAGTTCTTCTAAGCCTCCCTTAATATAGGCCTGTAAAAATAACGTGAATAACTTATGTTGAGACTATTTTCATTATATATAAATTCCTCTGAAATTAACGTTACTTTACGAAAATGCATAGTATTGTAACAATTTTCGCGCAAAGGAAATCTCCCCAAAAACCGAGCACCAACTCAAAGCGACACGTGTTTCGCCCACATACGTGGCAGTATCTTTAGGTAAGAGTAAATTGAAACCTCAAGACAACGACTTCAAAACGTGAAATGCTGAAACGAGAGTGATTTAGTTTTTTTTTAAATCACTTTAAATTACTGGGTAATCCAAACCGCATGCAATTCAGAGCCATACTATATCAGAAAAAGTTGCCGAAAAGTTTTGCAGATTTGAAATTATACAATGGTAACTTAAGAAATAATATTTTAAAAAAATATGGCAGAATCTTAAGCTATGGCTCATGTTTAGTATATCATAACTGTTAAACTAAGCGCGAACTAAAATAAAATTAAAAACAACTATATTATGATGTATTACACAAAGCGGCAAAAGGCTCGCCACCTATTATGTGGGACCAACTATATAATTGGCGAAGTGTGGGCGTATAATATGCCTCTGCCTACCCCTTCAGGGAAACAGGCGTGAATGTATGTATGTTCATATGTACACAAAGCTATAGGAGTGGGTACTATAATTTAGATCATCCTTTCACGCAAGTGAAGCCGCGGTAGATTTAATTACTCAAAACATTTATAGCAACATGTGTTTGGTAAGTAGATCTGTAATAATTATTTTGTTTTTGTTTTGGCTTGGCTTTCGCTTCAAGGAGTTGTTCATGTGCTGGCAGATTAGACAGCAGAACAGATAGTGTTACCTACCATAACAATAGACATAATCGTGTAAAAATTTCTACTTGCAAGGGCTTTACGACAGATTCTGTGTTGATTCTTTTAAAATTTGATAAAATGTGTAAGTATCCACATGTAGGAGACTTCATGCTTCAAGATATTATCAGTATATATTTATAACTGTTCAATAATAATTTAAAAAAATTGCACATTAAATATATTTTAAATAATGCTTCGACAAAGATAAGATTTTATTATACATTTTACCACACTTTAATATTGAAATACTTTTTATTTTGACATAAGAAATAAAATGTGACATGCTCCAACAATTATAAATACTTTAAATATACTGTTGTTCTGTTGATATTTAGATAAAGTATGACTTCGTTCCCTTCTTTACAAGTTGCCGGCCTTCGATGTGCCGCCCCATTTGTGCGCCTGGGTGGCTGACTTTCTAGGTAGGTTAGGTTTCGTGTCCTGTGTGAGGGCAGTTCCTCTGAGACCTACAAAGCCAATGCCGAAGTGCTGCAGGGTTAAGGTGCTTTCTTCTACCATATTTCTTATGCATATTATTAACATGTTTTTTTGGGCAATATTCTTTGTTGTGCGGATGACTAGTGCGGTACATTACTTGAGACATCCTGCGGCGATTGATCCGATTATCTGGTGCAACGGCAAGGTCATTATTTTATATTTTATAACTTACGGCCAACGGATATTTCAGAATTTTATGAAAATCTAAAATAAGCATAGGTACATGACATCACTTAATAATATAAAAAACAAAAAAATAAGATAAAAAAAAGAAAAATTAGTTGCTTACATTGATTTTATTTCGCACAATTTATTTGCTGGCTGCAAGAATTATGGTACCTACATTTTGCTAGCGCTTACAAAATCAGAAACATTAAAAAAGCCTTTATTGTTTGCACTGCTTAATGAATACTTTAATTGATTACTCTGCGTATATTTTTTTTACAGTTCTACGTTTCGCTTATTTACTCGAAATGAGTATGCAAAATATTGTTGTATCACTAAGAATTCGAAATCGACAATGTCATTCTCGAATACAGTAGGTAAATTAATTTTAAATGTTGTGGTACGGTTCATATAATTATAACAAACACATACGGCCAATGCATTATGCACTGTACAGCCTATTATGAGTTAAACCAAAAAAGGGAATCCAATGTAAACGGTCCTGGCTTTAGAATTCTCTGGCAGTGCATGTGTTTTCCAGCTCCCGGGTCCAGTCTTTAATGCAGGGCGTGAAACAACATTTACGCAGGCTGTCATGACTGGTTGCGCTTGTTACCGTTATGGTATAACAGTATGGAGAAGCTAAACTATATTAACTGCTTAATGCTTACTGCTAATTAACTTACTATCGGGCAGTCTATGATTGCTATGACAGATTAATCAGATCAGATCTATGTGTCAGATTAATTAAAAAAATTCAAATTGAATATGGACAATAATGAAATTTACATTTGCACAGTCATCAAATAATTCAATGGAATATGCAAAACTAATTAATGTAAGTACTTAAATTTTAGAAAAAATGTCTGATTATCATATTTTTCTTTATAAAATAATTCTTACTAAGCAATTACAAGAGGATTGCTTTAATTTAACTAGCCTAAGTATACTATATTATCCAGTATTCTGTAATTTTTGACATTGATTGATCTATAAAGATAACTTATCGACATCGTTATAAATCAGATTTATGCCAAGTCTGATAGGTACACATCACTTAAAAAGTCTGTACAAATAATGTTTTATTTTTCACGTATTAATTATATAAATTTTTAACAAACAAACATTGCAAATTTCTATTACGTAAAATTTTTCTTGAAATTTATTTAACAAGTATAATAAATTGCTGTGATCAAACGCTCAATTATTTTGCAAAATCACGTAATGGCGTGCACGAAATAGGTAAAACTGGTTAGGCAGGACCAAGACGATAGCTTGTCGTGTTTGGGGCATTTCGGCCATAGTGTCACTGACTACACTAACACGTATACAATAGAAAAGAGTACAAGGTCCGAAGTGCGTTGCATAATGATGCGACATCGTTAAAGGTGCGCCTGCGCCGATGAGCCCGAGATGCGGTCACACCAAGCGTTTTGTGGTTTCTAGTATTATTAATTTTGAAGCTATATACATACAGATTACCGGAGATGGTTGGCCTCAGAGGAGGCCTATGTTCAGTACGGGACGGCCACTGGCTGATTGATTCTAGGTTTTCAGTATTACAAGTTTGATAGTTGAACTACTTGCGTCATTGTATACGTACATACATGGAAGCAATATACTGTGATCGATGCCTATCTATGTCTACACAATACTCCCCTCTAAGTTATTGGCTCGAATATAATCATGTCATATAGTGATAACGACATATATCAAAGGGTCGATATAAACAAGAAACAAATATTTTTATCACAAGTGTTATTAAAGTTATACGAAATTAGAAAATAAAATATTAATGCTAAGTTTGAAACTAAATGGCGTTTTGTGCGTTAATTTTAATTTGATATTTTATAATTTATTAATTTTATAAAAAATATAATAATAATTATATAATTCTTCAGCAATCAGTTTTTTAACAGAACTTACATTTAACAGAATGCATTAAATCGATTCATTGAAAGTTCATTGCAAACGAGCCTTTATGATCTGCCAACAGAAGGTTGCCATATAATACGCTGCGTTGAGGACGACCACTGAGATTTTGAATAAGATATCGACCTTTTTTGGTAATTTTATGTTGGCCAAATAAATGGAGTAATGCTAACAATAGTGTACCATATTCCCACTCAACAAACATACTTACATACTATCACGCCTGTTTCCCCGAAGGGGTAGACAGAGGCATCTAATACGTCAAAATTTCGCTAATTATATAGTTGGTCTCATGTAATAGGTTGCGAGCCTATTGCCGCTTACCGGAAATGTTATGTTTGCCAGAGCTTCGTTCGTTGATCAGCAGGTGCACCACTTGTAGGTGAGGTTGGCTTGGGCTCCTTAGGTCTTCCCCCCCGACAGGTCTCCACCTTGGCGTGGTGGGGGGGCTGAGTACCTCCCGGAGGCCGGGAAAAGGTAACGCCCAAAGGTTAGCGACTAAGGGTGGGTATTACTGCTGCCGGTCGTGTCTGCCGGTGGTGAATCCCATACACCTCTCTCGGTCCCCCTTTGGTCGGGAGACAGTGCGTAAATGCATTTTGTTACCGACGTAAATCAAAAAAAAAAGTATTCCCATGTTCTCAACTAATTTAGTGAATTATTTGTTTGGCGGCCTAGTTCTAATTATTTAAGTGCGTAAAATATGTACTAACAGACAAGTGTATTAATTGCCCAGTTATCCTCCCTGCGTCATTATCCTTTATATTGAGGGTCGCGACCTCATACCAAGTTATACATAACATAGAATATAAGCCTCATGTCTGCAAGTAACCTAAAATCGACTAATTATTGATTCATCTTAATTACATACATACATAGTATCACGCCTGTTTCCTTGAAGGGTTAGGCGGAGGCATATTGTATGCCCACATTTTTCTAATTATATTGTTGGTCCCACGTAATATGTGGCTAGCCTACTTTCTTCTTAAGTATAGCCCGTTAATGTTCTACTATTGGTGACTGGGCACGGGAATCCTCTTACAATCCAGGGAATAGCTGACTAAAAATATTATTGCCTACAGCATAGCCTTCAAATATATTCTTACATTAAACTTCTAAAATATTGTGCTAATCGACAGATAAAATTTAATTACGCTTTATAAATTAGTATCATCATTTAAAGTTATAACATACTTTTTATTAAATGCATCTGGTAGCAAAACAATACAATCACTCAAATTAAGAGATATATTGAATTTATGAATGATAAATTAAGAAACGTTTTAAAGTAAGTCTTTAGAATTATCTTAAAATCAAACGACAAATTTCTTTGTTTTTATCTCAATGTTTTATAAGAAATGTAAAAAAAAAATAATAAAAGGTATTATTCATAAAACCAAATTTATAATTTACGTTAAGACTTCTTTAAGCATGAAAAAGTTTATTATAATAGGTTGGGGAAAAAGTCTTTTCGTATTTTTGTATGAAAAGTCAAGACATTTTTTTCAAAGTTTTTTTACATATATTTACAATATATATGTACCGTTTTGTTGAATAACTTTCTGCCATTTTGTGGGCAGAGACATTATCCCGTTACTGTAGAAACTTTGGGACTTCTGATCAAAAAAACGGGACAAATAGTTTTGGCAGTCCTCTCTTGAGGTCAACCTTACAGAACCTACAAAATTCTGCAGAGACCGAAACAGGTGAAAATCTGAAGGCGCAAGGTCAGGGCTATATGGTGGATGCACTAGGACCTCCCAGTCGAACTCTCTTAATTTTTGCTGAGTGGCTAAAGATGTGTGTGGTCTAGCGTTATCGTGATGAAAGACCACACCCTTCCTGTTGATCAATTCCGGCCGTTTTCTCTCGACTGCTTCCTTTAATCTCATCAGTTGCTGGCAGTAAAGATCAGAATCGATGGTTTTGCCGGGCGGTAAAAGCTCATAATAAACAATGCCCTTCCAACCCCACCATACACACAGCATCACCTTATTTCGTGTTAGGCCAGGTTTGGCCACAGTCTGTGAAGCCTGGCCAACTTTCGACCACGACCTTTTTCGCACGTTCTTGTCGTACGTGATCCACTTTTCATCGCCAGTTATCAATCTCTTCAAAAACGGCTCGGTTTCATTACGTCTCAATAATGAATCGCAAATGAGTACACGGTTCATTAAGTTTCTTTGAGTGAGCTCGTGTGGCACCCAAATATCGAGCTTTTTTGTATAACCAGCTTTCTTCAATTGGGTCAAAACTGTTTTGTGGTCAATTCCCAGTTCTTCAGCTACATCGTAACTACTAATATGCCGATCTTGCTCCACTCTTTCAAAAATGGCGTCCATTTTATTCGTAACAGGGCGACCAGAGCGAGGTGCATCTTTAACATCAAAATTTCCGGACTGAAAACGTTTGAACCAAATTTGTGCTACTCTTACTGACACTGCATCAGGTCCGTAAACATCACAAATTTTTTTCACTGCTTGAGTTGCATTCTTGCCTTTTTTATAATAAAATTTTAAAATGTATCGAATTTCTTCATTAGATTCACTCATTTTTACGGAGAGAAAAACAAATGAAAAATAGCGGGAAACAACTTTTTTTTATTTTTTTCTTTTCTTTATAATGGAACCTTTTTAATGTTACCAAAACCAGCCAGACACAAATAGTACAGTCAAAAAAATTTATAATAAGTTTATACCTACGTTATGCGAAAAGACTTTTTCCCCGACCTAATATAATTTAGTTTGCACAATCCTGATCCTGTGAATATAGTAATTGTATTTACCTTACAGTGGATTTATGATAAACATGACTTTAGCAATGTGCCTGAAACTGTACTTGAGCCGATTGTTACTTTAGCTCCAAAAAAAATGTATATAATCAATAATTTGTAGGCACCTGCTCAAAAATGAATAAATAAATTCAGGTTTCGTAAACTTCGCAATTATAAATAAGTGGTTTAATTTATGGCTTTATATTTAAAAAGAAATTTAATCATTTAATAAGCGTCTGAAAATTACGCTTAATTTTTAATGATAATACAAGAATTTCTGATTCAAATTAATAACTCGGGCTATAAAACAAATCCTAACAGACGGACAGAATGTCTTTTTAGGGTGTGTTCGCTACAAGTTTCATAACACAGAATAAGTAATATTACCCGGTGTGGCAATTACTGGCAATGCAGCTTGATGATACAATGAGACTTAAGAATACTTAGATCTTTGAATACGAATGAGACCAAATAACATAAACTACATAATAATCCTGTTTGTTCTGAATCCCCTTCCTCCCTCTCTACATTGCAAGTAAAAAGTAATAAAGAAATTAATTACTGGCAATGCAGTTTGATGATACAATGAGACTTAAAAATACTTAGATCTTTGAATACGAATGAGACCAAATAACATAAACTGCATAAAAATCCTGTTTGTTCTGAATCCCCTTTCTCCCTCTCTACATTGCAAGTAAAAAGTAGTAAAGAAATTAATTACTGGCAATGCAGTTTGATGATACAATGAGACTTAAAAATACTTAGATCTTTGAATACGAATGAGACCAAATAACATAAACTACATAACAATCCTGTTTGTTCTGAATCCCCTTCCTCCCTCTCTACATTGCAAGTAAAAAGTAGTAAAGAAATTAATTACTGGCAATGCAGTTTGATGATACCATGAGACTTAAGAATACTTAGATCTTTGTATACGAATGAGACCAAATAACATATGCTACATAACAATCCTGTTTGTTCTGAATCCCCTTCCTCCCTCTCTACATTGCAAGTAAAAATGAGTAAAGAAATTAATTTTTTTGAAAATGTTTTATGGGTAAAATACATACAAGGCCTTGTGATAATAGGCATAACGCCATGCCTAGAATAAAATGCTGCCAAATCTGTTATTCACTTAGGATCTCTTAAAAACATAATCATCCTGTCATAATCTTAATCATTTACAGACTTAATTTATGTTATATGCCTTTGCTGGAACATTAAAATGAATAAAACAAAACAAAGACACAAATTTAAAGTGTTCGCTAGCAGCTACTTCTTTTAAAGTGCTAATTATCTCATCAGGTATTCACATTCTAGTTAGTCGACATATCAATCATGGTTGAGAGCGTTTCCTTCACTTTTTATTCATATTTGGTGTGTCGAACCTTTTTGGTACTCCTTTTAGTATAAAGTACCTTTTATATCATTGTTGCAAATGCAATAATAACGCGTAACCCTTATTGTGTTGTTTAAAATTTCGTAGTTCAGTTATTTTTAGAGTAATGGATTTTCTGCGTTTTGAATATAAAAAACAAAGTCATTTTCTGCCTATTTATATTATTTTTAAGTTTCAATTGTTGTTTCTTAATTTTGTCCTGACTAAAGAAAAGTTGTAGGCTAACTATTGTTTCAAAAAAATTGTATTAATAGTATTCTTTCATTACGCTAACGTATATAGAGAATGGATTCATATATACTCTTACAGTTAAAAAAAATATACAAATATAAAGATCGGTAATTTGTATGTAATAATTTTAATTTATATAATGATTTCCTGCTCTAGCGTTTTTGGAAATAACACCCTGAAAAGGATTATAGGAATGCTTCTATTTCTTCTATTATTTTCAAGAAAGCTCTTTGCAAAAAACCCTATAATTAAATAAATAAATATTTTCTGACAATTACACCAATTATTTAGTTCCAAGATAAGTATAATTAAGAACTTGTGTTATGAATACTAAATAACGGATAAATATACTTAAATACTTTTTTGTTAATACATACTTTCTATACATTGGAAAACACCCAGACCAGAACAAATATTCATGATCATGCACACAAAGATTTGTCGTGTGTGGGAATCGAACCCACGACCTTTGATCACGATTCCTTGTCTTTTTTTAAATTTTTTTAAATTACTGGCCTGATGCGTATAGCTCTCTTAAATGATACACAGATTACTACCATTAAATATGAATTCAGAATTAAATTCGCGTGTAATTATGGTACTTTAGCACTGTGTGTAGTTAAATTTATACCAAAGCGGCGCGGCGGTCAAGGATTTCTTGTTTTTATTGAGTAGTCATCACATAACGTTGGGCCGTCCGGAATGATATAATAATTATGATTCTGCATCTCTGTAGGGCCAAGTATAAATTTTAAAAAATAAAACACAGTTCAAGCGTAGATCAATAAGCATTTTTTATGCCTGTGTGTTGACTGGGTTTTTTTTTTGTGTTCACTCAGATTGAACTTATCACGTCCTAAATATTGTACTGGTTGGCTTTGGTCTTTAAAAAGTTACGAAGTATTAATTTCTGCATAACTATAAGATCGATTTTTCAGTAACTTAAAAACTGCGATTTTTCATGATGTCCATCACCTCAACTTATGGAAAAGTTAGTGTAAAAGAAGTGAGTAATTAATAAAAGTTTAATACTCAGTACGGCATAAATTAAATGCAGGTTAGTAAAATTTCATTCCAGTTTTTTATTTCAATGTATTTTACTTTTTCTGTAAATGTCCTAAAATGTGCGTTTGAAAGAAAGCCGGTTTATCAGGGTTGTTCTCGTTAAAGCCCAGCAGCATTATGGTAATGTATATGATTGCATAGCCATTTATATAAATATGTTTTATCTGAGTTTTTCAATAGTATAGTTAATATTCAAGTTAAGTTATCTTTACTTAAAAATAGTCTTTAAATAATTATAATTATTTAATTATAGTAAACATACAAGACAATTAATTCGGTCGATCCGCCCTTGGTTAATTTATTTCCAGATAACATTTTCGGAACTGACAATAAAATTATAGGTAAGTTAAACTGTTACAGAGTTGACAACTACATAATTACGATAATTTTTAATTTTAAAGAAAGTTGAGCCAATTTTTTAAGTAGTACTTATGTTTATAACAGTTATTATATATCTGAACTGAGTGTTTTAATCCCGTTTAATTGTTCAGAAGTAATATTTGAGTGCCTCTGTCCGTAAATGGAGATTTACGGACATAGGTACTCAAAATATTAGAAATAAATTGCCAAATAATTAAATATGTTGAAAAATAATAACAAATATGTTCTAAACAGCGCTTCTAATAGAGAGCACAAACTTGTACTATGGGCACTAATAAAATGGATCATTCTTTAATATATATACTTTGCCGACTCTTTAATAACCGTTTTACACCCTTTTTGAAAAGCCCTATGCCGTACAATTTTAGTAAAACCTTGCCAAACCCCAGGGTTCGCGGCAGAAAATATTAGGTCGGGGAAAAAGTCTTTTCGCATAACGTAGGTATAAACTTATTATAAAATTTTTTTGATTGTACTATCTGTGTCTGGCTGGTTTTGGTAACATTAAAAAGGTTCCATTATAAAGAAAAGAAAAAAATAAAAAAAAAGTTGTTTCCCGCTATTTTTCATTTGTTTTTCTCTCCGTAAAAATGAGTGAATCTAATGAAGAAATTCGATACATTTTAAAATTTTATTATAAAAAAGGCAAAAATGCAACTCAAGCAGTGAAAAAAATTTGTGATGTTTATGGACCTGATGCAGTGTCAGTAAGAGTAGCACAAATTTGGTTCAAACGTTTTCAGTCCGGAAATTTTGATGTTAAAGATGCACCTCGCTCTGGTCGCCCTGTTACGAATAAAATGGACGCCATTTTTGAAAGAGTGGAGCAAGATCTGCATATTAGTAGTTACGATGTAGCTGAAGAACTGGGAATTGACCACAAAACAGTTTTGACCCATTTGAAGAAAGCTGGTTATACAAAAAAGCTCGATATTTGGGTGCCACACGAGCGCACTCAAAGAAACTTAATGAACCGTGTACTCATTTGCGATTCATTATTGAGACGTAATGAAACCGAGCCGTTTTTGAAGAGATTGATAACTGGCGATGATAAGTGGATCACATACGACAAGAACGTGCGAAAAAGGTCGTGGTCGAAAGTTGGCCAGGCTTCACAGACTGTGGCCAAACCTGGCCTAACACGAAATAAGGTGATGCTGTGTGTATGGTGGGATTGGAAGGGCATTGTTTGTTATGAGCTTTTACCGCCCGGCAAAACCATCGATTCTGATCTTTACTGCCAGCAACTGATGAGATTAAAGGAAGCAGTCGAGAGAAAACGGCCGGAATTGATCAACAGGAAGGGTGTGGTCTTTCATCACGATAACGCTAGACCACACACATCTTTAGCCACTCAGCAAAAATTAAGAGAGTTCGACTGGGAGGTCCTAGTGCATCCACCATATAGCCCTGACCTTGCGCCTTCAGATTTTCACCTGTTTCGGTCTCTGCAGAATTCTTTAGGTTCTGTAAGGTTGACCTCAAGAGAGGACTGCCAAAACTATTTGTCCCGTTTTTTTGATCAGAAGTCCCAAAGTTTCTACAGTAACGGGATAATGTCTCTGCCCACAAAATGGCAGAAAGTTATTCAACAAAACGGTACATATATATTGTAAATAAATGTAAATAAACTTTGAAAAAAATGTCTTGACTTTTCATACAAAAATACGAAAAGACTTTTTCCCCAACCTATTATGATACAAAATTATATTCGCGGTTAATTCAAATCTCAATAGTAAAGTAAAGTAAAGTAAAAAAAATATTTATTTCATAAACTATTATACATAGTACTTGAAAACGTCATGATTACAAATGAAAAAAAAATACATTCGAAATAATATTACACTAAATCACGAAGCTTAGATTCACTTACATGCAAAAAAACAATTTAAAAACAAAAAATAATTAAGTGTAAGTGAATCTAAGTGCCAGTTCCGAGCCACCGCTCTGTAAGAAGAACTGGCAAGAAACTCACAGGCTATGCTCTTTTAAATATGTCCATTAGTTTGGTACTAGAATTACAATCTTCATTTGTCTGTGAAGCTATACAATGCAATATAACATAACCTTAACAATATTTAAACAATTACAATAGTTTAACAATAACAATAGTAATAGATAGGCATGGGCTACATCTCTTCTGCCAAGGCGAGAAGTATTCTAGCCATACTCCGCCGCGTAGATTCAGTGCGTTTTTGGAGAAGTAGAGTAGTGTGGCGCCCTGCTGTCAAAACTAAGATGTTTAACAGAGCTTCTTACTTGGCCTAATAACTAACACATAGGACTTCTTGGCGGGAAAGTAAAGCGTCGTGTCTGCAGTTTTGTTTTATTTTCTAAAATTTGTGATATTTCTCACATTAATGTGTAATAACGGTGGATTATTAACCGTTAAGTGTTTGTGTTTGTATATGAGTGTTGGTAAATCAAACAAAGCAGTGCAACATCACTTTTTAAATTCTCTCAAGAAGTCCGTGTGAGATCTCAGTATAGTTCCACATCTTTACTGAGACCGCAAAGGGTTTAGGGGAGGCCATTTCATTTACGATTTATCATCTTTATCACCACTCATTCTCATTAACTATGATTTATATATTATTAATATATCACTTACTTGACACTGGCCAAATGTGCTAAACGCACGATTATTTAAAACAAAAACAAAAAACTAACGCATAAAAACACACACATACACATAAGTGATATTAAATACTCATAACGAGGCGAGGTGAATTTCACACAATTATTTTTTTATTGGCACCGACTATTTGCGATTCGTATATTTTAGAAGTTTGGTAATTTAATTAGTACAGTACGTAAGAAGAGAACGTTTATGCGTTAACGAGTGTCCATTAGTAGGTACAGGGCTTCAAGTATGTCCGCCCGATTTGTCTGACCACATTTTATTAGGCACTTTAGCGAGCCTTAGCTGTATCGTAGCGCCTTTTTAGTTAGCCAAGAGTAACACATCTCGTGTATATTTTTTTTTTTTTGTTTATGAGACATTGATTTAGCTGTTTTAGCCTAGAACACACGTAAAAGACTTGGCAGCTTAAGCACTTATTTTAAAAATAAATATTCTTGGACTCGCTTACATAGTATTTTTCGCCTCAAATTAAGCAGAGTTTTTGCAATATTTATGTTTTTACACACAGGCAACATACAGACAAAGACACATATGCATATTCCTGTACACAAATATTTGTCTTGTGTGGGAATATTGGGTTATGTTGTATATTGCATGTCTCCTTTAGGCCTTAAGTTTAAATGCTGTTTCCTTAATAAGCTGATATGAAAACGAATGCTTCAAAACCTCTAACAGAATCAGTTTAGGCGACAAATTTTAGTAAACCACGAAATGTTGATTTTATGCGTATCCTCCAGATTGTGAACTAGATGCAGTTATCGACTTGCCCCGCATGAATTACTTGTATTGCGTTTACATACTATTATAAATCGATAATAGAAATCTTAAAAACTATTTACAGTGTCATGATTTAAAACTGATAAGTAAGTACAATTTTAGTGAAGAATAAACTTTTACCACCAATCTGTTGCTCGCGTGACAATTTAGCTATGATCCATTTTCCTAGTACATTTTTCCTACAAAAAAGCAAGCAAAGGAGATTGTAAACACTACCTAATATGAATAAAATGCCGTTATGAGGCAACTTGTTTTGAAAATTGCATCATTCTGTCCGCAACATAATGTATTCTCATTGTCCCTATATGAACTACACACAATGAAAAAAAAAAGAAAAAAGAAACATGTCGTTTAGAGCGCTCAGCGTGTAGGTTGACATGCAAGGGCCAATTCTCTTAGTAGGTGGTAATGTTATGATAAAAGAAGCAAAAATACTTGGCGCAGTGGCAGGTAAATACGTATAATATCTTCATATGACGACCGATATGGCGTGGAGGTGATATACTCGCCCGCACTCCGATCATAAGGTCGTGGGTTCGATTCCCACAAAGGACAAATCTTTGTGTGCACAAACATGAATATTTATTCAGGTCTGGGTGTTTTTCTATGTATGTCAAGTATGCATTTACAAAAAAAAAGTATGTGTATGTTTATCTGTTTTTAAGTATCCATAACACAAGTTGGTGTAATTGTCAGAAATTATTTAATTATAATTGGGGGCATAAAGTGGTCGGAAACGGTTGCCGAAGTAAAGCAAAGCTTACAGAGGTCAGACCTTGGGTGGGTGACCGTTTGTGTGAGATTTATTTAATATCGAGCGCTTCCGTGCTTCGGAAGGCATGTGTCTTCCGAAGCACGTGGTAAGCCGTGGGGTCCCGGTTATCACTATGTCAGGTAGTCTTTAGGCCGTGTTAGAGACCGCATCGCGCGGCTTGAAAAGTTCTAACAGCTTGGCGCCACACACCTGCCTCTACTAAACCGCACTGGTTCCGCGAAGTGGAGTATGACCCAATACCAACCTTGGTTTGTGTTAGGAACGTCCGCCAATAATGAGTGTCATTGGGCTTAATAATAAAGTTTTAATTGTATGAATATTTACGTTGATCGGTCACATTGTCAGCTAATCGGAGAGGCCTATGTTCAGCAGTCGGTCAAAGACGCCCGTCTATTAAAGATACGATACGATATTCAAGAGCTTAAATCATCTCTCAGTCATCATCATCATCATCATCATATCAGCCATTTGAAGTCCACTGCTGAACACAGGCCTCTCCAATTGCTTTCCACGTAGATGGATCCTTTGCCGCCTGCATCCACCGGCCCCCCGCCGCCCTGACCAAGTCATCGGTCCATTTCGTGAGGGGCCGCCCTCAACTACGCTTGCTGATTCTTGGTCGCCATTCAAGAACCTTAACGCCCCATCGGTCGTCGGTTCTTTGAGCTATGTGCCCCGCCCACTGCCACTTCAGCTTGCAAACGCGCTTGGCTATGTCGGTCACTCTAGTTCTCCTAATGGATTACCTCATTTCTGATTCGATCACGTAGGGAATCTCCGAGTACCAAAAGCACTACTATAAGTACTATAAGCTGTTATAGAAACAAGCAAAAACTTTAACACTTTTGGCAGCACAATGAAACAGTTAAAGCTATTCAAACTGCATTAAATTCAAATGGGTTCAGGTCCAATGAGATAGAAATATTATTATAAACAAGGTAACGTCGAAATCATACCCTTCATGCTAGCTCAGATTCATCGCGACTAACCCTCACCTTCATTACTCACCAACCATAAATGGTTAACTATACGTCGAAGCATCACTTTAACAAAGTGCAATTAAGTACAACGTATCTACCTATGGTCGGTCAAGGACGAATAGGATTTTGTGAGTCTGTTATAATAATCAACATGCCGCTATATTGTGTTATTGACTATTAGAACATAAATAATATCAACATGGCATATAATAGTATGTTCAACAACACTACGTAAGCAGAGCATCAAGCAGAACTCCTACTTGTAATCATTAATTGTTAACTCATTTTTTTTTTTAAGTATATTAGGTTTTTAACCGACTTCAAAACAGGAGGAGGTTCTCAATTCGTCTGTATATATATATTTTTTTTTATGTATGTTCACCGATATTTTCCTCAATTATAGACGGATTTCAAAAATGTTTTTTTGGATAGAGTTCACTTCTGAGGTGGTCCCATTTTACTTTAAAATAAGCGATAACTGTAAATATTTAAATAGTTAAAGATGACTTTGTTAAAGTATTAGATATTAAGTTGTAAATATTCAAATAATTTAAATCAAATTGTATATATATAATATGCATTAAGTAGATAAATTAGGTTACTTATCGCTTTTTAGTTATGTAGGTAATGCTTTTGTCTGGTCAAAGTTTTTGTCGTCTGTGTTTTTTTGAAGTCGGTTTAATTTTTTTAAAAAAAAGTCAGTTTTAATTAATATTGTTTCTGATAACTGATAATATTACAACACCATGCTAATAATGCATGATATGAGTATATTAAAAGAAAAAATATTCAAAACTGAACAACGAGAGATCTGCATCTGCATGTATGATGCCATTTATTTAATTATCTTTTTATTTCTTTACCTATCGTAATTCGGAAAAAAGTATTGGACTTCCTTACAAATATTATTCCCAAAAACCAATAGAATTCAATTATTTCCTGTCTTAAACTTATCTTCAATTTAATTAGATTTGGTGTCAGATTCAACTATAGCATAGAGAGGTATCTAAGGTATTCTTAAAACTATTTTACGCTGTAATTTAAACGTAAGTTATGTTGAGATTTACGAGATTAATCATAATAATCCTTGAAATAAAAGATGTTAAGCCTACATTCACATTTTTTACGACCAAAATACGTCTAGTGCTGGCCCACTTATAATTATCATACATTTACATACTAGTTTTTAACAAATAAGTCGATGCAGTGAATTCTCAAAACACTTGTATTGGAGTTTTTTGCTTGCGTTCGTGATGTGAAGTCGACGTTACTCATTTTGGCATTACGCCTGAGCTATACTTGATGTGATTTATGACCAATTGATTAAGACCTTAAATCGAGTATTACAATGATTGTTTAGACCGTTTTCTTAGATTGAATACTTTCGGTTTTGTTACGAAACATGCTACAAAAACATTTATTAGGGATTGTACTGCTTTGTTTTTTTAAAGCTAAGTTGCGGGCAAGAGCGAATAAATTGTATGTTTAAATTTGACAAAACTTTACTTAATTATATATAAAAATTAATATTTACAAATTGCTTTATAACATACGCATGATGTAATGACAGTTATTATTGTACATATCGTCAGTCTAATTTTCAAACTGCGAACTCCAAAAAATGAAAAATTCGACTTTTAATGCCATCTAGTGTATAATTTCGAGATCTATCGATTGAAATTAAATCTTTTAAGTCCCAAAAATAATATTTAATTAGTTATAAACGATTTGGAATAACACCTATGTTCAATAAGTGCCTTAACTATGAAAAATATACAGATTTTATTTCCTCCTATAAAGTATGCTCAAAAGGATATAAGCAGTTTGAAAATTATGCTGACGACATACTAGCAATATGTAGGTATATAAAATGTAAGCAGTCAAATTGCATATAAAAACTAAAATAAGTTCACCTAGCCTGTGCAAGACACTTAGGGGCCTCCTTCTAAATATATATAATACACAGGTATTTTATATTAAATGATTTATATAAGGATATCTGTTTAAAAGGAGGCAACTTTAACATAGATAAATGTGGAAGTATTTGTTACTGAAATAAACATTTTTATTTATATACTCGCAATGTATGCTCGCTGCTCCCAAATAATCCCCAAATAAAGAAAATTTTGTACAAAATATCCCCCACAGTGCGTTTACACAATGCGTTTACACGTCTTATTGACTACATCCTGCCTAATTGCAAGCAGTTGATGCAGTCCGAAAAAAAATCAAGGCGTGAAACCACGGTACAAAGATAGATATGGAGCACAAAATAAGTAGTATGGATTCGTTGGCTGCTTGCAGAATGAGCCTCCTTGGTGTAGCCTATTCAGAGCCAAGAGACTGGCCTCCTTTCTACCATAACTGCCATAAACAAAACGATAAATATATTTGAAGATAAGGAGTGAAAGGCAAGGGGTTGTACAACAGATCCGATAAAGGAGTTCAAAGAGCGCTGCGTATTTACTTGCGATCCGAATAATAAGATATGATAAGTAGAAATAAAGAAGTAAATGAAATCTGATGCATCTATCTTCAGTTTCTATCATAAAAATAGATATGTATCTATTGTGAACAATCAACGACGTTTAAAATGAAGATAAAAAAGGTACCTACTATTATTATGGTGCCAGTAATAAAACCGTTTTGAATTATTGTCATTAGATATGTGGAAGAGGTAACGTGTAAAGTAAATTCTTAATTTAACTTCTACCCCGCTATAAGAATGTTTCTAAGGCCCCTAACATAACATCAGTGATAACCGGGCTTCAAAGTTATCGAAATAATCTTCGAAGCCACGTTCCCTCACGTCTGCCTAACGAAGTTCGACATCGCCAGACTTAGTAGTATATGTCTGATTTTACGACTTAGCTTATTAATTATATATTTAATGCCACTTATTCAGTCACCCATTTAAGGACGGGCCCCTGTTAACTCTGCTTTATTTTGAAAATCGCTTCTGACCACCTAGAACATCGGAGCCATAAGCGCTTCGCCGTTGAACTGTTCAAACATATATCCAAAAAATAACTTCTTATTAAATAATAAGAACACTTAAGTAATAATAGTTAAAAAAACAAGGGAAATTTATGCTGAACCTAGTATTCGTATAACTCACTTCACGCCATCTATATCAGAGTATTATAACTTGATTGTAAAAATTTCTTTGATCTAAAGCAGCTTTGGTGGAGAGTAATCATAAAAGCATGCTGATGTTATTGGAAAAGTCGGATATGGTTACTGAGGTTTTCGGTAGATGTCGCGGTTAAGTATTAGTACTGTTGTCTATCTTTTCACAACCATTGTGAAGGATCCGAAGGAAGATTTTATTTGAAGTATGTAATATGAAAAAAACGACGATTGTAATTATTGTTTGTATTATTATAAATACAAAAATATACAGACGGCTCCATGGCGTACAACTTTCTGACAATTACCTTATAATTCACCTGTAATTAAACATCTACTTGGTATGGCAAAAAATATTGTTAGGTATTTTTACCCTATTTTAAATTTATGTCACGCCCTACAGAAGACACTTTCATAACAAATGTATAGTGTTACTTGTGAAAGCACGGACAGAAGGCTGCAGACATATAAGGGTTGATTCAATACTCAATACATTATTGTTTCTCAGATATAGTTTAAAGGTTCCTAGCCAAATGGAATAAAGAATATCAATTGACAACAAATCCTTCTTGCTCAATAACTCCCAAACCGAAAGTGAGCCTGTTATTTACAATTTCACGTTCCGACCATTTGGGCCGAATATGATGGATTTAGGTCCGAAAAAATCTTTAGAAGAAAATTAAGTATTCCTTCTTCGACTTCGACATTTCATTGTTTTGAATAAGATGTCACATAGATTAATCATCATCTGATTGAATCTACATATCATAGTTACTATTATTTTTGTGTATTTGTATATGTAGTTTATTTATAACACATATTTTATTCTGTGTAAGTTTATATGTTTTCTTGTTTGTACTGTCTCATACTTTTCTGCTAACCCAAAGGTTAACTGGTAGAGAATGCCTTGTAGCATTAAGTTCGCCTTTTGTACATTGTTTTTAATTTGTGCGATAAAGTTAATATAAATAAATTAATTAAACTAGCTTGTTATCAAATACCCTTTCTTTTCTTTAACTTGTGCTGTCCTTGCAGATAATGTCTCTATTGTAGGTATGTAATGTTATTACTGTCTGATACACATGATATTGGTATTGAATTATCAGGTTACAAGGTAACTTTTCGGTGCGTTACTCGTGAGAACTATCCACTTATGCTAAACGCCTGCTTTCAATTTCCAAGCGCTAATTAAGTATCATGTAAGAATCTCTGCTAAGAATAGTATTCTTGGACAATAGAACTAAAGCTTTGGTATGAAGAACCCATATTTTTTATTGATATAGGTTAATTCCATGGTGAACGATTGCAAGTGACCCGCATCCAGCCTGATTCTGTGATTTTATTTAGGTTTAAAATGTATTTTAAAATGTGCCACAGACGCAGAAGTATTATTATTAGTGGCAAGTTTGTTGCCATGAATGACTCACAGCGTAAAAAGTCACCCAATAGTAATTTTTAAACATCGTTTCATATTGTTAACGTTAAGATTATGGTGAGAAATAAACGTTTTATTGTTATTCGTTGTTTGTATGGACGTATCGACAATTAACAGACTATGATACCGCTTAAAATCAAACGGCCTACGTGTTATGTCTACCAACTTGAATAACACAAAAAAATAAACTACGCGGCACGCCTCAGTTACAGTATACTACGCTACCTTGTTATGACAACCTCCTTACTTACTTATTTTACAACAAGGCGCAAACCATTCACTATTTGATTGTGAGTTACCACGTATTGACAAAGAACACCATTAAAACCTTTTTTCGCCTTTCGTGCTCCGATAAGCAGTCATATTTGCTTCCAACCTTCGATCAAGTACGTGTCCGATATCGGTGGTTCCCTTGGCCGAACGAGGGAGTAAGCGTAATTTTTTTGACGAATCTTTAATTTTGCAATTTGAGATCGCCGTGTCTAATGATCTGTGCCTTTGTTTTTATATGACAACCTGTTGACAAATGAAGGTTGTCGGTAATAAAATAAGCAAGTATTAGAAAATCACAATTTTAATATGTACAGAAGAATTCAAACTTTTAAATCAATATTGTTACGAACTTAAAAAATACTCCGTTATCTGAAATGATAGAGAGAACATTGTTATCAAATTACACAACAATATCGTTCCAGAACTGTGGTAGAGCCTCAGTAAGTTGCATGCTGTTATTTTTGTCAATGTACATAGGTACATTTAAAAGCGATCAAACGCAGTGCCCACTTAACGTAAGGCTCACTTACTCACTTTTTGCCATATCTTATGCCAGGAGCTAGTAAAGAACATGGGGCGAGGCTTTATATTCTATATTCTTATGCATAAAAAATATAAATATTTAACTGTAATTTTTTACAGATTAAAAATTATTCTGAACATGATGTACTGATGATAATATCAATCTTTAACCGTATGTTTAGTCATTAATACTCCAAGTTATTTTCAATTTTTTTATGAAATTGTAAAAAGAGACAAACGAAAGTTTTACCTTATCATAAGTGAGATCAGACACACGATCATGATTAGTAAAGCGCCTTACACGCACGCACTCAAAAATGAAAAATGGTGGCGCCACCAGGGTTTGAACTCGAAACCCTCTTAACTAAAGTTATGGGTCCCGCCACTGGCCTTCGCCGCTCCGGGCTATATTTTTTATTCTATATTGCATGACCAAATTAAATAAGGTCTACAGGACTCCTACCAAGATCTGAGGAGCCCACGCCAACCTCACCTACACCTCACCACATAAAAATGGCCCGGAAAGCGGCAATAGGCTCGCCACCTATTACGTGGGACCAACAATATAAATGGCGAAGTGTGGGCGTATAGTATGCCTCTGCCTACTCATTCGGGGAAACAGTCATGATATTATGTATGTATGTATGTATGCAAATGAAATTAGTCAAATCACCTTCGACGACCCGTAAGGTGTTAAGATGTTGATTCCCGTTCCTAGCTTCAAAGGTCCCGTTCTTAGCTTCCACAAAAGTACGCACCTATGTCTTTTCGAAGTTATGTTCCTAATTATCACTTGCTCCGTGCCTCGGAAAGCACATTGAGCGTTTGGTCCCAGCCGCCATGAACATATATGGCAGACGTAATGCAAAATCAATGCAAGGATGTTAGAAGATCCTGACAGCTGATTCAACTATTCAATCATGTTTCCCTCTGGGTTGCGGACGGCAGTTGCTCCATGTATTAGCTGAAATTCAGCCTAAATGTAGTTAAACCAGTGAGCAGACCCTGGGCCCTAAGCATAAGTATAGGGCAACCGGGATGATGCTAGGATATGAAGATATGATCACCTATGAACGAGAAAATACTTCAAAAACAGAGCAAAACGTGTACAAAGTTATCGTGTATTTTGCAATCAGTTCAGGCCTTCAAATTTCTGATTCAATTGAGCATCGTCGGTACATCGTCGTGATTATCGATCGGTTTAGTAATCCATTAAATCGATTGGCTATTACTAAGGCTTTGTTCTTATCATCGACAACTTTAATAATGGGTTTAGGTCGCTGCACTCTTATACGTAAACCACTAGATACTCGTTTTAAAATGGCTTAAAATTTTAATGGCTAAATTTCAGTATCTAATTACTAACGATTAAAAATTTAATTAGGTG
Source organism: Musotima nitidalis (assembly GCA_949126915.1). NCBI lineage: Eukaryota > Metazoa > Arthropoda > Insecta > Lepidoptera > Crambidae > Musotima > Musotima nitidalis. The sequence goes on from OX421419.1 coordinate 7,095,223, forward strand.
GTTTCGCCCATATTTTCATATCGGCGTGTCTCAAAATAATAGATAATCAAGGATGTTGAAGCTTCATATAGGCAATATCATTTTACATACTTATTTTAGTCATAATAATGCATATGCCTAAGCATAAGTGTAGTGCTTAGTGTCCAGGGTCTAAAAGATTGCCCCAGACTTTAGCTTATAGCCCATGGTAAGACAGACCCTCCTGGCCCGTCCACTGCGCCCTTCACAAGTCCCTCCTAGCATCCCCCCCCGTAGTCAGTACTAAGGGCCAGAGTCGCTAACCTCTATGTGTACCTTTTCCCGGCCTCTGGCAGGTGCTCAGCCATATTCAGCCCCCCACCACGCCAAGGTGGAGATCTGTCTGGGGGGAAAAAGGCGATCCAACCCAACATTTACCAACCGCCTCTGAGAAAAATTAGCATGAAGCAGTTTCTTATGGTGTGATTCCGAAATCTTTGGTAAGGTAAAGTATGGTTTATAGGTTTACTGGAAAGACCATTGATCCTAAGATTAGGGATGTGTTAGATTTTAATTTAAAGTATACAACCCACACGCTAGTAGCTATCACTTTACAAACTTCACAATAAAACACCAAGATGCTATATTCGCCTTGATTCTATTCTGCAAGAGGATCATCGCCAATATTAACAGCATCTCCGGTAATTAATCGTGATGGATCGATCAGCATTCCGCCAGTCTAAAATACTGGTTTTCTTCAGAGTTCGAAGCATAAATTTTGGCCACGTATCAGTTAACTCGTGTAGTGCATGCAACATATGATTATTAAGACTAATTAGGTGCGAGGTTCTATTCAATGAGTCTATATTTAAATTTTGAAGGATTTTAGGGTTCCTCTTAAAGAAATACTTATTTCTTACGTTAAGATTTTTTTGTAATAATTTCTTTATTAAATCGATCTATTTTAGTTATAAAATGCAGATACTGTCAATTAATATAAACAAAATGGAAACTATAAACTTTTTACAACTTCTACTTAAAAAAAATAAATCGCATAAACTTTTCTTTTTAACCGACTTCAAAAAGGAAGGAGGTTTTCGATAAGGCTGAATTGTAGATGATTTTGAACGGCGACTGCATTCTTTGCACTCATAAAAACTATAAGTACTCTTTGTTGATTTTTGCGGCGATAGCCCAGTGGCGAGACCCCTTGCCTTTATCTTATCTTATCTTATAGCGGGGGCCACAGATTAACCGTGGCGCACTTTGACCCTTATGCCGGATCTTTTGTGCATCCCCTTGCCTATCACTCCAAATCTCCAAATATTGTTACCATCATCTTTATGACAGTTTTTGCAGATTGGAGCCCATAGTCCCTTGGTTGTGGGTAGGCCACCCCCAGGAGACTCATTCGGCAAGCAGCCAACGAGTCACAGGTACACAGCAGGTGTTCCATAGACTCCTCTTCGTCCCCACATCTACGACATAGCGGTGATTGCACTAGTCGCATCCTGTGGAGCATTTTGTTTGTGGCATAATGCCCTGTTAGAGCCCCAATTATCAGTCTGGCTTGATACCTGCTACCTTCGCAGAGGGCCTTACACCAGCTGCTCCCTGTCACCCCGATGAAGGCCTTTGAATGCTTAAAAACTTGCCTTTAATTCAGAGGGTTATGTGCATAATTATTGCTTGCTCCGTGCCTCGGAGAGCACGTTAAGCCATTGGTCCCAGCTGTCATGAACATCTATAGCAGTCGTTATTAGGAAGTCAGTGCCTTCTAATAGACTGACAGCTAGTTTAACCATACAATGATGTTTCCTTCTGGGTTGCGGCAGTCAGATAGCAGTAGCTCCACGTAAAACTGAAATTCAGTCAAATCTGGTTGAACCAGTGAGCAGACCCTGGGCCCTAAGCTTAAGTCTAGGGCAACCGAGATAATGCTAAGATATGATGATGACTCTTTGTTGATTTTGAGCTCAATATTTGATGCATAATGAACTCACTACAAACAACCAATGTACTGTGATCAAGTATAACTTTTATTCAATAGTGAATGATAGCATTGTCAATCTCGAACTTAAATCTTCAAATCGGCGACAATTATGTTCCGATAGTTTTACGCGGCACATACCATTTCTAGTGTCTTCTTATTTTGATTTCTATGTTGAGATGATGATTGGAATATTGAGTCTATGTATTAAGTTACGTTATTATTAAATACTTATTCTTATAACATACCGAATGAAATAAACATTCTTTCATACAATCTTAACCCTGTTGTCTACGTATGAACAACAATTCAACTCTAGAAACCACTTGAGTGATAGATTTTTTTCAAATTTAGACGCGCGTGGCTGGCCATTGGAGAGGCATATGTTCAGCAGTGGATGGGGATGGAATGATGATGATAGCAATTTTGGTGTCGGTACACGACACAAGAACCAATCATTATTTCATGTATGTTTAAAATAATACACATTTTAGACTTCTAGATTTTCTAATCATTATAGCTTCATCCGTTTGTTAATGCGCTAAATGGGTTTGGCTAAAGATAATTAATTAATTAACTTGTTTTACTTAATTTTATCTGAAAATATTACCTACCAAGGTAGGAATCCTACCAAGACCTAAGGAGCCCAAGCCAACCTCACCTGCAAGTGGTGCATGCACCAGCTGATCAACGGACGAGGCTCTGGCGAACATAACAGTGCCCGGTAAGCGGCAATAGTCTCGCCACCTATTATGTGGGACCAACTTTATATGTGGCAAAAAGTGGGCGTATAATATGCTTCTTCCTACCCCTTCGGGGAACGAGGCGTGATTATATGTATGTATGTATGTAACTGCGAATATTAAGGTTCTTCATTAAATAGGTTCTTTAAATATATGAAATATGTTCATAGCTATGATTTGAATCACCTGTCAGGAATAAAATATCTTATTGTGATCTTTCACCCGACTTCAACACAGTGGTGATCAATCTGGATGTGTGTGTGTTACTTCACAACTCAGTCATGTACATTGAAACCGATTCATATTACTCTGTTTTTTATTCGCATTATTTACTTTCAGGTTGGCCACATAGAAATTATATATAGGCTAGAATATACACTCGCGTACTGAAGTAAGAATGCCTAAGGTGTTTAGTGCAGTAGTCGCTGTTACTAATTTCACTGTTTATTTTGGTGATAAAGATGTAATCATTACTAATGATAACATCCATTTCTACTTAACTTAAAATCAAAATAAAATATACTTTATTGCCTTTGAGATCAACAACATTATTTAGATTCGTCAAATTGTGTTAGCAACAAATATTCATCTATAGATTATAGACAATATGCGTCGTATTCAGTGGGATTGGATGTTAAAGACATTTACTGCTAAGTTGTTTAGATTATTTTTTAAATTCTGATGTGTTTCGCTATTACAGTGAGGAATTAGTTAGGTTTTTTTTGCGCTACGAATGAACTTAAATGAGATGATCTCGTATCGAACTACCATCTGTAACGTTATTTTTATTAGACCAATTTAAATATTTCTAAAAATGATAATCCACTAGGTAGCACTCATGCATGCAGCACCATAAATAGAAAGCGCTTGTAACACCAGGGTACATCACCCTATAGGTACATCATCCTGTATACCCATTTCACGCCCCTTTTGAAGAGCTCCATGCTATAATCTCTTGGGAAAACCGCGGCAGCTAAGCAGCGCTGCTCATTCCATAACGCCAATGGCGGTGGCCAGCGGTGCGAGGATAGAAACAAGCCGTGGTCATCATTTTCCAACGGCAACAGATCCTCAGAACACCCCATTATACAAACGGTGGAACACACCAACGAGGCAAATTTGCTCAGACTTAACAACTCTCTTGAACTTGGACAGTTCAACTAGCTCGACTTTAGACCGCGTCAAAAGATCCAATCTGAAATCCAGGCGCTCCTGCTCAAAGATGGCAGCAGTACTCCATCTGGGGACTAATGTGCGGCGTATAGAGCAATAGTCGTTGCCCGATTTTGAGATGATAGCTTGACCTTAAAAGATAAAAGGTTAGGTAAGTATTTTATAAACTTAGCATCGATACAAAAAAAAAAAACTTAGAAAAATTAGAACGCAGTCGCCTTTATACTGGTTTAAAAAATCAAAATTACTGTCAGAACGTTCTTTCGTAGTAATATAGAATTCCTTTAAATTCCTAAAAACCACACACATTGCACAGTAACCTAAATTAGCTAAAAATTTTACATTTTCTTTTAGGAATTGAGAGACACCCACTTTCCACATTAAGCTGCTCTAGTTAACTTTGTCTTAATATTTTTGCAATAGCCCGATAAACTAGAATACTTAATAGGTATTATGTTATGGAATTCCAATCTGATAAATGCAATTTCTCAAAGCGTAAGTAACATTTCACCGCAAGGGTCCAGTTATGTAAATGGTCTAGATAATAACACTTCGATTGTACACACAACTATATTGTAACACCTTATTATTTTGAAAATATTACCATTTTTGATGAATACAGCATAATAATGATGTATGGCAAAATCTTCATACGTAAATACACACAATCACGCCTGATTCCCCGAAGGTAGGCAGAAGCATATGATACGCCCACAATTGTGTTGTTGGTCCCACGTAATAGGTGTCGAGCTGATGGCGCTTACCGGGAAGTTTGCTGTAGCTTCGTCCGTTTATCGGCAGGTGTACCACTTGCAGGTTAGCTTGGACTTCAAAGATAATGGTAGGATCCCTGTACACCCTCAAAAATATCTTCAAATTCTAGCCTTCAAATTATCCCGGTGTGTATCCAAGCATTATGCCCTAGACTTTAACTAAGGGTCTGCTCACTGGTTTTACCAAATTTGGCTGAATTTCAGTTATTACATGAAGCGACTGCCATCCGATCTCCACAACATAGAGGGAAACTTCTTTCCATTGGGCTCCAATGGTGACGATGCAGTTAGTTATAAATGATGAGATAACCATTAGGTTATCGCATTAAATATTAATTTAATGCGCTTATTTACAAGGGGCGGGAGTTCAGTTGGGTGGATAATAATTAGATAAGAAGCACGTCTAGTTTTTTTCTTCCGTATCTATATAGCTACATAAATAAAAGAGATATAGGAGAGCAAAAACAAAGCATTTACATATTGTTATTTTGTTAGTTAATAATATATGCACAGTTCGAAATAAGAACATTTGATTCATTGATTCGTTTTCGCCAGTCCATCGACCAGTACGTGTGCATTGCATTCGACAGGCTATGTGGATGAAAAGTACTGAAAGCCTTTCTTTAGCCCTCATCATAAAAGCGCATAGTGCTATACTTACATAAACATCATAAAAAATTAATTAACAATAATAACAATGTACCATTTTACTATTTGACATATTGTAAATGAGTTTATTGAAATAATGTTGTCAATATTTACAACAAAGAGGCGCACGCGCAATTCTAATTATTTTTTACAGCCAATAGCTCCGTGGCAAATGAACCAGATCAATTTGTCAGATAAATGTGGTGTAATATATAATGTATCATTGCAGCTTTTGCTGGCCGGTGTGGGCTGGGTGCTTGGTTTGATCTAATTTTGTAAAGCAATTGCTCTAAAAATGAGTATATTATAATGTTCACTGGTCCTAATAGTAGTTACACATATCGCATCTCCAGTTTCACAAAGTCAGAATTGTTATTTGATTGCAAAATTGATGGTAGCGATAACAAAAGAAAGTCTTATGAGACACAAATATGAATTTAAAAAGTGTTTTATTTTTATATACCACATTATTCATCTCAAGCATGCGGCGTACCTAATGGAAAGTGGGCCCGCTTGCAACACCAGGGGCAAAACTAGCGCGTTGCCGACCCATTAAGAATTATTTTTATTAATATATTTTGGAAAACCCTCGCCAGGGAACCAAACCAAGAGACTACAGAAAGTTTCTTAAATTTTTATTTGTTGACCTTATGTCGGGCACCTATAGTACAAGCTCTGCTTAGTCTGGTGCTATATGTCGCTGTTAAAAATATATACTGGACACGAGACTCCTAGCCCCTCAGGTGATAAATAGCCATAGTCAAACTCGCGAACCCAGTTCAATTTGGGTGGGACATGCTTATTTAATTTATCGATCGGGCCTCTTGACTTAACGATTACCATAAGTTAAGACGCCTAAAGTGTTATAAAAGCCTAGAGGCCTAACGTGTCGTCCAAATTACAGAAGTGATCGTTATTAATTGCCATATTAACGGTCATCTATTCAGGGAGTGAGATCTGTGAACTCTGCTTAATTTTTTACTACAATCTATAAGAGGCACGAGCGCTTTTTTAAAACAAAGATATTTGCGTACTGAGTACTCTTTCTATTACTCAAATGATTTATTATACAAACTTACACTCATAAGCAACAATACCCAGCTATTACAAGTTAAAACTACAATAACATTTTTGTGTTTCTTTTACTATCACACGTGTCATTGTCAAGCTTTTTGTCTAAGCGAATATCAACATTCGATATTTTTGCTCAATCTTAGTTAGTTTATATATTAATTCTTTTTTAATTTATATATTAATTTTATTTACAACAATCGTTTTTCACAATCAGCATTTTCATATTGCTTTTATCAATGAACCAAAAAAAACAGCAAATATTCCATCTAGCATTATAATTCATAGTATATTTTATAAGAATTTATTACACAAAAAAATAAAAATAAAATGGCAATATTGGTACCTACGTAATTTTACTTGAATACACATAGCTATTATGAATCCAAATAAAATATTTCTTACATTTTTTAATTCAATAAAAAAAACATCCCAGACGTGTGCCTCTTCAGGGCTGGTACATAGCTGCGCCGGCGCACACAATGGTGCAACTAGCTGTTACAGTTATAAATAGTCCGCACCCGCTGATGGCGGCACAGTGTCAGTTCAGCTCCTGTCGGCTCTGCTGAAGAGGACGAAAGTGACCTAAGTGCCCATAAATCATCATATATACAAACATGCGTAGCTTCCAAGTAAGTGTGGTGTGAATTTAGTGGCGATTTATTTGTTATGATATATCAATTGCTCCTTGTATTTTATTTCCATTTAGCGATAGCAGATATTTTGTGTTTGATTTCTGTTATCGATATTAACGCTTCATGTTAAACTTCTTTTAATACTAACTAAAGTTCGTAGCCACATAGTTAGGGTTTGTTCTAGAGAAAATAGTATGAGAGGCAATACTATTACATTATATTTACATTATATTTCACTCCTAACTGCAAAGTGCCCTAAAGTATGACGTTCTTCACAAGAATGTAATCTCATTTAAAATAAATAATTGTTCCCTATCTATGAGATGGTAGTTTTAGTTAAATTTTACATTCATAATGGATTGATGTCTTTTGGCATTTAAAAAAATGATAACCAGTATTTTTTTTCAATTAGGGCAAGCGACATGTTATATCAAGGTACTTCACGTAGACTTACCCTTAATATAATAGACCGTTGTTTCCTCGAAGGCTCAACTGTTAAGCAGAGGCTTACAGTTCATGTTACAACCGTGGGCGATTTTATATTTAGTAACCAATTAGGTAGGCACCTTATGCTATAATAGTTAATAAATCTTAAATAAGCGCATAAAGAATCTGATTTAGTACACCGGAAAATTTATTAAAAAAAATAGGTTAACAAGTATTTGAATATAAATATGGTTCGTTTTTGAAAAATCTAGCACATTGGATTATAATTTTCTTTACTCAATATATGTAAAGTATAGCTCAACCAACTATTATATTTGTACGACAAATTACTTTAAGTTTCGCTAATTTGATGACGAGCTTATGGTATTATTTTAGAAGAATATCGATAAAAACCGTAAATCTAGAGTACATTTTGTAATAACAAACATTGGGGCACATGCACAACATAACTAACTACTTTTAAACTGCCGTAAACAAATTTATTTAATTTCAAATAAAGATCAAAAAGATTGGAGCCCTTTTATTAATTAAAAGCAGCGTTCTATTTTATTAAATGAGCTATTCTGATAGAAGTTTTCTGAATAAAGGACATGAAAGAAAAATACATATTTCCATTAACTCTACAATGTTTATGTAATGTATCTCTTGGAAAAAAAAGTCTATCACATATCTTATTATGTCTACATAAACAGTATAAACAATTTTTTTTAAAGTTACAAAATGCGGGAACGCAAGTAACAAAAGCGGCAATTATAATACATATAATATTGCCATTCTGTTTTATCGTCAATGGAAAACTTGTTTCATAAACTAAATTTTCAGTTTCTGTCACTTTATTTGAATTGAAATTGCTCAGCTCTATCCTGTGAAACATTTTGAAAGAGCAATGAGTGAGTGATTCGTTTTTACTTAATCATTAACTTGCTGTAACACCAGTGATAAGAGGTGATTTTGAAGAAATTTATGCAATTTTGCCGATTTGACCTAACAGAACGAAACACCGACAATACAATATCAATGCAATTTAAATTCACGGTCGGTTGACAATATTATAGTTTACCGATACACTAAACTTTTTCCACGAACAGCAAAATATAATTTTTAAACGACTGTTATGACAAATACCACCAAGTCGTTCCGGTTTATTTGATCCGCACTGTCGCAAAACGCACGCCGGGTACAGTCAGCAAATGCATCAGTAGAAATATTTGCGGTTTATTAACTGCCTGATGACGGTAATGTTAGCATAACTCTTTAAGTTTTTTAATCGTAGTTGAAGTGCCAAGTGATGAATTAAAAAAAAATACATGTATAAAATATTTGTTATTGACAATGAACATAATCAATAATTGCATTTTATAGTCGAGGGCATACACGTCCTGTGTTCGATGATGACTTGCTTTTTAGGATTGTAGTGCTGTTACTGCTATTTAATAGTGCAAGGAAATCGAAAATAATAAAAAGAATAAAAGCAATAAGAAGAAATAAACATTTGACATATTTTTGTGTCCTAACTCATTCTCGTTGTGTTAAGAAGTTATATAGTAAAGCTAGTAGACAAAAAATGTAAAAATAAATGACCAGTAGTTGTCTACTTTACTTTACTGGTTTAATTTTTTTTAAATCAACATAAAATTTTATTAGTAAAAAGTTCCATATTAATAAGTTTTTAGTAGCTGTTTGTATTTTCTTGAGTTTATAAAAAAAACGTTTAATTTTATTGACGCCATAATATAAAAAGCAGAAATGAAGAGCGATTCGAATCCGAAAAATGTGTTTTATTCGTTGCATATAGAAAACAAATTTTCTGTCTGTACTTATATGTAACACGTAATATGTAGTTCCATGGGAATTATTAAGAGGGTATAGCAAACGGAAAATCTATACAATCTTCAGTTTCCTGCTTTTGTTTTTACCCTGTCCTATTGTTCTAATTCTAATGCCCCATACTTATAAATTACTATCCGAATATTGAATCTATACGTTTACATTATTGGCCGTTATCTTTTGTTTATACAGTTCAAAATCATAAGTCAAACAATTCAGGGTTACGTTACTTTGAAACAATGTTGATGTATCATAGATAAGTATGCAAATATCAAAAGTAATTATTGATATGTTTAATTTCTGCAAATTTCCTGTGTTTGATCAAATACCTATATTTTGAATAAAAGTATACAATTTTTCTTATAAAGATCGAAAAGGTAATTGAAGCGAAATCATTCGCGATCGTAAATTATTTTATTTACCTCATGTAATCTTTAAGTTGATTTTGTGCAATAAAGGATTATTATTATTATTTCTTGACTTAAAATTTTGTCTTATAAAAAAATGTTATTTTATAAATATAATTATTGACTGGCCAAGACCTACCCAAGAACTAACAACAATATTAGATCTTTCAAATAAATAACAAAAATTTGGTCACCATAATTGTTAAAACTACCGTTTATTTTCATTACAACTCAAATGTCTGTAAACGAAAACTGGATCTAAATTAAAAATTAAGACATATCTTATTTTTAGTATAATTTGCGTTTTAAAACCGATTAGTCATACATATGTCCTACCTATGAAATAACGAAGAAGGTCCCAAATAGAGAATATAAGAATACTACATTGCACTTCATAATGAAATGCCTCGCTACCTTCAGCAATGTTATTATTATACTATAGAATTCTACTTTCCTTTCTCAAATTGCTATGATCCAATAAACTTCACCGTATTGATTTTACCTTTAATAGCGCAAGTTCCGCGTGATAATTGTATGTAACTAGTATATAAATGTTTGTAATTAGAAAATCATTGTTACGTTTGTAAATACCAGGTTTTCGTGCTGGTTTGCGCACTGTCGGCGGCGCACGCTGGTTACATCGGCGGTTACGGAGGTTATGGCGGTTACGCCGGGTACGCAGGGGACGTACACGGTGACTATTATGTGAGTATTTACTCTGATACAATGACTACTCTTATTTAAGCTTATGTTTATTGTGGGTAATAAATGCGCTAGTTGACGACTGAAATGTCGTGGTGCCGAGCACACCGTTCCTAAGTTTGTGGGTTCGATTTTCACAAAGGACAAATCTTTGTGTGCATAAGCATGAGCATCTATTCTGGTCTGGGTAATTTCCTATGTATAATAAGTATGCACGTACAAAAAAAAAGAATTTACGTATGTTTATCCGTTATTTAGTATTCCATAACACACGTTCTTAATGATACTTATCTCTGAACTACATAACTGGTGTAATTGTTAGAAATTATTTACATGGTCTAAGTAAGTTTTTATAATTTTCAAACATATGTGATTAAAACTGTGGTAGTACATAGTGACTTATGCCTGTGCTTCTCTTATTTAGCATAAGTTGCTTATGGGTTTTATATTAGATCCTATTACTATAAGTATCTGTTAACATGGCCTATGTAGGGGTTTGCAATATCATAATCCTGTGACAATAAAACATGTTATGACAAAACGCAAATTATGACGTTTACACGGGGTACTCATGGGGACTACACGGTGACTATAACGAGAGTATTTACACTGGGACTATGACTATTCTAGTAATTATTTATTAAAAAAGATATACCATTATCATATCATTTTACATGATTAATTAATATCACACACAATAGAATTGTAAAAGACTCTACAGGTATAACATTGTAGACTTTACTTAAATAAGAGCTAATAAAACAAATAATAATAAAAGAAAACAATGTTAAGAATGAATTTATTTTAAAGGCAACCTATTACGTGGGACCAATAAGATAACTGGCGAAGTGTGGGCTTGTAATATGATTGTGCTATCTTTTCGGGGAAAAGGCGTGATCTTATATATGCATGTATGTATATTTTTTAAATTCACATAATAAATAGTAATAGTGTTCTTAAATAAATAATATCACACACATTTCCTCTTAAAAGCATGCACCGATATAGTGTAGCTCACCTTTTCATTTGGTAAGAGATTCATATGGTTAATGAAAAAAATACAAAATTTATGATCAAAACTGAGGTGGCGACGTTTACGTCAGACAGGGAAAATTATTCTACTCTTTTTTCGCTATAGTTGTTTTGGTTATAGATTTAAGTTATAATAGATGTAGGGTTTTGCAGTATGAGGGGGTCAAGCTTGCCGGGGCTGCGGGAGTGTTCGAAAGGGTTATCGCGGCCTCGGGACGCAGCAGGCTCAAGAAGGAACTAAGTTGGTTTTTAGTCAGTAAAAGTCTGACACACCCTTCCGCTTCATTCACAGCGGAAGACGGTCATTTGATGATTTTCCAACCGAAAAAAAGGGGTTTGCAGTATCATAATCCTGTGACAACATAACATGATAAAATAAAACGCAGCTTTTGATGTCTATGTCGGGTATGCAGGGCCCGCACAGTGTCTATTACAGAGGTTATTCTTTTTTAAATATAATTAGGTATATAGTGGTTTTCTTTTATGTCAATGTTAAATGATTTGTCTATTTATACAGTACAAGTTAAATTATATATTAGACAAGTGATTGATAAGACCACAAGACAAGTAAGACCTTCCATGCCCAAATTCAGAAAATGTTGGAGAAAGGGCAGGTCAAAAGTACCCTAAACCGACGGGCGTGTATGAGGAGGTTAATGAGTGTGAATGAAGCTAAAAATGTGTGTAAGGATGTGATCTCTGCCTACCCCTACGGGAAAGAGGCGTGATATAATGTATGTATGTTATAAATTACAGGTAGGATTTGAAAATTCTACGAGCATAACGTTGGACAAAGGTTTACACATTAGCATCAAATGTAGGTTTTAGAAAATATTATGCATTACCTGGTTTATTCTTTTGTTAAAATGACTAGGTACATTCTGCTTCGTTTTTTTGTCCTGTAGTAAATCGAAGTAAGGATACTGCTGGAACATATAAAACACTTACTAAAATACTATTGCAAATATTCAAAGTATTCAAAACAACGCTACATATTATTTATGGATTGGACATACTGTTAGCCAACAAAAGTATGACTTATAGTATACCAGTAAGTACTTACAATTACTTATGATTATGACAGGTAACTATTGCTACTTATACTTACAACCTGTCATTACATCGAACTGTCACAGTCAACGGCGGACATAAGCACACTACTTTCGTTGCGTCGTGTTGCCGCAACAAAGCCATATGTCAGCGATAATTTTGTGAGGCCTTGATAGAAAATTGGCTATATTGGTGACGGAAATGAATGACCGGATAAGGGGTTTTATTAGTTTCTAGAAAACTTGGTTGCTTTTGCAACTTTGCATAATTAGATGGTTGATCTCTTTTTTTTATAGGACGTGTAGGTATCTAAGTAAGGGCTATATTTTCCAAGTAATAGATTTTTTTATTTGCCGCTTACAGACTCTCTCAAATTGGAATTTTACTAATAATGAGGTGGTGTGTTTATATAGTTAAAAAGACTCGAGCAAAATGGAAATCATTTTACTCGAGTCTTTTTAATAAATAGAAAAAATGTACTTCAATAATTTTTTCACAAAAAAATGTTAGTTAAGTTTAAATGTACAAACTTTTTCCCATTTGTGTCTTTTCACAAAACAACGAATAAAAGGCAAAGTTCTATAAGCTCCGATATCTCCGTTATCTGATAAGATTTGTATACACAGTAAAATTTTATGTTATGATTTAATTAGAAAGAAAAAAACTATTCACTTATAGACATATATTGTTATTGTGACACATAAAATTGTCAATAGTTAAAGTACAACTAATAGCAAATATCTCGTTGATGTCTTTTGAATTAATTTATGAAAACACAGTTCATACGACATCAACGCACTGTTAGTACTTATTATTTACTTACTGTACTTAATTAATCATACATTTATGTTTTGTTAATAAAATTCTAAGCCATACCACAAGAACTTCAAGGGGTACCGATGTATCGCTTAATATACGTTGTTTTCTATTATAAATATTTATTTGGTATACATTTTCACACATGGCTCACAGTATTGAAGTTTACGTAGGAATCCAAAATAATTTAAATGGCTCTAGTAGTTTCGGAGCCTATTCAATGCAAACAAACAATTATATCTTTGCTTTTAAATTATCATAGATATATCTTACATTTACTTATAATAATAATAATAAAGTTTGAAAAAACAGAATGAATACAGTAAAATATCTAAAATTATATAGCAGTGATTATCATGGGTTGATACCTGAACTAGAGTAGTTCCACTATCTCAGGTTATCAAAATCCAACCCATTAAGTGATCAAAAAATATCACTACTGAATAATTAATACTCCCATACATATTCCATGTTTTTTGTTATTTTGGTTTTTTATTTAATGCTACAGAACAGAACTAAATGTGATACAAAAATTTACTAATTTTATTTCATTTGTTTCTTTGCAGGCTTACCCTAAATATGCTTTCGACTATGCAGTAAACGACCCTCACACAGGTGACCACAAAACGCAATGGGAATCTCGTGATGGTGATGTTGTGAAAGGTCGGTATAAAAAGCTAATTTAAAAAAAAATATTTACTAAATTATTATTCTTTTTATATATTTTTTTTAAACGAAAAAAAAGTTTTTATATAGCGGAATCATAATACATTTCATTTAATTTACCATTTTCAATCCAAACTAATATTATAAATGCGAAAGTAACTTTGTCTGTCTTTTCTTCACGCCTAAACTACTGAACCGATTTGTGTGAAATTTGGTACAGACATAGTTTGGAACTCGAGAAAGGACAAAGGAAAGTTTTTATCCCAAAAATCCCGCGGGAGCGGGAACTTCTAAAAAATCCCGCGAGAGCGGGAACTTCTTAAAAATCCCGCGAGAGCGGGAACTTCTTAAAAATCCCGCGAGAGCGGGAACTTCTTAAAAATTCCGCGAGATTGGGAATTACATATGTGGATAAAATCAAAAATCTGCCGGTCACTATTCCACGCGAACGAAGTCGCAGGCAAAAGCTAGTTATACAATATATTTGCCAAGGTCTACGACACCACATAAACCACGAAGGATTTGATTGTGGTACATTATAATATGTAAAGAGTTCATTTATAATATAATATTTATCATTATTTCTCAGGAGCGTACTCTCTAGCGGAACCCGACGGTACTACAAGAATCGTCGAGTACACCGCTGACAAGCACAACGGCTTCAATGCTGTTGTCAAGCGCATCGGCCATGCGCACCACCCGAAAGTCTACGGAAGGCACTACGACGGCGGTTACTTTAGCTACCACTAGAACTAAATAGCGTATCAAACAACAAAACAGTTACACAGGCAACTCACAGATGGCGCTGTTATGCTAAAAAGTTAGTTTAATTCAACTCTACGATAGGCCACTACAGCGCCATCCATTCGATTGGACTCTACCAGTGATATAAAGTGTGATGACTCTTTGAAAATATTTATTGTGATTTCGAAAATGATCATTTTGAAACAGGACTACACAAATAATTAATTTCTTTGTACCTTAATAGTTTTTAAAAATATCGTATTGGTAACATATTTGATGTTATAATTGTTTTAAGTCGAGAAGGAACCGAATTAAAATGATTTAAGGACGTATTTGTTTACTTTTATTTCTTACGTCATATCTTGGGTACATTTTATACTCGTATATTTGTATTCCACTATGCGGACCCAATGCGGATTAGTGGTGCCAGGTGTATAGCGTCCTACTGTTAGAATTTCCAGCCGCCCAACAAGGCCTCTAACTTGGCTTAATGACTAATCGAAGAGCTCTATGTTACATGCCTAACCAACGGCCACCTGTCCAAGGAATGACTTCTGTGAACTCTGTTTTACTTGGGTTATCGTTGCCGACCAACTAGTATCATGGAGCTCTGCAGCGTATTAGTTCGTCCAGATGTATGGTAATTAACAAAGACCTTTCATATTTCAAGAAGTAAGTAATCATGACTATTTATTGAGTAAATATATAGTAGTAGTATATATAGTAGGATAAGTCTATCCTTTTTTCTATAAAAGTCAGAGTCTGAAGGAACGAACGTTCATCATATTATTGAGAATAAACATACCCGCGTTTTGGCCATGATTGAACCAACAAAATTGTCATCACAACCAATCAGACACATCTTTTATATACTATCACGCTTGTAATGCGGAGGCATAATTCTTATACGCCCGCATTTCGCCAACGTATACTATTACTCCTACATCATAGGTGGCGAGCCTATTGCCGCTTATCGGGTACTTTTATGTTCTTGTCTGTAAGTCGGCAGGTACACGACTTGCAGGTGAGGTTGGCTACATGGAATCTACCAAAATCTTAGAAGCCTACATTATAGCGATGTTCTAACAACTTATTTTGACTCTTTGCGATTTACTGTTGTTACTATAAGAATTTACTATAAGAGCGGCAAGTTCCAAATTATTTTCGTCATACTCTCGTGATTTGTGAATGAAAATGTAGGTGCATTTTTATAAATTTCCTAGGGCCAGTTGTTTCTTTTTTAGTTACGAAATGTATATAGTCAATTAAATAATACTGTTAGTTCAGTTTGCTGCCTTCATTTGTATCCGCAAATGTTACCACAGAATTATAATGTACAAATTAGCCGTAACACTACCTTAAACAATACATCATCAGATACAACCAATTATTTAGTCTATCATTTGAAATCGAAAGCCGACTCTAAAAAACTTTCCTGCTGAAATTCATCATCGTTACAAAGTAATTCGAGCATGAAACGTTAGTGAGCATTCATAGATAAAAAAGGCAAGTTATTAATGGTTAACACTTTGGTTTCTATCACCGTGGTCACACTTCAGTTGGCGAAGTACTATGATTAACTCGTAATGCATCTTCGCTCTGTTATTTTTGACTAGTACCGATATCAATGTTGACTAGATTCAGAAAAAGTTTGGTATTGTTTTTATCTAACCTTGCCCCACTGCAAAAGCCTTCGTCAAATCTGTATTAAAATTGTGATATGAATAACTTTTTGATAGGTATTTTATCTAGCCTCTGACAAAAACTGTCAAAAGTTGACAGTTTCATTCCAATCCTATTTAATTTTTTTGTTGTATACAATGTTATCTTAGTTTGACAAAACTGTGTCTACGATTGACATGGAAAAAACGAACGAACACTGACAGTTAAATATTCTAAAATATTATGTTATTTTAAAAATATATATAGAACCTACTTAAGTTACTTTAATTATATTTTTTTTTAAATTTGTTTTGTTGCATGTAAGTGAATCATATTTTTTTATATTTTAATTATGACGTTTTCAAGTACTATAATAGTTTATGAAATAAATATTTTTTTACTTTACTTTTACTTTTTAACTACTTTAGCAAGTGATGGATTAAAAATATCTTTGTAACAATTCCCGCGCTACTATGATTTCCCGAAAAATCGAGAAACTATTTAACACGGCACGTGTTTCGCCCTTACACTTTCGCCTTTACTTAAGTTATAAAAAATGAAAATATTCAAACTGACAGTGGGCGCCTCTGTTTAAATATTTGATGAATTGCCCAAACTCAACGCCATATTTATCTGGATGAGCCTCTACTGTGTAATATACGCCAACCAACACACATATTTTGGAGCAGACGTTTAATTTAACCTATTTTGGCACCGAAACATCAAATGTATAGACTATATTACACTTTTTTTATGGTTTTCTTTATAAAACAAATTTAAAACAGGCACTACAATTATCTATTAATAAAATCCTGAAAGTGAGTGTAACTCTATTGTATATTGTGTCTTCATTGTTGTTTCTTTTTATAAACTGTGTAGACAGTTAGTTGGTATCTTATAATCTAAAATGCTTAGTTAGCTTTCCTGTCTTTTGTGTAAAGAGCTGAAGGTCGTTTACATCAGTTATATTGGAGTATAGTTATTAGCCAAATACGTTGTTAGTAGTA
The DNA here is from genome assembly GCA_949126915.1 of Musotima nitidalis. Classification (NCBI taxonomy): domain Eukaryota; kingdom Metazoa; phylum Arthropoda; class Insecta; order Lepidoptera; family Crambidae; genus Musotima; species Musotima nitidalis. The sequence goes on from OX421419.1 coordinate 7,112,574, forward strand.
AAGAACTAAACTTTTTAATTAATAAGATTTATTGACATAGTCATTTAGTTTCTATTAATCAGTTAGACAATTACCGTTTTCTTCTAAACATTTCTCACCACAGATCACCAACCACTCTTTGTAAGTTCGTTGCTTTTGAATTAAAAAACAAAAGCATATCACAATAAAAGTCTATGATAGGTGTTTAGGGATCCAAGACCTGAGGAGCCCAAGCCAACCTCACCTGCAAGTGGTTCACCTGCCGATCAACGGACGAGGCTCTGCCGAACATAACAGTGCCCGGTAAGCGGCAATAGGCTCGCCACCTATTACGTGGGACCAACTATATAATTTGCTAAGTGTGGGCGTATAATATGCCTCTGCCTGCTTCGTGGTAACAGGCGTGAATATATGTATGTATGTATGTCTATGATAATTTTGACAAAGTTGCGGAAAGTCTATTTATCAGGGCTAACTAGGATTGGTTACTGTGGATTAATTCGAGAAAAACCAATGTGCAGGTCCCGTCTTTCTGAATTTTTCCATTTTGACCGGGGTTTGTTTTGCTGGTAATAAAGTTTTTAATTTGTAAAATAAATACAAGAATAAACTATATATTATTTATTTATTCAGTAAGTACAATAACAACAATAATATAATAGGTTATAACAACTTATAACAACGCAGTATGGACTCACTTGATTAGAGTATTTGCCAGTGTCCAGTATAAGATAATTCAATTTAATTCGACATTCGTTTTCGTCATTTAGTCACAGTTAAAGTCATGTCAAGTAAAGTCCGTGACAGTAAAGTCAAAGTCATACACCAGGAAAGTAAAGGAAATTTTCCTAGAGGTTTCTATGGAGTTTTAAATCGACACGAAAAATCACAGTTCACTGCATCATACTAATTTCCTACACATGTGAACGTTGCTGAAGAAGTATTGTTTAAAAATTCACAATATTTACCAATATAAACTTATATTTACACTAGCTTAGGAAAATTAAAACAATGCCTAGATGTATCTTTTTGCGTGTTAGCGCCAAAACTATCATCGGGCTTACCACGAGTCTTACTCTGACGTCTATAATGAGGACTGGAAGTTGTCACAAGCTGTCATCAATTTCTTAATACAGATAATGTTCAGTACTAATACAAAAAAAATGTTCTGCAGTCTATCAAATTGCGAGATATGTGGACCGCGCCTTCTCTATGGGCGCAGTTCCACTAGAAGTTTGCTAATCTTAGCAGTTTGATTTACACCAATATAAAGAGTTGAAAATGTTATAAATTAAGGAACGTTTAACCGAACGGCTTTGGCTTTAGATAAAAAGTTTACGACATTACAAAAAAAAACAACAAAAGCTTTGTTATGATTTTCACTATATACCTATAATCAGTAACGATAAAAGTATAATTACCTCGTACTTAAAAAAACATAATTTCGTTAATTCTAATTAATTATGCCAAGAACAGGCACAAATAATGTTTAATTATAACTAGAATTATGCATGTAATTATATATTTAAATAAAAACAAAACCGCTTTTTTCTTTATGCGGTACTATCTGTTACTAATCTACGTTATAACTCATTGCTTTGAACGGAAATAGGATATTCACGAGACATTAACGGCACATTTGATTGAAGGGAAACGTATAAGAATAACAAATCGTTTTCATTCTGCAGACATTTATGACTAACATAAATTATGTATGATAGCAGAAAGGAAAGTATGAAAGAGGGTGAAAACCCATTTGCAACATAATTCAAAATATTTACAGGTAAGTACTTATTAAAATTAAAATAATTGATCAATACACGATTGACTCTTATAAAGCAGTGGCCGAAGAGCGTTTTAAGAAGCTGAAGACCAAACAACAAGCGGTTTCCGGCTTCTTAGAACGCGGCAGTTATTGGCAGCTATGAGAGTTGTAATTTGATCAGACTATAAGCATGATTGATTTTTTCTTCTATCACAAATATGGACTCATTCTTTTAAAGTTTTGCCAGTGTAAAGTAATTTAATTAAGTTTCGCGCTAGTTTAAGTTTTGACCTTCATAAGAGCTCTTTTGAGCCGAACTTGAGTAAATGATTTTTTGACTTTACTTAATCAAATTATTTGCATAAATGCAGCGTTTTATTCATTCAGTACAGTCAAATTCAAGTAAAGTCCATCATAGGCAAGTCAAGTCACAGTCATGTCCTTAGTAAAGTAGTGGTGACTTAATTAGAGGTTTCTTGGGAGTTTTGGAATTAATATGGATAATAATAATTCACTGCAATATGTCACTTTTCTACATGTGTGTACGTTGTCTAAGAAGTTATATCCAAAAATCAACATGCATTAATTTACAGAGTTTTGGAAAATAAAATGCTGCTTCGACGTGTCTTTTCCGCGTTGGTGCCAATACTCTCCAGAGGGCGTAACGTCTTTGGCTGAGGGCCTGTTTTACAAAAACAGTAAAAAGAAAAATACAATGTTTTATACATGTTTTGTTTGTATCTGTCAAGTAAACGTTAATCGGACATTGTGAATAAGGTCCTAAATAATAACAACGAAGTCTAGCCGAAGGGCAAGAGATTTTTTATACAAACTGCATGAGGCTCTACCTTTATTGTATTTTCCTATAACAATTATAAATTTCTCGATATAAAATGTATCTTCGACGACTATAAATATTAGAATCCATTATATATATCCATTTTATTATCCATTATCCAAAATAATAAAATCTTTTGTTTGTTAGATTTCATTTTTTCTCTTGATATTGTTAGTCTCTTGCCTGAACTATATTGTAATAGTAGATATTATACTTCTACAATTAGTATCAGTAATTAAGAAGAGCGGGGTCTCGCACAGGTATTTTTTACTTAAAAGGAGACTCCAGTGTGCGATATAATGTAGTAATTGTTTAAGTTTATGAAATAAAAATTAGTATTATTATTATTATTCTGTAATTGCGAGATTGTGGAACAGACACATACAAATACACACTTCAACATGTATATTATTAATAGAATAACATAATAAGGAAATTCGAAGAGAGGGAGATAATTTCTCTCCAATCTCTGTCTCTGTCTATCAATATAATAACGTACCTATAAGTAAAAAGCAAGCATATTTAAATAACATTAAATTAATTCCATGAGGATCATCAAGCGTCTTATTTTTCTTATACTGTGACTATGTGGATTATACGGGATTGTTACATGCGATAGTACAAGATAACATTTGATTGTTATGCAACGAACAAAGTAATAGTAAATATTTTGATTGATAGATTTAAAAAGTTAATCCATGATAGAAACATGATAGGTTTATTGAAACTTGTTTTGACTGTGTGACATGTATTTTTATAAATCTATTTTATTGTACTAAAGAAATGATTTTCGGCTAACCAAAGTGTCTACGCATAGACATCTTGTGTAACGTTATTAATTACGTTAAGGGATAAAGTCAGATCTGTAACAAAGTTCCTGTTAGATTTGCCGAGTTCATGCTTTCTGAAAAGGTAATTGCTGCAATTTGCGATGCGCCGATTGGATCTCTTGAGTCTATTGGTGTAGATGTGTGAGAATATACGGGTATAAATACGCATTAAGAGGCGCATGCGTGTGCGTTTATAAATAGCATAGTGGTGGTCGCGGTCCGCCGTCTTCGTGTCATCCCAACCTTGGAAATGGACAGGTCCATTCTAACGTTTTTTTATGTATAAATGTTATGTTCGAATAGTTTTAAGTTCTGGTGGAATCTAATGTGATTTGTTTTTGTGCTACACTAATATGGCAAAGGTTTTAATATTTTTTGTGGTAAGTTTACTTTTTATCAGTGTTATGAAGTAATTATCAAATTAAAAGTAAAAAAGTCTTATAAAAATATTTTGATTGTAGATTCTGCTGACAAACGTTTTAACTTCGAACTGTCACCAAGAGGAGTTTGAACATGATTCAATAGGGACCGCTTCTGCAGTAAGTACTCATTATATTATAGTTTAATATTAGCTCTGAAAGTACTTAAAATTTTTTGAAAGGCTATTTATTAAAAATAATACATACTAAAAGTCAAAAAATTTTTTTTGAATTATTTGTCAATTAACTAACTGGCCGGATAGATGAAAATGAACATTAATTTATATATTTAAAATTTTATGTGTAGATTTATTCAATAAAAATTTTATTCGAAGTAGGGAATCATATTACAAATACTTCCTTGCAAAATTTATTTTGTTTAAAAATACAGGACTTACTAATTACGATGAGACTACAAGTAAACACAATGCATACGTTATGCATACGGTTATGTAATAAATGAAAATAAAAAATAAAATAAAAATACATTACCGCCTTTAAAATTTAAATTTCTATAATTCGTTATTCACATTTAATTTATATAAATGTAAATATAACCAAATAAATGTACATCAATGCTTGATGACACTTTCTCTAAAAATGGAGATAATGATAAAAATGACGTTGAATAAATTAAAAAGCATTATTTTACATTGTTTACTGTACGCTACTCGTATCCACAAACATTGTGTCCTCTCTTGTCATCAAGCTTGTGATTTCTCTATAACAGCAAGAAAGGCGCTATTAATACAGTATATCGTTTTATCGACACTTGCTCTAACACTTAGTTCTGGTACGTACCGTTCTTACACGCGACATTATCTCATAGCGAAGAAATCGCGTGAAAATGTTACATTTCATTAGAACAGTAAAAGCTAATGAATAACATACTTCATTATGAATTACTTTTATAATTAACGCGTGCTGTTTTGCAATTTATTATAATTTAATATTGTAATACTATTTAAATTAAAATTATTTTAAATTAGAATGTATTTGTTACTGCCGGATTTCTCTAAAGTTCATCGGCTCGCGAAGTTAAAATGAACGCTCGAGTGCATTTGAAATGTCCTCTCATGTGTGATTAACATTGCAATGCGAACAACTTGTCAAATACTAATAAAACAAGGCAACTATTAAAACACTAACCTTTTGTATTCATGGGTATTTAGACCAACAGCATTATCAATAAAAAGATTCATCAACATTTACAGCTGAACATAGGCTTCTAATAATCATCCAATGCGAACGATTGCAGGCAGCCTGTATCAATTGTGACCCTGCGATCTTCATCAGGTCGTTGAAGCTGAATATTTCTCCCCCGAATATTTCCGCCCCGCTTTCTATCAAATTTCTGAAATTTCACTTGAAAATGAGAAATATTTCTGATACCATTGAAATTCTCTTTTTTATCCAAGCAGTTTGCAGCCACTGTAGATTTTGAGAATGATTTGAATTAACGAAACAGGTCATTGAATTAGAAAAAAATTAATACCGATTTTGTGCAAGCTTAGAGAACTAATTATTTTTTAAGACTAAAGAGTGGTACCCAACATGAAGTGTGGATGTAGTAATAAATTTAATACACAAATATCTGTAACCCACGTGTTTTTGTATTTTCAAAATTACGGCACAAAATAAACGTACGCTAAAAACCCTTAAGCGATTAACTAAATAAATACTGAGTGCTTTGTAAATGAGACTTATAAGTTGTAATCATTTACAATTCTTCTCAACTGAATGGCTTGCTTATAGCTAGCTAATAATTTTAGTAAATTTATTACATGTCGCCAAATTTAATTTTCCATTGTTTCCATGCGTCTATATTTATGGTTTTTCCCATTCTCCTTATACCATAAAAGAAATGATGAAAGTGACTGACTGATATAAATTACTCCATGCACAGTCTTAACTACAGTCGAAGTCGAGAGAGGAAGTTAGTCTAATTATAAAGTATTATATTGTTAGCCGGCTGAAGTCATTTGAAGTTAACAATACAGATGTGTATCAGTAGTACTTTCAAAAATGCCTTTCATTCTTTGTAAGTGTAACATTACAGTCTCTTCCTGATCCGGGTAATGACTACGATTAACCCGTTATGTACTAGCGTTGCCAAACGGCAACACTCAGTGTTCTTTTATTTAAAAAATGATTAGAAATTGTAGATGATTGGTTTGAAATAAATTTATGATTGAAGCGATTCCTGAGCGTATATAGAATGACAAGGATAGTGTCAATCAATGTGATAAATAAAAGGCGGGTAGTTATGACAGAAAAAGTGTAGTGTTTGTAAAAAATGGCTGATCGTAAAATGTAAGTAAACTTTTTATTTTATATAATTAAAATTTTATAACTTTTTTACAATAAATTATATTTAACGAGTGTCTTGCTATATAATGAATGCCTACTTCAGTACTTTATTGGTATTTTTTTGGAAATAGACATAGTTTTCTTGTCGTTGCCATATGGATACGCTAGTCCAATATGGGTACATATAATCGAAATTCCTATATTTTTTTAGATTGAGTGTGGCGGATATACTGGACGAATTGGAATATCAAGATGATGTGTTAGACACTTGGGTACGACGTGTGCATTGAACCTACTGAGGTAGCTGAATGCACGGATGAAGATTCTGCTGACGAGGATTCTGGTGGAAATGTCGACAACCTTACTGGACGTCAGTTACAAGCGCCAGCAACATTGAGTGTGCAAACTAAAGATTCGTATGACGAGTGTAAGGAACCACCAAGTAAAAAACGTAAGACTTTACCAAAAGCAAGTTATACATGGAAGAAACAAGATTTCCCTGAGTTCACACAGTCTGAGTTTATCGCACCTCCTTTAGCGTATGACCTTACAAGTATGGATCATACTGGTTTCTTCGAACTTTTTTTGATGAAGAGGTTTACAATTACAAACAACAAGAAACTCAGAAATATGTCTTATTTCAAAACTGTCCTGTTTCCAACATCACACTTCATGACCTAAAATGTTTTATTGTGAGTATCAACAACGCGTGGATAATTTTATATAAATCAAAGGCAAATATATCACAACTAGATTTTCGAAGAGAGATAGCCACTTCTTTTCTAAAGGAGATATGGAAAACCACCAAAGGCGGAGGCCGACCATCAGCTTCTAAAACTGTCGCCTACGTGAGATTTGACAAACAAAACCATTTTCCACAACACATTGACAAAAAAAGAAGATGTGCAGGTACTGACTGTAAAACCATTGGGCGCATCCAGTGTGGGAAATGTAATGTTGGTCTTAGCATAAAATGTTTTGCAGCTTATCATACATCCTAATAATTATTACTGTTTCCTACAAAAGGCTACGTTTTTTTAAAAAACTTATATTATTAGTTCCATATTACTGTTTTCTTTCGTTAACATAACAAGTTTATGTAGTTTAATTTTTTGTGTATAATTCGTTGTTTTGTACTCTTTTTAGCCTAGCGTTGCCAAGTGGCAACTGCTCAAAACTCAATAATTGACATAAATTGATTTTTTTACACATTATTAACTTATATTTTAAACCCTAACAAGCTCTTAAAACTAAAGAAAATGAATAAACTTAAATCTAAAATAATTCAGTCCTTAACGGGTTAAGATGGTTGATACACAATGTGACTACAAGGTACATAATATGACCCATTATCAATTAAATGCCAGTTTCTATTTATTTGGTTTGTCATCAAAAGACCAAATTTATGTATTTTAATATAAAGAGATATTTACAAGTATAAACAAAATATTCTACAGTATAATCTGTGATCTGTATATTATAGGCCAATCAGCGAATTACGTTCTTTAATTAGGACCATAATATTAATAGGAATAGGAAATAAGATGAGATGCTATTAATTAGAATTAATTATTGGAAGTTTTGTGCCAATGCCCATGAATACTCCCAGGACTTAACTTTTAGTAAAAATTTAATGCATTTTTTTCTCCATTAGGACTGGCAAGAGTTATTTTCAAATTTTTTATCTTAACAGATAAATTTAAAGCCAAACAATAATCCTTAAATAATTCTCTCTTTCCTGCATAGAAAAAAACCGTTTCCACAAAATGAAATTTAAAACGACTTAGTGGCTGTTTTTTAAAATCGTTTTGTAATATATTGCAGATAGCATATAGCTTTAATATTAACAACATAACCCTGTATTCCACACTCTTCTGAAAGGATACCTTAATTTACATGCTGAACGCCACAAGTCCCAGACACAATAGAAAATCTATTGTTAATCGGTCACTTGGCGATTAAAGACTTCTGAACTCGTGAAGATTTTGTGCAACCCAGTTAGTGTTTTTAGTTAGTTGCTTAGCAAATCTCGCAAAGTGGGGGTATGAAGACAATTTTTAAATATTTTATGATTAAGATAATGTCAGTATCGTCTTCTCATTTCACTAAACCATATGTAGAATTTATCATCACAAGCAAAAAATATACTTAATCTGTTTACTATTTTTCAATAAGTTTATTGTTATGTGAAATTATATTGTAACACACTGAATATAGTTTTATTATTAATGTCGTTGGCTCAAAGTAATCATTGTATCATAATGCGACATATTGTAGAAATAGGTCAATTTAAATACTTATTGAGGTTGTTTCATACTTATCGAAAGTGGTCCGGAGCTCAATTCTACTAAATGAAACGCAAAGTTTTACTGGCGCATATTATATAATTAACCTTAATGCATATATTTTTTTTTACCTGAGTAAAAACTTGCTCTGAGTTGTTAAAAAGTAGATACATTGTAGAGAGACTCAACTTAAAGTGCTAGAGCCGTGCAAAACAAAATTCACCGATGAATTATTTAGAAAAACAGGATAAGATGATTATCGATGGATGGAATTCAATAAAGTAATCAAAAAGCATAACAATATTCTTGGAGAATTTATCACGACTTCGCTGTTGTAGGCACGTTGATAGGCCACGAATTGAAAGGTGACGAAGGCTCTGCTTAAGTTGCAAGTGCCCAACTGAGAGAATTAGGCACAAAGCAGAATAGAGTTATTTGATGTCGGCGTCTAAAATATATTTGGATAGCTAAACCAATAGTGGTAGAATTGTGCTCTGAGTTATAGCAAAGAATAGTGGATGATTGCGTACTTGAAGTTTGTCGTTTAGTTAAAATAATGTGTCGTCATTATCAGTATCTTCAATCCTACGGGAATAGATTAAGTACTTCAACGATGTGCTCAGCGGTTGCAAAGAAGTACCCTAACAATGTGTGTTAAATCTTTAAAATTTTATGGGTTTTCTTAGTTCATATTACTAATTAGATTTTTCTAGTTCATAAGACCAATATTGCATGCAAGATGTTAATACATTTCTGTAATACATACCTTAATGTATTGTATTCTGACGAATAATCATCTTTTTTTCTTAAATCTATTTTAGTAAGTAGAATTGGAGCCCTGTGGGTGTTGAAACACCTCACTGCGAGCCTGTTCCGTTCACCCACTTTCCTCCATGGCAACAGACAAACAACTCGTTTTATGTTCGCAGATTGTTATATTTTTTTCATTTCCAAACATAGCCTTGTCAAGGTGGACTTAATGTCTTTATTAGGCAGCCAATGTTTTTTATTTTTACATTTAAACTGTTATTTTATAATAAAGCCTTCATTGTAGCATTTGTTGTAAGTTTAAGAATATTCTAGATTCATTGTAATGTAAGAAAGTACTCTTACTTACGATTTTATATATAATACATTCTGCACAATATTTGTTTTTACGAATATGAGAGTCATCTTGATTTGGTTGACTTCATAAAAATCTGCAAATATTTAAATAAAATTACATAACCGTTTCAAGATTGTACTAAGAAATAGTAAATATCCTATCATCCTACTGATATTCAAAATGTGGAAGTTGTTTGTAGAATATTGTTACACATAAGCTAATGAAGCATCTAAATGAAAATTGGCAAACAGGAGAATCATGGTCTAAAACATAGCAAACTTATTACCACGGGATAAATACCTTATCACGGAAAAGCTAATATTAAATAAAAATACACAAAATAGGAAAAACAGAGAATGATAGTAATGCTAATTTAAAATATAAACAGATTATGTTTCTTATTTTTAAAGCAACAAAACCAATGAAAAGTGAATGCAAGCGGAAACGAATGAAAGTGAATGAACCGTCATTGACATTGAGTAATGGATGATGCGCAAGCGCATCTTGAACTTGACTGTAAACGACCGCCAACTTTAGGTGCAATACTTTATTACCATTAGTATGCAGTTACTCGTTTGAAAGCTTGTATGTTTATTTTCCTGTTTTATTTACTTTTACTACTACTTTTAATTTTTTTTAAAGTTTTGCAGTAATATTTAATTAAAAATATATTTACTATTTAGATCCATTTTAAGAACTGTTATTATTACATATAGAGATATATGACCTTGGAGAATGTTGTTTATCATCCTGAAATTAGAGTCACACTTATGAAATGATTATTCTTATAGTGCGGTTGGCGGAAACTAGTAGGTAGACAATATTTTTAACAAGCCAAGCCTCATTTTCGAACAATTTCACGGACAGTGTTTACACGGTAGCTGCGAGCGATTTTCATTCACGAAAACAGAAAATTATATCCAATTCAACAGTTTCTACTAATTTAAATACAATTTGCATTATATAGTTTGATAATAAAACGGTAAAGTTGCACGTAATATTGACGGTTTGACAGGCGTTCTCCAGTGCATATTGAAATCGACAGTAATTACTTACTGACATTCCAGAGTTATGGAAACAATTACATCGCTCATTACCTATTCAGAATATTAAACTATAATAGCTAGCATGCGATTGTCAGTCATTACCAGCAAAATACCAAATTTGCGCACGCGAGCTTCACTTCACTCGTTCTTTGGTAGTTTTTCAATAGCTAAGATCTACTATGTAATTGAAGAAAGCATAATAGTAAAAAGCAATGACGGACACTCTTTTATAACTGAATTCGTTTGTTGCAGGATAACCCAAGTTACTCTTTTGGTTATGGAGTGGCTGATTCTAATACGGGTGACGTGAAGACAGTATGGGAATCAAAGGATGGTGACACCGTTAAAGGTAATCTCTAAGATAATATTTATTTATGAAAATTAAATAACAATATGATGATTTCATTTGTTTAACATCAATATCAATCTTGGCAGTCCAATAAAGTCCCGCTACTAAGAACGCATCCTCTCACGAATCAAGGGATTCAAGCCATACTTCATTACGCGGACCCAGTGCGGATTGTCCGAGGCAGGTGTGTGGCGTGGGGCGTCCTGCTTTTAGAATTTTCACGCCATCCAACAAGGCCTTTAATTTAGCTTTACGTCTATCTTATATAGTGAAAACTGGAGCCGACAGATAGATTTTATATTAAAATTAAAATTACTTAGCTGATTAAGGAGTTTTTATATTCATATACCTACAATAATAAAAGTTTAATATATATTTGATTGCAGGTCACTATAGCGTTTTACAACCCGATGGCTCTATGCGAACAGTAGAGTATTCAGCGGGACCTAAAAAAGGCTTTACAGCAGTTGTCAACAATGAGGATATCAAACAGGAAGGAATTGAATCTGGTCGAAATATCCCTTCCGATAAAGCGATAAGGGATTTCGAAAGAATTTACGACTATCAAGAAGAAGAAGATGTAGATTACTTCCCTAAGAGTGAAAGAAGAAAGAGAAAACCTCAGTTTGATTCATTCAGAGACTACTCGCAAAAACGGCCAAACTATTATCCTCAAGACCTAGAACCCAGTGACTTCACTCACAGCTATTCTATAAAACATCCATACGATCAACATGGTGCCGAATCTCATACACACGTCGGTTTTAAAATTGACCCTAACTGTAAGACAAAGCACAAAAAGGAACACGGTGATGGTAATGCTTACAACAATGGAATGGATTTTGAAATGAACCGTCCAAAATATCCTTCGAACAGTTTCAAAGACGATTTTGAAAATTTCGAAGGTTTTGACTTTGAGAAAAATCCTAACTCTTTCAGATTCGGTTACAAAGGACCGAAATTTGAAGATGTGAAACCAGCGTCATCGATCAAGCACTCCTACCCATCGTTGCCAGATGTACCTTTGCCTGAGAAATTCTATCACGAAGACGTCTCTCCGCGACCGAAGAGAAAACGTAGACCAACTAAGCATTCAGAATCATACACAAACGATGACTTGGATGATTATATTTTAGTGCCGAAGAAAAAGTATAAGAAGCCTCCCAAAGATGATAGCTTCAATAGAGAGCAGTATGATGATTATCGTCCTCATTACCAAGGTGATGAAGACTTGAACGATGACCGCTATTCTCGGCCTTCTCACGGAAGCAACGAACAACAAGTAATTCGAAAAGTGGTAAAGAAACGAAAACCAGTAATTAACATATTAGATATTTTTGATATTTAGTTATTTCTTACAAAGTAGATTAAGAACAATTTTAGGAGTATTTTAATCAGTACGGCTACGCTGACATGATCGAAAAATATATAGGAATAAACGGCTCGTGAAAAGACCTACACGACAATAGTTTATATTATCTGATGTCGCTTATCCGACGAAGCGTACATTTTTTAAAGTTTTGTCCACGTTTATAGCCTAAGCCACACTTATTCCGGACAGACGCGTAAATGTGAACACGTTACGCAAGTCTATACGAAATTGGTGTATTCTATGAACAAAATCTAAAGAAAGCTGAGTTAGTGTGGTGGGACCCTAAGATATTGAGAGCACGACTAAAAAAATGGAAGATTGAATCTGTGTCGTTCGTCGTTATCGGAGGCTTACTTTGAGTCAGCGTAGAAAGTAAGAATAATAACAATTTTAACATAAATAAGTATTACTAAATAGTTTACTGTTATGGTGATAGAATTGTAGGTGTATATTTATTGTTATCCTTACGACTGTTGCATAGTAGGTAACTTAAAATAATCTTCTAAATAGTTTTTTTTTATTTAAATGTATTTGATTTATTCTTAAACCAAGACATAAAAACCAAAGCTTCGATGAATGTGTGATTAATTTAGTTTAAGCGTTTATTAATAAATCCAAAACATTTTCGTAATGTCTTTCATTCCAAAACAAAGTAATACATTATTTATTTTTAGTATTGTTTTTATTTTGTTACATGTCATCATTCGTTTTTAAATGTTTGCTTTTCATTGGAAGCCATTAGCCTTAGCTAAAATATATAACCCTTTCTCAGACCAGGTCAAGTATCATGTTTCTTCATATATATTTGTGGGAACCGAGCTCATACTTACAGCACTACTTCATAATTTAAACGAAAGCTGCTATTACCAGTACATTACCATAAAATATAAGAAAAATAATACATATTGCTCTTGAACGTTTTATGTTTCGACATTGTTATTAACGTTAATTACCAAAGCTGATAGTAGTTCGATTTAATATGCACGCAACAATTGTGCAATCGGCTGGCGGTGAAAGTGCAAAATCTCAGTATCTGGAGCACGGGGAGTGTCGAGTTACCGCACAAGGACGAATGCTATAATACCAATTATTATCTGCACTTGAAAACAAAATATTTTTTTGCTTTTGTATAGTGGTCTAAATAAATTGACATTAAGTCCACTTATGAATGACTTTTCAATTGCCATTTAAAAATTCACTTTTGAATAAAGTACAACCGAATACGAAAGTCTTTCGGTATTATTATTCGGTACATGAATGATAACATTTATTATATTTTTATTCATCATCATTATCTCAACCCATTATCGTCCTACCACTCCTATGACTAGAGTCTCTTCTCACAAGCCAAGGTTAGCAGGATCTAGTTCATATTCCACCACGCGGGCTTAGTGCGTATTGGTGGTGGCATTGTTGTCTTGCGCACTTCTTTTAGTCTAGTCCCCCAACAAGACTTACTTAAACACAACCCACACTCACACTCATATACACAAACTGTGTGTGTGTGACACACATAAGTCCTGCACATCACATTACATTTGATTACACGAATCTCAATAGTTTCAAGCAATTATCAATTTTCCTCTTTGTCTTAATCATAGCATTTAGAATCATTAAGGAGGAGCGGAGCTTCTCAACACAGGCCTTTTAAGCTTAAAGAGAAGTTCCAGCCATTGTTTTTAATATATGAAATTGTAAAATGATAACATGGCTTCATCATTATTATCGTCATTTCAGCCATTTCAAGTCTACTGCAGAATATAGGCCTTCCCAATTGTTTTCCACATTGATATATCTTGTCGTGCTCGCCATAACATGGGTTAAGTACTAGCTAAGTCAAGTCAAGTCAAAACCATTTATTCAAGTTCAAGAGAGCTCTTATGAAGGTCAAAACTTAAAAACAAGCGCGCCCATTTACTGCGGGCGGGAGCTTGATTGTAAAAGAACGGGCAAGAAAATCGTCAAGATTAACTTTTTCTCTAGCCAGTTACAAGAAAATGTACTTAATAGTAAAACAATTTGACAAGTCTACAAAATCCTGTGTTCTGCATTCACAAGATTTAAAATAAAAGAAGAAAATAACTCTTTTTTTAAGTTATACGAGCACGATTACGAATAAACATAGTAGACATAAGCAGACCACATATGCGAAACACCTAATATTATGATATCCGATTAGCGTGCCTTCCGAAGCACAGAAGCTCTGTATCAAATGCCGCACAAACGGTCACCTATCCAAGAATTGTCTACTGTGACCTCTGTTTTACATTGGTCATCGTATCCGGCTACCTGGTACCGTGAGGCTTCCAGCGCTTTGTTATAAAGATAAATCTTTGACGACTTTAATGATAAAGATGAACTACGGTCACAAAAGAGGGAACTACTCTTGTACTTTTAAGTAAGGTAAGTCATAACAGCTTTGCTGTAGGACACAAAAAAATGCTACTACTCTGAACGGAATTGGATTCCACGTCCTCCGTGTCATAAGTCGGTCAATTATAGTATTTTTTTATTTATGAACTAGCGGCCGCCAGCAACTTTGACCGCGTGACTTTTAGATACATTCTTTTATTAAGTTAAAAAGTTGCTTAAGTTTCTTATTATAACATCGACTAGCTAGCAAGAGAAGTCCCGTCAAAATGAGTACAGCTGTTTCAGAGACTATTCGAAACAAACAGATAGACTAATTTGTAAAAACATTATTTTGATATATACACATACGTCGATATGAATTTAGTAAAAAACTACTATTTTAATAGTACAGATACAAAGTTATTTATTTGCCCAAATATATGTAACAGAGTATGGTATTATATTAAAGTCTTTTGACCAAGTCTCAACACATTTAGCATTCAATGTATATTCAACCACACATATATAATGGTATTTGTGGTATGGTATCCTACCAACATCTAAGGAGTTCAAGCCAACCTCACCTGCGACTGATGCACCTGCTGATCAACAGACGAGGCTCTGGCAATCGTAACAGATCCTGGTAAGCAGCAATAGGCTCGCCACCTACTATGTGGTATCAAAAATATAATTGGCGAAGTGTGAGGGTATAATATGCCTCTCCCTGCCCTTTCGGGAAAAAAAAGAAAGACGTGAATGTATGTATGTAAATGTCAGTTGTATGATTCCCCGTTAAATGTCAGTATAATTATGAATAAACAAAAGTAAAGTGTCTAAAATTACACAGTAAAATAAAACAAAATATAATACATGTCAAAAATTTCAAAACAAAAAAATGGGATAAGTAACTTTTAACGATTAATCTTAAAGTGTGTCTGTCAAAAATTAATAGAAACAGAAATACAAATTTTTAATAAACAGACATACCAATTTTATTTATCCGTATATATGTATAGATTTTGGTAGAACAACCAAAAATGCCATGCAAATGTATTTAAAGCTGATTTACTATCCTTGAAAATTTATTTAATTTAAACATTTGCATACTAGTAAATATACAACTTAGGTAATTTTAAGAGGCATACAAGTCACATGGAACAGGAATATAAGATATGCAAACACTTGAGTGGTTTTATAACTACACGGTGCAATCATATTTAAAATAAACGTTTAACTGCAATACATGTAAGACTTTGTACGGATTACTTAATATAATTAGGTTAGCTTCCTATGTCTATTAAGTATATATTTACAAAAAAAAAGTATTTATGTATTCTTATCCGTTTTTAGTATGTATAACACAAGTTCTTAATGATACTTTACTTGGAACTAAATAATTGGTGTAATTGTTAGAAAATTATTATTAAATATTTTAACACGTAATGTAAAAACCACTCATAGTAGACAGGCGTACGTGATATATGGATTTAACAAATGTGACGCTTGCCAGTGATCAGACGTCAATCTCTCACGACCAAGCATCTGTTTCCATTACATCATCCGGTTTTAAAAAAATAGATTTTATATGAAAAGAGTTACATGAAATGATTATGTAAAAGCATTATTTGTTGACGGACATGAAATTTTAGTTTTAATAAACCCGAAACGCATTTCGCTGGTTTTTACATTGAACTGAGTTCGAAATCATAAAATTTTTCATTTATGATGTATGTGACTAATAATATGTAAAAATTCATATTTAATTAAAACGGCACCAGCCATGCAAATCAAATTTACTTGTTTTTTTTTTGTATTTGTATACACGCTGGCTGCATCATACCCTCTCAGTTTTATTTTGTTTATTTGGAATATTCGATTTACATAAAGAACGCTTAACTCAAGAGGACATACATATGCAAGCCACAAGCCAAACAACGTAATTGCAGTAATTGTACTTGACGTAGGTATACTATGACGACCCCCCCGACTGGTCTCCACCTTGTCGTGGTGGGGGGGCTGAGTACCTCCCGGTAGGGCGCAGGAGGCGCTAGGGAAAAGGTAACACCCAGAGACCGACGACTCTGGGTGCCCTTAGTACTGACTACCGGGGGAGAAACTAAGAGGGACCTATGGAGGGCGCTGCGGGTAGGCCAGGAGGGCCCGCTCAGCAGCGCCAGGAGGGTCTAGGCAGCGGGGACAGGGGGCCCCTGCTGTCTAACCATGGACCCTCCGGGAAGTCGGCCACACACGCTATGGTCGCAGGGGGAGGTAGGAGGGGCGCGTCCACTGCGCCTCTCTGAGGAGGTCCTCCCGGTTTTGGTCCGGGGGACGTTGGCCGCAGGCGGGGTGTCAGAAGCTGCAACCCAGGTACTGGCCCCCGACTCTTTCTCAACAAGCGGCGGGCGTCGTCGGAAGATTTTTAGTGGGTATTACTGCCGGCGGTCGTGTCTGCCGGTGGTGAGTCCCACACCCCCTTTCGGTCCCCCTTTGGCCGGAAGGCAGTGCGTAAATGCATTTTGTTATCGACGTAAAACAAAAAAAAGGTATACTATGACGACCGATATGGCGTGGTGGCGAGTATACCCGCAGTCCACTCTGAGGTCGTGGGTTCGATTCCCACACAGGACAAATCTTTGTGTGTATTAATATGAATATTTGTTCTGGTCGGGGTGTTTTCTTATGTATATTAAGTATGTATTTACAAAAAAAGTATTTACATATGTTTATCCGTTATTTAGTATCCATAACACAAGTTCTTAATAATACTTATCTTTTAACTAAATAACTGGTGTAAGTGTGAGAAATATTTATTTATTTATTTATATTGGAAACAGTGCCCCCGTGTGGCGTGGTGTTTAACTCAAGCTGTGCACGCATTCCTTGCACATTCTCCAGTGGGCGCGGCCGTGACACGCTCGCTATTGTCGCAATGCTCCGATACTGCTCCATTTCTATGCTATTTGACACTTGTAATAATGGCTATCGAAAATATTAAAAATTACAGTCCAACATTTTGAACTGTGCTTTCTATAGTACAAACTGTAACTGTATAGGTCCTTAGTATTTGTAAAATTATATGAAAGTAAAATTATTTATCATATTATATCTGTTTATATTGGAAAATTGTTTTGGGAACTTGACACTTACTTAATAAAAAGGTTGTGATTTTTTGTTGTAATACAATCACGTGAGCTTATTTTTTTTCGAGACTTTTCGGGCGTAAGAAACAGTTTCCAGAACGCCTTTCTTTTTCTGGGATAGATAGAAGGCACAAATCGCAAGGACACTCACGTAATAATGCGATCCACTGACTATATTAAGCCTGCTGCGAGCGATCCATTGATTAATATTGTAATAGGAGCGTAATAACAAAAAATAAGATAGAAAACACTTTTTATTAAAACTATTATTTTTATGACAAAAGCAAAGCAGCAGGCATGCGATAAAATTTAAAAAAAAAGAATAGTTAATATGACAATAAAAAAAAAATTTGTCATTGAAATATACTAGGTATGTTTTAAAAGACGTGTCGTCATATCAGCTTGAACATTTATCTTTTAAATTATACAGGCATTTTCAACGATTAAAATTTAATATCTACTACCATAGTTGACATCGTACAAAACAGCCGACTGTAATTGATCCACTTTGAGACATATCGGTTGAGATAATTGTCAAATCGCTGTGATATAGGGTCAATTATAGTGTAGGGTACCGTGGGAATAAATATTTGTTTTTGATATTTGTATAGAAGCAAATACTTGTTTGATTCTCGCTCATCATCATAAACCTACAATACTTCCCTGCTGGTATTTTTTTAATGTGACTTGTCATAGTGACCACATCTTGTCGCATGGTAAGCAGTCGATGAAGTCAAGAAAAATAAGAGCCGTAGAATAAGCTTGACACCAATCGCCACCATCCATAACTGCCCGCATAAGCGACGTTTCACACCCCGCTTCAAACAGGGGACTATGGGAGCTGGCGAAAACATGCGCCGGCAGAGAATTCCAAAGTTTCGACTTTGGACGTCTTAAACAAAAACGACTTGTCAAAAATGTTTGGTTTGACAGCAGTCAGTCTATCAGCAGATACTGCACAATATGAGAATGGTTACTACGACCAGCACGTGTAGTTCTGGAGTTTTCTGTCCCTAGATTTAAAGTATTTGAGCATTATCCACAAATAAAAATTATCTTATAAAAAACAATGGAGAACAATCAATACTATCCATATTTGCTGAGTCAACTTTTTACTGAAACATTCTAGATATCTCGATAATTTAATAGCCGATAATTCATATCGGAATGGCACAAATTAAAGCAGTTATAATAGACAGATAAGTGGCCTGAATTCTTAACGTGAATGTCGAAATTGTCACTTGACACTTTTAGTACGGGCAGAACTCATTATTAGCCATTTTTGCTAGTCACCCACAACATTACCTACTTCATAAATGTATACTGTTTATTCACCAGCCTATATTATTAATGTCCCACCCATTGTTCTATGCACACATGATTTTTAATATCTTTTTTATCTTGCCAGACTTAAGGATAATTGTTTCATGTGTAAATAGACAATAAAATATTTATTTTATTTTTTACGTAGATTTGTTTTCATTAAGATAATCATGTGTTCATTTTTAATTGTAACTCAATTAAACTAACCTCAGACAGATGTCTTATCTGAGTCTCATTATACTCCTTGCCAACCTCTAACGTGAATCCCAGTATGAGTAGCGTTGAAATTTTGAGCTGATTCTTTGTTTGTTTTATAATAATGGCTCCTTATAATGACTGCTGATTAATGTTTAGCTGACGATAAAATCCACAAAATAAGTAGGATCCTCATAACGGTTTATAGCCTTTACGGGCTGCATGAATGCCGTTACATGGGTCTCCTAATAAATACGGAACGACAAGAGGTTGAAAATATTTCAGATAATTTGTAAGAGAATTCCAAAGGCATGACATCTAAGTAAGAAATCTTGACGTGACGAGCGAATTGGCGTGGAGGGTGTAAGTCAGGATACCTGCTTTCCGGTCGTGGGTTCAATTCCCACACAGGACAGATCTTTGTGTGCATGAACATATTAACATTTGTACAATTGTTTTATTTTATAAATAAAAATATTTGTATGTGTATGATAGTAGTTAGCATCCGTAACACTTATTATAAATGATCCTTATCGTAAAACTGAATAATTAGTGGAATTGTAAGTGAATTATTAAAATTATTCTTATATGTTACGGGTACTTATTTTCCCTACCTACCGATCTTAAATTTACCTTAAAAAATCTCTTGTTTCGTTGCGTAAATATTAGCATACGGAACACTTAAAATAATTTACTAACCACTTGGAACTGTCACTTCTTGTCACGTTGGACAGCCCGTGTTAGGGGTACCGTCAAATTTATGACAAGAAAATGATAATACCTCGTAACTTCCTTCGTTAACTAATACACCTGCTATATTTAGCAGCTAATAAATGAACAGTCGTTTGCATGGGGGAAATTATGACGTAATAAAGTATGTGTTGATTGTTTCCGATCGTTTCACAGTGTGAGATGAATAGATAGGTGACCATGGCGTTTGATATCAAGCCTTTCCGAAGTTTGGAAGAAACTTTAATCCGCCTCTTTTGTTCATCCATGGACACTTTACTAATTAAGCCTGGATAAAGGGTCTATTGGCTGACTAGAAAGGTTTTATTAGCAGGACTCCTTACATCGTTCACCGCAAAAGCGCTTTGAATCCGCGTGATGCCTGAGCTAATATCCTGTCTCTTATGTATGTTAGAGAAGGTCCGTGTAATAGGTTCATG
The DNA here is from genome assembly GCA_949126915.1 of Musotima nitidalis. NCBI lineage: Eukaryota > Metazoa > Arthropoda > Insecta > Lepidoptera > Crambidae > Musotima > Musotima nitidalis. Next base: position 7,133,051 of record OX421419.1, read on the forward strand.
ATGAGAGGTGGATGCTTATAGGAAAAAAAAAACTATTGTGCTCGAATATTCGTGGCTTCCAAGATTCCAAGAAAATTATAGGGCTAAGATTAATATGAGGAAGTAAATGCTGATATTCCGACACTGTGACGTACTCGTCAGGTTTCTGAAATAACGTAATTGTTGTCCTAAAAAACCTACTACAATTTTTGTTAAAATATATTGTACAAAATATGAAAAGCTCTAAGATTAATAAAAGTCGACTCTTATAGATATGTTAACATTTTTATTTGTATTTAGGTTATAATGTATAAAAAACATCCATTTTGTATTGTGAATTGTCAATTCTCTGTAACTCAGGCTCACATTTGAAAAGCTTTAGTAGCTGCATCTCGTTGGTTAATTATTAAAATCGTTACTTAATCACCATTATTGGTACAAATATCTATAAATTTCAAGGATTGCAACGCTGAGCTTACCAAATCCATTTTGTAAGCTAACAAGATACTCCCACAGGGCAATTTGTTAAACAATATGTCTAATAAACTTGTATCGACGTCCCATTACTATCAATAGAGCTTCTCTGAGCTACATTGTTCCATACAATTATCGTATCATTGTTGATACAGCAGTTAGGAATGTGGAGGAGATTATACTATTGTTACAGCATTAGCTTTGGTAATAATTTACATGTTGTAATCACATTTTGTTGAGGGTAGATTAAATATTTACTATACTAGAATATATTTATAGAACTTGAGGTAATAACGCAATCAGGGAATACTTACAGAAAATACATAGAAAATGTTAATGTCTAGAGAAATATAATTGTTCATAACTCGACAATGAATTATGAAATGCACATTAACAAGAAAAATACGAAATAAGAGATGATTCATAGATCGATATTCGCTCCGTTAGTTGTTTAACTTATATACCAGAAAATACTTTAGTTCCTATCTGTCGGTGAGTTGGATAATCTAGAAGCACTGAATGAATAAGTTTCGTTTCTCTTACTAAGCAATTTGAGTATAGAGAGAAAAGAGTGGGAGGGGAACTGAGAAAATTACTTCAATATAAATTTTGTTTCGAAAGAATCACAAACGTGGTTGGGACCCTGTTTTAAAGTTATTAACGTATAAAACTAACTCAACCATAAAGAAACCAAGAAATGGTGAAGACGTCTCACGTGACCCTGAACGTGATTTTGCAAAACGTAGTAACCAGAATATGGATCACTGTGAGGTATTAAATGAATCATTTTCCACTTAAGTCATGACAACTGCATAATGTATTGTATGTTCACATAAACTTTTTTCATACATTTCATTCATTTAGGGTACACCTACTAGCATGAAAGTGTCAATGCAGATCATTCTGGAACCTATTTTATTCAATAAGTTTCGAGATCTCCGCTTGGTATGCACCCGAGTTCAATGACCTAGACGGATGAGTCATAGAGCCACTCTTGACACCTGAAACAGTACACACCTCAGCTATTAAATTTGTAATATTATTAAAACCGCTGCTCTATTAAAAAGTATGTTTCATTGTTTTACCATACTGTGATACTAAAGGGTCAGGAAAGGTTCATTGGGTTTGTGTCACATGTTACATATAAAGTTGATTTTTGCATTAATGGAATTTGAATTAAACAGAGACTTCTAAATAACCTACCTTCTTATGTATGTATAGCAGTTTGAGCATTGGAGGTTACATAGCGGAGAACATAGAAGAAGGCATACTACAAATCCCCTGGTACTAGCCCCCGCCCCTTTTTTAACAGCGGTGGGCGTCGTCGGAAGAATTTTAGTGGGTAGGAAAGCGGCGGTCGCTTCTGCCGCAAAGAGTCCCATATCCCCTCCCGGTCTCCCCCTTTGGCTGGGAGACAGTGCGTAAATGTATTTTGTTACCGCCGTAAATCAAAAAAAAAAAAAGAACATAGAAGAAGGCATAGATTTTGAGGAGTAGGAGAGCATATCAATTGACTTAACTCAATACATTTATTATAACTGTGGATAAACTAAGCAGTCATAGGTTTAATACAATAACAACACGTTATTCTACTAAAACTTTGACGGAATAAAAATACCTATCTTGCATAACATTAACTTGTTACAAGCATATATAGAGTCGGTTCAATAGTTGTTGGTAGCAGGAATATCTTTTTTTTCTTAAGCCACTGGTTGTTTCACATATAATACTAATGACCAAGACCATCATCTTAGTCTAACCTATGAAAAATATCCTTGTCTGTCAACACAACGGTTTGACCTGTATTTTATTAGACAACTGATAGTTACCCAAAAACTTCTGTTTACAATACATACTTATATCACCCAGACCAGGACAATAAAATAGAAAAATATATGTCGCAATATAGAAAAAGTTGTAATAAAGCCATACCTTAAGCACTACTGGCTGCGGTCTAGCTGTGATCTAATTATGCGGTACAATTCACTCAGCGCCTTCTGTGTCTTAGTTAGTACATTCATTATATTGATTATCTTGCGATAGTTGGTAAAATGATAGTAATTTAATTTATATGTATAACAATTATCATACGAATTAGTACACTCAGACGTAAAATAAAGTAAAGATACAATAGAAGAAAATGTGTTCAAACTTTTTACCAAAAATCATTCGTCTCATGAAATGCCGGAGAAGTATTTTAAAGGACGTATTACTATTTATTAAGTTCTTTAGTCCTTAATTCATACATACATTCACGCCTGTTTCCCCGAAGGGGTAGGCAGAGGCATATTATACGCCCACACTTCGCAAATTAATTACTTGGTCCCACGTAATAGGTGGCGAGCCTATTGCCGCTTACCGGGCACTGTTATGTTCGTCAGAGCCTCGTCCGTCGATCGGCAGGTGCACTACTTGCAGGTGAGGTTGGCTTGGGCCACTTTAGGTCTTGGTAGGATCCCCATACACCCATTAGTATTACTATTAGTTTTACTCACGGAAAATAATACTACCACTGCATATTGCTAACCTCAAAAATTATAGCCAAATCAATTCAAGTCACATCCACTTTAATGAAAACTGAGCACTAAAGAATAGGACATCATACACATTTATAACTTTTCTAAGTAATTTTTTTTTTAATTTTTGACATGTCAGTAATGAAATTTGCAAAATATTTTAGTTATGCACTATCCTGTCAGTAAATCATGCAGTGATTACCATGACAATGGGAAGCATTCATAAAGCATAATGAGGCGTACTGGTGATAACGAAGTTATGACTGTCATTGTATTATACATTCATAATAATTATTATCATTATTTATAATTATTCACGTTCAGTCCACTCAGCCCACCTCAAATTAACGTGAAGATTTGATGCTGTTTTTTTATGGTTATTGGTAAAACATCTTGCTTTATTTAGATACTATATTTACAGAAACTAAGCCACTTCTTCATAGAGAAAATAGTGAAGTGACGTAGTCAGCTTTATCTGTTTGAACCAAAAATAATCGTATGTAATAATATCTCACTTTTTTCTAGCCTTTATTAGAGCTGTTGGTGTAGTAAACTAGTAGAGAAATTTATTTGAATGTACAAAAGAAAACGATTTTACAAATAGTGCCACTCATTATGATCTAATAAAACTAAGCAAAGAATCATTATTTAAAATTTGCCCAATATACAAATTTTTATCAATCAAAATCGGAATTCTGTCATTCATATGTTGTATTACGACAAACACATGGTTTAAATTAGAATGTAAAGGCTATAAGCCAGTAAATGTCGTTTAGTTTATTAATGAATTATTTTTCATGTATAACATGTGCCAAGAACATATAAAACATATGCAGTTTCGAGGGATTTGTTCAGCTATCCTATTTAGGTATTGGGACTACAAAAAATAGACAACCAGTTTTCCTTGACACAATTCGTTGTTGAATTGTTAATGCTCATAGAGTAAAGGGCCGGACTCTCATAGATCATGTTTCGAAACAATTAATACTTTATTGTATTTTAGATCGCTATTGATAAAGGTTCAGACGGAGGTACCACATAAAAGTTCAATTTATTCTGTATTTTATTATCAGTTCGCTTATGCTGTTTAGGAATAGTAAGCAACTGATTTATGTGAGACTATTATGGATAAGAAACAAAACATTATTAGATTTTAGATAGTTCGAATAATCAAATATAGTCAATGAGGTGCTTAGTCACGAAGCTTTGGTTTTTCGATTTCACATATAATCTACTTATTGATTTACTAATTAATTTGTTTAGAGAAATACACCGTTTAGTACAGATTTTTCAATAAAGTACTATCGAGAGATTATTCGACTATATTTACTTAAAACACGGCAGAAATAACTATTATTAATGCCTCTTCAATATACAGGAAGCGCTGGTAGTTTTCTGGTAAAATTGCGGAGAACTTGAGAGTCCAAAATGCACTAGCATTTGTTTCGTTTTTTAATAATTTATGTAATCATTATAATAGGTTGGGGAAAAAGTCTTTTCGTATTTTTGTATGAAAAGTCAAGACATTTTTTTCAAAGTTTATTTACATTTATTTACAATATATATGTACCGTTTTGTTGAATAACTTTCTGCCATTTTGTGGGCAGAGACATTATCCCGTTACTGTAGAAACTTTGGGACTTCTGATCAAAAAAACGGGACAAATAGTTTTGGCAGTCCTCTCTTGAGGTCAACCTTACAGAACCTAAAGAATTCTGCAGAGACCGAAACAGGTGAAAATCTGAAGGCGCAAGGTCAGGGCTATATGGTGGATGCACTAGGACCTCCCAGTCGAACTCTCTTAATTTTTGCTGAGTGGCTAAAGATGTGTGTGGTCTAGCGTTATCGTGATGAAAGCCCACACCCTTCCTGTTGATCAATTCCGGCCGTTTTCTCTCGACTGCTTCCTTTAATCTCATCAGTTGCTGGCAGTAAAGATCAGAATCGATGGTTTTGCCGGGCGGTAAAAACTCATAATAAACAATGCCCTTCCAATCCCACCATACACACAGCATCACCTTATTTCGTGTTAGGCCAGGTTTGGCCACAGTCTGTGAAGCCTGGCCAACTTTCGACCACGACCTTTTTCGCACGTTCTTGTCGTACGTGATCCACTTTTCATCGCCAGTTATCAATCTCTTCAAAAACGGCTCGGTTTCATTACGTCTCAATAATGAATCGCAAATGAGTACACGGTTCATTAAGTTTCTTTGAGTGAGCTCGTGTGGCACCCAAATATCGAGCTTTTTTGTATAACCAGCTTTCTTCAAATGGGTCAAAACTGTTTTGTGGTCAATTCCCAGTTCTTCAGCTACATCGTAACTACTAATATGCCGATCTTGCTCCACTCTTTCAAAAATGGCGTCCATTTTATTCGTAAGAGGGCGACCAGAGCGAGGTGCATCTTTAACATCAAAATTTCCGGACTGAAAACGTTTGAACCAAATTTGTGCTACTCTTACTGACACTGCATCAGGTCCATAAACATCACAAATTTTTTTCACTGCTTGAGTTGCATTTTAGCCTTTTTTATAATAAAATTTTAACATGTATCGAATTTCTTCATTAGATTCACTCATTTTTACGGAGAGAAAAACAAATGAAAAATAGCGGGAAACAACTTTTTTTTATTTTTTTCTTTTCTTTATAATGGAACCTTTTTAATGTTACCAAAACCAGCCAGACACAAATAGTACAGTCAAAAAAATTTTATAATAAGTTTATACCTACGTTATGCGAAAAGACTTTTTCCCCGACCTAATAATTATCTTACACGTACACCTGGAGAATTAAAAGAATATTTTAACTATACTACATATAAGGAATATACATATTTGATATTGCTCTGCAAGTCAAAATGCACACATTTTTTTTAAATTATTTCACCTATTAAAAAAATCTTAACACTTTAAGAAGTTTTTAATGTAAGTCTTATCCTCTATAATCCAACGATCTAGTTTCGGTGCCGGGCAGCGCCCACAAACACTACGATACCTATACCTTTTCCTGCGCGTGCGACATAAGGGGTCGGTACCTATAGGACACACAGCCTCTATATAAACACCAGGTAACCCGTATTTAGGCACACTACAAGCCCTAGCCTAGCTTAGAGTAAAACGTGTTAGATTATAACAAAACAATAGAAAAATGTTCGTTAAGGTAATGTGGATTTAGTGTTAGAAGTTGTGTTGAATGTGCAAAGTTATTGTGAACATTATTTGTGCACTTTTTGTAATAAATTAACTTGTTGTTATATAGTAATATTTTAAATTAAAAACCGGAATACTAGATAAAATAATCAGAAAATCTTAACATTTTAAATACTTTAAGTAGGATTTAAAAATTAAGCATTTAAATTTTTTTTTAATTAATATGTATATATTTTGTATATGTGTATTTTTAAATTTATATTAATCAAATATCTAAAACTTCCTAAGAATTAATTAATTTATTGCACGATGTCATTTTCATTTAATACATTACAACCGTTACAAGAATTACTAAACAATTTCAGAGAATCAACATCTGTTTAAAATCAAATAGTTCCTTAACTTCACACTCGGTCTCTTTCATCGCCATCATCTGAGCCGCCTTTTGTCCTCTGACAAACATGGCCTTTGTTCAGCAGTGGACTTAATTTTTAGTTTCCCAAGTCAATCGGTCAAGAGCCGGCGTGGGTTATATGTTACTATAGACGACGTCCACTTACTTGATCGATAGTCAGATAAACGCTTTATTTCTCAGAATATAAAACATTTACAATAAGAAACAAAACCACCCAGCGGACAAGGGCGGGAATCGCTAACAGCGATCTCTTCCAGGTTTGGCAGGACTTGGTGGGTTAATGTAAAAACTAACTCAGCTAATAGTACTCCTTGGTGGTTTCCAGGTGGCCCTGGCTTGCGCCCTAGTGTGCGTAGTTCGTGGTGGCTTGATTGCGGCCCCACACGGCGCTTTGTCTTCACAAAGCATAGTCCTGGGGGCTCCTGGTTATGGGGCTGCTTACGCCGCTCCCGCTTATGGTAAGTATATCTCCCGCCATCACTAAGATTAATCTATCTTACTTTATATTAACAATGTGAAAGTTTCTGATTACATATGAAAGAACATACATCCTATGAATGTTTGTTACTCTTTCGCGCAAAAACTACTGGACCGACTGTTTATCGCTGCGGTCCTTTATATACGATACTGATATTTATGATATTATTTAGATACTAAATTATATGCGATACTTTTAATCACAGCAAGTAAATATATATTGTTATTTATTATGGTTGCTTTTACCAAAGGTTTATCAGGTTATACTTCTTCTAGTATCTTATGGCCTAGTGGCAGATCTAGTTTTTTTTTAAATTTCGAAACTTCTATATTATTTTTTACAGATAAGGTAGACTTGAACTAAATTAAAAAAATATAAAATAATTTTAATTTTCAAATATCTTTTCGTTATTATCCTTAAACTAATACCAGGAAGCAAGTTAATAGCTAAGGCACAGGACAGTTAAGCACCGTCTGTCTATCCCATACGACAACGTCCCGTAGTCATTTAAGAAAGTACCAAATTAACTGAGTGCCACTAATGGCAACTTATGAGGAATTAATATTTAAATATGGGTGCATTATTTTTTGGCAAATTGTTGCTCTACCATATTGTTTTTTCACGCATTACCTTACGTTGTGAGTATCAATGATTCTGTCACTGAAAGTAAATAAAGAGAAAAAAGCTGTGCAATGTAACGAAATATCATTAGAAAATATAAGTCGTTATTAGGTCAGGAGTTTAATTGAGTATAATTTTATTAAGTTCTGGAACATGGAAATTGTTGTGGTATTCTTACTTCAAGACTCAATAGTTAAATAGCAACGCATTTGCGAGATAATTCTGACGCCAAATACTAATGTTCCAGAATTAATGTTCTTAACCCAATTCTGTGTTCTAGTTTGAAGAGAGAGCTAGTTAAATTACTGGGCAGACGTGACCTACGTCGAGTAAGACGAGTGTATTGAAGTGCCAATAGAGATTTTTTTGTAAATGTGTCTTAGTTAATACTAAGTTAACAACTCTCTCGTCCTATCACTCTTTTAAAATAAAAAAGCTTTCATTGAGAAAAGTTATAGAATAGTCGGCGCTCTGCAAGAAGCTCGAGCAATAGCATTATAACAAGTTGCTTTGCTCATATAGAAAATAAAAAATTGAGCAAAGTAGGTATTTATATTACAAATTCAGTTTTTAGCTTTGTAACATTTTATGGATTATTATTATTTTTTATATTCAACAAAATGTATTTATGTTATCTAAATAATTGTATTTATAATTTTCATTTGTTGTTTATTTTTCTGTGCATGGTTTTAATTTACCTATTTAAAGAACTTATTATTAGTATTGTCTGTTTTTTGGTGAATGAAATATACATACAATCACACCTAATTTGATGTGCATAAACCTTTTAATTTCTGTTAAAGAAATCTAACCAATATATGGTTATTAATTTTCTAGGACATGCCGGAGTGGTCGCTCACGCCGCACCCCTTCTACGTGCCCCGCTCGCCCCCTACGGACACGCAGCCCCTGTTGAAGTATATGTAAGTTAAATCTTAAATGTAGGTGATGTACTTTACATAGCATTACCTAGATGTGAAAGAATGTGAGGTTTCAATGTACCTTAGAATTGTAATGTATCACAATGAATTCATAATATTTGCTAGTTAACTACTATACACCCATAGTATAGTATAGGGATTCTACCAAGATCTAAGGAGCCCAAGCCAACCTCACCTGTAAGTGGTGCACCTGCCGATCAACGGGCGAGGCTCTGGCGAACATAACAGTATGCGGTAATAGGCTCGCCACCTATTACGTGGGACCAACTATATAATTGGCGAAGTGTGGGCGTATAATATGCCTCTGCCTACCCCTTCGGGGAAAAAGGCGTGAATGTATATATGCATTCACTACTATACTATTACTACTATGACGACCGATATGGCGTGGAGGTCAGATACCTGCACTTCACTCGAGAGGTTGTGGGTTCGATTCCCACACAGGACAAATCTTTGTGTACATGAACATGAATATTTGTTCTGGTCTGGGTGTTCTCCTATGTATCTTAAGTATGTATTTACAAAAAAAAAGTATTTATGTGTGTTTATCCGTTATATAGTATACATAACACAAGTTCTTAATGATACTTATCTTGGAACTAAATAATTGGTGTGATTGTAAGAGAATATTTATTTATTTTATTTATTATTATTTTACTATAAACAGATACTGATGAAAATATACTAGGGCTCTACATGTGTAATAAGGTATAATCGCAATATTTTTATTATGCCTTGTAGCTTTAGCGTTAGGGTGCTGTATAGCCCGTTATTATTTTATTAACACAACCATATTTGAATTTGAGTAGATTGCAGTTAAGCTTTTGAAGCTTTAATTTGATAAAGATAATAGTATATTTTGTCTCTAAAATTACTATTTAATAAAAAGTTCTGCTAATCAGAAAATTTATTCGAGCGGCCAGTGGGAGAAATATGCGAGCTAAACGTTTTATTAATGCTTGTAAATTGACTATAAAATTACCACAATTGTTATAAATGGAACGCTTTTAATCGTGCCTTCCGAAGCATTATAGCGCTTAAAACGGTCACCCATCCAAGGATTTACCTCTATTATCTTTGCTTAACATCGGTGATCGTTTACCTAGACTCGCAAAACCACGAGCGTTTTCATACAATGTTAGTTTAAAATATTAACAGGCCCACCCCCGTTACACATTCAACTACGGAGTCGCTGACGGTCACACAGGCGATCAGAAGAGCCAGTGGGAATCTCGCGATGGCGACGTGGTGAAGGGCCAGTACTCTCTGGTGGAACCTGATGGCACCATCCGTACTGTCAACTACTCTGCTGATGACCACAATGGGTAAGTTCTAAGAAGAGAGACCTAAATGTTTTATACAATATTTGAATTAATTAGGCAATCAGAAGTACTCGTAAGGACCAGTAAGTAGTCAACTAGTTCTCACACCATAAAAGCCTTATAAAGACCACTGCTGAATATTGGAGTCCTCAATTGATTACATTCTATTGAGAATGTTTGCTCCTAAAAACCACGCTGGGCAGGCGAGTTGGTGACCATAGTTCATGCCGACTGGCGTACTCGCAGAGTGACGCTGCTGCCCATCATCCGGTTGGATTTCTCTTCGTCGACTCTTACGACTCCGCTTGAGAAGGCAGGGGGTGGCACTATTCTAGGCCGGTACCAAACACTCTATTGACTAGTCCTCTAATAACCACAAAATGTAGGTAAACGCTAATATTAATAAAAATATTAATATTATCGTCATCACATATCAGCATATGAAGCGCGGAAGAATGATTCGGAAGGCACGTTAAGCCGTTGGTCCCGGTTATCATTAAATGCCATGTTAGAGGCCTAATGGGCGGCTTTCTAACAGCAGGACGCCACACACCTGCCTCCGCCAATCCGCACTGGGTCAGCGTGGTGGAGTATGACCCAATACCCTCACACCTTGATATGTGAGAGGAGGCTCGTGCTCAGTAGTGGGACGTTAATGGGCTGTGATGATGACATCAGCATCAGCCCAAGGGCAGAAAATAGTTGTACGAACATAACTTTGACGACCGATATGGCGTGGAGGTCAGTATACCTGCACTTCACTCCAGAGGTCGTGGGTTCGATTCCCACACAGGACAATTCTTTGTGTGCATGAATATGAATATTTGTACTGGCCTGGGTGTTTCCTATATATATTAAGTATATATTTACAAAAAAAAAGTATTTAAGTATGTTTATCCGTTCTTTAGTATCCATGAAACAAATTCTTTATGATACTTATCTTGGAACTAAATAATTGGTGTGATTGTAAGAGAATATGGTGCATTTGGTGGTCGGACGCAACGTTTTTAGTCAATTCCATTGAATGAAACTTATAGATTAGATAGATATACTTTAATTATATTTATTTATTTATTTATAGTTATGTATATATATAACAAACTTTCATCTAATCATAATATAAGAAAAATGATGTAACACATATTAATGTTTAACTTGCACAATAATAAAGTGCTTACAGTTTAATAGCGTATACTTTTGAAATTATGGCCTCATATATAACAGTGCGTAAATTTTGAGGCAATACTAACTGGTATGGTATTATTTGCAGATTCAATGCGGTCGTAAGCAGACAGGGGCATGCAGGGCATCCCGCTGCGCCCATAGTAGCCGCGCCTGCCTTGGCACATGGCCACCTTTACGGCTAAGCCACCACCAACCACCTTACTCCCAAAACGACGACTATTTATTTGTAACCCATAAAGTACTTAAGCTAAGCTCGGACGGAATGCGACAACGAAACGGCACGCGCCGTGGTCCTACGAAACCGGATCGCGCACGTGAAGGCTCGGCGTTTCATAATCTGTATCCAGGGACTGCATGGCCCAAAGTTAGACTATTCATTCATTCATCTACTTATCACTAGCATCTCATTTAGATCACCTATTGTATTATAATTTTCTTATAGTTTTTAAGATTTTTCACTCCGATTTCACAACTTTACAAATACATTTTATGAAACGTTAGACACAATGCCTACGGAGTGCTAATACAAAGATTTCGGTTTATGTGACTGAGAAAAAGTTAATAAATATAACATTTCATATTATATATTTTTCTTTTATTCATTGATCGAATCATTTATTTTATAAAAAATAATATATTAGAAAATACATATAAATATTATATTAATTAAATTATTTTCAATTACAATGGCTACGTCCGACATAAAAAATAGTTTTACATTTAAAAATAAATAAGGAAAGTAAGAAAATATAACGTCATTGATGCCCGATATGGCATGGTGGCAAATATACCCGCACTCCACTCCTTAGGTCGTGGGTTCGATTCCCACACATCATAAATCTTTGTCTGTATATAATATGAATATTTGTTCTGGTCTGGGTGTGTTCCTATGTATATCACGTATATATTAATTCCAAAAAAAAGTATTTATATATGTTTATCCATTATTTAATATCCATTACACAAGTTCTTAATGATACTTATCTTGAAACTAAATAATTGGTGTAAGTGTCAGAAATATTTATTTATTATTATCATTTATAATAGAGTGCGTTTAAATTTTTTTAAATTTTTTTAAAGTCAGTCTAAAGAGCACTCGATGCTCATTATTTGCGGAAAATATATTTTAGGCATCAGCTAATAATTCCGAAACTATAAAACATTTATAAAATTTGTGAGAGTAAGATATTGATTGAAAACAAAGATGCCTTGTCCACATACAAAAAAAAATCTGCTACATCTTGTAAGCGCGCCTCTTTTATTTATGCGCCTATACCGCACAGATAGCGCAATATGTTCTCATATTATTTGCTAATCTAATTATGTCAATAGGAACTGTATTGAAAGTCATAGTAGACGCACGGTTATATAAAAATACAACTCATTCTGCATCAGCGTTTATGTCAGCTTTCGGATCTATATATTATTTTATACTCGAGATTCTAATTGACACAGATTATTATAATATCCGTCAATCAGATTTAAACTATTGTTACGTAATGCATTGATCGGAACTCTCTTGTTATTACACGTTAACACCTTCTAAGTTATTTGGTTCATAATTTATGACGAAATTGTTACATTACAAATTCACTATAGATACTGTTGATATTTCTAGAAACTACTAGAAAGTAACATTCTGTGCTTCATAAGCTTTTTAAACTTTTTGATGCTTATTAAGATAGCAATCTTATAAAGTTACATATGAGTTATACTTTTAGGAGCACTGTGTCGATAAATAGGTAAATGATCGTTATCTTAGCCCATAGAAGTAGGCAGAGAGTATTGCCATACTCTCTCATCTGACGGGAGCCATGATAGTCGACAAAGATAAATCTTACCGCCCAGGGCGGTAATTATGACCAAAAATTCCTCAACAAGAAAGAAAGAAAGAAAAAGAATTTATTCTGTGACAACATCATAAGAAAACAGATACATTATATTTAAGTAACAATTTGAAGAGTGTCACAGAAAAGTTACATTGTAATCTATTGGGAAGACCAATTTTCAGCAGTGGACTCATAAGGCTGATATGATGCCTAACTCAAGCCCAATGACCTCTTACTTGGCTTACCGGAACAACGATTTTAAGTATTCTTTAAGATACGGAAGTGGTTGCCACATGCCACACATCAGAAGAGAGATATGAATGTTCGATTTTGTTGATAAATTGCAAGCACAGTCTCGCATTGCCACTAGCGCTTCGAAATAATGCTCTAAATTAAAAAACACGAACTCAATTAAAATCAAATGTTTTAAAGTCTGTCAATCACTTCCTTTAAAACGGCAGGTTATTTAACCGTATTTTGTGTTTCTATAGTATTAGTTGCGATAATTAAATATTTCACAACGTCGATAATAGTTTATTTGATTGAAAAACCAAATTAAATGTAGATCGGGAAGAAACCTTGCGTTGAACAAAACACATTGAGTATTTAAGTGTCACAAAAAATAATTTATTAAACTTATCACAATTTACACATTTAGTAACAACAACGATAACAGATTTTCAGTCTTAGTTAGTGAAATAGACTTTAGTTATGGTGATGGCTCTTGATCTGGACTTGGTGATTGGGGCTGGAATGTTTCACAACTGCATTGAAACTGAAAAGAAAAAATATTTTTTATTTTCCTCAATTTTGTCGTCAAGTTTGTCGTTCATAATTGCGGATTACTTCATGAATGCTGTCTGCAAAAAACTGAGTTGGTTGGCGCTCTTTGCTAATTGTCTAATGGCTAAAGTGACACCCGTATGTAAAAATGCAAATGAAAGGCAAACTTAAGAAGTGTCACTACGGGTAATTTTTCCATAACCCTTTTAAGCAGAATGAGACAACATCCAGATACATAAATTTGAAATTATTTTGGGGGAAATATGTTAAACGATAAAAGTTTGTTTACAAGAGCAGCATGATATAACACATTGACCTCAAACTGATCATTTATTCAAACACAGCTTCTACACATACGTTTTTTTATGTTAAAGTTCTGGTAGTCGTTACGCAATAAACTTTAAACTAGTTCTTACGGATTCCGGAATGAATAAATTTTTCAAACTCAGTCAAAGTTGAAAATAATATGAAATTTTGTAAGTTAACCCTCGAGAATATTAGAAATACAGTTCTGTATAGTGTATAACAAATAAATAGAAAATAAGTGACCTTTCATAGATTCCTAACTTCATCTGCGTCAGTTCATGAGTCAGTTCATGAGTTGAATTCAAATATTCTTTGTCAAATAATTCCTATATCATAGTAGCTTTGGCTACTATGAAAATGCCACGTTTTGGCATAACCCATCAAGTAAAAAGAGACGTGTGTTAATAGATAGAATAGTTTTCTTCAACTTACCCATTGTGCTTATCTGAAGTGTATTCAACAGTTCTGATGGAACCGTCAGCCTCGGTCAGAGAGTAAACTCCTTTCACAACATCTCCATCGCGGACTTCGTGCTGGAACTTGTTGTCTCCGGTGTGGGGGTCCTCTACTTTGTACTCGTACTGGTACTTGGGATAAGCCTGCAACGGTAAAAGTACAATTTACATACCCGCATCATTCGAATGCTCTACAAAACCTAGACGTGACTGCAATAAACTAATTCCTGCCATTAGGTGAACGGAAGGAAAGTTAAAATAAATAGCTTGTACGTGTAAAGATAAAATGCTTACATAATAATCGATAGGCTCTTCATGGGAATGAGAATCAGCTGAGTGGTGATAAGTAGGTTGTTGCTGAGGATGAGAGGCGTAATTGTGGCTTGATTGTTCGTGGGAAGGATACACGTAGTGTGATGGAACTTTAGATACAACTTGAGCAGGGGCAGCATGAGTTTCGTGATGGTAGGCAGGGGTGTAGTGGACAGGTTGAATTTTCTTCACGGGTTCAGCTTGTTGGCTGTAATCCTCTGCGCTCTGAGTTTGAACGTATTCATACACTGGAGCGATGTTCTGATGGTTCTCGCGAGATTCCTGGTTTTCTTGTTGCTGGTGAACGATCCTCTGGGATGGATAATCGTGCTCATGGCTCTCAGGCTCAGCTTGGTACTGTACTTCCCTAACTGCTTCTTGGTGCACTCTCACTGGGATATGTTGGTAATGATTGTACTCTTTTGGTTGCTCATGCTGAATGTGAGTTTGAAGTGTATATGACTGTTCTTCGCAAAAAACTCCGACCATAACTGCGGCAAGGACTAATACCTGAAAGGATAATGAAGATTATTAATATGATTAGGTAAATATTATTATATAAGAATGCGGAAAGGTTTCTTATTAGAAAACGCACTTTGGGTAACATATTGATGTTTCTCCGTCAACTTCCGTGATAGAACTGATGAATTAACATAGGTTATTAGCTCAATATATACCTGAGACGTTACGAGAGAGTATGAATCAATTTGTTACCGCTTGGGGCGTTGAGTTTGTACGCAGAGCGCACAGTCTACTCATGACGTAATTTACGTAATCAATGTGAAGGTTGCCTATCAAATTGGTGCATTGTACATTAAATTTTGCAAATGAATTTAATAAGACGACTAACGCACATGCTCCACATAAAGGTTTCAGAAAAGTCGACTTTAGAATCAGCAGACTTTTTCCCAAAATATGGATACAATGTTCTTAAAGAGCAAATAAAGCTTTTTCCTTTCTTTAATATACAATGGAACTAGGGATTGCAATCCCGCTTCATTGCGAATCCCGCGCAATGTGAAAGATGGTGCAAATAAAAACAATTAACTTTTTTTTACTTATATAATGTTCTTAATTTCCAAGTATAAGACTATATATCAGATGAGATAATTAAAACCTCCAGCAGCCACCAACCAGCAGATTTTTGGTGACTAATTATTAGTGATTACTAAATATAGAAGTGTCAGATGTATTGCTAAGAAGAGATTTCAAGGTGTAGATTTTAGTAACCTCACCTCCTATGTATTATGAAATAATTAGAAATAAGAAAATTTTGAGAGTGGTGATACCTATAGCTTTTAAATTCAGAGGGTTTCAGGTTCAAACCTTGGCAACGCACTTATAACTTTTCGAAAGTATGTGTATAATTTTCGCTTGCCCTGTGTCTCGGAAAGCACGTTAAGCCGTTGGTCTACCAGGATTTGAACCCGAGACCTGCTGAATATAAAGGCAAGGGGTCTTGCCACTGGGCTATCGCCGCTTATTAAGGTCCGCCAGGTCGCCTAAAATGTCTCATTAACTATTATCTCCAAAAAAGTTAGAAAATCTCATTCCAATGGAATAATAAAGAAGGTTACTGGAATAATACAGAAGGAATTTTGTGAATCTAGTATCACAAAATTTTCACGAAAAGTTATCAAAAAATAGAGCGGGTAAACTTGATCCCGATATGTTGATCTATACACCTTATACATTATGATACCTTCATAAATTATGATAGCATAGTCCATATGGCAGATTGTAACACATTCATATTATTTAGTATGTCTTTTAAGTAAATTATTAAGAGAAATGGACCATTAATACTTTTCTGCGGAGCAAATTACCAAGTACCTTTCTAAGTTATATTATTAGATATTTTCAAAATAAATTCTCCATAAATGTATATATGGTCTATTTCTAATATATCTTTTAATAAGTTGTAATTCTATACTACGTGCACCCAATACTTGTACAAATGCGTATATTTCTTTACTAAATTTGTCATCTACAACTCAATCAAATGCTTAAGACATGTCTGATACACGTCGCTTTTAATTGCAAGCCTTATATTACACAGCTTATATTGTTGACATGCCTTATGGCTATCTTTTTTTCTTTTTAAACGTCAGAAAAATGCATTTACGCATACCCTGCCGGTCGGGGGTCTGGACAGCGGTTATGTGGGGCTCCTGCAGGAACTTTACAGCCTACCCACTAAAAAACTGACGACGCCCGTCACTAGTTGGCAAAAAGGCAGGACTATGGTCTATCATCAGCCCATGGCATGCCATATGGCTATCTGCCGTAAAGCTAAAATTAATGTTGATATAAATATTTTAATCATAATCATTCAGATGGTCGTTAACGGCCAACTACTGGGCATGGACCTCCTCTTACAAACCATGGCGTACTCCACCACGCTGACCCAGTGCGGATTGGCGGCAGTTTGATGATGATAAGATAGATAGCAAAATTATAAACAATAAACTATTGTTATATACATTCACGCCTGTTTTCCCGAAGGGGTAGGCAGAGGCATATTATAAGTCCACACTTCGCCAATTATATTGCTGGTCCCACGTAATAGGTGGCGAGCCTATTGCTGCTCACCAAGCACTGTTATGTTCGCCAGAGCCTCGTCCGTTGATCGGCAGGTGCACCACTTGCAGGTGAGGTTCGCTTGGGCTCTTAAGGTTTTGGTAGGATCTCTATACACCATTACTATAAGTTAAATTGGTAAAATTTTCATCCGTTGTTCAGTACATATTCTTATAGCAAGCTGTGATTAGTTTGAGGTAAATGGCGCTGTGTTAAATGTCTAAGGAATAGAAACTATTATTGTTATCGTTGTTACTAAAATTCAAATAACCGTTTGATTCAAAGTCAGTTAATATCATAACTTAAGTTAATGTTTTTTTTAATTTAATATTACATTATCGCCATCCAGGCATGGACTCAACAAAGACTGAAACATGTGTGTCATTTAAGAAAGGCAATGATATTTATATGTTGTACAGTAAGTACATTTTTGTTGTACGTAAAAAGTGTAAGTGTAAGTGTAAGTGTAGTTTTTAAAAATATATTGACATATATCAATCATCTACGCGATGACAATAAAAAAAAGGTTCATGGCCATCGCCGATTTGTTACGGTTCTTTCATCGCTCAAATGTAGTACGAAACGCATTTTGACACTTACATCACTCAATAAGAATTGCGTATTTAATTATTAAAAAATCACAAAGGCATAATTATCTATGGTTTTGATTTTAATATAATAGATTTACTGATTAATTCAACCTTAACTTACCGGTGGATACAAACGCACAAAATTAATGAGTCAATTCAAACGATCAACTTAAAAAACCTAGGTCTATGTTCAGCAGTGAAGGGCTTCAGGTTCTTTCTTAGGATTCAAACTTCCTTTGTTTCAACGTTAAAAAGTAGCTTAGACGTAAAAGCAAACATGTTCACATTCGCATTATTTATAATATTAGTGAACAAATAATTATATTCTGAGTTGTTTCTATGATTGTAACACATTCACGCTGTAAGGGCTAATCGGTACAAACTTAAATTTGGTACACTTATATAATTATCTGTTTTGCTTAGCTATTAAGTGTTTGTAAGACTATCACAAAGCTGTAATAATATGAGGAGGATATATTCTCCACAAATTTTAAGCCTTTCATCACGGAAGTAACAGTTAGCTAAAAATTTTGTCACTACATAGTATAACCCAAAGTCACTTTCTTTTGTCTGAGATCTTAGAGTGATTCAAGATAAAGTTTTATACATAAGTCATGCGGACGATATCTTCCTATAAAGACTTAGTATATTATGAAAAAAACAAATTAGGAAGAAAATCAAAGTGTAGGGACATGAAACTAACCTCAAACTGAACACAATAAGTAAAATTATTTTCTATTAAGTTGAACAATCTTAATTACAATTAATCTAAGCAAAAGTGTACGAAGACTTCTGGAACGAATTTTTATTAAATCAGATTACTGTATTGTTCAGGTAATAAATAGTGTTTCTGTATTTTAAAAACTAAACTGATCACCAATGTCTCAAAATATAATATAATTTACTGTTTGAGGATTGTTGTTTTCAAAGGGGACTATGCGCTTTCTCTATTGTAACGGAAACGGATATCCTACATTAATTTAGAGCTATTAATCTAGTCACTACTAATCAAGTCAATACGCGTGTTATATAACGGACAAGAGCTAGTTATCGACCTTTCATTTACTAACAACAGCGATATATTTCAATTGTTAATATTTGATTTGTGTTTCTTACTAACATCAAAGACCATAACAATATGTAAGTGTAAATGCAGAATTATGTATACTTGTCATGCCTAACTGTAGATGCATTTTCAGAAGATAGAACAGTTTAATAGATCGTAGTTCTGTTTAAGAGAGTAGACTCCTAGATAGGTGTCACAGTAATGTCAGATATTTCAGCGCGAAATCGTAAAAACAGCGTTATTAGTATATTCTTAGTTTACCAAGGCTGAAGTGGAATTTGCAGAAGGTAGGGGCAGTTGGCTAGATTAGACTTCTAGTAAAGATGAACACTCCTAGATAGGTTTATACCTAGCAAATGTCAGATCTTCTGGCGTCCAATAGTAGGGTTATAAAGTTTCTGTACATATACGTACATAGGTCCGGTATTATACTGTATGTCGGTTTTAAGACTACTTATATATCCTCGAGCTTACTACTCGCGCACTCTGAATCTGAGGTTCGATTCCCACTCAGAAGTCATACATGTGTACATATGTGACGACTGATATGGCGTGGTGGCGAGTATATCCGCAGTCCGCTTCCGCGGTCGTGGGTTCGATTCCCAAACAGGACAAATCTTTGTGTGTATTAAAATGAATATTTGTTTTAGTCTGGGTGTTTTCCTATGTATACTAATAATGTATTTACGAAAACAAAGTATGTATGAATGTTTATATGTTATTTAATATCCATAACATAAGTTCTTAATTATACTTATCTTGGAACTAAATAATTGGTGTAATTATATTTATTTTTATTTTGTTAGTATAATATAAATATATCTTCTGTATATGGGTGTTTTCTTTATAATATCTTTCCACAATAAAATGTATTTATGTATGTTTACTTTTCCCAACAGGATGATTATTTAGCATTCCTAACAATTATCTTGAGCACGACAGAGAATTATTTGTTTATTAATATAGACTATCGACACAAGCTTTGTGCAATTCGACGTCCAATTATTTTTATTAACTCAGAATTTTCTGAAATACAGGTGTAATTAATATAATATACAAAAGTGTCACTTGCCAGGGGGGAAGTATTGTCCGTCTCGTAATTCTTTAATAAATTAGGGGGCTTGTTAGAAAACAATATCTAAAATTAAACCAGGTTTAAAACTAGTGCTGTCACTGTCTTTATTTTATGAAATACAAGTGACAGCACTAGTTTGCAACTTGGTTTAACTTTAGATCTTGTTTTGTAATAAGCTTGTGAAAACTAGGTGATAAGTAGTTTTTATTAATATTATCATCACACTTGGTTATAAATAAATAAGGTAATATAGTAATTTATGTATGTTTATTTATGTATTTATTAACATCTTAAGAAATAAAAACACAAAGAATAAGTCAGCATTGATTCACTTAATGATGGTATTGGTGGTGTTCAGGTTGGATGTGTTTGGTTTCGGTTTTGACGTAGGCGTTGAATCTAGAAAAAATAGAATGAACATGAAAGATAAAATATAAATACTTTTCGAGTAGAGGCAAATATTTCATAATATAATCAATGTTCATTTCGAGTAAAATTATCTAAAAATATAGTACTATGAGTAAACGTATTTTCAATTGTTTTTTGAGTAAAGAGCTAAAATTATCTTCCAATTTTGTAAGTATCGTGTAGATAAAAAATAATTAGCTAATGACGTCACAATTAAAAAGCACAATGAGTATTAATTTGATTTATCGATACCATTATTTTGCTTTTGTTTTATCAATTCGGCTAAGTATATCCGTAGGTTTACATTCATAAATGTATCAGCTGTTTGACTGGCTTGGACTAAAAATTTATTTTTAATAAATTAAAAACTCTGCTATAATTCGGTGATCGTTTTCAAATACCTAGCCCCGCTGATATCGCTCCACATTTTCCTTATGTCAAATGATTTTACGATGATCATGCGTAAGCACAAGTCACGTATACAACGGCAAATTAATAGACGTCACTTTCTATTCAGTGTTCGAATTGAGACACTAGTCACGTGCTTGCTTTATGTCTTCCGATTAATTCGCAGTAGTACCTACGATCTATACTTTTAAGACCATTATTTAAGGATATGTTAAGCTGATTTGAACTATTAAATTAAAAAACTTTATTAAAACGAAGGATAACGTAAAAATAATTATTATAAAATATGTAAGGGTTTTTGCTTTCACACTTCATAAACATTATTGTGAAAAATTATGTACTTAGATGGATGTCACCTAATCGAAGGAATGAAACTACTCTTTGTACAGTTCCTCAAACCACTAAACACTACAACCAAACTCTGCGCAATATTGAGCATTCAAGTAATGGATGTAGTAGCACCAGGTTAATATATTGTAATTCTGAAGTGGAAGAGACCTAAAGATAATCTATTTCCTATAAGTACAGATTAATAAGCTATCAGTATCGTGGTTTAACCAATCTCCGCGCTATTTTAGGGGTCAATGTAACAAATGTGGTGACTTACCCTTCCTTCTTATCGGCGGAGTACTCCACAGTGCGGACGGAACCGTCAGCCTCATGCAGACTGTAGACGCCCTTCACCACGTCGCCATCGCGGGTCTCGTGCTGGTACTTGTTGTCACCGGTGTGGGGGTCCTCCACTTTGTATTCGAAGGCGTATTTGGGGTAAGCCTGGAATAGAGAGACATACAGGTTAAGCCATTATTTCAAATAATGTCGCTATAGTAGACATAGTTTGTCATAAACGTATTAAATTGTCTGCAAAAACCTATTCCTATGAATAAAAAAAAATTTACTGTCTGAGAGGTAGTTCAGAACATCTATGCTAATAGTTAAAACAGATTGATAGACTCTTTTTTGCACAGGATGATGCTTAAGTAGACATCGGTAACAACAGAAGTAATTTAATGCTGCACATACATATGTAGCCACCCTTAAAAATCTTTCTTTTTGATTTTAATCAACCTCTTTCAATGGATCCATAGAAACAAAAAAGGAAATATTAAATCTGTTTGTGAGCTGAAGTCCGCGTCTTTTGGGTAGAGAGTTACTATAAGTTACACAATATTTGTTTTTAACTTATTTACCAGGGAGCTACCTATATTTACATATTAAATAAGCCTATTTTTGAAATATTCAATGGCCAATTAAAGAAAAATCTGAAAACTTAGACTAAACTTTAACTCATTATCAAATGCTGTTACTATATTAATCTTTGTAGTAAGCAATAATCTTCATAGGTTTGATAAATCATTATAATTTATTTTATGCCTGTTCCTTTTGTGAGTTACGCTGCTACTTCCTTGCTTATATGTTTATCTAATTTATAGAATTTCTTTTTTGAGTATCTTCTCAATGTACCATCTTGAATTTCTTCGGCATTATCATTGCTATATTAACATGATTTAATTTAATTTAATTTGATAACTTTAATGTCATCGGATTACTTTTACTTTAAATTTTTGTATGTAAATGAAAATTTTATAAACAAAAGGATAAGCTTAATGTATAGTTCAATTGACAACTCAAAAGATGTCAAAAAGGAAAACTAATTATATGCAGTGACATTCCACTTACATACTTTCAATTTAAAACTATTTCTATTTGGATCAAACTTACGTTGAAGCAACAGATAAAAAATTAAAACAAATAAACTGGATAATTATGTAACAGAAAGCTTAAAACTTACGTAGTAATCCTCATGGTGGGACTCATGGTGGGCCTCCTGGTTGTGACCATGCTGGTAGACAATCTGGTGAGATTCCTTCTGAATTGGCACGTGGTGTACTACTGGGGCAGCGTGTACTGCGATGGTCTCGTGCACTGGGGAAGGCAAGACGTAGTTGTGGGATTGTCTGGGTGCTTCGTAGTGCCTGGGAGCTTCGTAGTGCTTGGGTGCTTCGTAGTGCTTGGGAGCTTCGTGATGGGTCTCATGACGCACGATGCTTTGGGAGGAGTAAGCATGATGGGAAGGAGCTTGATGAACTTCGGGTTGGGCGTGGATTTGGATTTGAGGCGCGTGTGTCTGATGAACGGTGTGGACGGGAATAGAATGGTGAACTTCAACCTTCCTGGGCTCCTCGTGCTTGATGACAGTTTTGTATTGGTGTTGGTGGTAATCCTGGCAGGATACCGCCGCCAATACAGCAAGGGTGCACAATACCTGAATCAAAGAAATTATACTGTTAGTAGATCCCAAATGGAATACACTTTCTCTTCATGTAGCCCAAAGGTTTTTAATGCCTAGAAAACAGAAATATATAAAATATTCTTTAAATTTGTAAATAATTTAAATTAATTTTTACCTTAGCGATCATTTTGCTGTTGTCAATGTAAGAACAGATAAAAGTCTGATACTGTCTCTGGCAGGACCCTTAGGTTTTATACAACGAAAATAATCGACTTTGAAAACTGGTTTTTGTACTGTTTCGCCAAAATGATCAGATTTTTACTCTCACAATACTGAAAATCTGGTTCATGTTTGTAATTCGAGTACTAAGGCGGCTGCCTTACGTAATAATTAGGCGACTCGTGACCGCAATAAATCCTGCTCGATTTGCATTATGCACATGCCTATCTAAGGATTCAGGCGTAGGAACTGTTTTATTTTCGACAAAGTCGACTCCTCAATAAACTAAGGATATCACAACTCGTTTCGTAGTTATGGTGGCGTGGCGTACAGGTATGGTACTGAATTACGAGGGTTCCATAAAATGAAAAGCTCCTTATCCACTTACATCTACATCTACACTATCTTCACTATTATTATAAAGAGGAAAGATTTGCGTTTTTGTATGTAACAAATAAACTCAAAAAGTACTGTACCGATTTTAATAATTCTTATTTCATTAGAAAGCTACATTATCACTAAGTGACATAAGCTCCATTTAGTACTAGATTACTGTAGAAATCTTTAGGAATTCCTATCAAAACCAACCGAAGGTGTAAAAAAAATTACCATAAAATGTCTTTCATCGCATACGCTGCGAAGAGTATTTATGATAAGACAAAAAAATGCTCGACAATATTATATAGCATATATCAATATCTACAAAAAACTTTTCGAGACCATATGTCTAACTATTGTAGTTACGTCACTATAACTACTTTTTTACATTCAACAAATTGATAGAAATGCCGATCAAAGTTAGACTGCGTTATCCAATAATTTATAAGTTTTTATCCAAATAAATAATTTAATATTCAAGACTGTCTTAATACCCGATGATTACTTTTTGAATGATTGAAATCGGACATTCCATTCAAAAGATATTTGAAATAAAAATAAAAATATATAGCGCATCAAGTAACTAACTCGATGAGAGAGAGGCAGTGCGGGAGAAGGGGGTGCACCATTATGAACTTCTGCGGATCACGATGATACCAACTGACTTGCCCATATCTTTTAAAAGGTTACAGTTCCCTTTCAAAATATCCTTTGCCCTGACAATAAATAAATCCCAGGGACAAACTTTTTCTGTAATTGGTATAGACTTAAGGAAAGAGTGCTTTTCCCACGGGCAATTGTATGTGGCACTTTCTCGAGTAGGATCTCCTGCAAATCAATACGTTTTGTTGCCACCTACAAATACCACAGCCAACATAGTATACAGGGAGGCTTTAAGATAAGATTTTTTTTTTTTTAATTTAGTGATTCATGGTCTTTTTAATTAGCATGCTTATGACTTAAATCTTAAATGTGTTTCTTTTTTAAATTGTTATTCAATTCAATTCAATTCAATTCAAACATTTTATTTCAGATAAATAACAATACATATTATTTTCTTAGTAGAAGTATGACTTAGCCTAATGTTAGTATGTATATTATTTATCTACTACTACTATATAATATATCGTTATACCCTTGCAGGGTTCATTTGAGGACAAAATATTATTCTAAAGACCTAATTGTACACCAAATTAAACAATAAAGAATTATGATTTTTAAATAAATGTACCTATTTATGTCTACCCGGTGCGAAGCCGGAACGGGCCGCTAGTTGTTCATACAATACAAGTTTTTGGGTAATTAGGCGTATTTTATCAACAAAATTTTCTAAAAATTTTAATTTGTTGTAGCGACATATTTTTAGTGTCATTTTATCTAAAAGTACGCAAACCGCCAAGTGATGATAAACAGCATTGTTGTTCGTAGGTATATTGGTATAAATTTTTATTTATAACAATTATTTATGATTATTGTTCATAAATAATTGTTATAAATGAAAATTCATGCACATACTCAGAAGAGTTTGTTATGTGTGGAAACCAAACCTGGGCCCTTAGAACACTTCTGAAAATATTCTGAATGATGATGAAAACATATAATTATATCTTTGACCTAATTGAGTTTAAAATTATTGATTTTGATAACAAGGAGATATTGATAATAATTGTGACATATACATAAAAAAATAAATTTTGTACATTATAACTTTATGTGTAAACCTACACACATATTACATTCTACCACTGCCTCTAGCATATCGTCAGCCTGATTTTCAAACTGATTATATCCTTTTGATAAAAACTTTAAGGGAAGAAATAAGAGCTTGTTACATTTTATAGTTAAGTCACTATAGGTATAATTCAAATTCGTTCATAACTAGTTAAATATTTAATTAAGGGACTTGAGAGATATTTCAATAGATAGACTTTGAAATTTCCCGCTGTATGGCATTACAAGTAAAATGTGGTATTTGATATTGGAGATAGGTAATTTGAAAATTATACTCATGATGTCATTATTATAACAATATCAGGGTTGTGCCTTAGACTTACTTTTAGGGCCTAGAGTCATCTTATCGGACAAACTGAATTTGACTGGTTTAATTTTAGTTTCAGCTATAACATTTTACACATGAAGAATGTATGAAAGCGTACGTGTTTAATGTCTATTTAAAGTTATGACTTGCAGATTTACAGGCATTTTCATATTGATGACGCTGTATCTGCCATAGAAGCTGTTAATGATGATTTCAGATCAATAAATGTTTGGCCTTGTTCATTTGGATTGCTTGTCAATCCTGCAAAGTCCCAAGCTATAATTATAGGAAGTAGTGGAATGTACAGGAGGCTTGCCGTTGATTCACTACCGGTGGTTGAGTATGGTGGTGAAAGAATTGCGTTCACCGATAAAACAAAGAATGTAGGTCTTGATCGTGATAAAATTCTTTCTTGGACACCTCATAGCAATGAAGTTTCTGCATTTTGCATACCATTATCTCAGGCGACTTCAATTCATTTAGCACTAAAACTGTGCTTACTTAAGCGCTTTTACTCCCAATTCTCGACTATGCTGATATCTGTTATTTGGACGCAACTGAAGAGTTACTTAATAAGCTGGAACATCTTCAGAACCTGTTACTAAACCTATATTCGGACTGCGTAAATACGGTCGTGTTTCGGAGTACCGGGCAAGACTTAAATGACTTCCTATAACGCTACGCAGAGATGTTCACATTTTGTGTCTGTTGTACAAACTCGTTTACCATCTTCAGCTCCCCCATTAATTGCGTGTCCGTTTTATTATTCTACCTTCTACATCCCGTTCAAAACGATCCTGTGTAACTAAGACCCTTGTTTACCCTCCTTCTAACACGAAATTTTTTCGTAACTCTTTCTCAGCCCGTGCTGTACGAATGTGGAACAGTCTTTCCTCCCACATACGTAAGAGCCCATCAGTTGTGTCGTTCAAAAGTAAACTGATTAGTCAATACTTGTCAGATTTGGCACTTTGTTAGCACTTTTTTACATATTTTTTTAAGCTATTGCATAGCCTCTATCGCGGTCCTTGAGCGTGGAGACCGAATCCAGAAATTCTGTATCGAAAAAACCTAACATCCCCCGATGTGTATGTCTATAGACATACACATTTACATCTACATCATACAACACATGAGAACATGTGGTAAAAAAATAGCCTGTTAAGTTTCTCAATATTACATATGTAAAGTAGCGTCTCGTCTTTTTTTCGTCCATTTTACTTCTAAGCTATTAAGCGCAAGTATTTTTTAATGACTTTAGGGGATTTGTAGATTAAAAAGCGAAGAGACCGTTAGGTTGCTTTTGCACATTTCTTTGTTTATAAATTTTGATGAATTTTTATATGCAATCGATGCACGAAATCCACCTGGAATCCCTTTTGCCGCAATCGCAAAAACGCCTTGTTAGGCTTCTGAAAGTCAGCGACATTCACCGTCACCTTAAAGAAATAAGTAGCTTATTACAAAAAAAAGATCTACCGTTTAACCAGGTTTAAAACTGCACTAGTTTGTGTCACTTTTATTTCATAAAATAAAGACAGTGACAGCAGCAGTTTCAAACCTGGTTTAAGTGTACCTATATATTGTTTTGTAATAAACTCCTATATGTCTTATATTTCATAGAGATTGTGAATACTAGGCGATAAGTAGTTCTTATTAATCTTTTCGTAACACTTGGTAAAAAATAATAAGCGTAGTAGTAGTTTATGTATTTATTAACATCTTAAGAAATAATAACACAAAAAATAAGACAGCATTGATTCACTTAATGATGGTATTGGTGGTGTTCTGGTTGGATGTGTTTGGTTTCGGTTTTGACGTAGGCGTTGAATCTAGAAAAAATAGAATGAACATGAAAGATAAAATATAAGCATAAACTTTTCGAATAGAGGCAAATATTTCATAATATAACCAATGTTAATTTTAAGTTAAAATTATCTAAAAATAAACAATGCCTTTCTAAATTTATAGCGCATTGAATTTTCATTAATATTCCCTCCCCCCCCCCTCATTGCTAGCTTAATTTTTTATTATGTAATTAGAAAAAGCGTAAAATAACTTTAGCTCATTACTCATTTCTTTTTATTGATTTATGAGTAATGAGCAAAAGTTATTTTACGCTTTTTCTAATTACATAATAAAAAATTAAGCTAGCTAGGACTTAAATCCGTACAATTTAGCTTTATTCACACATAATTATTTTTTTGTTTTATAAATTAGGCTAAGTTTATCCTTAGGTTTACATTTAATACTAAGCAGCCATTCATAAATGTATCAGCTGTCTGTCTTGGAGTTAATATTTTGTGAAGTGAAAACTCTGCCATAATTCAGTGATCGTTTTTAAATACCTAGCCTCGCTACTACCGCCCCACATTTTACTTAAATCAAATGATTTTACGATGATCATGCGTGAACGCGCTATACAACGGCAGATTTAGAGACTCTACTTTCTATTCAGTGTTCCAATTGAGACACTAGTCACGTGTTTGCCCTACGCTTTCCTAAACAAATTTTGAAAAATGTTGTACTTATGTAGGTGGTTGTCACCTGATCGAAGGAAATAAACTTCTTTTTGTACAGTTTCTCAAAGTACCACACACTATAACCAAAGTCTGCGCAATATTGGGCATCAAAGTAACGAATGTAGAGGCAATAGGTTATTTTGAAGTGGAAGAGACCTAAAGTAACCTTTTTTCTATACAGTTTACTAATATGTCACTATCGTGGTTTAAACAAACTCGTTTTAAGAGTCAATGTAACAAATGTGGTGACTTACCCTTCCTTCTTATCGGCGGAGTACTCCACAGTGCGGACGGAACCGTCAGCCTCATGCAGACTGTAGACGCCCTTCACCACGTCGCCGTCGCGGGTCTCGTGCTGGTACTTGTTGTCACCGGTGTGGGGGTCCTCCACTTTGTACTCGAAGGCGTATTTGGGGTAAGCCTGGAATAGAGAGAGATATACAGATTAAGCCATTATTGCAAAGGATGTCGCTAAAGTACACATTGTTTGCTATAAAAGTAATCCTAATCGGAAAAACCTATTCCTATGAATCAATTAAAAATTAAAACTGTTTGTGAGGTAGTTCGGAACATTTAAGCTAATAGTTAAAGGAGATTGATAGACCCTTAGTTGTATTGGATGCTGCTAAAGTAGACATTGCTAACAGCATGAGTATTACAGTGCTGCACATACATTATTAGCCACCCTTAAAAATCTTTCCTATTGATTTTACTCAACCTTTTCCAAAGGATCAATAAAAAATTTAAGAAGAGATATTATTATGAGAACTGTTTGTGAGGTGATTTCCTGGGTCATTTAGGCCGAGAGATACTATAAGTTATACAATATTTGTCTTTGGCTTCAACTTATTTACCAGGGGCTATCTATATTTACATATTAAAGAAACAAAGTCTTCAAAAAGCATAATGACAAAAGAACCTTAAAACTTAGACTAAAGTATATACATAATATAATAATTAAGTATAAATTATTTTACAATATGAATGAAAATTCACTTAACTAAAACTATTTAGACTATTCAGACGAATAGAGACGATAAATCGTCTTAAATTCATTTATGCCTGTTCCATACTGTGAGTTACGCTGCTACTTCCTTCCTTTACGTTTATCGAATTTATTGAATTTCTTATTTGAGTAACTACTGAATCTACCATATTGAATGACTTCGACATTATCATTGCTATATTAACCTTATTTAATTTAATAACTTCAATCTAATTGAATTACTTTTACTCTTAATTTTTTTATGTTAATGGAATTACGTGGAAATAATAGTTACAGAAAGGATAAGCTTAATGTACAGTTCAATGGACAACCCAAAAGATCTCAAATAGGAAAACTAATCATTTTTAGTGACATTCTACTTACTTTCAATTAAATATATTTTTATTTGTTTTATATTAAATTACGTTGAAGCAACAAATAAAAAATTAAAACTAATAAACTTTATAATTATGTAACAGAAAGCTTAAAACTTACGTAGTAATCCTCATGGTGGGATTCATGGTGGGCCTCCTGGTTGTGACCATGCTGGTAGACAACCTGGTGAGATTCCTTCTGAATTGGCACGTGGTGTACTACTGGGGCAGCGTGTACTGCGACGGTCTCGTGCACTGGGGCAGGCAAGAAGTAGTTGTGGGAATGGCTGGGTGCTTCGTAGTGCCTGGGAGCTTCGTAGTGCTTGGGTGCTTCGTAGTGCTTGGGTGCTTCGTAGTGTTTGGGAGCTTCGTGATGGGTCTCATGACGAACGATGCTTTGGGAGGAGTAAGCATGATGGGAAGGAGCTTGATGAACTTCGGGTTGGGCGTGGATTTGGATTTGAGGCGCGTGTGTCTGATGAACGGTGTGGACGGGAATAGAATGGTGAACTTCAACCTTCCTGGGCTCCTCGTGCTTGATGACAGTGTTGTATTGGTGTTGGTGGTAATCCTGGCAGGATACCGCCGCCAATACAGCAAGGGTGCACAATACCTGAACCGAAGAAATTATACTGTTAGTAGATTCCAAAGTTAATACACTTTCTCTTCATGGAGCGCAATGGTTTTTGATGAATAAAAAAATATTCTATAAATTTGTAAATATTTTATATTCAAATTTACCTTAGCGATCATTTTGCTGTTGTCAATGTAAGAACAGATAAAAGTCTGATACTATCTCTGACACGACCCTTAGGTTTTATACAACGAAAATAATCGACTTTGAAAACTGGTTCTGGTACTGTTTCGCCAAATTCATTGGCAATGATCAGATTTTTACTCTCACATTACTGAAAATCTGGTACATGTTCGTAATTCGAGTACTAAGGTGGCTGCCTTACGTAACAATAAATCAAGCTCGATTTGTATTATGTAAATTTATCTAAGAATTCAGGTGTAGGTGTATACGGCTGGGAAAAGAACTGTTTTATTTTAGACAATTTCGACTCCTCAATAAACGATCAAGGATATTACAACTCGTTTCTTTTGTACGGTGACGTGGCGAACAGGTATGACTCTGAAATACGAGGGTTTCATAAAATGAAAAGCTCCTGTTCACCCTCTCGTTTCCAATTACATTGTTCATAACATACAAGTTTTTGGGTAAATAGGCGTAACTTATCAAACTGCTTATGTCCATTTGAGAAAACTTTATAGGAGGAAGTAAGAACTGTTTACTTTTCATAGTTAAGGCATAGTTTTGGTACTAATATAGGTATTATCCAATTCGTTCATAACATTAGAGAGATATTCCAATAAATAGATTTTGAAATTTTCCGCTATATGGCATTAAAAGTAAAATTTGGTATTTTTGGAGATAGATAATTTGAAAATTAGAATAGAATAGAATATAGAATATTTTATTTGCACTTGATTGAGGTACATTACAGTTCTTTTACAATAAAATAAAGCTGCTCTCATTCAGCCAACAACGGTGGCATGCAAATTATAATAGACCGATGGTGTCAACATTATTATAATAGACTTTTAGGGCCTAGAGACATCTTACAGGACTAACTGAATTCGACTGGTTTAATTTCAGTTTCAGATACAAAATTTTACATAATTATGAAGAGTGTATGAAAGTGTACGTGTTTGATGTATATTTTAAGTCATAAGCGCACCAAGGGGGTAAGCATTGCAAGAAAAATGTGTTAAGAGCGATAACGCAATATGCGTCGCGTCGAGTTTAGGTATATGAGTTACATGCACCGACATCGACATGAACGCAAGGTCTGCTGTAGTCAAACAATCACGTTTGGTCCTTTTGACTTAAGTTAAAATATTGTTATATTACAACTTTTTTTATATTTGTCAATATTTCAAATATGAATATATTATAATATAGTTTGTAATTTTTATGTTACATCCATAATCAAAAAGATCTGGTCCATCCATCGCCAAAGCCATCTGGTCTAGTGATCCCTCTGATTATGAAACCAGCGGGATTCGAAATTTCGGTCGGGGTTAGTATGATGATTTTTTGTTCTCGAGTATAGGATGCGTATTAGTTTTTTTAATATTGATGTATTTATAATAATATACTGTTAAATTGACAATAATTAACTGTTTAGGTACATAACTTAGATTCTTTAAGATTTTTTAAAGTAATAGGTAATACTTATAAAGTCGTCCATTCCAAATGAGTAAGAATAGTAAAGAGTGTCTCGGGAAGAGTGCACTTTTATTTTAAAATAATAACAAGTGTTTTATGACAGAGCTGCAATATTTTTATTGTACTGTAAAGAAGACAGGTTCCGATTAAGCATAGAATAAAATATTCTGATGACTCCGATGACAGGCCACTACTCTTTTCATTAAATTTTCCATGACTTTGGCACAGAGATGTGGCTGTATTTCACCGATGACGCGTTTGACGGAATTGTTACGGGTTTTCTTAACAAATTCTCAAACAAATACATATACATATCTTATCGCGGGGGCCACCGACTGTCCATGGCGCACTTTGACTCTTGTGTCGGATCTTTTGTGCATCCCCTTGCCTTTCACTCCAAATCTCCTAATATTGTTACCATCATCTTTATGATAGTCTTTGCATATTGGAGTCTCTTGGTTGTTGGTAGGCCACTAAATACATATACGTACGTACATACGTACGTACATACGTACGTACATACGTACGTACATATATATACTATACGTGTGTGTGTCCCTAAACTTCTCCTAAACGGCTGGACCAATTTAATTAATCATTTGTCAATTAGCGCTATGTTCAGAAAGAATCTTAATAAGACAGGACATCGGTCTATCGGGTCAGCTAGTATTATATCCAATCTAAAACATAAATGTGAAATGAAAGCCAAGTTCAGTGGCCAGTCCTAAAATTTATTTATATGTAACAGTATAACATATTTATTTTGATTTATTTCGGTAACAAAATGCATTTACGCACTGTCTCCCTGCCAAAGAGGGGAGACCGGGAGGGGGTGTGGGGCTCACTGCGGCAGACGCGACCACCGCCGTCCTACCCACTAAAAATCTTCCGGTGACGCCCACCGCTGTTAAAGAAGGGGCGGGGGGCCAGCACCAGGGGATAAGAAAGTAACTACTAAACTAAATACTTCCTTACTAAAAATTGGGTGGTAGGTAGGTATTACACTCGTTTATGATTCACTTTAAGTTAAAAAAAAACATAAAAAGCCAGTACAATGAATAAGAGTTGTGTTGTATGGTGGGCGAAAAGCTGACAACCTATCACCGTTAAACACATGTTCCAACTTGCTTACCTACCCTTACAGTACTTTTCGAATGTGGCATTAAGTGGTTCTATGATCACTTAGTGCTCTGCCTAACCCTATAGGAATATAGGCGATCATATGTTATGTTATATATTAAGTTAATCCACATACCTACGACATAAAGGCCGGCTGTCATAAGTTTTAATTACTTACTGATTCTTACATCTATAGTAGTCAGATACAGGCACTATTTACGTATTTATGTTAAGCGTTCATAATAGAATTTAATTATATAAAAATTGCCAGTTTTTTATTTATTCCTTTGTATTCATCTAATTAGGTAATTACTTATCTGCATATTAAATTTTAACTCACTATTCGTTGTCCTGTCGATAATTCGTTGTCCTTGCACGCAAACCGTACTTTTTATGTATTAACGTAATTAAGTGGTGAATTTGGCCTATTTACCAACAGCAATTTCCAGATAATTTCACTTTAGATGGATTTTAATTTCATATGAACATCGGTAATTACAAATTTAAATATTTGTCTTACTAACTATTTGCATGACGATATGTGAATGTGCATTTGTATTTCCCTTTTTCTTCAATGTTACCAGAAAATTTGAACTTCCAAATTTATGGTTAAAGAAAATTTTAGTAAACACTGTTCGGGTAAATGGTCGGTATTCGTGACACTTTACCAAAAGAAAAATGTTTTTTATTAACTTTTTAAACAACGCTACTACTGCTTACAATAATTGGTGATTTGCATGTTTCTAAGATCACGTTATAATTAAAAATATAAATATATTTTCTATAGGTATTTCCAAAATATTTGTTTGTTTATTCTTCCCAACACTATCGTTGTGTAGCATTCCTAACAAATGTTCTCAATAATACGTATCTTGAGCACGTTAGAGAAATATTTATTTATTTAGACTCTAAGAATATAAACTGCATTATCTGGTAACCTATCCTCTACTTAGGGTTAGATGGCATTAAATAAGCTGTACAAAGATTTTGGTGAAGAGTTATGACACATCGCTAAAACTGAGCTTTTTCAATTTGATTGTCTTTGTGTAAAAAAGGAAAAAATAAGGAAAAAATATAAAAAAATAGACATAAAACTACGTCGTATAACACATGAGAAAGAGTTGTTAAAAATAAAATAGCCATTTTAGTAATATTCTTTTTTCCGGCCATTATACTTCTAAGCTATTGATTGCAAGTACCTATGTTTTATTAGCAGGAATTATGGTGATTAGTAGATTAAATACCGAAGAGACCGTTAGGTTGCTTTTGTCAATTTCTTTATTCAAAATTTTTAATGACTTTTTTTTAAGCAATTGATCCATACATCCATGGAATCCCGTCTGCCGTGGTCGCATAGACGCCTTGCTAGGTTTCTGAAAGTCAGCGACATCCATTGTCCCTTTAAGAAATTAAGGGCTTATTACAAAATAGGATCTAAATTTAAACCAAGTTTAAAACTAGAGCTATCACTTTTATTTCATAAAATAAATACAGTGCCAGCAGCTGTTTTAAACCTGGTTTAACTTTTACTTCACATCTTGTTTTGTATGAAGCCCCTATATTTCTTAGAGATTGTGAATAGTAGGATAAGTAGTTATTATTAATCTTTTCGTCACACTAAGTGATAAATAAATAGGGTAATATAGTACTTTATGTTTATTTATTTATGTATTTATTAACATCTTACGAAATAATAACACAAAGAATAAGTCAGCATTGATTCACTTAATGATGGTATTGGTGGTGTTCAGGTTGGATGTGTTTGGTTTCGGTTTTGACGTAGGCGTTGAATCTAGAAAAAATAGAATGAACATGATAAAAAAATATACGGCAAAACTTTTCAACTAGAGGCAAACATTTCAAAATACAACCAATGTTAATTTTGAGTAAAATTATCTAAAAGTGGAGACTATTAGTAAACAAACAAAGCCAGTCTAAATTTAAAGCGCATTAAAACGGATTTTTGATTGTTTTTTAAGTAACGAGCTAAAGAAATGTTACTCTTTTTTTAATTAGACGATACAAAATTAAAAGCTAGCAATCCGTATAATTTTGCTTTATTGACAAATAATTATTTTTTTTGTTTCGTAAATTACGCTAAGTTTATTCGTAGGTTTACATTTAATCATAAGCTGCCTATCATAAATGTATCAGCTGTTTGACTGGCCTGGACTAAAACTTCGTATTTAATAAATTAAAAACTCTGCTATACTTCGGTGATGGTTTTGAAACACCTAGCCTCGCTACTATTGCCACACATTTTTCTTATGTCAAGTGATTTTACGTCTTTCATGCGTAAGCGCACTGGTCATCGGAAAATTGGTATACAACGGCAGATTTAGAGACGCTACTTTCTATTCTGTGTTCCAATTGAGACACTAGCCACGCTATTGCCTCACGTTTTCCGATTTAATCGCAGTGGTACGATCTATACGTTTATAAAAAATAATAATTGTGTTTACGATTTTTTTTTAATAATTTGAGGTGATAAATATAAAAGCGACATTAAAATGATAATTATTATATATTATGGAAGTGTTTATGCTTTCACGCTTAACTTATAGAACAAATATTGAAAAATGTTATACTTAGGTGTTGGTTGCAGTTCCTCACACTACCACACACTACAACCAAACTCTGCGGAATATTGAGCATCAAATCAACGAATGTAGTGGCAGCACCTAAATTGAACCTATTTTCTATGCAGTTTATTAATATATCACTATCTTAGTTTAACTCCGCGCTAATTTAAGGGTGAATGTAACAAATGTGGTGACTTACCCTTCCTTCTTATCGGCGGAGTACTCCACAGTGCGGACCGAACCGTCAGCCTCATGCAGACTGTAGACGCCCTTCACCACGTCGCCGTCGCGGGTCTCGTGCTGGTACTTGTTGTCACCGGTGTGGGGGTCCTCCACTTTGTACTCGAAGGCGTATTTGGGGTAAGCCTGGAAAGAGAGAGATATACAGATTTAGCCATTATTGCACAGGATGTCGCTAAAGTAGACATTGTTTTCCATAAAAGTATTAAATTGCCTGCAAAGACCTATTCCTATGAATCAATAAAAATTAAAACTGTTTGTTAGGTAGTTCTGAACATTTAGGCTAAGAGGTAAAGAAGATCGATAGACCCATTGTTGCACAGAATGCTGCTAAAGTAGACATTGCTAGCAACAGAAGTCTTACAATGCTGTTCATACATTATTAGCCACACTTTAAAATCTTTTCTATTGATTTTATTCAACCTTTTTCAATGGATCAATAGGTATTTAAAGATGGAATATGAAAACTATTTGTTAGGTGAAGTCCGCGTCATTTAGGCCGAGAGCTACTACAAGTTATACAAGATTTGTCTTAACTAGTCTTCAACTTAATTACCAGGGAGCTATCTATATTTACATATTAAATAAACAAAGTCTATTCATGAAATATTCAAGGGTCAATTACAGAAAAACCTTACAACTTTGGTTTAAATTTAACTCCTTATATAATTATTTTTCATTTTCATTCATTCTAAATTCATTTAGCTAGTCTCAATAGAGACGATAAATCATAGTGATTTAATTTATGCCTGATCCATACTGTGAGTTACGCTGCTACTTCCTTATGGTTCATCGAATTTATTGAATTTCGTATTTGAGTAACTACTGAATGTACCATCTTGAATGACTTCGACATTACTATTGTTATATTCCTATAATTTCTACTTCATTTTAAAGGAATTACTTTAACTCTTAATTATTTCATATAAATGAATAACATGGAAATAAAAGTTACAGAAAGAATAAGCTTAATGTATAGTTCAATGGATAACTAATAATATTAGTGACATTTCAATTGCTTTCAGTTTAATATATTTCTATATTTCTTTAGATTATACTGACGTTGAAGCAACGGATAAAAAATTTAAACCAATTAATTTTATAACTATGTATCAGTAAGTTAAAAACTTACGTAGTAATCCTCATGGTGGGACTCATGGTGGGCCTCCTGGTTGTGACCATGCTGGTAGACAACCTGGTGAGATTCCTTCTGAATTGGCACGTGGTGTACTACTGGGGCAGCGTGTACTGCGATGGTCTCGTGCACTGGGGAAGGCAAGACGTAGCTGTGGGATTGTCTGGGTGCTTCGTAGTGCCTGGGAGCTTCGTAGTGCTTGGGTGCTTCGTAGTGCTTGGGAGCTTCGTGATGGGTCTCATGACGCACGATGCTTTGGGAAGAGTAAGCATGATGGGAAGGAGCTTGATGAATTTCGGGTTGGGCGTGGATTTGGATTTGAGGCGCGTGTGTCTGATGAACGGTGTGGATGGGAATGGAATGGTGAACTTCAACCCTCCTGGGCTCCTCGTGCTTGATGACAGTGTTGTATTGGTGTTGGTGGTAATCCTGGCAGGATACCGCCGCCAATACAGCAAGGGTGCACAATACCTGAACCGAAGAAATTATACTGTTAGTAGATTCCAAATTTAATACACTTTCTCTTAATGGAGCATAATGGTTTTTACTGAATAGAAAATAAAAATATACAAAATATTCTTTAAATTTGTACATAATATAAATTAATTTTTACCTTAGCGATCATTTTGCTGTTGTCAATATAAGAACAGATAAAAGTCTGATACTGTCTCTGGCAGGCCCTTAGGTTTTATACAACGAAAATAATCGACTTTGAAAACTGGTTCTGGTACTGTTTCGCCAAATTCATTGGCAATGATCAGATTTTTGCTCTCACATTACTGAAAATCTGGTACATGTTCGTAATTCGAGTACTAAGGTGGCTGCCTTACGTAACAATAAATGAAGCTCGATTTGTATTACGCGCATTTATTTAAGGATTCAGGTGTAGGTGTATACGGCTGGGAAAAGAACTGTTTTATTTTAGACAATGTCGACTCCTCAATAAACGATCAAGGATATTACAACTCGTTTCTTTTGTACGGCGACGTGGCGAACAGGTATGATTCTGAAATACGAGGGTTTCATAAAATGAAAAGCTCCTGTTCACCCTCTCGTTTCCAATTACATTGTTCATAACATACAAGTTTTTGGGTAAATAGGCGTCACTTATCAAACTGCTTATATCCTTTTGAGAAAACTTTATAGGAGGATGTAAGAACTTTTTTTTTTCATGGTTAAGACACTAATATAGATATTATCCAATTCGTTAATAACTAATAAAATATTTATTAAAGGGACTTGAGAGATATTTTTATAAATAGATTTTGAAATTTCCCGCTACATGGCATTAAAAGTAAAATTTGGTATTTTTGGAGATAGCTAATTTGAAAATTAGACCGATGGTGTCATCATAATAGCAATATCTGGGTTGTGCCTTAGACTTACTTTTAGAGTCATCTTACAGGACTAACTGAATTTGACTGGCTTAATTTCAGTTTTAGATATAACATTTTACATATGAAGAGTGTATGAAAGTGTCCGTGTTTAATGTATATTTAAAGTCATAAGCGCACCAAGGGGGTAAGCATTGCAAGAAAAATGTGTTAAGAGCGGTAACGCAATATGCTTCGCGTCGAGTTTAGGTATATGAGTTACTTACACCAACACCGACATGAACGCAAGGTCATATCTGAGCGATGTCTTGCTGTAGTCAAACAATCACGATTGGTCCTTTTGACTTAAGTTAAAACATTGTTATATTACAACTTTGTTTATATTTGTCAATATGTCAAATGTAATATAGTTTGTAATTTAAATGTAACATCCATAATTAAAGAGTCAGCCATTGGGTCTAGTGGTCTCTCTGAATATGAAACCAGCGGGATTCGAAATCCGGTCGGGGCGTGTTAGTATGATGATTGTTTGTTCTCGAGTATAGGATACGTATAAATTTTTTTTAAATTGATATATTTATTTATTGTTTAATTGACAATAATTTACTGTTTTGGTACATAACGTAGATTCTGTAAGATTTTTCTAAGTAATAATACTAATAAAGTCGTCCATCCCAAATGAGTAAGAATAGTAAAGAATGTCTCAGTAAGAGTGCACTTTTTCATTTTAAAATTATAACAAGTATTTTATGACAGAACTGTGATATTTTTATTTTATCGTAAAGAAGACATGTTCTGATTAAGTATGCAATACAATATCCGTCAAATGACCCCCATGACTCCGATGGCAGGCCATTACTTATTCCAAGAAATTTTCCATGACTTTTGCACAGAGATGTGGTCTTTTCTCACCAATGACGCGTTTGACGGAATTGTTTCGGGTTTTCTCAAAAAAATATGGTAATTTCGTACTTTACTTAATACATACATTAAATTATAGCTTTATATATATATATTGATTATACTGTACGTGTGTGTGTGTGCCTAAACTACTCCTAAGCGGCTAGACCAATTTAATTAATCGTTTGTTAATTAGCGCAATGCTCAGAAAGAATCTTAATAAGACAGGACATCGGTCTATCGAGACAGCTCGTATTATATAAGTCGGTTAAAGTATAATGCTAACATCCCATAAGGGCACATATATTAAGTATGCGTTTGTGTGTGTACAAACGTACACACAAACACGTATACTCGCACGGACACGCACAAAACTTAATTTATGCCAATACCTAAATCTTCATCTTTCC
The DNA here is from genome assembly GCA_949126915.1 of Musotima nitidalis. Taxonomy (NCBI): domain Eukaryota; kingdom Metazoa; phylum Arthropoda; class Insecta; order Lepidoptera; family Crambidae; genus Musotima; species Musotima nitidalis. The sequence continues at coordinate 7,172,645 of OX421419.1, forward strand.
ATTAATAGTATGTTAATACTGGTCATAATACTTATGTAGTTTTCTTAAATCTAATTTTATGTTTTAAACATACACTTCCTAGCACTATCGTTATTTAGCATTCCTAACAAATGTTCTCAATAATACGTAACTTGAGCGCGTCTGAGAAATATTTATTTATTTAGACTTACAGAATTTGAAATACATTAAGTATAGAATAGAATAGAATTGAGAATTTTCTAAAATGTAGCTGTAAATAATATCATACATAAAAGTGTCACTTGCCAGGTAAAGTCCTGTTCGTTTCGTAATTCTTTACGGCAGGGAGTTATGAGAGATCGCGAAAATTACTAAAATACCAAGCCACGCAGCACTCTTTACGGCAGAGCATCGAGCGATACTTCCTCCCTCTGAAGAGCCTAGCGTCGGATTGAATTGACACATTTCTGCAATGGTATTACAAAATTTGAGTTACCAAATTTACGGTAAAAGTCAAGTATACTAAACACTATAATGTAATAAACACAGGGTGTATAGGGATCCTACCAAGACCTGAGGAGCGCAAACCAACATCGCCTGCAAGTGGTGCACCTGTCGATCAACAGGAGAGGCTCTGACGAACATAATAGTGCCCGGTAAACGGCAATAGGCACGCCACCTCTTACGTGGGACCAACTATATAATTGGCGAAGTGTGGCCGTATAATGTGCCTCTGCCTACCCCTTCAGGGAAACAGGCGTAAATGTATGTATTTATGTATGTTTAGTCTACCGAATACTATCGTTATTTAGCATTCCTAACACATGTTATTAATAATGCGTATCTTAAGCACGTCAGGGAAATATTTATTTAAGTAAACTTAAAGATTTATAGATTTTCTAAAATGCAGCTATATTTAATATAATATATAAAAGTTTAGCTTGCCAGGCAAAGTCTTGTTTATCTCGTAATTCTTTAAGGTGGGGAGTAATGTGAGATCCCTAAAATTGGGCTCTTTATTTGATTGTCTTTGTCATCTTGTAAGGAAAAAATATACAAAAGACATAAATTTAGAGAACGGGTGGTTAATAATAAAATAGCCCAATTAGTTGCTTAATGTTATGTTATGTTATGTTATGTATTTACATATGTAAAGTAGCGTCTTGTCTTTTTTTCCTGGCCATTTTACTTCTAAGCTATTAATCGCAAGTATTTTTTAATGACTGGAAATATGGTGATTATTAGATTACATACCGAAGAGACCGTTAGGTTGCTTTTTCCATTTCTTTATTTCAAACTTTTGATGAACCTTGCTAGGCTTCTGAAAGTCAGCGACATCCACCGTCCCCTTAAGATATAAAGGGCCTATAATAAAATAAGATCGAAAGTTAAACCAAGTTTAAAACTAGAGCTATCACTTTTATTTCATAGAATGTATACAGTGCTACCAGCAGCTTTAAACCGGGTTTAACTTTTATTTTACTTCTTGTTTTTTATTAAGATATATTTCATAGAGATTGTGAATACTAGGTGATAAATAGTTCTTAATAATCTTTTCGTTACACTTGGTAATAAATAATAAGCGTAATATAATAGTTTCTGTATGTTTATTTATGTATTTATTAACATCTTAAGAAATAAAAACACAAAAAATAAGTCAGCATTGATTCACTTAATGGTGGTATTGGTGGTGTTCTGGTTGGATGTGTTTGGTTTCGGTTTTGACGTAGGCGTTGAATCTAGAAAAAATAGAATGAACATGATAAATAAAATAGAAGTAAAAACTTTTCGACTAGAGGCAAATATTTGATAATTCAACCAATGTTATTTTGAGTAAGATTTTCTAAAAAAAACAATACCTTTCTAAATTTAAACCGCATTGAAACGGATTTTTGAATGTTTTATGAGTAACGAGCTAAAGTTTTTTTCCACTTTTTTAAGTTACAAAAAAATATTAGCTAATTACGTCACGATTAAAAAGCACAATGAGTATAGTTTTGCTTTATCGATACTTTTTTTTTCGTAGGTATAAGCAGCCATTCCATAAATGTATTAGCTGTTTGACTGACCTGGACTAAAACTTTGTATTTAATGAATTAATAACTCTGCTATATTTCGGTGATCGTTTTTAAACACCTAGCCTCGCTGCTATCGCCCCACATTTTTCTTATGTGAAATGATTTTAAGTTGATCATGCGTAAGCGCGCTGGTCATCGTAAAATTGCTATACAACGGCAGATTTGGAGACTCTACTTTCTATTCAGTGTTCCAATTGAGACACTAGCCACGTTATTGCCTTACATTTTCCGATTTAATCTCAGTGGTATGATTTATACGTTTAAACTACCACACACTACAACCAAACTCTGCGCAATATTGAGCATCAAAGCAACGAATGTAGTGGCAGCACCTAAAGTGAACCTATTTTCTATACAGTTTATTAATATATCACTATCGTAGTTTGCGTAGTTTCACGCGATGGACCGATGATCTGGTCAAGGCGGCGGGAAGCCGATGGATGCAGGCGACTCAGGATCGCTCAATGTGGAAATCTATTGGGAAGGCCTATGTTCAGCAGTGGACGTCAGATGGCTGAGATGATGATGATGATCGTAGTTTAACTCCGCGCTATTTTAAGGGTCAATGTAACAAATTTGGTGACTTACCCTTCCTTCTTATCGGCAGAGTATTCCACAGTGCGGACGGAACCGTCAGCTTCATGCAGACTGTAAACTCCCTTTACCACGTCACCGTCGCGGGTCTCGTGCTGGTACTTGTTGTCACCGGTGTGGGGATCCTCCACTTTGTACTCGAAGGCGTATTTGGGGTAAGCCTGGAATAGAGTAAGATATACAGATTTAGCCATTATTGCAAAGGATGTCGCTAAAGTACAAATTGTGTGCCATAAAAGTAATCCTAATCGGAAAAATCTATTCCTATAAATCAATAAAAATTAAAACTGTTTGTGAGGTAGTTCGGAACATTTAGGCTCATAGTTAAACGAGATTGATAGACCCTTTTTTGCAGAAGAAACTGATAAAGTCGGCATTACTAGCAACAAAAGTCATACAATGTAGATACATTATTAGCCACACTTCAAAATCTTTCCTATTGATTTTACTCAACCTTTTTCGATAGATCAACAGGAAGATGGAATGTGAAACTGTTTGTTAGGTGAAGTCCGCGTCATTTAGGCCGAGAGTTATTCAAGGTTTGTCCTAACAAGGCTTCAGCTTATTTACCAGAGAGCTATCTATATGTATATATTAAATAAACAAAGTCTATTCATGAAATGTTCAGGGGTCAATTACAAAAAAATCTTTTAACTTAGACTAAACTTTAACTCATTATAAAATTATTCCACAATGTTAATGAAAATTCATTGAACTAGCCTCAATAGAGACGATAAATCGTCGTAATTTAATTTATGCCTGTTGCATACTGTGAGTTACGCTGCTACTTCCTTATAGTTCGTCGAATTTATTGAATTTCTTATTTGAGTAACTACACAATGTACCATCTTGAATGACTTCGACATTTTCATTGCTATATTAATATAATTTGACTACTTCATTTTAAAGGGATTACTTTTCCTCTTAATTATTTCATGTAAATGGATAACATGGAAATAATAGTTACAGAAAGGATAAGCTTAATGTATAGTTCAATGGACAACTCAAAAGTTGTCAAATAGAAAAATTTCTAATTTTCTGTGACATTTCAATTGCTATCAATTTAAAATATTTCTATAGTTTTTAGATTAAACTGACGTTGAAGCAACGGATGAAAAATTAAAACAAATATACTTTATAATTATGTAACAGAAAGCTTACAACTTACGTAGTAATCCTCATGGTGGGACTCATGGTGGGCCTCCTGGTTGTGACCATGCTGGTAGACAATCTGGTGAGATTCCTTCTGAATTGGCACGTGGTGTACTACTGGGGCAGCGTGTACTGCGATGGTCTCGTGCACTGGGGAAGGCAAGTCGTAGTTGTGGGATTGTCTGGGTGCTTCGTAGTGCCTGGGAGCTTCGTAGTGCTTGGGTGCTTCGTAATGTTTGGGAGCTTCGTGATGGGTCTCATGACGCACGATGCTTTGGGAGGAGTAAGCATGATGGGAAGGAGCTTGATGAACTTCGGGTTGGGCGTGGATTTGGATTTGAGGCGCGTGTGTCTGATGAACGGTGTGGATGGGAATGGAATGGTGAACTTCAACCCTCCTGGGCTCCTCGTGCTTGATGACAGTGTTGTATTGGTGTTGGTGGTAATCCTGGCAGGATACCGCCGCCAATACAGCAAGGGTGCACAATACCTGAACCGACAAATTATACTGTTAGTAGATTCCAAAGTTAATACACTTTCTCTTCATGGAGCCCAAAGGTTTTTAGTAAATAGAAAATAGAAACATACAAAATATTGTTTAAATTTGTAAAAATATTATATTTAAATTTACCTTAGCGATCATTTTGCTGTTGTCAATGTGAGAACAGATAAAAGTCTGATACTGTCTCTGGCAGGACCCTTAGGTTTTATACAACGAAAATAATCGACTTTTAAAACTGGTTTCGGTACAATTTCGCCAAATTCACTAGCAATGATCAGATTTTTTCTCTCACTTTACTGAAAATCTGGTTCAAGTTCGTAATTCGAGTACTAAGGCGGCTGCCTTGCGTAACAATTAGGCGACTTGTGACCGCAATAAATCCTTCTCGATTTGTATTATGCACATGCCTCTCTAAGGACTCAGGTGTAGGTGTATCCAGCTGGGAACGGAACTGTTTTATTTTCGACAAAATCGACTTTTTCAATAAACTATAGATATAACAAAGTTTCGTACTTGCGGCCGGCGTGGCGTGCAGGTATTATATTGTAAAACGAGGGTTCCATGGAATAAAAAGCTCTTGTTTTCGTTCACACTGTTCATAAAATACATCAGGCGTAACTCACCAATTTTTCTTCTCAAAATTGCAATATGAAGTGGTGATATATTTTGGTGTCATTTTATTCAATACTACGCAAAACGCCAAACTGATGCTAAATAGCATTATTGTCTATAGATATATCAGTTCTTCTCACAGAACGGTGGCTCGGAACTGGCACTTTTTTTCACTTACACTTAATATATATATGTATTTTTGTTTGTGAAGTGAATGACTTCGTGATTTTTATGATATATAGTTTTTTTTTAATTTTTACTTTTTTAAGTACTTTGTTATAGTTTGTAAAGTAAATAACTTTTTACTTTTATAAGCTAACCAAGGGGCTACGCGCTGCATAAAAAATGTGATAGGTAAATCTTTGTTTTTTTGAAAGTTACCTAAGCTGAACAGAAAAGATACTTGCTAGCTGTATAATAAAGTACAGTACAGGTTGTATTGGTGCCGCAGAATTCATTTAACGTAAAAGTAAAACGAGCTTGCATTAACGGCACTAACTACACCCACTCAGTTGAGACATAAACTAAGTTCAATATAACATTGAACATTTATATTGAAGAATGCATTAATTTAAAATTGACTTAAATTACAACCTTAATAAAGTTTATTATAAGTTCGTAATACTTATTATTTTCGTACATTTATGTTCTCGTGCAATCAAGCAAATTGCCCATAAAGACGAAATGAGATTATTTGGTTTAATAATAACTGCACAGAAACCAGGAGACGGCAAGTTCAAATCCCATTTCGGGTCTAGTAGATAGTAGATGTTTTTTGTGTCTGTCTGTATAGCAAACCCCCTCCAGCAAAGAAAAAAAATAAAAGACCCAGTTTACTTTAAGTAGTGTATGAAACGCCGGAGGAGACAAGACAAGTGTTAGTACAGTAACAAGTTATTCAGTTGACCAGGACATAGTTTACCCTACTCATTAGGTTGGGTATTACATTCATACCATGGTTTATTATTATATCTGCACACTTAAACATGTGTACAGGGACCTAAGCAGCTCAAACCCATCACACCTTTGCCCGGTAAGCGGTAAGCGGCAATACGTGGGGAAGTGTGGGCGTATAATATGCCTCTGCCTACCCGTTCGGGGAAAAAGGCGTGTATGTATGTATGTATATATGTATATTTGTCTGTATGTAAACTTAAACAACAAAAGAAGAACAATACGGATAACAAAGACGCTGCACCGATAAAAGTAATAAATGCACTAATGTATTGTCAGAGAGAATGCCTACAAGATGTCTTTATAGAATGTACTAACCATTACTTTACTACGTTATGTTTTATGCTTATGTATTTATCACACGCGAAACAATTAAACCTTTCAAGAACTAATTATACATTTTTCAGAATAAATTCTAATCTAAGGGATGTGCAATTATATACTTACATTCGTTTACTAAAATAGTTTACGATCTCTGAATGCTGAAGCTAAAAATTAAAACAAAATTGTGTACACGTTTGTCAATTATGGGTATCTATATCATTTTACAGCCTAATATGTCCACTGCTGAACATTGGCCTCCTAAATAGATTACATTCTATTGGGAGGATTTGCCCATAATCACCACACTGGGCAGGCGGGTTGGTAATCGCAGATTCAGCCAGTACGCTGGATGATGCCGCTGCCCATCATTTGGTAGGATTTCTTTCTGTCGACTGTCGACTCTCACGACTCCCCGTAAGATGAGAGGGGATAGCACTATTCTAAACTGGTACCACACGGCACATAGGCCTAGTAATAATAATAATAGGTGAATAGCGCATGGGTATACATTTCCGTGCTTAGGAAGGCACGTTAAGCCGTTGGTCCCGGTTATCACTAAATGTGGTAATCGTTAAGCCATGTTAGAGGCCTTATGGGCGGCTTGATAAATTCTAACAGCAGGACGCCATACACCTGCCTCCGCCAATCTGCACTGGGTCCGCGCGGTGGAGTATGACCCAATACCTTCGCACTTTGGTATGTGAGAGGAGGCTCGTGCTCAGTAGTGGGACGTTTATGGGCTGAGATGATGATGATACATTTCCAAAAGTCCTAAATACCCTTGCTATTGCGAAAAGCCTAGGTATGTTTGCAATACCTAGGGCATTACAAGATCACTTGAGCGTTGCCGACCCATTACCCATTAGCGTACGCGGTATTAAATATCTTTTGAAACGTACCTTAAGAAGTTAATTCATTCTGCTACTGCTACTAGAATAAAGAAAGCAATAAGTACTTAACACGTGTATATCTAGTACTGAGCTGAAACCTATATAGGCGTTCTCTGCTCCTTAGAGTATCATCATCTAGGAAACAAAATTAACAATTATACACCCTAAACTTAAACGCATAAGAACAATAATTACCTACACCCGTAGCTTAGTTACGTTACGAAAACTTTATCAGTTCGAATTTTTTTAGTACATTTAGAATCGTGTCAATGTTGTTGTACAGTGAAACTTGCATAATTTGATAATAATAAAATGTAACAATGTCGCACGGCGAGTGTATGCTAGCGAGCGTTTTACGAAACAATTACAAACACTACACGCAAATTTTTTAACTGCTAATAACTTAGGTGAAATCAATATTACCTTGACTACCCTTACGCTAGTATATAAGTTGGGGGTTCCTAACATTTTGTATCAGTTGTGATTTGAGATTAGTCACATTAGCAACAGCTAAACAAAACAAAATGTTCTCTAAGGTAAATTGTTTATTTTCTAACTCTTTGGAAGTGCAGTTCTACAATATATTTGTTATTAGTGTGTGCCGGAAAAAGAGCACGAAGTGTTCATATAATTTCTTGATAAATTATTTAAATCTTACTAATTTGACAAAAGTGAATAATAAAACTAGATGCGTGAAGGTCTCTTTTAAATCTATTTGGATAGACACAAGGAAGGAAAACTCGACATTCCCATACAGCGTAGTATAAATAAATAAATAAAATAAATATTTAAGACACTTACACCAATTATTTAGTTCCAAGATAAGTATCATTAGGAACTTGTGTTATGGATACTGAATAACGGATAAACATAATACTTTTTTTTTAAAATTGTAAATACATACTTAATATACATAGAAAAACACCCAGATCAGAACAAATATTCATATTTATACACACAAATATTTGTCCAGAGTGGGAATCGAACCCACGACCTCAGGAGTGGAATGCGGGTATACTCACTACCACGCCATATCGGTCGTCATCAGTATCAGCGTAGTGCGTATCTTAGATTATAGTGGTTGGTGGTATAATTAACGTATTATAAGAAAAAAAGAATTTGAACAAAAGAAACGGTCTTGTTATTATATATAATTATAAAGATTATACAGTGTAAAGAAATCTTAAAAGTTTAAAATTTTTTTAGAATTCAGATTTTCACTTTTTCAATAGTTTTCCATTCCTATTAAAAATTTCAATAAATAAAACCTCTTTGCAATTTGTGTACTAAACTTTGTCTACAATTTGGATTGCTATATACATTTCAGTGACTTTTCTTTAAATAAATTCGGCAAGAGTCACTTATTGGGAATGTAATTGTTGAAAAACAGTTTAATTTTTTTAGATATTCTGTCTGCTGGCTGCCGTGGCTCTCGCAGCGGCGCAGTACGGAGGCCATGGGCACGGTTTCTCATCGCAGCATATCTCGAGACACGATGGACATGCCCAGCCAGTGGCAGTCCACGGTCACGACGGTCACCACGGACACGGACATGGTCATGAAGGAGTCTACGACTACTATGTAAGTCTTCTTTATTTTCCAAAATGGATAATGATTTCAGTAGTAAAGAGTACGCTTTTATTAGCCGGTACGTACGTGAGGGCTCGTTTTAATACAATTCTCAACCGCTTCACCGACAGTTTAGGATCAATTATGAAATTGTAAGCTTGGTACAAAAAGGTATCTTTTGCTGCTATATGCTTCACTTCTATATCTATCTATTAAAATATATATTTATATACCTATAGTTAAAGACAAAATATTTTAGATTTTTTTATAATTATAAAGCTATCTTTAAAAAAACTCTGTGATTAAATTAATATATTTCTTTATGTTAAGTAATAACTTAGATAAATTATGTTGTGTACTTTAATTTTTATTTGAAACTACGATCTCGTCTATAGTACATCATCATTAGCAAAAGGATTCACCAGCAACCACCCACTCATAAGAATATCAATAAATATATATTGTCATTTGCGAAATTAATGACACGTTAATGCAATACCTATGCAATGAAGTAACGTTTTGTACTTAGAAACAAACACCTATGTGCTTAGAAAAAGATATACTCAATTGTCTACATGTTCATAAAACTACAATTTTTCGTTTGTTTTAAACCACTCTAGGCCCACCCTAAGTACGAGTTCGAGTACAAAGTCGAGGACCCCCACACCGGAGACCACAAAACCCAGCACGAGCACCGCGATGGAGACGTCGTCAAGGGCTTCTACTCCCTTCACGAGCCCGACGGTTCCGTCAGACACGTTGACTACCACGGAGACAAACACACTGGGTAAGTTAAAGTTGTAAGGTGAACCAAAAAAAAAAACTTAGTCGACTGTTCATTTATTAAGATTTCAAGTGTAATAGCAGGTGGATGCGGGCGTATTGGTACTGCTTACTTATTAATTAATAGAACCCTAAAAAAACTGAAACACACAAACAAGAGGTTCTTTATCTGACTGGAACATCATCATAGTGCTTCCTATCAGAAATCTCTTTTATAGAGAATATCTCATGAGTGAAACTGTCTCATATCTGGAAATAAATTATCCAGTACTCATAAATATTTTATCAGACCTTTTAGACACTAATATAAAATACATAAAAAAATTCTGACAACTACACCAATTATTTAGTTCCAAGATAAGTATCATTAAGAAATTGTGTTATGAATACTAAATAACAGATAAACATACATACATACTTTTTTGTATATACATACTAATATACATAGGAAAACACCCTGACCAGAACAAATACTCATGTTCATGCACACAAAGATATGTGATGCGTGGGAATCGAACCCACAACCATAGAAGCAGAGAGCGGGTATTCTCGCCACCACACCACCATATCGGTCGCTAAATATTTTATGTAATATGTTAATATTCCTTTTTCAGATTCCATGCCACCGTGAAACACAGTACCCACCACATTGTCCCTGAGACGCATCATCATTACTAAAACTGAAAAAGATTTATGTTTACGTTTCTACTGTGATTTATTGTTAGAAGATTTTGATAATTTTATACTGAATAAAATGATAATGTTATATCAAACTTATTTTATAACTTTTTATTTCCCTAAAACGGTAGTCGTAACAAAAAACGTGATAAATAATTGTTCAATAATCGACACTGTATGTCAGAATCAATGACTAAACAAGTCAAGTACAGACTATCAGATAATCATTAGATTTACTCTCACTCCTTGGAAATAATAGAAGTTAAAGTGAAACTAGTAAACTAGGAATTAAAAGAACCCAAATACTTGCAAAAATGGCTTGTAATATTATTGGTTATTTGAAGCTCCCATAAAAGAGAAAATGTACTCACATAAGGGTATATCCACAATGACACACGAAATTCTATGAATTTCTGTCTTCTGGCTGATGTCCGCTTTACACAAATTAGAAAAAGGTCAAGAAAAAAAACAGCAAATGCATGATGTAATCTACTGTGCTGAATTGAATGTAGCATTACATGGTTTGAAAAACAGTTTCAAAGAAATATTTATTAGAAATAGTTATATTGATTCATCATGTCAGCCTTATAAAGTCCACTGCTAAACCTTACCCTTCCTAAGTGATCACAATTTATTGGGATTATTTGCCCATCATCACCACGCTGGGCAGGCGGGTTGCTGATCGGAGTTGAATTCAGTACGGAGAATGACGCTGCTGCCTATCATCCCGTAGGATTTCTCTTCGTCGACTCTTACGACTCCCCGTGAGATGAGATGGGCTGGCTCTGTTCTAGGCCGGCACCAAACGGCGCATTATACTGATTTACATTGAACTATAGCTTTATATTAACAACAATATTGATTACTTTAACAAAACGTACCCAATTTGGAACCAGAACAGAAACTTAGTTGTTACTTCTTATATACAAACGACCTGCCATCGTGCTAACATATTTAAATTCAATATTTAGGAGTTTATTGGCTTCCCGAGGCAAGTCTTGGTCATGTAGAAGGACTTTCTTAACGCGCGATTTCTAATAGTTCGACACTATAGATGAAAATTGGCAGTTAATACATTCAAGAACCAGTTTGAAAAGACTATCGTAATGAATTCATTGTTATTTTGATTGCAATTGCAACCATAATACAAGTAATATAAAAGCTTGTAAGATAGTAAAATATTGGTTGCCTAATTAGCATTCTGTTTCGCATAAATTAAAAACTAGCTATGCAAGAGGGATTTGCACGTTTCCTACCATTGTGTATAATTACACTATAAAATCTTAACTCTTGACCCTTTTTAAGTTACGTAACCGATAGACGGGTCTCGCAATAAAACCCTGTGAATTTTAAATTATACGTCAAATTAGAAGTACAACTCAAAAATATCTATCCAAGTGTGTTTGTCTCCTGAATCCGTAGATTTTTTTTTAATTTTATCTCTGATACATGGTTGTAGGAAAATTAATATAAATGTGTAAGATTGCATATCGATTTATGAATATGAACGGGTTTTTGATTATTGGAGTGTAATATAAGTAAGTATAAAAGATATATTTAAGTACAAACATACCTTCCAAACTTTTACCTTTACCTTGAATATTTATTTTGGCAAATTTCATTAATAATAATGACAAGACAAGTTGTCAAAGTACGACGATAATTTTTGATATTATTAAGAACACGAGCCTCCCATAGCAAGTCGTGTATTTCTTTGGTTACCTTGGGCAATTCTACGAAAGTCCCTCTAAGTTAGTATAAAAAATAGTTCATGGATACACGTAGGCGCATTCATCTAATCGATTTACTAATCTCCGACACTTCTGCTATGGTTGGCTGGAAGAGATTTCTCATAGCTCACCTTTTAACATGTTTTTTTGTTATTGTGTTTTTTATGAATGTCTATGTGCATTAATGATACTACGTAGCAGCATTTGTAATCCATTATTACAAATTTGTCGATTGGGACATTATAGCTTTAGGTCTGTACTAAATTTTATTTAGCTTAGGCACTACTATGATTTACGAAGGATAAATTTCAATTTTACTCCCTTTACTGCCTACTAAAATATTCAACAAAAAAACAAAAGAACTTACATTAACCAATATTTTAAAAAGCTGGCAGTTTAATTATTTTTAAGGCCGTTATATATATGAAACGTAATCGGTACAGCCTCACAATTATTTCTTGGCACGAAAATAAGCCGGCCTTGAACTTGATATTTACACTTTTCTTACAACGCCAAGTTGTGAATGGGCGCGGAAAATGCAATGACCCGTAATATACAATGACGATAATACAAAACACAGTTACCATTTTTGGTACTGCAATAGCCAAATACGTTTTGAACTAAATAAATAAATCACCATCATCGTATGAGCCATATGAAGTTTATTTATGAACATAGGCCTCCTCAATTTTATTTTACGTCGGTTGATATCGATCCGGGTAGATCTACGCTTATAAAATAATTCAAATAAAATATATAAAAAGCGGGAGGGGGGGGGGGTGTTCACTATCCTACCAATAAGCCCTTTTTTATTTTTTTTTACGTCGGTATGAATATTCATGTACGCACTGCCTTCTAGCCAAACAGGGAACGAGACTCACCACCAGCAGTAATACCCACTACAAATCTTACGACGAGGCCCTCCGTTTGTTGAGAAAGAGGCGGGGGGCCAGTACCTAGGTCGCAGCGTCTGAAACCAAGCCCGCGAACAACGTGGCCGACTTCTCTACCCTAATCCCGCCGCTTAAGACCGTCCTGGAGCTGCTGGACGGGCTCTCCTGACCCGCCCGCTGCGTCCTCCACAGGTTTCTCAGTTTTTCAGTCGCTAATCTCTGGGTGTTACGTCTTCCCGGCGGTCGCTCCGCCCAACCGGGAGGGGCTCAGCCCCCCAGCACACAAAGGTGAACGAACTTAGAAGCCCAAGCCAACCTCACCTTCAAGTGGTGCACCTGCCGACCAACAGACGAGGCTCTGGTAAACACAAAATATCCCGGTAAGCGTATATGTGTATGTATGTGTGTATAAAAGCGGGTAGGTAAAGAGTGGCTTTACAAAAATACAAGTTTTCGGGTCGATTAAATTCACTTTTATTAAAATAAGATCCGGAAAGAATGTGTATTCCATATATTGTATTTAACCGACTTGCTGTGGTGCATTTCGAGGCTTCCTCTTGCCGAGTTAGAGATGCACCCATCTCATCATCTGACGCTATCCGAATAGGATTTGCAAATCAGATCTTTTACGATTTTAAGTTTTTTTTAATTAGCGGTAGCAGTATACTTAATTGACAGACTTTTAAAAAAAATACAGCAGAAAGCCACAAGCTTACTGCCTGCTTCTAAGAACAGGTCTATTAAGTTATTCGAAATACAGGTCAGTAAGAGGAGGCCTAATTAAAGGTTTAGTACTTTGATTAGTTAGAAGAAGCGTAAGCCCTGTAATGAGTCATTTACTGTTAATGATACCAATTACATATATGGGCTATGTGTGAATATGCTCCTCTCTAACTCTCCGCTCCTATATACTTTTCTGCTAACATAAATCATATAAAAGTCGGTCAGGTGGTGTGTTTAATCCTAATCTGAAACAGGAGACCAGAGCACAGCGGTGAGACGTTACCAAGCGCTTTTTCCAAATAGTGTGTTATAAAAAACTAAGCACTTTCAAATATATTGTCAATTAAACGCATGTAGAACAAATCTATTTACGAAATTGTTGCAGACACGGCATACAATAATAGGCTAGTGAATAATTATAATATAAAGTGAAATCAATATCACCTTGGTTCTTGCTGATAAATTTAACAATATAAAAGACGTGGAAATCTATTGACATGTATCAGTTTGCTATTGAGCTTTGTAACAATAACAACATTTCCAACAAAATGTACTCCAAGGTATATATTATTTAAATTTTTTGTAAAAAGTAGTACCTACATTATTTATAAAAGTGTAGAGAATTTTCTCTAAAATAATAAAACTGGATAAAAAGCCACGTTGGGCTTTAAGTAGCGCAAAAAAGTTTTATTCGACAAAGTGTTTTTTTTTAAATATTTTGAAGCTTTTTTGAAAATATTTGTATGTCATAAATAATTTAAAAAATATGTATAATATATTTTTACAAATAAAGCTGTTTAATGCTTTAGACAAGGACAACATTTGGAAAAAATTTATAATTTTTTCTATGTATGTGATAATCTCATAAATTATATATATAATAATAATTAAAAAAAATTGTTCGTAATACACTACATAAAATAAATTTGGCGGATTCAAGTTGCGGCTTGCAGTAGACATCCGCTATCTCAGTCTCTCGTGACCATTCATTCTAAAAAAGTATTCTAAACTTCGGATTAAAATTAAGCAATATTCTGCGAATAAATAAAGCCTTTATTTTTATGTTGTTTTAATGTTAAATATGGTGTAAAGAAGTATTTAAAATGTTACAGGTAGTGTGCTTCGTTGCGTTTGCGTCAGTGGTGGCTGCTAACTACGGGCATGGCCACGGTTTCTCATCCCAGCACATTTCGAGGCACGACGGGCCGGCTCATCTCGTACCCATTCATGGTCACGGACACGGTCACGGACACGACTCTCATGATTATTATGTAAGTTGACTTATCGCTGTTTTGTATAGTAGCCATTCATTGCCTTTTTGCGTCTATAGTAGGACAGATAATATCTATCTTAATAAACCTATAAGTTTAATGCCCATAAATGTAACCTAAGACTCGTTTACATTATTTGCAATAGTTCCCCATTATTGATATTCTTATTTGTTTAAATATTACCTATTTATTTAATTTACTTTGGACATAAATGATAATTATGATCCTATATCACTGGACTAAAATATTCCATTCAAAATTTTTTAGAAAGCTCTATCTATGATATCATACATTATTAATTTATTTTATGATAAAAATAAAAAAGGTATGCAAAAGCGCATATTTGTGATAGTGTTATTGTCTGACTTAAGAAAACCCACCGATTACTATCGCTAAACCATTTTTATTATGTATTGAAATCAATAACCATTACTTTTTGTTCAGGCGTACCCAAAATATGAGTTCGGATACAAGGTAGAGGACCCACACACTGGTGACTTTAAGTCCCAGCACGAACACCGCGATGGAGACGTTGTGAAGGGCTACTACTCCCTGCATCAACCCGATGGCTCCGTCCGTCATGTTGACTACCACGGCGACAAACATTCAGGGTGAGTCATAAAATTAAATTTAAATAAAAAAGTTATTTATTTCATAAACTATTATATAGCCCTTAAAAACGTCAGAATGAAATGAAAACTATATATAAATTCACTAAATTCATTTTATTTAATTATAAGTGAATCTAAGTGCCAGTTCCGAGCCATCGTTCTGTGGGAAGAACTGACAAGAAGCTCACAGGCTATGCTCTTTCAAATTATTATCAATGGGTTCGATACTTAAATTACAATATTCATATGTCCGTGGCTGTATATTGCATTGTATAGCAATGCAATATAATAGGTTGGGGAAAAAGTCTTTTCGTATTTTTGTATGAAAAGTCAAGACATTTTTTTCAAAGTTTATTTACATTTATTTACAATATATATGTACCGTTTTGTTAAATAACTTTCTGCCATTTTGTGGGCAGAGACATTATCCCGTTACTGTAGAAACTTTGGGACTTCTGATCAAAAAAACGGGACAAATAGTTTTGGCAGTCCTCTCTTGAGGTCAACCTTACAGAACCTAAAGAATTCTGCAGAGACCGAAACAGGTGAAAATCTGAAGGCGCAAGGTCTGGGCTATATGGTGGATGCACTAGGACCTCCCAGTCGAACTCTCTTAATTTTTGCTGAGTGGCTAAAAATGTGTGTGGTCTAGCGTTATCGTGATGAAAGACCACACCCTTCCTGTTGATCAATTCCGGCCGTTTTCTCTCGACTGCTTCCTTTAATCTCATCAGTTGCTGGCAGTAAAGATCAGAATCGATGGTTTTGCCGGGCGGTAAAAGCTCATAATAAACAATGCCCTTCCAATCCCACCATACACACAGCATCACCTTATTTAGTGTTAGGCCAGGTTTGGCCACAGTCTGTGAAGCCTGGCCAACTTTCGACCACGACCTTTTTCGCACGTTCTTGTCGTACGTGATCCACTTTTCATCGCCAGTTATCAATCTCTTCAAAAACGGCTCAGTTTCATTACGTCTCAATAATGAATCGCAAATGAGTACACGGTTCATTAAGTTTCTTTGAGTGAGCTCGTGTGGCACCCAAATATCGAGCTTTTTTGTATAACCAGCTTTCTTCAAATGGGTCAAAACTGTTTTGTGGTCAATTCCCAGTTCTTCAGCTACATCGTAACTACTAATATGCCGATCTTGCTCCACTCTTTCAAAAATGGCGTCCATTTTATTCGTAACAGGGCGACCAGAGCGAGGTGCATCTTTAACATCAAAATTTCCGGACTGAAAACGTTTGAACCAAATTTGTGCTACTCTTACTGACACTGCATCAGGTCCATAAACATCACAATTTTTTTTCACTGCTTGAGTTGCATTTTTGCCTTTTTTATAATAAAATTTTAAAATGTATCGAATTTCTTCATTAGATTCACTCATTTTTACGGAGAGAAAAACAAATGAAAAATAGCGGGAAACAACTTTTTTTTATTTTTTTCTTTTCTTTATAATGGAACCTTTTTAATGTTACCAAAACCAGCCAGACACAAATAGTACAGTCAAAAAAATTTTATAATAAGTTTATACCTACTTTATGCGAAAAGACTTTTTCCCCGACCTAATAATATAACATTAACAATATACAACAGCCTTTATGAAACGGTAGCTTAATCCGAAGCATTTTTATCTTCCATTTAATATTTGATAGCATAATATCCCTTTGAATATAGTTTCCATTTTATTGTTGATTAAAATATATTTAGGCATAATTGCTGTAAATCGTTTGGGATTGTAGTATCGCAGACATTGTTTTGGTAGTCATCTCTAAGAATATAATTAAGTCTGTAATATACATCTAAAAGTGAGTCATTCAGAGTTCAGCACTAGAATAATAATCCTAAATGGTAAGTTTATTCGTTGTGGTCTGTGGTGATATCTGAAACGCCTACCCCGGCTTTTATATATTTTGTGTAGGCCTAATATTTAAATAGTTCAAAATTAATATCCCACTTCTGAGCTTAAGCGTACAGTACTAAAGTTAATAACTTTCTTAAATATTTTGAACATATTCAGTTAAATTATTAATGATGTTCAGCAAATCTAAGGCTAAGAGAAATGCTTTCTTAAATTGTTAAAATTCAGAAAAGTGTTTTCTTCGGACATACCTAGACGCTTAATAACCTAAAAAAAAAATTTTTAAGTTTGTTCACTACGAATAATGTATTCAAATTAAAATAAAAAATGGATTTGAGTTTTTTAGTCTGTGTCGCTGAAATAAGACTCATTAAAAAAATATGTACATTTTATTTTCTTTCCAGTTTCCACGCCGACGTCAAATATAGCACCCACCACATAGTGCCCCAGCATCACGGCCACCATTACTGAGATTGAATACTTATGCATACAGTTTTGTTTATCTCATAATTAATGTTGTACATCCACCTGTTGATTTTTTGTATGTTTCTACCTCCGCAATAAAATATTGAAATATATTTTCATGTTTTCTTTCAACATTTTTGAGTTAGAGAAACATTAAGAACTAATTAATTATTAAATTTTTAAGTAACTACTAATATCTACTCGAATACTTATTTTATTACAAAGCCATTCATTCCAGCACTATGCCGATTGTGCCCTAGACTTAAGCTTAGAGTTTAGGGTCTGCTCCCTTTTTTTTATTTTATTGTCTGTAAAAAAATACTGCTTACGCACTGTCTCCCGGCCAAAAGGGGGAGACCGGGAGGGGGTGTGGGGCTCACTGCGGCAGACGCGACCACCGCAGTCCTACCCACTAAAAAACTTCAGACGACGCCCACTGCTGTTGAAAAGGGGCGAGGCACCAGTGTAGCTTCTGGTACCCCGCCCGCGGGGTCTGCTCCCTGGTCTAACCAGATTTGGCTGAATTTCAGTTATGAAGCGACTGCCGTCGGACCTCCGCCACCCAGTGAGAAACATCATTATATGGTTAAACCAGTATATGGTGTAACGGCTACTTACGATATATATGTGCATTAAAGTCTGAAAAAAGAGCCGAGTATAAAGAATATAACAAAACACAAATTAATGTACGTACAATTTTAATATAAATTACCTAACTACTAGCTATAGTTAACACGGACAAGGATAGCACAGACAAGCAAAAAAGAAACAACAGAGACTTTTGGCGTTTTTACAATTTTTAACAGCAGAACGCCTCACACTCTCGCCCACGCGAATCTGCAGTAAGTACAAATAGAGCGTGAAACGGTTTTAAAAGAAAAAGCGTTGTCAGCTCTAGTGATTCCCCTGGGGTAGCAAGAGTCTACAGGCGGTGACCAGTCTCCATCAGGTGGGAAGCATTTTTGGGTGCTCCTTGTGGTATAAAAAAATAGTGTTGGATGACCTGAAACTTCTTTAGCTTTGTTTAGAAGATGAGGCCCGTGTCCAGTAGTGGGACATTAATATGCTGAGATAATGATTTGAAAAAATTATGCAATGCCTGTATTACATGTTCTTCTTGAGCGGCGATAGCACAGTGGCAAGACCGCTTGCCTTTAAATCCTGGTGCAAAACCTATGACTTTTCGAAGTTATGTGCGTAATTATCGCTTGCTCCGTGCCTCCGAAAGTCGCCGTTGGTCCCGGCTGTCATGAACATCTATCGCAGTCAGTATTAGGAAGTCCGTGCCTTCTAACAGACTGACAGCTGTTTTCACCATAAAATAATGTTTCCCTCTGGGTTGCGGAGGTCAGACGGCAGTCGCTCCACCTAATAACTGAAATTCAGTCAAATCTGGTTGATCCAGTGAGCAGACCCTGGGCTAGGGCCCAGCTGGAGCTTAAGTCCAAGGCAACCGGGATAATTATAGGATATAATGATAACATGTTCTTCTGAAGCCTTTAATAATTTTTTACTTTAAGTTAATTAACTTAAGCCAGCGATACGCACGTTTTTAAGATGCTGAAATAGGCACGCAGGGTCCAATATTGATCTTACGGACTACCCTATACATTTTAAATAAAATAAAATACCGTGCTCACTATAAACATGAGAACCAAGAAATTCAGTAAGTCGTGCCTGTGTAAGACCTTGGCTTTGGTATTTACGTGGTATCACAAAACAATTTGCTTATGATGTTTTAAGATGCTCTTGTAAGCAAAAATCTAATTATATAACTTAGGCTGGATTCAATATTACAGCAGATAACTTCGTTGATCGTATAAAAGGCGAGTATTTTTAATTAATTTTATCAGATTTTTTCTGAGCTCTCGCACAGTAACATACCAGCAAAAATGTTCTCTAAGGTAACTAAGAATACGAAAACTTGGGCTTGATAAACTTTATAAACAAAATAAAATAGTTGTCTTTTGTTTATCATAAAAAAAATTATTTGTCTTAATTCTATCATAATTCTGAGTTAGTTAGAAATAGAGTTTATATTTTTTTTAAATATCATATAAGTAAATTACTTCAATTATCAAATATTTTGGACAAGCTTACAATGATGAGCTTATTTTAGAGTCGTACACAGCGACTTTCTTTACTATCTAGATTGTTCATAATTAATTGTCTTTTTCACAATAGGTCGTATGTTTCACTGTCATCCTGGCTACGGCAATAGCCCAGCATGATCAGCATCACGAACATAGTCACGGCTACTCATCCCAGCACATCTCCCGGCACGATGGACACGCGCAGCCAGTTGTAGTGGAATTGCATGGACACGGTCACGGTCACGGTCACGAAACCCATCAATATGATTACTACGTAAGTATAAGTATAAGTCTCTTAGATTGAATGGGTCATGCCCATTCCTTAAAAGTTTTCTTATCTTATTTCTGCATATTCTTATATTAATTGACGAATATTTATAAAATATTATTCACATCGCGAAAAGTTTTTATTATAAATTGTTTCTTATAAAAAACATAGCATAACTCACTCAAGGCTAATAAAGCTTCCTAACGGTGAAAAGAGTTCTCAATTCAGTCCAGTAGCTTTTGAGTTCTATTTTCAAAATTGAATCAGCAGTTTACAAATTTTATGTATCACTCTTTGTTTTTTGTATATAATATTTTTAACCGAACATTTCTGACCGTATCACAACAGGCGCACCCGAAGTACGAGTTTGAGTACAAGGTTGAAGATAAGCACACTGGAGACTTCAAGTCGCAGCATGAGCAGCGCGACGGAGACGCCGTGCAGGGATCCTACAGCCTGCACGAGGCTGACGGTTCCGTGCGCGACGTGCATTACCAGAGCGACAAGCACTCAGGGTAACATATAGTAGAATTAATCCGAAGCCAAAGAATTCTACCGATGAATAAGGGCCCATCGGAGTTACGGTAGCTCAGTGGTTACAGCATTGAACCGGTTATTTAAAGTTTGTTGGTTCGATTCTCACTCGGGTCATCGTGGACATTTGATTGTATCTAGTAATTTTGTTCTTGTAAATATATAAATATTATCATTGTAAATATTCGTAGCTCGTAGCTCTGCGGTGCTCGGGGGTCGGAAACCATCACCGAAGTACAGCAAAGATTACAGAGGTCAGTCCTTGGATGGGTGACCGTTTGTGTGACATTTGATATCGAGCGCTTCCGTGCTTCGGAAGGCACGTTAAGCCGTTGGTCCCGGTTATCACTAAATGTGGTAGTAGTTCAGCCATGTTAGAGGCCTCATGGGCGGCTTGATAAATTCTAACAGCAGGACGCCATACACCTGCCTCCGCCAATCCGCACTGGGTCAGCGTGGTGGAGTATGACCCAATACCCTCACACCTTGATATGTGAGGGGAGGCTCGTGCTCAGTAGTGGGACATTAATGGGCTGAAATGATAATGATGATGATTGTTAATGCAAACCTTTCAAAATTCATATAAATTTAATTACAACTTATTTTCTTAAAAACAATTAAAATAAACTATTTTTTATGTTTATGTAACAGATTCCAGGCCACCGTGAAACACAGCACTCACCACACTGTGCCCGAAAACCACTACCACCATTAATTATTGAAAGAACTGGATTGTTTTTATTAAGTTTCTATTTGTATAATAAAAAAAATACATTTTATTCTCTTTGTTTTTTATTATATAACATATTTGACGACATAATTATTACACCGTGATAACTAAAGGTTTTGCATTCTGAAATTCTAAACATAAATATCATAATACTGAAGCTGTAGCAAAAACACGACATAAGGCGTAGGCCTGCATATGGGTAGGGATATGTAGATACATACATACAAGTACGCCTCTTTTCCCGAAGGGGTAGGCAGAGGCATATTATACGCCCACATTTCGCCAGTTATATTATCCGTCCCACGTAATAGGTGGCGAGCCTATTGCCGCATATCTGGTACTTTTATGTTTACCAGAGCCTCTTCCGTTGATCGGAAGGTGCACCACTTGCAGGTGAGGTTGGCTTGAGCTCCTCAGATCTTGGGAGGAGCCCTATTCACCCATATGTAGATATTGTACCATAATTGGAAAAAGTTAAAAAGAAAAAAAAAATATTTCGTACCACATACATAACACATAGTAAAGTATGAAAAAAAAGAAACAAATCGAACAACTAGTATTAACATACTTAAACATAAATAAACATTTTAGTATTTGTACTGAAGAAGTCATGACTGTGCTGAGGAGCACTGCACGATGTACGATGCAAGGAGGTCTGAAAAGTGTCCCCACCAGCACACTGTCAGACACTTTGTTGACCGGATAGTTTCGTACTCGTTAGTCACTGGAATTTTAAAAAAATAGCGGGCGTCCATATGAACTTCTCAATTCAAAAATTAATTAATTTTTTTTTTTCAATTTTAGTTGCAATAAATTGTGTTTAATTTTCCGAACAAATTGTACATAATTATTCAGATTTTTTTTTATTCATTTTGTAATTATTTTGTGTCATTAGCTAATATAGAGGACAAGTATGATATATTGCGTATTGTTGCGAATTATGTTTAAGAAGACTCAAAGAATACAATATAGATATCGATTAATATTGCCTAAAATAATGGTGGATGAATAAGGGATAATTTATATGATTGATTTAGTAAGAAATGTTAGTGTGAATTCGGTAGGTAAAGATTTGCAATTATTTTTAAGTGTTTTAAAGGCAGTTTTATGAAACTTGTTTTAACAAATAGTACTTTATTTATAAGATCATAAAGTAAGGTGTTGCTTGCAACTATCGGGAACTAAATGATTTAATGTACATGGTTATAACAGACAACGATATTATAAAAGCAGATGGTTACCCCGTAATAAAACAGTAGTTAGTGTCCACTTCAGAACCACACATTGAGATAAGTCAATATTTACGCTTTTAGCTTGTTATTAGCTAAAATAAACTAGATACATATTTGGAATACTTCATTTCTGTTATGATAATAATTGGTGATTTTTACATAATATAACTTAGTTTTAATTTATTGTTGTCAGATGACTACACTTTGTTTCAAACTGTCTCAAAAGTGACATACACCGAATTTATCATTTTTTTACAATATAAGGTCTCAAGCATGCGGCTTACTTGATAGAAAGTGGTAAACCTATCGTGTTATGAAGACGATAAACAAAACCGATGATCCAAAATCCCTTGTGAATAATTTCTTTATAAGGCAAATCAAGCTGAAGACTAACAAAGGTATAATAGTTTCATAATATTATTAGTGATTGAGAGTTTCTATTGGCTACAGACCTGCACCTAAAAATCTTTTAAAAACTTAATCAAATGTCCTAGAGATTCCTTCAACTGCACTCAAACCACTTTAAGCCAAAGTGACCACAATAGTAGCAGGCAAAACGCCAACACCTTGGAACCTAAGTCTTAAGTGACACAAATGAAACCTTTAACAGCTTCCACGATACTATTGTAATGTTTTTTAATCTTTTTTTTCCAAAAATACGCACAAAAATTACAAAAAAAGCAAATAACATATGCTGGATATCAAAGGGTATAAAGAAATCATGCAAACGAACACTCTATTTGAAGTATCAGTCTCAGTTGGGTCCACAGAACCAGATGCATAAACTCAGGTACAAAACTTACTCCAAAATATTAAAAAACTGTATACTCGATGTTCAAAAAAGAGGTAACAAAAAGAAAATTCAGAGAGCGAAAAACAAATATAGAACCACGTGGAATATAATTAATACACAATTACAAGATAGTCAAAAAAATGACATACAATTTATAAATTATAATAAGAATACAATTGAAAACCCTTGAGACATAGCTAACACATTTAATGACTATTTTATTGACATAACCAATAATGTTTCGACCACTTCATCCGGTAGTGCCACAATAGATAACTGTTGCTCTACGTTGTTTCTTTACCCAACTACTGAAAAAGAAATAACAAAAATTATTGACTCCTTGAAAAATACAAACTCAGTAGGATATGATGAGCTGTCTACTAAACTCCTTAAGCTAACAGGAGTGTACATCGCTCCAGTGCTTTCATATATAATTAATTTATCTTTTTTACAAGGAGTTTTTCCTGACAGATTGAAATGCTCTATAGTAAAACCCATACATAAAAAAGGAGACAAATCAGCGCTTAACAACTACAGACCGGTAACACTGATACCAATCATTGCTAAAGTCGTAGAAAGAGCAGTACATTCTCGGCTCGAAGCTTTTATTAATAAATTTAATATATTAAAAGACCAACAATACGGCTTTAGAAAGAACAGAAGCACTACCATGGCAAATTTCAAACTCATCAAATCAGCCATGAGCAGCATTGAGGGGGGGATACCTATTGTAGCTATATTTTTAGACATGAGCAAGGCTTTTGATAATGTAGAGCATAAAAAATTGCTTGATAAGCTCTACAAGTATGGAATCAGAGGTATTGCTAACGATTGGTTTACCATCTATCTAAAAGACAGAAAGCAATGCGTACAGATCCAAAAAACAGTAAAAAATAAAATACACATTAGAGCGAGCTACTATTCACAATATAGAGTCAATGAGTGTGGGGTCCCACAGGGCACTTTATTAGGACCTATACTCTTTAATTTATACGTAAATGACCTACCAGACAAAATAAATCATGAAATTATACAGTATGCAGATGATACAACAATACTAGTGAAAGGTAGTACAGACTATAAGACATTAAATGTATCAGATTATGAAAATGAAATAAATATGACTCTCAATAAAGTTATAAAATGGATGACATCCAACAACTTAAAAATAAATATAGATAAAACTAAGGTAATGCAATTTCTGACATACAATAGACACAAATTGAATTTGAATGTATTTTATAACGACCGAATTATAGACAATGTTAAGACAGCAAACTTTTTAGGTATAAATATAGACGAGAACTGCAATTGGAAAAGTCATATTAGTTTAATTAGTGATAAAATTTGTAGATTCTCTTTCGCTCTTAGGCGCCTAAGAGAAATTTCATCTGTAGAGACAGCAATACTGGCATATCATGCTCATGTAGCGTCCGTGCTGCAGTACGGTATTATGATATGGGGGAACTATACAGATATAGATATAGTCTTTAAACTACAGAAAAGATGCATTAGATCTTTGTTTGGTGCTTATTACTTGGAGTCATGTAAACCTTTATTTATAAAGAATAGACTTCTCACGGTCCCTGGATTGTATATTAAACAAATTTGTATATTTGTAAAGGAGAATCCAAGACATTTCGAGAAAAGACAGTCTGCTTCGACTAAATGTCTCCGACTCAGACCAGGGAACAAGGTAGAAAATCAGGTCTTAAAACTGACATTAGCAAAAAAAAATGCAAGTAATATGGGTACAAAAATATTTAACGCGTTACCTGATGAAATTCGTACGTTAACTGGACCTATATTTAAACGAAAACTACATAATTATTTGATAGAGGGCTGTTTCTATTCAATTAAGGACTACTTTCAGGCTAACCATGTCAATCTTTAGTTTTTAAAATGTAGAAATGATAATTATATGTAATATTAAAGGAATATAATGCGTAGTTGTGGTAAATAATTAAAGCTGTTTTAATTATAATCAGAGATTTTTTACGATTCTACAACGTGAACAATGACGAACGAAAAACGGAACAAAGACATTGACAACTATAGTGGCGCCACGCGCGCCTAAAAACAAAACTAATTTGGTTGCGTTCCTATTCACATTAACACCCTCCCTTGGGACGCAACCCCATCTTTGTGACACAATACAAATGTTTTTCGGCAGTAGTTGTTGGAGCCACAGCGCCTCCTGCGCCGCCGACGACATCGACATGTACTCCGCCTCAGCCGTGGATAGTGCCACAGTCTGCTGCTTTTGGGATCGCCAAGATATAGCACCACCCTGTAACAAAAATATGTAACCCGTGCACGACTTTCTGTCGCGCGTATCGCTCGCCCAGTCAGCATCACAATAACCTGTGATTTCCTCATTACCATCTTTGGTGTATATCAGCTTCAGGCCTTTGGTACCTTGCAGGTATCTGAAAATTCGTTTGACTGCAGTCCAGTGTGCAGCTGTAGAATTTCTATTAAATCTGCTCAGAGTGTTAACTGCAAATGATATATCAGGTCGTGTACCTTGAGCCACTGGTGAGTATGTCTCTTCATAATCTGTGCCCCATCTTTGCGCATACCCCTTTATGACAAGCCTGGCCTTATATCTCATAACATTTGCAGTCTGATCTGTTTTAATTTAAACACCCACTTATATGGAAGGGCCTTTTTACCTGGAGGGAGATCTGTCAAAATCCATGTCTTATTTTTCATGAGGGAAGTATACTCATCATCCATGGCCCTCTTCCATTCTGTAGCTTGTGGTGATGCAAGTGCTTGCTCAACAGTCTGTGGGTCAGTCAAATCAGTAAACAAACACAATAAGCCCATCTTACCATTTTGTGCCTCATCTTGTTTAGCCTGTGACCGTGCTGACCTCAATGTTACATTACTATTGTAATCCTGTCTTATTGGATATGGAGGATGGTAAGTTTCATCAAGTTCTCCTGTGTCTGTGTCATACTCACTTGAGTCTTCACTATTACCTTGTGTGTCTGGGTCTCTGCTGGACATCACAGGTGCAGAAGTGAATGATGACTCCTGAGTGTGTATTTTGTTTCTCTCACTGCCTGAGTTTGCATTTTCTAATGAGCCGGAACTTGCAGTGGCTGTTTGGCTGTCCTTTACTGGAACATAAGTTTCACAATCAACTGGTACACTGCCAGTCTTATCATAGTTTTCAATGAAGGCAACATCTCTACTCTTGACAACCTTGTGTGATTTAGGGTCCATAAAACGATATCCTTTTGTATTATCACAATAGTCCACAAATATCATTTTTACTGACTTCTTGTCCCATTTTTGACGTTTTTCTTTTGGTGTAAGGACCATAGCTTCAGAGCCAAATATTTTCATATGAGATAAGTGAGGTTTCTTACCTTTCCACATTTCATAGGGGGTTTTACCTTGTATTGACTTTGTCGGGGAACGATTTACAATATATGCAGCTGTTGCCAGAGCTTCGGCCCAGTATTTCTTCTCTAGGTTAGCAAAAAACAGCATACACCGTGCTCGCTCGACTAAAGTCCTGTTCATTCTTTCTGCCATGCCGTTCTGCTGTGGAGTATATGGAGTAGAGGTCTGATGAATTATACCATGATTAGATAAGTACTTTTCAAAGTTTACATTGCAGTATTCGGTGCCATTATCAGTACGAAGTTTTGTTATCTTATGATTCAATTCATTCTCTACTTTCAATTTGAAATCTTTAAATGTCTCTAAAATATTTAACTTATCTTTCAGAAAATACACAAAGACCATTCGTGTATAGTCATCAATATAAGTGATAAAGTATCTCATACCTCCGAATGAAGAATTCTCCATGGGGCCACACAAGTCGGAATGTATTAGTTCCAGTGGTCTTATAGCTCTAATTCTTAGAGTCTCGATTCGCTCCTTGATCGATCAATCTATTTCCAAACAAATAATGCGAAAAGGTGCTCTCTCTCTCTCTTTTTCTACTTTAGTTAATAGAAATTTAAAGATACAAATCTACATTTTGAAACATTTAGACACGCAAGTTTTGAGTTTCCATTTAACCGTTCTTCATCTTTTCACCCGTTAACGATGGAGTAAAGTTTTATTTAATTAACTTTTTATTAGAAATGTTCAGGTCAGAAATACAAATACTACTCACATATTTTGAAAAATTTCACTTCTTTCGATTATTGCACATACAATTACACGATTTCATGGCCGCACTTACTCTTAACAATAACAAAATACAAGTAACTAGCCAAGCAAGAAATTCTTCTTGATTTGGTCTTGGTTTACTTTCCAAATTGGTTACTTTATTTACGATTGATAATAAATTCGCATATCATATATTAACAAGTATAAAAACACATGCACGCTTATAACTGTTATCATTTGTCTGTTGACTTTAGAGTGAATAGCACAACATTTTTACAAAATGTATTTTAAGGTTAGTACTTTACTTTTCCTCCACTTACTTCATTAATAGAATTAATTATTCAGCAGTGATTACTACAAAATCAGATTTATTTTTCCGATCATGTAGTACGAATGTTAATAATTATATCATCAAGTTTGAATATGGACTATTATTTTAGATTGAAAGTTTTACTGTTACTTTTAAGTTAATATTTTATACTATTTACAATAGATCATTTTCGTCGCTGCTTCCCTGGCTGTTGCCGCTGCTCGGCCTCAACATGGTCACGAGCATGGGCACGAGCACGGGCACGCCATCTCCTCCCAGAGCATAGTGCTGCACCAGCAGACTGGCGGCCAGCACGCGCACCAGGCGCATGCTCAGCACAACACGCACGCGGCCCACGGCACAGCCCACCAGCAGCACGAGGAACACCACGACTACTATGTAAGCACGCTGCTACAGTGTCTCCTACCTCTGCGGACTGTAACAATAGTGACTAGATACTGATGCTCCGTTCGCTACAGGCTCACCCGAAGTACGCGTACGAGTACAAGGTGGAGGACCCGCACACGGGCGACCGCAAGTACCAGCACGAGACGCGCGACGGCGATGTCGTGAAGGGCGTCTACAGCCTGCACGAGGCCGACGGCACCGTGCGCGTCGTCGAGTACACTGCTGACCATCACACTGGGTAAAGAACACTGCATTATGTCAGTAACTATTTTTATCTGCCAAAAAGAATTGGTGATCAATTAACATTTGAAATATTATGCGCAATTCCTTTATAATTTTCTTTCTTACAGATTCAACGCTGTAGTCAGGAAGGAAGGTCACGCCAAACACATTGTTCCTCAAAAACAGCACCATCATTAAATATTTATCTCAAAAATGATAGTCTGTTAAATTGTGATATTGTTACTTTTTACCCTTTGTAAATAAATTTTAAATGTAAATAAAATAAATGATTATTGTTATACATACTTATTTCTTTTACGATTCCGAGAAAAACATATTAGTTCAACGGGTGATAGAAGATTTAAACCTTTCAATATTTATTTATCATTATTAAATTATTAATCAAAAAACGTATCAATGTATACACTAAAATCCCCAGATGGTAGCCATTCTTGGGCAGATATCTATGGTAGGTTTCTCAACACAAAACTGAAGACCTGGCTGGGGAGTAGTGGGGCTGATTGATACTTTATATTTTCAAAGATACAAATGGTATTGAAAATTGTTTATCATATCCTAAACCCCAGATAAGGATAACATTTCAGTCCCACATTCGTCATTGATCTTGGGATTATGATTGTTTTTTTTTAAAATTCTAGTTTTAGAATGCATATTGCCCAGTATGTCGGTTTCTTTTTCTGTCACCTCGACACTTTTTAAAATCAAAAAAACCTAATCTAGGTGCAGTTTCCTAAGCCTCGGTTGAAATGAAAACAAGCTGTTCCAGCGAACATTAGTAAATTCTTGACCCTAACTTAAATACACAGTTACGATCTTTTCAGTTCGAAGATCATCGATATAATAGGGAAATATTCAATAAAGACCTTCTTTTTTTGTTTTACGTCGGTAGCAGAATGCATTTACGCACTGCCTTCCGGCCAAATGGGGACCGAAAGGTGGTGTGGGACTCACCACTGGCAGATGCGACTGCCAGCAGTAATACCCACTAAAAATCTCCCAAAAACGCCCGCCGCTTGTTAAGAATAAAGCGGAGGCCAGTACCTGCGTTGCAGCGTCTGACACCCTGCCTGCAGCCAACGTCCCCCGCACCAAATCCGGGAGAACCTCCTCAGAGAGGCGCAGTGGACGCGCGCCTCCAAACTCCTCGTGCGACCATAGCGTGCGTGGCCTACTTCCCGGAGGGTCCATGGTTAGACAGCTGGGGCCCCCTGCCCCCGCCGCCTTAAGCTCTCCTGGCGCTGCTTGACGGGCTCTCCTTGCACGCCCGCTGCACCCTCCACAGGTCCCTCTTAGTATCCCCCCCAGTAGTCAGTACTTTTGCCTAGCGGCTTCTCCGCCCTACGTACTACACCCTAGGTACTCAGCCCTCCCACGACGACAAGGCGGAGACCAGTCATGAGAATTCCACCAAGACCTAAGGAAACCAAGCCAATCTTATCTGCAAGTGGTGCACCCACCGATCAACGGACGAGGCTCTGGCAAGCATAAAGCTCTCGGTAAACGGCAACCACCTCGTCACCTATTATTACCCACGTAAAACATAACTAGCGAAAAATGGGGTTTTCGATTGCCTCTGCCTTACCCCCCGGGGAAACAGACGTTATTTTATATATTTGTATGTTATATCATACATTTTAATCGGATTACCTGTCTCTGTATAAAAACTAAACATTTATTCTATTTCCAATGTAAACACTGCGTAGACATTCAAGCCAGTGATAATTAGACCAATGAATTTTTCGAATTCACGTTACTCCGAGCGATGTAGCCGTATGAATAAATATCAGCTGTATTATTTCGTCCTCTAACGTATGTTTTACTGACAACTTTTCTTCTCTAAAAGTAGGTATGTTCAACACGAACCTAAAAAACGGAGTGGGTAAGATATTTCTTTACATACTATTTGTTATAAAATTTTGTAATCGTTTTACATTTTTAAGTATTTTTTATATATATGGTAATGGTTATGTATTACATGATATTTATTATCTGAGTATCTTCGAGAGTCATCTTCGTACTATTAACAATTACGAACCACCTTAGAGAGAACTACTGGTGCCAGTGTCCCACACCAAGGATAAATAATTCTTAAATTTGCAGGAAGCAGAGACTTGCTCCCCATCAAAGGGAAGATCTTCCAGAAAATGTAAGTGCCCGGGGGCCACGGTCCAATCGATGATGGTTGGAATGATTTTATAGCAACGTATATGATGTAACAAAATGATTGATCAGAAATCATATTATTCCATAGAAGATTTGGAAACGTAAAATCTGATTTAAGCTAGATACAGCGCATCGCCTGCGCCCTACAGGGCAGTGTATAGCGCCTCACTGGAATCTTTTATTAATCTATAATTACTGCTTATTTTGCGTCTAAGAATCTCGATTATTATAAATAATAAGGAAAGTTGTAGAGCACACTTTAAAGAACAAAAGATATTAACCCTTGCTTCTCTCTACATATTCCAAATATGCAATTTGTAAGAAAATGTAGTTTTGTACGCTATGTTCATTAAAATTTTTCACAGAATCCCAATTGACATAAAAAACGATCTTGACCTATTAAAAGTTAATTGAGATCTTAGTATGTTATATTCGGGCCGACTTACCCAATTTTATATTTTTTGATAGACTGAGCTATGGTGGCAATTACCGATACGTTTCTCTCCTGTACATCGAAAATTTATAAATTCTTATTCAAATTGAAATGTATTATATTTCAATTTGAATAAGAATTTATAAATTTTTCCAATATTACTTTTATTTTAATTGCACATTGCATAAGTTTAATTTATGTTTTTGTATTTTATTTCTATTCTTATTGTTTTTGGACATTGTTTTATTTTAGGTCATACCAAGTGTTCGTTGAATTTATGTTTATTGGATTATGTTTTCATTCTAATAATTTTTAAAATTATTTTTTTTCTATTTGAAATTGCTTTAGTTTAATAGTAGTTTTATTGTTTTGTGTTTTTCAACAAACTAATAACTTAGAATGCATTACCAGTAAGCGAAGACCGCATATAATGAAAATTTTGAAAACTATCGTTAAGTATTAATTTTATTTGCAAGGCAGAGATCATAAGTAGGTACTATCGAAGCCAGGTAATTTAATTTTTTTTGTTATTTTATGATCCTGTACTTCCACTAGCTAAGCACTTTCGATTAAATAGTTTGCTTTAGCCATTGTACTAAATTATACTATGTATATATCTCTGTAGACTTCAAATTTTCTGTTAAATCAGTCTCTGGGGAATGCATCTCAAGATCAAGCCGTGTTTGATTACATTTTTAAATAATATCACTAGCTAACTCTAATCTTATCTCATTTCCGTAACTTGTAACTTTGTTAAGTCAGCACCATCCAACGAGTGTATATACTTTTCAAATTGAGTTAATCGACCTTTGATATTACCTCTTTGTTTCCTAAGACCTAATAGATACTCATCTGACCTTGTCTTCTTTCTTGTAGGAGTATTATGCAAATAATACAAACGACACAAATTTTAAGATAAATTCGCTAAGGGAGCGAACTTGTAGATCACATATTCGATTCGCTTGAATAGGAATATATATAATTCTTTCCTGTGCTTTTTTCACACCCCTTGACGTTTAGTTTCGCTAGACGGCGTTAGTTTTCGATTCGCTCCTTGATCGATCAATCTATTTCCAAACAAATAATGCGAAAAGAGTGCTCTCTCTCTCTCTCTCTTTTTCTACTTTAGTTAATAGAAATTTTAAGATACAAATCTACATTTTGAAACATTTAGACACGCAAGTTTTGAGTTTCCATTCAACCGTTCTTCATCTTTTCACCCGTTAACGATGGAGAAAAGTTTTATTTAATTAACTTTTTATTAGAAAGGTTCAGGTCAGAATTACAAATACTACTCACATATTTTGAAAAATTTCACTTCTTTCGATTATTGCACATACAATTACACGATTTCATGGCCGCACTTACTCTTAACAATAACAAAATACAAGTAACTAGCCAAGCAAGAAATTCTTCTTGATTTGGTCTTGGTTTACTTTCCAAATTGGTTACTTTATTTACGATTGATAATAAATTCGCATATCATATATTAACACGTATAAAAACACATGCACGCTTATAACTGTTATCATTTGTCTGTTGACTTTAGAGTGAATAGCACAACATTTTTACAAAATGTATTTTAAGGTTAGTACTTTACTTTTCCTCCACTTACTTCATTAATAGAATTAATTATTCAGCAGTGATTACTACAAAATCAGATTTATTTTTCCGATCATGTAGTACGAATGTTAATAATTATATCATCAAGTTTGAATATGGACTATTATTTTAGATTGAAAGTTTTACTGTTACTTTTAAGTTAATATTTTATACTATTTACAATAGATCATTTTCGTCGCTGCTTCCCTGGCTGTTGCCGCTGCTCGGCCTCAACATGGTCACGAGCATGGGCACGAGCACGGGCACGCCATCTCCTCCCAGAGCATAGTGCTGCACCAGCAGACTGGCGGCCAGCACGCGCACCAGGCGCATGCTCAGCACAACACGCACGCGGCCCACGGCACAGCCCACCAGCAGCACGAGGAACACCACGACTACTATGTAAGCACGCTGCTACAGTGTCTCCTACCTCTGCGGACTGTAACAATAGTGACTAGATACTGATGCTCCGTTCGCTACAGGCTCACCCGAAGTACGCGTACGAGTACAAGGTGGAGGACCCGCACACGGGCGACCGCAAGTACCAGCACGAGACGCGCGACGGCGATGTCGTGAAGGGCGTCTACAGCCTGCACGAGGCCGACGGCACCGTGCGCGTCGTCGAGTACACTGCTGACCATCACACTGGGTAAAGAACACTGCATTATATCAGTAACTATTTTTATCTGCCAAAAAGAATTGGTGATCAATTAACATTTGAAATATTATGCGCAATTCCTTTATAATTTTCTTTCTTACAGATTCAACGCTGTAGTCAGGAAGGAAGGTCACGCCAAACACATTGTTCCTCAAAAACAGCACCATCATTAAATATTTATCTCAAAAATGATAGTCTGTTAAATTGTGATATTGTTACTTTTTACCCTTTGTAAATAAATTTTAAATGTAAATAAAATAAATGATTATTGTTATACATACTTATTTCTTTTACGATTCCGAGAAAAACATATTAGTTCAACGGGTGATAGAAGATTTAAACCTTTCAATATTTATTTATCATTATTAAATTATTAATCAAAAAACGTATCAATGTATACACTAAAATCCCCAGATGGTAGCCATTCTTGGGCAGATATCTATGGTAGGTTTCTCAACACAAAACTGAAGACCTGGCTGGGGAGTAGTGGGGCTGATTGATCCTTACTAATATTATAAATGCGAAAGTAACTCTGTCTGTCTGTCTGTCTGTCTGTCTGTTACTCTTTCACGCCAAAACTACTGAACGGATTTGAATGAAATTTGGTATACAGATGGTCTAGACCCTGAGAAAGAACATAGGCTACTTTTTATTTCGAAAAGGGGGTTGTAAAGGGTTAAAAAGGGGAGGGAGTGAAATGTTGTATGGGATTTCTTAATTTTAAAAGATAAAACCATGAAACTTAATATTTAATCACTTGATAGGAAATAATTAAACATTTGTTCTATCCTTACTATTCCTTGCTATTTCCTTACTAATTTCCTTACTTAATATTATAAATGCGAAAGTAACTCTGTCTGTCTGTCTGTCTGTCTGTCTGTTACTCTTTCACGCCAAAATTACAGAACGGATTTAAATGAAATTTGGTATACAGATGGTCTAGACCCTGAGAAAGAACATAGGCTACTTTTTATTTCGAAAAGGGGGTTGTAAAGGGTTAAAAAGGGGAGGGAGTGAAATGTTGTATGGGATTTCTTAATTTTAAAAGATAAAACCATGAAACTTAATATTTAATCACTTGATAGGAAATAATTAAACATTTGTTCTAGCGTTTTTGAAATTTCGTCCTGTGAGAGATGAAATAGGGGTTGCAAGTTTGTATGAATGTCATTTTTGAAAATAAAAATATAACATTTTGTATTTAGGGACTAAATAATAAACAAAAAATCGTTTGTTCTAGCATTTTGAAATTTTTACCAGTATAGGGGTGAAATAGGGGTTGAATGTTTTTATAGGTGTTCTTCATTTTTGAAGATAAAACCATGAAACTTGGTACGTAGGTCTCTTAGGATGCGCAGAGTTTTTCTACGAACGGAATTCTTGAAATTCGAACGGAACGGAACGGATTCGGCACGGGAACTACGACGCCAAACTATTCTAGAAACATGATATTTAAAAATTTTGGGTGTATCAAGTTTAAAAAACATTTTGGCTTTTGAAGTTAAAGTTCCTTTTAACGAATTCTCTGCATCGCCGCCGCTGATATCTACTATACCTACTAATGATTCTTATTAAATAATAAAAATGCTACCCAAAGATACTATTCCACGCGGACGAAGTCGCGGGTAACAGCTAGTAATTTATATTTTCAAAGATACAAATGGTATTAAAAATTGTTTATCATATCCTACACCCCAGATAAGGATAACATTTCAGTCCCACATTCGTCATTGATCTTGGGATTATGATTGTTTTTTTTTTTACAATTCTAGTTTTAGAATGCATATTGCCCAGTATGTCGGTTTCTTTTTCTGTCACCTCGACACTTTTTAAAATCAAAAAAACCTAATCTAGGTGCAGTTTCCTAAGCCTCGGTTGAAATGAAAACAAGCTGTTCCAGCGAACATTAGTAAATTCTTGACCCTAACTTAAATACACAGTTACGATCTTTTCAGTTCGATGATCATCGATATAATAGGGAAATATTCAATAAAGACCTTCTTTTTTTGTTTTACGTCGGTAGCAGAATGCATTTACGCACTGCCTTCCGGCCAAATGGGGACCGAAAGGTGGTGTGGGACTCACCACTGGCAGATGCGACTGCCAGCAGTAATACCCACTAAAAATCTCCCAAAAACGCCCGCCGCTTGTTAAGAATAAAGCGGAGGCCAGTACCTGCGTTGCAGCGTCTGACACCCTGCCTGCAGCCAACGTCCCCCGCACCAAATCCGGGAGAACCTCCTCAGAGAGGCGCAGTGGACGCGCGCCTCCAAACTCCTCGTGCGACCATAGCGTGCGTGGCCTACTTCCCGGAGGGTCCATGGTTAGACAGCTGGGGCCCCCTGCCCCCGCCGCCTTAAGCTCTCCTGGCGCTGCTTGACGGGCTCTCCTTGCACGCCCGCTGCACCCTCCACAGGTCCCTCTTAGTATCCCCCCCAGTAGTCAGTACTTTTGCCTAGCGGCTTCTCCGCCCTACGTACTACACCCTAGGTACTCAGCCCTCCCACGACGACAAGGCGGAGACCAGTCATGAGAATTCCACCAAGACCTAAGGAAACCAAGCCAATCTTATCTGCAAGTGGTGCACCCACCGATCAACGGACGAGGCTCTGGCAAGCATAAAGCTCTCGGTAAACGGCAACCACCTCGTCACCTATTATTACCCACGTAAAACATAACTAGCGAAAAATGGGGTTTTCGATTGCCTCTGCCTTACCCCCCGGGGAAACAGACGTTATTTTATATATTTGTATGTTATATCATACATTTTAATCGGATTACCTGTCTCTGTATAATAACTAAACATTTTTTCTATTTCCAATGTAAACACTGCGTAGAATAAATTATTATCATTAGAGCCAGTGATAATTACACCAATGAATTTTTCGAATTCACGTTACTCCGAGCGATGTAGCCGTATGAATAAATATCAGCTGTATTATTTCGTCCTCTAACGTATGTTTTACTGGCAACTTTTCTTCTCTAAAAGTAGGTATGTTCAACACGAACCTAAAAAACGGAGTGGGTAAGATATTTCTTTACATACTATTTGTTATAAAATTTTGTAATCGTTTTACATTTTTAAGTATTTTTTATATATATGGTAATGGTTAAGTAATACATGATATTTATTATCTGAGTATCTTCGAGAGTCATCTTCGTACTATTAACAATTACGAACCACCTTAGAGAGAACTACTGGTGCCAGTGTCCCACACCAAGGATAAATAATTCTTAAATTTGCAGGAAGCAGAGACTTGCTCCCCACCAAAGGGAAGATCTTCCAGAAAATGTAAGTGCCCGGGGGCCACGGTCCAATCGATGATGGTTGGAATGATTTTATAGCAACGTATATGATGTAACAAAATGATTGATCAGAAATCATATTATTCCATAGAAGATTTGGAAACGTAAAATCTGATTTAAGCTAGATACAGCGCATCGCCTGCGCCCTACAGGGCAGTGTATAGCGCCTCACTGGAATCTTTTATTAATCTATAATTACTGCTTATTTTGCGTCTAAGAATCTCGATTATTATAAATAATAAGGAAAGTTGTAGAGCACACTTTAAAGAACAAAAGATATTAACCCTTGCTTCTCTCTACATATTCCAAATATGAGCTTTTTTGTATAACCAGCTTTCTTCAAATGGGTCAAAACTGTTTTGTGGTCAATTCCCAGTTCTTCAGCTACATCGTAACTACTAATATGCCGATCTTGCTCCACTCTTTCAAAAATGGCGTCCATTTTATTCGTAACAGGGCGACCAGAGCGAGGTGCATCTTTAACATCAAAATTTCCGGACTGAAAACGTTTGAACCAAATTTGTGCTACTCTTACTGACACTGCATCAGGTCCATAAACATCACAAATTTTTTTCACTGCTTGAGTTGCATTTTTGCCTTTTTTATAATAAAATTTTAAAATGTATCGAATTTCTTCATTAGATTCACTCATTTTTACGGAGAGAAAAACAAATGAAAAATAGCGGGAAACAACTTTTTTTTATTTTTTCCTTTATTTATAATGGAATGGAAAATGTAACAAAATGATTGATCAGAAATCATATTATTCCATAGAAGATTTGGAAACGTAAAATCTGATTTAAGCTAGATACAGCGCATCGCCCGCGCCCTACAGGGCAGTGTATAGCGCCTCACTGGAACCATTTATTAATCTATAATTACTGCTTATTTTGCGTCTAAGAATCTCGATTATTATAAATAATAAGGAAAGTTGTAGAGCACACTTTAAAGAACAAAAGATATTAACCCTTGCTTCTCTCTACATATTCCAAATATGCAATTTGTAAGAAAATGTAGTTTTGTACGCTATGTTCATTAAAATTTTTCACAGAATCCCAATTGACATAAGAAACGAACTTGACCTATTAAAAGTTAATTGAGATCTTAGTATGTTATATTCGGGCCGACTTACCCAATTTTATATTTTTTGATAGACTGAGCTATGGTGGCAATTACCGATACGTTTCTCTCCTGTACATCGACATAATACATTTCAATTTGAATAAGAATTTATAAATTTTTCCAATATTACTTTTATTTTAATTGCACATTGCATAAGTTTAATTTATGTTTTTGTATTTTATTTCTATTCTTATTGTTTTTGGACATTGTTTTATTTTAGGTCATACCAAGTGTTCGTTGAATTTATGTTTATTGGATTATGTTTTCATTCTAATAATTTTTAAAATTATTTTTTTTCTATTTGAAATTGCTTTAGTTTAATAGTAGTTTTATTGTTTTGTGTTTTTCAACAAACTAATAACTTAGAATGCATTACCAGTAAGCGAAGACCGCATATAATGAAAATTTTGAAAACTATCGTTAAGTATTAATTTTATTTGCAAGGCAGAGATCATAAGTAGGTACTATCGAAGCCAGGTAATTTAATTTTTTTTTGTTATTTTATGATCCTGTACTTCCACTAGCTAAGCACTTTCGATTAAATAGTTTGCTTTAGCCATTGTACTAAATTATAATATGTATATATCTCTGTAGACTTCAAATTTTCTGTTAAATCAGTCTCTGGGGAATGCATCTCAAGATCAAGCCGTGTTTGATTACATTTTTAAATAATATCACTAGCTAACTCTAATCTTATCTCATTTCCGTAACTTGTAACTTTGTTAAGTCAGCACCATCCAACGAGTGTATATACTTTTCAAATTGAGTTAATCGACCTTTGATATTACCTCTTTGTTTCCTAAGACCTAATAGATACTCATCTGACCTTGTCTTCTTTCTTGTAGGAGTATTATGCAAATAATACAAACGACACAAATTTTAAGATAAATTCGCTAAGGGAGCGAACTTGTAGATCACATATTCGATTCGCTTGAATAGGAATATATATAATTCTTTCCTGTGCTTTTTTCACACCCCTTGACGTTTAGTTTCGCTAGACGGCGTTAGTTTTCGATTCGCTCCTTGATCGATCAATCTATTTCCAAACAAATAATGCGAAAAGAGTGCTCTCTCTCTCTCTCTCTTTTTCTACTTTAGTTAATAGAAATTTTAAGATACAAATCTACATTTTGAAACATTTAGACACGCAAGTTTTGAGTTTCCATTCAACCGTTCTTCATCTTTTCACCCGTTAACGATGGAGAAAAGTTTTATTTAATTAACTTTTTATTAGAAAGGTTCAGGTCAGAATTACAAATACTACTCACATATTTTGAAAAATTTCACTTCTTTCGATTATTGCACATACAATTACACGATTTCATGGCCGCACTTACTCTTAACAATAACAAAATACAAGTAACTAGCCAAGCAAGAAATTCTTCTTGATTTGGTCTTGGTTTACTTTCCAAATTGGTTACTTTATTTACGATTGATAATAAATTCGCATATCATATATTAACACGTATAAAAACACATGCACGCTTATAACTGTTATCATTTGTCTGTTGACTTTAGAGTGAATAG
This sequence comes from Musotima nitidalis, assembly GCA_949126915.1. Lineage (NCBI taxonomy): Eukaryota > Metazoa > Arthropoda > Insecta > Lepidoptera > Crambidae > Musotima > Musotima nitidalis. The sequence goes on from OX421419.1 coordinate 7,211,853, forward strand.
CACAACATTTTTACAAAATGTATTTTAAGGTTAGTACTTTACTTTTCCTCCACTTACTTCATTAATAGAATTAATTATTCAGCAGTGATTACTACAAAATCAGATTTATTTTTCCGATCATGTAGTACGAATGTTAATAATTATATCATCAAGTTTGAATATGGACTATTATTTTAGATTGAAAGTTTTACTGTTACTTTTAAGTTAATATTTTATACTATTTACAATAGATCATTTTCGTCGCTGCTTCCCTGGCTGTTGCCGCTGCTCGGCCTCAACATGGTCACGAGCATGGGCACGAGCACGGGCACGCCATCTCCTCCCAGAGCATAGTGCTGCACCAGCAGACTGGCGGCCAGCACGCGCACCAGGCGCATGCTCAGCACAACACGCACGCGGCCCACGGCACAGCCCACCAGCAGCACGAGGAACACCACGACTACTATGTAAGCACGCTGCTACAGTGTCTCCTACCTCTGCGGACTGTAACAATAGTGACTAGATACTGATGCTCCGTTCGCTACAGGCTCACCCGAAGTACGCGTACGAGTACAAGGTGGAGGACCCGCACACGGGCGACCGCAAGTACCAGCACGAGACGCGCGACGGCGATGTCGTGAAGGGCGTCTACAGCCTGCACGAGGCCGACGGCACCGTGCGCGTCGTCGAGTACACTGCTGACCATCACACTGGGTAAAGAACACTGCATTATATCAGTAACTATTTTTATCTGCCAAAAAGAATTGGTGATCAATTAACATTTGAAATATTATGCGCAATTCCTTTATAATTTTCTTTCTTACAGATTCAACGCTGTAGTCAGGAAGGAAGGTCACGCCAAACACATTGTTCCTCAAAAACAGCACCATCATTAAATATTTATTTCAAAAATGATAGTCTGTTAAATTGTGATATTGTTACTTTTTACCCTTTGTAAATAAATTTTAAATGTAAATAAAATAAATGATTATTGTTATACATACTTATTTCTTTTACGATTCCGAGAAAAACATATTAGTTCAACGGGTGATAGAAGATTTAAACCTTTCAATATTTATTTATCATTATTAAATTATTAATCTAAAAACGTATCAATGTATTACACTAAAATCCCCTGATGGTAGCCATTCTTGGGCAGATATCTATGGTAGGTTTCTCAACACAAAACTGAAGACCTGGCTGGGGAGTAGTGGGGCTGATTGATACTTTATATTTTCAAAGATACAAATGGTATTGAAAATTGTTTATCATATCCTAAACCCCAGATAAGGATAACATTTCAGTCCCACATTCGTCATTGATTTAGAATGCATATTGCCCAATATGTCGGTTTCTTTTTCAGTCACCTCGACACTTTTTAAAATTAAAAAAACCTAATGTAGGTGCAGTTTCCTAAGCCTCGGTTGAAATGAAAACAAGCTGTTCCAGCGAACATTAGTAAATTCTAGACCCTAACTTAAATACACAGTTACGATCTTTTCAGTTCGAAGATCATCGATATAATAGGGAAATATTCAATAAAGACCTTCTTTTTTGTTTTACGTCGGTAGCAAAATGCATTTACGCACTGCCTTCCGGCCAAAGGGGGACCGAAAGGTGGTGTGGGACTCACCACTGGCAGATGCGACTGCCAGCAGTAATACCCACTAAAAATCTCCCAAAAACGCCCGCCGCTTGTTAAGAATAAAGCGGAGGCCAGTACCTGCGTTGCAGCGTCTGACACCCTGCCTGCAGCCAACGTCCCCCGCACCAAATCCGGGAGAACCTCCTCGGAGAGGCGCAGTGGACGCGCGCCTCCTAACTCCTCGTGCGACCATAGCGTGCGTGGCCTACTTCCCGGAGGGTCCATGGTTAGACAGCTGGGGCCCCCTGCCCCCGCCGCTTTAAGCTCTCCTGGCGCTACTTGACGGGCTCTCCTTGCACGCCCGCTGCACCCTCCACAGGTCCTTCTTAGTATCCCCCCCAGTAGTCAGTACTTTTGCCTAGCGGCTTCTCCGCCCTACGTACTACACCCTAGGTACTCAGCCCCCCCACGACGACAAGGTGGAGACCAGTCATGAGAATTCCACCAAGACCTAATGAAACCAAGCCAATCTTATCTGCAAGTGGTGCACCCACCGATCAACGGACGAGGCTCTGGCAAGCATAAAGCTCTCGGTAAACGGCAACCACCTCGTCACCTATTATTACCCACGTAAAACATAACTTACGAAAAATGGGTTTTTCGATTGCCTCTGCCTTACCCCCCGGGGAAACAGACGTTATTTTATATATTTGTATGTTATATCATACATTTTAATCGGATTACCTGTCTCAGTATAATAACTAAACATTTTTTCTATTTCCAATGTAAACACTGCGTAGACATTCAAGCAAGTGATAATTATACCAATGAATTTTTCGAATTCACGTTACTCCGAGCGATGTAGCCGTATGAATAAATATCAGCTGTATTATTTCGTCCTCTAACGTATGTTTTACTGACAACTTTTCTTCTCTAAAAGTAGGTATGTTCAACACGAACCTAAAAAACGGAGTGGGTAAGATCTTTCTTTACATACTATTTGTTATAAAATTTTGTAATCGTGTAACATTTTTAAGTATTTTTTTTATATATGGTAATGGTTAAGTATTTCATGATATTTATTATCTGAGTATCTTCGAGAGCCATCTTCGTACTTTTAACAATTACGAACCACCTTAGAGAGAATTACTGGTGCCGGTGTCCCACACCGAGAAAAATAATTCTTAAATTTTTAGGGAGCAGAGACTTGCTCCCCACCAAAGGGAAGATCTTCCACAAAATGTAAGTGCCCGGGGGCCACGGTTTAATCGATGATGGTTGGAATGATTGTATAGCAACGTGTATGATGTAATAAAATGATTGATCAGAAATCAGTTGCATTCTTACAGGATTTCATGGAGAATACATCATCATCATAAGCCAAAGGATAAGAGAACCATTGAACTTCACTATATAGAACACATACAATAGCCTTCAGTAGTAACTTCTAGTGTGACCGAGTACAGGCGGCCTGCATCCGCTGTGATCAGCTACCTTTATCATGTCGTTCCCTACTACGTTTGCTATCAGAGGGCCGCTGTCTAATTTTAATTTCTAATTTTATTTCGTAATAGATTTGGAAACGTAAAATCTGATTTAAGCTAGAGCCGGCGCTTTGCCCGCGCCCTACAGGGCAGTGTATACCACCTCACTGGAACCATTTATTAATCTATAATTACTGCTTATTTTGCGTCTAAGAATCTCGATTATTATAAATAATAAGGAAAGTTGTAGAGCACAGTTTAAAGAACAAAACATATTAACCCTTGCTTCTCTCTACATATTCCAAATATGCAATTTGTAAGAAAACGTAGTTTTTACGCTATGTTCATTAAAATTTTTCACAGAATCCCAATTGACATAAGAAACGAACTTGACCTATTAAAAGTTAATTGAGATCTTAGTATGTTATATTCGGGCCGACTTACCCAATTTTATATTTTTTGATAGACTGAGCTATGGTGGCAATTTCCGATACGTTTCTCTCCTGTACATCGACATAATACATTTCAATTTGAATAAGAATTTATAAATTTTTCCAACAATACTTTTATTTTATTGCACATTGAAAAAGTTTAATTTATGTTTTTGTATTTTATTTCTATTCTTATTGTTTTTGGACATTGTTTTATTTTAGGTCATACCAAGTGTTCGTTGAATTAATGTTTATTGGATTATGTTTTCATTCTAATAATTTTTAAAATTATTTTTTTTCTATTTGAAATTGCATTAGTTTAATAGTAGTTTTATTTTTTGTGTTTTTCAACAAACTAATAACTTAGAATGCATTACCAGTAAGCGAAGACCGCATATAATGAAAATTTTGAAAACTATAGTTAAGTATTAATTTTGTTTGCAAGGCAGAGATCATAAGTAGGTACTATCGAAGCCAGGTAATTTAATTTCTTTTTGTTATTTTATGATCCTGTACTTCCACTAGCTAAGCACTTTCGATTAAATAGTTTGCTTTAGCCATTGTACTAAATTATAATATGTATATCATCTCTGTAGACTTCAAATTTTCTGTTAAATCAGTCTCTGGGGAATGCATCTCAAGATCAAGCCGTGTTTGATTACATTTTTAAATAATTTTACTAGCTAACTCTAATCTTATCTCATTTCCGTAACTTGTAACTTTGTTAAGCCAGCACCATCCAACGAGTGTATATACTTTTCAAATTGAGTTAATCGACCTTTGATATTACCTCTTTGTTTCCTAAGACCTAATAGATACTCATCTGACCTTGTCTTCTTTCTTGTAGGAGTATTATGCAAATAATACAAACGACACAAATTTTAAGATAAATTCGCTAAGGGAGCGAACTTGTAGATCACATATTCGATTCGCTGGAATAGGAATATATATAATTCTTTCCTGTGCTTTTTTCACACCCCTTGACGTTTAGTTTCGCTAGACGGCGTTAGTTTTCGATTCGCTCCTTGATCGATCAATCTATTTCCAAACAAATAATGAGAAAAGAGTGCTCTCTCTCTCTCTCTTTTTTTACTTTAGTTAATAGAAATTTAAAGATACAAATCTACATTTTGAAACATTTAGACACGCAAGTTTTGAGTTTCCATTTTACCGTTCTTCATCTTTTCACCCGTTAACGATGGAGTAAAGCTTAATTACTACTCGCATATTTTGAAAAATTTCACTCCTTTCGATTATTGCACATACAATTACACGATTTCATGGCCGCACTTACTCTTAACAATAACAAAATACAAGTAACTAGCCAAGCAAGAAATTCTTCTTAATTTGGTCTTGGTTTACTTTCCAAATTGGTTACTTTATTTACGATTGATAATAAATTCGCATATCATATATTAACAAGTATAAAAACACATGCACGCTTATAACTGTTATCATTTGTCTGTTGACTTTAGAGTGAATAGCACAACATTTTTACAAAATGTATTTTAAGGTTAGTACTTGACTTTTCCTCCACTTACTTCATTAATAGAATTAATTATTCAGCAGTGATTACTACAAAATCAGATTTATTTTTCCGATCATGTAGTACGAATGTTAATAATTATATCATCAAGTTTGACTATGGACTATTATTTTAGATTGAAAGTTTTACTGTTACTTTTAAGTTAATATTTTATACTATTTACAATAGATCATTTTCGTCGCTGCTTCCCTGGCTGTTGCCGCTGCTCGGCCTCAACATGGTCACGAGCATGGGCACGAGCACGGGCACGCCATCTCCTCCCAGAGCATAGTGCTGCACCAGCAGACTGGCGGCCAGCACGCGCACCAGGCGCATGCTCAGCACAACACGCACGCGGCCCACGGCACAGCCCACCAGCAGCACGAGGAACACCACGACTACTATGTAAGCACGCTGCTACAGCGTCTCCTACCTCTGCGGACTGTAACAATAGTGACTAGATACTGATGCTCCGTTCGCTACAGGCTCACCCGAAGTACGCGTACGAGTACAAGGTGGAGGACCCGCACACGGGCGACCGCAAGTACCAGCACGAGACGCGCGACGGCGATGTCGTGAAGGGCGTCTACAGCCTGCACGAGGCCGACGGCACCGTGCGCGTCGTCGAGTACACTGCTGACCATCACACTGGGTAAAGAACACTGCATTATATCAGTAACTATTTTTATCTGCCAAAAAGAATTGGTGATCAATTAACATTTGAAATATTATGCGCAATTCCTTTATAATTTTCTTTCTTACAGATTCAACGCTGTAGTCAGGAAGGTAGGTCACGCCAAACACATTGTTCCTCAAAAACAGCACCATCATTAAATATTTATCTCAAAAATGATAGTCTGTTAAATTGTGATATTGTTACTTTTTACCCTTTGTAAATAAATTTTAAATGTAAATAAAATAAATGATTATTGTTATACATACTTATTTCTTTTACGATTCCGAGAAAAACATATTAGTTCAACGGGTGATAGAAGATTTAAACCTTTCAATATTTATTTATCATTATTAAATTATTAATCAAAAAACGTATCAATATATACACTAAAATCCCGAGATGGTAGCCATTCTTGGGCAGATATCTATGGTAGGTTTCTCAACACAAAACTGAAGACCTGGCTGGGGAGTAGTGGGGCTGATTGATACTTTATATTTTCAAAGATACAAATGGTATTAAAAATTGTTTATCATATCCTAAACCCCAGATAAGGATAACATTTCAGTCCCACATTCGTCATTGATCATGGGATTATGATTGTTTTTTTTTAAATTCTAGTTTTAGAATGCATAATTATTGCCCAGTATGTCGGTTTCTTTTTCTGTCACCTCGACACTTTTTAAAATTAAAAAAACCTAATCTAGGTGCAGTTTCCTAAGCCTCGGTTGAAATGAAAACAAGCTGTTCCAGCGAACATAAGTAAATTCTTGACCCTAACTTAAATACACAGTTACGATCTTTTCAGTTCGAAGATCATCGATATAATAGGGAAATATTCAATAAAGACCTTCTTTTTTTGTTTTACGTCGGTAGCAAAATGCATTTACGCACTGCCTTCCGGCCAAAGGGGGACCGAAAGGTGGTGTGGGACTCACCACTGGCAGATGCGACTGCCAGCAGTAATACCCACTAAAAATCTCCCAAAAACGCCCGCCGCTTGTTAAGAATAAAGCGGAGGCCAGTACCTGCGTTGCAGCGTCTGACACCCTGCCTGCAGCCAACGTCCCCCGCACCAAATCCGGGAGAACCTCCACAGAGAGGCGCAGTGGACGCGCGCCTCCTAACTCCTCTTGCGACCATAGCGTGCGTGGCCTACTTCCCGGAGGGTCCATGGTTAGACAGCTGGGGCCCCCTGCCCCCGCCGCCTTAAGCTCTCCTGGCGCTGCTTGACGGCTCTCCTTGCACGCCCGCTGCACCCTCCACAGGTCCCTCTTAGTATCCCCCCCAGTAGTCAGTACTTTTCCCTAGCGGCTTCTCCGCCCTACGTACTACATCCTAGGTACTCAGCCCCCACACGACGACAAGGTGGAGACCAGTCATGAGAAAAAACTGTCATCACATTAGATAACAGCAAACTAATTGATGTATTAAATAAAACAGATTGGAAAGAGGCGTTAGCTTTTGATGATCCTAACGATATTTTAAACTGTATTACTAAACAATTCACCAAAGCGTATAAAAAATGCGAAGTAACAAGTAGACAAAAGACTGGCAAAAGATATAACTGTACATGGATAAATGAAAAAGTGTTGTATATGTGTAATATGAGAGATAAGTTGTATAATATGTGGTTAACTGATGAAAGCAACAATAAAAATAAGTTACTTTATAATAAATATAGAAATAAATGTAATAAAATGATAAATAAGGCAAAAAACGATTACATAATTAATGACATAAAATCTAACTTCCGTAATCCAAAAACAATGTGGAATATTATTAATAATTTGTGTGGCAAAGTTATAAAATCCATTGACGACGTCATAACTAAGGCATTTAAATGTAATAACATTAAGTTATTAAGTGATAACTTTGCTCAGGGTTTCAAAAATAATGTTAAAAAATATGTGCAATTTGCCAGACCCCTTTGCTAAATAAAAATAAATATGAACTCATCCCGGAACAATCAATGAGATTAAAGAAAGCCACAAATGAAATTGTCTTTTCAATATTAAAAAAATTAAATGATAAAAAGCTCCCGGGATTGATTGTATCCGAGCTAAAGACATAAAAACGGTTATGGTTGATATCACACCTGCATTATGTCATCTGATCAATACATGCATAAGCACATCTAAATACCCAGATAGACTAAAAATTGGTATAGTTAGACCTATTCATAAAAAAGGCAGATATGATGACGTAGACAACTACAGGCCGATAACAATCTTACCCTGTATCGATAAGGTGATTGAGAGGTACTTCCGTCGCGAAATTAACAACTTTCTAGTAGAAAATAATATAATAAATAAAACACAGTTTGGTTTTCAAAAAGCACGAAATACTTTACAGTTACTCTCTGACTTCACTGACGAGGTCAGCGGTTATATGAACCAAAGGTATCACGTACTGGCGGTATTCGTCGATTTTAGTAAAGCTTTTGATTCTCTAAATTGCGACACTCTGTACAGCAAGCTGGGGCAAAATGGTATACAGGGTCCCCTTGAGAAATGGTTTCGTGACTACCACAGTAATAGACATACCATGGTGAGAATAGGGAACGTATTAAGCGAAATGACTCCAACAGAACAGGGCACGGCCCAAGGCTCCGTATTATCGCCGACAGAGTACCTAATTTATGTAAACGATATGAGTAACATATTCAGAGGTGGCTCTGTATACCAATTTGCGGACGATACTTGTCTTATATCCGCACACTCAGACATAAGCATCGCCATTCATGTACTACAAAATAACTACAATCGTTTATGCGAGTGGGCGCACGATGTTGGTCTTAGTATAAACGCACAAAAAACGAAATTAATACACATCCACTCATTGCATTTAAAAACTATGATCAAACCAACAATCGTTTCCCACTCGCATCAATGTATGCACAGCCAATATAATGCAGCTACGAGTGGATGTGACGTGCTGGAACTTGTGACACAACATGTATATCTAGGGCTAACTATAGATAATAAGTTAAACTGGGACCCGCATATAGACAACATATGTAATAGACTTCGAGCGGTGCTTGCCAAGATTGCCTTAATTAAAATATAAATTGCCGTACAACACTCTTCGTAATTATATAATAGGTTGGGGAAAAAGTCTTTTCGTATTTTTGTATGAAAAGTCAAGACATTTTTTTCAAAGTTTATTTACATTTATTTACAATATATATGTGCCGTTTTGTTGAATAACTTTCTGCCATTTTGTGGGCAGAGACATTATCCCGTTACTGTAGAAACTTTGGGACTTCTGATCAAAAAAACGGGACAAATAGTTTTGGCAGTCCTCTCTTGAGGTCAACCTTACAGAACCTAAAGAATTCTGCAGAGACCGAAACAGGTGAAAATCTGAAGGCGCAAGGTCAGGGCTATATGGTGGATGCACTAGGACCTCCCAGTCGAACTCTCTTAATTTTTTCTGAGTGGCTAAAGATGTGTGTGGTCTTGCGTTATCTTGATGAAAGACCACACCCTTCCTGTTGATCAATTCCGGCCGTTTTCTCTCGACTGCTTCCTTTAATCTCATCAGTTGCTGGCAGTAAAGATCAGAATCGATGGTTTTGCCGGGCGGTAAAAGCTCATAATAAACAATGCCCTTCCAATCCCACCATACACACAGCATCACCTTATTTCGTGTTAGGCCAGGTTTGGCCACAGTCTGTGAAGCCTGGCCAACTTTCGACCACGACCTTTTTCGCACGTTCTTGTCGTACGTGATCCACTTTTCATCGCCAGTTATCAATCTCTTCAAAAACGGCTCGGTTTCATTACGTCTCAATAATGAATCGCAAATGAGTACACGGTTCATTACCTAAGTTTCTTTGAGTGAGCTCGTGTGGCACCCAAATATCGAGCTTTTTTGTATAACCAGCTTTCTTCAAATGGGTCAAAACTGTTTTGTGGTCAATTCCCAGTTCTTCAGCTACATCGTAACTACTAATATGCCGATCTTGCTCCACTCTTTCAAAAATGGCGTCCATTTTATTCGTAACAGGGCGACCAGAGCGAGGTGCATCTTTAACATCAAAATTTCCGGACTGAAAACGTTTGAACCAAATTTGTGCTACTCTTACTGACACTGCATCAGGTCCATAAACATCACAAATTTTTTTCACTGCTTGAGTTGCATTTTTGCCTTTTTTATAATAAAATTTTAAAATGTATCGAATTTCTTCATTAGATTCACTCATTTTTACGGAGAGAAAAACAAATGAAAAATAGCGGGAAACAACTTTTTTTTATTTTTTTCTTTTCTTTATAATGGAACCTTTTTAATGTTACCAAAACCAGCCAGACACAAATAGTACAGTCAAAAAAATTTTATAATAAGTTTATACCTACGTTATGCGAAAAGACTTTTCCCCGACCTAATATGTCGCTTGCTGATTCCATAATAAACTATGGAATCAGCAGCTACGGTCGCACCTACACCACGTACATGAACAAAATATACAAAATACAGCACAGAATCCTAAAAACGATAGTAAAACGTCATATTAAAGATAAATATGTAGAAAACGAATCTGGTTTATTCCACCACTGTAAAGTCATTAATGTTTTTAACAAATTTAAAATTGCGTTCATTTGCGAAAAAAGCAGTAACCTAAGTAAACTTGTCAAGTGCACACGTAACAGCAACCTACGTAGCATCTCATACTTGCCCAGATTTATACTCCCCTCTAAAAATAATGTATACGGGAAAAGAACGTGGGAATACTTGCTACCCTTAATTTTGAACAAGCTACCTAACGAACTAATGGCAAAGCTAAATAAAGGCAATTTCAAGGCCTTTAAAAAAATACTTAAAGAATATTATTTGAGCGCAAATAATTAGTACCTACACTGTAAACCAACACTCTACACGTTTACTATATATAACATAACTATATTATATTTACATACAAAGCTAGTACATATACTGGCAACATATTAAACTTAGTTTAAGTTGCGACTCAACCTTAGCAAATAAACCGCTGTGCGGTTTCCGTTGAGGTTATAATTATGAATGTACCCTTTTGTTTTTGTATTTTTTTTTATATTATACAATAAAAAAAAAAAAATAAAAAAAAAAAAACTGACCTTGTCTTCTTTCTTGTGCAAATAATACAAACGACACAAATTTTAAGATAATATCGCTAAGGTAGCGAACTTGTAGATCACATATTCGATTCGCTTGAATAGGAATATATATAATTCTTTCCTGTGCTTTTTTCACACCCCTTGACGTTTAGTTTCGCTAGATGGCGTTAGTTTTCGATTCGCTCCTTGATCGATCAATCTATTTCCAAACAAATAATGCGAAAAGAGTGCTCTCTCTCTCTCTCTCTCTTTTTCTACTTTAGTTAATAGAAATTTTAAGATACAAATCTACATTTTGAAACATTTAGACACGCAAGTTTTGAGTTTCCATTTAACCGTTCTTCATCTTTTCACCCGTTAACGATAGAGTAAAGCTTAATTACTACTCGCATATTTTGAAAAATTTCACTCCTTTCGATTATTGCACATACAATTACACGATTTCATGGCCGCACTTACTCTTAACAATAACAAAATACAAGTAACTAGCCAAGCAAGAAATTCTTCTTTATTTGGTCTTGGTTTACTTTCCACATTGGTTAATTTATTTACGATTGATAATAAATTCGCATATCATATATTAACAAGTATAAAAACACATGCACGCTTATAACTGTTATCATTTGTCTGTTGACTTTAGAGTGAATAGCACAACATTTTTACAAAATGTATTTTAAGGTTAGTACTTTACTTTTCCTCCACTTACTTCATTAATAGAATTAATTATTCAGCAGTGATTACTACAAAATCAGATTTATTTTTCCGATCATGTAGTACGAATGTTAATAATTATATCATCAAGTTTGAATATGGACTATTATTTTAGATTGAAAGTTTTACTGTTACTTGTAAGTTAATATTTTATACTATTTACAATAGATCATTTTCGTCGCTGCTTCCCTGGCTGTTGCCGCTGCTCGGCCTCAACATGGTCACGAGCATGGGCACGAGCACGGGCACGCCATCTCCTCCCAGAGCATAGTGCTGCACCAGCAGACTGGCGGCCAGCACGCGCACCAGGCGCATGCTCAGCACAACACGCACGCGGCCCACGGCACAGCCCACCAGCAGCACGAGGAACACCACGACTACTATGTAAGCACGCTGCTACAGTGTCTCCTACCTCTGCGGACTGTAACAATAGTGACTAGATACTGATGCTCCGTTCGCTACAGGCTCACCCGAAGTACGCGTACGAGTACAAGGTGGAGGACCCGCACACGGGCGACCGCAAGTACCAGCACGAGACGCGCGACGGCGATGTCGTGAAGGGCGTCTACAGCCTGCACGAGGCCGACGGCACCGTGCGCGTCGTCGAGTACACTGCTGACCATCACACTGGGTAAAGAACACTGCATTATATCAGTAACTATTTTTATCTGCCAAAAAGAATTGGTGATCAATTAACATTTGAAATATTATGCGCAATTCCTTTATAATTTTCTTTCTTACAGATTCAACGCTGTAGTCAGGAAGGAAGGTCACGCCAAACACATTGTTCCTCAAAAACAGCACCATCATTAAATATTTATCTCAAAAATGATAGTCTGTTAAATTGTGATATTGTTACTTTTTACCCTTTGTAAATAAATTTTAAATGTAAATAAAATAAATGATTATTGTTATACATACTTATTTCTTTTACGATTCCGAGAAAAACATATTAGTTCAACGGGTGATAGAAGATTCTAAGAAGATTTAAACCTTTCAATATTTATTTATCATTATTAAATTATTAATCAAAAAACGTATCAATGTATATACTAAAATCCCGAGATGGTAGCCATTCTTGGGCAGATATCTATGGTAGGTTTCTCAACACAAAACTGAAGACCTGGCTGGGGAGTAGTGGGGCTGATTGATACTTTATATTTTCAAAGATACAAATGGTATTGAAAATTGTTTATCATATCCTAAACCCCAGATAAGGATAACATTTCAGTCCCACATTCGTCATTGATCATGGGATTATGATTGTTTTTTTTTAAATTCTAGTTTTAGAATGCATATTGCCCAGTATGTCGGTTTCTTTTTCTGTCACCTCGACACTTTTTAAAATTAAAAAAACCTAATCTAGGTGCAGTTTCCTAAGCCTCGGTTGAAATGAAAACAAGCTGTTCCAGCGAACATTAGTAAATTCTTGACCCTAACTTAAATACACAGTTACGATCTTTTCAGTTCGAAGATCATCGATATAATAGGGAAATATTCAATAAAGACCTTCTTTTTTGTTTTACGTCGGTAGCAAAATGCATTTACGCACTGCCTTCCGGCCAAAGGGGGACCGAAAGGTGGTGTGGGACTCACCACTGGCAGATGCGACTGCCAGCAGTAATACCCACTAAAAATCTCTCAAAAACGCCCGCCGCTTGTTAAGAATAAAGCGGAGGCCAGTACCTGCGTTGCAGCGTCTGACACCCTGCCTGCAGCCAACGTCCCCCGCACCAAATCCGGGAGGACCTCCTCAGAGAGGCGCAATGGACGCGCGCCTCCTAACTCCTCGTGCGACCATAGCGTGCGTGGCCTACTTCCCGGAGGGTCCATGGTTAGACAGCTGGGGCCCCCTGCCCCCGCCGCTTTAAGCTCTCCTGGCGCTACTTGACGGGCTCTCCTTGCACGCCCGCTGCACCCTCCACAGGTCCCTCTTAGTATCCCCCCCAGTAGTCAGTACTTTTCCCTAGCGACTTCTCCGCCCTACGTACTACACCCTAGGTACTCAGCCCCCCCAAGACGACAAGGTGGAGACCAGTCATGAGAATTCCACCAAGACCTAAGGAAACCAAGCCAATCTTATCTGCAAGTGGTGCACCCACCGATCAACGGACGAGGCTCTGGCAAGCATGAAGCTCTCGGTAAACGGCAACCACCTCGTCACCTATTATTACCCACGTAAAACATAACTAGCGAAAAATGGGGTTTTCGATTGCCTCTGCCTTACCCCCCGGGGAAACAGACGTTATTTTATATATTTGCATGTTATATCATCCATTTTAATCGGATTACCTGTCTCTGTATAATAACTAAATATTTATTCTATTTCCAATGTAAACACTGCGTAGACATTCAAGCCAGTGATAATTAGACCAATGAATTTTTCGAATTCACGTTACTCCGAGCGATGTAGCCGTATGAATAAATATCAGCTGTATTATTTCGTCCTCTAACGTATGTTTTACTGACAACTTTTCTTCTCTAAAAGTAGGTATGTTCAACACGAACCTAAAAACCGGCCAAGTGCGTGTCGGGCCACGCGCAATATAGGGTTCCGTAGTCACCCTTTGCCATAATGTCGCTATATGAACAGGTTCAGCTATTCCCCGATAGATATCACTACTACGGTATGAATGAAATTTTAATACATTTAATACAAAAATTTATTTGATTGTCGTCCATTACTCGAAAACCAGTAAAGCCTACTTAGCCGTGATAGTTTTCCTTTTAAGTTCATTATATATACTACTATTGTGAATTTTTTCAGCCACTCTGAAAGTACCGTTTACCTGGTGGGGGGGGCGGATACTGAACTCTATCAATTTTTTCCACTTTGAAAAAAAAAAAAAAAAATGAAAAAATGTTTATTGCATATACAAAGTATGTTTTTCTATACAGAGTTTGGATTCTCCTTTTAAGTGAGTAGATCACTTGTGACAGGAGAGTCCGCTCTCCTATAACAATAAGTGGTTACTTAATGCATAGCGACATAACATCACAAACAAATAAAATAAAATAAAATGATGACATAAATATGTAATGAAAACTTAATTATTAAGAAAAACTAAAAAGAAAAAAATGAAGTTAAATCTAAGCATTATTAAGGTATTGAATTTAAACTAACATTTAGATATTTTCCTATTGTAAAACTTCTTTGTGTGTGAGTTGTGTGTTGTGTGTGTGTGTGTGTGTGTGTGTTTGTGTGTGTGTGTGTGTGTGTGTGTGTGTGTGTGTGTGTGTGTGTGTGTGTGTGTGTGTGTGTGTGTGTGTGTGTGTTGTGTGTGTGTGCGTGCGTGTGTGTGAGTAAGTGTGTGTGTTTCTTTATACACAAAACTTAAGAAATAAGACTTTCTGTTTCCTCATAGGTTAAATCTTTAAGCCAGTCTCCTATTAAGAGCTTACACTCAAAGACTGCCTGCGAGTATATTTTTAAAATTTTATTTACTCTGTTATAAAGATGTGATGATTTGGAAGTGTATTGATGTCTGGCGAAGTGTGTTTTACGTGTACGTGTATGAGAAACAATATAATTTCGTCGTTTGGTTGACATGGAGGTGTCTACCAAAAGTGTTTTGTGTTTTCTCAGAATTATGTGCAAGATGTACAATTTTCGAACCGACATAACCTCAGCCAAAGAGTATAATTTGTGGGTTGGGAATCTAAGTTTCTTAAAGTGTATAACTTTTAAAAGCAAACGCTGAGCACGTTCTACTTCCAGGAATTTAACCTTCGATGCACCTCCCCACACTGGAATGCAGTAGATAACTATGGATTGTGCTAAGGCAACATAGATATTTTTGAGCAGTTCTTTACTTGCCGAGTGTCTTAAGATTTTGAAAATCCAAATCAACTTTCTGATTCTGCCAGCAACCAAATCAATGTGAGCATGCCACGAGAGTCTCTCATCAATCATGACACCCAAGTACTTTAAGGTGTTCACTTTATTTATTGAAACTAACTTTAACTTTAAAGCTTAATGTTTCGAAAACGGATCCCTAAATCGAAAAAAGGTTTTGAGAAACTCGTATTACTTTTGAAAGACCTTTCTAACGATACCCAACATGATAAGATAGACTCGAGAAAAAAAAATCATTCCTACTTTACGTGTAGGGGAGGTACGTTACAAAACGATATTTTTAAAAAATTTATTCTACAGGTTTGTCGACGTGATTAATATGTATACCCACACCAATTTTCAGCTGTCTAATGTTAATAGTCTCTGCGCTAACCCGCGGACGGACGGACGGACGGACGGACGGACGGACATGGCGAAACTATAAGGGTTCCTTGTTTACTACGGAACCCTAAAAACGGAGTGGGTAAGATCTTTCTTTACATACTATTTGTTATAAAATTTTGTAATCGTGTTACATTTTTAAGTATTTTTTTTATATATGGTAATGGTTAAGTATTTCATGATATTTATTATCTGAGTATCTTCGAGAGTCATCTTCGTACTTTTAACAATTACGAACCACCTTAGAGAGAATTACTGGTGCCGGTGTCCCACATCGAGAAAAATTATTCTTAAATTTTTAGGGAGCAGAGACTTGCTCCCCACCAAAGGGAAAATCTTCCACAAAATGTAAGGGCCCGGGGGCCACGGTTTAATCGATGATGGTTGGAATGATTGTATAGCAACGTATATGATGTAACAAAATGATTGATCAGAAATCAGTTGCATTCTTACAGGATTTCATGGAGAATACATCATCATCATAAGCCAAAGGATAAGAGAACTATTGAACTTCACTATATAGAACACATACAATCGCCTTCACTAGTAGCTTCTAGTGTGACCGAGTACAGGCGGCCTCCGCTGTGATCAGCTACCTTTATCATGTCGTTCCCTACTACGTTTGCTATCAGAGGGCCGCTGTCTAATTTTAATTTCTAATTTTATTTCGTAATAGATTTGGAAACGTAAAATCTGATTTAAGCTAGAACCGACGCTTTGCCCGCGCCCTACAGGGCAGTGTATACCACCTCACTGGAACCATTTATTAATCTATAATTACTGCTTATTTTGCGTCTAAGAATCTCGATTATTATAAATAATAAGGAAAGTTGTAGAGCACAGTTTAAAGAACAAAACATATTAACCCTTGCTTCTCTCTACATATTCCAAATATGCAAATTGTAAGAAAATGTAGTTTTTGCGCTATCTTCATTAAAAATTTTCACAGAATCCCAATTGACATAAGAAACGAACTTGACCTATTAAAAGTTAATTGAGATCTTAGTATGTTATATTCGGGCCGACTTACCCAATTTTTTATTGTTTTGTGTTTTTCGACAAACTAATTACTTAGAAAACATTACCAGTAAGCGAGGACCGCACATAATGAACATTTTGAAAACTATAGTTAAGTTTTAATTTTGTTTGCAAGGCAGGGATCATAAGTACTATCGAAGCCAGGTAATTTAATTTCTTTTTGTTATTTTATGATCCTATACTTCCACTAGCTAAGCACTTTCGATTAAATAGTTTGCTTTAGCTATTGTACTAAATTATAATAAGTATATCATCTCTGTAGCCTTTAAATTTTCTGTTAAATCAGTCTCTGGGGAACGCATCTCAAGATCAAGTCGTGTTTGATTACATTTTTGAATAATTTTACTAGCTAACTCTAATCTTATCTCATTTCCGTATCTTGTAACTTTGTTAAGTCAGCACCATCCAACGAGTGTATATACTTTTCAAATTGAGTTAATCGACCTTTGATAGTACCTCTTTGTTTCCTAAGACCTAATAGATACTCATCTGACCTTGTCTTCTTTCTTGTAGGAGTATTATGCAAATAATACAAACGACACAAATTTTAAGATAAATTCGCTAAGGGAGCGAACTTGTAGATCACATATTCGATTCGCTTGAATAGGAATATATAATTCTTTCCTGTGCTTTTTTCACACCCCTTTACGTTTAGTTTCGCTAGATGGCGTTAGTTTTCGATTCGCTCCTTGATCGATCAATCTATTTCCAAACAAAGAATGCGAAAAGAGTGCTCTCTCTCACTTTCTCTCTCTCTTGTTCTACTTTAGTTAATAGAAATTGAAAGATACAAATTTACATTTTGAAACATTTAGACACGCAAGTTTTGAGTTTGCATTCAACCGTTCTTCATCTTTTCACCCGTTAACGATGGAGTAAAGTTTTATTTAATTAACTTTTTATTAGAAAGGTTCAGGTCAGAATTACAAATTCTACACGCATATTTTGAAAAAAATTCACTCCTTTCGATTATTGCTTATACAATTACACGATTTCATGACCGCACTTACTCTTAACAATAACAAAATACAAGTAACTAGCCAAGCAAGAATTCTTCTTTATTTGGTCTTGGTTTACTTTCCACATTGGTTAATTTATTTACGATCGATAATAAATTCGTCATATTATTATCATATATTAACCAGTATAAAAACACATGCACGCTTATAACTGTTATCATTTGTCTGTTGACTTAAGAGTGAATTGCACAACCTTTTTTACAAAATGTATTTTAAGGTTAGTACTTTACTTTTCCTCCACTTACTTCATTAATAGAATTAATTATTAAGCAGTGATTACTACAAAATCAGATTTATTTTTCCGATCATGTAATACGAATGTTAATTATATCATCAAGTTTGAATATGGACTTTTATTTTAGATTGAAAGTTTTACTGTTACTTTTAAGTTAATATTTTATACTATTTACGATAGATCATTTTTGTCGCTGCTTCCCTGGCTGTTGCCGCTGCTCGGCCTCAACATGGTCACGAGCATGGGCACGAGCACGGGCACGCCATCTCCTCCCAGAGCATAGTGCTGCACCAGCAGACTGGCGGCCAGCACGCGCACCAGGCGCATGCTCAGCACAACACGCACGCGGCCCACGGCACAGCCCACCAGCAGCACGAGGAACACCACGACTACTATGTAAGCACGCTGCTACAGTGTCTCCTACCTCTGCGGACTGTAACAATAGTGACTAGATACTGATGCTCCGTTCGCTACAGGCTCACCCGAAGTACGCGTACGAGTACAAGGTGGAGGACCCGCACACGGGCGACCGCAAGTACCAGCACGAGACGCGCGACGGCGATGTCGTGAAGGGCGTCTACAGCCTGCACGAGGCCGACGGCACCGTGCGCGTCGTCGAGTACACCGCTGACCATCACACTGGGTAAAGAACACTGCATTATGTCAATAACTATTTTTATCTGCCAAAAAAGAATTGGTGATCAATTAACATTTGAAATATTATGCGCAATTCCTTTATAATTTTCTTTCTTACAGATTCAATGCTGTAGTCAGGAAGGAAGGTCACGCCAAACACATTGTTCCTCAAAAACAGTACCATCATTAAATATTTATCTCAAAAATGATAGTCTGTTAAATTGTGATACTGTTACTTTTTACCCTTTGTAAATAAATTTATAAATGTAAATAAAATAAATGATTATTGTTATAGATACTTATTTCTTTTACGATTCCGAGAAAAACATATTAGTTCAACGGGTGATAGAAGATTCTAAGAAGATTTAAACCTTTCCATATTTATTTATCATTATTTAATTATTAATCAAAAAACGTATCAATGTATACACTAAACTCCCCAGATGGTAGCCATTCTTGGGCAGATATCTGAGGCAAGCTAAAAAATTGATAAAAGCCTCTCCTATCTCAACCTCCAACTCCTCCTCCTCTCAACGCTCGCTAAATGATATTTTATATTTTTTTAAAGATACAAATAGTATAATTATATCCTTGAAAACTAAAACCCCAGATAAGGATAACATTTCAGTCCCACATTCATCATTGATCATGGGATTATGTTAATTATTTTTTAATTTAAATTATTGAATGCATATTGCCCAGTATGTCGGTTTGTTTTTCTGCCACCTCGACACTTTTTAAAATTAATAATACCTGATCTAGGTGCAGTTTCCTAAGCCTCGGTTGACATGAAAACAAGCTGTTCCAGCGAACATTAGTAAATTCTTGACCCTAACTTAAATACACTGATGCCCTGCTGACTCGAGGGTGGTTCAAGCAGTTACAATATCTTTTCAGTTCGAAGATCATCGATATAATAGGGAAATATTCAATAGAGGAATTTTTTGAACTAAAGAATTATAATCTCTAGGGTTAATATAATATATATTCATTCATCATTATTCATAGTGTATGGAGATTCCACAAAGACTTTTTTTTTATTTTACGTCGGTAGCAAAATGCATTTACGAACTGCCTTCCGGCCAAAGGGGGACCGAAAGAGGGTGTGGGATTCACCACTGGCAGATGCGACTGCCAGCAGTAATACTCCCGACGACGCCCGCCGCTTGTTAAGAATAATGCGGAGGCCAGTACTTGAATAAATATCAGCTGTATTATTTCGTCCTCTAACGTATGTTTTACTAACTACTTTTCTTTTCTAAAAGTAGGTATGTTCAACACGAACCTGAAAAACGGAGTGGGTTAAATCTTTCTTTACATACTATTTGTTATAAAATTTTGTAATCGTGTAACATTTTTTAATATTTTTTTTATATGGTAATGGTTAATTATTTCATGATATTTATTATCTGAGTATCTTCGAGAGTCAGCTTCGTACTATTAACAATTACGAACCGCCTTAGAGACAATTACTGGTACCGGTGTCCAACACCAAGGATAAATAATTCTTAAATTTATAGGGAGCAGAGACTTGCTCCCCACCAAAGGGAAGGCCTTCCACAAAATGTAAGTGCCCGGGGGCCACGATCCAATCGATGATGGTTGGAATGATTGTATAGCAACGTATATGATGTAACGAAGTGGTTGATCAGAAATCAGTTGCATACTTACAGGATTTCATGGAGAATACATCATCATCATAAGCCAAAGGATAAGAGAACTATTGAACTTCACTATATAGAACACATACAAAATAGCCTTCAGTAGTAACTTCTAGTGTGACCGAGTACAGGCGGCCTGCATCCGCTGTTATCAGCTACCTTTATCATGTCGCTCCCTACTACGTTTCCTGTCAGAGGGCCGCTGTCTAATTTTAATTTCTAATTTTATTTTGTAGAAGATTTGGAAACGTCAAATCTGATTTAAGCTAGAACCAGCGCATTGCCCGCGCCCTACAGGGCAGTGCGTAGCGCCTCACTGGAACCAATTATTAATCTATAATAACTGCTTATTTTGCGTCTAAGAATCTCGATTATTATAAATAATAAGGAAAGTTTCAGAGCACACTTTAAAGAACAAAAAATATTAACCCTTGCTTCTCTCTAGATATTCTACATATGCAAATTTGTAAGAAAATATAGTTTTTTCCACCTAAAAGCAAATATCGCAATATTCTCGCAACTACAGCTTGGCAGAGATAAAAAAGCACTACTCTTATACACTTTAAAAATACACATGCAACTCAGGCACATACTTCATTGACATAAGAAAGGAATTCGAAGACTCTTAATTTAATTAAAAATAAATGTTTCAATATCAAAATGTTTTTATAACTTATCTTGACTTTTGGGTATGATCTTAAATTTTCTTTTTATTGAATGTGGACATAATATTGGATAAATAATAACATATGATTACCTTCATAATTAATAATATTCTGGCTAACTTACACGACATATTTATAACCACATAAAACAATGAATTATGAGTTTTATGAATATTTTATTTAGTAAATAATTGACAAGCTGTTCGGATATATCCGGGAAAAATACGAACAGACAGAAAATATAAGAAGCGTGAGCTGTTATAGACTATATATATAAAAACATATACATACTTTATATATATACAAACTGCTAAAAGCAATGAGATTCTGACTGAGCTTCTTTTTGTCTTTAGAAGAATCTATCATAAAAAAATTAACTTAGGAAGCATCAGTAGAAATATAGCAGACTCAAGCACATCCAAGTGATCTAAATCTCTCAGCTTCTAGCAGATAAAATAGTAGCATACCAGCAGATTTTTGGGCACCTTTAGCATATTTCAGCAAAATTTAGCAGATTCTGAGGCAAATAATATTGCGTTACATTGTTGTACAGAGCTTTAAGATCATAAGGACTGTACGTCACTAAACTAAGTATAATTGTTATATGTAAAAGGTAATTTTGATTGTAGGCAATTACAAACATACATACATTCAATCACGCCTGTTTCCCCAACGGGGTAGGCAGAGGCATATTATAAATCGCGAATTATATTTTTAGTGCCACATAATAGGTGGCGAGCCTGTTACCGGGAACTGTTACCTCGTCCGTTAAACGGCAGGTGCACCACTAATATACCATATATACCCAGTTTTTTATAAATTTAAAAATACATATATTTATTTAACTATAACTACAACACACTATAATAGGTCTATTTATAAAACAAACAGATACAATACATAATTGCTTTGGTTTAAAATTACACATTCGTTTCAGGGTCAAACTTTCTTACTAGCTGGCCAAGCAAGTATTTTATATCACAGGTTGTTTTCTTGAGTACTTTATTTACCAGCTTTACATAAATTTGTGCTTATAAAGCACGTGGTCGCTGATTACAGTCTATCATTCCACTTGCTACTTTTGATAAAGTAACACAAGCTATTTTTAAATAAAAATGTTTTTCAAGGTAAGTTTTTGGTTTTGGATTTCATATTTTTCGGAAATTGAAAATTCTTCAAACAATAATAAAACTAAAGTTCTACCTAATTAAACTGACCAAATGATTCACTTCTTAACATAAATCCCAGAGTACAGATATTTTTAAACAATGTTAAACTCTTGTACTTCTATCAAACTTCCAGAACAAATACAAGTATTTAAAAAAAATGTTAAATTTTTCAATTGTAACGCGATGTTTCACTTTTACTAAAAATTTTTTTGAATTATCGATGAATGCCTTGTTATTTAACAGAATTCCAGACATATTTCCAAAAATAAATTCGAGTTAAATAGTTATTAAATCACATTATCCTATTGGTCTAGATCTTTTTCATCGCTGCTTCCGTTACTGTCATCGCTGCTCAGTCACAGCACGGACACGAGCACGGGCACGCCATCTCCTCCCAGAGCATAGTGCTGCACCAGCAGACTGGCGGCCAGCACGCGCACCAGGCGCATGCTCAGCACAACACGCACGCGGCCCACGGCACAGCCCACCAGCAGCACGAGGAACACCACGACTACTATGTAAGCACGCTGCTACAGTGTCTCCTACCTCTGCGGACTGTAACAATAGTGACTAGATACTGATGCTCCGCTCGCTACAGGCTCACCCGAAGTACGCGTACGAGTACAAGGTGGAGGACCCGCACACGGGCGACCGCAAGTACCAGCACGAGACGCGCGACGGCGATGTCGTGAAGGGCGTCTACAGCCTGCACGAGGCCGACGGCACCGTGCGCGTCGTCGAGTACACTGCTGACCATCACACTGGGTAAAGAACACTGCATTATATCAGTAACTATTTTTATCTGCCAAAAAGAATTGGTGATCAATTAACATTTGAAATATTATGCGCCATTCCTTTATAATTTTCTTTCTTACAGATTCAACGCTGTAGTCAGGAAGGAAGGTCACGCCAAACACATTGTTCCTCAAAAACAGTACCATCATTAAATATTTATTTCAAAAATGATAGTCTGTTAAATTGTGATACTGTTACTTTTTACCCTTTGTAAATAAATTTATAAATGTAAATAAAATAAATGATTATTGTTATATATGCTTATTTCTTTTACGATTCCGAGAAAAACATATTAGTTCAACGGGTGATAGAAGATTCTAAGAAGATTGAAACCTTTCCATATTTATTTATCATTATTTAATTATTAATCAAAAAACGAATCAATGTATATGTCACCGTAAGATTGTAAATAACGTTAAATTATAATCTATCCCGCGATATTGTAATCTGTCGAAAAATTGTGATCCGTAACAAACTGCTCACAATTTAACGCATTATTTTTCGATAGATTATAATCAAAGACAAACCGTCAGATTGTAAAATGGCATGCGACAGAACGCACCTCGCGCTCTGATTGGTTGAACTTCATGTTCCCCGCTCAGCCGGTTTGTTTTTCTGCCACCTCGACACTTTTTAAAATTAATAATACCCGATCTAGGTGCAGTTTCCTAAGCCTCGGTTGACATGAAAACAAGCTGTTCCAGCGAACATTAGTAAATTCTTGACCCTAACTTAAATACACTGATGCCCTGCTGACTCAAGGGTGGTTCAAGCAGTTACGATATCTTTTCAGTTCGAAGATCATCGATATAATTGGGAAATATTCAATAGAGGAATTTTTTGAACTAAAGAATTATAATCTCTAGGGTTAATATAATATATATTCATTCATCATTATTCATAGTGTATGGAGATTCCACAAAGACTTTTTTTTTGTTTTACGTCGGTAGCAAAATGCATTTACGCACTGCCTTCCGGCCAAAGGGAGACCGAAAGAGGGTGTGGGATTCACCACTGGCAGATGCGACTGCCAGCAGTAATACTCCTGACCACGCCCGCCGCTTGTTAAGAATAATGCGGAGGCCAGTATTTGAATAAATATCAGCTGTATTATTTCGTCCTCTGACGTATGTTTTACTAACTACTTTTCTTCTCTAAAAGTTGGTATGTTCAACACGAACCTGAAAAACGGAGTGGGTTAAATCTTTCTTTACATACTATTTGTTATAAAATTTTGTAATCGTTTAACATTTTTTAATATTTTTTTATATGGTAATGGTTAATTATTTCATGATATTTATTATCTGAGTATCTTCGAGAGTCAGCTTCGTACTATTAACAATTACGAACCACCTTAGAGAGAATTACTGGTGCCGGTGTCCCACACCGAGAAAAATAATTCTTAAATTTTTAGGGAGCAGAGACTTGCTCCCCACCAAAGGGAAGATCTTCCACAAAATGTAAGTGCCCGGGGGCCACGGTTTAATCGATGATGGTTGGAATGATTGTATAGCAACGTATATGATGTAACAAAATGATTGATCAGAAATCAGTTGCATTCTTACAGGATTTCATGGAGAATACATCATCATCATAAGCCAAAGGATAAGAGAACTATTGAACTTCACTATATAGAACACATACAATCGCCTTCACTAGTAGCTTCTAGTGTGACCGAGTACAGGCGGCGTGCATCCGCTGTGATCAGCTACCTTTATCATGTCGTTCCCTACTACGTTTCCTATCAGAGGGCCGCTGTCTAATTTTAATTTCTAATTTTATTTCGTAATAGATTTGGAAACGTAAAATCTGATTTAAGCTAGAGCCGGCGCTTTGCCCGCGCCCTACAGGGCAGTGTATACCACCTCACTGGAACCATTTATTAATTTATAATTACTGCTTATTTTACGTCTAAGAATCTCGATTATTATAAATAATAAGGAAAATTGTAGAGCACAGTTTAAAGAACAAAACATATTAACCCTTGCTTCTCTCTACATATTCCAAATATGCAACTTGTAAGAAAATGTAGTTTTTGCGCTATCTTCATTAAAAATTTTCACAGAATCCCAATTGACATAAGAAACGAACTTGACCTATTAAAAGTTAATTGAGATCTTAGTATGTTATATTCGGGCTGACTTACCCAATTTTTTATTGTTTTGTATTTTTCGACAAACTAATTACTTAGAAAACATTACCAGTAAGCGAGGACCGCACATAATGAACATTTTGAAAACTATAGTTAAGTTTTAATTTTGTTTGCAAGGCAGGGATCATAAGTACTATCGAAGCCAGGTAATTTAATTTCTTTTTGTTATTTTATGATCCTGTACTTCCACTAGCTAAGCACTTTCGATTAAATAGTTTGCTTTAGCTATTGTACTAAATTATAATAAGTATATCATCTCTGTAGCCTTCAAAATTTTCTGTTAAATCAGTCTCTGAGGAATGCATCTCAAAATCAAGCCGTGTTTGATTACATTTTTGAATAATTTTACTAGCTAACTCTAATCTTATCTCATTTCCGTATCTTGTAACTTTGTTAAGTCAGCACCATCCAACGAGTGTATATACTTTTCAAATTGAGTTAATCGACCTTTGATAGTACCTCTTTGTTTCCTAAGACCTAATAGATACTCATCTGACCTTGTCTTCTTTCTTGTAGGAGTATTATGCAAATAATACAAACGACACAAATTTTAAGATAAATTCGCTAAGGGAGCGAACTTGTAGATCACATATTCGATTCGCTTGAATAGGAATATATAAATCTTTCCTGTGCTTTTTTCACACCCCTTTACGTTTAGTTTCGCTAGATGGCGTTAGTTTTCGATTCGCTCCTCGATCGATCAATCTATTTCCAAACAAATAATGCGAAAAGAGTGCTCTCTCTCTCTCTCTTTTTCTACTTTAGTTAATAGAAATTTTAAGATACAAATCTACATTTTGAAACATTTAGACACGCAAGTTTTGAGTTTCCATTCAACCGTTCTTCATCTTTTCACCCGTTAACGATGGAGTAAAGTTTTATTTAATTAATTTTTTATTAGAAAGGTTCAGGTCAGAATTACAAATACTACTCGCATATTTTGAAAAATTTCACTCCTTTCGATTATTGCACATACAATTACACGATTTCATGGCCGCACTTACTCTTAACAATAACAAAATACAAATAACTAGCCAAGCAAGAAATTCTTCTAGATTTGGTCTTGGTTTACTTTCCAAATTGGTTTCTTTATTTACGATTGATAATAAATTCACATATAATATGTTAACAAGTATAAAAACACATGCACGCTTATAACTGTTATCATTTGTCTGTTGACTTTAGAGTGAATAGCACAACCTTTTTTACAAAATGTATTTTAAGGTTAGTACTTTACTTTTCCTCCACTGACTTCATTAATAGAATTAATTATTCAGCAGTGATTACTAAAATATCAGATTTATTTTTCCGATCATGTAGTACGAATGTTAATAATTTTATCATCATGTTTGAATATTGACTATTATTTTAGATTGAAATTTTTATTGTTACTTTTAAGTTAATATTTTTTACTATTTACAATAGATAATTTTCGTCGCTGCTTCCCTGGCTGTTGCCGCTGCTCGGCCTCAACATGGTCACGAGCATGGGCACGAGCACGGGCACGCCATCTCCTCCCAGAGCATAGTGCTGCACCAGCAGACTGGCGGCCAGCACGCGCACCAGGCGCATGCTCAGCACAACACGCACGCGGCCCACGGCACAGCCCACCAGCAGCACGAGGAACACCACGACTACTATGTAAGCACGCTGCTACAGTGTCTCCTACCTCTGCGGACTGTAACAATAGTGACTAGATACTGATGCTCCGCTCGCTACAGGCTCACCCGAAGTACGCGTACGAGTACAAGGTGGAGGACCCGCACACGGGCGACCGCAAGTACCAGCACGAGACGCGCGACGGCGATGTCGTGAAGGGCGTCTACAGCCTGCACGAGGCCGACGGCACCGTGCGCGTCGTCGAGTACACTGCTGACCATCACACTGGGTAAAGAACACTGCATTATATCAGTAACTATTTTTATCTGCCAAAAAGAATTGGTGATCAATTAACATTTGAAATATTATGCGCCATTTCCTTTATAATTTTCTTTCTTACAGATTCAACGCTGTAGTCAGGAAGGAAGGTCACGCCAAACACATTGTTCCTCAAAAACAGTACCATCATTAAATATTTATCTCAAAAATGATAGTCTGTTAAATTGTGATACTGTTACTTTTTACCCTTTGTAAATAAATTTATAAATGTAAATAAAATAAATGATTATTGTTATATATCGCCGCTTCTCATGAAAAGTGTACAAACTCAAAAAAAATGTGAAATCAAGTTAAATATACAGAAATACCAAGAATCACCTGCTCTTTCTCTTGAAAAAGGAACAAAAAGGCTACTGTCCAAAATTGCCGCCAGGGGAGCTAATGTTCAGTTTTAAATTGGCGCGATTTTGCGTCCCTTTCGCACAAAAACGTTACAATCTTTAGTTGTGTCAAAGATTTCGCTGCATACACTTAGTGTTTCTCGTCAAAAGTGCACAAAAACGAAAAAACGACGTAAAGGTAAGTTCGATTTCTCTGTAATATTGTATTAAATCAAATTTATATTGTTTTTCACAAAAGGATGACCAAATACTTAACAAATTCTTCTCTAAAATACTATATAATCTCAAAATTGAACAGTTTTGTCGAGTAATTTATTTCCCTTGAAACGTAAACTTATTTATCATAACCGTATTATTTCTTGATTGTTTGTTTTTAACGGTACATTAAGTAATAATTAGGGTTTAAATTTTTGATTGTATAGTTTTAATGACAAAATTGGCAAAATAAAATGTTTAATTTCACAATTGCTTTCTTTTCAACTTTTAGGTTAGAAACAATAAAAGCGTAATGTTTCTTAAATACTTTATAATTATTTATTTAGCTCTTTTTATTGCGATGATTATTGGATTTTTAACAAATTCTAATTTTATACTGAGTAATTGTGTGTGTGTTTATGGTGGATCGTTGCGCCAATGGCGGGAAATTTGAATTATTCACGTTTTTATCGTATTTTACCTTCATAAACCAATGTTTAAAAACGACTTTTAGACACATTGGTGTCTAAAAGTCGTTTAGATTTGAAAAAGTTAATTACTAGGTGGCTCTTTGTGTTTTTAATACTATTTGTATAATCTTACTTGCGATATATGTTTGGATGATAACTCGTTTATTAAGGCATTATTCCTTTTTTTTTCTTAGAGAAATAAAGGAAATTGCACGTAAAAAATGGCAAAAAGAATCCTCTTTTTACAAAACCTAAAAGACAGTTTGCGAAAGGAAAAAGGGTTCGAAAGAAAGTAATAATACGCCCACCATTGAACATGAATCGATGATCATTTCTAATGATTTAACAGAAACTGACAATAAAAGTGGGACAGGTGAAATGTCAGGTAGTTTTTTTATTACTTTATGTAATTGTTTTTAAATACATTGTTAAGTTTGCTTTTTCCTTATAAAGCATTATTAGTTATTATGTTTGTTTCTTTCAGATTTGCGAAATTATGATTTTGATGTTCCTGACAATGCTATTAATTCAAAGCAACAATCTACAATATCTGACATGCATAATTCACTCAGTTCTGAAGAGCCTGCCATAGCTCAACCGAATATACTTTTAACAAAATTAAATGATGGTCAGAGCTCTTCCAATCAGAATGCTCAGATAAAAGCACCTATACCAGGTAGTATAAATACTTTGATTTAGCCAAGTTTCAACAGAATAATAATATTTTCTTTAACAATTCACCCCTTAAGTGACAGTTTCATGCTTGTATTTTTGTTACATACGATAGTAAGTTGCCATTTACTCAAACTAATTGCTTGTTTTTGTTTTAGACTCTTCTTCATCTGACAGTGACTCCGAATCAAGTACTTCTGCAAATAGTTCGTCTTCGACAAGCTCATCTAGTGCGAAGGATTTTTCGTCAGATGACAGTGTAGCAGATCCAAACTACAGCATTCCAGTTAAAAATTCTCCAAGTGATTCTGAGGTAGGGCCATTTCAATCAGAGACACTCCAAATTGGGCCATTACAAGCAGATCAAATAAATTCACCTATAAAAAAATCACGCAAGCGAAAACCTAATCCTATTAAATGGAGAACAAACGTCTTAAAACGGCTGAGACATACTGGCAAGAGCTTTTCAACAAAAGGAAAGGTTGTAAGAGAAAGGTCAATTAAACCACCTTGTGACGAAAAATGTAGACAGAAATGTGTGTCAAAATTTTCTGAAGAACAACGGAAAGATATTTTTGATGCATACTATCTTTTACCTGACGCACTACACAAACGTAACTTCATAGCACATTGCATAGAAGAAATAAAGCCAAGATACAAATATAAATCTAGTGACAGGCCAAGAAAAAACAATTTAGCATTTTTTTTTACTGATAGTGAACACAGCAAAATTCGTGTCTGTCAAAAGTTTTTCTTGAACACCCCTGATGTCTCTATATCAATAATAAAAACAGTACGCAATAGAGTATTTGAAACCCAAAACCCGGTGCCAATACTGGATGACAAAAGAGGAAAACATGAAAACCACCGTCATGTTGATGATCGCATAAAAAATAGTGCCAGAAACTTCATTAGGTCAATTCCGCGAGTAGAAAGCCATTATATACGTGCTGATTCAACGAGAGAATACATTGATGGTGGCAGAAATCTCTCTGACATTTATAGGGACTATGTTACATTATGCGAAGAGAAAGGAGAGGGATACATAAACTACGTGATGTTTAACAAAATATTTAATAATGAGTTTAATATTTCATTTTTTATTCCAAAAAAAGATGTGTGTGAAGATTGTACTGCTTTAAATATTAATGCAAATGACAATGAAAAAGAAGAAATTAAAGAAAAGTACGATAATCACCTAAAAAAAAAAGAAATGTCTCGTCTAGAAAAAGAGAAAGATAAAAAAGAGAAAGTAAAGAATTTATATTAATTAAGAAGTAAAAGTATAAAGATAAAGAAAGTAAAGAATTTATATTAATTAAAAAGTAAAAGATAGGAATTATAGTTTTGATAGTTTTTTATGGTTTTGATTCTTTTCAAGTTTGGTTAAATAAGATTTTGATGAGGAGTTTGATAGGATAATTTTTTTTATTTTATTTTATAAAACCCGACTGAAACAGTTCGTTATCATGATACTGTGATATTCCAATAAAAATTGTTATAATGAATAATTCTTTCATTGAAAAAAACACCATTTATTCTACTTTAATATTTCAACTAAACTATCGAATATCTAAATTATAAACATTTTTTTTCTAAAAAAGTAGCTAAAGTCAAAACAACTTAATTTTGAATTTTTTTTTTCATGACTTCGCTCTTTTAATACTTACTTAAACAAAGTTATTTTATGACCTAAAGGATTGAACTATTTTTAGTAAATAAGAGCGACTGTCGAACTTTATAAATAACGCTTTTATTAACGGTTCAATTTTCAAAAGGCTCTCCTGTAAAGTTAGCTAACTTTGAGATTGTACACTATTCATGAGAAGCGGCGATATGCTTATTTCTTTTACGATTCCGAGAAAAACATATTAGTTCAACGGGTGATAGAAGATTCTAAGAAGATTGAAACCTTTCCATATTTATTTATCATTATTTAATTATTAATCGAAAAACGAATCAATGTATATGTCACCGTAAGATTGTAAATAACGTTAAATTATAACCTATCCCGCGATATTGTAATCTGTCGAAAAATTGTGATCCGTAACAAACTGCTCACAATTTAACGCATTATTTTTCGATAGATTATAATCAAAGACAAACCGTCAGATTGTAAAATGGCATGCGACAGAACGCACCTCGCGCTCTGATTGGTTGAACTTCATGTTCCCCCCTCAGCCGGTTTGTTTTTCTGCCACCTCGACACTTTTTAAAATTAATAATACCCGATCTAGGTGCAGTTTCCTAAGCCTCGGTTGACATGAAAACAAGCTGTTCCAGCGAACATTAGTAAATTCTTGACCCTAACTTAAATACACTGATGCCCTGCTGACTCAAGGGTGGTTCAAGCAGTTACGATATCTTTTCAGTTCGAAGATCATCGATATAATTGGGAAATATTCAATAGAGGAATTTTTTGAACTAAAGAATTATAATCTCTAGGGTTAATATAATATATATTCATTCATCATTATTCATAGTGTATGGAGATTCCACAAAGACTTTTTTTTTGTTTTACGTCGGTAGCAAAATGCATTTACGCACTGCCTTCCGGCCAAAGGGAGACCGAAAGAGGGTGTGGGATTCACCACTGGCAGATGCGACTGCCAGCAGTAATACTCCTGACCACGCCCGCCGCTTGTTAAGAATAATGCGGAGGCCAGTATTTGAATAAATATCAGCTGTATTATTTCGTCCTCTGACGTATGTTTTACTAACTACTTTTCTTCTCTAAAAGTTGGTATGTTCAACACGAACCTGAAAAACGGAGTGGGTTAAATCTTTCTTTACATACTATTTGTTATAAAATTTTGTAATCGTTTAACATTTTTTAATATTTTTTTATATGGTAATGGTTAATTATTTCATGATATTTATTATCTGAGTATCTTTGAGAGTCAGCTTCGTACTATTAACAATTACGAACCACCTTAGAGACAATTACTGGTGCCGGTGTCCAACACCAAGAATAAATAATTCTTAAATTTATAGGGAGCAGAGACTTGCTCCCCACCAAAGGGAAGGCCTTCCACAAAATATAAGGGCCCGGGGGCCACGGTCCAATCGATGATGGTTGGAAGGATTGTATAGCAACGTATATGATGTAACGAAGTGGTTGATCAGAAATCAGTTGCATACTTACAGGATTTCATGGAGAATACATCATCATCATAAGCCAAAGGATAAGAGAACTATTGAACTTCACTATATAGAACACATACAAAATAGCCTTCAGTAGTAACTTCTAGTGTGACCGAGTACAGGCGGCCTGCATCCGCTGTTATCAGCTACCTTTATCATGTCGCTCCCTACTACGTTTCCTGTCAGAGGGCCGCTGTCTAATTTTAATTTCTAATTTTATTTTGTAGAAGATTTGGAAACGTCAAATCTGATTTAAGCTAGAACCAGCGCATTGCCCGCGCCCTACAGGGCAGTGCGTAGCGCCTCACTGGAACCAATTATTAATCTATAATAACTGCTTATTTTGCGTCTAAGAATCTCGATTATTATAAATAATAAGGAAAGTTTCAGAGCACACTTTAAAGAACAAAAAATATTAACCCTTGCTTCTCTCTAGATATTCTACATATGCAAATTTGTAAGAAAATATAGTTTTTTCCACCTAAAAGCAAATATCGCAATATTCTCGCAACTACAGCTTGGCAGAGATAAAAAAGCACTACTCTTATACACTTTAAAAATACACATGCAACTCAGGCACATACTTCATTGACATAAGAAAGGAATTCGAAGACTCTTAATTTAATTAAAAATAAATGTTTCAATATCAAAATGTTTTTATAACTTATCTTGACTTTTGGGTATGATCTTAAATTTTCTTTTTATTGAATGTGGACATAATATTGGATAAATAATAACATATGATTACCTTCATAATTAATAATATTCTGGCTAACTTACACGACATATTTATAACCACATAAAACAATGAATTATGAGTTTTATGAATATTTTATTTAGTAAATAATTGACAAGCTGTTCGGATATATCCGGGAAAAATACGAACAGACAGAAAATATAAGAAGCGTGAGCTGTTATAGACTATATATATAAAAACATATACATACTTTATATATATACAAACTGCTAAAAGCAATGAGATTCTGACTGAGCTTCTTTTTGTCTTTAGAAGAATCTATCATAAAAAAATTAACTTAGGAAGCATCAGTAGAAATATAGCAGACTCAAGCACATCCAAGTGATCTAAATCTCTCAGCTTCTAGCAGATAAAATAGTAGCATACCAGCAGATTTTTGGGCACCTTTAGCATATTTCAGCAAAATTTAGCAGATTCTGAGGCAAATAATATTGCGTTACATTGTTGTACAGAGCTTTAAGATCATAAGGACTGTACGTCACTAAACTAAGTATAATTGTTATATGTAAAAGGTAATTTTGATTGTAGGCAATTACAAACATACATACATTCAATCACGCCTGTTTCCCCAACGGGGTAGGCAGAGGCATATTATAAATCGCGAATTATATTTTTAGTGCCACATAATAGGTGGCGAGCCTGTTACCGGGAACTGTTACCTCGTCCGTTAAACGGCAGGTGCACCACTAATATACCATATATACCCAGTTTTTTATAAATTTAAAAATACATATATTTATTTAACTATAACTACAACACACTATAATAGGTCTATTTATAAAACAAACAGATACAATACATAATTGCTTTGGTTTAAAATTACACATTCGTTTCAGGGTCAAACTTTCTTACTAGCTGGCCAAGCAAGTATTTTATATCACAGGTTGTTTTCTTGAGTACTTTATTTACCAGCTTTACATAAATTTGTGCTTATAAAGCACGTGGTCGCTGATTACAGTCTATCATTCCACTTGCTACTTTTGATAAAGTAACACAAGCTATTTTTAAATAAAAATGTTTTTCAAGGTAAGTTTTTGGTTTTGGATTTCATATTTTTCGGAAATTGAAAATTCTTCAAACAATAATAAAACTAAAGTTCTACCTAATTAAACTGACCAAATGATTCACTTCTTAACATAAATCCCAGAGTACAGATATTTTTAAACAATGTTAAACTCTTGTACTTCTATCAAACTTCCAGAACAAATACAAGTATTTAAAAAAAATGTTAAATTTTTCAATTGTAACGCGATGTTTCACTTTTACTAAAAATGTTTTTGAATTATCGATGAATGCCTTGTTATTTAACAGAATTCCAGACATATTTCCAAAAATAAATTCGAGTTAAATAGTTATTAAATCACATTATCCTATTGGTCTAGATCTTTTTCATCGCTGCTTCCGTTACTGTCATCGCTGCTCAGTCACAGCACGGACACAAGCACGGGCACGCCATCTCCTCCCAGAGCATAGTGCTGCACCAGCAGACTGGCGGCCAGCACGCGCACCAGGCGCATGCTCAGCACAACACGCACGTGGCCCACGGCACAGCCCACCAGCAGCACGAGGAACACCACGACTACTATGTAAGCACGCTGCTACAGTGTCTCCTACCTCTGCGGACTGTAACAATAGTGACTAGATACTGATGCTCCGTTCGCTACAGGCTCACCCGAAGTACGCGTACGAGTACAAGGTGGAGGACCCGCACACGGGCGACCGCAAGTACCAGCACGAGACGCGCGACGGCGATGTCGTGAAGGGCGTCTACAGCCTGCACGAGGCCGACGGCACCGTGCGCGTCGTCGAGTACACTGCTGACCATCACACTGGGTAAAGAACACTGCATTATGTCAATAACTATTTTTATATGCCAAAAAGAATTGGTGATCAATTAACATTTGAAATATTATGCGCAATTCCTTTATAATTTTCTTTCTTACAGATTCAACGCTGTAGTCAGGAAGGAAGGCCACGCCAAACACATTGTTCCTCAAAAACAGTACCATCATTAAATATATGTCTCAAAAATGATAGTCTGTTAAATTGTGATACTGTTACTTTTTACTCTTTGTAAATAAATTTTAAATGTAAATAAAATAAATGATTGTTGTTATACATACTTTTTTCTTTTACGATTCCGAGAAAAACATATTAGTTCAATGGGTGATAGAAGATTCTAAGAAGATTGAAACCTTTCCATATTTATTTATCATTATTTAATTATTAATCAAAAAACTTATCAATGTATACACTAAAATCCCCAGATGGTAGCCATTCTTGGGCAGATATCTATAGTAGGTTTCTCAACACAAAACTGGGGGCCTACCGCCGAATTCGATGGATTACCGATAATCCATCTAGATCAAACTTTGTTTGCGTTCATTAATCCGTACCGGGGAATCTGCTGACATCTCATTCATGACCTTCGGTCCGTGACAGGCCAATAGGTAAATGGAGAATGCCATTTTGTTTCGATTTCCATGAGTTCGGCGGTACGACAGAATCAATTCGAAATCCATTTTGCCTTATAATCGATTGCCATCGAACTCGGCGGTAGGCCCCCTGGCTGGGGAGTAGTGGAGCTAAAGGATACTTTATATTTTCAAAGATACAAATGGTATTGCAAATTGTTTATCATATCCTTGAAATCTAAAACCCCAGGTAAGAATAACATTTCAGTCCCACATTCATCATTGATCATGGGATTATGATTGTTTTTTTTAAATTCCAGTTTTAGAATGCATATTGCCCAGTATGTCGGTTTCTTTTTCTGTCACCTCGACACTTTTAAAATTAAAAAAACCTAATCTAGGTGCAGTTTCCTAAGTCTCGGTTGAAATGAAAACAAGCTGTTCCAGCGAACATTAGTGAATTCTTGACCCTAACTTAAATACACTGGTGCCCTGCTGACTCAAGGGTGGTTCAAGCAGTAACGATATCTTTTCAGTTCGAATATCATCGATATAATAGGGAAATATTCAATAAAGACCTTCTTTTTTTGTTGTACGTCGGTAGCAAAATTCATTTACGCACTGCCTTCCGGCCAAAGGGGGACCGAAAGGTGGTGTGGGACTCACCACTGGCAGATGCGACTGCCAGCAGTAATACCCACTAAAAATCTCCCGACAACGCCCGCCGCTTGTTAAGAATAAAGCGGGGGCCAGTACCTGGGTTGCAGCGTCTGACACCCCGCCTGCGGCCAACGTCCCCCGCACCAAAACCGGGAGAACCACCCTCTTTAGAGAGGCGCAGTGGACGCGCGCCTCCTAACTCCTCGTGCGACCATAGCGTGCGTGGCCTACTTCCCGGAGGGTCCATGGTTAGACAGCTGGGGCCCCCTGCCCCCGCCGCCTAAAGCTCTCCTGGCGCTACTTGACGGGCTCTCCTTGCACGCCCGCTGCGCCCTCCACAGGTCCCTCTTAGTATCCCCCCCGGTAGTCAGTACTTTTCTCTAGCGGCTTCTCCGCCCTACCGGGAGGTACTCATCCCCCCCACCAGGACATGGTGGAGGCCAGTCATGAGAATTCCACCAAGATCTAAGGAACCCAAGCCAATCTCATCTGCAAGTGGTGCGCCTACCGATCAACGGACGTGGCTCTGGCAAGCATAATGCTCCCGGTAAACGGCAACAGCCTCGCCACCCACGTAAAACATAACTAGCGAAAAATGGGGTTTTCAATTGCGTCTGCCTACCCCCCCGGGGAAACAGACATTATTTTATATATATCATCCATTGTATGTAATATTATCCATTGTATGTAATATCATCCCTTTTAATCGGATTAACTGTCTCTGTATAATAACTAAAAAAAAATTCTATTTCCAATGTAAACACTGCGTAGACATTAAAGCCAGTGATAATTAGACCAATGAAATTTCCGAATTCACGTTACTCCGAGCGATGTAGCCGTTTGAATGAATATCAGCTGTAATATTTCGTCCTCAAAAGGTATGTTTTACTGACAACTTTTCTTCTCGAAAAGTAGGTATGTTCAACACGAACCGGTCCAATCGATAATGGTTGGAAGGATTGTATAGCAAAATATTTGATGTAACGAAATGGTTGATCAGAAATCAGTTGCATTCTTACAGGATTTCATGGAGAATAAATCATCATCATCATAAGCCAAAGGATAAGAGAACTATTGAACTTCACTATATAGAACACATACAATAGCCTTCACTAGTAACTTCTAGTACGTCCGAGTACAGGCGGCCTGCATCCGCTGTGATCAGCTACCTTTATCATGTCGTTCCCTACTACGTTTCCTATCAGAGGGCCGCTGTCTAATTTTAATTTCTCTTTTTATTTTGTAGAAGATTTGGAAACGTAAAATCTGATTTAAGCTAGAACCGACGCTTTGCCCGCGCCCTACAGTGCAGTGTATACCACCTCACTAGAACCATTTATTAATCTATAATTACTGCTTATTTTGCGTCTAAGAATCTCGATTATTATAAATAATAAGGTAAGTTGTAGAGCACACTTTAAAGAACAAAAGATATTAACCCTTGCTTCTCTCTACATATTCCAAATATGCAATTTGTTTGAAAATGTAGTTTTTTGCGCTATGTTCATTAATTTTTTCACACAATCCCAATTGACATAAGAAACGAACTTGACCTATTAAAAATTAATTGAGATCTTAGTATGGTAGTATTCGGGCCGACTTACCAAATTTTTTATTTTTTGATAGATTGAGCTATCTATGGTGGCAATTACCGATACGTTTCTTTCCTGTACATCGACATAAGACATTTCAATTTAAATAAGAATTTACAAATTTTTCCAACATTACTTTTATTGTAATTGCACATTGCGTAAGATTAATTTATGTTTTTGTATTTCATTTCTATTCTTATTGTTTTTGGACATTGTTTTATTTTAGGTCATGCCATGTGTTCGTTGAATTTATGTTTATTGGATTATGTTCTCATTCTTATAATTTTTTTAATATTTTTTTTTCTCTTTGAAATTGCATTAGTTTATTAGTAGTTTTATTGTATTGTGTTTATCAACAAACTAATAACTTAGAATGCATTACCAGTAAGCGAAGACCGCATATAATGAAAATTTTGAAAACTATAGTTAAGTTTTAATTTTGTTTGCAAGGCAGGGATCATAAGTACTATCGAAGCCAGGTAATTTAATTTCTTTTTGTTATTTTATGATCCTGTACTTCCACTAGCTAAGCACTTTCGATTAAATAGTTTGCTTTAGCTATTGTACTAAATTATAATAAGTATATCATCTCTGTAGCCTTCAAAATTTTCTGTTAAATCAGTCTCTGGGGAATGCATCTCAAGATCAAGCCGTGTTTGATTACATTTTTAAATAATATCACTAGCTAACTCTAATCTGATCTCATTTCCGTAACTTGTAACTTTGTTAAGTCAGCACCATCCAACGAGTGTATATACTTTTCAAATTGAGTTAATCGACCTTTGATATTACCTCTTTGTTTCCTAAGACCTAATAGATACTCATCTGACCTTGTCTTCTTTCTTGTAGGAGTATTATGCAAATAATACAAACGACACAAATTTTAAGATAAATTCGCTAAGGGAACGAACTTGTAGATCACATATTCGATTCGCTTGAATAGGAATATATATAATTCTTTCCTGTGCTTTTTTCACACCCCTTGACGTTTAGTTTCGCTAGACGGCGTTAGTTTTCGATTCGCTCCTTGATCGATCAATCTATTTCCAAACAAATAATGCGAAAAGGTGCTCTCTCTCTCTCTTTTTCTACTTTAGTTAATAGAAATTTAAAGATACAAATCTACATTTTGAAACATTTAGACACGCAAGTTTTGAGTTTCCATTCAACCGTTCTTCATCTTTTCACCCGTTAACGATGGAGTAAAGTTTTATTTAATTAACTTTTTATTAGAAATGTTCAGGTCAGAAATACTACTCACATATTTTGAAAAATTTCACTTCTTTCGATTATTGCACATACAATTACACGATTTCATGGCCGCACTTACTCTTAACAATAACAAAATACAAGTAACTAGCCAAGCAAGAAATTCTTCTTGATTTGGTCTTGGTTTACTTTCCAAATTGGTTACTTTATTTACGATTGATAATAAATTCGCATATCATATATTAACAAGTATAAAAACACATGCACGCTTATAACTGTTATCATTTGTCTGTTGACTTTAGAGTGAATAGCACAACATTTTTACAAAATGTATTTTAAGGTTAGTACTTTACTTTTCCTCCACTTACTTCATTAATAGAATTAATTATTCAGCAGTGATTACTACAAAATCAGATTTATTTTTCCGATCATGTGTACGAATGTTAATAATTATAACATCAAGTTTGAATATGGACTATTATTTTAGATTGAAAGTTTTACTGTTACTTTTAAGTTAATATTTTATACTATTTACAATAGATCATTTTCGTCGCTGCTTCCCTGGCTGTTGCCGCTGCTCGGCCTCAACATGGTCACGAGCATGGGCACGAGCACGGGCACGCCATCTCCTCCCAGAGCATAGTGCTGCACCAGCAGACTGGCGGCCAGCACGCGCACCAGGCGCATGCTCAGCACAACACGCACGCGGCCCACGGCACAGCCCACCAGCAGCACGAGGAACACCACGACTACTATGTAAGCACGCTGCTACAGTGTCTCCTACCTCTGCGGACTGTAACAATAGTGACTAGATACTGATGCTCCGTTCGCTACAGGCTCACCCGAAGTACGCGTACGAGTACAAGGTGGAGGACCCGCACACGGGCGACCGCAAGTACCAGCACGAGACGCGCGACGGCGATGTCGTGAAGGGCGTCTACAGCCTGCACGAGGCCGACGGCACCGTGCGCGTCGTCGAGTACACTGCTGACCATCACACTGGGTAAAGAACACTGCATTATATCAGTAACTATTTTTATCTGCCAAAAAGAATTGGTGATCAATTAACATTTGAAATATTATGCGCAATTCCTTTATAATTTTCTTTCTTACAGATTCAACGCTGTAGTCAGGAAGGAAGGTCACGCCAAACACATTGTTCCTCAAAAACAGCACCATCATTAAATATTTATCTCAAAAATGATAGTCTGTTAAATTGTGATATTGTTACTTTTTACCCTTTGTAAATAAATTTTAAATGTAAATAAAATAAATGATTATTGTTATACATACTTATTTCTTTTACGATTCCGAGAAAAACATATTAGTTCAACGGTTGATAGAAGATTTAAACCTTTCAATATTTATTTATCATTATTAAATTATTAATCTAAAATTGTATCAATGTATATACTAAAATCCCCAGATGGTAGCCATTCTTGGGCAGATATCTATGGTAGGTTTCTCAACACAAAACTGAAGACCTGGCTGGGGAGTAGTGGGGCTGATTGATACTTTATATTTTCAAAGATACAAATGGTATTGAAAATTGTTTATCATATCCTAAACCCCAGATAAGGATAACATTTCAGTCCCACATTCGTCATTGATCATGGGATTATGATTGTTTTTTTTTTAAATTCTAGTTTTAGAATGCGTATTGCCCAGTATGTCGGTTTCTTTTTCTGTCACCTCGACACTTTTTAAAATCAAAAAAACCTAATCTAGGTGCAGTTTCCTAAGCCTTGGTTGAAATGAAAACAAGCTGTTCCAGCGAACATTAGTAAATTCTTGACCCTAACTTAAATACACAGTTACGATCTTTTCAGTTCGAAGATCATCGATATAATAGGGAAATATTCAATAAAGACCTTCTTTTTTTGTTTTACGTCGGTAGCAAAATGCATTTACGCACTGCCTTCCGGCAAAAGGGGGACCGAACGGTGGTGTGGGACTCACCACTGGCAGATGCGACTGCCAGCAGTAATACCCACTAAAAATCTCCCAAAAACGCCCGCCGCTTGTTAAGAATAAAGCGGAGGCCAGTACCTGCGTTGCAGCGTCTGACACCCTGCCTGCAGCCAACGTCCCCCGCACCAAATCCGGGAGAACCTCCTCAGAGAGGCGCAGTGGACGCGCGCCTCCTAACTCCTCGTGCGACCATAGCGTGCGTGGCCTACTTCCCGGAGGGTCCATGGTTAGACAGCTGGGGCCCCCTGCCCCCGCCGCCTTAAGCTCTCCTGGCGCTGCTTGACGGGCTCTCCTTGCACGCCCGCTGCACCCTCCACAGGTCCCTCTTAGTATCCCCCCCAGTAGTCAGTACTTTTGCCTAGCGGCTTCTCCGCCCTACGTACTACACCCTAGGTACTCAGCCCCCCCACGACGACAAGGTGGAGACCAGTCATGAGAATTCCACCAAGACCTAAGGAAACCAAGCCAATCTTATCTGCAAGTGGTGCACCCACCGATCAACGGACGAGGCTCTGGCAAGCATGAAGCTCTCGGTAAACGGCAACCACCTCGTCACCTATTATTACCCACGTAAAACATAACTAGCGAAAAATGGGGTTTTCGATTGCCTCTGCCTTACCCCCCGGGGAAACAGACGTTATTTTATATATTTGTATGTTATATCATCCATTTTAATCGGATTACCTGTCTCTGTATAATAACTAAACATTTATTCTATTTCCAATGTAAACACTGCGTAGACATTCAAGCCAGTGATAATTAGACCAATGAATTTTTCGAATTCACGTTACTCCGAGCGATGTAGCCGTATGAATAAATATCAGCTGTATTATTTCGTCCTCTAACGTATGTTTTACTGACAACTTTTCTTCTCTAAAAGTAGGTATGTTCAACACGAACCTAAAAAACGGAGTGGGTAAGATCATTCTTTACACACTATTTGTTATAAAATTTTGAAATCGTTTTACATTTTTAAGTATTTTTTATATATATGGTAATGGTTAAGTATTACATGATATTTATTATCTGAGTATCTTCGAGAGTCATCTTCGTACTATTAACAATTACGAACCACCTTAGAGAGAACTACTGGTGCCAGTGTCCCACACCAAGGATAAATAATTCTTAAATTTGCAGGAAGCAGAGACTTGCTCCCCACCAAAGGGAAGATCTTCCAGAAAATGTAAGTGCCCGGGGGCCACGGTCCAATCGATGATGGTTGGAATGATTTTATAGCAACGTATATGATGTAACAAAATGATTGATCAGAAATCATATTATTCCATAGAAGATTTGGAAACGTAAAATCTGATTTAAGCTAGATACAGCGCATCGCCTGCGCCCTACAGGGCAGTGTATAGCGCCTCACTGGAATCTTTTATTAATCTATAATTACTGCTTATTTTGCGTCTAAGAATCTCGATTATTATAAATAATAAGGAAAGTTGTAGAGCACACTTTAAAGAACAAAAGATATTAACCCTTGCTTCTCTCTACATATTCCAAATATGCAATTTGTAAGAAAATGTAGTTTTGTACGCTATGTTCATTAAAATTTTTCACAGAATCCCAATTGACATAAGAAACAAACTTGACCTATTAAAAGTTAATTGAGATCTTAGTATGTTATATTCCGGCCGACTTACCCAATTTTATATTTTTTGATAGACTGAGCTATGGTGGCAATTACCGATACGTTTCTCTCCTGTACATCGACATAATACATTTCAATTTGAATAAGAATTTATAAATTTTTCCAATATTACTTTTATTTTAATTGCACATTGCATAAATTTAATTTATGTCTTTGTATTTTATTTCTATTCTTATTGTTTTTGGACATTGTTTTATTTTAGGTCATACCAAGTGTTCGTTGAATTTATGTTTATTGGATTATGTTTTCATTCTAATAATTTTTAAAATTATTTTTTTTCTATTTGAAATTGCTTTAGTTTAATAGTAGTTTTATTGTTTTGTGTTTTTCAACAAACTAATAACTTAGAATGCATTACCAGTAAGCGAAGACCGCATATAATGAACATTTTGAAAACTATAGTTAAGTATTAATTTTGTTTGCAAGGCAGAGATCATAAGTAGGTACTATCGAAGCCAGGTAATTTAATTTTTTTTTGTTATTTTATGATCCTGTACTTCCACTAGCTAAGCAGTTTCGATTAAATAGTTTGCTTTAGCCATTGTACTAAATTATAATATGTATATCATCTCTGTAGACTTCAAATTTTCTGTTAAATCAGTCTCTGGGGAATGCATCTCAAGATCAAGCCGTGTTTGATTACATTTTTATATAATATCACTAGCTAACTCTAATCTTATCTCATTTCCGTAACTTGTAACTTTGTTAAGTCAGCACCATCCAACGAGTGTATATCCTTTTCAAATTGAGTTAATCGACCTTTGATATTACCTCTTTGTTTCCTAAGACCTAATAGATACTCA
This sequence comes from Musotima nitidalis, assembly GCA_949126915.1. Lineage (NCBI taxonomy): Eukaryota > Metazoa > Arthropoda > Insecta > Lepidoptera > Crambidae > Musotima > Musotima nitidalis. Next base: position 7,254,764 of record OX421419.1, read on the forward strand.
TCTGACCTTGTCTTCTTTCTTGTAGGAGTATTATGCAAATAATACAAACGACACAAATTTTAAGATAAATTCGCTAAGGGAACGAACTTGTAGATCACATATTCGATTCGCTTGAATAGGAATATATATAATTCTTTCCTGTGCTTTTTTCACACCCCTTGACGTTTAGTTTCTCTAGACGGCGTTAGTTTTCGATTCGCTCCTTGATCGATCAATCTATTTCCAAACAAATAATGCGAAAAGGTGCTCTCTCTCTCTCTTTTTCTACTTTAGTTAATAGAAATTTAAAGATACAAATCTACATTTTGAAACATTTAGACACGCAAGTTTTGAGTTTCCATTTAACCGTTCTTCATCTTTTCACCCGTTAACGATGGAGTAAAGTTTTATTTAATTAACTTTTTATTAGAAATGTTCAGGTCAGAAATACTACTCACATATTTTGAAAAAATTCACTTCTTTCGATTATTGCACATACAATTACACGATTTCATGGCCGCACTTACTCTTAACAATAACAAAATACAAGTAACTAGCCAAGCAAGAAATTCTTCTTGATTTGGTCTTGGTTTACTTTCCAAATTGGTTACTTTATTTACGATTGATAATAAATTCGCATATCATATATTAACAAGTATAAAAACACATGCACGCTTATAACTGTTATCATTTGTCTGTTGACTTTAGAGTGAATAGCACAACATTTTTACAAAATGTATTTTAAGGTTAGTACTTTACTTTTCCTCCACTTACTTCATTAATAGAATTAATTATTCAGCAGTGATTACTACAAAATCAGATTTATTTTTCCGATCATGTGTACGAATGTTAATAATTATAACATCAAGTTTGAATATGGACTATTATTTTAGATTGAAAGTTTTACTGTTACTTTTAAGTTAATATTTTATACTATTTACAATAGATCATTTTCGTCGCTGCTTCCCTGGCTGTTGCCGCTGCTCGGCCTCAACATGGTCACGAGCATGGGCACGAGCACGGGCACGCCATCTCCTCCCAGAGCATAGTGCTGCACCAGCAGACTGGCGGCCAGCACGCGCACCAGGCGCATGCTCAGCACAACACGCACGCGGCCCACGGCACAGCCCACCAGCAGCACGAGGAACACCACGACTACTATGTAAGCACGCTGCTACAGTGTCTCCTACCTCTGCGGACTGTAACAATAGTGACTAGATACTGATGCTCCGTTCGCTACAGGCTCACCCGAAGTACGCGTACGAGTACAAGGTGGAGGACCCGCACACGGGCGACCGCAAGTACCAGCACGAGACGCGCGACGGCGATGTCGTGAAGGGCGTCTACAGCCTGCACGAGGCCGACGGCACCGTGCGCGTCGTCGAGTACACCGCTGACAAACACAATGGGTATACAGCACTGCATTATATGGATAATATAGAATCTGCTACATAGTATTTGTGATCAATTAACTAAACTTTATTATTTTCTTCCCTACAGATTCAACGCTGTTGTTAAGAAGGAAGGTCACGCCAAGCACATTGTTCCTCAAAATCAGTACCATCATTAAATATTTATTTAAAAAATAGCTCGTCCTTTAATATTGTGATATGTCGTTGTTATATCTTTTGTAAATATTCTGCTTTAAAATAAACAAAAAGGTTAAAATTACTTCTCTTTATTATTCTATATTTTCTTAATGATAATTCTACTTATGGCACAGACGCCGAAGTTGACGAAGACATTGCTGTGCCAGATGTTTTGCCGCTTTATTGTCACTCTTAACGCAATACTAAGTCTCGGTTATCGAGGCGCTGATATAAAGTTATCACTGGGCATAATTATGAGATTTATTTTATGTCTCAGTGTTAATCGCATTGTTATGTAGATGGAGGTTTGCGAGTGTGCGTGATCGAGATGGTTATTAGATACCATTTATAAAGCTCTGTTCGGTCGTTGTAAAGTTCACATCTCTTCTTCAGTTAAGTTGAGTTTGGATTTAAGACGCTTTTAGATCAGACCATGAAACTAAAAAAGTGAAACTTCTAGAATGGGACTGTTTACCGAATTCGCTTCGAAAGCGTTCTGGAAAATAGAGAAATCTGCATGTAACATAATTTTTAGACAAAATAGTTAGCAAGCTAATGCTTATGTTGCATTTATTCAAGAATTGAATGAATGCATATCAGGACGTGAATCATGTAGCTTAAATCACACTTGAGCTAGAATCACAATTGAGGAATCCAGATATCGAAGCTATGGCCAAATAAAGAGCACATATTTGTAGACGCTTTTAGATCAGACCATTAAACTAAAAAAGTGCAACTTCTAGAACGGGACCGTTTGTCGAATTCGCTTTGAAAGTGTTCTGGAAAATAGAGAAATCTGCATGTAACATAATTTTTAGACAAAATAGTTAGCAAGCTAATGCTTATTTTGCATTTATTCAAAGATCGAATGAATGCATATCAGGACGTGAATCATGCAGCTTAAATCACACTTGAGCTAGAATAACACTTGAGGAATTTAGATATTGAAGCTATGGCCAAATAAAGAGCACATATTTGTAATACGTCGTAATACTACACTATTAATAAAGTGATGATATAGCCATGTAAGCGGACAAGACCTGGCAAAGGAAAGTCCAACACCGATGGAAGTAGCGCAAAATGGAGGAGATCTATATCCAGCAATGGGTGAATACGGGTTGAAAAAAGTAAGTAAGTAAAGTAACCGTGTAATAAACGGTGTAATAAACGGTGTAATAAACGTATATAACGTTGCTTCATAAATTTAAATATTTGTTTTATTTTAAAAGAAAATAAACTAAGGGACTAGTCCATAAGTGGATTCGACAAATGCAGTTCACATAGAAATATTAGTGGATGTAACTGGCACCAAGTTATGTTGCATTTAGACCCGACTATAAAAAAGAATATCATATTAGAAGCTGATGATGGAATACCAGAGAAATCGAGAGCGATCCCCAAATTTTATAAGCATATAATACGTTTTTAGTTTACTACCGCTACACCAGTATTTGCTTCTGGTAGTTGGTATTTAATATCTTGTGTGCCTTAGCTGATGATGGAATTCTTAACGATGAGGTGTTAGGGAATAGTATCTTAATTAAATATCAATTGCGAGTGAGATTTTTTGGAAAAAGTAGATACAAAGTAGATAGAAAGTAGTATAGAGGTGAGTATTTTGATTTCAGTAACAAGTCAAATACAGAAATACAGTTTTAAAAAATAAACTAAAAACCGTCTCCAAAAACTGTCAGCAATAATATTTTTTTTTTTCATACTTCACGCACATTATTAAAATATTTGCATTGACCAGTCATATGTGAAGTCGGTGTCAGGTTAACAACCTGAATTGATGATAATTTGTCTGACCCCGAGGTCAAAAATAACTGATCTCTACTAATTTTTGAATAATGCGTATGAAGCAAGAAAATGTGTAATTAAAAATGCTTGGCACCATTTTTAGGAGGCGATTTTTTTAGTTTTTTAGATGGGCAAATGGAATATTACCCAAATGCATGTTCATTCCACACTACATAGGCGATCAACACAATGAAACTTAAACTAAGTCTTATAATTATGCTCAGTGATTGCCATAGCTCAGAACACTAAATCAAAACAGAGTATTGTGTAGACTGCTAATATTTTGCGGAACACATATGGCAGTGCAATGTTACATACTTAGGAGTCTACGCCATAATATGTAGAATGACTATCAAGAAAATAATTGAATAGCTTTATAGAAAAGATAAATCGTTTTTAAATCTTTAGTCAGTCGTTATTACACACTTACCTAATGGATTTTGGGATAAAAAAGAGCAATTTTTTAAACGTTTCTTGTTTATTTTAAAGCAATATATTTACAGTAGATATAACAACGTAATATTACAACATTAACAGGACGAGCTATGTTTTAAATACATAATTAATTATGGTACTGATTTTGAGGAACGATGTGCTTAGCGTGACCTTCCTTCTTAACAACAGCGTTGAATCTGAAAGGAACAAAATAATAAAGTTTTGTTAATTGATCACCATTTCTATGTAGCAGATTAAAAGAGTTATTTGTATAATGCAGTGTTGTATACCCATTGTGATGGTCAGCAGTGTACTCGACGACGCGCACGGTGCCGTCGGCCTCGTGCAGGCTGTAGACGCCCTTCACGACATCGCCGTCGCGCGTCTCGTGCTGGTACTTGCGGTCGCCCGTGTGCGGGTCCTCCACCTTGTACTCGTACGCGTACTTCGGGTGAGCCTGTAGCGAACGGAGCATCAGTATCTAGTCACTATTGTTACAGTCCGCAGAGGTAGGAGACACTGTAGCAGCGTGCTTACATAGTAGTCGTGGTGTTCCTCGTGCTGCTGGTGGGCTGTGCCGTGGGCCGCGTGCGTGTTGTGCTGAGCATGCGCCTGGTGCGCGTGCTGGCCGCCAGTCTGCTGGTGCAGCACTATGTTCTGGGAGGAGATTGCGTGCCCGTGCTGGTGTCCGTGCTGTGATTGAGCAGCGATGACTGCCAGAGAAGCAGCGACGAAAATTATCTATTTTGTCAACAAAATAATTTAGTTATCTTTTTTTAAATAAATAAATATAACTTGAACTTAACTATTCGGAGCTGCGATGCGAGTATAAATCAGTTTAGTAATCGACTAAGACAAATGAAATGTTATCAACAAAATCGTTTTCCTGGGAGTTGTACGATATATTGTACAAGCTGAATTTAACAGTACGTGATTTTAGTCCTTTGAAAAGTTACAATTGGGTTATATTAATGAATTGCCATAATTTTAGTTATCTCTCTGCTATTAATGTGTAGTTATAAATACTGAAGAAAAACGCTGTAAAACCTAAATATTGGATTAAGTTTAAAATGTAGATTTTGAGAGTTTTGTATTTTTTATGGATTATCGCTAATAGTTTTTTTTATGTACGGTTCATGGACCAAAAATTAGTCGACAAAGATGTAAATAATTTTATATAATGCTATTTGACATTTCAAGGACTTATTGAAATCCGTACGTAATTAATAACCAGTAATTGACTTTGTGTCCTGATATGAACTGGCATAGTATAAGCAGATTTAATTTTCCTTGCTTTGTTACATTTTTTTATTCATTATTGTAAGAATATTTATTTTATGTGTGTTATATTACCTTTGTGTACATTTTTTTAGGTTTACAGAAGTGTACAGGTCGTAAGTAGAAATCACAATCGATTCTTGTGTCAGAATAATAATTATTTCATTACGTATTGGCTTTTATATAAAAGAGTATTAAATTGAGTAATTTCGCTCAAACTTGACAAAGTCGCGTATGAAGTCGATTTGTGCTAAATAGAATGACCTCGCTGATATGTTTGTGCAAAATAAAAGTAAATTATGGATATGCATTAAGAAATTGAATCTTAAAGAATCGAACGCATATAATGATGCTAGGAAACCCAATAAATTATACAAGCTACGTAGAGACATTGTATCTCTCCGTGTCTTCTACCGGAACTACTATGGCGAGTGTTCTGAGGAACTTTTCGATCTTATCCCGCCCTCTCCTTTCCTCTCCCGAACAACACGTTCTGGTCTTAGAAACCATTCACATACTGTGCAGACTATCAGCACTCGAACCAAGAAATTTTGATAAGTCGTTTCAAAATAAGTCTATTAAGTTCTGGAATTCGCTGCCGGCTCATGTGTTTCCTAGTTCATATAATCCCGGGTCTTTTAAGCGGGGCGTGAAACGGCATTATAGCAGGCTGTCATGAGTGGGTGCGCTTTGTACCGTGCTTATTGCACTGTATGAAGCGCCTTCATACTTTTTTGAACTGCATCGGCTGCTTATAATCAGGCAGTATGTTATCATTATAATGATGTACTGACTCTTTGCATGTCACTAACTAAAAACGATTCATTTAAACTTTCCTTCCTAACCGATGGACCTATGATCTGGTCTAGACGGAATCCAATGGATGCAGGCGGCACAAAATCGATGGGCGTGCATACCTATTGGGGATGTTGCATTGTATGTATTTCTTATGTTCAGTTGTGGACTTCATATGACTGAAATGTTATATATTTAAACAAGACCGACGAAAATTTAAAGAAGTCTACGTAATGGTGAGTAACACGTTCACAGCGGAACTAGGTGATTGGAAACGATACATACACAGTCACACCTGTTTCCCCTAAGGGGTAGGCAGAGGCATATTATACGTCCACATTTCGCCAGTAATATTGTTGATCCCAAGTAATAGGTGGAGAGCCTTTTGCCGCTAACCAGAAACTTTTATGGTAGCCAGAGCCTGGGCCGTTTAGCGGAAGGTGCACCACTTGCAGATGAGGTTTGCTTTGGCTCCTGAAGTGTTGGTAGGATTCCTATACACCTAGTCCCAGTCACCCATTTAAGGACTGACAGAGATCAGGGCTGTGTGATTTAATGTCGAGCGCTTCCGTGCTTCGACTTAATTTAAGCACGTAATGATATTGGTTCCTGTTTTCACTATAATAAATTTAGTAGTCGTTAAGTCAAATTAAAGGACTATTCGGGTGGCTTATCAATTTTTACCTGCAGGACGCCACATACTTGTTTCATCTTACATGTCTTATTATATCGTAAGCTAAGTCTACTCTAGCAATTACCGCAGGGAACAAATAAAATAAATAAAATAAATAAATAAATATTTCTGACACTTACACCAATTATTTAGTTCCAAGATAAGTATCATCCCACCAAAAACATTAAATGTAAAAAAATGCCAAGTCGCTCAATGCAGTCTTTCCACCGTAAAAAGTTTTGAGATCTCATAGAAGCCAAGTCCTATTCAAATTATTTTGTAGTTATAAATCAACATTTAGTAATTGTTTCAATATTTTTCTTAATATTATAATTATAGTGACTTGGCAATGAATGGATGGATGGATATCCATCATTCCATTGTTTAGGCTCAGCCCCTGACTCTTATATATGGTTATAGCATAAGCTATGCAATTGTTCCCGATGAACATACGCTCTAGAAATAATTTCAAATTTTGTTTTAACAGCACAAAGTTCATATAAGTGTTCATTACTAAATTTGATTACTATTGTTTTCACTTTCTTCGGGTCCTCAGGATCATACTTTACACTTTGTACTATACCGATGGAACCATTTACTAAACCTAAACTAACATCAATATTTCTTCTTAGCATCACTTTTGCTCCTATTTTTATTACTATATTCTCCTCTAGACCTGCTGTCATAGAGGCATCATCTTCATATTTTCTTATGTAGGGTAAACTCACCTAATTCTGTGACTTACCTAATTCGGTGATATTTGGTTTGAGGGCTAACAGAGAGCTGTGCAAGTGAAACCAAGAAATAAAAATACAACCATAAGCTTCGATAATACAGTCCTAATTCGTGTGTAAAGTTTAGGTTCACTGGAATGAGCGAGATAACAACAATCAACGGTTTTGTCAGATCGCGCGCAAATCGCGCCCGCTTCGGCAGTGTTTGTAAGTAGGTCGCGATTTTTGCTGTATTTAAGTAAGTATTTAACCAATTTCTTAGCTTCTTTCTATTAAAGTTAAATCTATATAATATTTACTAGTTGTGGCTGTAAAAAATTCGTCATAATTCTGTGAAGTTTAAATATAAGAGCTTATTTTGTGCGTCATAAATATAAGTGTTTTAGTGGTTGAGGGGTTTCTGTGCTATCACGGAATTATGGTAGTTATTGAAGTTTTAACTAAAAATATGGACATATTTTGTGTTTAAACGACAAGGTTAATGTTATTTTAGTGGGTTTATCTTTCCATATTTCGAATCACGTCTTTAAGCCTATATAGCTATATAATTAAATATTTTGCTATCACGGATTTAAGTGAGTAATTTTATTATTTTTGTTTGCTTGTTTGCTTTCAGATTTCAAAAGAATAGAAAAAACTCTAGTTCGATCTCAAAGCCGCCATCGAAAATGTTTTAAGTTTAAAAATGACAGTTTACAGAGCTTCTAAGGAGTTTAAGATACCATAGTCGACGTTAAAAGAGAACGTGATGAACTATAAAGCTTTACGAGAGAGCAATCAAAACACACAAACAGTTATGTCGAATATAGGAAAGCCGTTTGCGTTACCTATTGAAATTGAGAAAAAGTTATTAGCATACATTATTGAATTATGATATTATGATGCTGTTGTCACCGCCACATCTAGAACGATGCGCTTTAGAAATATATATAACACTGCTGTTCCTAACAGGTCAAAATCTGAAATAAGAGTGAAACGAGGTAATAGAGAAAAGAAAAATAAAGCTGCACCTGCAAAACAGCAATTTAAAAAGAATATTAGAACTATTAACGACAATTGGCTATGGGAAATATGTAGGTATGGTACTCAGAAGATACAGCTTCGAAAAATGGAGCAGACTGGATTTCTTGTTCCTACTGCTTGAAAACGTACCACGTACATTGCCAAAGTCAAACACTTGAGGATAATTCGTCGATTTTTAAGTGTGATATGTGTTACGCCGATGATTAATGCAAGATTTAATTTTTTATGTTAGTGTTAATTTTATAATATAAATTTTGTATAATTGAAATCACGTTAACTTACCTAATTCCGTTACATCAAAATTAAAGTAGTGCCTATCACGGACTTAAAGAGGTCACCACGGAATTAGGCATGTTGACGGGCTTTAGTAAATGTGTTATATCTTTTACGTATTTAAGAAAAAGAGTAATAGAATGTTTCTATAATTCTCATAAAAGACTGATTAAAGCTCATGCAAGATATGAATAATATTAATAAATTATTTATTGGTGTATTATTACTTAAAATCCTTTGTCACGAAATTAGATGAGTTTACCCTATTCGCGAGCCCTCTAACTTAAGTTCTCCGAATATCGCTACAATATTTTTTTAGTTTCGAAATGGTTTTTAATAGATAGATGGCGCTATCAAATGAAAATTTGACAACCGATATGGCATGGAGGTCAATATACCTGCACTTAACTCGAGAGGTCGTGGGTTCGATTCCCACACAGGACAAATCTTTGTGTGCATGAACATGAAAATTTGTTCTGATTATGTATATTATAAGTATGTATGTGCAAAAAAAAAGTATTTAAGTATGTTTATCCGTTATTTAGTATGCATAACACAAGTTCTTAGTGATGCTTATCTTGGAACTAAAGAATTGGTGTGATTGTAAGAGAATATTTATTTATTTATTTATAGCGCTGTTCAGACAGGTACAACGCCATCTATCGAGCGCGCATACAATACAGTGGAGTTTTAGCTTTATTAATTTAATGAATTATGAACTTTATGTTTTAATTATAGTCTATGTATTACATTTATATCATTCTTTTCTATTCTATGTATGTATTCATCCAATTGCATACTTAAACAACGAACAAAGTTAACAATGCAGTCAAAATCGATACACAATGTTCTTGCCAAATCGCAAATATACAATTGTTTTCTATGGTATATAATTTTTTAATGTTTTATAATTTTTTCTTTATATGTGGCTAATGACCTACATTGGTGCAAAATTTTAAGTTAAGACTTAAAGTCTGCTAGAAGTACCTTAGATTTTTGATGATCGGTCAGTGAGTCAGTGAGTGACAAAATGGTGTAACTTTGGCATGTAATTTCGAAGTTAAGCTTGTTCTAATGCCTACTATTATTCATTAAACTAAACCCCGAGCTTTGTCCACGTCGAAGATATAGGGGGGGCGAAACAGCCCCGAATCGCTTCGAGAAAAGATGGTACGGCCGTGCCCGTTTTACTCGAGACAGATTAAGAACTTGTGTAATGGATATTAAATAACGGATAAACATACATAAAAACTTTTTTTTGTTAATACATACTTTATATACATAGGAAAACACCCAGACCAGAACATATATTCATATTTATATACACAAATATTTGTCCTGTGTGCGAATCGAACCCACGACCTCAAGAGTGGAGTGCGGGTATACTCGCCACCACGCCATAGCCGTCGAGCAACCGTGGAAACAACTCCTCTTGCCACTGCGGCCCATCTAGAACCTTCGAGCTTTAGAGCTTATATCTAAAGTAAAATACCGTGTAATCACGACCAAACCAGTTAAACAACATCATATAATTTCTATATATTATTTATCCAGGCCAGACACGAGCTCGACAGTTAGCAAGTTTATCACATTTGAGAATCTCATCTGGTGGTGGTGGCCCACCAGAAGTGGTTCTCGGCGTTGACGACACAGCAGTCACATAAGGAGCCATTGTACTCGTTGTAAACGCAAAACGAAGATTCGACTCTTCTCCATTTCTAAGCATCTTATTTTTTTCTATTGTAAAGCATGTAGTCATCTGAAACAAAACAAGATCATAGGTCGGAGGAACCGTCTAAGTAGTTGATATTTCAAAAGTGATACTAAAAATCAGGGCCAACAATAAATTAACAAAACTATGAAAATGTGTAGAAATGGGAAACATAGTTTAGGACGATCAGAAACCGGATTGTTGTGATCTGCACAGCACTGGAATGGTTGGCGCACTTTCTACCATTCCTATGCTATGCTGGTCTTTACCCGTGTCTTTACTTTGTCGTGGTCGGTGGGCTGAATACCTCCCGGCTTAGAGTGGAGAAGCCACTAAGCTAAAGGTAACACCCAGAGACCGGTGACTCTGGGTGTACCTTATTAGTGATATTATTGACTACCGGGGGCAAAATTATGAGGGATCTGTAGAGGGAGGGCATATAAAAAAAAGATATGCTCGGCAGTAGACGACGAGATTGACAGATATAAGTTTTCTATCAAGATCCAAAGACAGAGTACTGACGAGTTAATTTTATAAGAATGCGGAGAAAATCTCTTATTTACCCAACAAGTTCTGAAAACTGTAAATGGATATCACTTTTTTATATAATACACATTTGACATTTTATATATAAACCATCAGATCGATTTGTAATTAAAATTGTAGTAATTAGATTTGTATTACAGAGAAATGGACAAACCCTGTTCCAATTATTTCATAAATTGTGGTAATGAGGGCAAATACGCTAACGGAAGTCGGCAAAATTTCATTTTTAATGATTAGATAACGTAAATTTTAAATCTGTTGTCAAAAATTTGTGTAAAGCGATCACTATACGAGTAATTCTGTTCTATGTTATTAGTTGTTTATTAAAATATGAAAATATAAAAACTCTGTTATAACTTAAGACAAAATTTGGGTAATTCATAATATCGTTACGATTTAAATCAGATTACGAAAAAACGGTTATAAATCAGTATTACAAAACCATAACAAAATAACGTTTTTTATGCTTATTGTTGTGTATTTAATTTAACCCTATTTATGTGAATACGGAATACATATTGAAACGTGACTAAATTATAGTTTTATTTAGCTACTTTTAATACCATTTAATCTGAAAATATAAAGCGTCTAAGTCTTTTTCATAATTTATAACACCAAACTGACGAGGTATGTCACAAAATAAGGACCCTTAAATTCTGTCACTTTTATTTGATAAAGTGAAGACAGTGGCAACACTAGTTTTAAACTAGATCTAACTTTAGATCTCGTTTTGAAATAAGCCCCTAAAGGGGTACAGGGATCCTACCAACATTTTAGGAGCCCAAGCCAATCTCACCTGCAAATGGTGCACCTGCCGATCAACGGACGAGGCTCTGGCGAAATTAAGTTCCCGGTAACCGGCAATAGACTCGCCACCTATGACGTGTCGACGATACGATCAACAATATAATTGGCGAAATGTGAGCGTTTAATATGACTGCCTACCCCTTCGGGGAAACAGACGTGATTGTATTGAGTGTGTAAATACTAAACCACATACCTTATCAGATATTAATGATTCTTCAGCTGTAACTGGTACACATATTGTCACATCTTTATTTGGATTCAGTGGATGAGATTCAAAATCACCCGAAATTGAGGTTTTATCATTTATAATGTCACGTACATGAATTACTGGTCTATATAGATTTCCAACTGGAACTAATTCAGTCATCGAAGCGTAAGATAATATTATTATTACATTTATTAGCATTCTAAAATCAATAAAATAATATTTCTACTTCATATTTCCATTTTAATTCACGCAAACACGGTTTGAATTACGTGTGAGATCAATTAATTTTTTCGTTATCGTGTTTGGATTCGGTGTTGAAATTGTTGCAAAGCGTTGAAATTATTGAAAAAAATTTAATAAATTGTTATAGCAAAATCATAAGGGTTACTTGACGGTAGCCTGTCGAGAATACAGATTTTAATTAAATCATTACATAGCTTAATAAAGTTAATAATTATTACCTTAACCTTAATAATTTTACCTAATTATAATATGTAGGCATTATCACATACTTTTTTTTTTCTTTTAAATAATGGCTTCGTGCATCTAGCACATCTAGCCAGTGTCAAGTAAGTGATATATTAATAATATATAATTCATAGTAAATGAGAAAGAGACATGATAAAGATGATAAATAGTAAATGGTAAATGAGATACCCTCCCCTAAGCCCCTTGAGTCCTCAGTAAAGATGTGGGACTATACTGAGATCTCACATGGACTCCTTGAGAGAATATGAAAAATGATGTTGCACTGCTTTGTTTGATTTACCAACACTTATGTATATTCACAAACACTTAACGGTTAATAATCCACCGTTATTACACATTAATGTTAGAAATATCACAAATATTCGAAAATAAAACAAAACTGCAGACATGACGCTTCACTTTCCCGCCAAGAAGTCTATCACATACTTAATATGTAGTAATGCATACAAAAAAAAGCTAATAAGTTGTTGTTAGCGTCCGCCCGCGTCCGCTTGTGATGAATAAGGTTTTATGTTCCCATAAATACTTTGTTTCGCGGCAAAATATATTACATTTTGCCGCGAAACAAAGTATTTTATGCGATAATTCAATACATGCCCAGTATGTATGCTAAGTGCCCGGTACTATTCAAGGTAATTGCGGAACAAACACCAACACTAGACTATGACAGTTATAAACTTTATTCTTTATTTTATTGTCCATAAATGGTTGGTCTGTATACTCTTGTACCTGAAGGTCATCCGCGAAATTAAGATCAATATCGAAGTGGCAGACACACGGGGAGCAAACAAAAAGAGTGGAACCAAGAGAAAAAAAAACAAAACGAAAAAGAAGACTAACATTAACAGCACCAAGGACATTAAAAAAAAGAACTTGTAGCTGCTATCGTGACCCAAGAGTCTTTTCGATACTTGTTAATAGATCAATGACCTATATGGCCAGTACGTAAGCAGATTAAGAAAATGTTTTGACTTCTTCCTAAATATAAACTTTGAACTTTTTTCGAATGTCTTGGACATTTTCTCTAATTTTTATATTACCTGAGAATTATGCCTCGTAATTTGTCCCTAATTATTGTTCACTTGGATTCTTTTCAATTACTTATAAGGAAATAATGCTTATTCCTACCAGTATTCAATCCAGAGTACTTAAGGTACAGATTCAGATTTCTCAAAATTGGGGAAAAATTTCAAAAATATAAATAACTCATTTTCTCTGATTACTATATTCGTATAAATACAATTCTTAAAATTAAAACATACTCAAACAAAATAAGCTTTATTTACAGCCATCAAACCAAAATAATCAATTAATATTGCGTTAATTAATGGTGATATTCAGGAACTCTGTGGGTGGCGTGACCTTGCCGCCTTATAACAGCATTAAATCTGTAAAAAAAACGTAGACAGGTTATAATTCAATTCAAATTATATTATAAGTAAAATGTTTGTTGTTTCTAGTTAATATAACTAACCCGGAATGTTTGTCAGCAGTGTACTCGACGACGCGCACGGTGCCGTCTGCCTCGTGCAAGCTGTAGACGCCCTTCACGACATCGCCGTCGCGCGTCTCGTGCTGGTACTTGCGGTCGCCCGTGTGCGGGTCCTCCACCTTGTACTCGTACGCGTACTTCGGGTGAGCCTGTAGCGAACGTAGCATCAGTATCTAGTCACTATTGTTACAGTCCGCAGAGGTAGGAGACACTGTAGCAGCGTGCTTACATAGTAGTCGTGGTGTTCCTCGTGCTGCTGGTGGGCTGTGCCGTGGGCCGCGTGCGTGTTGTGCTGAGCATGCGTCTGGTGCGCGTGCTGGCCGCCAGTCTGCTGGTGCAGCACTATGCTCTGGGAGGAGATGGCGTGCCCGTGCTCGTGCCCGTGCTCGTGCCCATGCTCGTGACCATGTTGAGGCCGAGCAGCGGCAACAGCCAGGGAAGCAGCGACGAAAATTATCTATAATAGGAAATGATTTTGTTATTAATTACTTTGTGTTCCTATTCGAATTATAGGTTATTGATTTTGTTAATAAAACTATTAATTTATGAATTTATTTCAGACGTTTCAGTTACAGAAAGAAAATTTTAAAATAATTACTTACGTAAATCGAAAAATTACCTTAAAATACATTTTTATGATAAAAATAGCTTGTGTTATTATATCGAAAGAAACAGACGTAATGATAATCTGTAATCAGCAGTCAGACTTTATACGCGCAAATTTATAGAGCTCAAAAATAAAATACTTAAGAAAGTAGCCTGTAACAGCATGACCAGTTATTAAGAATCAGCTGAAAGTACGACCCTGAAACGAATTTGTAATTTTATACCAAAGCAATCATGTATTGTATCTTATTGTATTTTAAACAGACCAACAGTGTTGAGTAATTATAGTAAAGTTTATAATTCCTTAAATTTAAATGAATTGAATTTATTTCCACTTAAGAAATTATTCAAATTTCGAAAAAGTGGTAATGGGTACGAGCAAGGTGCGGGGACTACGGTGGGTGACGAAGACGTTCCAATCCTAGCTCCACTAGTTTTGCCACCGTATGTTGTGCAGTGTTTGGTCTAGCGTTGTCGTGATGCAGCAGTGGGCTAGAGTTCTAGCATGGTTTCCAGTTGTTGGCAATACAGATACGATTTAAAATCCTCTCGTTACTTTGACGGTTATATCCTGCTATCATGGGATATCGGAAAGCATGCCACGAGCGAACCTCCGCCATTCTGACAAACCGGGAGTCCCACATAACTTGCTTGCCATAGAACCAACAAACCTAAATTATCTCTATATTGTTAAAGGATTATGTTTTAATATTTTCATTACCATATTTAAGAAATGAGCCGGACGTAGAGAATTCTTTTAGATATAAGATAAATTTATATCTAAACTTGATAAGCCAATATAATGGTAAATTTAATATTATAGATTTTAATTCTATATTCAATAGAATTGTATATAAATTTAATGCGCCGTGTGGCGCCGGCCTAGAATAGCGTCACCCCTTCTCATCTCATGGGGAGTCGTAAAAATCGACGAAGAGAAATGCTACCGGATGATGGGCAGCAGCGTCATCCTGCGTACTGGCTGGAACTGCGATCACCAACCCGTCTGCCCAGCGTGGTGATTATGGGCAAATACCCCCAAATGGAAAATGGCACACACGCGTATACGGCCCCCAGTCCCCGGCGGCCCCGCTATTCCAGATTACGGTAGCGGTCTTGGTAACGGCGGGGCAGGGGGTGCTAAGAATCACCGGCAGAGATCCGGCTACCACCCAAAACGACGACTTCTGCACCTGGCAACTTATAACACGCGCACACTGAGGACCGACGAGAAGATTGACGAGCTGGAGGAGGAAATAGAGCGGTTGCACTGGGACATTATCGGGTTATCGGGAGAGGATACGGTAATCCTTAAGTCCGGCAACTTGCTCTACCACCGGGAGGGCGATCGCCTGTCCCAAGGTGGTGTCGGTTTTATCGTCCGGAAGTCTATCCGTAACAACGTCGTGTCTATTCGGAGTGTGTCGACCAGGGTAGCGTACCTAATACTCAGAATCACCAAACGGTATTCGTTGAAGGTAATTCAGGTTTACGCACCGACCTCGGCACACCCTGACGAGGACGTGGAGATATTGTATGACGACATTTCTGCCGCCATTCATACTTCACCGACTCACTACACGGTTGTTATGGGAGACTTTAACGCAAGGCTAGGCCAACGAAGCGGTGACGAGCAGAAAGTGGGGCAATTTGGAATAGGGCGAAGGAACCATAGGGGACAGCGGTTGGCTGACTTCATGGAGAAGGAGGGCCTCTTTATGATGAACTCCTTCTTCAAGAAGCCACCACACAGGAAATGGACCTGGCTGAGCCCCGATGGTTTCACGAGGAATGAGATAGACTTCATCATGACCACTAAGCGACAAATATTCAATGATGTCTCTGTGATCGCCAGGGTGAAAACCGGTAGCGATCACCGAATGGTAAGGGGCACATTGAATATTAATATAAAGCTTGAAAGGTCCCGTTTGATGAGGTCTACGCTCCGACCCTCAGCTGCCCATATTCAAAACCCCGAGAACTTTCAGCTCGAGCTTCAAAATCGCTTCGCAGGTCTGGAGAACTGCGTAACCGTTGACGATATAAGCGGCGGGCTGGTTGAGACTGTCCACGTTGTCGGGTCCAAACATTATAAGACCCGACAAACTAAAACCAATAAACTGTCGACTCAAACTCTTAATCTCATGGAAGCGCGACGAGACATGCGATTGCAGTCTTCAGCGGAAGCGTCTTCTTACCGGCTCATCAATAGACAGATCTCGAAATCCTTGCGACTCGATATTCGCAAATTCAATACAAATTGTATTGAAGATGCAATAGAGAGGAACAGGGGTTCAAAAGTGTTCGCACGGGATCTGTCTATTGGTCAGAGTCAGTTGACACAGCTGAAGACCAACGAAGGCAGTCTAGTCACGTCGAGACCTGAGATTATGAGGGAGATCGAAAGGTTTTATGGACAGTTGTATACCAGTACGCAATATCCCGCTACTTGTTTGGCTAAAGACCCTAGAGCCAAACTAACTCGACATACCACCGAAGACATCCCGGACGTCAGCCTGTACGAGATTAGGATGGCCCTGAAACAACTAAAAAACAACAAGGCACCGGGGGAAGACGGGATGACAGCAGAGCTTCTGAGAGCGGGTGGTACACCAGTACTTAAGGTACTCCAGAAGCTCTTTAATACCGTCATTCTCGAGGGACGTACGCCACAGGCGTGGTCCAGTGGTGTGGTTGTCCTTTTCTTCAAGAAAGGTGACAAATCCCTTTTGAAGAATTATAGGCCAATCACGCTACTGAGCCACGTCTATAAGTTGTTTTCACGGGTCATCACGAACCGTCTCGGTCAAAGGTTTGACGACTTCCAGCCTCCCGAACAAGCCGGTTTCCGAAAAGGCTTTTCAACCATAGACCACATTCACACGCTGCGGCAGGTTATACAGAAGACCGAGGAGTATAACCAGCCACTTTGCTTAGCGTTTGTGGACTATGAGAAAGCCTTTGATTCGATCGAGAGCTAGGCAGTGTTTCAGTCCCTGCAGCGATGCCGCATTGATCATCGATATATCGAAGTTCTGAGGAGTTTATACAGAAACGCCACCATGTCCGTACAAGTACTGGACCAGTGCACGAATCCTATCCTCTTGCAGAAAGGCGTGAGACAGGGTGATGTCATTTCACCGAAACTGTTCACTGCTGCTCTGGAGGATGTTTTCAAGCTACTGGACTGGGAAAACTACGGCATCAACATTAATGGCGAGTATATGACTCACCTTCGATTTGCCGACGACATAGTGGTCATAGCGGAGTCGCTTGTGGATCTGGGCACAATGCTCGGAGACCTCGACAGAGCTTCCCGAAGGGTAGGTCTTAAAATGAACATGGATAAGACCAAAATCATGTCAAATATCCATGTTGTGCCTACCCCAGTAATAGTGGGAAGCTCGGCCCTCGAAGTTGTCGACGAGTACGTATACCTGGGACAAAAAGTCCAATTAGGTAAGTCCAACTTCGAGAAAGAGGTCAATCGTCGAATCCAGCTCGGTTGGGCTGCGTTCGGGAAACTACGCAAAATCTTCTCGTCCAAAGTACCTCAGTGTCTCAAGACGAAAGTCTTCGACCAGTGTGTGTTGCCAGCGATGACGTATGGGACTGAGACGTGGTGCCTGACTATGGGCCTCATAAGGAAGCTCAAAGTCGCTCAGCGTGCAATGGAGAGAGCTATGCTCGGAGTGTCCCTACGTGATAGAATCAGAAATGAGGAAATCCGTAGGAGAACCAGAGTGACCGACATAGCGAAGCGCGTTTGCAGGCTGAAGTGGCAATGGGCGGGGCACATAGCTCGAAGAACCGACGACCGATGGGGCGTTAAGGTTCTTGAATGGCGACCACGAATCAGCAAACGTAGTAGAGGGCGGCCCCCAACGCGATGGACCGACGATCTGGTCAGGGCGGCGGGGAGCCGGTGGATGCAGGCGGCAAAGAATCGATCTACGTGGAAAGCAATTGGGGAGGCCTATGTTCAGCAGTGGACTTCGAATGGCTGAAATGATGATGATGATGATGATAAATTTAATTCTTACTCTAGCAGTCGGCTTAGTGACTGCCAAATTTATTTGAACAGGGGTAGGTATTTTTTACCTAAATATTATAAAAGATAAATAGCATCTTTGCTAGTTAACTATATTTACACTTCAGCCAAGAACTTGGCTGACAAAAGTGCTTTTATTGAGCAGAGTAGTTGTAGTATTAAAACTTTAGAATCCATTCCAAAAAACTAGTTTTTAAGACAATAGAAGAATTACCCTCTAGCATGCATTATCAATTAATTGAATTAAGTGTTTCTTTTCATAGAAATTATGATTAAGAAATGCCCAAAATAAAATAAATAAAAAAATGTAAAATATATCAACCTGGTGTCTAACCATAGACCCTCCGAGAAGTCAGCCACACACGCTATGGTCACACAAGGAGGTAGGAAGGGCGCGTCCACTGCGCCTCTCTGAGGAGGTCTTCCCGGTTTTGGTCCGGGGGACGTTGGCCGCAGGCGGGGTGTAAGACGCTGCAATCTAGGTACGGGCCCCCGCATTTTTCTCAACAAGCGGCGGGCGTCGTCGAAAAATGTTTAGTGGGTATTACTGTTGGCAGTCGCGTCTGCGGGTGGTGAGTCCCACACCCCCTTTCGGTCCCCCTTTGGCTGGAAGGTAGTGCGTAAAAGCATTTTGTTACCGACATAAAACAAAAAAAAAAGGGTCAACACAACGCGGGGGGGCTTGTTGATTTTATTAAATAATAGCTTAAAATATAAAGAACGGAAAGAGTGCACAGTTGAATTCTCATGTGTGGAAATGGAGCAATACATTGTAGTATGTGTGTATAAACCTGGGTCATCATCCATTACTGAATTTGAGGAGGTTATGGATAAAGTGCTATGTAAACTTGGAAAATGTAATAAAAGTCTAATAGTTTGCAGTGATTTTAATGTAGTCTTACTGGCTAATACGCCTATAACTTACAAAATTTTGAATTAATATAAATCACACAATCTTTTTTACTTATTTCTGGAGCCTACTAGGTACTCTGATACGACAGCCACTTGCTTAGATAATAATACATATAGCGACATTCGGCCAGAAAGTATGAGTATTATAAATAAGCTAGATTCAGACCATTGTAGACAATTAGCATCGCTTAAAATTGATAAAACCTATAAAACATAAAATATTTTGCAGACCTATAAAAGGTGACCGCCTAGAACGTATGAGAGTTGGACTTTGCGACAAAATCCATTTTTAAACGCTGATTTACATCCAATCGAGATGTGTAAATTATTATTTATAGTTTGTACAGTGAGTTTAACTTTATATTCAAAACTAAAGAGATCAACATTAGCGATAGAACTACTTTCAGTGATTGGGCCACTGAGAGTATACACATAAGTAGATTATACCCGTAATTTTATAAAACACTTAATTTTTCTAAACTTAATTACAAGGAGTTAGTTCACTATAACAATGAACGACACATATTTAGCTTTTATACATTCCGCCTTAAAAGTTTAACAGTATTTTTTAACAAAATTTTGAAACTTATCTGTTCTATATATTTGTCTTTCCGAGTATAGTTCACATAGTTTTAGTCTTCTTATGTGTATACTCTTAGTGGCCCAATCACTAAAAGTAGTTATTTATTCAATGTTTTACATTTTTAATTTTTAATCATAAATAAAACATTGTAATTAGTACAAAATAACTTAAAATACAGTATGTGAGCCCACTGGGGAAAAATAATATTTTTTTAAAATTATATTAGGAGTTATACCATTTTTACATTGATCGACACATGTATAAGTGATAAAACTAATAACGGTGTAGACAAAGTTAAATCCACTTGGAAATTTAATAACGCAGAAAGCGGCAAAGTAAAATCGAATAACAATAATTTGAAACTTAACATCAACGGTAAAATAATCACAGAGGATGCTGAAATCGCTAATGAATTTGAAAACTTTTTCACCAGAACCCTGGGCTCGTCTACACCCATTGCAGAATCTTTATTAAAAGCAATAACGTTCTTTGTTGTGATGTTTTATGTAAATTCAGTAAAGTCAATGTACACACCATTATAAAAGTTTTAAATCTTTAAATATCAAGAATACGGCTGACATTTGGGGCATTTCTGTACACCTAGTTAACGCTTTAATCGAAATAGTAGGATATATAATTCTCCTGAATTGGTAATTATTTTTAATAAGTGCATTGATAGTGGTGTGTTTCCGGATCTAATAAAATTAAGTAAGTTAACTCCTCTGTATAAATCGGGTAGCACCTCTGATCCGTCAAACTTCCGTTCTATTTCAATATTGCCAATATTTAGTAAAATTTAATAAAAATATATGCTGAACCAAATACAAACTCACCACTCACACCAAACAGTTTGGTTTTACTCGCGGCCGGTCTACTTCTGATACTGGAATTAAATTATTGCAGGGTATTTACAAAGC
Source organism: Musotima nitidalis (assembly GCA_949126915.1). Classification (NCBI taxonomy): domain Eukaryota; kingdom Metazoa; phylum Arthropoda; class Insecta; order Lepidoptera; family Crambidae; genus Musotima; species Musotima nitidalis. Next base: position 7,275,665 of record OX421419.1, read on the forward strand.
CTGGGATAAGTCATATGATGCTTACGGTGTGTTCTGTGACTTATCTAAAGCATTTCATTGCGTCCAGCATCTTCACTTGTGAAGCTCGATCATTATGGAGGTCGTAACACCGCCTTGCGTTTTGTCACTTCTTACCTAAGTAATAGGGCCCAGAAAGTGGCTATGAATGGTAAGCAGTCACCCGGTCCTGCAGTAACAATGAGAGTGCCGCAGGGTACAATCCTAGGGCCATTTCTATTTCTAGTATATATTAATGATCTCCCCCACCTCATAAAAGACAATCACGAGATTGTTTTATTTGCAGATGGTACGTCTTTAGTATTTAAAGTTAAACGTGGACAACGTGAACTTGAAGACGTAAATAATGCGCTCTCTAGGATAGTCCACTGGTTTGGTGCTAATAATTTATTATTAAATCAAAATAGTACTAAATGTGTCAGGCTTACCTTACCTAATGTGGGGCTTGCTCAAACCAGTGCTAGGGTAACAGACGATGTGATAGAATTAGTAAATGGCACGATTTTTCTGAGTATAACACTAGACTCTAGGTTGCACTGGGGGTCTCACATCGGGAAATTTTCGGGCAGACTGAGTTCTGCAGCCTATGCCGTAAAGAAGAACGTACAAACGGACATTATGTTTTAATGTTCGTCTCGTCTAGTCTACTTCAGCTACTTCCACAGTGTTATGACATATGGCATACTGCTGTAGGGTAATGCTGCAGATATTGAATGTATCTTTGTGCTGCAGAAAAGGCCTGTCCGTGCTATCTACGGTATGAGATCTCGCGACTTATTGAGGGATAAGTTTAAGGAGATAGGCATAATGACTGTATTTACAGTACATTCATGAAAATTTTACTGCATTCTCATAAAAATTAATGTAAGTTGTGTAAAAATAGTGATAGACATAATATTAACTTAAGAATAAACTGGCGATGCCCAAGTATAGGCTCCATAAAGTTGCAAATTCTTTTGCGGGGAACAGTATTCGCATGTAAAATGTGCTGCCAGATGATGTGGCTAATTTATCTATAAATAAATTTAAAAACTACATAAAGTGTATATTGTGCCAAAAGGCTTAATATAGTGTGAACGACAAGTCTTCCTGGAAGTAACATGAATTGCTCCTTTCTTTTTTTAAGTTATAAGATCTTTAGATATTAGATTTTGTTAGTTTTAAGAATAACAGCGGTAATCTTAATATTTTATCTCTTTAATTGTGTTAGATTTTAAGACATAATTTGAAAAAAGCCGAGATGAGTTTCATGGGGCATTCTTCTAAATCTCGTTGTCTTTTTGGAAGCCTTGTTAGAGTCACCGACAGACTGACTGACAGATCCCCCCGATAAGAGTCACCGACAGACTGACAGATCCCCCCGATAAGAGTCACCGACAGACTGACAAATCCTAAGAAAAACCACAACAGACAGATAAACTGACAAACCTTGACAAATTCTGACAAAGAACCCATTTGCTTATATTTCTTTATTATTGTAACGCTCATATGTATTTCATTGTTGTTAAAAAAATGTATTGAATTTCCATTTATTTGAATTTCCAGATATTTGACGAATCTATATAGTAAAGTAAAGTAAAAAGTTCTTTATTTCATAAACTATTACATAGCACTTGAAAACGTCAAAACAAAATATACATGAAAAAAAAATTTATATCAACCCTGAAATCACGAAGCTTAGATTCTTTTACATGCAAATAAATAAAAATTAGGTGTAAGTGAATCTAAGTGCCAGTTCCGAGCCTCCGCTCTGTGAGAAGAACTGACAAGAAACTCACAGGCTATGCTCTTTTAAATTATTTTTGTTACATGACACACACAGTGTAAATTTGATGATACTAAAAGGGTCCCCCGAAGCTGTAACCAATAAAGTAGCACTAAGGGAACCTTCCATCACAGTCAAGTAAGTATGTATTGTGAAACTGAGCTGAGCCTGTACAATAAGGGATGGTCACGACAATGATCTGGTTGACTTTTTATTCTAATATACACATACAAGTTGAAAATGTTAAGCCCAAGCTTGTTTATCCGATAAGTAATCATTAACAGCATAATACCCCTTTTGAAGAAACTGCTTTTTAACTACAGTTTTAAAAGTTGCCAATGGTAGATCAATTATTTCCTGCGGAATTTTATTAAAAAATCTGATACTATGACCCAAAAATGAATTTTTAGTTTTGTGAAGTCGACAATTTGGCAGAGAGAGCTTATTTCTATTCCTAGTATTAAAATTATGTACTTTTGAATTTTTATCAAATGTATTAATGTTTTTGCGAACATACATTATATTATCAAATATATACTGAGAAGCAACCGTTAATATGTTAATTCTTTTAAACATCTCTCTAAGAGAATCTCTGGACTTAAGATTATAGATAGCTCTTATGGCGCGCTTTTGTAGTACAAATATATTATGTATGTCCGCAGCAGATCCCCACAATAACATACCATATGACATAATGAAAATAGCTAAAATAAACTAATCTAGCTGTTTCTTCGTCTGTTATGAGTCTTATCTTTTTGATGGCATAGCATGCTGAGCTAAGCCTTCCGGACAAATCCATTATATGGGGGTTCCACTGCAATTTAAAATCAATATTGATGCCTAAGAACTTTGTGTCATTTAATAACTCGATATTCTTGCCATTCATTTTCAAGTTAGTTGAGACTTTTGTAACATTAGGCAATGAGAACTTTATACATTTAGTTTTACTTGCGTTAAGAGATAGATTGTTAACCGTAAACCAATGTAAAACCTTCGCAAGAGCATTATTTATCACGTCAGAATGATCCTTGCCTCTGTTCACTTTAAATATCAGAGATGTATCGTCAGCAAACAAAACTGTTTCGCACAGATCTCTAGTATAGAAAGGTAGATCGTTAATATAAATTAGAAACAATAAAGGGCCTAAAATCGAACCTTGTGGAACTCCCATAAGCAATGGCGCGCCAGAAGACTCGACTCTATTAATAACTACTTTTTGAGTTCTGTCACTCAAGTAAGATTTAATTAATTTTAAAGAATTACTATTAACACCATAATATGTCAATTTAGCTAACAAAGTAGGATGGTCAACGCAATCGAATGCCTTCGAAAGATCACAAAATACTCCTATCGCATCCTGCCTGTCCTCCCAGGCGTCAAATATATGCTTCATTAGGGCTACACCAGCATCTGTAGTGGATTTACTCTTAGTGAAACCATACTGCTGAGAATGAAATAAGGAATTCAGAGAGAAATGACAAAGTAATTGATTAAGAATAACTTTTTCAAATATTTTACTAAGAGCTGGGAGTACTGATATTGGTCTATAGTTAGTAGGATCAGACTTCTCACCAGCTTTAAAAAGAGGTATTACTTTACTGTATTTCATTAAACTTGGAAATGAACCATCATCAATACATTGATTAAAAATGACTGCCAACTGAGGAGCAATAATATTAATGATAGATTTAATAATGTTGGTTGAGATTCCCCATAAATCCTCAGTTAATTTTAAATTTATTATATTAAAAGTATTAACTATTGTAGAGCCATCAATATGTCTAAAACTAAATAATTCACTACAAAGAGGTACATTGTCTTCAAGAAGAAAGACTGCACGCTGAGTAGAGGAGTCAAGTGCTTGAGTTGTCTCTAATGGTATATTCACAAAGAATTTCCGAAATGCGTTGGCCATCTCTTCTTCTTCTACAATATCTTTATCATCGACTTTAAGAGTTATTATGCTATGATTATTCTTGTATTTTCCAGATTCTTGGTTTATGACATTCCATGTAGCTTTAATTTTATTTTTGGAATTCATAATTTTATTTTTAAGATGCATTGACTTAGCAGTGGTGCAAACAAGTTTGAACAATTTTGAATAATTTCTAACATATTGAATAAAATTTGAATCTGTTGAAGTACTTTTTTCTCTATATAAATCAAAAAGTTTCTTCCTACTTTTATAAATTCCGGGAGTAGCCCAATCACAAAACTTTCTTTTGTTTGAAATTTCCACACTTTTCAGCTTAAAGTTATTCTTAAATTCTTGTTGTACAATTCCGAACAATTTATCATAATTTATAGCGGAATTGTTTTCTAACGTGGTAAGCTTTTCGTTGACATTGCTTTGAAATTTCAAAACCAGATTCTTTGTTATTGGTCTAATTAATATTTTTTTAGTTACATTTTGAAAATTATATTCAAAACTAATAATCTGTCCACTGTGGTCGGAAGTTACGCCATACTCAATTGATTTATGTATAATAGTAAAATTACAAAAAATATTGTCTAAGCATGTTGAAGACGTAGGCGTAATTCTAGTGGGTTCAAGAAAAGAATTAAGTAAATTAAAAGACTTGAACAAATTCAAAAACCTAACTGATATTGAGGAAGATTCCAAAATATTAACATTAAAGTCACCACATACTATAACTTTTTTATTACTTTTGCATAATGTTGCTAAAACATCCTCCATTGCAGTTTCAAACTGTTGATAATTGCCACTAGGCGGTCTATAAACACATAAAACAATAAAATGGTTAAGCTCTGTACAAGACAATTCTAAAACACGTTCAACTGAAGATGTTTCAACATCCCTACGAGCCCTATTGTTTAAACTATTATGTACTAAAATAAGTGATCCACCTCTTATAGATTGTTTCCTGTGAAATGCACTAGCTACTTTATAATTTTGTAGTCCCAGTAGAGACTCATTAACACTTAACCAATGCTCAGTTATACACATTACATGGATATTTAATGACTCTAATAACAAACTTAATTCTAGATCTTTGCCTGAAATGCCTTGAACATTCTGATGAAATAAATTTAAGAGCGGCTTTTCATTGGTCAATCTATTGCAAGAGAACTCCTCTATTGTCTTATGAGTAAATTTAAATTATTTGGAATTGATTCCAAGTTTGAATTATTAATAATGTTCTGCTCAATAAAAGCAGGTTTCACAGCCAAGTTTTTGGCTAAGTTAAAAAAGTAATAATATAGCGTAGAAGCTAATCGTTTTTTAATATATTTAGGTATGTAATAATTACCATTTGTCAAATAGCAATTAATACCTAAGTTATTTATATCAATAACATGAAATTTGTTATTATAATAAAATGTCAAACTATCAATTGATAGATTTAAATTATATCTAACATAATTTTCTTTTTGAGATAAGCTATTACTAAAAGGAAAAGAAAAGATAACTATTTTATTACAAGTGACCATAGACAATTTTTCTATATAGTAGGCAACAGTTTTTTTTGTGACTGTACCCCTATTAGCTATACAAATTATGACATTGGTATCCTTTGAAAATTGACTATTGATTATCTTTTCCATAATTACTTTAAATGAAGCCCCTGGCATACAATTGTTTGTTATATGTGATCCGGACTTGTTATAAAATAACTGACCAATGTCCTTTCCAGCTTCATCAGAAAACATTACATACTTTTGTGTATAGGCATAGCTTGAATTGACATTATTTAATTTTATTTCCGTGCTATCAATTTTTTTAAAATCTATATTAGTTGGCTTAATATTAGTTACCGCTAAATCACTGAAGGTGCAAACATGTTCTTGAATTGTTTTTTGAGCAAAGTTATAATTTTCTGTAATACTATCAAGAGAGGCTTGCAAATGCAAAATGTCAGACTGTAATTGTTTAATATCCCTTTCATGACTAGTTCTACTTATGTTTAACTTCTTCGCATATATTTCAATAGTGTCTAACAGGTCTAATCTTTCTTTCTTCCAAGCGACATTTTTCTTAAAACAGTTACTGTTTTTAACCATTCTCTCAGTTTTTCTTATAAATTTATTAACATTAATATACTTTTTAATTTTATTATGACTAAGGTGCCTTAAATTTATTACATTTTTATTGTCAGGTGATGAAGCAAGTTCCTCAAATAAACTATTGGAATGCCTAACCTCTTCATGCGCTCGCTCCTTGGACATCTTTCTAATTGTGTTATTAGCCTCACATATTTCAACTTCTAGGTCATTTATGCGACTCAAAGCTTTTTCATATGTAGCGCTGCATTGGTCAAGATCATTTAAGGTGAGCTGAAGTTGGTCACGCTGCCCCAGTACTTCCTGGTGTTTTATGAATAATGCAGACAACTCAGTTTTTAATTCTGAGTTTTTGTCTACAACCTTTAGTATCTCCTGCTCAGACTCATCCCGGTCAGACAACAACTGTTCACACAGCAGTTTTGATCTTTCTAATTCCTTCGCAGTTTGTTTTAGTTTTAGTTCCATACTTTGGGTTGTTGCACGCCTAGTCAGCATGATGGAGACTGTAATGAACACAACAGAAACTACTTAATAATGTCCAATGTGACACTGTTAATGTGGTATTAATAATTTGGGACTAAAAGGACTTTATAACAAAAGGCAATGTTTAAACAAACTACTATTATTTTTTTTAAAAATTGATTATTAGAGTAAAAGTAAAAAGAATATTCAAGAATATTGCTGTCTAGAATTAAATATTTTGTTTAGTGTTTTCAATGGTCAGGTCTTAACTTTATTGGGCTTAACCGAGCAAAAAGAGAAACAATTAAGCAAAATTCAGGATTAATTATTAAAATCACACAATGCTTGAGACTTAATAATTGAGATATAATGACTGAATGTGAATCACCATTCTATTTATGACTTAGACATATACTTATAATGAACTAATAAGTATAAAAAAAATTAGTTTAACAGAGTCGGTCAATAATATTGTCTACAATGGTGAGAATTATATTTGAAATATGAGGGTAGGTAACAAATAGATATAAAACTATAGTTTTTTAACTGAAATTTAGATTTTAACCATTTATTAGCTTAGAACTCTTTGATATATTGAAAAGTAATAACCAACAAAGCTGTTTTAACCCTGATTAAGGAATTAATAGGCTTGCGAAGTCTGTGTTTATAGATTTAAAGTATCTACCTTTAGTGGATAAAGCTTAGATAATTGAAAAACAAAATACTTCCCAGGTTTATGACAATGCAGTCCACGAAAATATGCACAAAACAAATTTAAATATAATTATAACAGCTGCTTCTGGTCACGAGCACTTCACTGAGCCGGCGCCTACACTTAATTTAGTTTCACTTTTATCAGATTAATACAATTAAGCGATTATTTAAAAGATTATTATTATTTTTCAAAGTATTATTTTACAATTAACATTAAAATTAAATAAATTCTATTAAAATTTAATACGGAGCCGTACTTTTTTAAATATGATTTAAAATATGATCATGTTGATCTTAAAAACAATAAAGTATATTTCATTTAATTTTTATTTTTTATCTTGCTGCAGATAGCAATTATGCCAACGCATTTCCCCGCGAAAAAAAAAGGGTTAAGAAGTGGCGAACTGAGATTGTTGCAAAGATGATATTCATCGAGTTTTGAATAATTGTATCTGCTATAAGACAGGAAAAAAAAACGACATACTAGCCAATATGCATTCTAAAACTAGAAATCAAAAAGAACAAACATAATCCCTTGATTAATGATGAATGTGGGACTGAAATGTTACCCTTATCTCGGGTTTCAGTTTTCAAGGATATGTTTTAGCAATTTGCAATACCGTTTATATCTTTGAAAATATGAAGAATAATTTAGCCTCACTACTCCCCAATTAGGTCCTCAGTTTAGTGTTAAAGTACGTACAGGAGTAGTACAGGAGACGCCATTTATCTAGTTTACACTTTGCCTCAGATATCTGCCGACATTCTTACTACCATCTGGGGACTTAAATGTGGAAATTGATATGATTTTTGATGAATAAATAGATATCAAGAGGTTTAAATATTATCTTATGTCTTAATCAATAGGTTTTTCTCGAAATCGTTAAGAAATAAGTAGTTTTAACAACAATCATTTATTTTATTTACATTAAAATAGAACAATAAATTTACAAAAGGTAAAAGTAAAAATATCACAATATAACAGACCATAATTTTTGAGATAAATATTTAATGATGGTACTGTTTTTGGGGAACAATGTGTTTGGCGTGGCCTTCCTTCCTGACTACAGCGTTGAATCTGTAAAAAAGAAAATTATAAAGTAATTGCGCATAATATTTCAAATGTTAATTGATCACCAATTCTTTTTGGTAGATAAAATAGTTATTGACATAATGCAGTGTTCTTTACCCAGTGTGATGGTCAGCAGTGTACTCGACGACGCGCACGGTGCCGTCGGCCTCGTGCAGGCTGTAGACGCCCTTCACGACATCGCCGTCGCGCGTCTCGTGCTGGTACTTGCGGTCGCCCGTGTGCGGGTCCTCCACCTTGTACTCGTACGCGTACTTCGGGTGAGCCTGTACCGAACGGAGCATCAGTATCTAGTCACTATTGTTACAGTCCGCAGAGGTAGGAGACACTGTAGCAGCGTGCTTACATAGTAGTCGTGGTGTTCCTCGTGCTGCTGGTGGGCTGTGCCGTGGGCCGCGTGCGTGTTGTGCTGAGCATGCGCCTGGTGCGCGTGCTGGCCGCCAGTCTGCTGGTGCAGCACTATGCTCTGGGAGGAGATGGCGTGCCCGTGCTCGTGCCCGTGCTCGTGACCATGTTGAGGCCGAGCAGCGGCAACAGCCAGGGAAGCAGCGACGAAAATTATCTATATTATCAATAAAATAGTTTAGTTTAGTTTTCTGCGTTCAATAATGTAACTTTTTGTGGCCTGCAATGCAGTGGCCTGTACTGAGCTGTAAGCTGTAAGCACTGCTATTCAGATCAATAACGTAATCGGCTAAGACAAATGAAATACTGTCAAGAAAATCTTTTTCTCGAAATTTATTTATTAAGAGCAAATTTTTACAATAATCATAGGTTGCCATGTTGTGGCCATGATTGATAAATGTGAAAAGAATACTATCTATGGCTATGCACCTTAGCATTCTGTACTGATATATCAACTGGCATCTTGTGTTCAACCCCGTTATGACTGAGTGGCAACCTGGTCAAAAGTGCCGACAGCAAACAATACCATTCAAAAATCAATGCCAGTATTACATGCATATTATTTATTATCTTTCTAAGATTTGACAGAAATGGAAAGACAATCAGTAATTAATTTATTAATCTTCTGAACCGCATCTACAACAGTATAGTAATTGGTTTGAAATAAAATTACCTTCATAAACATTGTTTTTGATTTACTTGCAATAGTGAAGACAACTGAAGTCCTAACTTATATTCAGGCAATGATAATAAGTTATCTGAGTCATTTATTTTTATACAAGCACAGTTTAAATATAGTTAGCTGGGCTCGAATCTCGTTTTTGCCAACAATATAAAACAAGAAATCTCAAACCAGTTCCAGATATGTAGTGTCAAGATAATAATAAACCTTAATGAAAGCAAGAGCGGCCTTGACTGGGGCATATCGGTTTCATTGCTCTACTTTTTGTCCGAAAATCACCTTTCTTTGGAATTGATAATATTATTTTTTATGTTTATTGAATACGCAGACAAGTGTTTACAAATATATTTTATAGGGTCGTAATTGCAAAATGCTTCATAATTAATTTGTATAAAAACCTTATTTACAGTATTTTCTATTTCGTTCTGCAGGGTGCAAGTTAAATTAATAAGCATATGAGACTTAATAACGTTTGTGTTGTGCAAGCCAAGAAGAGAGAAAATACGAATTTCTAGCAAAACGAAGAATATTAGAATTAAATTTCAATTACACTGTATGAAATGAAAGTAATACTGCTATAAATATTATATTATAAGGAAGCCAAGTGAAATAAAGTACTTTAAAATATTCACAAAAATACAGTTATGTAGACTAACAGTATTAAAACAAAGATCTCTAAGACCTCAAATGTTATGTCGCCTATATAGTAGTGTATTCACGGTCAAAGATAAAGTTGGTTTATTTTTCGAAAATGGTTCTTTATGTAAGACGAGTGGTCCCCGTAACTTTTCTTGCATTAATCACAGATACTTTGTTTTTTCATAGGAGAACAATTAACTATTTAAGTGTAAGTGAATTTAAGTGCCAGTTCTGAGCCACCGCTCTGTAAGAAGAACTAGCAAGAAACTCACAGACAATGCTCTTTTAAATTTATTGGTTGGTTAGTTACAATATTCATGGTTTAAGTCATTCATATTAGTATAATGCCTGTATGTAACGACAGTTTAATCCCAAGCATTTCCATCGACTATTATAATATAAGACTATACTTATGTCTTTGATAGAATAGTATCCATTTGAAGACAGCTTCCGTTTAACGTTAATTTCAATTTATTTAGGCTTAATTGCTGTATATTGCTTGAGATTTTATTTTAGAGTCGCACATCTTTAAATGATTTGTTAACCTTTAGATTATGTCCATGATCACACGTACAACAAATACATTAAATACAAACTGATTTGAATTTGTATTTATAAAGAATAGTAAAGACAACAATAGACAGTAGGTGGGACCGCGCAATGAGCTTATCTTTACTCAGTCATGGCCACTTTCGCCTTTGTTTTGTTTTTAATGCATGTTAGTTACGACCCCAGTTTAACTAAAATTGGCTTAGATACTACGTCTAACCTTATTATGGAGCCATAGTTAAACACGCAGCGCACTTAAATTCCTTCGTCGGATTTATTGTGAAAAACTTGCATTTTCATTAAAAAAAAATGTATTTGATTCTTTTACTTCAAACCTTGTGACTGCAGAACACAGATTTTTGTAGACTTGTCAAATTGTTTACTACTGAGTACATTTTCTTGTTACTGGAAGAAAAAAATTACTTTGACGATTTTCTTGCCCGTTCTTTTGCAATCAAGCTCACCAGTAAATGAGAACGCGATAGTTTGTAACTTTCGTAGTTTTGACTTTCATAAGAGCTCTATTGGGCCAAACTTGAATAAATAATTTTTAACTTTGACTCAAGAAATCCTCAGAATGTTCTAATTATAACGTTTATGCCCGCTTTGTTAGAAAGGATAACATAGTCATTAGGCAATATCTCATAATAAGAAGGAACATGCAATTTGCTTTATACTTTCGCTTTCGTTCTTTTTTTATTGATTTACAATGTTAAACAGGTTTGGAATTTCTCGGTGTAATATTTTTTGATAAAACTGGTATCCACAAGTTTGTTGTCATCGTTAAGCCAGTATTTATATAAAAGGTAAATTCATTTTGATCTAAATGATCATTAAAAGATTGTCTTTTGGACAAGAAGTATATTGATTAAAGAACATAAACATGTTTGCCAAGGTATTTCTAGCTTAAACTAAATAATTAAGTATGAATAAATAAATATGTCTATATCTATAAAAATACATCTATTAATATACAAATATATGTATAACTAAAACTTGTACTACTATAATATCAGTATGTAAAAATGAGGTCAACAGAACTTTTTCTGAAAACAAAATTTATATAACACAATGACAATTAATTACATGTTCGTAAATATTCTGTACTGTATTTTAATAGATTGTTTTGATCACCGGCGTCATTGCTTTTGCTGCTGCTCGGCCTCAACATGGTCACGAGCACGGGCACGAGCACGGGCACGCCATCTCCTCCCAGAGCATAGTGCTGCACCAGCAGACTGGCGGCCAGCACGCGCACCAGACGCATGCTCAGCACAACACGCACGCGGCCCACGGCACAGCCCACCAGCAGCACGAGGAACACCACGACTACTATGTAAGCACGCTGCTACAGTGTCTCCTACCTCTGCGGACTGTAACAATAGTGACTAGATACTGATGCTCCGTTCGCTACAGGCTCACCCGAAGTACGCGTACGAGTACAAGGTGGAGGACCCGCACACGGGCGACCGCAAGTACCAGCACGAGACGCGCGACGGCGATGTCGTGAAGGGCGTCTACAGCCTGCACGAGGCCGACGGCACCGTGCGCGTCGTCGAGTACACTGCTGACCATCACACTGGGTAAAGAACACTGCATTATACAAATAACTCTCTTAATCTGTTACATAGAAATGGTGATCATTAACTAAACTTTATAATTTTCTCCCTTACAGATTCAACGCTGTTGTCAAGAAGGAAGGACACGCTAAGCACATCGTTCCTCAAAATCAGTACCATCATTAATTATTTATTTAAAACATAGCTCGTTCTGTTAATGTTGTGATATTACGTTATTAAATCTACTGTAAATATTTTTCTTTAAAATAAACGAGAAACGTTTAAAATGTTTCTCTTTTATACAACCCAAAATCCATTCCGCAAAATATAAGCAGTCTACACTATACTCTGTTAAGATTTTATAGACGCTGAGCTATGGCAATCATTGAGCATAATTATGAGACATAGTTTAAGTTTCATTGTGTTGATCGCCTATGTAGCGTCAAATGAACATGGGCATTCGGGTCATTTTCCATTTGCCCATCTAAAAAACTAGAAAACCGCCTCCTAATAATGGTGCCAAGCATTTTTAATTACACATTTTCTTGCTTTATTGCTTGCTTAATAAATGGTTCCAGTGAGGCGCTATACACTGCCCTGTAGGGCGCGGGCAAAGCGCTTGCTCTAGCTTTAATCAGATTTTACGTTTCCAAATCTTCTACGAAATAAAATTAGAAAGTACTAATGCGGCCCTCTGATAGGAAACGTAGTAGGGAACGACATGATAAAGGTAGCTGATCACAGCGGATGCAGGCCGCCTGTACTCGGTCATACTAGAAGCTACTAGTGAAGGCGATTGTATGTGTTCTATATAGTGAAATTCAATAATTCTCTTATGCTTTGGCTTATGATGATGATGTATTCTCCATGAAATCCTGTAAGAATGCAACTGGTTTCTGATCAAACATTTCGTTACATCATATACGTTGCTATACAATCCTTCCAACCATCATCGATTGAACCGTGGCCCCCGGGCACTTACATTTTCTAGAAGATCTTCCCTTTGGTGAGGAGCAAGTCTCTGCTCCCTACAAATTTAAGAATTATTTATATTTGGTGTTGGACACCGGCACTAGTAATTCTCTCTAAGGTGAATCGTATTGTTAATAGTACGAAGATGACTCTCGAAGATACTCAGATAATAAATATCATGAAATACTTAACCATTACCATATATAAAAAAAATACTTAAAAATGTAACACGATTACAAACTTATATAACAAATAGTATGTAAAGAAAGATCTTACCCACTCCGTTTTTTAGGTTCGTGTTGAACATACCTACTTTTAAAGAAGAAAAGTAGTCAGTAAAACATACGTTAGAGGACGAAAGCTGTATGACAGCTGATATTTATTCAGGTACTTAACAAGCGGCGGGCGTCGTCGGGTGATTTTTAGTGGGTATTACTGCTGGCAGTCGCATCTGTCAGTGGTGAATCCCAAACCCCCTTTCGGTCTCGACTAAGTTTTCACTCCTACCGGCAGTCCCGAAGTGCAACCTGTTGTTTTGGGATCGATAACTAAAGCGATTATTGTAGAGCTTCTCTATAAACAACATTTGACGATAAATTATTTTCAGGTAACAAAATAAACTGATGGTCGGGAGCCTCGTACCGTGATAGGGCGCCGTGCAGCAGAAATCGTAATAATTTAATTTCGCCATAACTTCAAAACCAAACGTCCAATTTTGATCATTCCAAAACTAAATATTTGTTAATTTTGATAAGGATTAATAGCATAAGTAAAATAAATGCGGTCAAATGTAGTCCAAAAAAATTCAAAAATGTTAAATAAAAAAATGGTTGTTGTGCCTCACTCGACATAGATAGGTATAGTGTGTCGCGGACTTTTTTTAAGATATTTATAAAATCTACAATTAATTCAGACATTTTGTGGTTCTATCTTTTATAGTTAAGGCAGCGTACGCAAAATGAGTAACTGTTCTGGTTGATTTTTTACACTTTGTGTCCGAAAAAAATATATTACGGAACCCCTTCATTTTTCAAATAAAAATTTTGCCTATGTTACTCAGTGATAATGTAGCTTCCTAATGAGAGAATTATTAAAATCCGTCCAGTACTTTTTGAGTTTATTCGTTACATACAAAAATATAATAATCTTTCCTCTTTATAATATTAGTGTAGATTTCCCTATTATATCGATGATCTTCGAACTGAAAAGATATCGTAACTGCTTGAACAACCCTTGAGTCAGCAGGGCATCAGTGTATTTACGTTAGGGTCAAGATTTTACTAATGTTCGCTGGAACAGCTTGTTTTCATTTCAACCGAGGCTTAGGAAACTGAACCTAGATACGTTTTTTTAATTTTAATAGTGTCGAAGTGACAGAAAACGAAACCGACATACTGGGCAATATGCATTCTAAAACTAGAATTAAAAAAAACAATCATAATCCCATGATCAATGACGAATGTGGGACTGCAATGTTATCCTTATCTGGGGTTTTAGATTTCAAGGATTCTATGATAAACAATTTGCAATACCATTTGTATCTTTGAAAATATTAAGTATCATTTAGCCCCAATATTCCCCAGCCAGGTCTTCAGTTTTGTGTTGAGAAACCTACCATAGATATCGGCCCAAGAATGGCTACCATCTGGGGATTTTAGTGTATACATTGATACGTTTTTTGATTAATAATTAAATAATGATAAATAAATATTGAAAGGTTATTTAAATCTTCTTAGAATCTTCTATCATCCATTGAACTAATATGTTTTTCTGGGAATCGTATAAGAAATAAGTATATATAACAATAATCATTTATTTTATTTACATTTAAAATTTATTTACAAAGGGTAAAAAGTAACAGTATCACAATTTAACAGACTATCATTTTTGAGATAAATATTTAATGATGGTACTGTTTTTGAGGAACAATGTGTTTGGCGTGACCTTCCTTCCTGACTACAGCGTTGAATCTGTAAGAAAGAAAATTATAAAGGAATTGCGCATAACATTTCAAATGTTAATTGATCACCAATTCTTTTTGGCAGATAAAAATAGTTACTGATATAATGCAGTGTTCTTTACCCAGTGTGATGGTCAGCAGTGTACTCGACGACGCGCACGGTGCCGTCGGCCTCGTGCAGGCTGTAGACGCCCTTCACGACATCGCCGTCGCGCGTCTCGTGCTGGTACTTGCGGTCGCCCGTGTGCGGGTCCTCCACCTTGTACTCGTACGCGTACTTCGGGTGAGCCTGTAGCGAACGGAGCATCAGCATCTAGTCACTATTGTTACAGTCCGCAGAGGTAGGAGACACTGTAGCAGCGTGCTTACATAGTAGTCGTGGTGTTCCTCGTGCTGCTGGTGGGCTGTGCCGTGGGCCGCGTGCGTGTTGTGCTGAGCATGCGTCTGGTGCGCGTGCTGGCCGCCAGTCTGCTGGTGCAGCACTATGCTCTGGGAGGAGATGGCGTGCCCGTGCTCGTGCCCGTGCTCGTGACCATGTTGAGGCCGAGCAGCGGCAACAGCCAGGGAAGCAGCGACGAAAATGATCTATTGTAAATAGTATAAAATATTAACTTAAAAGTAACAGTAAAACTTTCAATCTAAAATAATAGTCAATATTCAAACTTGATGATATAATTATTAACATTCGTACTACATGATCGGAAAAATAAATCTGATTTTGTAGTAATCACTGCTTAATAATTAATTCTATTAAAGAAGTAAGTGGAGGAAAAGTAAAGTACTAACTTTAAAAAACATTTTGTAAAAAAGTTTGTGCTATTCACTCTAAAGTCAACAGACAAATGATAACAGTTATAAGCGTGCATGTGTTTTTATACTTGTTAACATATGATATGTGAATTTATTATCAATCGTAAATAAAGTAACCAATTTGGAAAGTAAACCAAGACCAAATCAAGAAGAATTTCTTGCTTGGCTAGTTACTTGTATTTTGTTATTGTTAAGAGTAAGTGCGGCCATGAAATCGTGTAATTGTATGTGCAATAATCGAAAGGAGTGAAATTTTTCAAAATATGCGAATAGTATTTATAATTCTGACCTGAACCTTTCTAATAAAAAGTTAATTAAATTAAGCTTTACTCCATCGTTAACGGGTGAAAAGATGCAGAACGGTTGAATGGAAACTCAAAACTTGCGTGTCTAAATGTTTCAAAATGTAGATTTGTATCTTAAAATTTCTATTAGCTAAAGTAGAAAAAGAGAGAGCGAGAGCACTCTTTTCGCATTTTTTGTTTGGAATTGATCGATCAAAGAGCGAATCGAAAACTAACGCCATCTAGCGAAACTAAACGTAAAGGGGTGTAAAAAAGCACAGTAAAAAATGATATATTCCTATTCAAGCGAATCGAATATGTGATCTACACGTTCGCTCCCTTAGCGAATTTATCTTAAAATTTGTGTCATTTGTATTATTTGCATAATACTCCTACAAGAAAGAGGACAAGGTCAGATGAGTATCTATTAGGTCTTAGGAAACAAAAAGGGCAAAATCAAAGGTCCACTAACTCAATTTGTAAAGTATATACACTCATTGGACGCTGTAATTTAACAAAGTTACAAGTTACGGAAATGAGATAATATTAGAGTTAGCTAGTAAAATTATTCAAAAATGTAATCAAACACGGCTTGATCTTGAGATGCATTCCCCAGAGACTGATTTAACAGAAAATTTGAAGGCTACAGAGATGATATACATATTATAATTCAGTACAATGGCTAAAGCAAACTATTTAATAGAAAGTGCTTAGACTAGTGGAAGTACAGGATCATAAAATAACAAAAAGAAATTAAATTACCTGGCTTCGATAGTACTTATGATCCCTGCCTTAGAAACAAAATTAAAACTTAACTATAGTTTTAAAGTTTTCATTATGTGCGGTCTTCGCTTACTGGTAATGCATTCTAAGTTATTAGTTTGTTGAAAAACACAAAACAATAAAACTACTATTAAACTAATGCAATTTCAAATAAAAAAATAAAAAAACAATTATAAGAATGAGAACATAATCCAATAAACATAAATTCAACGAACACAAGGTATGATCTAAAATAAAACAATGTCCAAAAACAAAAAGAATAGAAATAAAATACAAAAACATAAATTAAACTTATGCAATGTGCAATTAAAATAAAAGTAATGTTGGAAAAATTTATAAATTCTTATTCAAATTGAAATGTCTTAATTATGTCGATGTACAGGAGAGAAACGTATCGGTAATTGCCACCATAGCTCAGTCTATCAAAAAATATAAAATTGGGTAAGTCGGCCCGAATATAACATACTAAGATCTCAATTAACTTTTAATAGGTCAAGTTCGTTTCTTATGTCAATTGGGATTCTGTAAAAAAATTTAATGAACATAGCGCAAAAACTGACCATCACAACGGGTAATTCGTTTTAAACCTTTCCAAACGTTATTTTTTCACTTTAATGTTATTTATTATTAAGATATTTTGTTTAATTCAACATCTATGAATTAATGTTGTGGTTATGTAATACGATTAAGGTAAAACTAATATGTAAATATGTTTTCTTTTTTACAGATTTAACGCGATAGTGATGCGTCAAGGTCACGCCAAACAATGTTTCCAAAAACCACCATTAACCATTGCCCTCTGTGATAATATAGTTACTTTCTTCATAAGGAATAACCCATTGCTTTCTAACAATTAGTATAAGTGTTGTAAATATATAAATACTATATAATTTTGTTTTTTTTTATATTCTCTCCCTTTATTTCTTTATACAGTTTAACAGTAAGTATTTGAATACATTCTAATAAAGTAAATTTACTCTATAAATTAAAATAACGTCTTTGTAAGACTTCAAAACTTTTTGCTTTGATGTGGGTGTACAGAGTACTACTTTAGTACTATCAATATTTAGATTTCTTATAAAAAATCTTTTTATTATTCCAAACTGCCCGAGAATTCACGAGTATATTGTTATTCATACAAAATTAAATTAAGATCAGACAAACAGAGCCTCTTCCTATTTTAATAAGACAAAGAGTATGAAAAAGATTCTTCCGATGTCACTTAATATTGCATTTGTCCCCCTTTACAAACAGTGTATTGTATTTCAAGAGTTTATTGGTAATAAGTTTTGACATATCACCATATAACTGTAGCCTAAACTCAATTTCAAGGGGGGACAACTTTTAAATAATACCATTTAGACATAACTTTAAAAATAAAACGAAAAAATTGTGATTTTCCGTGCTGATTCCATAACTTTATAGAAGCCTTTAGTTTCTTGGTTTTTTGAACACATTATTGAAACTAAGAAAAATTAAATAAATTTTCTATGTCGACACACGAAGTTTCATACATTTTAGTATAAAATGTTAAAGTCACAAAAGAGGTCTTATTTTTGGAAAGGATTGCATGCGCTCTTATGCTTTAGTCTGCCTATAGTCTAAAACCATTGAAACAGTGTACAACTTCCTCATATTTTTCAGTATCATTGACAAAAAAAATTTGCTTGTTGTAGAATAATATTATTGTTTCATATCCCATATTGTTGTTGTTTGTATTCATATAAATAAATAATAAATATCCTCTTACAATCACACCAATTATTTAGCTCCAAGATAAGTATAATTAAGATCTTGTGTTATGGATACTAAAGACCGGATAAACATAATTATATTATATATATTTTTTGTAAATTCATACTTAATATACATAGAAAACACCCAGACCAGAACAAATATACGTGTTCAAGCACACAAAGATTTGTCCTGTGTGGGAATCAAACCCACGACCACCGACGGAGTGGAGTGCAGGTATACTGACCCCCACGCCATATCGTCCTATATCAAATGTTTGTACATTTGATCTCAGTGGGAATTAAACCAAGCGACCTTTGGAGGAGAGTGTAGGTGTACTAAACCGCCATTACTGACGTGCTTACTATGAGAAAAAAATCAAGTTATATCTCAGTGTATTCTCGCAGACAGGCTATTTGCGCATATAAGGTGATACCGAACTGAAACTTTTAAAACCAGCATTGTTTACTAATGAAATTTTTATATGATACATACTAATAGGTTTCATCACGTCAATATTGAATATGCTTAGCCCCTGCGTTCTTTTAATTTTTTATGAAGAATGTAATTATTTAACAAGATATTAGCCAAATAAGAGCATTACTGTGCTGTGTGTTATCCTACAGGCTAAGCCTTGTGAGGGTTTAAAATTGAAATATCCAAAGAAATTTCAACAATGCAATAAATAATAAGAAAATAATACTGATTGTACATGATTAAAACCATTAAATTTTAAAAGCTTTAATATTATTGCAAGTATGCGTGTGTGTTTTGACATATACTCGAATGTTGACCGAATAGGGATTAGATATTCTCCTGTATTTTATTTTGCATAATATTTTATATCCTATATATAGGGATAAGGGTATAATCCAACCAAGATCTTGGAAGCCCAAACCAACCTCACCCGCAAGTTTTGCACTCGAATCAGCAGCTCATCATCATCAGCTCATCAGCTCTAGACACAATGAAACCCACACTACACGTCAGAAGGAAAACTAGATGGTATATACCGAAATGTAGACTTAATTTTGTCAAAAGGTGCTTTCACAGTATGGGGCCTCTCCTTTATAATAAGCTAAACAACAAACTTAACTTATTACCTATAACTAGATTTAAATGCAAATTTCTTATTAAAACTTACTTAAAAGGCCTGGGTTACGATGAAACAGAAAAACTGCGTAAAATTTAAAATTCTATTTAAACGCTTTTTATACCATTTTATTACACTCAACCATAAAAACATTTGTATTATGGAGACATAACGTGCACAATCACACCAACACACGCACAAAAACAACTCACACACACAACACACAATACACACATAAATCACACACACACACTACTTACACAATTCACATTTTAGTGTCATAATATATTTTTTTTATCTTAGCTAATCTTGTTCTTTGTTTGTTTGCTTTACATTAAATGTAACATTGTATTACACCTGATCTGATCACGACCATAATTTCTCTATTTGTTACACATTAATGTTGCATTGCATTTTTAAATTTTTTTGAATATGATGAAGGAGACTCGCCTCCACGACACAGGGAATCCTAGTGTGGAGACCAGTGACATATGTTTTAACTATGTATTTTTTCTGAACAATAAAGCATTATTATTATTATAATCTCGAACGTCTTCTTTCTGGAATCTTTGGCCGTAAGCCTGGATGTCGCCAAAGCATTCGATAGAGTATGGTATCTTTCCTTTCTTTCAAAGATTTCCTTCCGACCTTTGATGTGCCGCCCCGTCATCCTGGTGCAAAGGCAAGACCTGGTTGTCAAAGTGAACCAGGCTCTCGATCGTGTCTCTCAGTGGAGATCTGAAAAACTGGCCGAATTTAATGCAAGAACCCAGGTTTGTGCATTCCCGTCCAAGTTTACTCCATTCCTTAAGCTTCCCTATCTTGAGAACTCTTCGTTGCACATTTCGGTGGACCTCAGTATTCTTGGCATGGACATCGGCCAGGACCTAAACTCGAAATGCTACATCGACGGTGTTAACTGGCTTCCGTAAGCTGGGTATCCTCAATAAGGTGAGGCAGTTTTTTCACCCGAGCAGCGCTGTTTATTTTACCACACTCAAGATCGATCAAATGTGAAGTATTGTTCCCTTCTATAGAACCGTTCTTCTAAGTACCACCTTGACGCACTTGACAGAATGCAAAGACGAGCGGTTCGCATTATAGGGTACGCTGAGTTTACAGCCTCTCTCGAGGATGTACAGCGACGTAGCGACATTGCCTCTCTCAGTGTCTTCAACAGGAACTAATATGGTGAGTGTTCTGAGGATCTTATCCTGCCCTCTCCTTACTTCTCCCGAACAACACGGGCTGGTAATAGGAATCACCCACATACTGTGGAGACTTTTAGCACTCGAACCGATAAAATAGATTATTAGTTTATGTAGTTTTATGTTTATGTATTAGTTTGTATAGTTTATTCTTCTTAATCTTATTCTTATTCCACGGTATGAAGCGCCGTCAGTTTTTTGAACTGCATCGACTGCTAACAATCAGACAGGAAGTAGTCATTACGACGCGTCACATTAAAAAAATAAAATAGGTGACGAGTCTATTGGCGCTTACCGGGAACTTGCTATGCCAGAGCCTCGGCCGTTGTTCGGCAGGTGGAACCACGTGCAGGTGAGGTAGGATTCCTATACCACTATACTTACCTTAATGTCTCTAAAAACGATAAAGTATCGTTTGATCCCCCTTAACACCATTATTCTGTTACTTTGTTTGTTCCTCGCCGAAGTATTAAATAACCTCACCAAGGGTAACAAAGAAATAAAAAAAATATGGTTTTAAAAATTGTTTACCATGACGACATAAAACAGTATTTATAAATTATTTAACAAAACATTTTATAACTTATTCTAGAGATTGTAGGATATTTCGTGATTCCGGAAGGAGATCAGTGGTGGTATTCTTTGTGTTGAGGGATGACGTGCTGGGCGTGACCTTCCTTCTTAACAACAGCGTTAAATCTATAAGAAAGAAAATAATAAAGTATTTGCGCTCACCAATTCTACGTAGCTGTTTAAGATACATAATTATATAATGCAATGTTGTATACCCATTGTGATGGTCAGCTGTGTACTCGACGACGCGCACGGTGCCGTCGGCCTCGTGCAGGCTGTAGACGCCCTTCACGACATCGCCGTCGCGCGTCTCGTGCTGGTACTTGCGGTCGCCCGTGTGCGGGTCCTCCACCTTGTACTCGTACGCGTACTTCGGGTGAGCCTGTAGCGAGCGGAGCATCAGTATCTAGTCACTATTGTTACAGTTCGCAGAGGTAGGAGACACTGTAGCAGCGTGCTTACATAGTAGTCGTGGTGTTCCTCGTGCTGCTGGTGGGCTGTGCCGTGGGCCGCGTGCGTGTTGTGCTGAGCATGCGTCTGGTGCGCGTGCTGGCCGCCAGTCTGCTGGTGCAGCACTATGTTCTGGGAAGAGATCGCGTGCCCGTGCTCGTGACTATGCTGAGGCCGAGCAGCGGCTACGGCGAGGACAACAGCTAAGCAAATCACCTAAATGAAACGATTTAAGGAATTTATAAATATTTATTAATGAATATTTAATTATTTGTTTCGAAACTCACCAAAAACGAATGAATTATTAGATCAAGCAGCCATAAATCTTTATAATTATGTGATAATGTTCGCTTGGCTATTAAGCATACAACTTAACGGCGCTTAAAATGTTTGGTGATATCTTATAAAAATGTAAAGTTGCTTCCATATCTTTTATGATTTGATAATGTTACACTATTATTCCAAACAAAACTTTACATGAATACAAGAAATATATTATAGAAAATACTTCTTTAAAGACATACTGGGGCTTATTACTAAACGAGATCTAAAGTTAGGCCAGGATAAAAATTAGTCCCGGGGGGGTCTTAGGCGGCGGGGGCAGGGGGCCCCTTCCGTCTCGCCATAGACCCCCCCCGAAGTCGGCCAGTTACGCCATGGCCGCATATAGAGGTACATGTAGAGGGGGGGCGCTGCACATTGCGCCTTCCTGAGGAGGTCTCCCCGGTTCTGATCCGGGGGACGTTGGCCGCGGGCGGGGTTCCAGGAGCTACAAACCCGGGCACTGGTGCCTCGCCCCTTTTCAACAGCGGTGGGCGTCGTCTGAAGTTTTTTAGTGGGTAGGACTGCGGTGGTCGCGTCGGCCGCAGTGAGCCCCACACCCCCTCCCGGTCTCCCCCTTTTGGCCGGGAGACAGTGCGTAAGCAGCATTTTTTTACAGACGATAATAAAAAAAAAAAAAGGATAAAAATTACTGCTAGTTTTAATCCTGGTCTAACTTTAGATTTCGTTTTGTAATAAGCCCCATTGTATTTAAGCAGTTTCTCACCTTCGACATAGTGAATTAAATTATAAATCGAGAATTATCGGTAATGGACAAGAATGTTCTGATTAATTTCACACTGTAATTATCTTTTATATTTACTTAAAAGCAGCAATCTGAGACAATTTTGCAATTTCGAACCTGTTTTAGATGCAAAAACAAAGCGAAAGTACCTACATAATGAAGTTGAGTGTTGACCTCCCAATATCTATATTGGGATATATGCATTACCTTATCATTTTTATTTTTAGTATAAATGCAAAAAATATATTCATCGTTATTTTTAATTATGCATAAAATAAATATTCTCAGATTGTGTTTTACCTACCAGAATTATTTTAATTCTCATCTTTTTATTTATGGGATCATTTTAATTGTTACACGTCGTCACATTTGTCATTTGTGTTGAAATTTATTTATTGCAAGCGAGACAAAATACGTAAGTAAGTAACCTTTCACTCACTTACCACTTTTTGGGGTAAAAGTAACACGTTATCGAACCGAAATAAGAACATTGCAGTATGTATGCCAATATTATGCATTAAGCAGTATAAAATCAACTGCATTTTTTATCCAATATCAGTTCCCGCTGCACTGTCATTCAAGTTAACAAAAAACTCTACAATGTTCCTTAAGGTATTTATTTAAATAATTCTGTTATTTTTAATTATTATGAAATTGGAAATTCATTTTTGTATTTTGGTTTGTTAAATATTGAAAGCTAATACAAATTCTATCGAGCCACGAAAAGTAGTTGAAACTGATTGTTCTAGTTATAACTTTAAGTGGTACTCGATAAGTCAAGATAAGTGCTCTATTGGTTCAAATTTTCTTTATAAATTGTTTGTGCAAATCATTTATTCAATTATATTTATTTCATAGTCACATTTCAAATACAAATACTAGGAATACATGTTACAAATGAAGGCCATTTCAATTTGAGTAAGATAAGAGAGCATGTACCTAAATGCTTGATCATATGTATTATATATATTAATTAAAATTAGAAAATTAAAATTAAAAATTCATTTATTCAAGTTTGGCTCAATAGAGCTCTTATGAATGTCATACTTATAAACTAACGCGCCGAACTATGTAACGAATTATTCCTTGTTGAGTCTACCCAACTAATCCCAGCTTAGTAAAACGTTAATAGTAAGGTGGTCATGAAGAGCTCAGACACCATAGATCTTTTAATTTTTTTTGTGTTAATTATTGAAATAAATTATAAGTTTGAGAACAAATGTGACTTATCCAGGCTGTTGCTGCATTGATGGTAGTCGCCGTGGTATGCCTGGCACAAGAGCATGGTCACCAGCATTATGCCGTATCGTCACAGCATATTGAAAGACACGATGTTCCCGCTCACCCGCCTAAAGATTTCCACAAATATGACGTAAGTGTGTTTTATTATAAGTTTGAAACCTCATTGGTATTTATTTTTAGTATTTTATTAAGTAGACTTCAAAACGTGGCAAAACGACATTGTCCCTATCGTTACACATCCCAGGAGACCCATTAAGAATAAACAGGCTTAAAGAGAAAACAGAGTAATAAAATGTAAGAGTAACAAAATTGGTAATTTTGAAGGGTTATATTCAGCAGTGGAAGTCCGTTGGCTGATGATGGTGTTGACTAATAGTTTATGCTCTGGATTAGTGCTCTTTTTCTCCACCCATTTTTCTCACCTTGGTTTATAACTGTATTTTCCCAGATTCTAACAGCTTTTAAAGTTAATATCCAACATTGCAGGGTCACGCTAAGTACGAGTTCGAGTACCAGGTGCACGACCCCCACACAGGCGACCACAAACAGCAGCACGAGTCGCGCGACGGGCACGTCGTGGACGGCGTCTACAGCCTGCACGAACACGACGGCTCCGTGCGAACTGTGAAATACCACGCCGATAAGAAGGCCGGGTTAGTATTACTTAAAATGTTATAGGGCTCCTACATTGCTGAAAACACTGTTTTTGGTAAACTCGTTTGTTTACCAAACATTTTCATCATGTTTATAATCACAATGATAGAAAATGTTTCAATGTTACTACACCTTGGATTTGTTGAGTGAAAATTTTAAGTAAAGTACTCGTACTTACTTACTTTCGCTGCCTCAGCGACCCGTAGTGGATTTTGACCTCCGACACAACATCGTCTTTATTGATCCAGCGGTACCTGAGGCTCAAACCAGGCAGCGCCTACTTGGTGGTCCCGTCATTTATGTGTTCTCTTGACTGCCCCATTCCCTACACATGCCCATACTTACTACTACCACTGTTAAAACCACGGTTAAAATTTTTATTGGTTTTTATAAAAATAGTACTACTGTTTTTTTTCCTGAACATAACATAATCTTACTAATATTAAAAAAGAAAGGTTGTACGAATCGATGTTTCTTACTCATTCGAGCAAAAACTACTGAATGGATTTTAAATAATCTTTACAATATTATGACTTATACAATAGAATAAGATGTAGGCAATTATAAAGTTACTTATAAAGATATTATGTGAAGAATTGACCCTGCGTACAGTTGCGGGCAATAGTTTTTAAATAATTATTTTTGGTCTTTTTATTCTTAATTTTAAGCCCTAAACTGATCTTGTATATTTATTTTTTAAGAAATAACAATACTAAAATAAATACATTTGTATGAATTCACACAAATATCTCTATAGAACCGGAGTCTCCACTCCAGGTCGGTGATAAATAATAACATATTTTTTTGCTATTCAATTATTTATTGTTACAGATTCAACGCTGAAGTGAAACACACAACAAAGCACGTTCACGACGCTCACCATCATTAAATTCTAATTAGAATCATACTAAAAATCATTGTTATAACTTATCTTGTTATTCTATATCTGTGGTTATAACTATGTGACGCTGCTTATGTACCTATTAAGTTGAAGATGAGTTTATAAATAGCTGATCATTAATGTGTAATTGTAACTGAAGCCTTTCATCATCATCATCAACGTCGTTATTGCGTTATCCCGATTGCTATCATACGGGCCCGGGGCCCGCTTTCATATTCTTCTCCTCCACTTCGCACGGTAAATAATAGTAATTTAAGCCTTATAACGCTCAATATTCGTTTAAAAAACTTACATACACAATTCGATAAAACTTACTTTATAGTGAATGTGTTGAGTAAAAGTCTGATGTTGATTTTTATAGTGAAAGAATATATGTTTTAGTGCTTGTATAAGTTTTTTTTGTTAATTTGTTCTTGAAGTTTTGTCTTATGCATGTTTTTATTTTTATAAATCTGGAAAGAATTTAAAATGTATATAGAATTAAGGATTTATTATAATAAATAACATTCAAAAAAATACTTACCATAATTTATTTTACTTTATTGTAATATTTTATTACCATCGTCTGTTATATTAATAAGAAAATATAACGTAGAGTTAGATCTCTGAGAGGTTCTTCTGGTTTTGACCCAGTGGGACACGGCCCACGGGCCACGGGTGGGGTGCCAGATGCTCCAAACCTAGGATTTAGCCCCCCGCTCTACTATCAACAGCGATCGGCGTCGTCGGAAGACTTTTAGTGGGTAACTAGCTGGCTTCGGTTAGCCCCAAACTTCTCTTTCGGTCCCCCGTGGCAGGCAGACAAAAAATAAAGGACAACGGATAAAGACACATTAATTTTTAGTTAACAAATATAGATAATAGAAGATAATATATGGGAGTCCAACTCGTACCCATGGAAACCTATTGCCGACCTCATCGCCTGATCGGTTGTCAAATATGATAATACGCATTTAACGTTGTTGACCTCGGAATTGATTCTCATCTAAATTCATAAAACCGGTACTATTGTGCAACACAGCACAGTCATACTCAAATTGGACTAAAAACCCTAATTAGAAATTCCACAATCATCTGTAAAGCTTCCGTTCAATAAAGCTTTTCTTAAATAATTAACGGAGTACACAAACTCGTTTATTGCAGCCTAAAATCAGATCAATAACGATATGGAATAAGCTCATTGAGCGACTTTTTGGCCTGTCGACCTTGTCACTCCCAAATCTCAAGTAGTATAAAAGCGGTTATTAACATACGATATGCATCAGTTGTATCAGCATTTCTTACAACAATGTTCTCTAAAGTGAGTGTGTTACTTATTAAGTGATTTAAAAATCAGTGCCAAGTGATATTGACGGGATATTGAAAATTGTGTTTTTGTTTGCAGATCGTAGGTCTCTGCGCCGTAGTGGCTGTGTGCCAGGCTGGTCTTCTGCCAGCGCAAGTGCACTACTCCCCAGCTGAGGCAGTGTCTTCTCAGAGCATTGTGCGTCACGACCAGCCCCATGCTGCCAAGGTCGCCATCGCCGCTCCTGTGTACCACGCTGCCCCAGCACCAGTAGCCTACCACGCCGCTCCCGCTCAACTCTCATACCACGCAGCCCCAGCTCAAGTTTCCTACCACGCTGCTCCTGCTCCTGTCGCCTACCACGCTGCCCCCGCCCCCGTCTCCTACCACGCTGCCCCCGCTCAAGTCTCTTACCAAGCCGCTCCCGCCATCGCCTACCACTCAGCCCCGGTCGCTAAGGTGATCGCTCCCGCTGCCAAGCTCCTCCTTGCTCCTCATCAAGAAGAGGAATACGTATGTATTTTTACAAGTTTATTCTTTATTA
The DNA here is from genome assembly GCA_949126915.1 of Musotima nitidalis. Classification (NCBI taxonomy): domain Eukaryota; kingdom Metazoa; phylum Arthropoda; class Insecta; order Lepidoptera; family Crambidae; genus Musotima; species Musotima nitidalis. The sequence goes on from OX421419.1 coordinate 7,303,133, forward strand.
TATAATTTACACATTAAAAGAAATCTAATTTTATATATCTCAATTTATATAACAACTAATACTATTGTTGTAGCATATGTTTAACCATATTTAAAATCGAATGTACTATTTTTTAGAAATGCATGATGTTACTGATGATGAACTTTTATGCACACGCCTGCTTCACCAAAAGGGAAGGCAGAGGCTTACTTAATACAAGCCCTCATTTCGCCAGGTATATTGTTGGGTTACGCGAAACATTTACGTTTGCCAAAACCTCGTCCGTTGATCGGCAGGTGCACCACTTGTAGATTGGGCTCGTAAGATCCCTATACACCCACAATGTCTATGCGTTCATTTATATCTGCCTAATGCCTCTATCTATACCATGGTGATTAAATAAATATTCTTTTATCTAATGTCTCTGCAAAGTACTACTTACAATTTTGTTTTCCGCAGTCCCACCCCAAATACGAGTACTCATACTCTGTGGCCGACGGACACACCGGCGACAACAAGTCCCAGCACGAGAGCCGCGACGGTGACGCCGTGCACGGAGAGTACTCTCTGGTTGAGGCCGACGGCTCCATCCGCAATGTACAGTACACCGCTGACGACCACAACGGCTTCAACGCAGTCGTCAGCCACTCCGCCCCCGCTCACTCCGCGCCTGCCTACCATCACTAACTCCTTCACGTTGAACACGCATTACTGCAACAGTAGTGACGATTATGTTCGTAAGGCTGTTTGTAAATAAGTATATTTATTTTCACAAAATAAAACTCTGTTTTTTATATTTTGGTTTTTTAATCTGATTATAATAAATAAAGACCAAGTATGTATGTAAAACAAAAAGATCTAGTCAGGATATTGATCTTTGTATTACCTGATCTCTGGAAGTATTGGGAAATCAGCAATATTTCAAGACTGACTTTGAGAAAAATCACGATATATATAATATATACATTTTGACTTACAGATATATACAAATTTTAATACGGCAACTTCCAATAACATTCAGAAAATGGTCATATTAAGCTTTTGTAAATATGTATATTTACATTCGACTAAATCGACCAACGGGTCGACCAATTAAGAAACGACTGGTAGGACATCCTAAGTATCATTTGGACAGACCAGGCTGAGAATGATCTCAGTCACCCTTGACTCAATGACGCTAGTGTCTTAGAACAGAGCATATAAATAAATCTTAACTCCTAAAGTCTTGAATATCTACAAAAAACTAATCATAAGAAAGTAGTGCACTCACTAACATCAACAAAAAAAGTTCAATAGCTAGGATTAATCAATATTATTAGGTCATGCGAAAGCCGATTTTATTAATTTGATGCCCGCTAACAATTTCCAACCAAAGTATGATAATATTATTGTTATCTCAACTCCAAGAGGACAGTAATTATTACTGCCTCTCTTTTAAAAATCATAATATTTACCGGAAAAACACGTAATCACAGTTCTAACGCTTTAATCCGCAACTAAAATGAGTATTTTTAATATTTCGTACAGACCTATATAAACATGTTTTAAATAATATTATTAGTCCAACACCATAAGTCAATAAATACCTATAGCATTTCCAAGAAAAACGGTCGATGGTATATTTCAGTTTTAAAAATTCACTTAACAGCTATATTCAAACTTACTCTATGATTAGATATCTAGATTTAGTCAATGTCCTGTCAATATAATTCTAATAATTCAAATTTGACTACAGATTATGCATTCATACAACTATTTAAATAACTATCCCTAGATGATTATATAATTTGTACAATTAAATGCACAATCTGCAAAAGAACATAAGTTTTTATTCATTCATATGAACTAACTCGTTACCTACCTATGTGTATTTTCCAGCGTCAAGTTGTTTGATAAAGCAAGTTTTGAATTTAAAATTATGCAACGTTTCCAACATTTAGTCACAGTCAATGCGTTGAGTGAAGAGACTTTGCCAAATGCTTCTATAAAGTTTTGGAATTAACACGGAAAGTCACAATTTACCGTGTAATGCAATTCTACTCTTGTGTACGTTGTCGAAGACATTATGTCATAGGACCCACTATTTTTACACAATAGACTACATACATACGTATAATCACGCCTGTTCCCCTAAGGGGTAGGCAGAGGCATATTATACGCCCAAATTTCGCCATTCATCTTTTTGGGCTCACGTAATAAATAGCGAACCTATTGCCGGGAACTTTTATATTTTCCAGCCTTGTCCGTTGATCGGCAAGGGCATCACTTGCAGCTGAGATTGGCTCCGGGTCCTAAGGTGTTGGTGATCCTTACACATCCGTTTTTGACTCCTATACTTCTTTACTTGAGATATATACTACCTTGACTTGACTTTAATTTAGTTTCAAAAGTTATTAGTAAATTTATAGCTAATTGCTGTGATGACGGACCTATTTTAGTTAAATAAGTACGTCACTTATGACTACTGATATAATTTTTCCTATATAAGACTCATTATCACATACACTTGACTTTTCTCTAAATTAATTCACATGTATTCACGACTTCGTGCAAAAATATTTTGTATCTGAAAATGATGTGAGGCAGGGCTAATCCGACATTTCCGACATTTGTCAAAAGCCAACATGAAGTACGTTTAATAACACAAGATGGAACTCACGCATGCGGCCCACCTGTTGGAAAGTAGACAGTGAAGCCTATGAAGGCTTGTAATTCCAGGGGCATCACAAGGGCATTGCCGACCCTTTCCAACCCGTTTTATTCCTTTTTATAAGACTTCAATGATACTAAATGAGATTACATTTTATCTCTTTATGAAATGCAATCTCATTTCATAAAAATTCGAAACGAACGAGAAGTTCGGAACTGCCCATAGATTCCTTGCCGTTGGTGAGCTATTCAACATGTGCAACTTTTGGAATTTATGCCATTAATGCAATTTTTTTTATAAGCAAAGTAAAAAATAATAATTTTGATGAAATATAGAACATCAAAACATTATAGGTTAAATCCTAATTAATTTTTTTTGTTTAGTTTGGAAACTTTTAAGGTGTCCTAAAACCAGTCTGTACACAGTGAGAAATGCCATGGTCAGAAATTTTTCCTTTACTTAGTAAATAACATCTGGTTTCTTATAATATGTATTTCCATTTGTAGAGTAAATTCAGTAGAATATAGCATATTAGACTTTTATTACACTTATTATTGGCATTAAATTAATTAATTTAGTAAGATATCATATTTTGATGTTGATTTCTATTTACATTAACATAAAAAATGCGAGAAATTGTATTATATTTTTATTTATAAATAAATAATGGAGGGCCAATTATGTACAGACTTAGCTTGCATAAATTAGTCCTCACTACTGCAGCAACACGTCGTCATGTGTTTGAGTTAATGGTAGTAGGCTGGCGCGGAGTGAGCGGGGGCAGAGTGAGCGGGGGCAGAGTGAGCGGGGGCGGAGTGGCTAACGACGGCGTTGAAGCCACTGTGGGCGTCAGCGGTGTATTGTATTGGAGTACTCTCCGTGCACGGCGTCGCCGTCGCGGCTCTCGTGCTGGGACTTGTTGTCGCCGGTGTGTCCGTCGGCCACAGAGTATGAGTACTCGTATTTAGGGTGGGACTGCAGAAACACACAAACAAATTTTTTATGTACAGTCGCTATAGCTAAAATATATGAAGCAAAGAAATAATTAAAACGAACCAGTATAAAAAAAAATTGTACACAATCTGCTAAAAAATTCTTTGACATCTATTTGATACTTACGTATTCTTCTTCGTGATGGGGAGCAACGAGAACCTTAGCAGCAGGTGCGGCGTGGTAGGAGACAGAGGGAGCGGCGTGGTAAGTAACGGCAGAGGGGGCAGAATGGTAGGAAACTGAGGCAGGAGCAGCATGATAGGTGACGGGAGCTGGGGCGGAATGATAGACGGGAGCAGCGACGGCGAGCTTAGCTACTGGGGCAGCAGCATAGGTCGTAGCCTGGTCGTGACGCACGATGTTCTGGGATGACACTGCATGGGCAGAGGAATGATGGGCGGGAGCTGAATGGTAGGCGACAGGAGCAGCGTGGTAGGTCACGGCGGAGGGTGCAGAGTGGTAAGAAACCGTGGCGGGGGCAGCATGGTAGGTTAGGAGAGATGGGGCGGAATGGTAGACTGGGGCAGCGACGGCGATGCTAGCTACTGGGGCAGCAGCATAGGACTGGTCGTGGCGCACGATATTCTGGGATGACACTGCATGTGCTGAGGAATAGTGGGCGGGTGCCGCGTCATAGGCGACGGGAGCTGCGTGGTAGGCAACAGGAGCGACAGCTACCAGCTTGCTGGCTACGGCGTGAGGCTGGTCATGTCGGACGATGCTCTGGGAAGATACGGCTTCGGCAGAAGAGTAGTGTTGTGCCGCTGGCAGAAGACCAGCTTGGCACACAGCCACTACGGCGCATAGGCTGACAATCTGAAATAATAAGTGGATAATTAAGACAAACTCACTTAATGTTTAATATGAAGTATTATGTGAAACGATTATTGCAACAATTTTTAATATAATAGTTTGTTCTTACTTTAGCGAACATATCTCTGCTTTTCAGAATGGCAACTGATGTAATGCAAGTGTTCAGGACCGCTTTTATAGTTAAAACTCGCGATTCGGGCGTCGCAAGGCCGGCGGGTCATGAAGCCGGTACTTTTATTAGACCTAAACTGCTGTCTTTTGGCATTACATAATGTTATCCGTACTTAGACAAGATACGCTTTATGCTGTTTTAAAAACGCATTTCGGACGTTATTATTATTACGTCAATAAATTCTTTAAAAAATACATATTTATTAACTGCAGTTCCAGATTTAAAAAAATCAATGGCAAACATTTCAGTCGACCCAATGGCTAAAGAATTATAACCGCCGAGATCTACTTTCCAATCAATAATCGCTTAAAAACCAGTAAACAAAAATATCATGCTCGTGCAGGGGAACTTACTATTGTGTTAATCTACTATATGATTTAGAAAATATATCCATATGAAATGGTTCTGTAAAGCAAGCAAGGGCTGGTAATTTTTTCTGAGTGGTGAATGCTTGAACCAACTTTTCGCTCAATCCAATGTTAATTATCGTATGGGGCTTAGGGCTTAAGCTAGGGATCAGGGCCTCCCCCCCCCCGGACAGTTCTACACCATAGCGTGGTGGGGGGGGGGGGCTGAGTACCTCCCGGAGGCCGGGAAAAGATAACATTCAGAGATTGGCGACTCTGAGTGCCCTTAGTACTGACTACCGGGGAAGAAAACTAAGAGGGACCTGTGGAGGGCGCAGCGGGCGGGCCAGTAGGGCCCGTCAAGCAGCGCCAGGAGGGTCTTAGGCAGCGGGGGCAGGGGGCCACTGCACCTCTCTGAGGAGGTTTTTCCGGTTTTGGTCCGGGGGACGTTGGTCGCAGGCGGGAGGTCAGAGCTGCAACCCAGGTACTGGCCCTCAACAAGCGGCGGGCGTCGTCGTCGGGAAATTTTAAGTGGGTATTACTGCTGGCAGTCGTATTTGCCGGTTGTGAGTCCCACACCCCCTTTCGGTCCCCCTTTGACTGGATGGCAGTGAGTACATAACAAAAAAAAAGGGATCAGGGCCTGGTAACTGGTCTAGCCAAGATTAGCTGAATTCCAGTTATGCCGTCCTAGAGGGGAACATCATTATATGGTCAAACCAGCTGTCAGGATATTAGAAGGCACTAACTTCCTAATAACGACTGCCATAGATGTTTATGACAGCCGGGACCAATGGCTTAACGTGCTTTCCAAGGCATGGAGCGAGTGAAAATTACGCGAACCACTTATAGATGTGTAGACAACTTTAAAACTAACTCGCCTATTCAGAATAGGGCAAAAAACCCGTCAAATTTGTCTGCCCGCCAGTTAAGATTCAATTATTTTAAATTACAAAAGAGATTGAAAGTATGGTTTACTGTTTAGTATTCTGTTTAGTATTGGTTTAATATAATACTATTTGGTTAATGTTGTGCCACACAGGCATCAATAGTCAAGCAGTCTTGTATTTAATTAAAATAACATTGACTTTACAAAAGAGTGTATATAGTAAATTTGTATGTAGATATTTATTGTTATAACCAAGCTTATTTGTCATTTACATAATTATTAACAGTGTAATACCCTTCCTTGGTAAGTGAATTCCCTTTACACATATCTGAACAAGTATGTAACATTATCCCGAAATTTCTGACACTTCGAAACTGTTTTCAAAACTGTGTGTACTAGTATGTTATATTTTGAAATACAGATGTTTTGAAAAGCCATGCGTCAATAACGTCAGGAGAAGGAAAGATAAAGTTGCGACTAATATTCAAGCTCTGTGTAGTTTAAACCACAAGTGCGGTTAAAAAGGCAGTTTGAAGTAGACTTTATATTTTTTTAAGGCGCTTAATATTTATTGATTGCTTGAAACTTTACATTTTAATATCTTACAGGTGAATAAAGAGACGTATACATGGGACGCCCTAAAAGAAAACTAAAATAGAATTAAAGTCAAAATTTCCTTGTCATCACATAAACATTGGTCATAATTAAATTTATCGTAAAAAAATCGGTGAAATTATAATAACATTTTAAAACTATTTAAAACTATTATTAATTAGTTAGAAATAGGATTGGGTCGATGCGGAGAACTAGACGAATTTAAGAATCTTATGTTTATTCAAATATCTAAAGTTTGTTTAAACAATTGTTTTAATCGTATACTGTTGACAGTTATTTGAAAGATAAACTTTAATGAAGAAATGTCTAAATAAGTTCTTTTATTTTATTTACTTTTTTACTTAGTAATCGGGGGTAGGCACCCGTTATAATCGGAAGCTCGGCCCTCGAAGTTGTCGACGACAAAAAGTCCAATTAGGTAAGTCCAACTTCGAGAAGACAATCGTCGAATCCAGCTCGGTTGGGCTGGGTTCGGGAAACTATGCAGAATCTTCTCGTCCAAAGTACCTCAGTGTCTCAAGGCGAAAGTGTGTGTGGCCAGCAATGATGTATGGAACTGAGACGTGGTGCCTGACAATGGGCCTCATAAGAAAGCTTAAAGTCGCTCAGCGTGCAATGAAGAGAGCTATGCTCGAAGTGTCTCTACGTGATAGAATCAGATATGAGGAAATCCGTAGGAGAACTAGATTGACCGACATAGCGAAGCGCGTTTGCAAGCTGATGTGGCAGTGGGCGGGGCACATAGCTCGAAGAACCGACGACCGATGGGGCGTTAAGGTTCTTGAATAGAGACCACAAATCCGCAAACATAGTAGAGGCCCCCCATCCGATTGACCGATGATCTGGTCAGGGCGGCGGGGAGCCGGTGGATGCAGGCCTATGTTCAGCACTGGACTTCAAATGACTGAAATGATGGTGATGATGATTTACTTTAATTAGATTGACATAGTTTTAAATTTGACATTATATAAGATTTGCAGTATTTTAAAGATACTTTATACATTTAGAATGTCATCTACACTAATATTATAAAGAGGAAAGATTTGTAGATAGATAGATAGATAGAAAATTCTTTATTGTACACCAAATTAAAAATAAAACAAGAAAACAGTTGCAAAAGAAAAGTGATACAATTGGCGGCCTTATCGCTTACAGCGATTTCTTCCAGGCAACCTTAGGATGGAGAGTGATTAAAATTAAATGAAAACCGAGGGTGTAGAAAAGAATAAAAATATAAAGTTGTATTTTTAATAAACATAAACAAAAATAAACACTATTAATTCAATTAAATAAACGTACATACATAAATACGTACATGATATAGGAACACTGAGCAGCAGAACATTACTTCTCTAAAAGGAAAAGCTTCTTTATTCCAATTTTGAACACATTAAGTGATTGCGCTTGTCTTATACTAACTGGGAGAGAATTCCAGAGACGAGCAGCTTGTACAGTAAAAGATGAATCGTAAAAAGAATTGACATGTGACGGAATCTCAAGGCTCAGACTCTCTGATGACCGCAAAGAACGCGAATGTGAGCAGTGAAGGAAGTTGAAGTTATCTTTAAGATAGTGAGGGTAAGTAGGATTGTGCAAAATGTTAAAAAGAAGAGATAGAATGTGAGTATTCCGGCGAAGACGAATAGGAAGCCACTTGAGTACAGAACGGTAATGAGATACATGGTCATATTTGCGCAAACCAAATATGAATCTTATACAAAAATTTTGAAGACGCTCAAGTTTATTTAGCTGGTCCTCCGTGAGATCAAGAAAGCAGGCGTCGGCGTAATCAAGAAAGGGAAGTAGCAGAGACTGCGCTAACGCTACTTTAGTGGTAGTTGGTAAAAAGTTACGTAGTCTTCTCAATGATGCAGCGGAAGCGTATAACTTACGGCTGACAGCCTGAAGTTGCGGACCCCAACAAAGAGTATCGTCCATAATTACCCCCAAATTTTTGACCGTCTTTGAATAAGGTATATCGACACCACTAAAATTAACTTTCGGAAGTGAATTAAAATCAACCCTTGACAGCAATCGGGAGCTACCTACTATAATTACTTGAGTTTTTATAGGATTAATCTTAAGGCCAAAAGCTTGGCTCCATTTTGCGATGCGACACAGGTTGTTATTCGTAGCAATTACAGCCTCAGCCAACTTCGGAAGCGGTGCCTGACTGTAAATCTGAAGATCGTCTGCATATAGGTGGTAGGAACAGGAAAGGTTGTGAGAAATAGAATTAATAAAATTGCAAAAAGAAGAGGGGATAACACGCCTCCCTGCGGAACGCCTGCTGTAGTGACACACCATGAAGAGAAGTTCTCATCAAGGCGGACTCGTTGCTTGCGCCCGTATAGGTAACAGTGAAACCAATCAATTACCGTCGGAGATATGTTGAGAGTACGCAGCATTGCAAGGAGCACATCAAAATCGACCGTGTTAAATGCATTGCTGAAGTCCAATAATGTTAGCACAGTAAGGTGTCCATTTTCCATTCCAAGACGAATATCGTCAGTAATTTTGACTAATGTAGTGACAGTGCTATGACCGGGACGGAAACCAGATTGGAGAGGATTAAAAAGACAATGACGGGAAAGGTACTTACTTACTTGCTGATGAACAAGACGCTCCAGGACTTTTGATAAAAATGGAAGAATGGATTGGGGCGATATTCATTAGGAGTTTGAGGATTGGAGACTTTGGGTAAAGGAATAATTTGGGCGTATTTCCAACAAGAAGGAAACATTGCATTGGAAATTGAGCTGTTGAAAAGAAAAGTAAGTTGTATTTTTGTATGTAACTGTGTACTGGACCGATTTTAATAATTCTTATTTCATTAGAAAGCTACATTATCACTGAGTAACATAGGCTAAATTTTAATTTGAAAAAAAGGGTTCCGTAAGATATTTGGGTTTTTAGGACACAAAGTGTAAAAAATCAACCAGAACTGTTAGTCATTTTGCGTACGCTGCCTAAACTATAAAAGATAGAACCATAAAATGTACTAATTAATTGTAGATCTTATAAATATCTACTGAAAAGTTCACAACACACTATACCTATCTATTTCGAGTGAGGCACAACAACCATATTTTTATTTTAAAAATATTAAATATGTAGTGTTTAAACGCATTTATTTTACTTATGCTATTGATCCTTATCAAAATAATCACTAAGTGCAGCTTATGTAGATAATTTTTAGTTTTGGAATGATCAAAATTGGTCGTTTGGTTTTGAAGTTACGGCGAAATTAAAATATTACGATTTCTGCTGCACGGCGGGGCTCCCGACTATCAGTTTATTTTGCTACCTGAAATAATTTAACGTCAAATGTTGTTTATAGAGAAGCTCTACAATAATCGCTTTAGTTATCTATCCCAAAACAACGGGTTGCATTCTGGGACTGCCGGTAGCAGTGAAAACTTAGTATTAATTACATTTGAATATTTTCATCATTAACAACTTTTACATCCACATAAAGACAATCTATGCAGCCTGCGGATAATGACTGCATCGTCGATGTTAGTGTCGTTGTCTGTGAATTGACCTGGGAATCATTTTGCTGACCCTGTCTTTCCTGGGCAGGTATTTTGCAGCGGTAACCGACATCCACGCGGGCGGAGCCGCGGGAGACCGCTAGTGTATAGATAAAACGAAAAAAATATATATGTAAATTTATTTTTGACTTAGTTTTATTTGACGTAATTTTGACACAATGCAATAAATGAAATTTGACAATACTAAAAGCTAAAATAAGTTTATATCATTTTCTGAATAATATTTTGACATAAAGTAACTAAATATATCTTTGCACATATCGATAAGCCATTGATAGAATATGCAGAACAATTATTTTCTTAAGAATAAATGTACTATTACTATATTCTAGCAAATAAATATTTATTATCATATTATTATTATGAAACAAACAAGTATAAATAAATCCAGTAAGCAGAATCACACTAAGAACGTCGCATGTACATATAGATACATAGTTACACACACATATATATAATACAAATTATATATTATATAAATAAATAAATCTTACAAGATTATACAATATAAGCTTAAAGTCAATAAAAAATCCGCTACAATAATACAATGTGGTTGCCACACTCTAAGGTCATGTAAAAAATTTAAAATTCATCTATTAGGTCGGGGAAAAAGTCTTTTCGCATAACGTAGGTATAAACTTATTATAAAATTTTTTTGACTGTACTATTTGTGTCTGGCTTGTTTTGGTAACATTAAAAAGATTCCATTATAAAGAAAAGAAAAAAATAAAAAAAAGTTGTTTCCCGCTATTTTTCATTTGTTTTTCTCTCCGTAAAAATGAGTGAATCTAATGAAGAAATTCGATACATTTTAAAATTTTATTATAAAAAAGGCAAAAATGCAACTCAAGCAGTGAAAAAAATTTGTGATGTTTATGGACCTGATGCAGTGTCAGTAAGAGTAGCACAAATTTGGTTCAAACGTTTTCAGTCCGGAAATTTTGATGTTAAAGATGCACCTCGCTCTGGTCGCCCTGTTGCGAATAAAATGGACGCCATTTTTGAAAGAGTGGAGCAAGATCGGCATATTAGTAGTTACGATGTAGCTGAAGAACTGGGAATTGACCACAAAACAGTTTTGACCCATTTGAAGAAAGCTGGTTATACAAAAAAGCTCGATATTTGGGTGCCACACGAGCTCACTCAAAGAAACTTAATGAACCGTGTACTCATTTGCGATTCATTATTGAGACGTAATAAAACCGAGCCGTTTTTGAAGAGATTGATAACTGGCGATGAAAAGTGGATCACGTACGACAAGAACGTGCGAAAAAGGTCGTGGTCGAAAGTTGGCCAGGCTTCACAGACTGTGGCCAAACCTGGCCTAACACGAAATAAGGTGATGCTGTGTGTATGGTGGGATTGGAAGGGCATTGTTTATTATGAGCTTTTACCGCCCGGCAAAACCATCGATTCTGATCTTTACTGCCAGCAACTGATGAGATTAATGGAAGCAGTCGAGAGAAAACGGCCGGAATTGATCAACAGGAAGGGTATGGTCTTTCATCACGATAACGCTAGACCACACACATCTTTAGCCACTCAGCAAAAATTAAGAGAGTTCGACTGGGAGGTCCTAGTGCATCCACCATATAGCCCTGACCTTGCGCCTTCAGATTTTCACCTGTTTCGGTCTCTGCAGAATTCTTTAGGTTCTGTAAGGTTGACCTCAAGAGAGGACTGCCAAAACTATTTGTCCCGTTTTTTTGATCAGAAGTCCCAAAGTTTCTATAGTAACGGGATAATGTCTCTGCCCACAAAATGGCAGAAAGTTATTCAACAAAACGGTACATATATATTGTAAATAAATGTAAATAAACTTTGAAAAAAATGTCTTGACTTTTCATACAAAAATACGAAAAGACTTTTTCCCCAACCTATTATGTTCTCACTTGTTGAGTTGAACATATCTATGTTGAGTCGCTCGGCCACCTCGTTATAACTCTCGCCCATTTCCAAAATAAGTTACGCCTATGCTTAGTGTTTGCGGGAGAAACAAACAGTGAGCAACGTACGTTCATTCAATCATCCTATCGCAGACGATAGCACAGCCATTATAAAATTTAACGTAAAATAGGACTACGAAAAAGAAAGAAATAGCACGCTTAAAGGGATTATTGACTGGTTGAACAACAATAACCTACAAATCAACTTAGACAAAACTTCACACAAAGAATTCCAATAAATAAATTAAAGTTTGCGACTAGACATAACATTTATAATTTATAACTCCATAATAATATCTGTGGTAAATAATAAGGTGTGGATTAGCACATCGCACAAAAATCGCCGGTCGATATCGCTTTATGGTAATGGACTTTAAAGGAAAAATAAAACACATAGAATATTGTTGTAACAAATATATATTATGTATATTTTTTTTTTTAAATGACGTAATTGGAAAGCATGAAACAAAATGTACAGACGGAAAAAACTTAAGTTACAATTTTTTTTTTATCTATGTCACATTTATTTTAAGGACATTGAGGGGTGCAATTCTAACTCAAATCAAAGTACCAATTAACCTTTAAAGTATAACATTTAGGTCAATTAGTTTAAATAGTTTACTAACTGTCCAGTTTTGATACAATCTTGACGCATTAAAAATTGCTAAGAATTTGAAAATCTTTATTTGTATTACAAATACCATAAAAAACAATGAACAATTTTAATTTAATCATCTTGATTCGTTTCGTCAAGTTCAGTATTAGAACCGAAATTTTCTTTGTCAGATGACTCATCTAAGTTAAAATATACAATCATAATTTTTTCTATATTTTCAACTGTCAGGCGATTTCGTTTTATGTTAAGAATCCATTTATAAGTTGAAAACGACCTTTCAACATCGACTGAGGTTAAAGGCGCGTACATTATTATTATTATTTATTTATTCAGTAAGTACAGGTTATAACAACTTATTTATAACATAGTCCCACAAAACCGTGAGTACGGTTTAACTGCGGGGTCTGATTCTCCGTACATTAGTATGATCGCTCATCCCTTTCTGCTGTTATCGCGTCACATATGTCTCTAATTTTATTTAGATTGGGATTTCTGTCCATAACATTTTCGAGTTTATTTTTTATAGGATCAGACGAACACCAGCTAAGCACAGTTCTCACGTGATCAAATATTTCAAAGGATTCCGTTAGAGTTAAATTAGATTTTTGTAATTTCTTTAACCCAATTTGTATATCTTTAAAATATTCCTCAATGTAGTCCAAGTCTGATTTCAAGTTTTCCTTTTAAAGAACATTTTTGGCACACCTAATAGATAGCGCGTCAGAACTTCTTAAAAGATTTACAATTGTTTTAATTTGTTCGTAATATTTTGCATAATATGACACCTCCTCCAACCAAGTACCCCATCTTGTAATAACGGGTTCTGGAGGAAGCGGCATGTGGGGATAGGTGTTTTTTAACAAGCGCACTCTATTAGGTGACTTTAAAAATATTTTTTTTACGTTTGAAATTAATTCATCTACATCTGAATATTCGTATCGTATTTTTTCTGCCACGAGATTCAGTGCATGTGCTAAGCAAGTGACGTGTATCATGTTGGGCAAATAATTTTTCAGAACACGTCCCGCTTTTAGCATATATGCTACACTATCAGTGCATAATACAGCAACGTCTCCTACTTTGGATTCATACGAATCGCGCCACATATTTTCAAGGCAGTCTGTTACAACTTTAGGTAAATATAGACGAATTACTTATTTCAAATAACATATTTTTTAAATGTATTTAAGTGTTGCCCCGAATGTCGGGAAAGAATGTCCCGTAAAAAAATTTAGTCCTAAGGAAGTCTCCGATTCTTGTCTCTGTTCTTCGAAGTTTAGGCAAATAGGCACTACCTATTCCTATCACTGCTCATAATTGACTGAGTAAGTAAATAATTTTAACTATTATTCAACTTGATATTTGTATGCCTAAAACGGTACATTACGGAAGCTATCTATTTATTGTATTGTAAGACCATTATTACCTGTAATGACAAATAAATTATTTGATATGATTTACGATACGAACGCAGGCCGATGTTCTCTACAAGCACAGGGCACTCTACCGATCCCTTACCTACATTTAGTAAGTAAGTAACATCGGCAATGCGCCATAAAAAAGAGTCATTCATGATTTATATGATATACATTCACCTCCTCTTCACAAAAATTACGACTAGAATGTATTTAATATGCTACGTGAAGGTACTCTACCTATAATATTTTGTCTCTGTAATGTAAATCGGAAAGAAAGCAGGTGAGGTCTAACAAGTGCACCGGCTTCTTGACCTGTCAACCTTGCAACGCCCGAAATGCGAAATTTTACTATATAAGCGATCTAGAACACTTGCAATACATCAGTTGCCAGTCTGAAATCCACAAATATGTTGTCTAAAGTAAGAATATATTTTTTTTAATAAAAATCAGAGCAATTTGAAAAACATTCTTCATATCCTCAGATTTAAGGATATTTCACGTGGCATGATTTACATTCACTTTCTATTTCAGATCGTCAGCCTGTGCGCCGTAGTGGCTGTGTGCCAAGCTGGTCTTCTGCCAGCGGCACAACACTACTCTTCTGCCGAAGCCGTATCTTCCCAGAGCATCGTCCGACATGACCAGCCTCACGCCGTAGCCACCAAGCTGGTAGCTGTCGCTCCTGTTGCCTACCACGCTGCTCCCGTCGCCTATCACGCGGCACCCGCCCACTATTCCTCAGCACATGCAGTGTCATCCCAGAATATCGTGCGCCACGACCAGTCCTATGCTGCTGCCCCAGTAGCTAGCATCGCCGTCGCTGCCCCAGTCTACCATTCCGCCCCATCTCCCATAACCTACCATGCTGCCCCCGCCACGGTTTCTTACCACTCTGCACCCTCCGCCGTGACCTACCACGCTGCTCCTGTCGCCTACCATTCAGCTCCCGCCCATCATTCCTCTGCCCATGCAGTGTCATCCCAGAACATCGTGCGCCACGACCAGGCTATGACCTATGCTGCTGCCCCAGTAGCTAAGCTCGCCGTCGCTGCTCCCGTCTATCATTCCGCCCCAGCTCCCGTCACCTATCATGCTGCTCCTGCCTCAGTTTCCTACCATACTGCCCCCTCTGCCGTGACCTACCACGCCACTCCCTCTGTCTCCTACCACGCCGCGCCTGCTGCTAAGGTTCTCGTTGCTCCCCATCATGAGGAAGAATACGTAAGTATTAACAAATACAAGGATTAATTAAATGAATCATAGTAAATTGTTTAAGTTTGTGAACATATATCGCATCACAAAGTTTTATAATAATTTTATTTTAATTTAAACTATAAGCTATCATTTTTAATGACAGTTCGGATTGACATATTCTATTCGTTTCCGCAGTCCCACCACCCCAAATACGAGTACTCTTACTCTGTGGCCGACGGACACACCGGCGACAACAAGTCCCAGCACGAGAGCCGCGACGGTGACGCCGTGCACGGAGAGTACTCCCTGGTTGAGGCTGACGGCTCCATCCGCAAGGTGCAATACACCGCTGACGCCCACAGTGGCTTCAACGCCGTCGTCAGCCACTCCGCCCCCGCTCACAGTGCCCCCGCTCACTCCGCGCCTGCCTACCATCATTAACTCAAACACATGAACACGCATTACTATAACAGTAGTGACGATTAGTTCATAGAACATCAAATCTAAGTCTGTACAAATAACTGGACCTGTTTAATTTATTTTTGAATAAAAATATAATAAATAGATATGATAAATAGTGTAAACATTAGAAATGACTCTAATATAGGCCTTTAACTCGTACGAATATCATCAAAAATTACTCGACATAGACTAGTTTTAATTATCATAATTTGTGTGATCGTACAGTAATATTCCATATTAATGTCAGATTACATGTTTTGCCACTAACTTTACAGACAATATTTTTACTATAAAACGCGCGATCACATCCGCTATTGATGGGTATTAAAAGATTTTTCTAATTATCTTTTAGTATAATTTTTTTTCTGCATAAATTGTCATAAATTTATATTAAAATGTAAAGGGGAGAGGGACTTAATCCGGATGATTATAATCAGTTTATTTTAGTTTTAGGTGATATATAAATTATTTGTCTGAATATGTTATAATAATAAAAGCATATAAGCGTCGATGTTAAGTGAGGACGGTGCACTATGAATTAGTTATCGTGGTACAGATCGAAAAACCCTTTTCGGATATTCTTTACAATTATGATTTAAGTTATTATGCAAGAAGTCATACTTTAACTTTCACATAAATTTTTTTGCATTTGGTACTCACAATATTAAGGGAATGATACAATTTTTTTTAATTTATGTCGGCAACAAAATGCATTTACGCACTGCCTCACGGCCAAAAAGGGACCAAGAAGGGAGTGTGGGGCTCACTGCGGCAGCCAGCAATCTTACCTACTAAAAATCTTCCGACGACGCCCACCGCTGTGAAGAAGGGACAGGGGGCTAGTCTCAAAGTTTGAAGCTTCTGACACCCCGCCCGCGGCCAACGATTCCCAGCCGCGGGGGTCTATAGTTAAACGGTAGGGGCCCCCTTCCCCGCCGCCTAAGACCCCCTGGCGATGCGGAACGGGCCCACCTGGCTCCGGGGCCTCTTTCTGCGACATCACCACTTCGCAGAAGAAGTGAATGATACCAAACCCAATATTATAACATATTGGAAATTATAAATTGCATACTGGCAATTGCATAGAATTAGATTTCAAACATTAGTTCTGACGAAATGGTTTTGTAGGTAATATTTATAATATTTTTTTCACAAATTGTTAGCGAATATATAGTTTTGCACTTGTATATTGCGTATGAATTCAAATTATCTCCATCAAATTATGGTCTAGGTCGGCAACTAGCGAAGATGTTTTCCGCACATTACTGTACACTTCAGATCCGTTCATATGAAGTATCCGAAAACCTTCAAAAATGTCAAGAAACTAGTCGAAGACACTCTGCTCCTTTTCAAAGTATTATTCTCATTGCCAATAATTAAAAAACAAGAATCTCTAAATTGTTTTGTCCTAACAGTAAATATGCAATAGTAAAGTATTTTAACTACAGTTTACTGTCTATGTTCACCTATTCAGTTACTACGGCACCAAAAGAAGCAACTACTCTCATAAAGGCGAAATAACACTATAAAACGAAATATAACTATATAGATTAAAGCGCAAGCAAAGCCGGGAGCAAGGAATTTGATTGATACTTTTAGAATTTATTGAATTCTATGTAAAATTTCCATATATCTTTAAAAATAAGAAAGAATTAGCTTTTTGATCAGCCAATTACCGGATCCGTAGGTAGCTGGTTTATTCATATCCTGCTCGAAGGACCAATGTTTGGGTCGTCCCGATGTCATAGAAGAAAGTTACCGAAGAATAGTTCGTCCCGGTGTCAGACAACTACGGGTGCTGAATAAAGGCGTGATTACATTATGAACTATACTAATAATTGGTTACATTTCCCGTTTACACGAGGTTGGGTGTCAGGTGTAGCTCATCAGGGTTTATGTCAATTTAATAAAAACATAAAAACGAGTCCGAGTTGGTCGTACACATTTCCTGGCTTTTCCATTACTTTATGCTGTTTACCATAATATTATTAGGAAATTTCAGAAAACTGACTTATTAAAGGTTTTGCTCAATAAGTTTATTCTGTACTAGCGGTCGCCCGCGGCTCCGCCCGCGTGGATGTCGGTTACCGCTACAAAATGCCTGCCCAGAAAAGACACGGTCAGCAAAATGATTCCCAGGTCAATTCACAGACACCGACACTACGACGACGCAGTCATTATCCGCAGGCTGCATAGATTGTCTTTATGTGGATGTTAAAGTTGTTAATGATGAAAATATTTAAATGTAATTAATACTAAGTTTTCACTCCTACCGGCCCGGGATTTGGGATAGATAACTAAAGCGATTATTGTAGAGCTTCTCTATAAACAACATTTGACGTAAAATTATTTTCAGGTAACAAAATAAACTGATGGCCGGGAGCCTCGACCCGTGATAGGGCGTGCAGCAGAAATCGTAATAGTTTAATTTCGCCATAACTTCAAAACCAAACGTCAAATTTTGATCATTCAAAGACTAAATATTATCAACATAAACTGCACTTAGTGATTATTTTGATAAGGATTAATATCATAAGTAAATTAAATGCGTTTAAATGTAGTACATTAAAAAAATGGTTGTAATGCCTCACTCGACATAGATAGGTATAGTGTGTCGCGGACTTTTTAGTAGATATTTATAAGATCTACAATTAATTAGCACATTTTGTGGTTCTATCTAATGTAAAAGAATATTTATTTATTTATTTTATCTTTTATAGTTTAGGCTGCGTACGCAAAATAAGTAACTGTCCTGGTTGATTTTTTACACTTTGTGTCCGAAAAACCCATATATCTTACGAAACCCTATTTTTTTACAAATTAAAATTTTGCCTATGTTACTTATAAAACAAAAAAAAATTAAAATCGGTCCAGTACTTTTTGAGTTTATTCGTTACATACAAAAATACAAATCTTTTCTCTTTATAATATTATTACATTGACTCCCCCCCCCCCCCCGTACCCCAGTGAGCCTACATCGCATACTGGCTAGCTGAGCGCGGTGAGCTGCAACCACGCGACTTTTTTTCTAATACTTGCATTTTTAAACTCGTGATATCTTCCAAATGAAATGTCCGAATTGAATAATTCAAAAAGTTATAAAAAGGTATTGAAGCCGTCTTGAATATAAAGTATTTTTTTTTGATAAGGATTAATACCAAGGTACAAATATAGAGCCTTTTCAAGCGGCGGCATATAAATTAAATTTTTAGAATAAAAAACCGCTTACTGTGACTTAACTATAATATTTAGACATATGCTGTCGCGACACTTTTTGTAGATAATGATGAGTTCTGCAAAGTCGTAGTACATGATTTTGTTCTATCATCAATAGTTTTCTCTACGCACGCTACGTAAGGAAATTTTCAGATCATTTTTTTACACCTTGGGTTACATTATTGGATTTTTAGTAAGGATCCCTAATTTTTTTCAAAAGATAATATAGCCTATGTTACTCGGGGATAATGTAGCTTTCCAAAGGTGAAAGAATTTTTGAAATCGGTCCAGTAGTTTCGGAGCCTATTCATTACAAACAAACAAACAAACAAACAAACAAATCTTTCCTCTTTATAATATTAGTATAGATTATAAGTTGAAATTAGATGTGCGTCCTACGGATATTTTTAAGCTGCTCACTAAGATCTCCAGTGCTATGGGTTTTCTAGTTCGACTTATGGAAGTTCTAGGTAAATTTTAAAACTTATAGGTTCTAGGTAAATTTTATAGCTCAGGTAACTTTATTAATTAATATGTACCTTCGCTAATTCCTAAAAAATACGATAGAACATGGGTACCCTAGGCCCCAGATAATTTCGCTGGGTCCTGGGTAATTTCAATAGGTCTTAGGTAAGTTTGCTAGGTTCTAGGTAACTTCATCAGATCCCAGGTTACTTCGCTAGGTCCTGGGTAACTTTACTATATCCTAGGTAATTGCAAGTCTTAGCTAACTTGTCTGAGTTAATGATAATACAATATATTGTGTAATTTGCTCCAGTATATCGGCTAGAACAAAAAACATTCGAGACACTAATTTTTCACACAGATTTTTTACACTTTGTGTCCGAAAAACCCATATATCTTACGAAACCCTATTTTTTTTCAAAAAAAATTTTGCCTATGTTACTTATAAAACAAAAAAAAATTAAAATCGGTCCAGTACTTTTTGAGTTTATTCGTTACATACAAAAATACAAATCTTTTCTCTTTATAATATTATTACATTGACTCCCCCCTCCCCCGTACCCCAGTGAGCCTACATCGCATACTGGCTAGCTGAGCGCGGTGAGCGGCAACCACGCGACTTTTTTTCTAATACTTGCATTTTTAAACTCGTGATATCTTCCAAATGAAATGTCCGAATTGAATAATTCAAAAAGTTATAAAAAGGTATTGAAGCCGTCTTGAATATAAAGTATTTTTTTTTGATAAGGATTAATACCAAGGTACAAATATAGAGCCTTTTCAAGCGGCGGCATATAAATTAAATTTTTAGAATAAAAAACCGCTTACTGTGACTTAACTATAATATTTAGACATATGCTGTCGCGACACTTTTTGTAGATAATGATGAGTTCTGCAAAGTCGTAGTACATGATTTTGTTCTATCATCAATAGTTTTCTCTACGCACGCTACGTAAGGAAATTTTCAGGTCATTTTTTTACACCTTGGGTTACATTATTGGATTTTTAGTAAGGATTCCTAATTTTTTTCAAAAGATAATATAGCCTATGTTACTCGGGGATAATGTAGCTTTCCAAAGGTGAAAGAATTTTTGAAATCGGTCCAGTAGTTTCAGAGCCTATTCATTACAAACAAACAAACAAACAAACAAACAAACAAATCTTTCCTCTTTATAATATTAGTATAGATTAGTTTCGCAAAGGAATCAAAACCTACCTACTTCCCATAGACTAAGAATCTTGAAATTTATAAGAAATAAGCTCACAGCACAACGATAGGAAAAAAAAGAAAATGATTACATTAAATATTATCTAAGTTTCTAGTTGTTTTTTGCTATTATAAACTTATTTGAAGTTCAGACCAAACTTCGTGGGTGACGCATAGAGTATGAAGTCAAAAGTGTGAAACCTATTTATCACAATGAAATTGTCTAGACAAAAATGTTTGCACTCAGTTAAAAGTTTTATGATTGTTTAAGGAAAAACAAAGAAAACATTTTTAATTTATCTTATAATGTCATTCTCTGCTAATTTTAGTACAAATCTGCAAATCTTTACTCTCACATAGGAGACAATAAAAATTACGAGTAGAACGCAGTTTAAAAACTGAATGTACGTTGAAAGAATTGAAAGAAAGCAGTTGAGGTCTAATTACCGCACCGGCTTCTTGACCTGTCGACCTTGCGACCTGAACACTTAATAAATAACAAACATAATTATTTAAAAACATCGAAGCAATAGTAATGTAAGCATGTTTTCAGAAAAAAGTTTTTAAAGATTATTATAAAAATCTTTAAAATGCTATCGATGGGTAGCAGTTGCGATCGCGCGATTTCGCAAGTTTTGTTATTGTTTGTCAAGTTTGTGGCAACTTTGTGTATAAGTGATCTGACAATAATATGGAATATTACTGAAAGATCAAATAAATGATGATTATTAAGACTACACTATATCAAGTGATTTTTATGATATTCGTACACATTAACATTATAATAGTAAAAACAGAGAAATCGTATTATATTTTTATTTAAAAATAAATTATGCAGGTCCAGTTATTTGTACAGACTTAGATTTGATGTTCTATGAACTAATCGTCACTACTGTTATAGTAATGCGTGTTCATGTGTTTGAGTTAATGATGGTAGGCAGGCGCGGAGTGAGCGGGGGCACTGTGAGCGGGGGCGGAGTGGCTAACGACGGCGTTGAAGCCACTGTGGTCGTCAGCGGTGTAATGCACGTTGCGGATGGAGCCGTCGGCCTCAACCAGGGAGTACTCTCCGTGCACGGCGTCACCGTCGCGGCTCTCGTGCTGGGACTTGTTGTCGCCGGTGTGTCCGTCGGCCACAGAGTAAGAGTACTCGTATTTGGGGTGGGACTGCGGAAACGAATAGAATATGTCAATCCGAACTGTCATTAAAAATGATAGCTTATAGTTTAAATTAAAATAAAATTATTATAAAACTTTGTGATGCGATATATGTTCACAAACTTAAACAATTTACTATGATTCATTTAATTAATCCTCGTATTTGTTAATACTTACGTATTCTTCCTCATGATGGGGAGCAACGAGAACCTTAGCAGCAGGCGCGGCGTGGTAGGAGACAGAGGGAGCAGCGTGGTAGGTCACGGCAGAGGGGGCAGAATGGTAGGAAACTGAGGCAGGAGCAGCATGATAGGTGACGGGAGCTGGGGCGGAATGATAGACGGGAGCAGCGACGGCGAGCTTAGCTACTGGGGCAGCAGCATAGGTCGTAGCCTGGTCGTGGCGCACGATGTTCTGGGATGACACTGCATGGGCAGAGGAATGATGGGCGGGAGCTGAATGGTAGGCGACAGGAGCAGCGTGGTAGGTCACGGCGGAGGGTGCAGAGTGGTAAGAAACCGTGGCGGGGGCAGCATGGTAGGTTATGGGAGATGGGGCGGAATGGTAGACTGGGGCAGCGACGGCGATGCTAGCTACTGGGGCAGCAGCATAGGTCGTAGCCTGGTCGTGATGCACGATGTTCTGGGATGACACTGCATGTGCTGAGGAATAGTGGGCGGGTGCCGCGTCATAGGCGATGGGAGCAGCGTGATAGGCAATAGGAGCGGCAGCTACCAGCTTGGTGGCTATGTCGTGGGACTGGTCATGGCGGACGATGCTCTGGGAAGATACGGCTTCGGCAGAAGAGTAGTGTTGTGCCGCTGGCAGAAGACCAGCTTGGCACACAGCCACTACGGCGCACAGGCTGACGATCTGAAATAGAAAGTGAATGTAAATCATGCCACATGAAATATCCTTAAATCTGAGGATATGAAGAATGTATTTTAAATTGCTCTGATTTTTATAAAAAAAAATATATTCTTACTTTAGACAACATATTTGTGGATTTCAGACTGGCAACTGATGTATTGCAAGTGTTCTTAATCGCTTATATAGTAAAATTTCGTTGCAAGGTCGACAGGTCAAGAAGCCGGTGCACTTGTTAGACCTCACCTGCTTTCTTTCCGATTTACTTTACAGAGACAAAATATTATAGGTAGAGTACCTTCACGCAGCATATTAATTACATTCTAGTCGTAATTTTTATAGTATGTGTTGCTGACCAGCGGAAGCTGTAAATACTTTTATATTTTTAGTGCATGTAATATTTTTGATAGAAGAATTAAATGTATATTATATAAATCATGGATGCCTCTTTGTTTGTTTCACCAGCAAACACTTAACATAGGCGTAACTCGTTCTTTATAGGGGCGCCCGAGAGTTAGAACAGAGTGGCCGAGCGACTCCAAATAGATCTGTTCAACAATAAAGAATACAGACGAATTTTTATACGTGACCTTTGAGTGTTGTTGCTATTATTTTAGCGGTTTTGTTTATTAATTTTGATTTAATATTGTGTATTCTTGTACGTAAATGCATGTTAATAGTTTTTCCATACATGTTTAAGTACAATATATGCATTATATATATGTGTGTGTGACTATTTAGACGTGTAAGCGTAAATGCGTCGTAATCTGCACACTGGATCTCTTTATACTTTTATGTTTTCTTCAGTTTGTGTTTTTTTAATAAGCTTTACTTAAGTAGATATTTCAAGTCGGCCTTCTGTAATACGTAATTTTTCTAAGCTATAAAGATAAGCTATAAGTTTCCTTAAAATGTAAAAATAAAATAATTTTTATTTTGTAATTTTGTCAGTTTGTTATTGTTTCCATCTATAAGTTTTAGTTCTCTATTTGTAAATAAATAGATTTATCCGTTTTCTGTGTTCATTTTCATTCAAACTAGGAACAGCCATCCTCACTATCTATCGCTATCTTTTATAAAAGTACACAATAATACTCTTTGCGATATTTTGCAGATAATAAAATTTTAAGTCAAAGTAAAAAAATATCCTACCGATATCGTCATACCGTCATCCTGCATACTGGCTGGAACTAATATCCCTAATATAATATAGTCTCTTGGGGAGGCTAATGTTCAGCAGTGGATTTTATAAGACTGATATGATAGTAATAAAAAAAATAACAATGTTTATTCCAGAAATAAGTATAAATAATTGAACTACGAGCCCTGGCATTACATAATGAGAACATGAGAACAATGTAATTCCATTTATAACTCGGAAACTATAAAAAATCGCTAACATACACGGGGTGACTCGGGTACCACAGAGTGTGCTCTATCTCTAGACTTCCGCTTGACACTCGTTTTCTCGGACATTCTGTATAAAGGAAAGAGCAACTATATAGCAAAAAATAGCCGGTCAAGTACGAGTCGGACTCGTGCAACGAGGGTAAAAATTTGTTTTTTTTAGTTGAGATACTATTGTCGTGGACGTGGCGATACAATAATCGTGATGTTTTTGACCAACTTCGAATCGCAAATATTTTTTGTAGAGATAAAGCAAAAATTAAATATTTTTAAATTTTTTTCCTATTCTTGTGCTGTCTTGTCCTTCTTGTGAAAAATTCAAGTTTGTTCGTCAATGGTAGGTATCTCTATAGGTTTTCATTTCCCTGCGGAAACATTTTTAATATGTAAAAAAATCTGATACAGAATTCAACATTCTGGCCATATCTAAAAAAAACATTCATAATCATCATCTTAGCTTATTCACGAACCATCGTATGAGGGTACTGGGTATTGGGTTATACAGCACCACGCTGACCCAGTGCAGAATGGCGGAGGTGAGTGGCTTACTACTATTAGAATCTTTCAAGCTGACCAATTATGCCTCAAACATGGCTTTATAATCGATCATTGAAAATGTAAAACGGAAGCCATTTAAAGAGTTGCTGAGTTTACATGTGCATGAGCTACGTGTGGTTTTTACGGTGAAGTTTAATGTAGAAAACGCCCTTAAAGTTTGTCGGTTCATTTTATATTCGGTCGAGTCGGCCCAGTTCCATCATCAACGTGCAGCGTCCACACTTTAAACCGACGTTGCTCATCCTTTTGTGTATATAATCAATAAATCTTGTATTGTTCTCTTCTACTTACGCTAGGTAAATAAAACACGGTTTAATAAAATAATTATCAAACCGGGATTAAAACCGTAAAACGTAGTTTATTTAATAAATTATGTACGTAATATAATACTAAGTCGCTTTTTTCTGTCTATTTGTCCTTATGTATGCTAAGATGTTTATAACTACGCAACAGATTTCAATGCGATTTTTATCAATACATTGATTCAAGAGTACTGTCTCTAAGTAGTCTTTAGACTTAACCGTATTTTAAGACGCGGACGATGTTGCGGGCGGCCGCTAGTTAACCATAAACTAATTACAATCATGCCACCACCAGTGTTGGGTCCCATTTCTATCTCTAAAAAATCCCTAGTGAAGCATTTGTTATGTTTACATTAAGACAATAAAAAACGGAAAGTTATATTCTATTTTTATTAAAAAATAAATAATGGGAGTCTATATGTACAGGCTTAGACGGATGTTTTGGATTTTCTACGAAGTGTTCGTCATCACTGTTGCAGTACCTAAGGCGTATTCATATGTTTGAGTTAATGATGGTAGGCAGGCGCGGAGTGAGCGGGAGCAGAGTGAGCTGGGGCGGAGTGGCTGACGACGGCGTTGAAGCCACTGTGGGCGTCAGCGGTGTATTGCACCTTGCGGATGGAGCCGTCAGCCTCGACCAGGGAGTACTCTCCGTGCACGGCGTCACCGTCGCGGCTCTCGTGCTGGGACTTGTTGTCGCCGGTGTGTCCGTCGGCCACAGAGTATGAGTACTCGTATTTAGGGTGGGACTGCAGAAACATGCAAACAAAATAATAATATATTGATTTGTGCAATCACTATGTCATCATATAAAATCCTAGCATTATCCCAGTTGACTTAAGCTTAGGGCCCAGGGTCTGCTCACTGGTTTAACCAGATTTGACTGAATTTCAGTTTTATCTGGTTGAACCAGTTAGCAGTACAATCATTATGTAAAATAGCTTATAGTTTATAGCAAAATTAAATTAATATAAATTATTATAATGCGGTTTAGGCCAACAAAAGTAATAAAAAAATATTTTTAATTGTTTCATACTTACGTATTCTTCCTCGTGATGGGGAGCAACGAGAATCTTAGCAGCAGGCGCGGCGTGGTAGGAGACAGAGGGAGCAGCGTGGTAGGAGACAGAGGGAGCGGCGTGGTAGGTCACGGCAGAGGGGGCAGAGTGGTAGGAAACTGAGGCAGGGGCTGCGTGGTAGGTGACGGGAGCTGGGGCGGAATGGTAAACTGGGGCAGCGACGGCGAACTTAGCTACTGGGGCAGCAGCATAGGTCGTAGCCTGGTCGTGACGCACGATATTCTGGGAGGACACTGCATGGGCAGAGGAATAGTGGGCGGGAGCAGCATGGTAGGCGACAGGAGCAGCGTGGTAGGCGATAGGAGCAGCAGCTACCAGCTTGGTTGCTACGGCGTGGGACTGGTCATGGCGGACGATGCTCTGGGAAGATACGGCATCGGCAGAAGAGTAGTGTTGTGCCGCTGGCAATAGACCAGCTTGGCACACAGCCACTACGGCGCACAGGCTGATGATCTGAAATAATAAGAGAATGAATTATTTTATGTATAAAAATAATCGAAAATTGTAAAATAATTTCGAAAACTAATTATCAACTTTCGAAAAATAATTGGACTGTTACAGAAAACTAAGTATACTAAGTATTTTATGTAATTCTAATATTGCTTCGACTTTAAAATTTAGATAATATTATGTTCTTACTTTGGAGAACATGTTTGTGGATGTCAGATTGGCAACTGATGCATTGCAAGTGTTCAGGACCGCTTTTATAGTAGCAATTCGCATTTCGGGCGTCGCAAGGTCGACAGGTCATGAAGTACGGTGATTAGAACTCAACTGCTTTCTTTGGCATTACCATTAATCCATTTGTTATCCATAAAGGGGCAAAATAAGATTTGTCACATTTTTTTTATCCTTATATACTTACATGTTAAAAAAAGCCACGTGTATCTAATCACGATTGAAACACTACAAATATTTGTTTACCAGAATCTGCCCGCAAGCTCATTTTCGAAAACATAATACAAACGTCGAGGCTACTAATACCGGCTTTTTGACCTTACACATTATATAATTGTAGTGAGGTGAATCACTCATTTACGAGTTCATCGTTATTTAACGATGAGTACCTTAAAATACCACCCGTGTGTCAAGCGGACGAAATATAGTGCTGAACTAGTGTGCTTTTGTCGGTAATAATTAAGTAGTAGAGAATATATACAATTTTCTAACTTGTATATAAGATAAAAGACGAATGTAACAAAATGGTAAAGGATTAAAAACATTATGATAAAAAACATGTTTAATTGTTGAAAACATACAAAATGTTTCATTTAATAATCAGGAAACATTTTATTATTGGAAATATTTGCCTTGTCGATAAATGTACAAATGATACTTTGAGTATCACCATGAAATATCATGTTTCCGAGGCAAACTTTAATCTGTACCCAACGTGTTACACTTTAAAAAAACCTGTATCAAACTACAACCTTCGATACAAGATACTCTTAAATGACAACATACGGGTAAAAATAATAAATTATTATAAAAAACTATTACTGCATTTAATGACACCACTGTGGCGTGGAGGTCAGTATAACTGCACTCCACTGTGAGGTCGGAGATTAGATTTCCACACAAGACAAACATTCGTGTGCATAAACTTGGTTTTTTGCGGTGATCTGGGGGTTTTTCTATGTATAACCCATATCTGTAGGTTTAAAGCACTCGTAACTTCGCGGTACTAAGTGATGGAAAACGTTTAACAATGTCATGTTGGGAATCCTTTTTATTAAATTAAAATAAATAAACATGGATCGTGTGTGATTTGATAAATTCAGCTTTTTTGTTGTGATATATTTAGATGAAAAATAAAATATATATATATATTACTATTTACTATATATATTATTATTATATATTGTATATATATAATGTAACATGCATAATGTAAGTAACCACATTCGTCACTTTGTTTTAGTTTTTATAGCATAATATTGGCTGTATACATACTTCTTAAATCTAATTTAAATTTATCGAAAACTATTCCACGATTTTTAAAATACTTTTTTTAAGTAATTGAAAAATTAATCATCGCTGATTTATATCCTCGCAAACTTGTCTTAAAGAAAATCTTTTTAAAGTGGTTTTGGTTAATCGAACTTACATTTCATAAAAACATATTACTATATAATAGGTTGGGAAAAAAGTATTTTCGTATTTTTGTATGAAAAGTCAAGACATTTTTTTCAAAGTTTATATACATTTATTTACAATATATATGTACCGTTTTGTTGAATAACTTTCTGCCATTTTGTGGGCAGAGACATTATCCCGTTACTGTAGAAACTTTGGGACTTCTGATCAAAAAAACGGGACAAATAGTTTTGGCAGTCCTCTCTTGAGGTCAACCTTACAGAACCTAAAGAATTCTGCAGAGACCGAAACAGGTGAAAATCTGAAGGCGCAAGGTCAGGGCTATATGGTGGATGCACTAGGACCTCCCAGTCGAACTCTCTTAATTTTTGCTGAGTGGCTAAAGATGTGTGTGGTCTAGTTAGTCTGTTATCGTGATGAAAGACCACACCCTTCCTGTTGATCAATTCCGGCCGTTTTCTCTCGACTGCTTCCTTTAATCTCATCAGTTGCTGGCAGTAAAGATCAGAATCGATGGTTTTGCCGGGCGGTAAAAGCTCATAATAAACAATGCCCTTCCAAACCCACCATACACACAGCATCACCTTATTTCGTGTTAGGCCAGGTTTGGCCACAGTCTGTGAAGCCTGGCCAACTTTCGACCACGACCTTTTTCGCACGTTCTTGTCGTACGTGATCCACTTTTCATCGCCAGTTATCAATCTCTTCAAAAACGGCTCGGTTTCATTACGTCTCAATAATGAATCGCAAATGAGTACACGGTTCATTAAGTTTCTTTGAGTGAGCTCGTGTGGCACCCAAATATCGAGCTTTTTTGTATAACCAGCTTTCTTCAAATGGGTCAAAACTGTTTTGTGGTCAATTCCCAGTTCTTCAGCTACATCGTAACTACTAATATGCCGATCTTGCTCCACTCTTTCAAAAATGGCGTCCATTTTATTCGTAACAGGGCGACCAGAGCGAGGTGCATCTTTAACATCAAAATTTCCGGACTGAAAACGTTTGAACCAAATTTGTGCTACTCTTACTGACACTGCATCAGGTCCATAAACATCACAAATTTTTTTCACTGCTTGAGTTGCATTTTTGCCTTTTTTATAATAAAATTTTAAAATGTATCGAATTTCTTCATTAGATTCACTCATTTTTACGGAGAGAAAAACAAATGAAAAATAGCGGGAAACAACTTTTTTTTATTTTTTTCCTTTCTTTATAATGGAACCTTTTTAATGTTACCAAAACCAGCCAGACACAAATAGTACAGTCAAAAAAATTTTATAATAAGTTTATACCTACGTTATGCGAAAAGACTTTTTCCCCGACCTAATATATCGGAACCCATAATAATTTTTCATGTAACAACATATTTAATAGTGGATCCCGCATCGGAGCCCGCTGGTTTTAGTGCTCAACGTCAATTATAGGTCAGGCTAAATAGGTTCAGAACAGGATGCGGACGTTCCAATCACCACCTTTATAAATGGGGATTGAAGGAGTCTTCGGCCTGTGATTGTGGAGCGCCAGATCAAACTATGGCCCATGTTGTAAACGATTGCCCGCTGTACTCTTTTCCCGGTGGTCTTGAAGAACTTCATCTTCTGTCTCTAGCTGCTGAGAAGTGGCTACGCCAACTGACACTGGAAGTTTGAATTAGGATTCGGGCAGCTCAACGCCATACGATATGATGATGATGATGACTTAACAACTTTTACCGCAGTAACGTTTCATCGAACGATGCATTCGCCTGTTGACGATAAATTGGATAGCCGTCAGTTCTATATTAAACCCAAAAAAAAGAACTAAGTAAGTATATCATGAAATAATTCTTCAAATAGATTACATTTGAATATCATATTATTGTATACATTGATTTATTGAAGTGAAAATTGATTTTTCAATTATTTTACAAACTGAAACTTACGATGAAACAAAAAAAATGGGTAACAAACCTTCGATGTAACATTATTTCGATATAATATATGACACATGAAAAGAAATAACGATAAACTGTGTTTGTAGATAATTTGTATTCGAGGAAATTAAATTTCGATGTAACCTAATTCTATGATTTGTTAAACATTGTACAAAAAGTTCTGCTAATCGTTTTATGGATAATGAAAGTCGCTGAATGGAATTGAGATAAAATAATGGATTCCCCATAATATAATAAGTCGGAGACATGTCAGGCATTACCATGGAAAGGCATAACCTGAAGAAATAAAAGTAACAAAGGGCATAATCTATGTTTGGCTGAATATTTTTAAGAGGCCAGGGTAAACAAATTAACGATTAGGATCATTAAAATTATGCCTTACAACAAGTCTACTTCATAATTTTTATATGTCTATGCATACGTTATGCCTTTATATTTTTGTGCCTTGTGATGTCATTCACAAAAATGTCAAAATTATGTCAATCAACTACATGGGTTTTAAAGTGTAACTATCCTTCTTATTCGTTAGCCACAGCTCAAAGTGATAACCATGGCAATACAGAATAATTTTACACAAATTCTCGTATCCAAATCTCATATTACTATCGCAAAGGCATAAATACACATTCCGGTAGAATGCACTAATATGTTGATGGGTGCATAGGGTTTCTACCACGATCTAAGGAGTGGTGCACTTACCGATCAACAGACGAGGCTCTGGCGAACATGGAAGTTCCCGGTAAGCAGCAAAGGGCTCGTCACATATTGCGTGTGACCAACAATATAACTGGCGAAATGAGGGCGTATTATATGCCTCAGCCTACCCCTTCGGGGGAACAGGCGTGATATTATGTATGGATGTATGTTCAATTTTTTAAATACAAATAGGCAATTCCACACTTTAGCCCCACAAATACAATAAATTTAACGCAGTGAACTACTTCTACCGAATGTTGACAACTAACTAGAACATGCGGTGTAGGTATGACTAAAACTGGCTACCAAATTATCAATTGGCAATTATCTAAAACATAAAATATGGTCTAAGTATTTAGCTTTACTGTATTATGTTACATGAGGAAAATAAAAAAACGAGAATTTGTATTCCTTTTTTATTAAAAATAAATAATTAGGGTCTATATGTACAGACTTAGGTTGGATGTTTTGGAAGTTCTATGAACTAGACGTTATTACTATTGCAGTAACGAGTGTTCATATGTCTGACTTAGTGGTGGTAGGCGGGCGCGGAGTGAGCGGGGGCGGAGTGGCTGACTACGGCGTTGAAGCCACTGTGGGCGTCAGCGGTGTATTGCACCTTGCGGATTGAGCCGTCAGCCTCAACCAGGGAGTACTCTCCGTGCACGGCGTCACCGTCGCGGCTCTCGTGCTGGGACTTGTTGTCGCCGGTGTGTCCGTCGGCCACAGAGTAAGAGTACTCGTATTTGGGGTGGGACTGCGGAATAAAGCAAAATAGGTTATTTTTTTACACTCATCATAAGATAGAGGGTAGTACGTACGAAGCAGTTAAGAGTGTGAGAAGTATTCAGATGAAAACGAGACCCAGTGCGCAAGCCTTCTTTTAAATTTTATCAAGCCGATAAAATCTATAAGTTACGTTCACAATATAGTTAATGTTAACATAACTTTAATTATATAGACATATAGTGACAACTGGAACACAGAACCGCTTAATGAGTAAAGTCACAAAATTGGTCTCCTATTAGAATACTGACCTCTGTATATTCTGTCTTACTTCAGTGATCATTTTCGACCTGATACCGCAGAGCTACGAGTGCTACTTATGAATATATATTTATATATTTGTATAAAAAGTAAGAAATAAATAATAATGAGCTGTAATACTTACGTATTCTTCCTCATGATGGGGAGCAACGAGAACCTTAGCAGCGGGTGCGGCGTGGTAGGAGACAGAGGGAGCGGCGTGGTAGGAGACAGAGGGAGCGGCGTGGTAAGTCACGGCAGAGGGGGCAGAGTGGTAGGAAACTGAGGCAGGGGCTGCGTGGTAGGTGACGGGAGCTGGGGCGGAATGGTAGACGGGGGCAGCGACGGCGAGCTTAGCGACTGGGGCAGCAGCATAGGTCGTAGCCTGGTCGTGACGCACGATGTTCTGGGATGACACTGCATGGGCAGAGGAATAGTGGGCGGGAGCAGCATGGTAGGCGACGGGAGCAGCATGGTAGGCGACGGGAGCTGCGTGGTAGGCGACTGGAGCGGTAGCTACCAGCTTGGTGGCTACGGCGTGGGGCTGGTCATGGCGGACGATGCTCTGGGAAGATACGGCATCGGCAGAAGAGTAGTGTTGTGCTGCTGGCAGAAGACCAGCTTGGCAGACAGCCACTACGGCACACAAGCTGACAATCTGAAATAAGAAGGGGATAAATTATTATATGTGTTAAACAAATCAAAATTTGGAACCTACTTTCGAAAAATAATTAGCTTGTTCCAGAAAACTGAGTGTACTAAGTATTTTATTCAATTTAATTATGGCTTCGACTTTCAAATGTAATATTATGTTCTTACTTTGGAGAACATGTTTGTGGATGTCAGATTGGCAACTGATGTATTGCCAGTGTTCAGGACCGCTTTTATAGTAGCAATTCGCATTTCGGGCGTCGCAAGGTCGACAGGTCATGAAGTGCGGTTATTAGAACTCAACTGCTATCTTTTGGCAGTACCATAAATCCATTTGTTATCCATAAATGGGCAAAATAAGATTTGTCACATTAATATTTTATATTACATACTCTCATGTTATTTTAATCGAACTGATTAATATATATTATTTATATCAATCAAGAACATTCTTATATATATTTGTAAATCATAGAAAAAGTATTACGTTGTAAATATAAATAAGGATTCCATACTTTTAAATAAAAACTGTTTGAGCTATGATATGATTTGTAGTACATATTGTAGGACGAGGCTCTAGCAGAAAAAAAAAGTTTCCGGTAAGCGGCAATAGAGCCTTGTCCAACAATTACATGAGACCAACAGTATGATTTGAGAAATTTGAACGTACAATATTTCTTTATGCCTGTGGAGAAACAGGCGTGATTATACTATATACCCTTATATTCATATTTTTGTAGTCGACTTTACTAAGTAACAGTCAATTGATCATTAAACACTTTAAACATGAGAAACTAAACATTTAAAAAAACTTCTTTTAAACTTTGGACTTAACATATTTTTACGCTTTTCAAGCACCATCTAAATAGTACTAGAAAAAAGGAAATTAGGCATATCAACGGCGACCACTAAATACATATTCTAGATTATAAGATACACAAAAGTATTTTGTAAGTAAAACCTTTTATGCGATTTTTTACCTCAGAACAATACTCTAAATCATTTCGGGTCGCGCAATGGCATTTATGCATATCTAATGAGTAGGCGCAATTGTTTGTTGTTAATCGCACTGTATGGAGTGTTCCCACATTTTCAGAAAGCATCGATAGCTTATCATCTTGAATGACGTGGTCATTATGACAAGCTACATTAAAAAAAGACATATATTTAGACAAGATTGAAATACTACAAATATTTGTTTAACAGCATGTGTTTGCACCTCATTTAGTTTTTTAATTTTCAGAAACATGAAACAAACTACGAGGCCGCTTATACCAGTTTTTTGACCTTACATATTATATAATTGTAGTGAGGTGAATAACTCATTGACGAGTTTATCGTGTATGAATTACTATGTCCTTTACAATAATAAAAAAAAAATTATAATTATTATAGGATTTAAAAAAAATGTTTACATAAAGTCAACAGCAATCGTGATCTCGATATTGAGTTTGACACCAGGTTACATTTCGACTAACATGTCGAAAGCATTGTTAACGAAGCCTTTCAAATGTTTTGTTTCGTAATGTGATCCTGAGTTGAGTTTAAACGTCTTCCTACTCTTTTATTTTTTAACAAAACATTAAAACGTGCACAATTGGAATACGCTGTTCAAATATGGAATCCGATATATAAAAAACTACGTACAGAGAATTGAAATGATACAAAAAAAACTTGAGCATAATGCAATATAAATGTCAAGTTCTTACATACCGATCTTGAACTCTTGCGCTTGGAGTCTAGACGTTACCTACTAATGGGTATGATTTTATATATTAGGTCGGGGAAAAAGTCTTTTCGCATAACGTAGGTATAAACTTATTATAAAATTTTTTTGACTATACTATTTGTGTCTGGCTGGTTTTGGTAACATTAAAAAGGTTCCATTATAAAGAAAAGAAAAAAATAAAAGAAAGTTGTTTCCCGCTATTTTTCATTTGTTTTTCTCTCCGTAAAAATGAGTGAATCTAATGAAGAAATTCGATACATTTTAAAATTTTATTATAAAAAAGGCAAAAATGCAACTCAAGCAGTGAAAAAAATTTGTGATGTTTATGGACCTGATGCAGTGTTAGTAAGAGTAGCACGAATTTGGTTCAAACGTTTTCAGTCCGGAAATTTTGATGTTAAAGATGCACCTCGCTCTGGTCGCCCTGTTACGAATAAAATGGACGCCATTTTTGAAAGAGTGGAGCAAGATCGGCATATTAGTAGTTACGATGTAGCTGAAGAACTGGGAATTGACCTCAAAACAGTTTTGACCCATTTGAAGAAAGCTGGTTATACAAAAAAGCTCGATATTTGGGTGCCACACGAGCTCACTCAAAGAAACTTAATGAACCGTGTACTCATTTGCGATTCATTATTGAGACGTAATGAAACCGAGCCGTTTTTGAAGAGATTGATAACTGGCGATGAAAAGTGGATCACGTACGACAAGAACGTGCGAAAAAGGTCGTGGTCGAAAGTTGGCCAGGCTTCACAGACTGTGGCCAAACCTGGCCTAACACGAAATAAGGTGATGCTGTGTGTATGGTGGGATTGGAAGGGCATTGTTTATTATGAGCTTTTACCGCCCGGCAAAACCATCGATTCTGATCTTTACTGCCAGCAACTGATGAGATTAAAGGAAGCAGTCGAGAGAAAACGGCCGGAATTGATCAACAGGAAGGGTGTGGTCTTTCATCACGATAACGCTAGACCACACACATCTTTAGCCACTCAGCAAAAATTAAGAGAGTTCGACTGGGAGGTCCCAGTGCATCCACCATATAGCCCTGACCTTGCGCCTTCAGATTTTCACCTGTTTCGGTCTCTGCAGAATTCTTTAGGTTCTGTAAGGTTGACCTCAAGAGAGGACTGCCAAAACTATTTGTCCCGTTTTTTTGATCAGAAGTCCCAAAGTTTCTACAGTAACGGAATAATGTCTCTGCCCACAAAATGGCAGAAAGTTATTCAACAAAACGGTACATATATATTGTAAATAAATGTAAATAAACTTTGAAAAAAATGTCTTGACTTTTCATACAAAAATACGAAAAGACTTTTTCTCCAACCTATTAATTACTAAATAGGTATGATTTTATATAATATTAGTATTAATTATTTTAGTGGTATATCTCTTACAAACGGTTTATGCTACGTGGTACCAAAAGGTGTGGCACAAAGGTAAACTCAGGTGCCCCGTAGGTTTTACTCTGATTGTTGTAAAACGAAAGCCGGGAGCTGAATTCCTCTTTGTTAACTAGTAGATATTTTTATTCAGCATTTTGTATAGTTAGACATATTTACACAGTAGCGAACAAGGTTTAAAAAAAATGTAGCGGATGTCTTATTTTGTACGTAATTAAAACAGTTAATGTGATGACTGGTTTAGTTCTTAAGTTGTGTAATTAAATCTTTTATGTACTTTTAGAGTTAGTTTTGAGAATATAACAATTAAAGTTTAATTTGTTGTAATTGATATTGGTTAAACTTTTAGAATAGAGTATTTTTCTCATAAATGTAATGTAATGCATAACTGAAACACAATGCATAACTGTTTTTTGTCCCAATAAAGTAAAATAAAATAATTCAATAACGAAGCAATTCAGTTTATTTATCATGATTTATCTAGATATATGTAGAATGTGAAAAATAATAATATAATATTAAGTTAGATACCATACGCCATCCTCCGTCGTTATCTACTGCAATGCATGTGTTTCGTCAGAAACCAAATATGCATAAAGTAAGTAGCCATATTCGTCGCTTTGTTTAAGTCTTTATAGCATAATATTACAAGTCCAAAACTTGTAAGGCAATTACCATGGAAAGGCATAGTTTGAAGAAATAAAAATAACAAAATGAAATTAACGATTACGATTTTTAATATTATGCCTTAAAACAAGTTTGCTTTATAATGTTAATGTATATTAATATATTATAGCAAAACTATTATGCCTTTAGATTTTTGTGGCTTGTGATGCATGTTATAAAATTTTTTGATAATCAGCTATATGGGTTTACAAGTGTAATAATCCTCCTTTTTCGCCAGACCTTGCTTAAACTAATAACCATTTTTTTAGTAAAGTGGGCTATTTTCCCAGGAGGCAAAATAAAATGATTTTACACTAATTGACGTATCCAGATCCCAAAGTACTATCGCAAAGGAATAAATGCCCTTTCGGGTAGATGGTACTAATGAAGATAATAATAGAGTAAATATTATGACTGACTAAATATGTCAAAAGTAAAAAAAATTTTTTTTTGTATTTTGTTGATTACAAATGGCAATTTCACACTTTAATCACTGGTATATTAAATCTGAAACAACAAACTACATCTAGTGAGTGTTGAAAACAAACTGAAATATGCGGTGTAGGTACGACGCAAACTGGCTACCATGTTGTGTGTTTTATTTAGTTAGATAAGACACAAAAGGAATAAGCTGGGTAATTTTTGTTGTAAGTAAAATATTATGATTGGCAATTATCTAAAAATAAAATATGATCAAAGCATTTAGCTTTACTGTATTATGTTACATGAGGATAATAAAAAAACGAGAATTTGTATTCCTTTTTTATTAAAATAAATAATTAGGGTCTATATGTACAGACTTAGGTTGGATGTTTTGGAAGTTCTATGAACTAGACGTTATTACTGTTGCAGTAACGAGTGTTCATATGTCTGACTTAGTGGTGGTAGGCGGGCGCGGAGTGAGCGGGGGCGGAGTGGCTGACGACGGCGTTGAAGCCACTGTGGTCGTCAGCGGTGTAATGCACGTTGCGGATGGAGCCGTCAGCCTCAACCAGGGAGTACTCTCCGTGCACGGCGTCACCGTCGCGGCTCTCGTGCTGGGACTTGTTGTCGCCGGTGTGTCCGTCGGCCACAGAGTAAGAGTACTCGTATTTGGGGTGGGACTGCGGAACAAAGCAAAATAGTTTATTTTTTAACACACATCAGAACATAGAGGGTAGTACGTAGCATTAGGTAATTAACAGCACGCACGATCCAGGGTAAGAAGTATCCAGATTAAAACGCGACAAAGTGCGCAAGCCTTCTTATAAAATTTTATCAAGCCGATAAGATCTATAAGTTAAGTTAACAATAATCAATTATAGTGATAACTGTAACACAAACACGCTTAATATGCAAAGTCATTAGAAAATAGGAGACCTATTGTGTGATTGTGTGTAATAGGTCAGTATTCTTACTGACCTCTATATATTCTGCCTTACTTTAATATTCATTTCCGACCTCCTACTACCGCAGAGCTACGAGCGCTACTTATGAGCATAAGATAAAACTTAGGTAAACGATATTTGTATACAAAGTGATATATAAATAATTATGAGCTGTAATACTTACGTATTCTTCCTCATGATGGGGAGCAACGAGAACCTTAGCAGCGGGTGCGGCGTGGTAGGAGACAGAGGGAGCGGCGTGGTAGGAGACAGAGGGAGCGGCGTGGTAAGTCACGGCAGAGGGGGCAGAGTGGTAGGAAACTGAGGCAGGGGCTGCGTGGTAGGTGACGGGAGCTGGGGCGGAATGGTAGACGGGGGCAGCGACGGCGAGCTTAGCGACTGGGGCAGCAGCATAGGTCGTAGCCTGGTCGTGACGCACGATGTTCTGGGATGACACTGCATGGGCAGAGGAATAGTGGGCGGGAGCAGCATGGTAGGCGACGGGAGCAGCATGGTAGGCGACGGGAGCTGCGTGGTAGGCGACTGGAGCGGTAGCTACCAGCTTGGTGGCTACGGCGTGGGGCTGGTCATGGCGGACGATGCTCTGGGAAGACACGGCATCGGCAGAAGAGTAGTGTTGAGCCGCTGGCAGAAGACCAGCTTGGCAGACAGCTACTACGGCACACAAGCTGACAATCTGAAATAATAAGGGGATTAATTATTTTATGTATTAAACAAATAAAAATTTGGAACCAACTATCGAAAAATAATTAGCTTGTTCCAGAAAACTGAGTGTACTAAGTATTTTATTCAATTTAATTATGGCTTCGACTTTAAAATAGAATATTATGTTCTTACTTTGGAGAACATGTTTGTGGATGTCAGATTGGCAACTGATGTATTGCAAGTGTTCAGGACCGCTTTTATAGTAGCAATTCGCATTTCGGGCGTCGCAAGGTCGACAGGTCATGAAGTGCGGTTATTAGAACTCAACTGCTTTCTTTTGGCATTACATTATATTATCCATAATGGTACAAAATTAGACTTGCCATATACAGGCTTTTATCGTTCTCTATAGGTAATTTTTACTGTATGAAACTTTATATTTATTTTTGTATAATAATTTTGAATATTTTATTTATAGTTTAGTAGTGTATCGACGATATTAATAAGGAATAAGGCAGGAAGAGTTAAATGGTGGTAACTTAAATATTAAATTAAATTAGGCATTAAATATAAAAAGCTTATACGTAAAAAAAACTATTTGTTGCTATGGTCAAGCCACATCTAGATGTGATTAGTAAAAATTTAATTAATTTTTTTTCTATGTATATCATGTATTATCGGAATATTAACCTCTAAGCGATTTTCTAATGTATAAAATATGGTATATCGTGACTTCCTTAGGATTACAAGGGGCTCCTAAAGTCCCGAATACTTGAAACAGGGCCTGAAATATCAGTTTCAGGGCCAGGGTCAGTATCAGGGCCTGAGTTATACAGGAAAACCGTGGAATAAGCAAGACTCATCAACCCTCATGAGTAGAGCCCATTACAGCCACAGCCAGCCACAACCGCTTATACCACGGTATGGTTCTCTTCCAAATTTTTAGACTGTGTCGACTGCTTATCATTCATGAGCATAATGACTACTCACATTAAAAATAAGCTATATGTATGCAAACAATTCAAATGAATGTTACAGTTTTTTTCTCCCATCTGCCTTCTTAAATATAATTTTAAGGTTAACAAGGTATTATTTTATTCAAAAATATGAAACAAACCACAAAAAGCAATCTAACACCGGCTTTTTGACCTTATATTATCCAGACTCGATTGAAATACTACACTCATCTGTTATATAACTTTTCAATTGTTCAGTTTTTAAAACATGAAGCAAACTACGATGCTATTAATACCGGCTTTTTGACCTTACATATTATATAATTGTGGTGAGGTGAATCACCCATTTACGAGTTCATCGTTATTTAACACGATGAGTATCTTGAAACGCCACTCGTCTGACAAGCAAAAGCAATAGTGTGTCCAACTATTTCTCATTTAGTTAAATTACAACTTAATTTCTATTGAACTTGATCACAATTTGCTCCAAAAATATTTTACTATGAGAAATCATTCAAAATGTTATATTTAGTACAGAGCAAACAATTTATCTATGTGTGAATTCTTTAATTATATCACCATGACATAATGTATTACCGAAAACAGACTTTGGTGTCACACTTAAAGAAAACCTATATCAAACCACAACCTTCGATATATGATACTTTTAAAGAACGATTCGAGAAATAATGAATATAATCAAATATTATTTTATTTAATGACAACCGACATGGCGTTGAGGTCAGTCTATATGAACTCCATTTTGAGATTGTTGGTTAGATTTCCATATGTTTGTGTATAGAATATCCACTCGATTATTTGAATGGGGGTATCCTATGTACTATGAGTACATATTTATAAAAAAGAAGATTATTATTACAGTGTTAATTTTTTTATAATAATTGTGTTTTTATTCCAAAATAAAGTATTATATGGAATGAAACCATTATAAATTGAAACATACATTCACTCCTGCTTCCCAAAGGGGTTGGCAGATGCATATTATACACCCTCACTCCCTCAGTTAATAGTCCCACGTAATAGGTGTCGAGCTTATTGTCACTGTTATGTTCGCCAGTGCCTCGACCGTTGATCAGCAGGTGTACCACTTGCAGGTGAGCTTGAGAGGTGGGCTTGGGCTTCCTAGGTCTTGGTAGAATGGCCTCCTTCTGCGAGATGGTGATGTCGCAGAAGAAGGCCGCGGAGCGAGATCCGCTCTCTATCCGGCTACGACGTTGGTGCAGCGGGCGGGCCAGGAGGGCCCGTCCAGCAGCGCTAGGAGGGTCTTAGGCGGCGGGGGCAGGGAGCCCCTACCGTCTTACTATAGACCCCCCGCGAAGTCGGCCACACACGCCGGAGGTCGCATAAGGAGGTAGAGGGGCGCGACACACTGCGCCTCTCTCAGGAGGTTTTCCCGGTTCTGATCCGGGGGATGATGGCCGCGGGCGGGGTGTCAGAAGCTTTATACTTTGGCACTGGCCCCCTGCCCTTTTTTCAACAGTTGTGGGCGTCGTGTGGGCGGTCACGTCTTCCGCAGTTAGCCCCACACTCCCCTCTCGGTCCCCCCTTTGGCCGCTTTTTACGCAGTGCTTATAGGTATTTTGTTATCCACGTTAAAAAAAAATAAAAAAAAGTCTTGATTGAATTCCCGTATACCCCAAAATATGCATGAAGCAAAGCTTTTTTACTTGTTAATAAATACTAGATAATTTTAATTCATCTACTTACAATTTTGGTCTCATTATCATTTGGTCATAATTATTGAAGTAAACAGATATAAATGAATTGAAAATGAAAGGGCAGTGAAAAAAAACATTCTTTCACTTATATACGAAATATATATTACGTCATATTAAGCCCTACTCAACTGTTTAAATAAAGTTTTAAAAATTATACTTAATATTTTTGCATAGATGTATACAATATTATAAAAATAAAAAATGTGTGCAGCCTAATTAATATATTTTTTGCCACATGCACTTGAAATCGAGCAGTGTAATTCAGTGGAAACAATTAAAACTTAGTTCACCATTTCGATTTCCGAAATAATTAACATTTTGTTATAAGTCATAATTGGTTACGAAGCCCTTGTAAGGGTGAAACAAGTATTTTAAAGTTCAATGGCAGGCAGTGATGAATAACAGCCTGTTCATTCTGCAAGTCGTAGTTATGTCGCTCGATATAACTACTTATTCGCTGAGTCTGCACCATACCTACGTACTGCCATCTTATTGTTCCAATGACGCATTCTGACGTTATGAAAGACCAATACAGTCACCTAGTAAAGTAATTCAATACAAGTAGTAGTGAAATATCGTTTTTCCTTCATACCATTCCTTAGTAAATTTTAATAACAAAAAATATATAAAAATACTTGACATACAAAAAAATATTTTATAACTATTTATTTAGGCACTATAAGAAATATATGATTAGTTTGTCTCTCATCTCATCTGATTTCATCTCATCTTAGGAGCCCAAGCCAACCTCACCTGCAAGTGGTGCACCTGCCGATCAACGGACGAGGCTCTGGCGAACATAAAAGTTCACAATGAGCGGCAATAGGCTATAGGCAATAGATTAGTCTGAATAAAGCATTTTGATAAAAATTAACATTTACTCTCACCTTGGTTCGAAAAGGATTGCCATGCTTAGTTGTGGGACGTTAATGGTCTGAGACAATGACGAGTGCATAATAGCAAATCTTAATCCAGTAAATACCTGAGCAATAACAATGAGCTAACTTATCAAATTTAGCTTGTTAATGTTGTAGACAGTGACGATAAAATATTCGTTCAATCCAACTGCCGAAAGGCGAACCGATCTGACCTAGATTTAAGGTCACGGACAACGGCATAGCTGGTCGGTTCCCGTCAACACACGTTACATGCATGTATTACCGAATTCATTGCGAACGCATTAAACTATATCCCAAGCTATGAGATTTCAGCGGTGTAAAAATATATTTATTACAATCGTTTTCTAGGCAAACATGTGATGACCGCTTTGGCGCGGAGGTACACCGCATACCTTATTTAAAATCTATGTGAATGTCTCTGCTTCTAGGTGAATACCTAAGAATTTAGAAGCTTATGTAAAATTTTGAATACATACATAATCTCACGGACTATTATTTCCATTTGGAGTGAACAGAAACATTGCTACAATCATTTAAAAGGTATCTTTAGAGCCTTAACTTTTTTCGACGACCGATATGGCGTGGTGGTCAGTATACCTGCACCCCGCTGCTGAGGACTTCTTAATGATACTTATCTTGAAGTTGGTGTGATTGTAAGAGATCATTTATTTATTTAGCAAAGTTCACTTTAGCTCGGAGCTAAAACGTGTCAAATGGAAGAAAGCACTACGTACACATTGCCTAGTGCGAGATCTCATTTCCTTAGTCTCCTTCTTCTTCATCCTCGGGCGAGACATGATATGGTAGAACTTATCGGAGGTGCCACTGAGAATTAAAAATACCGAATAACGATTTATATATATAGACATTTAGAATTCGATGCAGTCAACATGTCCTTCCTTATGGGATTTTTTTACAAGTCGCGAATCCCTGTGATTTGCACAGCAACTAAACGCCCGGGGCATCGGCCTACGAGTGGTGTGTCAACAAATAATCCATCATTTATTAAAGCATTAGTGGATTTGTTCATTTATAAATTGAAACCGAGATATTGTTTTTCTTGATTATATTATTTATACTCAAATGAGTAAGTTGTATAATTTAAATTTGTTTATTTCAATAGAAACACAAAAATAAGTATATAAAATGTATGCCAACATTTTTTTTTCTTTTACGTCGGTAACAAAATGAATTTATGCACTGCCTCCCGGCCAAAGGAGGACCGAGAGGAACGAGTAGGATTTACCACTGGCAGACACGACGGCCAGCAGTAATACCCACTAAAAATCTTGCGACGATGCCCGCCTCTTGGTGACCGCCACCTGGGTTGCAGCTCTGACACCCCGCCCGCGGCCAACGTCCCCCGGGACAAAACCGGAAGGACCTACTTAGAGAATCGCAGTGGATGCGCTCCTTCTACCTCCGACCGACCGTGCGACCATAGAGTGTGACTTTTTGGAGGGTCTTTGATTAGACATTAGGGGCCCCCTACGCCCGCTGCGCCCTCCACAAACCCCTTTTATTTTCCCCCCCCCGGTAGTCAGCACTAAGGGCACCCAGAGTCGCCAATCTCTGAGTGTTACCTTTTCCATAGCGGCTTCTTAAAGACACATCAAATGTAACGTTATATAAAAAAATGTTAATTTTTTTTTGCTTTTGAAGCAATTATTCATCGGCACTTAATGCTTTGGGACCTCATAAAAAATTTTTGCTAAATTATTTTAGTTAAAGAACTAAAACCAAATAGCACTGCGTCATGTACATAATATCAAATGTAACTCATTTTAATTATTATTTATTATATCTTAATTAACTATCGAACTTTATAATTATCGAAAAATTGTACATTATAGACAGTTATATATACAATATGAAAGTAACATAGGCTAGACGATAAAGCCATAATGATGTAACCTTTCTCTACATCATCAGCAAACAATAGAATGTGAAAACTGAAATAATAGTTCAATGTTGACATCATCGAACAGCGAACGAAAACATCTCTTTCACAATGGCACAACCAATGTACTGGATCAGTAGCATTCTTGCCGTCAAATCAATTAAACTGTGTGTGAGAATTTCATTAATGATTAACTATTGAGATTCTAAGCAATCTTTACTCAAAACTTATCGTAATGTGCTTGGTGTGAGTTAAGTCATTTGAATTCTACGGTTATATAAGTAAACAATAATGTTGATGTTTTCAAAAGTGAGTTTTGTGTGGCGTCGATACGTTGTAGTAATTCTAACTGGTTCTTTTAAGTTTCTCCTTTTTTCAGATAGCTATATTTACAACCATAATGGCATTTGTTTGTGGCGAACCACCTTACGCCTATCATGAACCTCATAAACAATTAATGACTTCTACTTTGAGAACATACAATCGACAAAATGAACATAGGTCTAGTCCGGTAAATTATAGGTACGGAAATCCTATAACGAACCTTAAATTTGGAACAACCAAACGCGGACCAGGTAGTATTAAAATTGAGCCAGAATTAGAGGCTACGAAAATTGTACCAGAAATGACACAATTTGAACAAGATACTGCAAACTTAAAAACAAACGAGAAAAAGCTTTATGAACAATTTCTAGAACCATACTATCCCCCAAGAGGACTAATGCAACCCAAAGAAATTCAATATGCTCCCATCATACGTGATACAGATATGAAACATATATTTAAAGCAGCTTCTACAAATGACATCTCCCAAAATAGTGCTTTGGAGATAAATAAAAATGACTTGGAGCCAAAAGAAAGTAAACTTTCTCAAAAGTTATCTGTGCCTGGCATAAATGTAGAACTATTTCAAAATAAATTCATGGCACACAACGCAGTGTACAGAGGTCGACTTAATAGTAAAAAGCCAATAAATAATAAGCCAAGTAAGGTAAATCATTTGTTTGTTAGTTAATAATCTATTACACTTTTCTTGGCAGCAATTTCTGCTAGCCTAACTTCTGTGTTTAATTGTGAACGCCATAATAACTACTTCGTACCTGATGATCAGCAGTCAATGCAGCACAAAGAAATGAAAGCGTTCCATATAGTGACAAAACCACGGCACTTATACCAACCTGCAAAAATGTCGCTTCACACCCTGATTAAAAGATCAAGCAATAAAATAAGCGGTAGTCATTGTTGGCTCCAATCGAGTAATGTTTTACCATGGCAAACATATAAAAGTCAGA
Organism: Musotima nitidalis; assembly: GCA_949126915.1. Lineage (NCBI taxonomy): Eukaryota > Metazoa > Arthropoda > Insecta > Lepidoptera > Crambidae > Musotima > Musotima nitidalis. Next base: position 7,348,060 of record OX421419.1, read on the forward strand.
AAAGCAAGGGGCTTATTACAAAACGAGATCTAAAATTAAGCCAGGTTTAAAACTAGTGCTGTCACTTACTTACATTACATAAAATAAAGACAGTGCCCCCTACAGTTTAACTGAAGCCGCAAAATCTAGGTTCACATACCTAGATACTCTTGGTTCTCAAGCAAGGGCTAAGTCGGAATAACTCTAAGCTCCACAGAACCTTGACATGATTTTGATAAATAATTGCGATATGTAACATTGCGCTATTATAATTATTCATTCGATATAGGTAGTTGAAACAGAAGTGTCTGTCATTTTATTTTAAACCTATATGATTCGTCCTTAAGATTTTTGATCAAATTGTTTTTCATGTTTTTTATCTTTTTTTGCTATCTCAAACGGAAATCGACGTACAAATGCGATGGCTCGCTATGATGCTCTACAAAAGGTAGTATTAAGACACAGGGTATTAAAAAAAGAAATACATGGGGTTTTATTTGTTGGTAGTCTGTGACAGGAAGAGGAGTCCTAGAAAGAGAGGCCGTGGAACTTTTCTCAAAAAGAGCGATTCCTTGAGTGGTGATTAATAATAAATTGTTATGACTCATAATGATTTGTAGCGATTATTGAAGGGCAGCCCCAATCTGTATTTAATGAATTTTTTGCACCACAAGGTAGCATACGGCCTATCTAGAACAATTGTTTTAAGTGTTTTCTATTAAATTATTTTGTTTATACTTACAGCCTCACTTTCTTAACGAATTAATAACATACAAAAAGCAGAAAGATGGGAGGTTTTTGGATAATTTTATTATGGATCGTTCAGTAAAGCGTCGACAGAAACCAACTCATTTCTATGGTCACATGCCAAAACATTACAAACGGAGCTCCGAATCGTAAGTAAGGCTTATCTATATACTAATAGATTTAATATGTGTCATCATCTCCTATTTGTTACAAATATATGTTGTTTATAGTTTATAAGTTGTTGAAAATGTTAACGAACCTAAGAAACCATTTATTAGATCCGTAAAATGTGTTTCATATATCATCTAACAGAAAGTTATGCGCATTTCATCATTATAAGAAGTAAGAAATATAACCTAACCTATTGAATTTCCGAATTTTTTTTTTTTTTTACTTGTAGGTTTTCTACGCAGTATTTTCAACATACTATTTCGACTTTTTACATGTCCAATTGGTTAAAGCGCATCCTTGTGCCTGCCATGTTTTGGCAATAGAAGTATTTGAGCCAATATGCTTTCAGGTTGGGGCTGTAACACCAGAGAAGACCGAAATAAAAAAGCTACCGCTTGCAAGAGCTAGTGTCATGTTTGCCATTTAAACTAATTTAAATGTGTAATGGGGTATATTTAAATAAGTATTCATTAAAATAATACTATAGAAATGGTGCGACTGTTTAATTTAGAACTAAATTTAGTAAACCGTCTTGGCGACTACACTTTAAAGTTTACTTATTTATAGCAAATTCACACACACTAAGCCGTAACAATTTGACTTTACAGCTTATTGAGGTGTAAAGAAATCCTACCAACATCTTAGGAGCCCAAGCCAACCTCACCTGCAAGTGATGCACCTGCCGATCAAATATCGATGATAGAAATATCCATTTCGATATTTGTTGATTTGTTTTGTTTATTAAATATACTTTACATAGGTAGAAAATACCCAATTTCAATAAATTAGAAAATACCCAATTGTATGTCTTGCGTGGAAGTCCATGACCTCAGGAGCGGAGTGTAAGTATACTGATATCTACGCCATATCGGTCGTCGTTTTCAAAGTACTCAGGTGTCAAAAACATTAAAATTATATTTCAAGGTCCTCGCATAACTTCTAGCTGTAATTAGATTCTTGTCACTGATATTAAGTAACTTGACATTTAATAATCAAGATATCATGGTATCTACTAACGAAATAACTTAGTAATAAAATGTACTTATCATTGCATTTTTTTTAAAACTGTACGGATTTTACTCGAATTTAATATAAATAATGGATTGGGTCCATTAAGATGTATTAATTAATTCTTTATTTCAGACGGTATATTTTCTATAATGTTTAGTAGGACATTTAATCATTTTCCGCATTACGTCGGTAACTAAATGTATTTATTTACGCAATGCCTTCCGGCCTCACTCACCACTGGCATTTTTTTTGTTAAACGTCGGTTACATAATGCATTTACGCACTGCTTTCCGGCCAAAGGGAGACCGAAAGGGGATGTGGGGCAGACACGACTGTCAGCAGTAATATCCACAAAAAATCTTACGCCGCTTGTTGAGAAAAAGGCGGGGGCTGTATTGCAGCGTCTGACACCCCGCCCGCGGCCTACGTCCCCCGACCCAGAACCAGGAGGACCTCCTCAGAGAGGTCCAGTGGACGAGCCCCTTCTACCTTCGCGTGCGGCCATAGCGTGTGTGACCGACTTTTCAGAGAGTCTATGGTTAGACAGCAGGGGCCCCCTGCCCCCTCCCGCTGCACCCTCTACTGGTCCCTAATAGTTTTCCTCCCGGTAGTCAGTACTAAGAGCACCACCTTTTCCCCAGGGGCTCCTCCGCCCTACCGGGAGGTCCTTAGCCCCCCTAAACGTCAAGACGGAGACCAGTTCTGGGGGGGGGGGGCACATTCAATCATTACGAAACTTAAGTTAATATCAATGTATTGTGAAAAAAATCACAGCATTTCTATTATTTTCGAAAATGATATAAAATTTATGATTTTAATTTTTAGTGTATCGGCGTATTTATATATTATTCTGCTAAGTAACAATTTTTAAGCTATTGCATAGCTTCTATTGCGGGCCTTGAGCGTGGAGACTGAATCCAGAAATTCCATAACGAAAAAAAACCTAACACCCCCCACTCCGACCGGCACAGCGGTGATACTTTTTAGTTTTCCGTCTATCGATAAATGCAGCATAAAAGCAGAACTTTTAATGACTTTTTGAAATATCACGTTTGTCTCTTTAGTTCAGCAACCCGCCTTTAGGTGGCATTGGTTGTATCGGCGTTACTGCGCATGCAGTATTATTTTTACAAGCTTTATTTATGTATAGGTAATACACATTAATACCGCATAGAGAAACTATATATTATATCTATGTAAATGTACATAAAAATAAATAATTATAATTGCATAAGTTGATAAAAAATGCTATGCAATAGCTTTACCGCGGCAGTCTTTTTTTTATTAATATAATACATTAAAATTTTTATTTAATTCGAGCACAGTGTTGATACATATACTTATACAGTAAATAATACATTTTTGATAATAAAGCTTTATTCGTTCATACAAAAATTGATGAAAGCTTATATTATATTTTTAGATTATAAATACCCTCGTCTGAACTCATTTGGCCTTCCGAAAGGCATGTAACTGACGGTGCAACCTGCAAAGCTGCGGCCTTAAGCTAGTTTTATGTAAGACAGTAGGAACTAATTAAATGATAATTTATTTTCAGATTCGGAACAAGTGCAGCCTGGGAGACCACACATCCAGAGGCAGGAGTCGATGCGAATTTCCATATTTACCCCGCCGTCACTAAGACTCACAAAATGTTTATGAACGTAGCGCGCTTCTACAACTATGCTAACACATCAACGCAGGCGCGTCAAAATTACTTAAAAAGATCTCTGCGACTTCAAAATAAACAATTTAACGATAAAGACAAACAAAACGCTCTTTTGTACCCAGTTGGTAGGAAAGTCATTTATTTAGCTGTTCAGAACTTTGACAACGGACGTTAAGGGAGTTAATTTAAAAAATAAACTATGTTTATATTAGAACAATGGCTCACACTTATTTACATGTTACATGTAATTAATTTAAGATTCAAATTAGTTGAAAATATTACTTTATGAATAAAAAATATTTTATAATAAAATGTAAGGTAAGGTTTATTCTAAGAAAATTCTTGATGTTAGTAATAATAATTTTGAAAAAAGTATCTTATTTAATATTTTCTCGCATTGTACAAATACGATAATAATATAGAGCAAATTATAGAAATAAAGCTGTAGGTTAGAAAAGTCGATTCAAATATATTTTCATCAAAAATACGTCACAGACGGATAGAAAACATCTCCAAGAAAACAGCCTCAGAAAACACATGACGTCCCGGATGTTGTGAACATCTATGGCAGTCGTTATTAGCAAGTCAGTGCCTTCTTACACCTTGACAGCTGGCTAAACCATAGAATTGGTTTCGCTCTGGGTTGCGGAGGTCGGACTGCAGTCGATCCATGTAATAACTGAAATTCAGCCAAATGTTTTTCGACCATTTAGCAGACACCGGGATCTAACCCTAAATTTAGGACAAACTGGATAATGCTAGAATATGATGTTAAATTTGTAGTTATTTCTATCTATTTAATACGTTATTCTTTAAAGTTTTCATCCAACTAATGTATTTCGGATCACAATATAACTCATCTAAAAGGTAACTGTGACTTTAAATTGTAATTTTAAGAATATTCAAATTAAATATTGCCTATAAAAGTTATGAATAATAGTATACTAAATAAAGGCCTATCAAAATATATTTAATTTTTCAATATGTCATAATATTTTGCAGATTTATCTTTGTATGATTACACTATGAAAGTAATTAATCAAGGTAGCGATTTGATTTCCTAAATATTGCTCGAGGCAATGTCACTTGCGTGCTTGAGCAAACCATTCGGAGGGTATATAATGTGTCAAAAAAGCATTAGAATTATCATTAATCATTTAAACACTATACAAACATGTACTCCAAAGTAAGAACAAATTATTGCTTTAATTTAAAAAGGTCATTTAATTTTAAATGTTTTTGATTGTTATTATAATATCCTAATTGTAATTTTCAGGTAGTAGCCCTTTGTGCCTTGGCCGCCGTGGCCCAGGCTGGCCTCTTGGCTGAGCCAGTGCACTACTCCTCCGCTGCAGCGGTTTCCTCCCAAAGCATCGTGCGTCACGACCAGCCCGCCACCAAGGTTGTAGCAGCGGCCCCAGTCTACCACGCCGCCCCCGTCTACCACGCTGCCCCCGTCTATCACGCTGCCCCTGCTCCAGTATACCACGCGGCTCCCGTCGCCAAGCTCGTCGCTCCCGTTGCCAAAGTTCTTGTGGCCCATCACGAGGAGGAATACGTATGTCTCAATCAGACCCTATGTTTCAACAAGAACTTCTCCAGTTGAAGTATTTGACTAACAGTAAGTAATTCCGTTGCAGGCGCACCCCAAATACGAGTACTCATACTCGGTAGCCGACAGTCATACCGGTGACAACAAGTCGCAGCAGGAGTCCCGCGACGGAGACGTCGTGAAGGGCTCGTACTCCTTCCTCGAGGCTGACGGCTCCGTGCGCACCGTGCACTACTCCGCCGATGACCACAGCGGATTCAACGCCGTGGTGCAAAACTCCGCCCCCACTCCCGCCCCCGTCGCCATCAAGGCCGCTCCAGTGATCCTCAAGGCTCCCGTTTACTACCACCACTAAAAGATCCAGTTCGAAACTAATATTTATTGAATAAAACACGATACCAAGAAGTTATCCGTTTTTTTTGGGAACTGGGGGCCGTTATGTGATTGTGGTTGCCATTTAGTATAGTGGGCCCATGTGGGTATGGTTCCAAGAATGCTGGCAACAATCCTCTTCGGATTGCCAGGTCAATACGCTGGCAGAAGTAGCTGCCAGCCTTCTTGTCACCGGAAGCATCAATGAGGCGAACACTTAACTCTTTCACGAGCTGCTTTGCTTCCGGCCCCAATAGACCCAATGTCTCCACCGCAAACGGAAAAAATAAAAAGTTAGGCCCTAGGTTTCCGTATTTGTTCCGATTGCGATTTTTAACACTTACCGCTGCAGCTCCGACACGACGCGAAGTCGCGCATACATGTAAGGGAGCCACGGTGTTTGCACTGGTCGCAACCCACACCAACGGCCTGCCAAGCTTCCATGTGCCCGAATGGTGTTTATGTAACGTAAACAAAACAGTAACCAAGTTGTTTCCTTTAAGCAAAAATCGAAATTTAATTCAATTTTTTGAAGTTATAGTTGTACGACTAAAATTTTTTATGTTAAATACGTGAGATAACTATAATATTCCATAGTCCGATCAAGTCAAGAGTTAGCACATTTTTCATATCATTCCAAAGCGCACCCAAAAGGCCTTACACCTCAATATATTCTTTACATAATATTTAATTTAGTTAATACACTTGTTAAATCTGAAAGTAGCTAAAGGTGTGTCAAGTGCCTACTATTGACACCAACTAATTTAATGAGTTATACCTTGAAGCTTTTCATAAAAGGAGCAAAAAACAAAATCTTTAGTTATTATATCACTACAATTAATCAACCGACTGTCCTTATAATTATTTACTTACCTTGGAATTTAAAAGTTGTATGCATTTTATCTATACTAATATTATAAAGAGGAAAGATTTGTTTGTTTGTTTGTTTGTAATGAATAGGCTCCGAAACTACTGGACCGATTTCAAAAATTCTTTCACCTTTGGAAAGCTACATTATCCCCGAGTAACATAGGCTATATTATATTTTTAAAAAAATTAGGGATCCTTACTAAAAATCCAATAATGTAACCCAAGGTGTAAAAAAATGACCTGAAAAATTCCTTACATAGCGTGCGCAGCGAAAACTATTGATGATAGAAAAAAATTATGTACTACGACTTTGCAGTACTCATCATTATCTACAAAAAGTGTCGCGACAGCATATGTCTAAATATTATAGTTACGTCACAGTAAGCGGATTTTTATTCTAAAAATTTAATTTATATGCCGCCGCTTGAAAAGGCTCTATATTTGTACCTTGGTATTAATCCTTATCAAAAAAAATTACTTTGTATTCAAGACGGCTTCAATACCTTTTTATAACTTTTTGAATTATTCAATTCGGACATTTCATTAGGAAGATATCACGAGTTTAAAAATGCAAGTATTAGAAAAAAGTCGCGTGGTGCCGCTCACCGCGCTCAGCTAGCCAGCATGCGATGTAGGCTCCATGTAAGCGTCACTGGGGTGGTACGGGGGGGGGGGGGGAGTCAATGTAATCTATACTAATATTATAAAGAGGAAAGATTTGTATTTTTGTATGTAACGAATAAACTCAAAAATTACTGGACCGATATTAATAATTCTTTTTTCAATAGAAAGCTACATTATCTATCACTGAGTAACATAGGCTATATTATAATTTCGAAAAAAATAGGGTTCCGTAAAATATTTGGGTTTTTTGGACACAAAGTGTAAAAATCAACCAGAAACGTTGCGTACGCTGCCTAAACTATAAAAGATAGAACCACAAAATGTATGAATGAATATAATAATAAAAGATCTTATACCACCTACTAAAAAGTCTGCGACACACTATACCTATATATGGCGAGTGAGGCACAACAACAGTTTTTTTTATTTAAAAATGTTGATTTTTTTTGTTCTATATTTATACGCATTTATTTTACTTATGCTATTAATCCCTATCAAAATTAATTATTTCATCACTAAGTGCAGTTTATGTAGATAATATTTGGTCTTGGAATGATCAAAATTGGACGTTTGTTTTTGAAGTTATGGCGAACTTAAATTATTACGATTTCTGCTGCACAGCGCCCTATCACGGGTCGGGGCTCCCGACCATCAGTTTATTTTGTCACCTAAAAATAATTTAATGTCAAATGTTGTTTATGGAGAAGATTTACAATAATCGCTTTAGTTATCTATCCCAAAACAACAGGTTGCTCTCCGGGACAACCGGTAAGAGTAAAAACTAAGTATTAATTAGATTTAAATATTTTCATCATTAACAACTTCAACATCCACATAAAGACAATCTATGCAGCCTGCGGATAATGACTGCGTCGTCGATGTTAGTGTCCGTGTCTGTGAATTGATCTGAAAATCATTTTGCTGACCGTGTCTTTTCTGGGTAGGCATTTTACAGCGGTAGCCGACATCCACGCGGGCGGAGCCGCGGGCGACTGCTATTATCAATAAAGTAAGTAATTTCATTGACTTAATTTTATCAGGTATGGAGTTCTCTATTTTTTTTGGACTGCATCGATGCTAACAATCATGACGAGTCACATCAAACACTTTGAGCGTACATACATACTTAAATTCACGCCTGTTTCCCCGAAGGGGTAGGCAGGGGCATATTATACGCCCACTCTTGCCAATTATATAGTTGGTCCCACGTAATAGTTGGTGAGCCCTTACTCCCTTTCACATTGGTTCGTGGGACCCCGTGCTCAGTAATGAGACGAGAGTGAGCTGAGTTGATGATGGTAATATCGTTATACATAGTACAGGAATCACAATAAAAATAAAGAAGGGTATAAACTGCATTTATCCAAAATAAGTGATTTCTGTAAGACGCTTTTTATTAAATTTACCTAAACCGCAAACGCAATGCAAAAAGTACTGGTAATATATTATTACCTCATGATAATATTATTGTGCTGTCTGTCTAATTGCAAGCTAAGAGTATCTTATAAGAAATACCAATCAAATAACTGGACATCAATAACTTTATAAATGTATTTTTTAATCTAATAGTAAGTAATCAATGCATTGATTAAATATTTAGATTGTCATAAGCAGCACTGTATCAGACGGTATCAAAAAATTTCTTATGAGTATATACCTATAAAACGTGTGTTACGTAAATGGTGTTATATTAAATAAGTTTAAAATATTTATCATGTCAGGTAATGCTAAAATCTTGCAGATTTTAAATCCATCATTAGGGCTATATTATCGGTTTACCCATAGAATAATGTTTTCCTCTGGGTTGCGGAGGTCAGACGACAGTCGCTTCGTGTAATTACTGAGATTCTACCAAATCTGGCTAAACCAGTAAGCAGGCCCTAGGCCCTAAGCTTAAGTCTAGGGCAACCGAGATAATGATAGGATATGATGATAAGGGCCATATGGCTAATAATGTTAGTTTGGTCAGAATAATCGCATTTTTTTTTAAATATTTTTTGATATTATTGTAACCATTTAGCCGATTTTAATGAAATTTGGTACGAATATAAGGATATATAAGTTGTGGGATATAACAAGCAAAAACATACAAGTACCTTTATGAAATGAAAGCTAGTTGACACATTTTTAGATAGTTCTGCAATTTTTTGTTAAAAATTATAGACTTTATCAAAAGTTACATTTAATTTTATCAGATTGTACCGATGATAGTATCGCATAGCACGCTCTCTTTTGTTAAAATACTGTATACGGAATATCATAATAGAGGATGATGGGGACACTCGGCAATCGAAATATCTATTTTATTATAATTATACTGTCACCCGTTGGACCGAAGATTTAGTTAAGGCGGCGGGGAGCCGGTGGATGCATATACAAATACATATTTCTTGGTAATACAACATTACACGCCACAGAATAGAAAACTATACATTATTTTAATCATAATTAAAATTCAATTAAATCACAATATTATTAGTAATTGATAATGTCAAAATAAAAAATGTCTATGAAAATTGAATAAAGAAATAAATGAAATTAACAAAGTCAATATTTATGTAAATTAAAATAAAGCAATATCATATCAGTTTTGTACAATTAAATTACACGCAACAAAATACAATTAAAATAAGAAATTAATACATCTAAAGAAAGGCATACGTTCAGCAATTGACTTCAAATGGCTAAAATGATGATGATGATAATATTGTTTCTACAATAAAACTTGTGAAATGATGTAAAATATGGCTAAATGAGGTATTGTGTTAAAAATCTGTAACCTAGTATTTTTTTACCAATTTTAATATAGTTTTTATTAGAACACATACTTACCTTATTAAATTTAAACTGTCGAATTTACATAACCGATAACTCTTTTTTACTTTACAAAGGAAAGGAAGGAAAGAAAAAGCACAAGTTTACTTCATAACTAATTTAATTTTCAAAACACCTAGTTCCCAAAATGCCCAGGTTCCCCAATTCGATTTAGCCTAAAACCAGACTCAATGCCTCTTTAAGGCTGCGAGATGGTGACGATTTGATAAGTTCTTACAAAGCATGGGGTAAATCTAATATGGATATTCCTTACACATCTCTACAAATGTTGTCAATTTATAATATTAATAAGAGCGGAATCCTGGACAATTCACATCTTATGAACTGAACTATATGAACGGCTCTGGGAATAAAGTGGCAATCATAGAATAATCTAGTCTGCAGGCCAGAGTATGCTACCTGAGAGTCCTATGTAATTTTAGACATATTGAATAAATCGAAAACATTATTAAGAAAGTCAGAGAAAGAAAGATTTAGACAATTTAACCCGAAAACTAAATAGCATAACAAGTGACTTAAAACAGTCAGGCGCAGAAATATTCAAAAACGTATTTTATCACTACCCAAATAATTAAATTAGTTTAAATGCTTGTTTCTTAATAGCGAATGAATGGAATGACATGTAAGTGAAACGCTTTTATTATTTAATATATTACTCTGCTTAGTGCTTCTAATTTTATTTAAACTAAGCCGATTTTGATGATTAAATATCATAACAGAATACGCTATCTAGTACTGATTTTTAGTACCACACAAATGAATTAAATGGAAAGACAAGAAAAGGAATCAGTTCCATCAGGAATTGAACACAATATTTCCAGTTTCTAAACTTCCCATATTAAGATATTAAGAAACCAAGTAACAAAATTGAAACACCAAAAGGAAAGCTTTTGGCATATCCGTACAATTCTTTCGCTCCTAATACGAAGTAACCGCACATCGAATATTTAAAATTTATGTAATGCTTCTATTGGAAAAAGTATAAAATGGTTTATTATTGTTACATTTTTCAACAGTTTGCCAGTACATCTGTTAAGTGGTGGTTCATCTTAAGTTCAGAACCATGATTCAAAAGGTAATAAATTAAAATAAATCGAATTAATTCTTATATTCTTATACAATCTAACTTTCTGAATTTTAATAATAAAAAGTTATATATGAACTTAATTGCCTCTTTTTGCAGATTTTATTATTAACATGTTTGATGACATATAGTCAAGGAGTGTCTATTCACCCCAAGTTAAGGTATTCAAAAGACTCCTTCAAAACGGACAATTCTGATTCATGGAAAATAACTGAAGTGTTTCCTTCGAGCCCAAGATATTTTTACAAAACTGAAGAATATGTAAGTTTCTGCACCTTAATAATATTATAAACAAGATACCAGGTGATATCAGAAACGTAGAGGAAGAATTTTTATGTTATAAAAAGCTTAAAGACTTCCTAGTACTTTATTTGATGACTTATGTAAATATTTGCCTAATGGACATAGTAACTTTAAATTAGTTTAATTATTGTTTTTAATGAGATTTGATTTTAATTGTAACTATATATTGATTGTAATTTGGTTCAACTAATTTGTTGTAATTTTTATTTGTCATATTGTTTGTAATTTTAAATGTAAAATTTTAAATTAATATTTGTAACTATTTTATAACATTAAGATTTTTATGTACAACATGACGCCAATAACGAACTGTGTAACTACCCAATAGCCATAAAAAAAACTATGTAAGCATATTTGATTGTTGACTAGTTAGTTAGTATACTTTTACATATGGTCTATTTTAAAACTACATAACGTGGTCTAGAATGTTAAAAAAATTTTACTGTTTTAGTTTTAACATTTAACAGAATCAATTATGTTAGTAAAGCAATAATTTAAGTTATTTTTTGAAGATAGTCCTTTTCCTTGTTGTTATTTGGCACCCTAAAGATAGATATTATTATTTCTGACCTTTTTACCCATTATTAAGTCTAGACCTACATAGTAATAAGACTGTAAATAAAGTGACCAAAGTATGATTATACAGTATAATTACAGGATGCTTGGTTCATTTGTAACATAACTCAATAATTATAATATGACATATTTTCAGGCGTATCCCAAGTACGAGTTCGAATACGCCGTATCTGACAAGAAGACAGGTGACCAGAAACATCACCATGAAACCAGAGATGGGGACAAAGTTCGTGGGGAGTACAGCCTCGTGGAACCAGACGGTTCTTTGAGGCATGTCAAATATGACGCTGATGACCATAATGGGTTAGTATAGAAACTATTGATTCCCACACAGGACAATGTTTGTATGCATGAATATATTTTCTGGTTTAGGTGATTCCTATGTATTTATTAAAGTATTTACCTATGATAGATAGAAAATTCTTTATTGTACACCAAAAAAAAATTAAACAAAAGAAAAGTGATACAATGGGCGGCCTTATCGCTTTCAGCGATTTCTTCCAGTCAACCTTAGGATGGAGAGTGATTAATTTATTTTAAACGAAAACCGCGGGACCTGTATTTATCCGTTATGAAGTATTTGTCACACAAGTTCATAACTAAAGTTATCTTGGAAATAAACATTCGGTAGGATTGTAAAAGATTTACTTATGTATTGAGTAATGCGCAAAATACTGAAATACAATTATTAAAAATTTCTGTTTACTATTTCATCAAAATTAACCAATCAAAACTAACCTTATTGGACATAAAAAATAGGATCTCTGCCCAAATTCCCCATAGGATGCTCGATCATTATTTAAAAAGAAACACATTACTAACGAAAATGTACAATAACCCGTCACGGTAAGATTAAAGCATGTGTTACAATATAAATTTTATTGCGTATCTAAATGATGTATGTTTGCATTGCAAACTCTAACCTTACATAGAATATATGAGCACCCGAAGTTATTAACACAAATAAGTCATGTATTTTTTCTTTACTTCAGGTTTAATGCAGTCGTTACAAAAAGTATAAGCAAACACGGCGAAAACGCTTATTCATCTTTTGGGCAAACGAGGCACTTTGGTCAGGGTATTAAAATAAATCACTTTTTCCCTGGGAGGACCTATCACCAAATATCACAAGAAAACGAAAACAATACTTTAGAAATGGATAACAAACCAGTTACGGAAGAAGATAATAAAGAAGACAATGAAAATAATATGATTGTCATAGAATCAGGTGATAAGATGATGGTATTGCAACCAGTAGATATGGCTGTAAAGAAATCGATGAAAGAAACATTACCTTTAATTAAAATGGAAACAGTTGAGAGTATGCCCTTAAAAATAACATCCAGCCCTTTAATGACACAAAATATGTCAATGCTAGATGTGGAGACACCTAGTGAACCAAAGAGAGAAATGGTCGAAAACACAAGTGAATTAAAGGAAGAACCACAAAATGAGGTAGAAGATACTTCAGATTCATCACCTGCATCATCATTCTACAGACAGTCAAGAATTTATTATGTTGGATTTTGATTTTGCCATATTAGGTTTGTTATTTAGTTGCAATAAGCGTAGTTTTTTGTAATTATCATAATTAAATACACTGAGTAGTCGAAAACATGTTAAACTCCATCTTTTATTTTCCAAAAAGACTACGACGGCGTATATTCTCTGAGATATTGATGGCAGTATTTAATGCTAGTAATACTCAACAGATGGCATCGCATGTGCAGCATGCATGAAAAATGTTGTTGTAAGTCGCTGCACATAGGTGGCATGAAAAGGTGTCCAATGCCGACACGAGTAATAAACGTAAATAATAAGTAACATAAAATATATAACAACTAATAAATAATTTAGGATCATTGAACACCATAAATAAATATAATAGAAAGTTTAAAATATTTAACTACAATATGAAAAAAATTAGGCTTGTATTTAACGTGTCATCGAAATTAAGAAATTGCCATCCTAACCAACCTTATTTGTAAGTACATCAAACATAACTTAACGAAGCTTATTCAGTATTTATGATGACCAAAAAAGTTTTTTTTGAGGATCTGTTTATTATATTCCTCTTTTATATATTATTATGTAAATGTCTAGTCACAAATATGGCTCGCATTTAAATTTATATTATATAATTTTCTCAACTTATGCTTACAGCATTGCTCAATGCAACATAATCTGTGGAACAAGATGAGAACAGAATAAATTGACGGACTAAAGTATAAAATGTGCGAAGATTATCACAATTTATGTATTAATTTATTATTTAATGTTGAGGAAAACGTTACATGAATATAAAAGTTTACTATAAATTATATGAAAATAACACAGACCTCCATAAGTTAAAATTTATGGAGATAGATTATAATAAATAGCGTAACGCCTCCATCGTTACGTATTATAGAATATAACATTAAAGCGTAATTTTAATAGTTCGGTACTTAATTATGAAAACTGATATCACACATACTTACATTTATAATTAGGTAAAAAAAATATGTTTGGCGAATACCAGCAATTGTCAGCAACAACGTCAGAGCAACTCAGAAAAATTTAATAAAAGTAAAAAGTTCTGTATCTCCTAAACTATTATATAGCACTTGAAATCGTCAAACCAAAATACTAATAAAAAAACGAAATATTACTACAATGAAATCACGAAGCTTAGATTCATAAATATAAATTAAGTGTAAGTGAATCTAAGTGCCAGTTCCGAGCCCCCGCTCAGAATAACTGACAAGAAACTCTCAGGTTATGCTCTTTTAAATTATCAATCAAATATAACAATACAGAGCACACACAGTGAATATTTGAAGATATTGAAAGGGTCCCCAGAAGCCGTAACCAATAAAGTAGTACTAAGGGAACCTTTCATCACAGTCAAGTAAGTATGTAATGTGAAACTGAGCTGAGCCTGTACAATATCACGTCACTGTATGACTGACTGACTGGTCAGGACAACGATCTGGTTGACTTCTTATTCTAATTTACACAAACACAAGTTCATAATGCTAAACCCAAGCTTGTTTATCTGACAAGTAATCGTTTACAGCATAATTACCCCTTTTGAGGAAATAGCTTTTTAACTATAGTTTTAAAAGTTGGCAATGGTAGATCAATTAATTCCTGTGGAATTTTATTTTAAAATCTGATACCATAACCCAAAAATTTATTCTTTGTTTTGTGAAGTCGACAATTTCGCAGAGAGTTTATTTTTATTTTTAAAATTATTAAAAGTAGCCAAATTCCTTTTCCAAGAATATCCTATCATACCTATCTCCATATCTAAAAATCGGTGAACTAGGTTCCACCCGCGGTTTTCCCCCTTTAAGACTGTTAGGAATTAAAAAAAACATTTATTTATTAGGCGTGATTCCTGTAGGAACCTATAATTAATATAACTATTAATAATAACATAAATATAATTAACGCAGGTGAAGAAAAATGCGGTAACTACTTTATAACGTTAGTAAAGACTAGTCACAGCCTTCGGCTTCACGTCCGTGACTTATAGTTTATTAAAAACCACAGAAACGCAAGATTTCACTTTTTCTTAACAAATAAACTTTTACGATTATAAAATTAGCTGCTATATTTAACTGTTTTTCACATTTTACAGTATAGCGACTGACAAACTCATCACATAGGAACTAATGATTAGATCGCAGAAGACACACCAATGCAAAGTTTTAGTTCCGGGAACATCTAAAAAGCTCCAAATTCTTAATGTGGAGTTCGGTTCAGTTCAGTTCAGCAGTTCAATTTTATCCTACTTCCTTATCATGAATGGTCAACATTTATAACCCGTCTACTGTTAAGATCGCATAACCTTTTTTATCCTAGATAAGAAGAGGCAGCTCTCAAACTAATAACTATGCATTGTTGTGAAGGGCGTAAAACTGCAGACTTCTCCACCAAGTCGCTCAAAAAGGAGAAGCTTAGTATCAACTCCTCCCTCGCGCATAGCCCCACTGCTTGATGCATCGGCAGAATTCGAAAAATCTCTTCGCTCTCCTTGAAGTTAAACGGACGAGAGACGACATACACTGCACCGCAGCTCTTCAAAAGGCTCTCTTAGTTTCCATCCACGGTAGTACTACGGGGTGGTGCAACCTGTGAAATGTTTATTATATTCAATTGGTCAGTATATTAAGCCCTCTCTGGCTTCTTTAATTACTACGAAACTCCTTGCTATTTTGATTACTAATCTATTAGGTCGGGGAAAAAGTCTTTTCGCATAACGTAGGTATAAACTTATTATAAAATTTTTTTGACTGTACTATTTGTGTCTGGCTGGTTTTGGTAACATTAAAAAGGTTCCATTATAAAGAAAAGAAAAAAATAAAAAAAAGTTGTTTCCCGCTATTTTTCATTTGTTTTTCTCTCCGTAAAAATGAGTGAATCTAATGAAGAAATTCGATACATTTTAAAATTTTATTATAAAAAAGGCAAAAATGCAACTCAAGCAGTGAAAAAAATTTGTGATGTTTATGGACCTGATGCAGTGTCAGTAAGAGTAGCACAAATTTGGTTCAAACGTTTTCAGTCCGGAAATTTTGATGTCAAAGATGCACCTCGCTCTGGTCGCCCTGTTACGAATAAAATGGACGCCATTTTTGAAAGAGTGGACCAAGATCGGCGTATTAGTAGTTACGATGTAGCTGAAGAACTGGGAATTGACCACAAAACAGTTTTGACCCATTTGAAGAAAGCTGGTTATACAAAAAAGCTCGATATTTGGGTGCCACACGAGCTCACTCAAAAAAAATTAATGAACCGTGTACTCATTTGCCATTCATTATTGAGACGTAATGAAACCGAGCCGTTTTTGAAGAGATTGATAACTGGCGATGAAAAGTGGATCACGTACGACAAGAACGTGCGAAAAAGGTCGTGGTCGAAAGTTGGCCAGGCTTCACAGACTGTGGCCAAACCTGGCCTAACACGAAATAAGGTGATGCTGTGTGTATGGTGGGATTGGAAGGGCATTGTTTATTATGAGCTTTTACCGCCCGGCAAAACCATCGATTCTGATCTTTACTGCCAGCAACTAATGAGATTAAAGGAAGCAGTCGAGAGAAAACGGCCGGAATTGATCAACAGGAAGGGTGTGGTCTTTCATTACGATAACGCTAGACCACATACATCTTTAGCCACTCAGCAAAAATTATGAGAGTTCGACTGGGAGGTCCTAGTGCATCCACCATATAGCCCTGACCTTGCGCCTTCAGATTTTCACCTGTTTCGGTCTCTGCAGAATTCTTTAGGTTCTGTAAGGTTGACCTCAAGAGAGGACTGCCAAAACTATTTGTCCCGTTTTTTTGATCAGAAGTCCCAAAGTTTCTACAGTAACGGGATAATGTCTCTGCCCACAAAATGGCAGAAAGTTATTCAACAAAACGGTACATATATATTGTAAATAAATGTAAATAAACTTTGAAAAAAATGTCTTGACTTTTCATACAAAAATACGAAAAGACTTTTTCCCCAACCTATTATAATAATAACATTAACTTATTTCAAAATTTTAAGAATATTTTTTTATACGTTAAGAAACAAATGCCAGTGTTGCCCAACTTTTATGAACATTGAAGTGGCTTTACTTAGTTAATGCATTTAGCAAGTCTGAAATAACTCCGGACAGAATTATTTGAGCAGTTCTGTTAAATTGTATCTGATTGTATCCACATGTATTTACACTGTCCAGATTATTCTCCGATCTTGTTTTGTTCCGCACCTTTTTCCGCAATATTGTGAAATGTTGTCCTGTAACTATGTTCCACTTCAGTCTAGTATACCACATCGTGCCTCTGAAATCTCATGCCTTCGATTGCAAAATCCGCTACAATGTTTATCATATATGTATGATACATACAAATTACAAGCCCTTAAGTAAAATAGGCTGCTACTTTCCCGCGCACTTCACAATCACTTACGCTTACTAAGATTCACATACATACAATCACGGCTGTTTCCCCCAAGGGTAGGCAAAGGCATATTACACGCCCACATTTCATGCATTATATTGTTAGTCCCACGTAACAGGTGGCGAGCCTATTGCCGCTTGCCGGGAACTTGCCAAACTTGAACTGCCAAAGCCTCGTCCGTTAATAGGCAGGTTTACCACTTGCAGGTGAGGTTGGCTTGGGCTCCTAAGATGTTAGTAGGATCCTTTAGCACTTCGGAAAAAGTCAAAAATCACTTTAATGCCAAACAGGTACTTAATGTAATGACAAAGTTAAATTAAAATCATGTCCATCTACCTTACCCTTGCTGTAATTTAAGTCTCAAAATATTTTAATACTAGCGATTGCCCGCGGCTCCGCCCGCGTGGATGTCGGTTACCGCTGCAAAATGCCTACCCAGAAAAGACACGGTCAGCAAAACGATTCCCAGGTCAACTTACAGGCACCAACACTAACATCGACGACGCAGGCATTATCCGCAAACTGCATAGATTGTCTTTATGTAGATGTTAAAGTTGTTAATTATGAAAATGTATAAATGTAATTAATACTAAGTTTTCACTCCTACTGGCAGTCCCGGAGTGCAACCCGTTGTTTTGGGATAGATAACTAAAGCGATTATTGTAGAGCTTCTCTATAAACAACATTTGACGTTAAACTATTTTCAGGTAACAAAATAAAATGATGGTCGGGAGCCCCGACCCGTGATAGGGCGCCGTGCAGCAGAAATAGTAATAATTTAATTTCGACATAACTTTAAAATTATCTACATAAACTGCACTTAGTGATGAAATAATTTATTTCATAAGGATTAATAGCATAAGTAAAATAAATGCGTTTAATTGTACAAAAAAATCAAGATTTTTAAATAAAATAATGGTTATTGTGCGTCACTCGACATAGATAGGTATAGTGTGTCGCGGACTATTTAGTAGATATTCATAAGATCTACAATTAATTGGTACATTTTATGGTTCTATCTTTTATAGTTTAGGCAGCGTACGCAAAATGAGTAACTGTTCTGGTTGATTTTTTACACTTTGTGTCCAAAAAAACCCAAATATCTTACGGAACCCTATTTTTATCGAAATTAAAATATAGCCTATATTACTCAATGATAATGTAGCTTTCTAATGAAAGAAGAATTATTAAAATCGGTCCAGTACTTTTTGAGTTTATTCATTACATATAAAAATACAAATCTTTTCTCTTTATAATATTATATTATATTGTTAGTATAGATGTAGATTTTTAAAATGGTGTAAAGCTATATCATATTCAGATCTTTATTGTGGTGTAATGCTGAGCCTTTTTGGTTCTATTTCAGGAAACAGTATTACATATACCTAGGATTTTTTCATATGTATTAAATAAACGATTTTATTCTTATCAGTTACTGGGTAACGACGTTTCATAATTAAGTTTAAAGTATAGTATCGGTTAAAAAAAGAATTTACGTTACTTTTCTCAATCCGTATTCACCTATTGCTGTATTTAGGTCTCCTCCATGATGCGCCACTTCCATTGGTGTTAGGCTTACCTTTTTCAGGTATTGCTGCTTTAGCAATATCGTCGTACCATCTAGCCGGCGATCGACCAACATTCCTGCGATTCGTTCTCGGGAGCCATTCCCAATTCAGCACTCTCTGGCTCTATCGGCCGTCAACTCTTCGAGCCACATGTCCGGCTCAACGCCCTTTTCTACAAACAACAACCTGAGCCACGTCGAGAAGCTTGGTACACCTGCTTATTTCTGTATTTCGGACTCGATCTCGCAGGGTAATTCCTACGTTAAAAAGAGGTTATGTTATATTTATCCCATAGCAGCAAATTCAACAAACTCTGTTTCTAAAAAAGGTAAACGTTCTGTTAAAGAGTCTTCATTACTATTTTACTTTAAGTAGTGTTCTTGCCATAGTGTCCGTTTTGAAGTAGTACTGGCCCATAGGTCTAATATGATTAGGAAATAAGTAGTGATATGGCCGTTTTGGTTTCATAGTCCGGATGACATTGCAATTCTGCTGTGGTCAGGCATGACGAGTTCGCTACGTTCATATTATTTGATATCCTAAGGAAATTATGACATACTAACATGTCAACCAAGACAGTCATGAACACAATGCGAAAACTAATTAGAAAAATTAAATGTGACAATCTGTCATACCGGGTTTATCAGATCCGGAGCGACGGCACCAGCTTGCAATTGATATCTCTAATTGAAGTGCAATTCTTAAACTATCTATGGTTGGATGTGACTTTCAATGTGGAAAAATGTCAAGAAGACAAGTCCCATAGTACCGCCCTATACTATTTTATGACCCTTTGGTTTGACAAACGGTTGGCTGAGGTTATGTAGTCAATTATTTTATCACTTCAGCCATATAAAGTCTACTGCTGAACATTATGCCTTCCTAATAGCTTGCATTCTATTGATGGAACTGTGATCACCACCCTGGGCAGGCGGCTGGTGATCGCAGTTCAAGCCAGTCCGCAGGATAAGGATGCTGCCCATCATCCGGTTACCCATTATCCAGTTGGATTTCCCCTTCATCGTCTCTTTCGACTCCCCGTGAGATGAGGAGGGGGTGGCACAATCCTAGGCCGGTACTACACGTCACTTATTTGGGAACCAATATTCGGACTCTATGTATCGTTTTGAAATTTAAACTTAAGTCAATGTGACTTAGATATGCCCACTTATACCACTTAAACATTCCCACTTTTCTCAGTGCCTTCTATCGGAACTACTATGGCGAGTGTTCTGAGGAGCTTTTCTATCTTATCCCGTCCTCTCCTTTCCTCTCTTAAACAACACGTGCTGGTTTTAGAAACCACATACTGTGCAGACAATCAGCACTCGAACCAAGAAATTTGGTTAATCGTTCTTACGTTTTAAGGCCATTATGCTCTGAGACTTGCTGGCGGCTCATGTGTTTCCTAGTTCTTATAATCTCAGGTCTTTTGAGCGGGGCGTAAAACGACATTTTAGCAGGCCGTCAGCATGGGTGCTGTAACTGTACAAACAGTTCTTATACCACGGTATCAAGCGCCTTAATTTTTTTTTGACTGCATTGACTGCTTACCATCAGGCAGGATGTAGTCATAATGACGTGTCACATTAAAATAAAATAAAATAAAACTTATACTACCGCTGTCGTAGATTTCATGGCTTTAGACTAAGTATTCTAGATTTTTTATTTCTTTCTATACTTTGAATAAATTCTTCAAAGGTTTTCCTTAGCTACATTTAATTTCAAATAGACACATCTCTTAATGATTTTAATAAAAGCATTTTCCAAAATCATCGCAACGCAATAATTAAGAATGCGTCGCAATAGGCGTGTGCGTAATAATAATTGTGTTATTATAAGATAATTACAAAAACGCAACGAAGTACGTAACAAGATGTAACTTTGGTTTATTTACATTTAAACGGTTTCTAAGTATGTTTCAATCTCACTGGTCTATTAATTTTGTATGTTTATATCGTGTGAAAATTAGGAAATTTTCTGTATTGTGGTATTTTTGAGATATACTTATATTGTAATTGAAGCATTGAATGCTTCTTGCTTGCGTGATGCTTTTCTGAGTCATAATGTAATCCCTTCTTCTTAATGAACGCAAAAGTGTGTTGCTTAATGGCTAAATACTAGTTTATTTTACAGGTCACATAGGACTACTTTTAAATAAAGAAGTTACAAAATTATCTCAGGACTTTTCAACTCTTCAGAAAGCTAGTCTCTTTAATAGTATTGGAAATAATTATTTTATTTTCATAGCGTAAACGAAGTCTCGAGAAACAGTCATAGATATATTTTAATTTCTGGGATAAAAATTTGCACACATTTAAAATACACATGTATTTGTTAAACTTACATCTATAAATATTAAAACAGTTCGAGTTTGCTACTACAGTGCGGTTGGAAATAGTAATGGCATTAAAATTGCCTGCGTTGAATGTTATGAAAATTTAATTCTGACACTCAAAATGTAACAAATGACTTGTAGCTGAAAATTGCTACCATTATAAGACAACTTGCTATAAGCGACCACTTTACGTTCTAAAACCTATCTTGTAACGTTAATAATAATTTGGACTCATTTTTCATGCATTCCAATGAACGCTTACGTATATTTGGATTTTCCTTGTTTTTAACAGTCACAGGAATATTTCAGAAATAATCACGGGACACCGATAGCCCGAACTATATTAAAATGAAAACTCCAAGAGATATAACTATTCTAAAATAAATCCCAAAAATGTGGATGAATAGGCTATCCTTTCAAGATCTGAGGAGCCCGCGCTTACATCAACTGCACACTTGTAGGTAAAACATGCACCTTCAGATCAACAGAAGAGACTCGCTAACATAAAGGAGCTTATTACAAAACAAGATGTAAAATTAAGCCAGCAAATGATAGATTAAAAATAACTTTGTAATACTATCCGCGCTCCTATAATTTCCCGAAAAATCGAGAAACTATTCAATACGACACGTGTTACGCACGTCGTGAAGACATCGTTGAAACGAGAAAGCGTTGGTCGTAAAGACATCGTTTAATCCATCACTTGCTTACAATGGATTTCCGCAAAGTAACGCCTGAATCAATAAATTATATAAGTTAAACCAGGTTTGAAACTGTCACTTTTATTTGATAAAATGAAGACAGTGACAGCACTATTTTTAAACCTGGTTTAACTTAATATCTTGTTTTGTAATAAATCCCATAAGTCGGTAAGCGGCAATAGGCTCGCTATCCATTACTTGGGACCAACAATATAATTGGCAAATTATGGGAGTATAATATACCTCTGCCTACCCCTTCGGCAAAATAGGCGTGATTGTATGTTTGTTCCTAGAAAAGCATCATTCTAACGTTTTGTATATAATGACGGTACATTCCAACTTTTCTTTTACCAAAAGGTACGAATACAAGTACACACACCACATGATATGGGCACACCCGATGGAAAATGGTCACCGCAACCTAATTACGCTTTCAATACAAGTGGAATCATCGTAGAAATATAAATAATTAAGATTTCTATTAGCATCACAAATCGGTTGCAAATTTTCAAGAATTCCTGCTGTGCTGTCATCGGGTAGGAAAACCACTCCTGCTTCGATTTTCAATTACATTTACGAAAATGTTTTCTCAATAAAGTTTGCTAGAAATAGTAAAATTATAAATGAATAAGTATTATACTTATTACTTCTTTTTTAAATACTATAGCGCTCTTATTATGCAGAAAAAATTATTGTGTTTTTACAAAACTGAATGCTTTTAATGATCATTTCTGATGAACATACAATATTAAACATTAACAAAACTGAATTATCTTTCTTATTTCTTATCGCATAGGAGAGTAGATAGTAAAGAGATAACAGGGTTTGAGTATCCTACAGAGCCATATTCCCAATCTAAGCAGCTCTTATACTAGGCATATGGGTACTGGACAACAAAGGATATACATGAACATGCATACAAAACAACCAGACCATGTCTTACAATTGAATTTACGCATTTCAAGTATGTTAGTATTTTTACTACAACATTAGAACCTATGTCTTATGCCATGATTTTAAAATGATCACTAAAGTAAATTTAATATAAATACCCTAAATAATAAAAATTCTTAAGATCCTGGTTTCATTCCGAAGAAATCACCTAACTGCCATATCAAGATAAAAAATTTAAGAATTCTTTTCGCTGATCATACGACCTACACTGATTCATTCAAAACGAACCTTAACTAAAAACCCTTGACATTTAGTAAACAAAAAGCTCTAAACGCCGGCTAGGAGAAAAAAAAAATAAAAAAATATAACAAAGTCCACCTCTCACTTCATGTCAATTTTCTCTACATATTGTACCAGTATCGGCTTGCGACACTCGATAGAGCGGGCAGATTGGCAATCCGGCAATTACAGTGATCCGATCGAATATCGTCGGGAACAGATCCCCACCCGCTGACCACTTGTGTTTTGTTAGTTATATAAAAAGAGTGCGCTATCAGGCTAAACCAGTCGTCAAACAATCTGTCTAAAGCAAAATGTTCTCCAAAGTAAGCCTTATTATTACTGCTAATTACACAACACGCAAGTGTTGGATCTGCAGTTACGATTGTAATACAAAACTACTGTAGTAAAAGTCTTTTTGAAAAAAAAAGTTTAGTGACAGTGACTTATGAATTGGATACATTTTTTTTTTCAAAAAGAGTATGGAAGTGTGGATTAAGGATTCCGTCGCTTTCAAAAAGACCTGATTTTTTATCTTTTCCTGAAGTTCAAACTAAAACAGTACTGAAAAAAGTTTACCGCTTTTTTTTTATTTTTTCCAGAAAATAATCTTAAAAGCAACCATATTAACCCTTTTTTAGATTATAGCACTTTTTAGCTTAATTTACACTAAACAGTTTTTTAATGTTATCACGTTTTGTGTGAAGGTATTGATCGCGTGTGCTCTCGTGGCCGTATGTAGCGGTGGTCACCTTCACCAAGCTCCGGCGGTCTCCTCTCAGAACATCGTGCGCCACGACCAGACCGTGCACCATGACGTCCCAGTGCACCATGAGCCGGTCTACTACAACCATGCTCCCGTGGCCCATGCAGTTCACGCGCCTGTAGTCCACGCGCCAGTACATCATGAAGATCACTATGTTGATGAATACGTACGTATTAAATCAATTTTTTTATAGATAATGTTCATTAATAATTGCTTATTTCATGAATGACATCTGCTGCTTTAAAGATTCTTTTTTGCTTTAAGTAGCAAAAATATGTCAATATTGTTAAGAATACACTATTCAGTCGTCCATCGGTATAGCGTTAAGCCTTAAAACCAGTGTATACCAATTTAAATTCCTCCTTAATATAATACAGACTCTTAAAATAGCACACAATGCTATAAAGGGGGGCGTTGCTCAAAATGTTTAATAAATATGATGAAAGAAATAAGTCCAGTATTTAATAATTATATTTAACATTCAACATATCCATTTCGTATTCTTAGGTGGATAGGATTTGTTTAGTAAACATTCCGTGAAAGCGAAATATTCTTTCCATTTTTGGCGTAGTATGTTTATCTTTATTAAGCTCTTTTTTTCGATCGAAATTATATGTGGCCTAAAATCAATTATGGAGAAATCATTGTGATTTTTCATAAATCCGGTTGCAATGAACTTATTTATGTATGGCATAAAAAATAATGCAACATCTCATTCACTTTTATGGTTTTATATCCAAACTCGGCTGAGCTTGATCCAATACAATAATATATTTTAATTGACTCGCTTTCTTTTACATTTATTTTGTCGAAATAAGTGGTAGCTCTAAATCTGAATTTAGTAACGTGTCAGAAGATATGATACTTACTTTTGGTCAAGTATTCAATAGAAAACACTATCTATTAAATTTATTTTCGCCTTTACTAAGTCGACATGAATTTCCCGTCGAAGTAATGTTTGTCAGAAGTAAAATTTTCACCGGTAGCTTTTATGATTTATGAAATTCATCCAAATCTGATGAAAATGATGTATGGTATGATGTATGCATGATGTGTTCTCCTGTAACTTTATTGGAGCACATTAATAAAAAAATAAAATAAAAAATAAAATTTGGATAGATCAGTCAGCAAACCCTGGGCCTTAACCGTGGGACATAACCTGGATAATGCTAGAATAACGAGCTTTCATAATGATATTTTTTTGCAGGCGCATCCCAAATACGGCTACTCATACTCCGTGGAAGACCCTCACACCGGCGATCACAAGTCCCAGCACGAAGAGCGTGATGGTGACGTGGTAAAGGGCGAGTACTCCCTGCTGCAACCTGACGGCTCCATCCGCAAGGTCACCTACACCGCTGACCACCACAACGGGTAACAATTTCATACATAAGCATCAAAACTGGGTCCATGTGGTGGAGTATGACCAAATACCCTCTCACCTTGGTTCGTAAGATAACCGTCGATGTCAGTAGTGGGATCGTTATAATTAACGTCATCATGGTGATATGATGAACAAACAGCTTTTAAAATTGTTCCTATCAGTAACAATAATGGGAATATATCTATAGACCCAGTATTAATTTAATTTAGTTTAATGTCTTTAGAGGTTAAGAGGCAAGGGCAGTGTTTCTCGACACGGCTCGCATTGCCAGAAGGTTTCTATATCTCTGCAACCCTAGCCGCCAGTCGTTTGGAGTTGGGTTTTGGCTCTATTTTGCGACTAACGGTCTCAAAGTAAAACGTAGAGTAAAACGGAGAAAAACAGAGAAAAACGGGGTACGGTTACACTATTGGAATATCATTTTTTGTGTTTTTTATTAGTTACTCTTGAAGCGGAAGGTTATATTAAAACATAAATCGTAACTGATTTATGTTTTCATTTAATCATCCGCTCTTCATATATTCACTAAAAATCTTACATCGCGCAAACCAAACCGCACAATCCTTTTTACATAATTATGATTATCTTATTCCATTACAAATTATTTCGAAAATATTCAAAACATTCATAAATTAAACTAAACTACATAAAATATCTTTTTGATATTCCAATAGTGTAACCGTCTTCCGTAAACATTAAAGACAATGTCTTCATATAAGATGTAATTAATGACAATAGCATCATAAAAATATATCTCAATGTCTTGGAAATGCTTGGCTTTCTAAGTACGTCCATTTAAATATATACTTCACGTAACCGCAGTAAACATTACATGTACAGTGCAACAATTAATTGGTAAATACTAATCCGGTAGAGAAAGTGTATGTGATTCACGTTTTTTATTAGTGTTTGTAATTGTGGTTGTTTCTCTAAAAGCCACCAATACTAATAATTATTATTTTTGAAGATAAATAATAAAGTTTTACATATTAAGAGGCAACAGGACCCCGTTTGCCCCTCAAACGAAACTTAAACCGTCTTTGTTACGATTAGGTTCATGTGCATATCGGCAAGCTTAAAAGTCTATGGTTTATAAACCGATAGATTATGACCTTAAAGAAAATCATGTACACTTTTTGATAACAGTGATCTTATTTCAAAGGAAACAATGGTAATGAGAGTTCAAACGAAACATGATGTTGCAAGCAGCCGTGTGGAGAATCGTAAAATAAACACTAAACTTTTTGATTATTCGAATGCAGGCCATTATGTGCATTGTGTTGCTCCGGCGGAATGGTCTCACGAACGTGTATTGTTTGTCCTCAGATTCAACGCAGTGGTGCACAATTCCCCTCCAGTCATCCATCATCATTAGAACCTTGCCAAATCTGTGATATTAGAATATTGTAGCTTACAAACAAATCGACTCTGTTATTCTTCATTCTTCTCTGTAGTAAACTTTTGTACATATTTTCCACTTATATTCATTTGCTTAGTGAAATAAATTAGTTGAATTTTTATGTTTGCTTCTTCATTGCTCTCTCTATCCCTATTTTCTTCCCTAGCTTTCCTATCATTAATTTTCGTAATATTATTATGAAGTATTCTATGTTATGTACAATTTAAGCATTGAAACAGAAAGTATTTAAATTAAAGTATGAAATTAAATGTTTTGTCATTGATTTACAAACAACGATTGATCGAATGACCTAATTAAAAACTATACAAGTAGGTATATTATTTTCTGGCATTTCTCACAGCACCATCTAGTCAAAAACTAAGCAGAGCTTGTACTATGGTTACAAGACTTCGGAGACATACATACATTCACGCCTGTTTCCCGGAAGTGGATGGCAGAGGCATATTAAACTCCCACACTTCGGCAATTAAATAGTTGGTCCCACGTAATAGGTGGTGAGCCTTTTGCCGTTTATCAGGCACTGTTATGTTCGGCTGAGCCTCGTGTGTTTATCGGCAGGTGCAACACTTGCAGGTGAAGTTGGCTTGGGCTCCTCATGTCTCGGTAGGATCCCTTTACACCCATACATCATTATCATATCCTAGCATTATCCCGGTTGCTATAGACTTAAGCTTAGGGCCCAGGGTCTGCTAACTGGTTCAACCAGATTTGACTGAATTTCAGTTATTAGTTTACACCCATAAATACATACATATATATATAAAAGTAGGAGACGAAACGCAAAGCGTCTAACGTCTCGAGGAATACCCTCGAAACCTGAAAGGCCTGAACCTGAGAAGAGGTAGTCTATCAGCACTCTAACAAAAAAAAAATTGCAATTCATTCGATTTGGCTTTTGAATTCTCTGCCGGTATAAGTGTTGCCCAACTACTATAGTCTCGGGTATTTTAAGCGTGGCGTGAAAAGGCATATTTGAAGGCCATCACGAGTGGGCGCGCTTGTTACCGTAATTGTGCTTACCATCAGGCAGGATGTGGTCATTATGATATGTCCAAACAAAAAAAATCTTCGCAAGAATCATGTCGCGGTACTGTTTCCCGTCTTTACATTAAGACAAATGGCATTACAATGAAGGGCGAATGTCAGAATTTACATCTACATCTACAGTAAATTGCCACTTTCATTTATTTTCTGAAGAATCATTTACATTTAACCTCGGGCGTTATGGTGCCCAAATCGTACCCGAAGTTTGTAATCCATTATTTTACATTCATTTATTTTCTTCGACACAGGGGATTTTTTAAGGTTATTGTTTTACTTAACATGCAGTTACTGTCTGCTAGGGAAACCATTGATCAACCAGATAACCTTAATAAATAAAAAAAATATGGCCGAATTTTATATAGGCGCAACTTTCCTGAACGACTGCACCAAATTGTGTTCTTTATTGCCAGGACAAGGTCAGTACAAATACAATACAAATACAAATTATTTATTCAATATCTGTTCTTTACAATTTCTGTGTTATGATTGAGGATTTCTTTTAAGTAAACAAATACTTGTGTCAGATATCCCCGTTCTCCATTGAAGTGATGTACTCAAAACAGACAATTATAAGAAAATATAAAAAAAAAAATTAAACATATTTATTATTAAAACAATTACGCAACGCTATGGGTAAAAATACGCGCGCGTGGGTAAATGTGCGTGCGTGTGAGCGTGCGTGCATGTGTGTGTGGTGTGTGTGTGTGTGTGTGTGTGTATGTTATATATTTAATTCAAGTTATATATTTATAAAACTATATTACTTTATTTCAAAAATGCTTCAGTTTTGTCATAATTCCATGTTTTTAATAATAATATAAGATTTAATTTGCAATTATAGTAATTCATAGGATATAAGTTCAGAATCTTGTTTATACTATTATATAAGTGAGCAGATCGTGCCATCACTTGTCTCTTAGCATATACTGTTTTAGACTTGGGAGTTGGAGCTACATTATATTTGCGTCTTCGGGATAATTTTGAAGGAGCATAAGGCAGCGTTCGATGGAGTCTCAGGGTAACATGCAGTATGTATAGCTGCCGAACCTACAGAGTGTCACTTATCTCGTATAGTTTTTCTGTTGGAAATCTGTAAGGTTTAAAATCCATAACTTTTAATAGCGCCCTTTGCGCTCTTTCCAGTTCTAGAAATTTTACTTTACTAGCACCTCCCCAGACTGAGATGCAATAACCCAGTAGTGATTTAGCTAAGGTTACATATATTTGTTTTAATAGCTGCTTATCAGCGATATATCGAAGGTTTCTAAAAGTCCATATGAGTTTTCTGGTTTTTGCCATCATTAGCTCAAGGCATGCCAAGAAAGTCTCTGGTCTACTACGACTCCCAAATATTTTGTATGAGTAACTTTCCTGATAGCCTTACATGAGCAAGTTTATTTTTGGTTGTAGCAATCATGAAGAATAATTTTAAAGTTGTTTTCAGGTTGTGAAGATTCATATTTTGTAAAAGCTATATAATTAGTTTTTTCGAAATTTAGTGAAAGAAGGTTCGATTTTAACCAGATCGATATCTCCGCAAGTCCTGTCTCTGCAGCATTTCGTACAGAGTCCCATGTTTTGCCAACAAAGACGATAGCAGTGTCGTCTGCATATGAAGAAACACGTTCTGAATTGATGGTAGCATTACAGAGACTGTTGACATAAATCAAAAATAAAGTTGGGCCAAGTACACTGCCCGGTGGTACTCCATACGTGACGCTGCTTTTAGCACTAATATTTTGCTCTATTTTTACTTGCTGTTTGCGCCCATTGAGGTAGTCCGAAAACAGTGACAAAGCGACTCCTCTAATGCCCATATTCTCTAGCCGTTGTATAAGAATCGGTACGGAGACAGTATCGAAGGCCTTTTTAAGATCCAGGAATACGCCAATACACTTCTGTCCACTGTCGACGTTATTTACAATATGGGACGTTAATTCCAACATATTGCGATTTTGACAGAAAACCATTTCTATTTAAATATTTGACGAGTCTTATGTTTATTAACTTTTCTATTACTTTAGATGTTACCGTTAAAACTGAGATTGGCCTATAGTTTGAAACGTCACATTTATTCCCACTTTTATACACAGGCGTAATTATTGATTTCTTAAGTCCAGCAGGAAAGGTTCCTATCTGAAAACATAGATTAGCCAGATGGGAGATAATTGGCACCACCACTTCATTTGCTAATTTCAAAAATCGAGTAGAAACATTATCCCAGCCCGGAGCACTGTCGTTTTTTAGATCCATTAGGATACTATATACTTCTTCGGGATCAGTTTCCAGAAAGGCAAAAGACGCGACTGGTGAGCAGTGAGACAAATTTAAATCAGAGACTTTTTGGGAGGGAGCATATGAGATTTTTTGAGCCAAAATTTGGCCGATACTTGCGAAGAAAGTGTTGACTTGGTTAACTGCTAATACTGGATTATCCTGCGAATTGAGTAACTCAATGTTACTAGCTTTATTTGAGTTTCGATTAGTTATGTTATTTATAGTTTTCCATAAGATTCTTGAATTTTTTCGTAAGAGCTCCCTTTCGTATTGGAACTTCAGTTTTCTAATTAAGTTAACGCAAAAGTTACGGTACCTTCTATAAGTAATTTTCAAGATTTCGTCGAAAGGATTATTTTGTAGAGTTCGTTGCATATTATTCCTATTTCAAATACATTTTAAGATACCTGTTGTTATCCATGGCTTAATTAACCGATCCTTGGAGGATATACGTTTTGTTATGGTGTGATTAATTATGCATTGTTGTAATTTAGTTATAAAGGTATTTGTTAATACTGTAGGATCATTATATGTAAGAAGGTCATTCATATTACTTTCCTTTAAGCTCAAGTAAAAGTAAAAGATCTATTAGTCCCAACATTAGGTTGTTCGCCCAGCAGTTGATAAGTATATGGTGGTACGTAGTTGGCCGATAAAGCTACTATTGGCTACAGAAAAAAGATATATGCCATAAAGACACAACCTGAAATACACTCTATATATACAAAATCAATATCCAGAATGCGATATTTCGCACTTACACACGATTGAACCTTAGTAACCGATTAAAGTAAAGATTTGCAAAAAAAAATATTAACTATGTTTATTCGTTGTCTAGTACTCATAGTATGTGCTCTTTTTAATTAAGGGCTAGAAGCACAACGTGAGAAGTCCAGAAATTTTTATTAAAAATTATTTTGCATCCAGTTTTATCAATTATAACGGTGTATCCTACCAAGAACTAAGGATCCCAAGCCATCTCACTTGCAAGTGGTGCATCTGCCGATCAACACGAGGCTCTGGCGAACATGACATTTCCCAGTAAGCGGCAATAGACTCGCCAGTCAATTACGTGAGACCAAATTATAAGTTATGAAATGTGGACGTAAATTATATGCGTCTGCCAACCCCTTCGAGAAAATGGATTGGGTAAGTATGGATGTATTTTCATCAATTATCGAAAACATATTGCGACCCGCGAGTAAGTTATCAACTAAATAACTACGACGTGTGATCTAGGCATATCTGTGCTTTAAGTGATCTTTGCAATAGCTAAAGTATTCGTACAAAAATACTTCTTTACTTTATAAATAGTTTAGATTCAACACTACTTCTACTACTACCATTTTGTTACATAATTATATGACAGCCCCAATGAGTATTTTTTTTTAAATAATCCATAAAGACCTTAAAAACCTACATATGTAATTTACCAAATAAGTTTAGTAAAAATCATGCACATATACATATAAAAAATTAAATAAGTTTATTTATCTGTTTTCTAACTATATATTCTATGCTTCTAACAGTTGGTTAGCAAATTCACTGAAATAACTTACGTACGTTCTATAACATGAAATAAAAATAACCCAAGAAATCAAGAGATTGCTTTCCTCCTACAAACTATGGTGAGTAAGCTTCAGATCATTGTTTACCACGCGGACCCTAATTAATTTACCACCATTCATTGGAAAGTATTCGCTAATTAATATGCAAACCAGTAACTATCCTAAAAGG
Source organism: Musotima nitidalis (assembly GCA_949126915.1). NCBI lineage: Eukaryota > Metazoa > Arthropoda > Insecta > Lepidoptera > Crambidae > Musotima > Musotima nitidalis. Next base: position 7,380,194 of record OX421419.1, read on the forward strand.
TTCAATCCAAGAGTTTGCATATTTATGTAACAATCTGGCTAACAAATCCAAGAAATTTTGAAATAGCTACCTACGGTATTCTAGAATCTTGTTATCTATCTGACAAATCCAAGAAAATTTTTACGGTATTCTAGAATATTATACACCGAACATTCCCCAATGTGTTATTAGTTCAATATGAATTAGTACATAGTACAGTATCAATATGCAAGCCTGTAACTCACCTAAAAGGTTTTATTTAAGAATTTGCATATTTTTGTAACAATCTGGCTAACAAATCCAAGAAATTTTGAAATAGCTACCTACGGTATTCTAGAATCTTGTTCACCGAACATTCCCCAATGTGTTAATTGCAAAATGTTGTTGAACGTGGGAACGGTTTGCGGGACGCGATTACAATACGTTGGATTACGCGTCCACCTCGGAATATGGAGCGAAAGCCGCGACGTTGCACGGGTATGTCGATTCAGTCCTCAGATATTTAATATTCAAGAGTTTAGCAATTGAGATATCGATGCAGTCCAATTGCTACATACCTCGCGTTCCTTAATATCTCTTACAGGGTCGTCTGAAAGCTACTCTTACAATTCTAGATATATTTGAGTTGTTACACTGAAGTGGGTCTAGAATTGTGCACTTAACCATTACGTAAGCTTAATATAAAGAGAAATGAAAATATTTATTTGCACAAATTGTAGGTGCAGTTTCGGTGTTACAGTAATGTATGTATCCGTTTACATTTTAACCTATGGTATGCAATAACTGTTTAGTATAATGACATTAAATTGAGTCTTATTTATTTTACAATAATGATATGACTAACAGTAGTTTACTTAAAATAATAATTAAAACATTGAAATTGATATAATAAAACTAATCGCAACATATTAACAAGTATAAAAAGTCTAGTGCCCAAGAGAGTCGTTCAAAAACTCTAGTACATATGATACTATAAGATAGATAGAAAACTATTTATTACAACATTATAAGCAATTACGATGAAACTAACTATGACACATGCTGTTTTTCAGAAACGATAACAATCAATTCATTGCCTTGTCTATTAATGCAATTATATATGCTTACATAAAACAGATTTTACTGCAACTTAAATAGCAGTCGCTAAACAATTTTTGTAGTAAAATTGTCAGAGTTATATTTAATTGGCAGTCTAGGGGTAATCTTTAAAAGTCTGTCATAATGGTTCTTTAAAATCATCACCATCATCACAGTCCATTAAATTCCCATTAGAAAGAAGGAGGCATACTATCGTTAGATTTTTTAAAGTCATAAGACTTCTTAATTGGTTTAACGTACATACATATAACAACGCCTGCTACCCCGGAGGGGTAGGCAGAGGCATATCATTCGCCCATACTCTGCTAATTGTGCCGTTGGTCCTACTTAATAGATGGCGAGCCTATTGCCGCTTACCGGGAACTTCTATATTCGCCGGAGCCTCGTCCGTTGATTGGTAGATGCACCACTTGAAGGTGAGGTTAGATCGATGGATAGGGATCCAAGAATAATGGTAGGGATCCTTGTACACCCACTGTGTTGGTTTGAAGACCACGACATATGATGTGATAACTAGTACTTACATGCAAAGACTGATTTCTGTGAACTCTGCATTACTTCAGTGATCGCTTAAGACCACCAAGTACTGCGGAAATACCAGAGCTTCTGTAAGAAACTTGAATAAGCGTTTATTAGGAATATTTTATTCCGTGCTTCGGAAGGCACGTTAAGCTATTGGTCACTAAATGAGGTAGTCGTTAAGCCATGTCAGAGGCCTAATTCGGTGGCTTGAATAATTCTAACAGCAGGAACCTATACACCAGGCGCTGACTTGTGGGCGGTGAGTAATGGGTAACTCGCCACTCGTCCGTCTTTTACAGACGAAAGGCCGTGTCAAAGAGATGTCAGCACAGAGAGGGCCCCCAGGGAGGGGGTCAAGCCTGCCGAGGCTGCGGGACTGTTCGAAAGGGTTACCACGGCTTCGGGACGCAGCAGGCTCAAGAAGGAACATGAATGGTTTTTAGGCAGTAAAAATCTGACACACCGCTTCACCCACAGCGGAAAAAAAGGACGCTATACACCAGGTGTATGCACACTGGGTCAGCGTGGTGGAGAATGACCCAATACCCTGACACTCCTCCTTGGTATGTGAGAGGAGGCTCGTGCTCAGTAGTGGGACGTTAATCGGTTGAGATGAAGTAATATTTTTTCATTGACCTCCAAATGACTATAAAATGGGCAAAGAAACAGGTGAACACAAAAACTCCTCCTTTTTTAACGACTGACGTTAAATGATATCAGTCACAGACACAATAGATTTTTTGTCTGTATGTCAGTTGCATTTAACAGCTTAAAAGTTACATATGTAACTTAATAAATCCAATTGATAAATTAATCAAATCATATAGTCCAAAAGTATTACAATGTATTATTTGTTTGACATTAATAAATTTAACACAAACTTTCAGTTATTTTAAAAACTACTTACAAATTTTACAATCACTCTTTTCTTAATTTTTTGTATGACATTTAAATGAAGCAAATGAGAAATGCATGCAATTTAAAAGTAGTATTATTTTCTGTATTCAGTCATAAATAAAGCTCAAAATGATCAATCTAAGCTCGCTGCTTGATAATGATTACCATAATGAAAAATTTCGAATATTGGTTTTAATAACTGACCATACATTATTTAATATCATTATTAAAGCATCGTTGTGTAAGGAAGACCTTTCAGATTACAATGCGTCGATCAATGAGGTGTTGCAATAACCACATTAACCAGCTTTTTATATGCCGTTAAAAGTTATATGCTAAAGGATAAAAACACAATTTACATGCTATAATCTTGATGAGTATAAGTAGTAGTGGGTCATTATAAGATTTCTAATAATGTTATTAAAGTTAATAATTTCCCATTATATCCTAGCATTATCCTGCCCCAGACTCAAGCCCAGGGCTCAGGGTCTGCTCACTGGTTTAACCAGGTATGGCTGAATTTCAGTGATTACAATCAGTAATGTTATAAAATGTAATAAGGTTATTAAATAAGGCCGCCTGCCTGCAATGACTTACAAATCTTATATTTAATGAATATTAGGTACAGGTATAAAAGATAATATATTGAAACAATGAAATGAATGAATGTATGAATATGAGACGAAGTTCACGAGGTTTTTCACCTTTTTGACAGTTCTCCAAATTTCCCCTTTTCTCTACTTTTTCGGAATTGACTAAACATTTGGTTTTGATAATGTATGAAATGAGTTGTAACGCGTATAAAGCACTTGCTTTTTAAAGTAGTTATTACTCCTGCAGAGTCCGACTGAAGGCTGACTTTTTCTGAATCCGATTTTCTATGCCCAGCAATATTTTGTTACTTTTTTGTGAACGTAAAATATGTATGAATTTTTGCAAGAATATTTTAAAGAAAATATAGTTGAGGCTGACTTTTTTAAAGTGATCACCGTCACCATTTTGGTGCTTCTAAAATATTAAGAACTTTGGCTCAGATCTTCTCATAAAAACAGAGTAAGTGAGATTCATATATTTCTTCACTGTGGGCCCAGTGCGGGTGTCACTCGGGAGCAGCTGTGTGGGGTTTTGCTTTTAGAATATTTCCAGGTGCCCGATACAGGCACTAAGGTACCAAACACAGCGACAAATGGGGAATAACGGCTTAACGTGCTCAAATCAAACATAGATAAATGCTACTTCATCGTGTCTATCAGTAATGCTGAAGGCTTCCCACTAACAAAGTAAGTACTCAGATCTGTGCGTACGTGTTCTATGGATTTATAGACACCACTATTAGAACACACTTTTTTCCCTAGAGAAATCGCTTAAATTTTATTTAAAAAATCGAGCTTAAAGTGCTTGCTAGAGCATCAAATCAAATATAGTCATGCTTTATTGTTGTCTGCAAGTGTTGCTTAAGTCTGCAGTCACAATGTGATTACTCAGATCTATGCGTATGTGTACTTTAATAAAAAATATCGACTGGACACTACTACGCTTAATGGACGTTACAATGACATTGAAGATCTGGTTGCGTGAGTCGTTGTTGTCTGAGCACTTTTATTCCAATCCGTTACGGTAATAATCAAGGTCATTGCTCCCATCGTTGTGACCAAGAGCACGTCTAACGGTACCAGTTGTATGTCAGGTTTTAACACATTTTTTATACGTTTCAAGGTCATTTATATGCGTATGAGATTATACTTGACCGCATTTGAGACCATATTTGAAAAATAAATTGGTTTCATATTCTTTTTGTCTTTTACTTGTTACTTACATAATATTATTTTGTACTCTAAATCATAATAAATCATACTTTATATGTAATGAATCGTTTGAAAGATTATTATAGTATTACTGTCGTAATTAACTATCGCATATCAGTACTAAAAAAAACCAGTATGTACCATAAGAAATGATTGATGTCTTAAAAAACTTTCACTGCCATTTTATTTTCGTTTAATAACATGTAAAGACAAGATTTATCCTCGAAAATGTGTTATCGACGATGTTGAGGTACCTAATTATTTTCCACGTAGGTTTTTTAGTGTTCCGCTGAAAAACTACAAAACCCAAGTCAATAAAGTTTAAAATAAATGTATTTCCATAGTTAATATTTTTTTTAATAGTAAATATGATGCGACGAAAAAAGATTATTTCTTTTTGTGAAGGCAATTAAAAAACTAGTGATTTTCCTTATTGTTGAGGATATATATATATAAATGAATTTCGTTGAATATTTTTTTCAATTATAATTGTATTTGACAGTTTTTCTTTCAAAAAAACTTATCTAATAACTACGGAAAATAAAACGAGTCGTTCATCGTTTTATAGCTTTATCATTGATTAAAGATTCAAGTTACAAATAACACAGTCATCATACACCTGGTAAGCCTTTAAAAAAAAGCATAAAACAAAAGTATGAAGTCAGAACATTACTTCTCATTTCTGTTTTTTTTAAGCCCGCAACGAAACCCTTTTCTATCAGTTGGTAGCTTCAATGCAATTCTCGAAAAGTTATGATTACGAATGCCCAAATAAATGAGGATAAACGGTGGCTGTCATTGAGGGATTCATTAAGATTGGCCAACTCGCGACCTTCGCGAGAGTTCACCGGCGCAAGCGCAGACTTACGCGCTCAGCTGCCGTCCGTAGGATGTGTATTGATGCGGCCAGCTGCACTGCATTAATATGAGTACAATGCAGACACACTGAGAGCATATTCTTTTTATTCCTAATTTTGATAGCATTAAGTTAATAAAAAAATCCTTTTCGTACGTTTTCAAATTAGATAAATTACTGTATGTGCATCTTTTGCTCCATACTAGCTGTAGTTTCCGTACTTTAAAATTTTAATGAAATAGTCAGAGTATAAGCCCAAGAATGGTTACTGTCAGTGAAAGTGAAGCGCTCGTAGCTTCGCGGAGCTAGGTGGTCGGCAACGATCACCGAAGTACAGCAGAGTTTATAGAGGTCAGCCCTTGGATTGGTTACCGTTTATGTGGCATTTAATATTGAGCGCTTCCTTGTTTCGAAAGGCACGTTGGTTGCGGTCTTCACTATATCGCACTCGATAACATACTCGATTTGGTTTTTGGCGCTTTTTCTTGGAAGTTGTCGAATTGCAAAAAAGATCTTAAAGCACTCAATGTATCTACATAAAAGGAAACTTGTGGCATAGTGAACTTAATTTCGGATTTTTTGACATTTATGTTTTTTAAGAACTAGGGCGGCTTTAAAATTTTCTGCAGGATGCCACACACCTGCCAATCTGCACTGGGTTCACTTGGTGAAATATGACTCCAATACCTTCACCTTGACTTATAAGAGGAGGCTTGTGCTCAGAAATGGCACGTAAATGGTCTGAGACGATAAATGGTTGCTGGGAGTTCACCGACAAACGCCGAGTTACGTGCTCAGCCAGCCGTCCAAAGGATGTGTATTAATGTGGCCAAATGCACTGCGTTAATGCTACAACACAGACACACTGAAAGCATTTATAATTAATAGAGCAAATTAATAGTCAATAATCTTTTATAAGTTATCACATGAGATACATTTTCATATGTACGTTTATTTATTATTTTAAGTTGTAGTTTCCGGACTTATCTTAGCAATGGTTACTGGGAGTTCATCGGCGACCGCGTTTCATAAAGATGCATATTCAAAATTACTATAATGCATTAAAATTTTTGCTTCCGGTGTGTACTTAACTTAAAATTACACAATAGCTTAGAGCACTCAGTGCGGCCAGGAGTGCTACTTTCTTACTGACTGATATTCCGAGTAGGGCTGTCTATCGCCAATAATTAAACTTGATTTACTACTAGGAGACCCAACAAAAGTTGTTTTATAGAATCTCTTAAATCATCATCATCATCATCATCATCTCAGCCATCTGACGTCCACTGCTGAACATAGGCCTCCCCAATAGATTTCCACATTGAGCGATCCTAGTCGCCTGCATCCATCGGCTTCCCGCCGCCTTGACCAGATCATCGGTCCATCGCGTGGGAGGCCGTCCTCTACTACGTTTACCGGTTCGCGGTCGCCATTGCAGAACCTTGACGCCCCATCGGTCGTCGGTTCTTCGAGCTATGTGCCCCGCCCATTGCCACTTCAGCCTGCAAACTCGCCTCGCTATGTCGGTCACTCCAGTCCTCCTACGGATTTCCTCATTTCTGATTCGATCACGTAGGGACACTCCGAGCATAGCTCTCTCCATTGCACGCTGAGCGACTTTGAGCTTTCTAATGAGGCCCATAGTCAGGCACCAAGTCTCAGTACCGTACGTCATCACTGGCAACACACACTTTTGTCTTAAGACACTGAGGTATTTTTGACGAGAAGATATAGCGCAGTTTCCCGAACGCAGCCCAACCGAGCTGGATTCGACGATTGACCTCTTTCTCGAAGTTGGACCTACCCATTTGGACTTTTTGTCCCAGGTATACATATTCGTCGACAACTTCGAGAGCCGAGCCTCCAATAATTATTGGGGTAGGCTTAACATGGACATTCGACATAATTTTCGTCTTGTCCATGTTCATTTTGAGACCTACCCTTTGGGAAGCTCTGTCGAGGTCTTCGAGCATTGTGCCCAGATCCACAAGCGATCTCTTAAATAACTATCTTAAACCAAGTTCAAAGATATTTGATTTGTTGTGACACAATAGTGAAGCTGGAAAAAAACACACAATATAGTTTTAACTATTATATTAAAAGGAGTACAGTTTTGACCTAAAACAAAAAATTATAAAAATTAAACTTTTCCGGGAACATTTAAAATAAATCTTTTTCATATCTAATAAACCTAATTCAGACCAATATACGTGGAAAATAATACCTAAACGAACTCGTGCATTCTTTTTTTAACTACGTTATTTGCTCATCCGACAGACGTTGTCCTGCCCTGTATTAAATTCAGTTTTGGTAGCCCTACACGCGACCGCGTGAATCTTCAGGAGAGAGCTTATCGTAAGTCGTAACCTTGAGTGTGAAATTAAAACTGTCAATGTGCATGTTACGTCAGGCCCGATGGTATCATATGGCCAGGTCGGGTGTCAGCCGGTTTGCGGTGTCCGATGACATTTGCGTGTACCGGCTCCTCCCGACTATAAAAAGTATCCAGCCCACTGGACACCCAACACACGTTGGCCCTACATTCAGACAACACCATGTACTCCAAAGTAAGCTCTTTTATAAATATTATATGAAAACTTGTAAAGTTTTGATTATTCTGAAATTTTATTTTGTTTTTAATATTGGATTAGTTTCAATGAACTATCAGTATAATTCTGTATTTAAATTTAAATTTTTTTAATTTAGTAATAATATTAACTTAAGAAATTATTTTTTAAACAAAATACTTAATCTTATCAAGAAGATCGAATTAAATTTTTATCGTATTTCGTCATTAATTTTCTTATCTGGTGCAATTATTAAAGCTATAGCTTTGATTAATAATATCATTGCAAAATGGGTAAACCCGCCTCTTTTCCATGGCCATTCCAACGTCTTCATGTTGTACAATGGGTGAAGGTTACTTAGCTCAGTTTTTATTCCAGGTCCTAATCTTCACTGCTCTCGTAGCCGCTTGCCACGCCGGCATCATCGTAGAAGACGGCCACGGTCATGCAATTTCATCCCAAGGAATTCTCCACAACGACCAGCCCACTCATCAAGTGACCCACTTCACTCCTGTGGTTCAACATCTGGAACATGGCCCGGCTCTTCTGCAGCAAACTTCCTTAGTCCACTCTCCAGTGGTTCATGGATCAGTTTTGCACCACGTCAGCCCGGTTGTTCAACATGTATCGCCTGTAATCCAACAATTCCAGCACGTGGCCCCTGCTGTTCACACGCCTTTGGTTCAACATGTCTCCACTGCTTCTGCCAATGTTGCTCGGCATGAAAACATTGAGGATCAGGTATGTTATGACAAATATATTTACATTTAATCGTATCAAGAGTAGTTATGGGGGAAAAAACAAGCGACTGTGAGCATGTTTTGACCCAGTTTAGTTTTTTTTGACGAAGTAAAACTTTGAACAGAGGAAAATTTGAATATCAGCTTTGGACGCTTGAATTCTGAAGAACTGGCTAATGGGCTCGATATAGTTTTTTCTACAGGCTCAACAATTTGTCAATATTAGGTTTATTCAAAAAAAAAATGCACACACAAAAGATTTTTGCAGTAAACTTGGTTTTAGCCAAAAACATATTCAAAAACGTATATAGATCAGGGATCGGTTACAATATAGAAATGAAAAATCTATCTAATTAAATTAATTTTCAATTAATGACTTTGCTGTCATAACCTAACAAGGAAAAATTTACAATAATTGGCCTTCCTGTAAAAGTTCTGCGCGTACCTATTTAACTATTGATGCATGAGCAATTATATCCTATTAAGCTGTCTTATGAATATGAATCGCCTTATCGTATATTCACGCGTATTTAGAGTATAAAACATTAGCTTAGACTTGTTACGTAGTACACTCGTTCATAATAATACTAAACACAAATAAAGTGAAAGGCCAATAAATTGTACTCTTATGATTAAAAATGTGATCGAGTAATCCAACCCAATTAAATCTCAATTGTGCAAGCTCCTTGTCATTACAAGACTATAGTCTATAGTGTCGTAAACGTTAGTAGTAATCGATCACTCCGCAAGTGGAATCAAAGCCTATTTATCATAAGAACCATCAGTACCAAAGGTGCTTAATATTTATTTACATTTGACTTATACAAAGTACAAAAAATACATCATCTACGACTCGTGAGGACATAGTTTAGAACTCTGTCGTTATGAAAATGTATTTATATGTAACATAACTCTATTGAAGTATCGTCGTAAAGTCCAAATTTGCTTAAAGTAGTTGGTACAAACAGTTTTTCGGCCACAAAAACAAATATTGCCTAAATTATATAAGAATTATTTGACACCATTTAATTTTATCGGGATACTCCAAAGTCTCAATGATCTCCAGAATCAATCAAAGGAATAATAATATTTCACAACATAAATATCATAAACTGAAACATAACCTGTTCCCTTTGATAACGTCTTATATCATAGAACTTCTGGGTTGACTATAAATAACTTTCACTTATCTGGTATTCAAGCTCCAGTTTGGAAATTAAGTTGCGAAGCACAATATACCTTCGTTGTACTTATTTTCTGTTATATATCTGATCGTTTGATAAAACTGCCAGAATATAGGTATGATCATTTTAAAGCCCTCTCACTGTTTGATCATGGCACAGGGACCCCAAAATATGATTAAAATAAAACAAATTGTAAATTCAAACTCATTATAAAGTCAAAATCGAATCGTTTATTGTACTCATGGGTAAAACAGTTTTTAATTTTTTTTTAAGTAATATGGAATCGTATTCTATAAAAAAAAAATAACAGAAACCGTGTTTCTCATAGGCATACCTTAACACACACACACACACTTACAGTTACACTAAGAGATGCTAATTCGTTTCTAAATTTACTTTCTTAAATCTTTTCTGATATTTTTTTTTTTTTGTATTTTTTTGTGAAATATCGTCTTAATATCGTTAATCATTAAGGGAAAGAGCGAGTCAGTTGGCGTCAACAAAAATATGATAGTACTTACTGGAGATGTCTTATGAATATCTTACTCAATTATTCATTTTCATTTCAGGCCCCACCTAAATATGAGTTCTCCTACTCCGTGGAAGACCCTATTACCGGAGACCACAAATCGCAGCGGGAAGCCAGAGATGGAGACGTCGTGAAGGGAGAGTACTCCTTGCTGCAACCTGATGGCTCCATCCGAAAGGTGGAATACACTGCTGATGATCACAACGGGTAAATACTTCATCATATCAGACTTGTAAAGTCCACTGCTGAACATTGCCCCCCCTACTAAATCAGTATTTGCCCATAATCACCACGATAGGTAAGCGGGTTGACGATCGCAGTTCCAGCAAGACCGCAGGATGACGCTGCAACACTTCTGACGACGGCAAATACTTATGATGATTAAAAATGAGAAAATAGAAACCATATTTACCCTAATCAACATACACTAACATAAAATCACGCCTGTTTCTTCAAACCGGTAGGCAGAGGCATATTTGCCCATGAAAAATCTATAGACTGCTACCACCGCTGCCAAAGCCTTACTTTAGTATTTTCGAGTGTACATACCCGTTAAAAAATCAAAAAGTATTTGAATATTTTTCACAGTTATTAAGATTTGGTTACACATATAGCATCCTGGCATCAATATAGCATCTCTGGTGAAGTTGAAGTACCAGAACTACGTCTGTTATTTTGTTCATTTACCAGTAGAGCATATGAAAGATTTAAACTATTTTTGAACTGAGACGTTTTGTACTATATTGTAACGAAGGCTTCAGAGTAATTTAATGCGCATTTGTACAACACTTTTATGTAAGGGTAATTTTTTGGAACCTCCTGCCATTGTATTTCGACATTCTTAATTGCGACATTATTTATATAGAATGAAACAATAACTTCGAATTACTCCGCTACGTTCATAAAATAATATAAATGTGCTGAAAAGAGCTAAAGAAAACTATTTTTTTATTAATTACTACTTTAATGACCAACTATTTCATTAAAAAATGTTACATTATTTCCTCGATTACCAACAATGAAAGCATTTTTTTATTTGTATAAACATATAATTATTACAATAGCTTGTATATTAATCTACCTTAAATGGTCAAGTAGGTATTTGTGTTAACCAAAGACATTCAATATGTCTTTCATCATTTTTTGGGCTGAAATGATGAAAGACATTCAACTATTCTCTTTGGTGTTAACTAACACGGTAATATATTAAAATTAAAAACGTGATTTGAGCCAACTTTAGCCCACTTGATTTCGGACCCTAATCAAGATCGAAAGTGTACGCATTTTCATTGATGCCAAGCCCGTTGTTCATCCATCTGTCCGGTTACGCAAAATCATCGATGTTAAGGCCAACCTTATTTGGATCAAGAAAGACTGACTGATGCTGGCAAGACTAATGGCTTTTTGTACGTCTATACTGCAATTAGTTATAATAATACAGTTTTATTGTATAGTATACACAGTTTTACTCGATAACGTACTCGTTTGTCCTATTAATGTAGATTTATGAGTAAGACTTTCATCACATTGGATACGTTACTGTGTTTTGTCTTAACGATTAATCGGATTGTTATTGCGTTGTTTCTCGCATTTATATTATTATTACATATTAAATATGTATATGCTTATAGAAAATCCTATATTATCTCAAATAATTATAATATACTTGTTGAAGGTACAAACTTTCATAGTCACTATGTGTTATTTACATAATTAGCTTTGTTAAACCAGTTCAATTCAGTTAGTTAAGCCTTTTTTTAGTCTCATTTGCTCCGGTGCCGCACCTTTTTTGCCGGGACATGGTATCAAATGAACTTTTACAGTTTAGCAGCAGTTCATTTTCAAGCTACCTACTACATATCCAGGCACCAATTTTTTACTTATTTCTAGATAATGACTAACCTAATTACATTATTTTACGAACATAAATTGCGTTAATAATGCAGTGGTAATTGAAATTCTATTGTTTTCTATATCGCGGCTTTGTCATTCACGTCACAACTCTTTTAAAGGGTCTACTGCATCGACTGCTTATCATTAGGCAGGATGTAGTCATTATGACGTGTCACATTAAAAAAAACAAATATAGAGATACCAGTAAGACTAATAGTTTTTTGCTAAATATTTATTTAAGTTGATTCTATGAAGAATCACTAACTCAAGCAATCATTTGTTAATTGACTTGTGCTTTGTAATTAATTTTCAATCGCAAATTAATTACATTCAAAATCCTTTCGTGATCTCACCGATATTAAATAAATATGCAAACAATTATCAATTTTTATATAATTGATATTGTAAGGTGAAGATAATATTTTTATTATTATTTACAGTTTCAACGCCGTCGTGCACAACTCAGCGCCGACTCACGCCAGCTCAGGACCCGATGCGCACGCTCCGGCGCCGCCGACCCCGTACCTTACTGCTCATCATTAAAACTAGACAATTATCAGATTTATGGGTTGATTAAGTTCATTCAATCCGTTCGTTGACTGATTCATTCATAGACCGTTTGTTAGCTGATCATACGCGGGTCTTTAATCCTAAACATGACTTGGCTTTTATAGCTTTAGTATTATATTCTTGCTTACTGCTTAAAAAGAGATTTAATCAAAAACTGTTTATCTTATCAACTATTGCATTGTTTTAGCTCAAATCACTTTAGAGTCTTTTATATAATAATATGTAATTTATTAGTTGAACTCTTTTTAAGTGAAAAGGGCGACGCAAGCAAGCGGGCCTCATTAATTCTTGCGTATGGTAATAAAATATTACATCGTGTTATGCCGCCAGCAACTTAAGCTCTGATGTCTTCCTTAGATTATTATTACATTAGTTTTGTAATTATATTGTTAATGATTTATATAAAAGACAGTTTCATTTTTATTATCCCTCTCATATTAAATTGTAAATTACAAATATTACATTTATTGGATTGTTTAAGACTATCAAAATGATGTAACTTTTGATTAAAAAAAGTGAGAAAATTATTATTTGTTCAAACATTAAGCTAAGTAAGAGATAGCATCGTCTACAAAACAAGTTTCACGCTCAAATAACGTTCAGGAAACTGAAACTATTTGGAGCCGCTGTTACATAGTGCTCAAACTAGTTGGACGTGTGAAGTTAAGCAATCAACGTCTAATTGCCTCTCATAACAAAGAAAAGTTAAAACAGGTCCTAATTTTAGCGTAACACGGTGAAAATCTACTGAAATTGATTGTGTTGTACCAGTTTTGGCTTCTGCAAATGATGACTTTATTCAGAAATTCGCTTATGAAAGTAAAGTTTTGAATGCACTGTTATTATCTTTCAGCTTATTAGCGTGCAGTCAAAATACTCTGGTGATTTCTCGCAAACCAATGTTTGAAGGATTCAGACCTTTTCCGCCATAAAAACAGACCATGTGCGGATTGGTAGTACAAACTTCGTTACATTCTGTTGTTAAAATTTTACACAACTACACTCCATCCAACCAATCTCGTAAATTTTGGTTCCACGAAGTCTGCGTAGTGGAGTTTATCCTGAATAAGTAAGCCTTGGTTTGTAAAGGCTGCTCGAACCCATGAGGTTAGCAGACGAAAATTACGAATGTTGATATTTATGACTGTAGAAAACTTACATGTAATTTATTAAAGAGGATACTCAAGCAAGATTACACATTGGTGTATTTTTAATCATCGAAAATAAGATTTATATACGAGTAATTATAATTTTTAAATTCATGCTCCTTTAAAGAGAAATCTTCGTAACAAACACACGTTTTTCAGTATAACATGACACCTAAGCGCTCGTCGCTCTGCGGTGCTCGGTGGTCGGAAACGATCACCGAAGTACAGCAGAGTTTACAGAGGTCAGTCCTTAGATGGGTGACCGTTTGTGTGGCATTTGATATCGAGCGCTTCCGTGCTTCGGAAGGCACGTTAAGCCGTTGGTCCCGGTTATCACTAAATGTGGTAGTCGTTAAGCCATGTTAGAGGCCTAATGGGCGGCTTGAAAAATTCTAACAGCAGGACGCCACACACCTGCCTCCGCCAATCCGCACTGGGTCAGCGTGGTGGAGTATGACCCAATACCCTCACACCTTGATATGTGAGTGGAGGCTCGTGCTCAGTAGTGGGACGTTAATGGGCTGTGATGATGATGACACCTAAAAAGATATATAAACTTTCATACGAAATTAACTAGTACTAGACATATATATACATATATATACACGCATGTGATAATAAACTTTGACAAGGCATTTCTAAACTGCATAACATTTTGACAAACTTTAATGTTTCCCAAGCTGTCTTACGTCAAACAGTTTATCAGATAAAGGAAGTCGCAAGCTCAGTACGTAACATTTTGCCGGAGATCTTAAGGTTACCTATACAGCTGTAGGATGGAAAATGTATGTCATGAATATTTAAACTTGTGTGGGGTTTTTATTACGGGATGCTGGTTTTAGATTAGATCGACAGATTTACTGTTTAAGTTTTAATTAATAAAGATCCTTGGACAACCCATAGATTTTCATCTAGCCCTAGTGCCAGTGCGCTAAGGAAAGAGGAATACTTTATTCTTCAATTTATACTCATAAAATACAGGGAACACCCAGACCAGAAGGTGTATAGGGATCCTACCAAGATATAAGGAGCCCAACGGATGAGGCTCTGGCGAACATACGAGTTCCCGGTAAGCAGCAATAGGGTCGCCACCTATTACGTGAGACTAACAATAAAACTGGCGAAATGTGGGCGTATAATATGCCTCTGCCTACCACTTCCCATTCGGGGGAACAGGCGTGATATGATATATGTATGAGTCGCACTAACGATTTAATTTCGGATCGAAGTGCAAAATATCGATTAACGACGTGACATTTTATTATTAATTCGTTTGTCAACTGCAATTTCATAGATGAAATAAGCGAGCACACGCTTGTTTAAATTTTAGTATCTAGTGTTACGGTTAATTGCTCCGGTTATATAGTTATATAACTATATAATGTATATATATTATTTACAGGATAAAATATTATTGTATTTATTATTAGATTAAGCAATATGTCTATAATTAATTAAGTTAAGTTTTGTTTCATATGTTTAACATTCTGTCGTGGATAACGTCGCTGGTTAAGCAATGAACCAAATTTAGTTTTAGCCTTTTTAATATTATATATTATGTAACTGTTTGTTGTACTAAATATAATAAAGTAAAAAAATATATAAAACACATTCCCCATAATGATATGTAAATAATCATTAGGTGTAGTAATGTATAACATAATATTAAATGTTTATTCGCAAACTGGCCTGGTTATGACACCTACTCACCTGACCCGCAGGTTCTTACCCTGTTTTAGGACAATTTTCGAAACCCTTTTTATTGTGCCCAGTGCTGTAGAGGTGATATATGTGTCCGAGATATTGATGTAGAAAAATTGTCATTTCACCTGGATATGATCCGCCTATAAAAACAATTAGAACCTATATATCCGGGGCTGTAACTATATAAATAATAACTATAATACGTCCAAATGGATGTAACTGAAACTATGGCATCAGTTGACCTCATCCACCAATTTACAAATGTATTTAAAATGAGTAGTAAATTGTACCACTATAACTATAATTAGCATATTTACCAGTAAAAAGACGCAAAGCTATAACTCGTATTATATAAAATAACCACATGCTGTAGTGGTCTTTTTCGGTGTTACAGACAAGAAGGCTAGCATGCATATGTTAATCTAGATAATTTAAAAGTAAATAGCTGTTCTTTGATAGTCTACAGTATCTGTAGCATTAAAACAACGTTAGAACAAAGATATGACGAAAGCTCATTATTTTCAGTGATAATTGCGAGTGACAAGGTCGTGATGCAATTATTTTGTCTTTTAGGTTAGGTACTCGCAAACCTCTAGCAGTGCTCCACTTACCCACACATGCGTAATAACAAGAGCACGTTAAGAGGCGATAAACACTAACGTATAAATTATTTCATTAAAAATGTACGTCTGTACGCGTTCTCGTTGCGAAGCATTGTATTCTTTCTGATTTATGCTGGCTTTTGTTGACAGCTATATTACATTCATTTTGTAGGGTTTTAAATATCTTAGAAACATCAAGATTTCGTTTAGCTCAAGAATAAGGGATATATTTATATCTTCATGAGAGCCCTGATGTCCCCAAAAAATCTACCTACCTTTCGGATAGTTGAAGAATCACTTAAAACTATAAACACAATTTTTTTCCATATTTTTAAAATAAGATGCCTATCTAAAAAAATAATTAAACACTAGCGCTTGTTCAATATGATTATATATGTGCTAGCTATAGCACACACTGGATGAAAAATGGAAGAACCTTCAAAAGCATCTTAATCTTCCAGACAAATCTCGTGACCTTTAAATGAGCCATATTTCCTTACCAAATATTAACGAGTGCATCTCGTAAACAGCTAATTGAATAATTTGGAAACATAGCCTTGCTCGGTTAAAAACTGACCGAAATTGGTATTCATTATTTCTCTTAATGTACAGGGCAAAAAATATCTTTTTAATTTCGACTATTTATCTAAGAAATGTTATGGATTTCTTTTGAATAAGTAAGCGTGTACAGCAGTGTACAAGAGTAGCATAAAATCTGAAGATAAAGTGTAAGGTTACAGAGAGTACTAATGTTTATTTATTAGGACAACCTATAAAATAAACACTGGTAAGAATGAAAAAGTTAACTATACAAACAAGTACTTAAAGCTAAGTGTCACCTTAATCACAGGTTGCAATAGCATGCAATGTGGACTATAAATTTCATATTTTTTTAATACAATTTAAAGAAAAGAAAAAGGTTTCAGATCATGAAAAGTGTGAGAAATTAGAAATGTTCAATGTTAGAAATAAAGCGTTCATCATCTACCTAATTAGGTTACAATTACCGAAAGTTTTGGTGATTGTTATAGCTTATTTCATACAATTATTATTGTACTCTCCCTTTCCTAAACTGTACTCTCTCTTAACAGTTTTCGATCAATATCATAAGGAACACCATACAAACGTTTGTAGCGTTAATATCATTAGGGATAACGTTTTTCTGTTTTGACCGGGGTTTTGCATGCATTAATCTCGAACAGGTTTTTAGATTTCACAGCATAACAGCAGCTAAAACTATAACTAGATATTAACAATTGCAATCAAAGTTGCGCGCAAAAGCTAGTGTGAAACAATGGCAAACATTGAGTGAAATATAATAAAATAAAATATGCATTGTAGCCTGAGAGGATCATTGACCTCAATGATCTTGCGTAGAATTCTCACGCGCCTGACTGACGATAGTTGCCTACAATTTTGCGCAATGCCCGTGTTCTTTTTAAGGGTAAAACAAAAACTGACCCTCTATAATAAAAATAATGTCTTTAAAATATATGAATTTGTCTTTGAAATATTTACATACATACATACACATTCACGACTGTTTCCCACATTTCGCCAATTATATAGTTGGTCCCAAGTAATAGGTGACGAGCCTATTGCCGCTTAACGGGCACTGTTATGTTCGCCAGAGCCTCGTTCGTTGATCGGCAGGTGCACCACTTGCAGGTGAGGTAGGCTTGGGCTCCTTAGATCTTGGTAGGAACCCTATGCACCGTTGCGTACCTCGGAAGGCACTTTCTAAGAGCAGCAACCCACCAATTTTGCTCTGGATCCGTGTAGAGTATGAAACTGAGTGGACCTGATTCTCTCTTACTATGATTTGTAACCTGTAGTCACCTTAGACCTTACTCAAATAAAGAGATATTTATGGATAAACTGGAGATGATAATGGTAATAATGTCATGTTATTTAAACATTACCAAATGGTAATGTTCAAATCAAATAATTTATTGCACTTCACATTACAAAAACGAGGTGGTACAGAAATTACGGTATACATGAGACGCCCTGGGAGGGCACAGCAATTTAAGAAGGCTTACTAGTTAGTATAAAAAGTTAATATGTTACATTTTTATAAAAAAAATATCTTTATAAATAATAATAATAATCATTTATTTTAGCATAATAATTTCCAGAGCATAACAAACATTTTATTATTAGTAGTTATTATCATACTTACTTAACATTGTACAACATATTATTGGTAATTATTATTATTATACATCTACATTATTATTTATAACTTACATTATTAGGAAATTGCGTTTCAACCATTTTTATCGTTAAAAAAATCTTGTAAGCTGTAATATTATTTATCTATTAGATATGTTAAAGTATGATTACGCTTGCTGTGAAACTAGTACCTACTTCATCGAGTTTTCTTAAGCTATAGGTGTAGCCGTAGTGTTATTTATTTATCGCCAAAAGGCTTTTGCATAGGGTAAACGGGTGTGTAACTTCCTACTGATACAATAAAAGCTAAACAAGACTTTTAAATGGGTACACTGCCGTGACTACCTACTTATATATATGGAATAAATAAAAAAATACTTTAGGTTACACATAAATATTCGGAGAAACAAAAATAGCATAAAAGATAGATGAATGAGCATGTAAAATCTTAAGAAAAAATGTCTACTTTTTGTTAAAATTTAAATTTTATTAGTCAATAAAAATATTTTTTCAAACAGACTAAACCCAGGCTCAAATTTTTTTTTTTAAATTATTTGTAAACGCAATGGTTCCAATGCAAACCTGTTACGAGAAAATTATACATGCTTTTTTTAAATTTTCATATTTTTTTTCTAAATTCCTTGATTTGAACTAAGTTCTATACAAACCTGGTCTCAACAATAACGAACACAATGAAAAAAAAATCCAATTACATGCAGTCGTCTAAAAGTTATGCGCCCAGATAAATTTTGGCGACCTATTTGTATTTATATGGTTTCATATCAATGATGTATGGAATCTCATTGAGACCTTTCTCTGCACTCTGTTCTTTTCCGTATTAGTTCTAAAATATTTTAACATTACACTAAAAAAGGCTTGCTGGCTTGTCCGACTGTTTTACCTTTTATTTCGGAAAATTATAAAAGCACAAAAGATTGATGATGAACCTACAAATCTGCTCACAGCAAAGTTTTTTTGTATGTAATTGAATGCTCATAGATGTGCCACACCAAGATCAAACGGTCTACTTTCAACGGTTCAATTGTCTCAAACGCATTTTCTCACCTTGAACCACGCAGAGCGCTACATAATTTTACGTAATTGCTATATCATTATCAAACTACCGTATTCTTGCGTATACCGCGTACACCGCATCTTGCCCGTAAACTAATATATAAGCCGAAGAATCCGCTCCTCGACAACAGTTGTGTGTGGTCGGTGGGACGAAGCAAACCTTATTCAATCGCAAAATGATCGCCAAAGTAAGTGGAATTCGCGATTTCATATCCCGTAGCAGAGTTTAGTGAAAGGATCGACTTCGAACAATCTGGACACTTCGTGAGAATCCTGCGCATATCATAAAATACCATAACAAACCAAGTTCCATACTCTTTAATTTGGGATGTTAATCTTTTTATCCACAAATCTTTTATACGTATTCTTTTTTAATGGCGATGTTGGTACATGCGTGGTCGGTTACACCATGGCAACTACGCCGTAATAGCATTTTATCTTCAATCTCTTTGTTTTATTGTTATTTGACTTTCACTAACTAGGTAGTTTCAGTTGCATTTATCAAGTTACTAAATCATGGTCGCGTGAGCTTTTTTTATGTTTACGAATAACAAAAAGTCTCAAATACTACAACGTAACCACTCGTTACTATGCTTTTTAAAAACATTACGTTTAGTTTAACTGCACAATAAAACATACTTTTTGAATAAAACTATGCAACGGTTACTGCAGAGCCAACGTAATTTTTTTAAATAAAAAGAAAAAATATTTTCCTAAAGTTAAAGCGATATAAATAACCATGAAACATTATGTTTCCGTAACATTTTCTGCTGTAGATTTTGTAAGAAACAGCTGGATTTATATTATCATTATAACTTCAAGAAATAATATCAAGAGCTTTTCTCTGTTGAATATCGTAACTATATAATCAAAGACTAGCAAGAGTGTAAACGCCAAGCTTAATTTCTTTCAATTAGTTTATAGGGTTTCTGAGATCACAATATGTTTCATAGCGAACATACC
Source organism: Musotima nitidalis (assembly GCA_949126915.1). NCBI lineage: Eukaryota > Metazoa > Arthropoda > Insecta > Lepidoptera > Crambidae > Musotima > Musotima nitidalis. The sequence continues at coordinate 7,400,500 of OX421419.1, forward strand.
TACTCTTTTTTTAATAATTGACGTGCCTAATGTAAAGAAAATAGTCTCATATCGCAGTTTTTATCCTCGTACTACATCCAGCGTAGAATTGTTATTTGAATTCATCAGTTAACTTGTTTTTTCGAATTATGAATATCATTCAAAGGATTGTTCACTTAAAAGTAGAATTATTGTGATTCTAGCTTTATGCCAATTTCGTTTAATTTTCAAACGTATTTTGTTTTTTTTTGTTGAGATTGTTGATATTTGATTTACGATTGCTTTTACCACGTGAACGCCATCGGTCCGACACAAGAGAATAGCTATTGTTTATCGGTCCTTTGGCGTTCTAAGTCTAATTATTAAGTAAAATTTCAATTTTTTTATTTTTCCCTAGGCCGCGGTAGTTCTATCAGTAGTGGCGTTCGCGTCGGCCGGTGTGGTGCAGCTCGCCGCGCACGGATATGCGGGCGAGGGCTACGGCCACGAAGCGCTGGCGTACGCGCCGGTCGCGCATTACGCGCACGAAGATACGCATGTCGACTATCATGTAAGTAGCACTACTCAAACGGCAATCAGTAAATCCTTCATTGGGGAATAGGCACGAATTTCGATTATCATGTAAGTAGCACTGTCGTCGTAAGGGGAGACATGCGTTTATCTACAAAGAATGCTGAAGATCGTGCGAAGTTGAGGCAAAAGAGCAAGAAAGCGATACCGGGCCCGTAAGGTGACAACCGGGATTATGCTCGGATGATGATAATTATAGCATTACTAGAAAGGCTTCCATTTATTAGGCCTTAGCTTTATATAATCCTTATAGCTAAACCTCATTCAAATGAACAACAAACAATAGATTTGAGGTAGAAAAGCAATGATAAATGTCAACGTGCTTTGCTCAATAAGGATTCATATACCATGAGTGATAGATACCATGTCAGTTATGGAAGTTAGATGAAGAAGAATGAGAGTCCTCTGTACTGGGGACTTACATGGGCAATAGGATTTTATATTCTATATGGATGTGGACATTGTAGGTGGTTGCAGTTTCATAAAGTAGATAACCAATAAAAATGTTCAACTCGATCTGGCCTGATCTTAGGTAGAGGTTTAGCATAGCTAAGACATATTTCGTGCTCAAAGCGAACATGTATGGATCCTACCATGATTGTACAGGGATCCTACCAAGACCTAAGGAACCAAAGCCAAACTCACCTGTAAGTGGTGCACCTGCCGATCAACGGACGAGGCTCTGGCGAACATAACAGTGCCCGGTAAGCGGCAATAGGCTCACCACCTATTACGTGGGATCAACTATATAATTGGTGAAGTGTGGGCTCTGTATATGTAGTATATGCCTCTGCCTACCCTCTCTGGGAAACAGGCGTGAATGTATGTATATATGTAGCGAACATAGATATTCCTCAGTAGTTTAGCTGTGCGAGAAAACGAGTTAGTATATATATGGATAGATATAGATAGATACTAGTTACGACAAAAACTACTTAAAAACTTAATATGATGTACGTAGCTGATGTTAAGAGATCACTGCATTCACGTTCGAAGGTTCCGTTGGGATTCAATACCAGAGTTATGTCTTAAAATACCATCTCATAATTAAAATATGTACAAAGATAAACGCTTTATATTTTAACCATTATGTAGAGTAAATATGTCTCAAAAGATAGTCAAAAATTTAAAGAAAATTCTATATTGCTAACACATAAACACTTTTAAATCGTTATCCTGAATGTTTGTTGTTAAGTCAGTAAAAAAGTTCTAAATCTACTAAACTATCTCATTTTACTTGGGCTTATTATAAAATTTAGAAATAAAAAGCTGTAAATAAATAATGGTTGACTATCATTGCACTGAAAGCACATATAATAAAACTCAGCATTACAAAAATAACCTTCACATAATGAATGTTGTGGCCAGATATGCAACGAGAGCATTACACACCACAATCTCAAAGCTCATTATTGCAACACGAAAATAATGTCACATGATTATATTATATTATTCACACGCAAAAAACTATGGGCCAATGTGGTCAAGGATTTGAAAGATAGTGTAATAAAGTTTGTCTAAACATCAGAAACATTAGAAATCAATAATGTGCCGTGTAATATCGGCTTAGAGTAGTGCCAGCCCTTCTCATCTCACAGGGCCTCGTAAGAGTCGACGAAGAGAAATCCTATCGGATGATGGGCAGCACCGTCATCCTGCGTACTGGTTACAACTGCGATCACCAACCCGCCTGCCCAGCGTTGTAGTTATGGGCAAATACTCCCAATAGGATGTAACCTATTGGGGAGGCTAATGTTCTGAAGTGTACTTTATATGGCTGATATGATGAAACATCAGAATGCTGTGCTAATTAAATGTTACGATAAACAGTTTCGGTTAAGTAGAGCACTTTGAGCGTCGTTTCCCCAGTTGGGTACTCTGACGTAATACAATAGCTGGTTACTAATTGATAGGTTACATAAAATAGCGTGTGCCGCGATCTAACACAATCAGCTAGTTTCCTGGATTCGATGGATAGCTACACTACAGGTCCTACTGTCGACACAACTGTTATAATGTCAGTGATTTATTATCTAAACACGATATTGCATGCGATAATAGTTTATAATATCTAGTTGATCAATCATATAGATATTGTTTTCAAGTGATTGATTTTTTGTATTTTAAAACGTTTCATGTCTAGTTCGTGTGTCCTTAATAAATATTAAACATTACAAATCATTGTTTTTACGTATAGCGGAATAATATAACAAATAAGTAATGCTTTTTAGGAATGATTTTTGATATTTAAAAGAAACAAAAAAGATATGATTAGTTGTCTAAGATAAAAAGGTTGTTTAAGAACAAATATCTATTGCTGTTCTTAGTTTTATTCGAATTATTACAGAAAGCTAATATTTGCAATTAAGATTTAATTAATCACATAAGACGATAGTAACAACAAAAAACGGGCAAAACCCGAGATCAACACAAAAGGATTTTACTTCAATTCTAACAAAATATATAAACTAAACTAACTTCAAAAAATATATATTAAAATTCTTTTCTTAAAATTCTTTTCTTGTAACTAGAGTACTACCAGTATAGCAATATAGATTTACCTCACATTGCAAGTCGTGGCAACCTGTAATTGAATCTGCACTTAGCTCTTACTCCTTGCTTACTTATTGTGGTTGTTTTAGTGTAAGATTTGTTGGTTGTCCTTAATAAATAAATAAATAAAGAAATGAATATCCCAAGCTACAATTCTATTTTGAAATAAAGCTATCTGTTGAATAACATCTAAATAGGCCCCCCAAAGGTATTAAAGATCAGAGAGTATAGTTTATTGGTTCGATGTCGCTTTACGGCGTTGTCATAAATCTACCACCGCAGGTAACAATTCGGAATAATCCATAGTTACATAAACGTTGTCAAGTATATCCCGGTCGTGACTGTCGGCAGATAGCGAGCTGTTCCCAGGTGCGTTGCGCCATCCGCGGCCGTCGACAGGATCGTAATGACTGTCATGATACAGGGCACAGCGGATAGTTTGCATAAACCACCGCGTGCTCTCACGCTCGTTTTACTAGATGTATACCTATTCGCCGATGTCGACCCAAATGCGGAATGCTTTGCGCAAAACCATTGACAGATTTAAATAATCGGAGCTGTAGCAACAGACGTCATGTGCACGAATGAAGTGATTGTTGGGAAACTAAAGACACTGCAGAACGTTTCAGATTACAACTAGATGGATGTTTAGGTTTATACATTATGTCCTTTTAATAAGGACGGTTCTTGTTGCGAATGTTCCACATAATGGTTTCAGTTGCATTGTGAAATAGATTTTAGAATCTGTTCTGAGGCAGAACGAGGCTGTCTTTTCTAAATGATATTTAAGATTAATTTATAATTATATTTAAGATATTTAAATTTTATCAAAATTTTAAGGATAGTTTGAGGATCAGTACTGTCATGCTGAATACTTGTAGAAACTTTACAAACTTGTACTAAAAACAAATATGCATAAATTTTATTATGGCATGTAAAATAGTCTGTAATGAAGTATTAGCGTCATTAACGAAACTTCTTATAACATTCATTCGTGTGCTAGTAAAGTCCTAACCAAGCGATGTCTCATTAATTCCAGGCTCATCCCAAATATGACTATTCTTACTCCGTGTCGGACCCCCACACCGGGGACCACAAGACACAGCACGAGGCCAGAGACGGCGACGTGGTGAAGGGCGAGTACTCCCTGCTGCAACCTGACGGCTCCTTCCGCAAGGTCACCTACACCGCTGATGACCACAACGGGTGAGAGGAGAAAATTTAATAATTATCTAATGGAAACTCATTTGATAGCTTGACGCTTATATGATAAGGAAAAGTATATCATATTTCGTGTGTTTTATTACAATCGTTTTAATGATTTGTTCGAGTTTTACCAATTTCATGTAAATAGCATGTTTGTGGTATTCTCAAAAGCTGTTTTAAAAATACCACATGTCATAACATCTTACAGAATATAAGAATTGATTGGACAATGTTTTTTCTATACAATATATTTTGACGAAATTGGAATTATTACGAACCACTACTTTTTCTACATATCTCTTTCTAACATAAACTGAATGCTTCAAATCATATCAGTATTACCATTATAATAAAGAAAAAATAATTTTATTTCCTTTATTATGACTGCACAACCAGAGACTTCCTAAATTTGTGACATATGTGTAATTTAAAGCAACTAACATTTAAACTAAGCCAGCCTTTTATTACCCGCATATGGCACATTGGCATTTTGTGAGATAAACGCGATATATGAGCAAGCTGGTAGATTCGTGATAACAATTGGCACTTATTACACAAAATTTCGTAAGAACTGTTAAAGATTCAAGCAAACTCAAGTTTTTAACTAATAAAGTATCAATACTATCTACAATATCTACAATAAATACACACGATACATTAAGTATCATAGAATACTCATAGGCGTAAATCTTGGTAACGATTGATTACATACTGTTCACAAACGAGTCGACTGAAGTAAGGAAACAAATTAACATTTTAACATTCATGCTCATAACTGCGTTGGTAAAGCAGCAGTTATCGTAGCCGAGTCAGTTACGTGACAACATTATGTCGTCTCGTAAAAAAACTTTTCTATTTGCATTATAATGCAGATATAGGATGCATACTCAAATCATGGATTTATGTATTTAGCTATAACTACGGAATATAATTTGATATATTCTCACAGTTTCATTTAGTAGGTTTCACAATAAAATTGGATTTGAACTTCTGTTTGTAGACACTTAACTTATAAGTGACAGAAAACCAAACGAATGACACACTTTCGAGGCAAAACAATGGTTTTAAGAGGTTTTTAAATGTGCTATTACAATATCAATTGAACTCAGTGTCACGATTTATTCTGACTTGAATTAAAATAAAAAAAATTAAAATCAGAAGTGAGTCGCCCTTACTTTTGACCAACGCCTTTCGCCCTTACTTAACAAGCTGCTAATGGGCTAAAGGGTTAATATTATTATTACAAACTGCATCAACGTCAACGTCATTATGCCGGTTGTGCCCTAAACATATGCTATTTTTCGGATTGAAAATCATCAAATGACTTTGTCAAGGGTGGAGCAGGAGGGTGTATCTGACTTCTACTGACTAAAACCACCCATATTGACTTCTTGAGCCTGCTATGTACCGGGCCAAGATAACCCTTTTGGACTGTCCCGCAACCTCGACTTATGCACAGGGTCTGCTTACTGGTAACTGCTCTTACCATATATCTAATTTCAGTTTACAAACTAAAGAAAATAAATAAAAATATGAGAGACCAGAGTGTAACATTGGGCAGTGGATTGGAGCCCAGGTCCTTAGACCTATAGAGTGCTTCAGATAATATAAAATATTGAAAGTAATAAAGTATATATGGTGGAGGGGTGTGTAGGGCTCCTACCAAGATCTAAGGAGCCCAGGCCAACCTAACCTGCAAGTGGTGCACCTGCCGATCAACGGACGAGGCTCTGTCGAACATAAAAGTACCCGGTAAGCGGCAATAGGCTCGCCACTTATTACGCGGGACCAACAACATAACTGGCGAAATGAGGGCGTATAATATGCTTCTGCCTACCTCTTTGGGGAAACAGGCGTGTTATTATGTATGTATATAGCTATGTATGTAAAAACTTATTCTCGTTACAGGTTCAACGCAGTCGTCCACAACACAGCGCCCGTGATCCACCACGAGTACCACTAAATGCCATGGCTGTCTATTGGCCTCTTATTAACATGTGATATTATTCCTTTAATTCTTTATAAATAGTCTTTAGTCGACATCGATTTTTTTATGATTTAAGACTGCGGCGACAATAAACTGTTCGAAAAACTTATATTGTATTTTCTTTAATTACATCGTATCAAAAAAAATATCTCAATAAAGAATACTACTGTTTTACGAATTATAGAGATGTGCATAACAATTTTTTATACACATTAGCTCTACGACCTTATATATTTCCTCAGTTAACTTTAAGAAAAGTCTCAATGATTGAATAATGAGTAATAAAGTGTGCTTTGTGGTACCGGCCTCGAACAGTGCCACCCCCTCTCATCTCACGTAAAGTCGTAAGATTCGATGAAAAGAATCCTACCGGATGATGAGCAGCAGCGTCGTTCTGCGTGCGAGCGCACGCTCACCAACCCGCCTGCCCCGCGTGGTGATTATGGGCAAAAATCCCATTAGAACGTACTTTATTGCGGAGGCCAATGTTCAGCAGTGGACTTTATAAGGCTGATATGATGAATAAAGTATTATTTTTTATAGCCCACAGTTACGCGTTTTTGGGTAGGTATTTGAGGTAAGCTGCAAACTATTCCCTCAAACATTTTTGGAATTTGAAATTGCATTTGTGTCTTAGAAAATTTGGTTCTTAAGTTTTATGTAACGGTACTAAAGCAAAGGCCTAGGTCGTAACATCTTCTTTAATTGATATAAGTATGGATACAAGATAGTTGTGCAATTATTACATTTTCGCATAAATTATTAAATTGATATTCAATGGTATATGTTTACAATATGTTGATTAGCAGACAATAAATAAATAAATAATTTCTAACACCCATTATTTAGTCCCAAGATAAGTTATTTTAATAACCTGTGTTATGGATACAAATGTACTCAAATACATTTTTTTGTATAAACACACTTTAAATACGTAGAAAACACCCAGACCAGAACAAATATTAATGTTCATACAAACATATATACATACACACATTCACGCCTGTTTCCCCGAAGGGGTAGGCAGATGCATATTATTCGCCCACACTTTGCCAGCTATACAGTTGGTTACACGTTATAGGTGGCAAGCCTATTGCCGCTTACCGGGCACTGTTATGTTCATATTCTTCTATGTTCATGTACACAAAGATTCGATCTGAGTGGGAATCGTACCCACGACTTCATGAGCGGAGTGCGGGTATACTGACCAACACGCCATATCAGTCGTCAAACTATACGAAAGTCTTTCTCTTTAAAGCGAGGGATGAAAGTATTAGAGCTAGGGAGCTCTAATACTTTCATAAAACGGTTGGATCCGTTTCGTCATCGGACATAGTAAATTATGATCACTTTTCCCAATATCGCAGTTAAAACGTCTTCCAAAACGTTAGCGCATAATTATTTTTTTTTACTTCTCTTAAAAACATTTCTATGCCCTTTCTACCGTACGAACTTGCAAACCGTTTTGTTTACACTTCCCCCTGACACGACCTGCAGGTCGCATTATTTTCTACATTGATATCTTTGCAACATTGTTACTGCCCACCCCGCCAGTTTACTACGGAATCCTTTATTTGTTAATATTCTAAACTGCACTATTTTATGCTATGCTTTTATGTACAGCTTTTAATTACAACTATTTTTATTTAACACAAATGTTTAATTTATGAACTAGCTAAATGTCTTCCCATGAAGAGTGGTTTGTGAAAATTGGCACACGTACTATTGCTTTCTCTAGCAAACTAGCATCACCATCATCATAACCTATTGACGTCCAACTGCTGACCACGCGGGCCACTTCTCATAAGCAATAGGGTCAGGGAATCAGGTCATACTGAAAGAATATGTGACGTCCTGCTTTTACCAACCGACTAAAGGCTTCATGTGTTTCCGAAGCACGGAAGCGCTCAATATTACATGTCACACAAATGGTTAATTATACAAATACTGACCTCCGTAAACCCTAGTTTCCTTTGGTGATCGATTTTGACCAACTAGGACTGTGTAGCTACGAGCTCTTTAGTGGCATCCTAACTAAAAATGTAGGTCCACAGATAAATTAAAATTCTATACTAGTTGTAGTACTATATACATTTTCTAGAACATGTTGAACTTAAAAAATACTGGCGACCCAACGAAACTAGACAAAATTCTGACACTATTTTTTTCTATAGTCAAACTCCTGCCCGCAATGAAAGAACGATTTTTTATAGATGCATAGCATCCTTAACATAGGTTAATAAGAGCTTTATTAAGGCAACAATGAGATAAAATTAAATTTTATTAGATGAGGGATAATTAAACGACTGCTGACATTAGATTATTGTAGATAAAACATTATAAAGTTATGTTTACAAAACATGAAAACTAATTAAAAAAATTATTTTTTTCTCGCTTACCTTGTCAGTGTCTGTCAGGCATTTTCATAATACCTACTGATAATTATCTTTGCCCAGTGGGCCTTTGGCATTGGCAATATGCGTAGGCCTAGATATTTTCACAAATCATAGTAAGTGGATCATTTTCCACTTAGAGACTGTGTGTTGGTATTGTTGTGTCCTAAGCTTCAAAACCAAAACTAATTGGAGCCCATCCTAGTGAGAATTCCATACATACCTAACCATCCATATATACTTTACCATTAATACATACCATTTTTTTTGTTTTACGTCGGCAACAAAATGCATTTACGCACTGCCTTCCGGCCAAAGGGGGACCGAAAGGGGGGGTGTAGGATTCACCACCGGCAGACGCGACTGTCAGCAGTAATACCCACTAAAAATCTTCCGACGAAGCCCGCCGCTTGTTGATAAAGAGGCGGGGGCCAGTTCCTGGGTTGCAGCGTCTAACACCCCGCCTGCGGCCAACGTCCCCCGGACTAAAACCGGGAGGACCTCCTCAGAGAGACGCAGTGGACGCGCCCCTTCTACCTCCCTGTGCGACCATAGCGTGTGCGGCCGACTTGACTTCCCGGAGGGTCCATTGTTAGACAGCAGAGGCCCCCTGCCCCCTCTGCCTAAGACCCTCCTGGCGCTGCTTGACGGGTCCTCCTGGCCCGCCGGTTGTCAGTAATAAGGTCACCCAGAGACGCCAACGTCTAGGTTTTCCCGGCCTCCGGGAGGTACTCAGCCCCCCCACCACGCCAAGGTGGAGACCTGTTCGGGGGGGATGATATTTAATCTTAAGTTTAAGTCTTTCTTCTTTGTCATATCATCATTATCTCAACCCATAAGCGGCCCACTGCTGATCACAGGCCTCATCAAAATTGTAACTTTTAAAATTTATTTCATCAAGCTTGAATTCATTCCGAAGCACTTGTGAATGACGCTTAAATATAGGAGAGACACTTCACTAAAGCGGGAGCCTGTTGGAGATGAGGTTGACGCCCGCCACGACTTTAACTCGATAAATCGATTGAAAAGTTCTCTTAAAAACCTAAACCAATAAAGTAGCACCAAGGGAACCTTCCATCACAGTCAAGTATCTAAGTACCTAATGTGAAACTGAGCTGGTAGATTTTTTATTCTAATTTGTACAAATACAAGGGGTACGTATTAAGCCAAAACTTATTTATCTCACAAATAATAATTTTCATCATAATACCCCTTTTGAAGTAATTGCTTTTTACTACAGCTTTGGAGGTGGATCGATTATTCTTCGTGGATGTCTATTGCAGAATCAGTAATAGGTAATTATATCTTACCCAAAAACGGTTGTCTTATAAAGCCAACAGTTTGAAATAGAAAGCTTATTACTATATCTAGTATTCAAATTATTGTATCAGAGGTATTTTCAAAGTATTCGATATTTTTGCGAACATACATCCTCCATCAAATATATATCCTCTCACAGGCCAATATGAACGGGTATTTGGTCATACATACTCCACCACGTGGACCCAGTGCAGATTGGGGGAGACAGATGTGTGGCAAAATAAATGCCGCCCAGTTCTCTAATTTCGCTTTACAACCACTACATAAAGTGATAACCGGGACCAATGGATTTCAAATGGCTTTCAAAAGCACGGAAGCAATATCGAGCGCTCCGTGCTTCTAAATGCCACACAAACCGTCACCCCTCCGAGATCTGACTTTTTTTTTAACTTTACATTACACACTGCTAAACGTAAGCCTCCCCAATAGATTTCCAGTTGACCGATCTTGTGCCGCTTCAATTATGTAATAATATTTTATATGACAATAAAATCATTTATGACAATAATATAATTTATGACAATAAAATCATTTATGACAGTAAAATCATTTATGACAGTAAAATCATTTATGACAATAAAATCACTCCAAGGAATATGTTTTTATTCTAAAACTTCCATAATTTGATCTAAACGTGAAAACGTACGTGAGAAAATACTACACGTTTCTAATAATATAGATAGATAAATATTATCTGTACAAGTTGAAGATAGTTTTTGTATAATCATAAATAAATATAAAATAAATTTACCTTCCATTCACTGCTCGTTAAGTTGCACATTGGCTTTACCTTGCAGTCGTACTCAGGTAGGCGCTTAGCTTCCTATTACTTTTATATACAATGACTTATACTTAGATCAACTACAAAGTTGCAATACTTCCATTTAATAATTAGAAATGACTACTTATGTCAGATGAAGGTTTTTTTTGTTTTAAAGCATATTATGTATGCTAGCATTATCCCGGTTGCTCTAATCACTTACTACACAACACTAAGGTTGACTTAATCTTAGGGCCCACGGTCTGCTCACTAGTTTAACCGGGAAACATCATTCTATGGTGTAACCAGCTGTCAGGATATAAGAAGACATTGACTTCCTATTTAGGACTGCCTTATGTAAAAAATAGGTATGTAAACTATATGCAATATTATCAATTCTTTATTTTTCTCATTTCCTGGAAAGACAATTATATTAATTTTATTATTAGGCAGGCAGTAGATATAAACAACTGATGGAAGCCCGTATCATGTTAGTTTCAATTCATGTTTATCCTCCTCTAGCTTTATGACGATTCTATTTGCATGACATAGTGCACCCCTAGATGAATACGTCACTAACTCAAAAAAACTTACTTATTTATTAAACTTATTTTCGAAATGCCACTAATTCAGAATAAGTTTTTTTTGAGTTAGTGACGTATTTTATCTAGGAATGCGATATAATCAATTATTTTTTTTATATTCGATGCCATACAGTGTTTTTTTGTTATTTATTTTTAATAATGGCTTCGTGCGTGTAGCACATTTAGCCAGTGTCAAGTAAGAGGTATATTAATAATATATCAATCATGGTAAATAAGAATGATTGGTGATAAAGATTATAAATGAGAAATGAGATGCCCTCCCCTTACCCCAGAATCCTCAGTAATGATGTGGGACTATACTGGGATCTCACATAGACTTCTTGAGAGAATTTGGAAAGTTATGTTGCACGGTTTTATATCATTTACTAACACTCATGTACGTTCACAAATACTTATCGGTTCATAATCCACCGTTATTACATATTAACGTTTGAAATATCACAACTTTTATAAAATAAAAGACATTACGCTTGTTGTTAAAACTTATGCTTATTTCGTAATTTTATCTATAAAGGGTTATGGTAATTAAAGAGGGCGTCTACCTGTTGCCGTTATCGATATTGCGCGAAAACGAGCAAAAAAAAAACATGTTTGTTGTATGGGAGTTCCCATATATATTTCTTTTATTCTGTATTTTAGTATTTGTTATCATAGAGGCAACAGAAATATATCATCTTTAAAAATTCAATTATCTGACTATTACGGTTCATGAGATACAGCCTGGTGACAGACGGACGGGCGTACAACGGGGTCTTAGTTATAGGGTCCTGTTTCCTTTGGGAACGGAACCCTAAAAAGTACTTCCACTCCCTTCAGTTCTAATTTTAAACAACAACATTCAAAAATAAACCAAAGTTATCATAAATTTAGCAGCAGAGACTTGAACCAAAAATTGTTTTACGACCAATATGGCGTGGTGGCCAGTAAACCGCGTGGTGTCCTAAGTGGAAGTAAGATGTGGGTTCGATTCCCACACAGGACAAATCTTTGTGTGCATTAACATGAATATTTGTTGGTCTGGGTGTTTTCTTATATGTATTAAGTATGTATGTATCAACAAAAAAAGCATATATGTTTATATGTTATTAAGTATCCATAACACAAGTTCTAAATGATACTTATCGTGGAACAAAATTATTAATGTAATTGTTAGAAAACATGTAATTATTATGTATATTTTTTTCAAGATTTCTTAACTATTGACCATATGAAGGCACGAGGAAAACGTCACTCGTAAAGAATATAATATGTTGTAATAGAAGAAGACACTTTTTTACTCTCATAATGCAGTTTAGCACAAACACAATATAGCAAATTTCTCAGTAAGAGTAAGCTTTACGAGAAACTCGAGTGAAATAAAGAAAAAGTTAATATTTCCTTGCTGTGATTGCGAAATTCCACCAACTAAAGAAACAAAAAACTAAATTCATGGTACATTACAGTGTCTTTGTGACAATCGTGTTCAGAATATGGGATAGTGAAACGGAGTCTGCGTAAAATCTTCATTAACATTTTATTTGTTCCCTCCTATTGAAATACTCAACGGCATTGATGGTTTGTTTCGGTATTACCGAACAGAATATTTTAGGACAAATAAAGCGTCTTTTATAAGTAGAAACATTCAGAAAAATATCAGTAGTCCTCCACTCATCACCAAGAAAGATGATCCTTAAAGTAAGTATCCACATCATTTATTTATCTTCAATTAAATGTTTCTTTTCAATTCATAAATATTTTTCGTGTTATTTCAAATTCTCACTCACTTTAATCACTTTTTATTTCAGAAATTAATTGTCAGTCTAGTATTGACTGTGGTTTTGTATAGCAACGTGCAAGGGGCATCGTACTCAAAAGTTTATCTTCAAAATGGATTTTCTCAGCCCTTTGGATTTCTGAATTATGGAGCCCCAGCTGTATTCACTGACCCACAACTAGCTCGAATATCAGCCGGCCCTGTCAGACCTATTGTGTCTTTACCAAGTCTCACCAATTTACCTCCTTGTGTTTCCCCATGTACCATTCCTAGACAACAGTCAGTTGCTCCATTACCAAATAATGCTAAAATTGTTACGTACGATGCTCCAAAAGTACCTGTTATGGAGGCACCAGTACAAGATGTGAGTAATTTACTGAAGACTATAAACTAATGCAAAATCATATTCAAATTAATTCCTAAGCTGTAAAAATACCACAACTGTGTCAGTTATATCTTTTATGCTTTATTTGAAAAAAAATTATGAGTTATTTCTTTAATTGGATATACATTTTTATTTTCGAACTTTTAGGATGGTTATGAATATTCTTACGTAGTGTATGATGAAAACACCGGTGATCAAAAAGCTCAACGCGAATCGAGTGATGGCGGTGTAGTCCGCGGAGAATATTCTTTTATTCAACCTGATGGATATATAAGAGAAGTCCAGTATACAGCCGATGATTTAACAGGGTATGATTATGAACTATCCATGTTTAAAATTCAAAGTTAACTTTGTAATACAAACTATTTATGTTACTTACAGATTCAACGTCATTGTCAAAAGTATACCGCCAGGATCTGTAAAATCTGAAGATGCTAATAAGAAAGATGAACCAAATCCATGTATTGATACTAAAAAGGAAGCACTGACAGTAGAACCCACTGATCCAACTGTAGATAATAACATTGACCTTGCACCAGAAATCTTAACAGTTATACAGGCAGCAGCGACACCTGAGATAACTGAAGAAGCAGTGACTACTGTACAAGACACAACATCAGAGATCTCATCTGTTCAAACTGTAGATGACATTTCAACGCCCGAGGCATTACCAACTACAGAAATACCACAAGAAATCACTACCTCAAAGCTTGCAGTTTCGGAAACCCTTGTTCTCCAGGAGCCTACAACAAACACAATTGTTTCATACGATGACATTATTCGCTGTGTGCAGGCGAAACTTGCTCAACGTCGACCACTGAATTCTAATATTTCTCCCTTAACTTACATAATTTTACCTAGCAATGGCAGGCTTTGTTAGTTAAAGTACGGCGACATTTAAAGTTTGAGCTTTTTCTCTAGTCTTTTAACAATTGTATAATATATGTTATTCCATACAAAATTATAATAAATATATTGTTTTTATGTTCGATTTGTTGTTTTCATGCCATACACACTTTATAATTATCACCAAAGGACGTTTTACTGCATCGCCAAATTACTCAAAAATTATGGGCAATATTGTGTTCCAATTTGAAGACAGTAATTGTAACTATTGAAAATATGAGACATAAAACTGACGTCTTCAGGACTACAGCAATGCAAATCCAATGGGATTTTCCTAAATTGCTCTATTTTTTAAAAATATATGCATGCGTATCACTTGCTAAATAACGACATACAATCAATATAATAAAAACATTTGAAGACAAAGTTCAACATTCAATATTATTTTTATCAACTTTTCGAGTGGTAGGTAGATAGTTATTTCACCTACATACCATTATAGATTTAGTATCACAACCAAGTATAATGGACAAGCACAACAATATCGATTAGCCAATCGATCAATTTTAACCTCGACACTTTTATGGGCAGCTAATATTTACAGATAAAATCATACATGATGTAATTATCATTCTTTCTCTATTAGAATGACAAATTTTAATGGTTACTGGGACTTCGATTTCAAGCAAAGTAATAAATTATACGCCATTATAATAATAATTATTACATATATTGCATATTTTAAAGTTAATTCAATCGTTGTACTTTTCACTTTTTATAAATTACCTATATTCAATGTATTTTTTTTATTATTTTCTCACAATTTTTTTTAATGCGAAAGTGGATTTGTTTGATTATTATGCATTCAAGCTTTTATAACATGAGCGATCTTGCTGAAATTTTTTGGCACTGCTCTCATGAAATAAACTGTAGGCCCAAGATTATTAATTTGTCACTATTTAAGAATAAAATAATAAATAGGACAAAAAATAATCGTAAATACCTAACACATTATTGTCGTCGTACGATGCCATAAAAAAATATTTGTCTTTTTTCATTAGTAGCTAGTTATAAAGTATAGTTAAGTTATACCTAATACTCACACTTTTAATAACCAAGGTAAACTGAATTACAAAACTAACATTAAATTTTCTCAAGCGAAAACATTTAAAACATTAGTTAGGCGGGTTAGGTTGCAATAAATTTAACACGTTCTTATGAAATATTACCCTAACTCTTTGCTCTGTTTTATGTTTATAAATTATACGAAGAAATAATGAAATAAATCCTTTTAGGGAAACATACATTATTTAAGGTAGTTCTATATTTTGTATTTTAGCAGTGTAATTTTCCTTCTGGCACTTTAAAGAGCTTTAATAATAATAATTTATACATTAGTTTTTACCTTTTTACTCCATACCCTTATATCCCAGTTTTATATTCAACTAGATTTCGCCTTTTGGGGTCATCTTATGGGTCTACTTTTTTGGGTATATGTGGATTTTGAATAGCGAATAAAGAAAAGGCACTGGTACTCCAGCATACGTCCTACCAGATGAATAGTGGTCACCACAACTTATGCGCGCTTGCAATACAAGGGACATCACTATCGCGTTAACTTTTTTTTAGAACTCCATCTTGAGAAAACCTCTATAGGAAGTTAGGTCATAATATTTGTGCCTTTCTTAACCCTAAGGATGTCATATTCAATTATAATTATCTTGTTTACTTTTTGTAAAACTCTAAGTTTAAAAACAATTAAAGGACTTTATTTAAAACGGAGAGGTCAACTTGCAGCGCAGTCTAAAATTATCGTAGTTGTTTATTCAATGCTAATTGTCACACTGATATCCACTTTGCATGTGCCGACAATTACTTACGAATTAAAAAATAATAATGATAAATGCTACCAATTCCGTTTTCAGCTAAATAGATCGTTAGTTCAACTTTTAAATTGTGTTGATTTGTGCAATATTATATAGTATACTGGGGTTTAGCAAAATATTTATTGTAAATGTTTTACTTCTTTTTTTGTTCCTAAATGAATTAGTTTCTACATGAATTATTAGCAAATTTACGTTAAGCAAAGTTACGTTTATACTCACTTGATAAAATTATCACTAAGCAATACACTGGAGGCAGGCCGCCAGCTAACAGGGGATGTCTGTCTAGCACTGGTCGTCTTTGGACTGACGATGAAGTTGATGGTAAAAAATTTACATCTTCAAGTTACATTAAGAAAAATCTTAAGTACTTATTTACTAACATTGGTTTAGGTTAGATAAAACAATGATATGAATGTATTTTCAAATAATTTATATATGGGTTTTCTCAAAATCTCAAGTTCACGTGTTCTATTTCGCATATCTTCATCCCAATGTCCGACACGGCTTGTTATTGTTATTAATAGGTTTGGCCATGTCAAAACACAAATAGTACCAATTTAAGCAGAACTTGCACTATAGCCCCTAAAATGACATACAAAAATTTCCTTTTTTTTTCTATAGACATAAAAAAACCAGCAGTTAACGTTGGGGAAAAAATCTTGATTTTTAATAAGGTGACTATTTCGAAAAATCATATAATTGTGCGATAAAAAAGTAAGTAATACCACGTAGAAATGCACAATGACGTAATATTGTACATTTCTACTTAAATTATTTTTTCTACATACATATAAGTCCTGTTACGCACTTGGTACTTTCTCCAAAATTATTAGGAATTAAAGGCAATCTTTACAATTTGTTATTTTTAGCCGACATATGTAAGTATTTGTAAATGAATATTAACTTGGAATATTTAATTGGAATTAGGATTTAAAATCTGAGCTCTGCTAGCGTAAAACTCTTACGAATGTGATACGAAAAAAGCCTGGAAACTTGTGAATAATACTTACAAGACGCAATAAAGTGCCACTAGATCACGCAGACGAAGTCGCAGGCGCATTTAATAAATCGTACCATAGTGTTAGTTAATTCACAAATATTTGTTGCTATTATCATTGTCTTGTATGCATTTAGAACATTACACATTCGTGTTTCCGACTTTTAAAAATAGTTCTATTGTTCCGTATGACTCAGTTCGGAACAAAATCTCACGAACTAAAACATGACAGCTGCCATAATAATACCCATTGTCATTAAACGTCGGTAACTATTACCGGCTATAGGTTCCGTAAGATATATTTAACTATCAACAATCTACATAACTATGGACGCATTGAGTTCGTCGGCCTTGAGAGTGTCAAAGTTACAGAGTCAAGGCCCGCCACACATTTCTCTGCCCCACCCCAACTACTGCGTTTGATACAGTTCTATAAAAACATACAGCAAGACTGTTGACATCAATCAGCTTGTTTTTGTTTAACTATAAACAACTACTTCATTGAAAAGAAAAATGTTTAGCAAAGTAAGTTTTATTGAGGGTAAAAAGTATTTAATTGTTGTTATTAAAAGCAAACAGTTACTTTAAAACAGCATTTTCTTTTAAAATATTTACTAATTTTATTCCATAATTTTTTTCAGCTTGTAGCTTTCGGTGCTCTTCTGGCAGCCGCCAACGCTGGCCTGTACCACGGACACGCCGTGTCCTCCCAGAGCATAGTGCGTCACGATGAGGCCCACGCCCCGGCGCACTACGCGGCGCCCCTTGCACACTACGCCGCCCCCGTGGCCCATTACGCCGCCCCCGTGGCTCACTACGCCGCCCCCGTGGCTCACTACGCCGCCCCCGTGGCCCACTACGCCGCTCCCCTAGCCTACGCTGCACCCGCCGCCCATTACGATGGACATGACGAATACGTAAGTCTCGCCGCTACTTCTTTATCTCCAGCTGATGTGGTCAATTGTTACATAGAATTGTTAATTGTGTAGGCTCATCCCAAATACGACTACTCATACTCCGTGTCGGACCCCCACACCGGCGACCACAAGTCGCAGCACGAGAGCCGCGACGGGGACGCCGTGCACGGCTACTACTCGCTGGTGCAGCCCGATGGCTCCGTCCGCAAGGTCGAGTACACCGCTGATGCTCACAACGGGTAAGTTAAAAAAAGTTCATTTTATAAAAACCCTACAACTAAAATTTGTGTCTGCAGCACATTAAACACTGTTTACTAAAAAGAAGAAGAAGATATTTTTGGGTAGATTTTTTTAAAGTTTTGTTGTTTTCAGTTTTAACGCAGTGGTTCACAACTCTGCGCCCGCCGTACACGCCGCACCTGCCTACCATCACTACTAGACCCATAATTTGTTCAGCCTAATGTTATATTGCTAACTCAATTTATCTGTTTTTTATACCTGTGTGTTAAAATGTGATGACTGAATTTGTAAATAAAGAATGAATGAATTATATAAAATTTGATTTCATTTTAATTATTATATGTCAAATATAATTTAAAGAACAGGCAAGATTGCAATTAACAAGCACAATCAACGAAGTTAAGCATAGTTCACAAATGTAATTCTTTGGATATGTGATCCCTTGTGCCACATTTCCATTTCTTACGATGGATGTTAATTCATTTACCCCGGTTACATCTTTTTGATGTTAGTGGTCGAGTAAGAGATCCTTTTGATTAGCTTGAATAG
Organism: Musotima nitidalis; assembly: GCA_949126915.1. Lineage (NCBI taxonomy): Eukaryota > Metazoa > Arthropoda > Insecta > Lepidoptera > Crambidae > Musotima > Musotima nitidalis. The sequence goes on from OX421419.1 coordinate 7,419,446, forward strand.
TTTTAACAGCAGAATGCCATATGCGTGATGACTTTCAAACCGCAGTGAATTCTATGAATGGAGGATGACTTGAACATCTTACGCCTTGATTTGTAAAAGAAGACGTGCTTGTGAGATGCGGGACGCGCAAGAGGTTGATGTAATATGTTGAATGCGGGTTGTCTGGAAGAGATCTCTTTTAGCGATAAGACCGCCTAGATTGGCTTTTTCATTGTGTTTCAATATGCATTGTAATCTGTAGTGTTTAAGTTATTTTGGTCAATAAAGAGTATACCTATCTATCTAATATGAGGAGGTATTGAAATTTCAAGTCATAACAAGTGATATCTTGTGTGGCTCAAATGCTGTTTAGATCAGGGTAAATAATTTAAATGATGTCTGTTTCCTTAATAACTATGGAGGAGATGACGGTAGGTAACATTAATCTAAATTATCTTTTGTATATTTTTGTCCAATAAAATATTCCAGTGTGGAAATATTCCAGTAACAATAATCTATACAAATACTTTTGAACTATTTATTATATAAATAATTTTATAAAGCTAAAGAGTTTCGAATTTAAAATTCAAATTGAAAAAAAGTTGGATAGTTCTCTAATTGAGGAAGGCTGAAAAAAATGCTACATCTGATACGATTAACGGAATATATTTTAATAGGACTTTTCTTAGGTTAACGAAGGGGTGACAGCGGCCACACCACGTAATTGACGTTTTTTAGTAATAAAGACATTAAATCGACTTCTTTATGATGAGACATTCTCGAATGAAATTTTTTACTCATGAAGATAGATCGCATCATCGCAATTCAGTTGTTTTTTTATTCAGCTTAGACGGGAAAGATCAGAGAAACCTTAATAATACATTACTATTTAGATTTCTATAGGACAGATGGACCCTAAAAAATCTAGTAATTTTTAAATAGGACGTGGTATTACTTAACTCGGCAGAAACGGCTCTCAATATAAATGGTTTGTTTGGAGATAAAACTGCGCATGTGTGAGTATTTGAAATCGGTTTTGGTTCGGAATGGAAACTTTGACATAAAGACCGAACAACAAGGAAGACCGCCCAAATAGGTAAAAAGTTGGCTTATTTGCATCTAACTATGAATAACAAAATATGAAAAATAGGTGTCTCATGATGTATATGATATCAATTTAATATTGATATCAATGTAATTGGCGAAATATGGGCGTATAATATATCCTGCCTACCCCTTTGGGGAAACAGGTGTGATTGCGTGTATGAAAAAAAAGCATGTTGCTTTATTGAATTAGTACAGCAATTAAGAAAGATTGGATTAAATTGTGACATATGAAGGAAAGTGAATTTTTAATTATAATCGTAAACACAAAATGCATTTTCGTCAGTTCGAGACACATAGATAAAAGTAAAGTAAAAAAAGTAAAAAAATTATTTATTTTCATAAACTATTATACATAGTACTTGAAAACGTCATGATTACAAATGAAAAAAAAACAATAAAATAATATTACACTTAATCACGAAGCTTAGATTCACTTACATGCAACAAAACAATTTAAAAACAAAAAATAATTAAGTGTAAGTGAATCTAAGTGCCAGATCCGAGCCACCGTTCTGTAAGAAGAACTGGCAAGAAACTCACAGGCTATGCTCTTTTAAATATGTCCATTAGTTTGGTACTAGAATTACAATCTTCATTTGTCTGTGAAGCTACACAATGCAATATAACATATCCTTAACAATATTTATGTTTTCAAGTCATTCATATTAGAATAGCCTGTACGAAACGGCAGTTTAATCCCAAGCATTTTTATCTGCCATATAGTCTTTAATAGAATAGTATCCCTTTGAAGACAGCTTGTGTTTTATACAATATTTAAACAAGAAGAATATAAGAAGATAATTAAACAAGATTGTCCTAAATTTATTACTATCTTTAATATTATTAGTTTATAGGTATATATTATTACTCTATTCGAGTTATAGGTGTCGAATGCTACTTAGCTATCGGATGAGAAAAAAACAATTATAATGGCTCTACGATTAGGTCCTGCCTAATATTTATCATCATCACCATTACAGCCAGTGATAACCGATGCGCTCTGTATGATATGCCACACGAACGGTCACCGATTCAAGGACTGTGAACTGTGCATCTATTTAGTAATTATTTTCGCAGAGCTACAAGCGCATCAGTGCTTCCGTTCTATTAAAAGATGAATAATACAAAAGGGTGTATAGGGATCCTACCAAGACCTAAGATGCTCAAGCCAACCTCACCTGCAAGTGGTGCACCTGCCGATCAACGGATGAGACTCTGGCGAACATAACAGTGCCCGGTAAGCGGCAATAGGCTCGCCACCTATTACGTGGGACCAACTCTATATTTGGCGAAGAGTGGGCGTATAAATATGCCTCTGCCTATCCCTTCGGGGAAACAGGCGTAAATGTATGTATGATAAACAGTGTGTTTACATTTTTAAACTATTAACCTTCAGATTTGTGTATGAAAAGATCAAATCTGAGCTTGATAATTAACATAAAACACTACTAACTAGGTTTGCCCTTATTAGTTTTATTTTTAATTATTAGAATTTTGAAAGCTGTTCATCTAGAAAGATTTTGGTTTCAACTCTTGGCCGATTATTACTTGTAAACTTATGTAGGTTAGGTAGTGGCTGTAATAAATAAAAACCTCACCTTTATACCGTGACGTTCACACAGTTCTGTCAAGAAAGTACTGGGAAAAATAAATAATACACAAAATCATTGTTATTTATCCAAATTTATTTTATCACCTTCAAAGTATGCTCCTTAAGAAACGATACATTTACGCCAACGAATAATCCAATCATTAAAAAATTATTTAAACACTGTTTCCGGAATTGAGTATAGTTGTCGCCGCGAATTCTTCTTTTTGTCTTCTACCTATTGAAAATGGGTGCCACGAAGTGGTAATTTGAGTGTAGGAAAAAGGAAGAAGTTGGCTGGAGCCATATCTGGTGAATATGGTGGTTGCTCGATAGTATTTGTTGAGTGTTTGGACTAAAATTCGTTAAAAATTCGTTTTCGTTTCGCAAAATCCAAGAATTTTTTTTACGTTAGTTTTAGATAGAATGATAATCGTGAGATATAAAAAATTCGGCAGCCATCTCTCTCAAACTTGGATGAGGTTTTTCAGCCACAATTTCCTTCACTTTTGCCATGTTAACTTAAGTTGCAGACGTTGATGGCCTTCCAGAACGAGGCAAATTTTCCATGATATCTCGACCGCTTTTGAACGCCTTGTATCACTCATAAGCACGTGTTTTTGATAAAGTCGATTCAACGTAAGCCTTCTGTAACATTTTCAGTGTCTCCGAACACAAAATTCCATTGGCGATGGAAAATATAAGACAAAGTATTTGTTCTATGTTTTTGTACATTATGAAATTCGCAATACACGCTAGATATTATAAAACTAAAAACAGCACTGTTTTTAATACATATTATGACAGATGCAACTCAAACTCTGCGCCAAAATGAAAAACTATTGTGCCAATATAACAACAACAAAAATACTAAAATTTTAGTTTTGAACCATAAACGAAACACTAATTCCCGATACTTTGTTGACTGAATGGATGTGCACTGTTTACTTACTTATATATGATTATTTTTATTTAATTAGACAGTGCTATGAATGGAAATATTAATATTTCCGTTCATCAAAGCTCTGAATATGCACTTTATCGCACTATTAAAATAAAACTTCTCCAATTCTCTTCAATATTAAATAAGAAAAGTTGCAGCTGAACCGAAAATACCCTTATCGGTTAATTTTATATTTTTAAACCCTGTCCTCAATAACCTCTTACCAACCAACACTACCTGCATAATACACACCCTGCATAATTATCCTAAACCAGAAATATAGTGGTATAACAATCTGATCCTTATATTTTGTCAATATATTTACGTAATTTAGGACTGCTGTCCTGGGAGGAACTTAAATTATTTAATGGTTTAATCCTAGAAGGCACTAAAATCATTTCCAACATTCAAAAATACTATATGAACAGTATCCCCGTGACCTCGTAATAAGGTAATAATCGCGTAAATAGTAGAAAACAACGTGTTCAAAATCATACCTGTATCTAAATAAAAATGAAGTTCATATCAATAATTTTATTTCAGTAGGTAACCTTGGAAGTGTCAAAGCTACGAGTCAAGGTGCCTTTCGCTACACTTGCTCGCATTTCTCCCCCCACTCAGCGGCCAGTAGACGTTCTATAAAACCATACACCAAACTTTGTTGACATTAATCAACTTAAGTTGTTTAGAGAATACTAACAACCATGTTTAGCAAAGTAAGTTCCATGTGGAGAGCACGTTGTTAAATATAGTAACAGTAAACAATTACAATAATATGAATTTGCTTATAAATCTAAATAATTAAAACTATTTTAAAACGTATTATAATTAATGTTCTATAATTATTTGCAATTGAAACAAAGCATCATAATTCAATTTTATTATTGTGTTCATACAAAATAATTTATTGATTGATCAGGCGGAAATCAATTGTAAGCAAGTGGTGGTGTTTTTAAACAGTCCGTTCGTTTACCCTTTCACTACTAAGCTCCTCTCTTAAATCATGTTTAAAGGAATGCACTTATAATTTCCAGATCGTAGCTTTTGGTGCTCTGCTGGCAGCCGCCAACGCTGGCTACCACGGACATGCCGTCTCCTCCCAGAGCATCGTGCGTCACGATGAGGCCCACGCCCCGGCGCACTACGCGGCGCCCCTAGCACACTACGCCGCCCCCGTGGCCCATTACGCCGCCCCGGTAGCACACTACGCCGCCCCCGTGGCCCACTACGCCGCCCCCGTGGCCCACTACGCCGCTCCCCTAGCCTACGCTGCACCCGCCGCCCATTACGATGGACATGACGAATACGTAAGTCTCGCTACTACTTCTTTATCTCCAGCTGATGTGGTCAATTGTTACATAGAATTATTAATTGTGTAGGCTCATCCCAAATACGACTACTCGTACTCCGTGTCGGACCCCCACACCGGCGACCACAAGTCGCAGCACGAGAGCCGCGACGGGGACGCCGTGCACGGCTACTACTCGCTGGTGCAGCCCGATGGCTCCGTCCGCAAGGTCGAGTACACCGCTGATGCTCACAACGGGTAAGATTATAGGCAGATATAAGATATATCTTCCCATTTTTATTGTTCTTGCTGCACATTTAATGCTGTTTTCGTAAATTATTATTTTGTAAATAAATAAAATACTGCTAAATTTTGTTGGATAGATTTTTATATTGTATGGATCTTTTCAGTTTCAACGCTGTGGTCCACAACACCGCGCCCGCCGTACACGCCGCTCCTGCCTACCATCACTACTAGATTGATTCGCCATTGTTACCCACAAATTGTTCAAACTAATGTTATTTTTTAAGCTCAATTTATCTGTATTTTTACATATGTATGAGTTAAAATGTGATGATTGAATTTGTAAATATAGAATGAATGAATCATAGCACATGTTATTTTTTTTATCTGCCGTCATAAAAAAACAAGATAGGACAGATTACTAAGGGCAATTAACGATTGCCAAAGTTGATACATAGTTTATAGAGGCCATACCTTGGATGAATTTAATTTCAGATCTTTAATTCGGCACGTCATTTGTTAGTGCCGGTTTTATCTATAATTGGTTGTGGTCAAGTTCTAACCAATAATTCTAAAAGAAGAACGCCAAACACGTGGCAACTCCTACCCGCACTGGGTCCGCTTGGTGAAGAATGACCTGAACACCTTACAACTTGGTTTAACAGAGGAGACCAGTGTATAGTAGTAAAACATGAAGAGCATTTAATTTGCAAAAGTTCACTGTATTTAAGCAGATACGGTCTTATAAAATGATATCTCGTAGTGACTAGTGCGGGAAACCCCTTAACAACCTTAAGGCTATTAATTTCCCAGGTGTAGTCTCAAAGAAGAAAATAACCCTAAGGCTTGGCAGAAGAATCGGCTTTGATTAGGATCTTTGTTTATTCTGTTTATAAAAGGACTAGACAGAGATACCATTGAACAGGACTGTGTTTAAACCGCATTTTGCTATAACATAGCAAATTATATTCTATGAGTTCAAAACATCAGATCAAGCTGCATTCTTTCGACAACGGTTATTAAAATACAATGATAATATACGGAAATAACATTACCTACCGATATTTTCCCTATGTGTATAAATAAATATGTTATACTTATCTTGGAAATAAATAATTAGTTAGTTTAGTTCCAAAATAAGTTTCATTAAGAACTTGTGATATGTATAAACATACATAAATACTTGTTTTTGTAAATACATACTTAATATGTATACACTAAGACCAAAACAAATGTTCACGTATATGCACTCAAGGATTTATTCTGTGTGAGAGTCGAACCCACGACATCAGGAGCAGACAGCGGGCATACTAGCCACCACCTCATATCGGTCGTCAGCCGATCGTCGTTCCATATATTTTATTTAAATTGCAGTAGTCTAATTTAATTCGTTGAAGGGCGTGACATAAACTTTGACAATGTTTTTTTAGCGTTTTTTAAGATGAAAGAAGCGTAGGTTCTGGCCAAACCTTTTTTTATTATCAATATTTCAGCCAATTTATTTATTTATTATGACTAAGTAATGCTCTTTAAGTTATATGATATGACATGATTATAAGGCAAGTCAGCGCTTCGAATATCTATACGAGAGAAAAAAATACAAAGTTTTATTCATAAGTAATGCCAAAATTGGACTTCTTGGCGGGAAAGTGAAGCGTCATGTCTGCAGTTTTGTTTTATTTTTTTAAATTTTTTGATATGTCGAACAGTAATGTGTAATAAGGGTGGATTATTAAGTGTTTGTGAACGTACATAAGTGCTGGTAAATAAAATAAAACAGTGCAACCTTACTTTTATCTCAGTATAGTCGTACATCTTTACTGAGGATTCAAGGAGTTTAGAAGGATCATTTACCATTTATCATCTTTATATACTCTTTATTGGCCAAGAAACTTAAAAACTACAGATTACAATATTAAGAGAAAAATTAAATTTAAAGCCAATCTAGGCGGTCTTATCGCTAAAAGCGATCTCTTCCAGACAACCCGACGCAAAGGAGAGAACAGGATAGCAGTAGGCAGAGCACATTAACTTTAAAAAATAAAAACACTAAAACTATTTGTTAAATATGAATAAAATACACAAATACATAAAATATATATATATATATATATCTATATACATATATCTATATACATATATCTATATACATATAATATTTTAAAAAAAAACTGATACAAACAACTAATCAGATATATTCAAAAAGTAAGACTTCACCCGCTCCTTAAAAGAGTTTAATGTCTGAGCCTGTCTAATGGAAACAGGTAAGGAATTCGACTATGAATTATATTATATATATATAAGTTATATGTTTTACTAGACACTAGCTAAATATGGTAGCCGCACGAAGTCATTTTTAAAAAAAAAAAATTAAAATCCGTAAATTTGAGTGCAGTTTGTACCAATCTTGTTTACATTTTAAAACTATTAACCTTCTGCTACCTCCAATGAGTTTACGATAAAAATTAATCACTTGAAAAGCTTAATTGTGAAAACAAAACACGCATAAATAGGTGTTCTTTTTTAATTATTACAAGCTCTAATAACATCCAAAATGGTGTCATAATATTAATTAACTAGAATTGGTCTATTTCTACTTATGATCGATTTTTATTCGTGAAAATGTTTGTTTCGTTACAGTAGAGACTTCTTTTACACAGTATATGGAAACATTCCGTCTACTCCATCTACCCATAAACTTACAATAATATGAATATAATTATTATTAAAGCACAAATTCTTTGTAAAGAATAATGGAAATTTTCGATTCATGGCTAAAATATTATTAAACTTCTCCCTTTTGATAAATAATCATTACATAGTAAAATAAACTACATAAAAAAATTGTATTTTAAATCGTTTTTTGTAGGTTTTCATAGTAGTTTGTGTTAAAATTATTCCAGTCTCTTGCATCCTCTTGCATTCAGCCATCACTTCACTGACACACCCTGCAAGAGTATCTTGATAAAAGGTCAAGCTTAGCGCTCAAATGCATGGGTAAATCGTGGCAAAACGATAAATGATCCTTATCGTTTGTCGTTGTTATTTAAACAAAACATGAAAGCTTTGCAACGCACTGTCAATGAGTCTGCTGGAAATTACAGACTTTAATCTTCCTAAAACGGCTGGGTTCTAAAATGTTTGCCTAACGAGTACTGCATATGGTGACTTTACCTGTTACCACCAAGGTGTGTTCCATACGTAAATGCCTCTTAAACGGTCACCTATCAAAGGAGACACCTTTGTGAATACGGCCTAATCAATGACGGAGGCCGCAACTTGGAGATTGTTTTCGACTCTCTTATATAAAAACTATCATGTTTCACGAGTATGTGTCTAAATCCACATTTATATTAAAGTGCCAATTTAAGCTAAGCTGTTACTTGATTTACTAACAAATTCTAAACAGACAAAAGAATAAACATAATATATGTATAATTTGAATAGGAATTATCAATTAGGTTGTTTATTGTTATTTTCAAAAAAAAGTACCTAGTAGTACCTAGTTGAAAATTTGTAGCTTGTTTTTTATTTCAATTCTATTAGTAGTAGTAATAGATTTATTACGTTGTATTAGTCGAATATTTTTTTGTCTGTGTAATTTTATTTTGTTTTTAATTATTTTTGTACATAACGATGTATCCTTCTGTGTCCTTTACTTTTCTGTCCATTTAAGGTTGCCCGGAAGAAATTGCTTTAAGCGTCAAGGCTGCGCATTGTATATATCTGGTAAATTTTCTTTGGTTTTGTGTGTAATCTTTATCATGGTGAACAATAAATAGATAATTATTATTATTATAAAATTAGAACTACTTATTATCATACCACTCAATTGTTTTTTTCCTGCATAGTTTACAGGGATCCTACCATCATCATTCGAGACCAAGTCAACCTCACCTGCAAGTGGTGCACCTGCCGATTAACGGACGAGGCTCTGGCAAACAGAAGTTTCGATAAGAGGCAATAGGCTCGCCACCTATTAAGTGGTACCAATAACACCATCGGCGTGTGTGCAAGTGTGGGCGAATAATATGCGTCTGCCTACCCCTTCGGGGAAACAGGCGTGATTGAATGTATATACAGTTTATAAAACCTTTAATTACTAAGTATGTATATTAATATTCTTATTCAGGAAAAGTTTGTCACTTTCCATTGCCTTAAATATTTGCAGGAATACTTACCCTAGGCTTCTAAAAAATTGCTTGTACAGACACTCGGTTTTTCATCTAAGATTATCCGAATGTCTGTTTCCTAAATGTTACCGAGAATCTTCTTAGTAGGCTTGAAAATTGGCAAACACATCAAAAAAACCTCAAACGAATACATATTACGAGTGTATAGGGTTATTACTAAGATCAGCTTCTCTCAGATGAGCCAACCTGACCTGCAAGTGCCACCTACCGTGCAACGGACGAGGCTCTGGCAAACATAAAAGTTACCGGCAAGTGGCAACAGGCTCGCCCCCTATTACGTGGGATCAACAAGATAATTGACAAAAGTGGGCGTATAATAACATCCTTGCCTACTTTAAAACATTTGCGTAATTTCATGTATGTTTGTATGTGAACCCTTTAGATTAAAAGCAAACATTCAGACCGAGAGAAATATATGTAAAATAATTTAAGGAGATCGAATCAACGACCTGCACTTCCTTGGAAAAAATACAGCAAATGAAATTGAATAAACAAATAAAAATGAAATTCGTATAAATTGTTTCTTTTTAGTAACCTTGGGAGTGTCAAAGCTACAAGTCAAGGTGCCTTTCGCTACACTTGCTCGCATTTCTCCCCCCACTCAGCGGCCAGTAGACGTTCTATAAAACCATACATCAAACTTTGTTGACATTAATCAACTTAAGTTGTTTAGAGAATACTAACAACCATGTTTAGCAAAGTAAGTTTCATGCGGAGAACACGTTGTTAAATATTAAAGTAAACAGTAAAAAAATTACAATAATATGAATTTGTTTATAAATCTAAATAATTAAAACTATTTTAAAACGTTTTATAATTAATATTCTATAACTATTTGCAATTTAAACAAAGCAACATAATTCAAACTTATTTTTGTGTTCATAAAAAATAATTTATTGATTGATCAGGCGGAAATTCATTGTAAGCAAGTGGTGGTGTTTTTAAACAGTCCGTCCGTTTACTGTTTCCCTACTTAGCTCCTCTCATAAATTATATTTAAAAGAATGTTCTTATAATTTCCAGATCGTAGCTTTCGGTGCTCTGCTGGCGGCCGCCAACGCTGGCTACCACGGACATGCCGTGTCCTCCCAGAGCATCGTGCGTCACGATGAGGCCCACGCCCCGGCGCACTACGCGGCGCCCCTTGCACACTACGCCGCCCCCGTGGCCCATTACGCCGCCCCCGTGGCTCACTACGCCGCCCCCGTGGCTCACTACGCCGCCCCCGTGGCCCACTACGCCGCTCCCCTAGCCTACGCTGCACCCGCCGCCCATTACGATGGACATGACGAATACGTAAGTCTCGCCGCTACTTCTTTATCTCCAGCTGATGTGCTCAATTGTTACATAGAACTATTAATTGTGTAGGCTCATCCCAAATACGACTACTCGTACTCCGTGTCGGACCCCCACACCGGCGACCACAAGTCGCAGCACGAGAGCCGCGACGGGGACGCCGTGCACGGCTACTACTCGCTGGTGCAGCCCGATGGCTCCGTCCGCAAGGTCGAGTACACCGCTGATGCTCACAACGGGTAAGCAATTATATTCCTGTTAATAACAAAACCCTACTCATAGGTACATTTGCCCTATTTAACACACACCGACACTGACACTCAAATACATTAACCCAATTAATTTATAAAATTTCATTTGTTTCCAGATTCAACGCTGTGGTACACAACTCCGCGCCCTCAGTGCACGCCGCACCCGCCTACCACCACTATTAGACAAGAATTACAAAAGTATTTATATGCGATGAATGAATAAATGTGTAAATAAAGATTGTATGAATGCATTTTGATTTTTATTTACAATACTGTACATCAGGGCTGTCCAAACCATGGACGTATGGATTATTGCGGCCCGTAGAATCTTTTTTACCTTCTTTGTTGAAATACATTATTGAGCACATTATTTTTATCTAAAGTAGATATATATTGTTAGTCACATGTCACTCAACGCGACGAAAGTTTTGATTACGCAAGGTTACTCTCAGACCGATGTCAGTCAATTAATAATCTTCTTACGTTGCATTTCAAAAGATTTTACAATCACGGAAGAAATGCTGGATTTAATACCATTTCATGGAACAACTAAAGGCAGTGATATGTTTGAAGCAGTAAACAAAACTGTAGTAGAATATGGAGGATATCGTAAGTATAATACAAGAATGTATTGTGACCGATGAAGCAAAAGCTATGAACGGGACAGTGACAGGATTCGCGGGACTTCTAATACAAAATGACATTGAATGCCCGTTGTTGCATTGTATCATACATCAAGAAGCCTTGTGTGGAAAATCTTTGCGTCAAATGAATGCTATGAAAGTTGTTATAAGGATAACCAATTTGATTAGAGATGGAAACAGGGCATTAATAAATAGAAAATTTAGGGACTTTTTATGTGAAATCGATGCAACGTATTGAGATTTACTATTGCATTCAGAAATAAGATGGCTAAGTGCTGGACAGTGCTTGCAACGCTTTTTCACCTTACGAAAAGAAATATCTTTATTTCTAAAAAAATTAATATCATCTAACACTTCCGAACTACAAGATAAAATGCAAGATCCTCAGTTTCTGGCTAATCTGGCTAAGCGTTTTTAACTGATATGACGCAACACTTGAATCAATTAAATGTAAAATTGCAAAGCATAAACCACAATATAGCCAACATGTACGGAAATGGTGAATGGATTCAGAAGTAAACTGAAATTGTTCAAAACGTCTCTACTACAAAATGATTTTTCTTTTTTTCCAAGTTGTAAAAAACACTACAGAGATGAAATTAGAAGAATTTGAAGAATATAATTTTTTGGACCACCATGGACGAAATAATCGTCGATTTTGAACGGCATTTTGCAGATTTAAAAAAAAAAGTGATAAAGCACTCTTCACTCAACCATTAACGATAGCAGTTGAGAGTGTGAAGATTATCAACTGGAACTGTGTGATCTGCAATCAGACCCCTTTTATACAAGGACAGAACTGAAACAGGACTTGATTATTTTAAACTCCTCGCTGAACGTTTCCCGAAACTGACAGTCTGATCGGTCAAAAATGGGCTCGGTGATCTCTTAAAGGTAGGGACTGCCCGTACCTACCTTTGTGAGAGTGCATAATTCAACAATGAAGCTAATTAGATCGAAATACAGGTCTTCATTGACAGATACGAACTTACTTAAACATGCACTGCGCCTAGCTACTACTAATATTGAGGTTGATGTTGACAAAATTGTAAAAGACAAATTAATAAAAAAGTAGATAATAACATAACGATATTATTATTACCAGTTTTATTATTTTATTTTTATAAATATTTTGCAGCCCACCAAAATATTTAGTCCTTTTTATTGGCCCTGGGTCCTCTTTAGTTTAGACACCCCTGCTGTACATGAGGAATATGTATATATCCTGCATCCTACATTATGACATAAAGCTTTGTTTAAGTTCATAAGCTTAAAACTGACTGATTGCACTCTTTGGTTGGTCACATTTTCTATGACTTCTAAAAATTGAGGATTATTCTTTGTATCGATAGTAAGTGTTTAAAGTGGATGCCAGATAGTTCCTTCATATCTAATAACGTTACTACACCACTTATCTTGGAACTAAATAATAGGTGTAATTGTTAGAAAATATTTATTTATTATTTAGTTCCCAATTCGAAAAGTGATCAAGCTTGAAAGATGGGTACCACATGAATTAAGTGAAGCAAACCAACAAACACGCATCGACTGCTGCGTCACGTTACTCAACCGTAACAATAAATGCTAAAACATAGAATTATTAGACCATCCGCCGTACAGCCCCGACCGAAGCCCTAATGATTTCTATACATTCCCTTAAATAAAGAATAAATTGCGTGGTAAGAGATTTTCATCACCTGAAGAAGCTGTAGACGCCTACAAAACGGCCATTTTGGAGCCCCCTACTTCCGAATGGAATGGTTGCTTCAACGATTGGTTCCATCGTATGGAAAAATGTGTCAAATTTCGCGGAGAATACTTCGAAAAGCAATAAATATATTTTAAATAGTAATGTTGTGTCACTTCCTCGATTCTCGAAATTTTCAGTGCCGCCCTCGTACACAAAAGGTCGATTATGAAAGTTTGTTGTTTAAAACTGTACATTTCATTATGTCCCTGTTTTAAATAGTATATCATAATATAAAATATGCATTTATAAATAGCGATATAACAAAAGAAAATAGCAATAACTAAAAAGTGTTCAGCATATCACATATCTGACGCTTAAATTGAGCCTCAGGAAGATGAAATATGTCAGAGTCAGCAAAGTTATCATTAAATTATATCAATCATACGATGCAGAGGTGAGAGGATACCCGCTTTCGTACGACAGTTAGCAGTTGCAAACAGTTTATAAACGCGCACCTCCCGTCTATGAACCGTTCTTGGGACAACATATTTTTGTGTCAATGCATGCCGTGGTGACTTGTAAGTAAAACAGCACTTAGCTTTTAAGTATTAACTGTTTTGTTATGTTCATTTTTGGGGTATGTTTTGTTAGTGGCCCTAAATGTAATAAATAAATAAACAGTACATAGTTTGTTTGTGAAGTCAGTACAATCAAAATTTATTATTTATAGTGCCATGGAGTGCCATACCCACAAGAAACCTTCGCCTGGAGTGGAGAGAAAGCAATATATACCTTTTTAATAACTGATCATAGGACATATATGTGCCATAACACCTATAATGCATTGATCGTAGAAATTTACTCTGCATATTTTCAATAAGGTCTACATTTATTGTATAAAGGGTTCCATTTTTCTTGCTCTAGCAACTTAAGCTCGGAGCGAACCAGGGCTTTATAAAAATCAACATAGGTACAGGGTTTGCTATAGTTTTTAGAAGAATAATAATAATAAAACTGTAAGAAATATAATAAAATTTACTTATAATTTATTAATTCGAAATGTCGATTGTATACGTATATGTAATTTACTACGTATCCAAAAAAGAACAATTTCATCAAATAAAATATAACTATAATAAACAATTCCACATTTGAAATAATAGAAACCCAAGTCTCTCATCTAATTAAAAGTATTACAATAAATATAATTTTAATTACTGTTAACATACATACATAAATTCACGCCTGTTTACCCGAAGGGGTAGGCTGAGGCATATTGTACGCCCACACTTCGCCAACTATATAGTTGGTCCCACGTAATAGGTGGCGAGCCTATTGCCGCTTACCGGGCACTGTTCAATGTTCGCCAGAGCCTCGTCCGCTGATCGGCAGGTGCACCACTTGTAGGTAAGTTTGGCCTGGGCTCCTTAGGTCTTGGTAGGATTCCTATACACTGTTTGAATGAAATAATTTACTTTAAAAATGTTATCATACATGTTAATAAACATATAACTATGAAATAAGTATAATTTAGTAAATGAATGAATTATATGAATAACCAACAAAATAAGTTACTTCCTCTTTCTTACTAAACTATGTTGTGGCCGACAGGATTCGCAATTGATACCATATTATTTATGTCACAATCTATTATTACATTATAGAATTGAGTATTTAATTGAAAATCTTACGTAAAATACAGAAGTTAAGTTAAGCAAGTTTAATTTTGACGAGCGTTATGCTTTTATCTTAATTAAAATGAACAGATTTATTATGCCTTTTACGACTATATCACAGGGTCACTCTCGTAAAATTTGGTAATTCTTACCTCTTTGTCTTCTCTTCTTTTTTGGAGTCTAATCAAATCTTTACTGTACTTTAAAAACAAATATTTTCTGAACTGGCGGTAAAACTACAATGACGAGTTTTTACGTGACTCTTCTTTATTCAAGCTCCTGCCCGCAGTGAATGCCCGTTAGTGTTCGTTCCTAAGAGCTTTATTGAGCCTTGAATGAAATTAAATTGACTTTGGCTTTACCTACTTTTGTAACCTGAATTATTTTACTGTAGACTTCAATTTGTCTCTGTTTATGACACTTAATCAGTAAAAGCACCCTTTTTTACGGCATCAACTTTTCACAGCAATTAAATGAAAACATTACATATTAATAAAAAGGTATCATTCCTATTGTTCTTTATTCTAAATTGTCACACATACGTATAAATTTCATTACTTATATCAGTCTGTTTTCAGTTGTCAGTTTCGAAAGATAATGTGAATAATACGGGCCAACATGAGAAGTCGCATGTTCGGTCGATGTAAAGCTCGCATCAAAAAGACATTGTTTTAAGCATAGCGAGCCAATTCTTCTACGCATTGGTAGTTTTTGGCTGGCGCTTATCAGACGAACATTTATTACTATCAGAAACCAATCGAATAACACCTTCAGAACAACCATACACCTAAGTACTGTAGTGCATTTGACATATTTGCAGATACCAAAAATGATAACATCTTTGTCTTTATAGTTTTTGCTGAGATTTGCTTAATAAAATTATATACATAATTTCATCTTGACATTAGCAATTATATTAAAAAAGTAATGCTTTTGCCATATAAATTGTGTAATGTAATAAATTGATGGGTTTATTTAATTCACAGATTATATTTGTCTTTTTAGAACGTTTCAATCAAAGTTTTTGTCGAGTGTTTTGCTTTCCTATAATTTATTAAAAGCTACCTCCAAACTCACATTATGCTACGGAAGATCCTTCCTTCCGGGAAATCGGCCACACACGCTATGGTCGCACGGGGAGGTAGAAGGGGCGCGTCCACTGCGCCTCTCTAAGGAGGTCCTCCCGGTTTTGGTCCGGGGGATGTTGGCCGCAGGCGGGGTGTCAGACGCTGCAACCCAGGTACTGGCCCCCGCCTTTTTCTCAACAAGCGGCGGGCGTCGTAGGAATATTTTAGTGGGTATTACTGCTGGCAGTCGCGTCTGCCGGCAGTAAGTCCCACACCCCCTTTCGGTCCTCCTTTGCAATTTGTTGCGTTGTGCGTAAATGCATTTTGTTACCGACGTAAAAGGAAAAAGAAAAAAAATGGGGGTTCTAAGGTCTTGACAGAATCCCCTTACACCCGAACTTAGAAGGTTTACCTTAAGCTACTTTTCCCGTGAGAACACGACTTCAAACAGCAACATACGTCTTTGAAACGGTTGATCAACTTGACGTAATTTTCACGAAGCAGCCAATGTTATATTAGGTTGGGGAAAAAGTCTTTTCGCATAACGTAGGTATAAACTTATTATAAATTTTTTTTGACTGTACTATTTGTGTCTGGCTGGTTTTGGTAACATTAAAAAGGTTCCATTATAAAGAAAAGAAAAAAATAAAAAAAAGTTGTTTCCCGCTATTTTTCATTTGTTTTTCTCTCCGTAAAAATGAGTGAATCTAATGAAGAAATTCGATACATTTTAAAATTTTATTATAAAAAAGGCAAAAATGCAACTCAAGCAGTGAAAAAAATTTGTGATGTTTATGGACCTGATGCAGTGTCAGTAAGAGTAGCACAAATTTGGTTCAAACGTTTTCAGTCCGGAAATTTTGATGTTAAAGATGCACCTCGCTCTGGTCGCCCTGTTACGAATAAAATGGACGCCATTTTTGAAAGAGTGGAGCAAGATCGGCATATTAGTAGTTACGATGTAGCTGAAGAACTGGGAATTGACCACAAAACAGTTTTGACCCATTTGAAGAAAGCTGGTTATACAAAAAAGCTCGATATTTGGGTGCCACACGAGCTCACTCAAAGAAACTTAATGAACCGTGTACTCATTTGCGATTCATTATTGAGACGTAATGAAACCGAGCCGTTTTTGAAGAGATTGATAACTGGCGATGAAAAGTGGATCACGTACGACAAGAACGTGCGAAAAAGGTCGTGGTCGAAAGTTGGCCAGGCTTCACAGACTGTGGCCAAACCTGGCCTAACACGAAATAAGGTGATGCTGTGTGTATGGTGGGATTGGAAGGGCATTGTTTATTATGAGCTTTTACCGCCCGGCAAAACCATCGATTCTGATCTTTACTGCCAGCAACTGATGAGATTAAAGGAAGCAGTCGAGAGAAAACGGCCGGAATTGATCAACAGGAAGGGTGTGGTCTTTCATCACGATAACGCTAGACCACACACATCTTTAGCCACTCAGCAAAAATTAAGAGAGTTCGACTTGGAGGTCCTAGTGCATCCACCATATAGCCCTGACCTTGCGCCTTCAGATTTTCACCTGTTTCGGTCTCTGCAGAATTCTTTAGGTTCTGTAAGGTTGACCTCAAGAGAGGACTGCCAAAACTATTTGTCCCGTTTTTTAGATCAGAAGTCCCAAAGTTTCTACAGTAACGGGATAATGTCTCTGCCCACAAAATGGCAGAAAGTTATTCAACAAAACGGTACATATATATTGTAAATAAATGTAAATAAACTTTGAAAAAAATGTCTTGACTTTTCATACAAAAATACGAAAAGACTTTTTCCCCAACCTATTATATAATGTGTGTTATCAGGAGGGAATTTTTGTCATATACGCTGACACATAGACATCAAAATTTTCAAACGCAATCGAAGTCGCGAGTTTTCAATAATAATCTTAATTGAAGATACATACACACAAGCTTATTCTTTTTCTCTTTTGCAGTGAAAATGCGTCACGGTCCACGCACCCTTATGCGTCGCGTGCCCAAATTCAATAGGCACCACTACCATGACACATATTTGATAGCAACAAGATCAGTTTTTAATACAACCTTGTTTTTTGTCATTGTCAGACCGAGGTCCGCGTAGTACTCATAGCCCCACTTATTTCATTGATTTATTTATAAAGCGATACTTCGCGGTCACTGACATCAATTACAAATCGTCTGACAAACAAACAAAATGTTTAGCAAAGTAAGTGCATTTTTTGTAATTTTGTATCAATTTTATGATATTTTATTTATTGAATATTATTAATGTTATTTTCTTTGTCAGATTGCAGCTTTTGGTGCTCTGCTGGCGGCCGCTAACGCTGGTCTCTACCATGGACAAGCCGTGTCCTCCCAAAGCATCGTGCACCACGACGGGGCCCACGCCCCAGGGTACTACGCTGCCCCTCTAGCACAATACGACGTCCCTCTGGCCTATGCCGCTCCCGTGGCTCATTATGCGGCCCCAGTGGCTCATTATGATGCCCCTCTGGAACACGGTGCCGCCTTAGCATACACTGAACCAATTGCCTATGACGGCCATGATGATTATGTAAGTAATTTTTACATTGTTTTCCATATTTAGAAGCAAGACTTATCATAATAAAACAAAATTAATTTAATTTTACTACGTGAGACAGCTTTCTGAATTACGATAGTGACGGCGAAACCCGATTTTACGAAAGATATTTTATGAGTATATATATCTACTCTACTCCGCACAGGAAGACTTATATATTGATTCTTTAAAACACAAATAAAATATGCGCATTGCAGTGCTAATGGTTCAATGGTGAAATATATATAGTCCGGTCAAATTAGACCCAAATAATCAGAGTGAAGGTATCTTGTTGTATATAGATCGACCGGACTACTAACGTTATTCAAAAGTGATAAATGAGAATTAGTTGTCATTCTCAGGGCAATTTTATTTATATTCAAGGTGAACTTTGAAATAAATCTATTTTCGTTTAATCCCTTTGGTAACCAACTATATAGTTTAAAATATGACATTTCAGGAGGACGCTCATCCCCAATACGACTTTTCATACTCCGTGTCGGACCCCCACACCGGCGACCACAAGTCGCAGCACGAGAGCCGCGACGGGGACGCCGTGCACGGCTACTACTCGCTGGTGCAGCCCGATGGCTCCGTCCGCAAGGTCGAGTACACCACTGACGACCACAACGGGTAAGACTTATAAATATTTGTCTATTTTGTACAATAATTCACGTATTAAATTTATATTTTATTTAGTACGTAAAATTATCAAGTAAATAGAGATAGAAACAATGTTTATCCGTTGTTTAGTAAAATAATAGTACGAACTGTTCAATCTCTTTAATGGCTCTGAGTTATATTGATTTTAATGTAGGCCCTTTGACCGAAAAATAATTCGTACGTGATGAACTGACAACCTGATACAGGCCAATGAATAACACTGAAAGTATAGCATAGGCCGCCCGAAACCGGTCACATTGAAACTTAACCAGAATATAATCATCTTTGATCGCCCTTGTACCAATGACTACTCTACATCCGTGAATCATGTTGTCAGTTGTTTCTTAAAATTGTGCGCATACATACATGTCAGCAGAGGTCACTCCTTCGACTTTTAGCTTATTAACCCCTTAATGCCTTAGAAGTGTCTGTCATATTTAATTTAATTCATTTGTTATTACAGATTCAACGCCGTCGTCCACACCTCAGCTCCATCTATCCATCCGGAGCACGATCATCATTACTGAAAATCATTATTCTTATGTGAACGTTATGCCATTATTGAAGCTTGTATTTTTTTAATATTATTTATTACAATTTATTGAAAAATATTATTGATTTTTATTTCTTTTTTTACTTTCAGGCTTCATTGCAATGTTGAACGTAGCAACATTTGATTGTAAAAATACTCCGTGTTTTATCTCAAATAAAAAATGGAACAATATTATGTGCCTCTCCTCACCTTGTTATACAAACTTTTATTTATATCCGTTTAAGATTTAACCTTAATGGCACTACCTTAACTTACTGCACTGCGGTCATCTCTTCAAAATACTAGTCCTTAAGTCAAGGTCTGGTGAAAGTACTGGCAATATGAGTACGTCCAGTAATATTAGTAAGTCCATCTGCAACACGGTATTACGTTAAGTCATTTATAACCATTCTTATAAACGCCATATTAAAGAACATATGTACTGTACTTAAGTGGTTAAGTCTTATATGTGCGCCTACCTAGTGATAACGACCAATTGCGAAGAATAAATAAATACTCATATTTATGATACATTTGTAGCGTCTCTAATTAATTTTTTAAATGATAAATGTTTCTATAAGGTAAATGAATACTATACCAAAGTGCAATGATGTTAAATTTTAATTCAGTAAATAATTGCAATTTTATTTTTTTATATCTATTAATTATGATTAAATAAGTTGGTATATACCAAAGTGCAATAATATTTAAATTTATTCTTAAGTCTTACCTGATAATTCCAACTTTAAATTTAATTTGTATGTTTTAATATGATTTAATAAGTTAGTCTGTACCAAAGTGCCATAATGTTTAAATTTACTGTAATGTTTCATGAAAAATTTATATAATAATGATATAGGGTAGTTGTATTAATGATAAGTTTGTTTTAAATATCTTATTTTGATTTCATTACATTATATACTTATAATTTTTAGCATAATGCGTTATTTTGTTAATTTCATAAATTTTTTACTTCACTATAATTATAAGCTTATATTGCTATGCCCTTGCAGGGTACATGTGCTGTACTAAATTAAATATTGTATAACTACGTATACCTAAACCACATGTAACGCAATAAACGATTTGATTGATTGATTGATTGAATATAATTTAATTTGGGTACATTTTACATACACTGTTAAATAACACTGTAACGAGAAGACAAAACTGTAAGGTGTATTTTGTGAGTAGATACTGAGAGCTTGTATAAAATATAGCACAGCTATTATTCAATAAATACGCTTGCTATGGTTATAATACATTAGGTATTTAATGATGATTCCAGTTACAGTTATCATATGGCTTCTATGTGTGACCCCGTTGTATTATATATTCTTCATTACTATAGTTGCGTAGGTCCTAGGGTACCTACACTGTTTTCCCTTTGTGCGTCGTTTCCTTATCACTGACACATACACTGTTAAATAAATAAGCGCAATAAAAGAACTAAACTGGAAAGTGTATTTTTTGTGTAAATAAGAGGTTGTATAAATCATAGCGATTATTTAATAATTACTCTGGCTATATCTGTAATACGTAATAGGTATGTATTGATAATTCCTGTTGCAGATATCCTAGGTCTTCTATGTATGTCCTACTATAACGGAGAGATGCATGTTATACGGTGATTAATAGTGAGGTATTAATAGATTTTATTTAAAAAAAATTGATAAGGTGATAATGTAAAGAAAAATATACTTTAAAATAACTAAAATAGTTAATTTAATGTAGTGTCTTAACGGTTGACCTTATATTTTAAAAGCTCTAGACATAAAGTACAAACCACGCCTATGATAAAGTTTAGAAAGTCAATGTGTCGTTTTAAATTTATAGAACAACGGGAATGTTATAGTTTAATTAATATTCATTTAAATACCAAGGGAAGGGCTTATGTAATTGCAAAACTAAATATTTTTTCAAATTTAAATAACTCCTTATAAGGCGACTAAATAATTAAGGTCAATTATAAGAGATAAGAACGACAGTCAAGAAATACGATCTTTTACAATTCATATAGCAATATATAGTTGAGTGCTAAATACATGTTACATAAATGTATACTTACAAATATTAGGTCGGGGAAAAAGTATTTTCGCATAACGTAGGTATAAACTTATTATAAAATTTTTTTGACTGTACATTTGTGTCTGGCTGGTTTTGGTAACATTAAAAAGGTTCCATTATAAAGAAAAGAAAAAAATAAAAAAAAGTTGTTTCCCGCTATTTTTCATTTGTTTTTCTCTCCGTAAAAATGAGTGAATCTAATGAAGAAATTCGATACATTTTAAAATTTTATTATTAAAAGGGCAAAAATGCAACTCAAGCAGTGAAAAAAATTTGTGATGTTTATGGACCTGATGCAGTGTCAGTAAGAGTAGCACAAATTTGGTTCAAACGTTTTCAGTCCGGAAATTTTGATGTTAAAGATGCACCTCGCTCTGGTCGCCCTGTTACGAATAAAATGGACGCCATTTTTGAAAGAGTGGAGCAAGATCGGCATATTAGTAGTTACGATGTAGCTGAAGAACTGGGAATTGACCACAAAACAGTTTTGACCCATTTGAAGAAAGCTGGTTATACAAAAAAGCTCGATATTTGGGTGCCACACGAGCTCACTCAAAGAAACTTAATGAACCGTGTACTCATTTGCGATTCATTATTGAGACGTAATGAAACCGAGCCGTTTTTGAAGAGATTGATAACTGGCGATGAAAAGTGAATCACGTACGACAAGAACGTGCGAAAAAGGTCGTGGTCGAAAGTTGGCCAGGCTTCACAGACTGTGGCCAAACCTGGCCTAACACGAAATAAGGTGATGCTGTGTGTATGGTGGGATTGGAAGGGCATTGTTTATTATGAGCTTTTACCGCCCGGCAAAACCATCGATTCTGATCTTTACTGCCAGCAACTGATGAGATTAAAGGAAGCAGTCGAGAGAAAACGGCCGGAATTGATCAACAGGAAGTGTGTGGTCTTTCATCACGATAACGCTAGACCACACACATCTTTAGCCACTCAGCAAAAATTAAGAGAGTTCGACTGGGAGGTCCTAGTGCATCCACCATATAGCCCTGACCTTGCGCCTTCAGATTTTCACCTGTTTCGGTCTCTGCAGAATTCTTTAGGTTCTGTAAGATTGACCTCAAGAGAGGACTGCCAAAACTATTTGTCCCGTTTTTTTGATCAGAAGTCCCAAAGTTTCTACAGTAACGGGATAATGTCTCTGCCCACAAAATGGCAGAAAGTTATTCAACAAAACGGTACATATATATTGTAAATAAATGTAAATAAACTTTGAAAAAAATGTCTTGACTTTTCATACAAAAATACGAAAAGACTTTTTCCCCAACCTATTATATACCTATATTATAAGTATATATTTACGTTAGTCTAATTATACAAAAAACCCAAAGACAGATATCATTTTTCGTACAAACAAACAGTTTCGTGGAAATCGAACCAAGACCAAGCAGTGATATCAGTCCTGATCGCTATAGCAGCAACAAGTGCCATAGTTGGTACAAACGAGAACGCGTGCCCCTACTCACACATAACCAATTTTTGCTCTAATTAGCATCGCATCTTCGACATCATTCAATGTTCACCTTGAAAGTGAACTCGAAAACAATTAAAAACAAAGGACGAAAATAATGATCCAAGCTAATTGCTCAAAGTTGCAATTGAATATGCTTAAGCGCGCATTAAAAAGTAGGCGCCGAGAGTTAGTGGGCGTAAAAAAATGGTTAAGTAAAATATACCAAGTGTTTGCATTTGGCAACAATAGAGCGGTGGTCGGCTCCACAACGATCTGATTACATTCTCATCGTACAAAGGTTGCCCTTGGACGACTCCACGACATTATACCTTACATTACCTTAGATATAGCCGATTATATTTTAGAAGAGGTTGTCTAAGTTAAGATTTTTAAGCAATTAACTTATGTGCCCTTAAGAAAAAAAGAATCAAATATGCGATAAGATTGAAAATATATTACAAACTATATCTATAACTTTTTACAATACATTTATAACAGATCAAATTAAAAGGCTAAATGCGGGAAATAAAATCATGTATAACCAATTTTAATTTAAAAAAAAGGCAATTAAGGATAACTATCATATCTAGCTAATTAACTAGCTAATTAACGACTAATTCGCCAAATCTCATTCAATACTTTAGATACCAAAAATGGGTTTTAGTACAAATTATACAAGCTACGGAACTCCAAAATGCATGCTTCCCGACCTGCACTTGACTTGATTTTAATATTTTGAACTACTAAAAACAACTTAAAAGTCCTTCGTTGTTAGGAAACTTCATATGTCATCATATTAGAACAATTATGAAGAAATTGTTTTAATTAATGTGTTACCATTTATGTACAAAAGTTGCAATGGCTCTTTTATGACATTAATGTTTAAAATCTCCAAGTGAAAAACTTATGCTATTATCGTGTGTAAATCATATTATAACCGAACTTCTACGAGTAGACTACCACGACAATGAAGAAAATTTGTCTTTGTCGAAGATATCTTGTTTTGCATATTTAAAAAACATGCGTCCTTAACAATTCAACTTTTAACTGACTTAATACAGTTATCGACTTGATGATTCTGCTTTTAGTTGTAATAGAAAACCTGTGAGTCCACTGGTTTGCACCTAATAGCAAGATTTTTACTCACTATTAATGCATTACTTTATGAATTATCTATTACTATTAAGAGGGCTTACAAATTTACTTGTATAGGGATCCTATCAAGACTTAAGGAGCCCAAGCCAACTTCTCCTGCAAGTGATGCTCCTGCCGATCAACGGACGAGGCTCTATCGAACATAACAGTGCCCGGTAAGCGGCCATAGGCTCGCCACGTATTACGTGGGACCAACTATACAGTTGGCGAAGTGTGGGCGTATAAAATGCCTCTACCTACCCATTCGGGGAAACAGGAGTGAATGTATGTAGACAATATTTATTATTATTAATGTTTTATAGTGAAGGTGCCTACATGCAATATTTACCCTGATCAAAAACTCTCTAAAACTTTTAATAATTTAAACTTTATAGTGTTACAAAACTTGTAACTAGTGGTCTCGGGCAGGGGTGATTTGTTATGTTGAACGAAAAATCTCTTATTGATGTCATTTGTATTATTACAGAAAAAGTAAACAATGACTTGATTTTACACGTAGGTGTAATGTAACACTATTATATAAACGCAAATGTGCTTTTTGTCAACTTAACATAATATTGAGGCAGTCTTAGGTTCACCGCGGCCCCGGGACATAGCAGGCTCAAGAAGGACCATGGATGGTTTTTAGTCAGTAAAAATCTGACACACCTCCTGCTCCACCCACAGCGGGTGACGGTCATTTGATGATTTTCCATCCGAACAACAAAGGCAGTCTTAGGTTACCATCTCAGTTAATAAAATATTAATAAAAGGGTTTTGAGTGGAATTCAGATTCTCTACCACGCGATCACAGTGCGGGTTGGCAGAGGCAGAAATGTGGCGAATATAATACCCAGGCTTAACGAATATCACAAAAAGTACTAACCGAATGAAATACTTTACGTGCCTTTAAAAGCACGGAACTGCTCGATCTAAAACACCACACCAACGGTCACCCAATCTATGTCAACTCTGCTTATCTTTGGGAATGATTTCTGTCCACCTAGTCTAGCGGAGCTGATGCCGATTGACACAGTCGTAGCATATATAATATTCCTAATATTAAGATAAAATAGGTTATTACTTAATCACAGTATACTGTAATTAAGGGTACAGTATACTTATGGGGAACCTAAAAGTTCGTGATAAACGGCAATAGGCTTGCAACCTATTACGTGGGACCTACAATATATTAAGCGAAATGTGGGCGTATAATATGCTTCTGCTTATGCCTTCGGGAAACAATTATGATATTATGTATATCTTAATTGGTGGACCGGTGCCGAGAGACGTGAAAACCATAGAATTTTATTAGTGTCCAGACAAATACACAAATTTGACGTGACTTTCATTAACTATTGCATACTAATTGAGGATTAAGTACTTTATATTATAAATAATCAATTTTGCATTAAGTTATAACAAGACTAATCTGTATGCTGTTTACACATAGGTAATATATATAACAAATTCAGATACCTTTTGACCACGTAAAATGAATGTTGATAATTTTTTAATTGATATAAAGCGTTTTAAGAAGAAAATTTCAGGAATTTCCAAATAAATTACAAATTAAAATACACACTAATATTAATACAACCCAATGTAGTTAATACGAGTACATTTATCTAGTAGAAAAAACACTTCGCGTAGTACCGACATTCAATTCATTCTTCTTATTATCACACGCTTAACAAAAGCTGAGGTGATCAAAACAATCTTATCGCGGCCTATATTAGCCAGTATCATACCTTTATTATGAAGTTCACAGAGTATTTTTATTAAGTAACAATAATTTGGTCGTAACACATAGAATGTGCAAGACAAAGCGATGCGACCTTGCCTCCGCGGGGACGCACTGCGCTCGCGCCCCACCGACCAACTTCAATTCTTATAAAACCCACAGCTGGATATCAGATGTATGTCAGTCACGCACTACAAACACACACCAAAAAATGTTCGCTAAAGTAAGTTTGGAAAATTGTGAAAAGTGATGTGAATTTTTATTGTTGCATAAAAAGCAATAAAGTCCAAGTTTTATCTACTCTATGATTCTCTAGATTTTACTATTCTTAGGATCACACGGATATCTTAAGGATATTTATATTCGGAACTTAAAAAATCACTTCATTAATTTTCTCCGATTGATGACCAAAATATTATATGGATATTATAAAATATTCTAGATATTAATGAATCTTTTTTCAGATCTTTGCTCTCGGCGCTGTAGCTGCAGTGGCTCAAGCCGGTCATCTGGGTCACGGAGGTTACTCCGTCTCCTCGCAGCACAATGTGGTGCACCACGACACCCACTACGCCAGCCCAGTAGTCCACGCTGCTCCGCTGGTACACTCCGCTCCGCTAGTCCACGCTGCCCCGCTGGTGCACGCTGCCCCCGTCGACCATCTGGCATACTCCGGACACGACTACTCCGGCCACGGATACTCAGACGAGGGATACTCCGGACAGGGATACTCCGGACAGGGATACTCCGGACACGGACATGAGGATTACTACGTAAGTGCAAAAAACTATAATATTCATCATAATAGCATTTATCTCGGTTTTTTCTTAGCCTTGCGCTAAGGTATCAGGGTCTGCACACTGATCTAACCAGATTGGGCTAATCTTCAGTTATTACCTAAAGCGACTGCCATCTGACATCCGCAACTCAGTGCGAAGAGTCAAATAACTATAACACTGAAGACGGAGAAATATGACAACTTAATAGTAATCTATTATGAATAGAAACATTTTATTAGCGTAGGTATACAAGACATAAAAGTGCCCTTGTCACGTTGCCAATTAAAGCTTGCAGCAACCAAATAAGCAAGTCCAATTTTACTATCGATTTAGTTGTAGCGAAAGGAAAACTGGATATTCCAGGTGCAGAAACTAGAACGATGGTGTAACTGTTATACTCTCATTGATGAGAATGCTTTTCCGCAGTCTCACCCCAAATACCAGTACTCGTACTCCGTGGAAGACCCCCACACCGGTGACCACAAGTCCCAGCATGAGAGCCGCGACGGTGACGTGGTAAAGGGCGAGTACTCCCTGCTGCAACCTGATGGCTCCTTCCGCAAGGTTTCTTACTCCGCCGACGACCACAACGGGTAAGTGAAAACAATTATGTCAGCCTGACCTGCAAAACTGAGGTACTATACTTTTAAAATTAACTTTTTTTCTAAGCTACAAAATTTTAAAACTTAATTACATCACATCAACAATTACATATCATCAACATTATCGTAGTATATTTTTGACATAAAACAGAGGGAGAATATAAAAAAACAAACATACAAGCTATTATAACTTTAAAGTGTGATACCAAGTTTGGAGCTTAACACACCTAGAGCCTTGCCTTATATGCCTGTTCTATTGCCCTAACCTTCTTTTTCTTAGGTAACAAAGCACATACCATGTAATGTATAGGTAATCTGTTTATAAAGATGAGCTTGCAACTTTCTCTGAGTTGCCCAAATCGTTAACAAACGTTAGCTCTCGTAGGTAGTATTGTTGACACTTGCTAGTCTAGTATCAATGTTTACATTCGATCATATGGCAGTCAAACCGGTACGTACAACATATGAGCAGGTAATGACCTCTTCCGACCTCAACTTGCTACCGTATATCAACACATATGGCGTAGCAAGCAAGTTGCCGACTAGTTTTGAAACAGGTTTGGTTATAGCAGTGTTCAATTTTAGCCATATTTTTAGTAATCAAGATTGTACTTGTATGCGAATTCGAGTATAATTTTGTGATTTTTTGAGAAAGATTTTTTGACTAAAATGTTAGCTTTAAAAGTTCACCTATATCATTAGCTACGTATAGCAATGTTATTAGTGCCATTGACTTAACTAAGGGCACAAGCAGTTGGTATGTGAACATATATGCGGGCTATTACAAGACTAAGCTTCCTCATGACATTATTTATATTATATTAAACTTTGTTCAAAAATTTTAAAGTAATGAACTAATTAAGAAAGTAATTCTCTTTTGACCTATAATATGGATGCACTTATAAATAGGTCCTAATATACTGGTTTCCGCTTCAGATTCAACGCAGTCGTCCACAACTCGGGCCCCAGCCATCACGTCTACTCGTCCCAGCATCACCACTACTAGGCCAGATAAGGGCGTCCGCTCTGTCTATTTATTCTGTGATCTTCGTGTACAAATTGCACTATTGTTTTAGTTTTAGTCATTAATGTAATAAATTAAAACAAATGAAATAAAATGCTCTTCGTTTCATTCATATTTCTTATCTACATGTCGCTAGTGTGAAGTACGCGTACGTTTAGTTTTATATTAATATAGACGTACAGAAATCATAAAAATTTGTATGTAACCCTTAGCGAAACATCTGTTGTTATACTTCTAGTAATTTTGCTAGCTACATCTCCCTTCAAATTTGACCACAGTGTCGCGTAAAGCACTTTTTATTGGAATGTCTTAAAACATAGCACCCTCTGTCACAAATATCAATTTTTATATATTTTTTTAAATATATTTACAATAATAAATTACCAAGGCAACTAGTACTTAAATATGTATAATGTATATATATATATATATAGTATATCATAGAAAATTGTATAGGCCTTCATAAAATGAATTAATAAAAAATAACAAACTTATTAAAAGAATGCATAGTCCTAACTCCCATGAAAATACTAGATTTCTTTATTCATCTGATGAAATGACATGCAATATAATAAAGATGTGTAATCTTTAGGTATATGTCGTCCTACTCGTCCTACATAAAGTAGATGTATGACGTAAAGAATGTAAATTGTCTTAACGCCTTCGATGCAGGCTTTCTTGTGATCGAGCTCTCTCTAATAAAGTCGTTTGTCCTATAGACGCTTCTCCACCACCCGTGTCTGACATAAAGTTTTTTTATTATATCATAATTATAATAGAATGATCACATTTCCGCGTGTCTCATGTAGCCAGCCATCAAATGGCTAACCAAAGTGTGTGTTACCAAAACAGCCCTAAACTAGAGCATGGTCGAACTGGTCCATCCGCGACTATTTATCATGTTTCGTAAATAATTATCTCAACTGTGCGTCAGTCTGTCGAAAGCCCTCCGGCGGCGCGGCGTCCAGCGTTTATCACCCACGAGTGCCGATCTACATAGCAAATTGCAGACAGCTTACAGAAATATCGACCGTGTACCATTTATTAAGAATGATTATTTACTTGCGTAGCGATATAAAACGTACTACAATTGCATAAGTTATCTGGGTAATGTATCTAGACAACTACTAGTAACTTGCATGAGCTAATTTCCTATGTATCTACTTTTGAACCAAACTCGTTTGCAATGCGTCTGTTTCACCACATCATCTCAGTCTCTTAGGGTATTTCTACTGGGCTAAGACTTCCTTGCTATATATTTTTGTACAAAATTCTTTCAGAATGCCTCTGTGTCGTCAACATCATCATCTCAGACTGTTAAGATCTCTTTTACACGACTCGGGGTCTGGAAAAGAGTACCTACTGTCACCTACTTTTTGAAACTGTTGGTAAAAGGAGAATAATCAAAAAAAAATCAGTAAGGTCTTATCTATCTTGAAAAGAAAGGTGAGAGGGATTTATGTAATTTGTCGTCATGTGTTGGATTGAATAAGATGGGTGTGTAGGTCCCTGTTTTTAGATTTATCAAGCAGCCATTTCTTGACTAAAACATAGCCACATACATGGATACTCCAGAACACGACTTAACGTGCCGTCGAAGTTTCATGCTGCAGTACTTAATAGCCAACCTCATGAACGCTGTTTAAACTACATGTTTGTCCCGTGTGGGAATCAAACCCACGGCTTCTGAAGTGAATTGCAGGTAAACTGACCTCCACGCAAGATGATTATATGTTAGCATAATCATATATAACAATATACATACACACACATCCACGCCTGTTTTTCCGAAGGCAGAGGCATATTATACGCCCACAATACGCCAATTATATAGTTGGTCCCACGTAATAGGTGGCGAGCCTATTGCCGCTTATCGCGCACTGTTATAACAATAACAAAATAGGGACCTTTATTTGAACCGTAGTTAACAAGTTAATTTTGTTATCTGTTTAGAAACCAAAATCAACACTGTGACCCCAAGTTTTTGTTTAAATATAAAAGGTCTTTTAAAAACAAAGCATTCTTATATGATAATATAGTACACATAGCTATGCATAATAAATATGTCTACCCATTAACCATACCCATTATTTAATTCAAAGACAATTTTACTCGTTGAATGTGCAATAGGAGTAAATAATTTGTTCGAAAGAAATACCTGTTTTATCAATTAACGTAGGCCCTGATCTAAACTGGTACTAAAGAAAGTGACGTAACATTAATCTATTTTAAACTGAGCTAAATAAGAAAGGTGACTAAGCCACTAGGGTTTGGTTTATACGTAATACCTTTAACTTTAGATTATATTGCATTCTGAATTCATTATAACTTTAGATTAAACATTTAGGAGAGAGGTTAAAAATAAGATAAACTCATTTACTTGAAAGCTTGGTCATTAAAATAACCATTCAGAACTCAGAACCAGAACACTTTGTAGAAGACGGCCATCTTGCGGTAATTACCCTTTTTTTTTTCTTTTTTTTTATCGTCGGTAAAAAAATGATGTTTACGCACTGTCTCCCGGCCAATGGGGGGACCGAGAGGGGAGTGTGGGGCTCACTGCTTCAGACACGACCACCGCAGTCCTACCCACTAAAAAACTTCCGACGACGCCCACCGCTGTTGAAAAAGGGGCAGGGGGCGAGTGCCTGGGTTTGTAGCTTCTGGCACCCCGCCCGTGGCCAACGTCCCCCGGACCAAAACCGGGAGGACCTCCTCAGAGAAGCGCAGTGTGTCGCGCCCCCCCTACCTCCTTGTGCGGCCATGGCGTAACTGGCCGACTTCTGGGAGGGTCTATAGCTAGACGGAAGGGGCCCCCTGCCCCTGCCGCCTAAGACCCCCCAGGCGCGGCTGGACGGGCCCTTCTTGCCCGCCCGCTGCGCCAACGGCGTAGCCGGAGAGAGAGCAGATCCCGCTCCCTCTCCCGCTCCGCGGCCTCCTTCTGCGACATCACCACTTCGCAGAAGGAGGCCAGCGGTAATTACCCTGCTTGTGAGCACTAAGCTTGGACATGCCTTATTTATTTATACCAAGGCCAATTTATACTAGGCCACCTTGTGGTATAAAAAACCCGGCCCTCCACCCGATGGACGTGGGAAAATATGAAGGTGGCCTATGTTCAGCAGTGGACATAATATTACATTGTGGCTTAGAGTGGATTTAAGGTAAAATGTTCTGGGCGTCGACCGGTCGGCCGGCCACAGTACCGCTAGAGGTTAAGGATCTGCTAGAATAGCAAGTGCCCGACTATGAGAAATTGGGCACATCGAGTGGCGTTTTTTTGATATCAGAGGCCTACTTCCAATTCGGGTCGCTGGGCTAGCGATGTATGTTGTAGTGTAGTACTAGGAAGTTAAATGTTCATTAGCATTATGGTAGGTTATACCAAGGTTCCCCCCCGACTGGTCTCCACCTTGTCGTGGTGGGGGGGCTGAGTACCTCCCGGTAGGGCGCAGGAGGCGCTAGGGAAAAGGTAACACCCAGAGACCGACGACTCTGGGTGCCCTTAGTACTGACTACCGGGGGGGAAACTAAGAGGGACCTATGGAGGGCGCTGCGGGTAGGCCAGGAAGGCCCGCTCAGCAGCGCCAGGAGGGTCTAGGCAGCGGGGGCAGGGGGCCCCTGCTGTCTAACCATGGACCCACCGGGAAGTCGGCCACACACGCTATGGTCGCAGGGGGAGGTAAGAGGGGCGCGTCCACTGCGCCTCTCTGAGGAGGTCCTCCCGGTTTTGGTCCGGGGGACGTTGGCCGCAGGCGGGGTGTCAGAAGCTGCAACCCAGGTACTGGCCCCCGCCTTTTTCTCAACAAGCGGCGGGCGTCGTCGGAAGATTTTTAGTGGGTATTGCTGCCGGCGGTCGTGTCTGCCGGTGGTGAGTCCCACACCCCCTTTCGGACCCCTTTGGCCGGAAGGCAGTGCGTTAATGCATTTTGTTACCGAAGTAAAACAAAAAAAAAAAAAAAAAAGGTTATACCAAGGTTGTATCATAGATTCGGTTAAAAGCCAAGCCAACCTTACCTGCATGTGGTGCACCTGCCGATCAACTGACGAGGCTCTGGCTAACACAATAGTTCCCGATAAGCGTGTATAGGCTTGCCACCTATTACTTGGGACCAACTGTATAATTAGGGAAATGTAGGCGTATAATGTGCCTCTGCCTACCCCATCGGAGAAACGGGCGTGATGGCACGGAAGTATGTATGTATACCAAGGTCCCACAGGAATCCTAGGTTTATTTATGTTTAACAATAACAACACCGTGGTTTCTTTGTCTCAACGTCATTCTTACTTTTGATTATCACTTTCCTTTCAAGAAAATCCTCTAGTTAGCTTCTAAATATACACGATTATTAATATCGAATAATTGAATTCTAAATTAAAACAAATAAACGCTCAACAAAATAGTATTATTAATCTTTCAGACAGTCAAAATTCGGGTGAGTGACCCCTGAACTACAGAATTACCAACACCTTTCGTTCAAATCAAATCACCTTGAGGTAAACAAAGCAGGTAATAAATAAGTAATCAGGCTTCCGTGACGATCAAGTAAATCGGTTCACGACTTATTGAATTCCCTTTAAGGATATGGTCTAAGAACATAATTTGGGTTAATAGAGAGCCTAAAACGGCCACGTTGAGATTGAATTATGATATTTACACCGGTATACGTATTTAGGGATGCAATCATTTTGATAGCAATTTCATAATAATCAATATTATTTTTTCGATAGAAAACTATTAAACAGATAAAACTTATATATAAACATATTATATAATAATTTTAGAGCCAGAACGTAATAAAGTTATTAATAAAACCTTTTTATCGATATTAATCGATAAAGGCCTATACCCAGAGGTAGATAGAGTGATAGGCTTTTATAGATTGCCCTATTTACATATGATTTGATAACGAATTAAATTTTATGGTTATTGTAAGCAGTAAAATTTATGTGCACCTGCAAATATTAGGTATTAGTTTTACGAGTTTTTGTTCTAACTTTCTACTAGACTTGCAAAGGAGGTTTACTTTGAAATCAGAAAAATAGTTCATTATTTATTTAACCATAATAACTGACATCTCACAGGCAGCCAAAAACAAGTTTTTTGTATATTATAGTAGATTTGAAATAGTTACAACACCACAGGTTTCTGGTTACTATTATTAACCCCAAAATTACTCCAACAAAGGATAAAAAATAACACGTTAGTTCATTTTTATTATAATGTTGTTTGTTTGTACAACGTAATTTCCAGACTTACATCATCAATTTTATACATTTTTTCAACTTTAAAAACTGCACCATGACTGATAAATTAAATAGTCGACACTACATGAGAAACATATAAATAGTGAATGCTACAAATACAGCTGGTATGTCATAAAAAAAGTAAAATTAAAAGAATAAGACACAGTATTGAATTTCATTACTTGTAATAAAAAAGTTTCTAGCAAACTTATTAACCTACACACAACCTTAAAGGACACTGTGCTAAGTACATACCCTGGTAATGTAAGGTAACACTGAACATTGGCGTCACTTGTTAAGTAATAGGAAATTCATTACGTCGTGATCGTATTTAGACAAAGCTCCATAACATATATAAATATGCAAAAGCGACACAGTTTTGCTCTGAATTCATCAAGAAAATCGTGCTTTCAATCAAGGTATAGATATGATATCTTGATTAATTCGTTTTGGTTCTTAATTGGTACTTTAGTGATCTTTGCTAAGAAATAATAGCTAGGGTACTTTGGCTGTGGTAATTGCTTAAGTTAGTTGAGTCATTCATCATCATAGGCTATCGGGAAATTGTACTCCTTGTTCGTGTTTGTATGTCTGATATTGTATTGCACCTACTAGTAAAAAATATTTGGAAAACCATTTACTCGAAGATCCACGATACTAATAAAGCACACGCAGTGATCATTCATTGAAATAGATTACTGTTTTGAGTGGCATTTGACATCAAGCGCTTCTGTGCTTCGGAAGGCACTAATTATGCATTTATGCTTTTAATTCCCAAAATTTGGTTGTCGTTAAGCAAAATAGAGGCAATACAATAACCATATATATCTATCGTCAGCAGGACTTACCAGCAGTGGGCCCGTGTAGTGCAGTTTGGCTTAAATCTCTCTTATCTTTGTACTGCGAGAAGGCTTATATTGTATATTTATTTTCTTATTAGAAAATTTACTACATTTAAATAATTTTATGCTTATTCGAGCAGAAATAAATACTTGATGCTTCTAAAAATGGCAAATGTTCTGTACAATATCGAAGGAAACTTATCCAGTAATATAACCACGAGTGTTTGTAATACATACTGAGTAAAATTATTCAGTTGAATTTTTTGTTCTTGTGATAAAATATAAACTATAAAAGCTTCATTATGTGTTAAATGTAGATGTATGATGATACAGTAACATAAAGGTAAGAAGAAAGTACAAATTAAAAAAAATATATGAAGAAAATTTATAAATTATCACCAATACAAGTTTTATTCTGAAAGGTAACTACGACATTGCAGAAGTTAGTATTGATAATTGCATTACAAAGTACTGCCCGAGGCGATTTCGGTACTTAAATTATAGATAATAAACAATGAAATTTGGCTCGGCACTCATGTGTAAGGTTGTTGCTGCAATTAATTAACGATATCAAACAGTTTTGATCGCATTACCTACTAGCATCGGTTAGGAAATTGCATACTTCCAAATATAGGATTTGGATCTAAGTGGTTAGCGTGTGGTTTTGTCTCGGTGCATGCGATACCTACGAACTGTTGCAATATGAATAATATGATCTCGCACTGAAAAGCAGTTGTATGTCAATTGTCACATTTAATTAATTTTAGCAATGTTACTTTTTGCTATTGGCCCTGAATGCGGTATGCTTTGACAAATAAGCTGGTAAACGTTGTCGTTGACAAGTTAATTTAGTGTAACATTTCATGTTACTTATTGTATTAAATGTTTTGTGTAATTTATAAAGTACTAAGTTTTGTACATAAAATGAGATATGCGAGATCTAAAAAATGTCCACGTTTTTGAGTTCCATATTGATCAGGCAACAGGACTTCAGAGACAGTAATAATTCATACGGTCCCTGCTGACTGTCGGCTGTTTGTCTGAATGTTAGCAGGCAAACAGCATGAAAAAAAGATAATAATAAAAAAAACCATAAACTTTTAAAATTATTTGCAATTATTATGTGCAAAAATACATTTAAAGAAATAGGACAATCCCTTTGTTTGTTTTTGCTTTCATGTAATTTCAAAAATTGCTAAAAGGAAAAGCTCATAATTCTAAATAGTTCTAGTTCTTCTTACAATTACCTTAAGCTTAAAGTACATATAACATATGAATAATAAGCTCAATAATTTTGTTTTTTTATAAGACTTAACACCTCTAAGTCATGGCAGAAGAACAAAACTTGACGACTCTCTTGCCAAATTATTATCTAATTTAGCTCTTACACTCATAAAAAGGGTGCGGTTGTGTTTTAATTAGGTTTGGCAGGTGCGTCACTTACTATAGGTAAAACAATATACAAATTTCTGTTTGATGAATAAATAAAAAGATTTTAATTTTTTGTCGATTAATTGGAAATTTTAATTTAATCTTTTGGGCTGGTTACATTTATAGGCAAAGTCGCAGGAAAGCGATAGATAAAAAATAATTATATCTTGCAATCAATTGAGTGTACACTTTACATTGCTCCAATCAAACTAACTATGCACAACCTTCAAAACGAACTAAATCTCCCATGAGTTTAAATCGGTCGGCTGCGGTTAGAATCGCAATAAAAACTAGGTCCATTAAAGCAATTGCTCATGCAATGTATTGGAGATAGTAATTATTGGTATGGAGGGTAAGCAATGTTAGTAGGAGGGCTGAAGGGAGGGGGACAGTGAATTATTGTGTTCGGTATGCCGCGCGACCTCGTGGTGTCAAACTTGCGGAACTGTGGTGACCGCCGCCCCTCCACTGCCAGTCCTGTGGCTCAGTTTTGCTTTTCATATAAAATAACAGGCCGGACCGATAATAGTATCAGTCACCTGCTCTGATTATCTACTGCAAAATGTTCACCAAAGTAAGTCCGATATTTGTAATACAAATATATCAACGCAAATTTATATTTATGTAAAAATCATTTTAAAAATGTAGAATAATATACTTAGTTCTAAAAAACAATATTTTAAGGGCATAGGTTTGGTCCCTTTGCCTTTTCTGTGCCTCTATTACGTATACTTTTTCATCTGTGAGGAGGCCCATACTGAGAGGTGAGACGCCAATGAGGTTGGTAATAATATTGTGGTTGTTCAGGTATTTGCCCTGAGCGCCGTGTTGGCTGCGGCCCACGCTGGCCTCCTGCCCGTGCACCACGCGGCGGTCTCGTCCCAAAGCATCATCCGCCACGACGCCCCCGTGCACTACGCCCCGGCGCACTACGCCCCGGTGCACTATGCTGCCCCCGTAGTCCACGCTGCCCCCATCGTCCACGCTGCCCCTATCGTCCATGCTGCTCCCCTCGCTCTCGCCCACGGTCATGAATACGTAAGTATATTTTTAATTAAGGGAGTACCTTGCCTTTATATTTTTTAAAGTACAACTTAAAAAATTAAGCAGATTTTTAATATCACTGTTTTGTTTTTCATCTGTACACATATATTACTTACAGTTAAATTATTTTTACAGTCTCACCCCAAATACGACTACTCTTACTCCGTGGCTGACCCCCACACCGGCGACCACAAGTCCCAGCACGAGAGCCGCGACGGTGGTGCCGTGCACGGAAGCTACTCCCTGGTCGAACCTGACGGTTCAGTGCGCAAAGTAGAATACACCGCTGACGACCACCACGGGTAAGCTGATATTTATACCTACTTTTACTAAATCAATGTAACATAGGTCCAATAATAATAGTTTAGATCTCTAAAAACCTTTGACGTTTTCCATTGTAAACAACGGCTTGTGGTAGTTTTCCTACAACAGAAAATAAAAGTCAAACGTCTTTGCATGTTAAATTCTTGTCAAAATCAGGCCCATTGACTAGAAAATTTGCCACAATACAGACATTTTTAAATAAAATTCTCCTTTCTTGTTCGCTTAAATGTTATGTACAGATGTAATCTTGGCAGTGTTTTCACTGTACTGCAGTGTTTTCCACTCTCAATATTAACGTATATTAATAACACAATGTTGTTGCAGTTTCAACGCCGTCGTCCACAAAACCCCCGGCCACCACCCCGCCCCGGTGGTCCACGCCGCCCCCGTCGTCCACGCTGCTCCCCTTTACCTGTCCCATGGACACGGACATCATGGCTACTACTAGAGGATGCTAGACGACTCACGTCCCTCTAGTATCAATAGAATACACCTGAGCATGCCCGAGACGGATGACTGATGAATGTGATATTTATGTGTAAATATGTGTTTATAATCGAAACTGTAAATAAATACTCAGCTGCTGAAATTTATTCAATTCTATTTTTTCAGTCCTTCCGCCTTACAATAGATTTACATAAGAATAAAATTTCCCAATTTTATTTTCGCCAAAACTAAAGTATGGATCATATATGTCTTGTGGTTAACATTACATCCATTTTGAAACCATTGTCAATAAGGTAATGCATAAGTAGCAATTTAAAATACGTGTACAGGAATACGACCCTACGAATAATAATTATAAACTTTGCTATATTGTTTCAACCGAAATAGTTTTATAGTTCATGAATCATACCTGAATGTTAGACTAGCATTATCAGACGGCTGTCCGAGTAAAATATTAGTTCACTGATATAAATAAATAATTTTAAAAAAAAATTAAAAAGTAAGACAACTACAAAATACTTTAAAATATTAATGGAGCAACTAGCTTCCGCTTGGACTTTTTTCCTCGTATAAATATTAATTTCTTAAAACATTGTGGTGCTCGCTATATAAACACTATCTGTTAAAAAACATAATTAAAAAATACTCTCTGGAATAATAATAATAGTAAAAAATACTCATCGAGAGAATACTATTATATATATAATATAGATACCTACAGAATCATTAAAAAATAAAAACCATGTAAAGCAATTTTAGATGAATGAATCAAGCAAGCACTAATTTCTCAACAATACTTTTTTTTTTTTTAAAGTGGCACTCAACCGTGCGGCCCACCTAATCGAGAGTGTTCACCACAGCCTATAAACGCAACACCAGAGGCATCACTAGCGCGCTGCCGACCGATTAAGAACCGTTTCACGCCCTTTTTGAAAAACCCCATGCTATAATCCCTTGGAAAAACCTCGCTCGGGAGCTCATTCCACAACTCAATGGTAGGCGGCAGAAAGTTTCTTTTGAAAAGCACTGTACGCGCAGTACAGTGTACTGTACCTGTATTTTCTACTTAACGTATCAATAGATAATTATTTGCACAGCGAATAAAATACAGTTATGTATATTTGTGAATTTTGATAGCGAAAAAGAATTAGTTCGAGCAAGAGAACCACTAAACTAACCAAAACTTTTCATACATACGCATGTGAGTAACTTTTGTGTAGCCACTATACGTATATCAACACAGTAAGGTTTAAAAAAATAAAATTAAAAAAATTAACTTCTTAAGCACGTGATGTAAACATACATACTAAAGATTCAGATTATACAATATTCACACGGTTTGCTGCGATAATTATGATGGTTTCTCACGTTTTATGAATATACTCATTCGCTAAAACACACATGAATGGCAACAATCATAGACAATTACACAGCCATTTTAAAATATATCGAAAAAAAATTGTAGTTTTTGTGTTCAAGCTTCATTGATTAATAAATAACTTTAGAAATAATATCAGTTTATTCTTGATTTTGTTGAATGGCGGGACATACATCAGTATTTTATATTAAAACACAATCCTAACTAGCACTGCCCTCCGCTCGACTATATAAATCGAACCCACGACCTTAAAATCGATGAGCAGTATAAAAAACATCCACACAGAGGCTGTAGGTCGTATAAGTGGGTGGTCCTAAAAATAACAATCGTTCTATCGTCAGCTAATATATATACTTCCAAACTTTTGATTAAACCTGCAATTTGTCAATACAACAATTAATCATGTCGATAACTATACATGACCAATTCATACGTTGAAGGTTGTAGCTTTGAAAATAATTAGTGTAGTCAACACGCGTGGTTGCATGCTTTGTGCCGACCGACTGACGCGTTCCACAACACATTTCGGTGCTATAATTACCGTATATTGTATGGAGAATTACGCAAAATCTACTTACTTATAAAGTACGAAGCGACGACCTAGAAAAATGTACAATAATTAGAGATTGCGCCTCTGGTCGGCGGTTAAGTCATGTTAATGAATTTGGTACGCATGCGTGAAAACTATACGGCTTTGGCTATATACTCGTAGTAACTTCGTCTATGACGTACTCAATCTTGAGCCAGTCGTAGGATAGTCGCTTAATTTAATTAAAGTAGTTTGTGTAAAGAAATGAGTATCGTCAGACATCACACACAGCGCCATTTAGCGCAAAACTAAGCAGAACTATTAATATATGTATCAGGTAAACGTAGGTGCTTAGGTTCGGTTAGTTTCGGTGTCATACAAAAACTGCTGAACTTATGTACAGCACACACACAATTGGTTGAGGCCTATGCCTCCCCAATTATTTTCAACGTCAATCCATCTCAAGCTCGAGATCTTCGAGCTTCCGTCTTCCCTCCGCTTGGACCAAATCATCAGTCCATAAGTTACAGCACACACACTACTGGTTGAGGCCAATGCCTCCCCAATTATTTTCCTTCTTTTTTTTTTGTTTTACGTCGGTAACAAAATGCGTTTACGCATTACCTTCCGGCCAAAGGGGGACCGAAAGGGGGTGTGGGACTCACCACCGGCAGACGCGACTGCCAGCAGTAATACCCACTAAAAATCTTCCGACGACGCCCGCCGCTTGTTGAGAAAGAGGCGGGAGCCAGTACCTGGGTTGCAGCTTCTGACACCCCGCCTGCGGCCAACGTCCCCCGGACCAAAACCGCGAGGACCTCCTCAGAGAGGCGCAGAGGATGCGCCCCTCCTGCCTCCTTGTGCGACCATAGCGTGTGTGGCCGACTTCTCGGAGGGTCTGTCGTTAGACAGCAAGGGCCCCTGCCTAAGACCCTCCTGGCGCTGCTTGACGGGCCCTCCTGGGCCGCCCGCTGCGCCCTCCACAGGTCCCTCTTAGTTTCTCCACCGGTAGTCAGTACTAAGGGCACCCAGAGTCGTCGGTCTCTGGGTGTTACCTTTTCCCTGGCGCCTCCTGCGCCCTACCGGGAGATTTTCAGCCCCCCCACCACGACAAGGTGGAGACCAGTCGGGGAGGTCCCCAATTATTTTCCACGTCAATCCATCTCAAGCTCGAGATCTTCGAGCTTCCGTCTTTCCTCCGCTTGGACCAAATCATCAGTCCATGAGGTGGTAACTAAAAACGAATACTAGATCAAAACTTGATTTTCCCAAAAATCCAACATGAATGGTGTCTTGCACATCGGTCACAAAATCCTGTTTAGAGCTAACTCTATTTCAAAAATTATGCTGTCCCTCTCAATTTAAAGCAAACGACTAAAATGTAATGACATTTTCAATAAAATTTTGCCTAAATCAAATTAAGAACTATTGTGCAAGCCGCTCTTAAGCAAGAAAAATATTAAATCAATTTATCTATGTTTATAATCATAATGAGACAATGTTTTTATTATATGCTATTCAAAACAGAATGAGTACATCATCAGTTCTAAAAATTTGTTGCAAACAAAATTCCTCATTAAACATTTTTAAATTTTACTGTAGAGTCCTCTCAGCAGTTGCGATGCCCTTACGGGGTGCTATATTATTTAGATCTTTGTACCTACTTTAAAAAATACTACAATGTACGTCAATGTGGCAAGCAATAAAACATTTGAATTTAAAAATTAATGTTTGTTAATATAGGTGT
This sequence comes from Musotima nitidalis, assembly GCA_949126915.1. Classification (NCBI taxonomy): domain Eukaryota; kingdom Metazoa; phylum Arthropoda; class Insecta; order Lepidoptera; family Crambidae; genus Musotima; species Musotima nitidalis. The sequence continues at coordinate 7,460,972 of OX421419.1, forward strand.
TATGAACCATACATTACGCTTGATTGGTAATTAGAATCGACTTATTGGATCAACAAATTCATCTGTGATAGATATCACCTTACTCAGTCATTTGTAACATGACAAATTGACAAGTATTAGTGGCTGTTCACACTTCCCTTTGTATAAAAGTAATTTGGACAATAAATAACGCCAATTTAAATGCAATCACAGTAATGATGTCGAATTGCGAGCCAACAAACAAATAGACCCATTATGTGTAAATCGTAATGTGATAAATTACCGTGCTCCCGTGTAGACAGTAAGGTATATTGCCAAACAGCTTTTTATAGCGATCGATCATACTCTTACGAGGATCATAAAAACAAACGGTATTCAACTTGTTAGTGTGTATTGTTTTGATTGTACAGTTGCTTTAGTTTCATTCGTTGAGGTATAGGTTCATAGGTTGAGCCTTAATCGAATTATAAGGGCCTGCAGTAAGTTTCAAAGTAATTTAAGTTTCAAAGTAAGTAATTAAAAAAAAATTAATTTAATGTCAGCATATAGCATATGTTAAGCTCTCTTTGTGACAGAAAACGACTAGGCACACTCCGACATATTCGGGTTTTACTGTTACGCTGATCGCCGCCGCGTAGTCGACGTTGACATAATTGTCATAATTTATGAAATAAGGAATGGCCAGCGTTACTCATACACGTTCACATCGACCAATAATTATTGGTCGGTCAGCGCAAACATGTAACTTGATACTAAAACATCCCTGTAGTAGATACCGGGCAGAGAGTTTATGAATACAGTTCCGAATGTTTCTCTGAGAAATAAAAAATACACATACATACACACTGTCGCGCCTATTTCACCGAAGGGATAGGCAGAGGCATGTAATTTACACCCACATTTTACTAATTATATTTTGGTCCAGCGTAATAGGCCTAATGCCGCTTACCGGGAACTGTCATGTTCGCCAGAGCTTCGTCCATCTATCGTCAGATGCACCACTTGCAGGGGAGGTTGGCTTGGGCCCCTTGTAGGTCTTGGTAGGATCCCCATACACCCCAAATAATAAAAAAGTAGCATGCTAGTTAAGCATTATTTAAAAAATGGGATCAACTCTTATGATCGTCGTATAAATAAAATGTTTGCCGTCTCTAAAAATATGAAAGAACAACAATATAAACAATATCTGCCGCCATTGGTCTCAATGCCGACAAAGCCTACTCGAAACACGATAGGAAATAACGTTAATCTTGGCTATTACTTATTATATTTCACAATAGTTACAATAATAGACAACAAAAAGCAAGCAATTATGATTTATGATCATAGTAATGAGATTTCAAAATAAGTAAACACAAATGTCAAGGATTGTGGAGTGCATATCTGTTGGAAACAATTCTAGATCAGTTTGAAATAGGATTAAATTTTGATAGCGGAAGCTTTTAATCTGATCTTATAAAAGTTATAAAAGAAAACCGAATTAAAAAATATACTCATTCAAAATTTATCAATTATTAGTTTAGTTAGATGTAATTTGAATTTGGATTAAATGCATTTTCCGGCAAAGATTCTGCAAACTGGTAATTAAAAACGACAAATGTGATTATTTTTGAAAAAAAACTGTAATCGCTACATGGTGAAATCACTCCGAATATCATCATACTCTACGTAAACAATTTACGACAAGTTTTTTTTATTTAAGCATTTTTTGTGTTCGGCTTAAAATAAACCAACTTTAAAATAAAATTTCCTAGGTTTTCATTATGGTTGTTCATAGTTTTTGTTATTTGTACTGCATTATAAATATATGTTTTGTTAATTGTGTTGTGTGTGGCCTAGAATAGTGCCACCCCCTCTCATCTCACGTTCAGCCTCAAGAGTCGACTCATGAAAATCCTACTGGATGATGGGCAGCAGCGTGATTCTGCGTACAGGATTGAACTGCGATCATCAACCTGCTTGCCCAGCGTGGAGATTAAGGGCAGATACCCCCAGAATGTAATCTATTGGATAGGGTAATGTTCAGCTGTGGACTTTATAAGACTGATATGATGAGTGTTGAGCTTTATAGTTATGTAAACGCCACACACTTATAGTTATGCGATTATATAGATAATTCTTGTCATTAGCTGTCATTTATTGAAAAGTTAAATTATATATTTAACGGTTTTATATAACGTTTAAACCAATACTATATATGTTAACGTAATAATAATATGCATACATAAGTATGTAAGTGAATTATCTAAAACCAAACACATCGTGAAGGAAAAATGAAAAAGAACACATTACGAGTACATGTATGCAATAATAGTTTACATGAAATATCCATTTAACTTAAGCACTTAGGCTCTAACGCCAGTCCTGACTTTCACAGAAGATAGAATTATGACTAACCATAGGGTTATCACTTATGAAATTTTTAACAACTAGAGTAACTAGTACTCAAGCATACAGTCTACTAAATGAAAAGTTGTTATAACACCAATCATATCAATCGAGAATTATGTACCGTCTTAAAATATCTGGGTTATTGGCTAACGAACACTAACTACAACTTCAAGAAACCAAGTTTGGTATATTTTTAAAGAGTTTTCAATTACAGTAATGTCCTTGCAGTCGAAGTAAAATTTAAGGAAGAAAAAAAAAGAGGAAAGTACAGTAATTTCGTACCAATCCGATGCACTTAAAGAATTCGACCGCATTTATGTCGACCTTGCGCTGAGATAATAATCACGTGCTGCCGTTATAAGGGCACGGCCATATTGGTGCTGTTTTCAAATTGTTGTCTTTTATGTACGCAAGTATCCCTTGCCTTTCATAATTTTTTGTCCATTTATTACTTATGCAGTGCCTATCTATTAAAAGATCAACATCGTATTTCAAATACAAAAACCAAATTTGAAAAATTCCATTTAATTATTATTATTTCACATTTAATTCCTCAGACGCTAGAGATATTGGAGCGGGTACAACTAGCCATGGTTTCAATTACTAACGGTAACACGAATGACATATATATTTCAGTGAGAAGTGACGTGCCTACCCCACATTTGGCAAAATGACATTGGGAAAATGCTAGCACTAAGTTTTTAAATATCATCAGCCAGAAATCAGCAGACAGAATCGTAGTCCATCGGATAGCAAGTGTTAACTACGGTCTATACCACAAGTATCCCTGTTTATACTTCCATAGGTAAATTAAACAAAATTAGCTATAAAGTACGAGCTAAGTCGCTATTTAATAAAGCACAAAAAAGTTAGTACGATACTTGAATCCGCCGTAAAGCTAGCACCAAAAAATTACAGCATAATTAAAAAAAAAAAAAAAACTTTTTTATACCCATTTTTACTAAGATTCTTGAGTTAATTTACCTGCCATGAGGTTAATTAACTCATATGATAACTCCCCGTTGGCGCAGCGAGCGGGCAAGGAGAGCACGTCAGGCAGCGCCCGGGGGGTCTTAGGCGGCAGGGGCAGGGGGCCCCTTCCGTCTAACCATGTCCTCCCTCCGGGAAGTCGGCCACACACGCTATGGTCGCACAGGGAGGTAGGATGGGCGCGTCCACTGCGCCTCTCTGAGGAGGTCCCCACGGTTTTGGTAGGAGGGACGTTGGCCGCAGGCGGAGTGTCAGACGCTGCAACCCAGGTACTGGACCCCGCCTCTTTCTCAACAAGCGGCGGGCGTCGTCGGATGACTTTTAGTGGGTCGTATCTGTCGGTGGTGAGTCCCACACTCCCTTTCGGTCCCCCTGGTTGGAAGATTTTGTTACCGACGTAAAACAAAAAAGAAATGAAAAAGATATTACAAACCTAATAATGACAATATTTATTATTTCTGTACTTCAACTGTGCACGTGGCTCTAGGTTCAGAAATCGTGCGCCAGTGCGTTGTTTCTTTGAACAGTCTGGCTTTAATCAGCCCCATTCATGTCTACTTTTATCAGCTTATTGATATTCGACTTGAGCTTTTGTTTCAGATCTAATAATAGATTCACTATCTCATGTCTTACAACATTTGTTTACATTACATATGGTGTTTCACGTTCAATGGGAACGGGATAAAATGTTCGTATGCTATGTACGTCTTTAAATTTTACCTGGAGCTACCTCTACACCAATTTTTAGCCAAATCGTTTCAGCCGTTCTTGAGTTATAAATAGTGTAACTAGCCAAACTTTTTCTAGTTCTATTATATAGATATAGAGTAATGATCTGTTTACTCGTATAAGTTTGATTTAGTAAAGCAATAGTCTTCCTTATTAGTCAGATCAGCGGTACAAAAACATTTTTATACAAATACATTACATTTACATTTTTATACAAATGTAAACAATAATGTTTTGCAATACAAACATAACCTCTGTTGCAGTTTTTCGTGTACTTTATTGGTTTTAAATTCAAACTCTAATCAGATTATTGCGTCTCCCTAGTCCGCTGTAATAGTAATAAGTAATAAACCAAAAATATGCGTAAATGAAAACAAAAGTATGATAAAATACTCAGCTGTCTTCACTTACAGATGACTGGTATGTTTTTATTATACAATTGGTTTCATTGGAGCGATTATACGTTCTTACAACCTTACCAAGGAAGCGACAAAAACTCTTTATGTTATCAAGAGACCCAGTAAGCAAGTACTTAAAAAATTTACAATATTCTTGCGTTTTACATTTGCTAAGGTGATTTTTCGTTTTAATTTTAGTAATATAATTATATGCCGAAGCTAGTCCCCCAGTATTTAACTAGCCAATTTCTTGTATCCTTCATTAAAATGCTTTTAGAGTCAATTGCAACAAACATAAGTGATTGTAATTGGTATAGTGAAGGCTGCTAATCACGCGACTAACATACCATCGCCAATACTCACTATTATTAGTTGCGACAATCGGTCGGCATTGGAGCGCAGATAAAAAGCGTTCAATTTCATGTATTATTCGTATTATTCAATGTCTCGGTCGTGGACTCGGGCTTCGTCACGCTTCGCATAGATCCGTCTCGAGTGCCGCCGGCTGTTCACAGCACACAAGCTACTAGGTTCGAAAACGAAAGTCTTTACAGAAAAAGTATTTTAGCGGCTTTGTTCGAGTAATACCCGCAGTTTTCTGTGTAATAAGAAATTTGCTATCTCTTCGGTAATAAAACAGCCTAAGTTACCTTTAACAGCATCTGGCTATCTGCCAGTAAAATCCGATAAAATCTTTTCAGTTCTTGCAAAGACTAGCCCCAACAAATAGATAATATTTGTAATTTTTTTTTTTGTTATCAGTACCGTGTCATTTTCATGAGCATTTAATAAAAAGCAGTCATTTTTTGTCATTATATTCCATTACATGAGTAGTTTACAGAATTAGAGTAAATATGTTAAATAAAATATAGTCATATAAAAAGAGTTCGGTTTCGTAAAAAGACAATGGTACAGATATGTTTTAGATGTGTATTATCAAAACTTGTATAGTAAACACTCAAATTTTTTTTCAATGTGACAGTCGTGTCACAATCGTTGCATTTAAACAAAATAGAGGCCTCCATATTGTGCAATACGCAAAAGCACCCATTCATGACGGCCTCCATTGATGCCGTTTCACGCCCCATTTAAAAAACCAGCTACTAAAAGACCTGGGAAACATGCGCTGGCAAAGAACTCCAAAGCCGAGTGCCAACTTTTTTAGTTAGAGTGCAGATAGTTTGCAAAGAACGATGGTGGTTGGTGGCCAGCTGTGTAGTTCCGGAGAGGAAAGGAGAGTGTGCGATTAGATCGAAAAGTTCATCAGATCACTCTCAAAAGAGAGAGACGCACGGCAGTGACCATAAATAGGAAAAAACCCAGACCAGTACAATCCATCTTCATGCACACAAAAATTTGTCCTGTGTGGGAATCGAACTCACGACCTTAGGAGTGTAATGCGGGTATACTGACCTCCACGCCACATCGGTTGTCAAATGACATTGTTGTAGAATAACACTCAAGTTTACGGCCCACTTGGTATAAAGTGACCTAAGGCTAAATTTGAAAAACATTGTTTGATAATTAAATATAATTTATTTATAGTTGTTTACATCGTAAATAATTTACGATAATAAGTAAGCATTGAAGAAATATCAATAACTACACTAAAATCGCCATAATTACCAAAAGACATTGAAAGCATTCGGTCCTAACTTCTGACATACTCGTATATAATAGGTTGGGGCAAAAGTCTTTTCGTATTTTTGTATGAAAAGTCAAGACATTTTTTTCAAAGTTTATTTACATTTATTTACAATATATATGTACCGTTTTGTTGAATAACTTTCTGCCATTTTGTGGGCAGAGACATTATCCCGTTACTGTAGAAACTTTGGGACTTCTGATCAAAAAAACGGAACAAATAGTTTTGGCAGTCCTCTCTTGAGGTCAACCTTACAGAACCTAAAAAAATCTGCAGAGACCGAAACAGGTGAAAATCTGAAGGCGCAAGGTCAGGGCTATATGGTGGATGCACTAGGATCTCCCAGTCGAACTCTCTTAATTTTTGCTGAGTGGCTAAAGATGTGTGTGGTCTAGCGTTATCGTGATGAAAGACCACACCCTTCCTGTTGATCAATTCCGGCCGTTTTCTCTCGACTGCTTCCTTTAATCTCATCAGTTGCTGGCAGTAAAGATCAGAATCGATGGTTTTGCCGGGCGGTAAAAGCTCATAATAAACAATGCCCTTCCAATCCTACCATACACACAGCATCACCTTATTTCGTGTTAGGCCAGGTTTGGCCACAGTCTGTGAAGCCTGGCCAACTTTCGACCACGACCTTTTTCGCACGTTCTTGTCGTACGTGATCCACTTTTCATCGCCAGTTATCAATCTCTTCAAAAACGGCTCGGTTTCATTACGTCTCAATAATGAATCGCAAATGAGTACACGGTTCATTAAGTTTCTTTGAGTGAGCTCGTGTGGCACCCAAATATCGAGCTTTTTTGTATAACCAGCTTTCTTCAAATGGGTCAAAACTGTTTTGTGGTCAATTCCCAGTTCTTCAGCTACATAGTAACTACTAATATTCCGAACTTGCTCCACTCTTTCAAAAATGGCGTCCATTTTATTCGTAACAGGGCGACCAGAGCGAGGTGCATCTTTAACATCAAAATTTCCGGACTGAAAACGTTTGAACCAAATTTGTGCTACTCTTACTGACACTGCATCAGGTCCATAAACATCACAAATTTTTTTCACTGCTTGAGTTGCATTTTTGCCTTTTTTATAATAAAATTTTAAAATGTATCGAATTTCTTCATTAGATTCACTCATTTTAACGGAGAGAAAAACAAATGAAAAATAGCGGGAAACAACTTTTTTTTATTTTTTTCTTTTCTTTATAATACCTTTTTAATGTTACCAAAACCAGCCAGACACAAATAGTACAGTCAAAAAAATAATATTAGGTCGGGGAAAAAGTCTTTTCGCATAACGTAGGTATAAACTTATTATAAATTTTTTTTGACTGTACTATTTGTGTCTGGCTGGTTTTGGTAACATTAAAAAGGTTCCATTATAAAGAAAAGAAAAAAATAAAAAAAAGTTTTTTCCCGCTATTTTTCATTTGTTTTTCTCTCCGTAAAAATGAGTGAATCTAATAAAGAAATTCGATACATTTAAAAAAGGCAAAAATGCAACTCAAGCAGTGAAAAAAATTTGTGATGTTTATGGACCTGATGCAGTGTCAGTAAGAGTAGCACAAATTTGGTTCAAACGTTTTCAGTCCGGAAATTTTGATGTTAAAGATGCACCTCGCTCTGGTCGCCCTGTTACGAATAAAATGGACGCCATTTTTGAAAGAGTGGAGCAAGATCGGCATATTAGTAGTTACGATGTAGCTGAAGAACTGGGAATTGACCACAAAACAGTTTTGACCCATTTGAAGAAAGCTGGTTATACAAAAAAGCTCGATATTTGGGTGCCACACGAGCTCACTCAAAGAAACTTAATGAACCGTGTACTCATTTGCGATTCATTATTGAGACGTAATGAAACCGAGACGTTTTTGAAGAGATTGATAACTGGCGATGAAAAGTGGATCACGTACGACAAGAACGTGCAAAAAGGTCGTGGTCGAAAGTTGGCCAGGCTTCACAGACTGTGGCCAAACCAGGCCTAACACGAAATAAGGTGATGCTGTGTGTATGGTGGGATTGGAAGGGCATTGTTTATTATGAGCTTTTACCGCCCGGCAAAACCATCGATTCTGATCTTTACTGCCAGCAACTGATGAGATTAAAGGAAGCAGTCGAGAGAAAACGGCCGGAATTGATCAACAGGAAGGGTGTGGTCTTTCATCACGATAACGCTAGACCACACACATCTTTAGCCACTCAGCAAAAATTAAGAGAGTTCGACTGGGAGGTCCTAGTGCATCCACCATATAGCCCTGACCTTGCGCCTTCAGATTTTTACCTGTTTCGGTCTCTGCAGATTTTTTTAGGTTCTGTAAGGTTGACCTCAAGAGAGGACTGCCAAAACTATTTGTCCCGTTTTTTTGATCAGAAGTCCCAAAGTTTCTACAGTAACGGGATAATGTCTCTGCCCACAAAATGGCAGAAAGTTTTTCAACAAAACGGTACATATATATTGTAAATAAATGTAAATAAACTTTGAAAAAAATGTCTTGACTTTTCATACAAAAATACGAAAAGACTTTTTCCCCAACCTATTATAAACAATTTATTTCTGCCAAAACATGGAGCTTAGTCTTCATTCGTTATAACATCGTATAAACGCGCAGGATTTTCTTTTATTTCAACATCATCAGTCTATTTTCGTCCACTGCTGAAAATGGCACGCCACTGAGATTGGTCTTCGATCTTTTAAATATATTTATAACCAAATTGTTTTCTAATCCGCTATGAACAAAAGGTATGATTGAAATCAAAACTTCCAATTAAATCCGAAGGTTCTGAGCCCACCTGTGTGGAGGTAGCGAAGCTAATAATTAATGAGTATTTATAGTCTTTGGCTTTATACTTGTATATCACTGGTTTACTAGGAATTGAACCTTGAACGTATCCTGTAGAAATTAAACCGAAACAAAGCGATTGTGCGTGACGGCTACTTGTTCTATGAACTGAATACAGATATTATAACGAGCTAAACAAAAGGAAATCAACAATTTATATTATTAAAATTTCGTAATTAAGCTATCAAATTGACACCTCGCACATTAGTTACTTACCCACATGTTAGTAAATTGATGTCGATTAAGGTAATAAAATCGCTCGATAATTGTTTTGAACCTATTTGACCCAATAGATCTTATATCATAGTTCATCTTTTATGAATTTTAAATTGTTGTTGGAAGAAAAATATAAAACAACTTCGAGCTCATACATTTGTACATAAACCAAAGTTCATATTATATATGTATAATTAAGTAGTGCAGGATTAAAACTAACTTTTTTATGAAGACGATAATATTTCGAGCCGAAAAAATCATAAAACGAAATATAGTACAATGTAAAATAAAATAGTTTCAGTTATTGCAACATAGTTTTATTTATTTGTTGTTGCACACTATTCTTTTCTCGTGTCCACTTTGTCGAGACATTGACCCGAAAATAGTAAGTCCTTCAAATTCCATGATATCACAGAACAAAGAATTGCGTAATTTACTTCAATATTAGTTATCTCCTCCTAGGGAAAAAAAGTACTATCAAGTATGAAAAATTAAAACATCTAAAATCTATAGGGTAACCTATTGGGTGCGCTTCATTTAATGGAAAATCAAATGATCGAATTTTAACTGGTATAACGTTCATGTGATTTAATTTTTACTTGACATAAATACAGTTCCTATACTTTCATTTCCTATAATTATTGTTTGATATAAAATGCAGAGGCTATAAAATAATGTTGTATACCACTCATGGGATATATAAATCATTTTATATAATGCTTAAATGTTATAACATTTAAACTAAAACGTTTTTTTGCTTTAAGGCGAATTCGACTCAGTCAACCTCTCACACCTCGAGGTTATTTTCTGCCCTAACCCTAGAGTGTGAATTAATAAGACGGCAGCCCCCACCCCCTGTAACACGATACAGGCGGCCAGACTCTCCGTATCGGCTGAGGCTCGTCGCCGAAGGTGACTAGCTAGCTGAAGCTGTGAAGGAGAGCGTAGGCGCCTGTGTCTAGTACCGCCAGGGTGGAGGGGCTGCCTTTCCGTAGCGCCGGAGCCCAAGCAAACCTAATTGTATGCTGCATGCCGTATGCTAGCTCGCATGCCGCATGCATGTTGCAATCCTGCATGTCTGCATGCTGCATGTCTGCTTGAATGCTTCGCGTCTGTTTGCTTATATTTTAGGGGATTGAAATACAACATCTATAGAAAGTCTGTAGAATCAATACAGTTATTGCTGTTTTATGTGAGCAGGCGTATACGATATGAGATTTATATTAATCAATTTTATATTAAAAAATAATTATAACATTTAAATATTACATAAAATGGACTTTAGCCGTGTTGATTGCTGTATGAAATGAAATTAGACAATATAAATTTATATCAAATATTTATTATATTAAATGAGTTGTTCTACCCGAAAGCATTAATTAAATGATTTTATATAATTTAAATGTTACATCACATATACTTATAACAGTAGCTTTTAGTGCTTCGGATCCCATGATAACCGAATATTGATACTGCATAACGCTCTGGGTACATTTGGGTACTCTACATTTAGAGCTTACAGGACAGGTTTTTCGTATTATGATAATTGCTGCAATGTCACGGTGCTATTGCAATAAGTTGCAATTGCATGTTGTAGAAGCCTCGAACCTTGATTTCAACCATAATAAATGACGTACAGTAACAGCCGATGCTATCGCTCCATTTCACACGTTTTAGTTGGTTAACTGCTAAAAATAACCTTATTTAGTCACAGTGGACACGAGACAGTTATGAGGTGTCAGAACAGTGATAAAGTATTGCGATAACCCGTAAATTTTCATACGAGTTACTTACGTTACGACATAAACATTTAAACGCAAAATGTTTAAGTCCTCATCTATATTTAAATTAAAACCCAGTGTCTAAATTGAAACCCATGTCTAAACTTGAATTGTAAATTATGAACATAGCATATTAAAAAACTTATCAGCCATACTTATCTTTTTGAATATTTAGCTTATTGGACCATTATTATTTAATGATTTGATTGGGTTTTAAAGTTGTTTCATCAACTTTATACATACATAAATTACTTTGTGATTATTATACATGTACATAAAACGTCAGGCAACTCAATTGGATTCTGGTACAGAACCTGCTATTATTAACAAATACTTGTTTGTCAGAACGACATTAACTTAAAGGCTGGAATGGAATAATCGTAGAATTATTTTATAAAGTAGATAAACTTTCTTATTTTTTGCTTTTACTATAATTAGGACGAGTCTATATAATGCATATTGGTTTTTTTTCCTTTATATTCAAAGGAAAAAAAACATGCTAAACGCCATGACATGCCATCGTGCTAAAGTAAGTAAGCACATTTAGCAAGTGACAAGTTATAAATAAATTAATTATATTTAATACATAGTAAATGTGAATGAGCGTTCAGCACATTTAGCCAGTGTCAAATTATAAATATATTAATTATATTTAATACTTAGTAAAAGAGAGTAAGTGGTGATAAAGATGATAAATGAGATGCTCCCCCTAAGCCCCTTGAGTAAAAATGTGGACCTATACTGAGATTTCACATGGACTTCTTGAGAGAATTTGAAAAGTGATATTGCACTGTTTTCACTCAACGGTTAAATTGCAGACATGACGCTTTACATTCCCGACAGCAAAATGGTTTTTTGTAAATGTGTTAGTTTGTTTTTTTTAATTTTGATAAGTTTTTTATTATTAGCGTCCATGGAACGCGTTAAACTACTAGTATATAAGTATAACAAACCACCGGAAAAGTAGATATTTTGCTGATAAATATGCATAATATACTTTACACTCGGTTTTGAAAATAGGTAACTTGTAGCACAGGTAAATAAATAGAATTATACATTTATGTTGGTTACGAGTTTTAATCTTAAACATTTTTTACATATTACAAAACAAGATTTAAAGTTAAACCAGATCTTAAACTAGTGCTGTCACTGTAGGTACCTTCATAATGTCAGTGAAATGAAGTTGCTGATATACCAGTATACTTGTTATGTTCATCGGGGTTCACATCGCGCCTCTCTGAGGAGGTCCTCCCGGTTCTGATCCGGGGGACATTAGCCGCGGGCGGGGTGCCAGAAGCTATGAACCCAGCCACTGGCCCCTCGCCCCTTTTCATCAGCGGTGGGCGTCGTCGGAAGTTTTTTAGTGGGTAGGAATGCGATGGTCGCAATGGACGGAAGGCAATGCGTAAACAGATTTTTTTTACCGAAAATAGTAAAAGAATTGAGTGTTGAGCTCAAAATATTGAGTCACATAAACAACTAATATGTTCAAAGCCGCTTGGTTTATGATGAACAAACAAAATCAAATATTTAGACGTTTCAGTAGAAGGCAGTAAACCAGACCGAATAATAGTTTTTTTCCATAAATACTGATTGTAAATACGTACTTCTAACTGTACTGTTTTACATCATAATACTTGTCCTGTTTGGGAGTTAATCCAACAACCAGCAGAAGACATCCATGTAAATAAGAACTTTCCTGAAAAAAAATATATAAAACAATTTAGATATACTTGTATAGTGATAAAAGTGTAGCCTAAAACTAGGTCACGAACAGATTGATTTTATTCGATAACTTAAAACAATATTTAACGGATAATAACTAATAAACTCAATAATTTAATGAAAATAATAATAAAGTTGACATTTTAATAGCAATCCGACCGAATTAATGCACTGCGTTTTGTTATTGTACAGCCAATGTTTATATCTTTGCTGCTTCCATAAAAGTGAAACCAGTCAGATGAAAATAGTGATTACGAATTTTGGTACATTTATTTTTATGCACTTATATAATAAACGACAATCCGAACTAATTATGCAATTATTTCCTGTAGATATACTTATTTCCAAGTGTTCAAGCCTTTTTATTTACAAGGTGATGGCACTTTCCGTGTACTGTTTTGGTCCCAATAATTCGTGTTTAACATTGAAAACTTTTCATTAAAAAAATTATATAAAAACGTTTAAAAAAAAAGTGTAAGAATCTAACAAGTAATTTTTGAAAATTGTTTTAATTAATATATCGCCGGCCCCGGCGAATAAAATGGTTATCGCAAAAACTAAACTTTTCAGGAAAAATAAAAAACTGTTTTTTGTCTATAACTTAACTAATATTAGACGTAGATAATCCAATAAAAGCTCAAATTAAAGCTAATTTTTAAAGCTTTCTTAACGTGGTAATAAATATTTAATTGCATTATTCAAATGTAAGATAATTACAATTTAAAAAGTTAGTAAATATCTAATGTTATTGAAATCTGGTATTGTACACTTACCATTTTATTCTCGTTATTTAGAAACATATTAAATAGTATAATATTCTATTGCAATACTATTCAACCGTATGACAGTGCTAAATGAAGGAAAAATAAAGTAACCTACCATTTTGTTCTGGTTTATACAAGATATACATAGCAGACTAATCAACCGTAGGACTGTTATTCTAGTTACGAAAATAATATGAAGTTATGGTAATCAGACGTTATTTATGTTAAAGTACACAATTCTTTTAAAAATAAATGGCAAATAAGAATTAATTTTCCTGATCAGCGTTTTCAATTAACGTAGTATGGCTTTCAGTATTGGTTCCGTCATAAGTTAAAGCTTCGTAGAAGGCATGGTAGAACGTTGGGATTGCTTCTGATCTACATAGACTCATGAAGTCGCCATGTAAAGCCTTGCTTAATGGCAATGGGGAGTATATACAACCCTGTGTTTTAATTCACGTTCAATGTTAGAGTGCGTAGAATTGCCTTCACTTTGCCCATGACCCGTTTCAAAAAATCTATGTGTGATGTTCATTTGAAGTTTTTGAGCGGCAAAAATGTATAGAGCAAAGATAAACCTGTTTTTGTTCGGCCCTGCACAACTATCGGAATAAAAAGAAATGTTTTTAATACCTCCTTCTTTATCACTTAAGAGAAATTGCCATAGACAACTGCCTATTTCTATGGCTTCCCTTTTGGCAATTGTGTGGTGCCGGACATAGACTATTATAAACAGTAAAATTATAACTTGCATACTTTATTTTATAAGGAAATATTCCCACTTGAGATAGTGGAAGACCTTCTCTAATTCAAATATCGCTATTTGCTGCGTTTGCAATGTATTGCCTCTGTAACTCATGATCTCCAAGTGCATAGTATTGCTGCAATAAAGCCTCTCTTTGCGCTTGTGTAATTCTTTCTCCACATTCAGCTTTTACGGTCTTTCTATTAGACTCTTATATAGATCTGCATCCTGTGTTCTCCTAAATTCTTTAGCTTATTACTTTTCTGGTTAGTTTTTTCTTCGTACTTGTAACATTTGCTGTCGTAGATACAAGTTGCATGGGCACTTGTTCGGAAACATCTCGGATCTTTTTCCTGGTTATCTTCAACAAGATTATTTACAGCTTGATGTTCATATTTGTGGAATGGTAATAAATCTGTTACCTATATATTATATACATATACTATATATATTAATTTTGAACTCGAAGAAATATTTTTGTAACTAACCAGGGAATATTGTGACTTTGTACTGTTAGCGTTAGTTGAACAGTTTTAAGATTTCAAAGTTTATCCAACTCACAGGTACCCATTTCACGAACAATACATGGTTTATAAACGGTCAGTTTACTTATAAAAGAAACCATAGTGAATTGATCCTGATTATATTCCTTTTGGTCAAACGATACGTGGTTGGCATTGACGTTTCAGGAACAGCAGGGATACTATACTTTACCCCTCGAACACCTTGGCGTGGGGGGGGGGCTGAGTACCTCCCGGAGCCCGGGAAAAGGTAACACCCAGAGCCCGACTACTCGGGGTGCCCTTAGTACTGACTACCGGGGGAGAAACTAAGAGGGACCTGTGGAGGGCACAGCGGGCGGGCCAGGAGGGCCCGCTCAGCAGCGCCAGGAGGGTCTAGGCAGTGGGGGCAGGGGGCCCCTGCTGTCTCACCATGGACCCTCCGGGAAGTCGGCCTCACACGCTATGGTCGCACGGAGAGGTAGGAGGAGCCCGTCCACTACGCTTCTCTGAGGAGGTCATCCCGGTTTTGGTTCGGGGGACGTTGGCCGCAGGCGGGGTGTCAGAAACTGCAACCCAGGTATTGGCCCCCGCCTCTTTCTCAACAAGCGGCGGGCGTCGTCGGAAGATTTTTAATGGGTATTACTGCTGGCAGTCGTGTCTGCCGGTGGTGAGTCCCACACCCCTATTTCGGTCCCCCTTTGGCCGGAAGGCAGTGCGTAAATGCATTTTGTTACCGACGTAAAACAAAAAAAAAGGGATACTATAGTTTAAGCAACGTCGAGTTAACTTTTTAGTCCTTATTCCATATATTGTTTCAGCATTATAATCTCCGAAAGATGATGATGTGAAAGTGAAGTCCTCGCCATGAGCTCTATTTAAATCTGAGAGTTGACGGTTATCGTATACTATATAAGGTGATCCTATAAAATCAAATTTACTTAAAATTAAAGAAATATTTGAAATACTTGAAGGCGCTTTTGTAATATCATAAGTTGCCGCTCTTATTTAATTCGAGTCACCCCCAATACTTGATGGAGTTTCACAATAAAGATATTACACTGTTCAGTGTCAATACAAACTGTTTGCTGAAGTAATGTAAGTAGCCGAGCTTAGAAGTTTTTTAACGAGAATAAAATGGTATTCGCCATTACAATTATAAGGATGTTTTTTTGTACGAGAACACAATTGTTATTGCTTTTACAATATTTTCTTTAATAAAACCAAGATGGCAATAGTTTGTAATACTTTTGTTCACGTTAATGTGCACCTCAGAAAGTACAATGAATAATATTATATTATCATTTATTTTAATGAATTTTCATAGAAAAAATCCAAAAAAAATTGAGTATGTGTATTAGGCTATGTAGACTTCAAATATGGCATAACATTAAAACTATTGCAATGTCGTTTGCCATTATATTCTGCGGGCCCGGCGATATGTATAAAATAAATATTTTTGATGACAGGTTAAAAGACATCATTCTATGTCATTCTCTTAAAAAGAGAATTTAGATAGTAAAAAGGGATTTTGGAGGAAAATTTTAAAAACAAGAATCTTTCATGATATTGGATCAATTATGAAGGACATATACAACTTTTCCATAAAGCGCTTGCTCTTGGCACTCTTGGACCTACCGATTTCATATGGGCGATTCTAGGGCTTGAGTTCAACCAGTTAGAGATTTTACCAAGCATATTCTTCCATTAAATAAAGCGCTTGTAGCTAGGTGGGCACCTTGTACCGCAGAACCACGTAACGATCACCAAAATAAAGCAGAGTTCTCAGAAGTCAGTCCTTTTGTGTGGTATTAAAATTCGAGAGTTTCCATTCTTCGGAAGTCACGTAATGATGTTGTTCCCGGTTAACACGTATGGTAATCCTTGGGCGGGGTATCAGCATCTCTGAGGAGGTCTTTCCGGTTCTGATACGGGGAACGTTGGTCGCGGGCGGGGTGTCTGAATCTTTAAACCTTGGCATTGACTCCCCGCCTCTATTTCAACAGCGGTGGGCGTCGTCGGATGATTTTTAGAGGGTAGAACTGCTGGCGGTCGCACCTGCCGCAGTGAGCCCTACACTCCCCTCTCGGTTCCTCTTTGGCCGGGAAGCAGTGCGTATATGCATTTTTATACTGACGTAAAAAAACATTAAGCCATCTTTGAGGCCTTATTGAGTAAACTGTCTCCACGTAGACAATGTTCTTTGTTATATACGAGTGTCAGTTACAAATGGTATTCAAATAAACAAAAAATCAATGTAATATGGTTTACTTTAAAGTTCAAATTGACTACCATTCTGATCTGGAACTAACGTTTTAGAGCCATTGTCGCCGTTTTTGTGCCATACACTGTTCTCCGGAATTTCTCACACATGGTTGCGACAACTTACGCTTGGCCCAATCTCGGTGTCAATATTTACAATTATTACATCTCTTTTGTAAACCAGCTACTATTGTATGTATGTATTCATAGTTTTGTTTTGTGATATTTTTAGCTTTTATTTTACTTAATTCGTTGTTGCTAAAAAAACTTTTCACTTATTTTTTTATATTTACTTAATATAATTATATAATAGATATTTGAGCATATTTTTTATCGCTTGTTCTACATACATATGTATAATAGCGCCTGTTTCCTCGAAGGAGTAGGCAGAGGCATATTAAACGCCCACGTTTCGCCAATTGTATTATGGGTCCCACGTAATAGGTAGCGAGTCTATTGCCGCTTACCGGGAACTTCTATGTTTGCCAGAGCCTCGTCCGTTAATCGGGAGGCGTACCACTTGCAGGTGAGGTTGGCATAGGCTCTAAAGATTTGGTAGGATCCCTATACACCCGAAAGAAATCTGGTAAGTCGTTCCTGTGCAAGACCATTAAGCTCTGGAATTCGCTGCCGGCTCATGTGTTTCCTAGTGCCTATAATCCCGAGACTTTTGAGCGGGGCGTGAAACGGCATTTCAGCAGGCCGTCATGAGTGGGTGCGCTTTGTGCCGTGCTTAATTCACGGTATATATATGCGCCATTATTATTTTGGACTCCATCGACTGCTTACTATGAGACAGGATGTAGTCAGTATGGCATGACACTTTAAAAAAAAAAGAAATATTATTACGTCTGTTTTTCCAGCTGGTCGGATCATCGATAGTAGGAGGCTGTTTTACGTTTGCCGGTTCGCGGTCATCTCAAAACCTTAACGCCCAATGATCTATATGTGTACCAAAATATTAATGTAATTTAAGCCGTTAATGAATGATTGATGATCGAGATATAAAAAAAACAATTACCCTCATTTCAACATAAGTAGAATATTTTGGTTTCGAAAATAATAATTGGTAAGTAATTATATCTAAATCAGTATCGATAATCAGCGTTGATAAAACTAAAGATAACCCTTTCGGTCGGATGAAACATCCATGAGCAAACAGGCACTACGCTATGATGACCACCTCGATACATGCGCGGGCGCAGCAATTCGAGGCATTCGACAAAGGTAAACTAATTAATTACGTCCCTAACGTGAGCGCAACATTGGTACCTAGTGCTAAGTTACGATAGAGTTGCCAAACCCTGGGAAATTGATTTTTGCTCCAATAATTCCCACAATTATAAACTCCTATATATACTAATGAACCAAAGCTAGTGCATTATTACACTCGTTCTCCGCAGAGGAACAGTTTGACCTGGTACATTGTGTTTTCTGGCAATATGCTGTCTAGAGTAAGTTAATTTGTTTTGTGAGATATTTGGTTTAAATATAATAAGTGTACTGAATAATACTAATCTTTGTTAAGTGAATTTAAAAAGCGTTTAAGAAGTCAGATCTATGATAAGTGTTATTTGGTGTGACATTTGACATCATGACCTTCTGTTCTTCAGAAGACACTTAAGGCTGATGGTCCAGGTTCAAATTTAATTATCTCTCGTCTCAGCCCCTTAAAGTCCTACTACTCAGCACGGGCTTCCTCTTATGAATTAACGTGAAAAGAAATTGAGTTCTACTCCATCATGCGGGCCCAATGCTGGTGGAGATCACACTGTATATAGACTTCCATACTACATTACCGTTGGTAACATAGTGTGATAGTTCAGCGGGGGTGAAGCCTCCTGAAGATAAAAGTATGATAGCCCTCCAGTAGGCTAAAATACTTTAACCTTCAGATTGCCACACCCCTGCTGCTACTAATCTGTACTGGGTCCGCGTGTTATATTAAGAACTGCATCCCTCTTACCTATACTTGAGTAAGGAGTCCAAGAATGGGCTGAAATGTTGATACATTTCTTGTTTTTGTTGATACATATTCTAGTGCGACAAACATTTTTTTAACGGTAACCTTTTTTGATGTCACATTAGCCTATATTTATACTTTGCCATTTACGACAATGTCATACAAAAGACTTCAACGCGTGTTCTTAAATAATTTTGTAGTAATTTGTCACATAAATTCAATATTGTATGAAAGAGAAGGAATTTTTTTATATGCATTTATTATTCCTTAGCTAAAATAAATTAATAAAATTGTTATAAATTGTCTAGGTATTAGCCGTATTGGCACTGGCGTCGGCCTGCCAGGCGATCTTCCCGCTGTTCCACCACCACCATCACCACCCGGCGGTGTCCCACCAGGACTTCCACAAGCACGACGGTCACCACCACCCGGTGCACGTGCCGCTACTGCACCACCACCTGCCGCTGCTGCACCACCACGTGCCTCACGTTCCCCACGTGCCTCACATACCACATGTGCCCCATGTGCCCCACTTGCCTATTCACCATCACGTGCCTCATCACGATCATTTCGTAAGTTTTTTTTTTTTGATTTACAGTCATACATACAAACATTTATTCTTGCCTGTTTCCCCGATGGGGTAGGCCGAGGCATCTTATACGTCCACACTTTGCCAATTATATAGGCCCACGTAATAGGTGGCGAGCTAATGCCGCTTACCGGGCACTATTAATCTACAGTCATATATATCTTTTATTATTGAATGAATTATTTTTTTCATAACCTAACGTGTTTCTAATTTTAGAATATTTAAATAAAAAATATATTAAAAATTTCTTAACAGTATTCTGTTAGTTTCTTTACTAAAAACTGACCCTAATGTCTCAGAATCAATATTCAATCAATCAATATTTTCTGACAATTACACCAATTATTTAGATCCAAGATAAATATCATTAAGAACTTGTGTTATGGATACTAAACAACGGATAAACATACTTAAATGCCTTTTTTGTAAATACATACTTAATATACATAGGACAACCCCCAGACCAGAATATTTGTTCTGGTCTGGTCTTCACAAAGATTTGTCCTGTGTGGAAATCGAACCCACCCATATCCATATCGGTCGTAAGAATGAAGTTAAGTTAAGAGAAGTTTTACTATAAATTGTAAGATCTTCCGATATATATTTGTATATCCCTAACATTACTAATTTCGTTTTCGTACAGTCATTCCCCGAATACAAGTTCTCCTACTCCGTCCACGACCACCACACCGGAGACGTGAAGTCGCAGCATGAAGTGCGTCACGGAGACTTGGTGAAGGGCGGCTACGAGCTGGTGGAGCCCGACGGCCGCATCCGCAAGGTCGAGTACAAAGCGGACGACCACACTGGGTAAGTGTCGCTCTCAAAGTAGATCCTTTACCATCATGGCTCCTTCCCTGTCACCTCTCTCGAGACTTAAACTTACAGAACTTGGTCGATTAACTGGTATGATATTATGTTTTATCAGTTAGATAAAAACTAACATATATAGATAGTCTGGGGCTTATAACAAAAAAAGATCTAAAGTTAAACCAGGTTTAAAACTAGGAATGTCACTGTCATATTCACTGTCACTATATGTCACTGTCTTTATTTTATCAAATGAAAGTAACAGCAATAGTTTGAGACCTGGTTTAAATTTAGATCTTGTTTTGTTATAAGCCCCAAACTATCTATGTATGTTACGGTTAGTCTCGGTCTTATAACCTATAAATAGAGCTACTTCCACAGTAAATGGTGGCCACCTAAATCCATATTTGTAAACCTAAATCCATATTTGTGAACCTAAATCCATATTTGTAAACCTAAATTCATATTTGAAAACCTAAATCCATATTTGTAAACCTAAGTCCAGTACAGTACAGTTGTGTAATAAGTGTTAACTTAGTTTGCAATTTCACTTAACCTAAGCCTAATTTTTAATATTTATCTATCCAGATTTAACGCCATCGTCCACCACTCTTCGCCTCATCATCATGTTCATCTGGCCCATCACCACCACATCTAAACCAGGGGTCTTCTATCCGTCGCTCTGTACGCTCATATGTGATAAGACTGAAACACGCATTCTCTCTCGCACTTATGTAGAATCATCCAATAAGGAAATAAATATGTTAGCGCTAATATTAATTGTAGTAGTTTTATTCCTAGACACTAGTATTGTATGTAAATGATTAACCTACCTAATAAATATCCTTAGAAATCCCATTCCTTCTGTGCTGGGCATGATGTTGGAGCACGAGATAAATGGTCAGCTCATTCGCTACCTGGAAGATCACTCTCTGCTTCACTATCGCCAGTATGGGTTTAGACCGAAGCGATCAACATGTGATCTTCTAGCGTTCGTTACTCACGCATAAGGTGAAGCGATGGACATGCGTGGCGAATCTTTGCCGTAAGCTTGAATATCGCCAAAGCTTTCGATATCGACATCGTTTCCTTCTTTCCAAGTAGCCGGCCTTCGGTGTGCCGACAGGACAGTACATGAGGGATACTTGGGACATCCTCCGGAAAAGCAAGCCGATATCCTGGTGCAAAGACAAGACCTGGTTGTCAAAGTGAACAGGACTCCCGATAGTGTCTCTCAGTGGGAATATGAAAACCTGGACGAATTTAATGCCACAAATCGAGGCTGTCATTTTAACTGTCTCCTGTAAGTTGGATATACTCAATAAGGTGATGCGGTTTTCACTCCCGAGCAGCGCTGTTTGTTGTACAAGACTCAAGTGCGATCGAGTTTGGAGAATTGTTCTTATCTTTGGCACGTTTCTTCAAAGTACCTCCTTGGCGCACTTAACAGACTGCAACGGCGAGCGGTTCGCATTATAAGGGATGCTGAGGTAACAGCCTCACTCGAGGATCTACAGGTCTCTCAGTTTTTTCTAAAGTGTGTTCTGAGGAGTTTTGCGATCTCATCTCGCCCTCTCCTTTCCTCTTCCGAACAACACGTGCTGGTCTTAGAAACTATTCAGCACTCGAACCATGAAATTTGGTGAGTCGTTTCAGAAAAAGACTATTTAGCTTTGGAATTCGCTGCCAGCTCATGTTTCCTAGTTGCTATAATCCCGAGTATTTTAACGGGGCGTGAAATTGTATTTTAGCAGGTCGCCATAAGTGAGTGCGCTTTGTACCGTGTTTATTTCACTGTATGAAGAGCGTTCATTTTTTTTGGACTGCATCGACTTCTTACCATCAGGCAAAATGTAGTAATAATGACGTGTCTATTTTTTAAAAAAAATGTGACGTCTGGCCCCAAACTAGACGCTGTGCTTGTACAATGGCTATTAGCGACTGAATGAAAATACTTGTAATTGTTATAATAATATATACTTTTACATCCTTATTACATCATCATATCCTAGAATGAAACTGGTTGCCCTAGACTTAATCTTAGAGCCTATTGTCTGTTCATTGGTCTAACCAGATTTGACGGAAGTGCAGTTATTATATAGAGCTACTGCCGTGTGACCTGCGCGACCCAGTGTGAAACATAATTCTATGGCTGATCCAGCTGTCAGGATCAATCAATCAATCAAATAGTTTATTGCGAACGCAAGTTACAAGATAGGTGTTACAGTACGGGTTTAGGATATGAGAAGGCACTGACTTCCTAATAACGACTGCCATATATGTTCATGGCAGCCGGGTCTAACGGCTTAACGTGCTTTCTGAGACACGGATAATTACGCACATAACTTCGTTAAGTCATAGGTCATGGACATCACACCATGATATGGACCCGAGACTCTCTGAATTTAAAGTCTTTGGTCTTGCCACAGGGTTATCGCCTCTTGAGATCAATATCGCAAGGGTGACGATTGTGTAGCAATTTACATCGAGCGCTTCCATGCTACGAATCGAATGATGTATGTGATAGTCGATAAGGCAAGAATCGAATAGAGAATGCTAATAGACGCCACACATGAGATTACACCAAAGCCACACAAGATACTATATATTTTTTTTTAGTTGCTATGTTTTATAATGGACTGGCAACGTAGTCATTATTACTAAGAACTCAGTAGCTAATTGCTCTAACTATATAACGATCCTACCAAGACTTAAGAAAGCCAAGCCGACCTCCGCTGCAAGTGGTGCACCTGCCGATCAACGAACGAGGCTCTGGCGAACATAAAAGTTCCCGATAAGCGGAAACAGGCTGAAGAAAGAAGAAAGCGAATTGTTGGCGTTTAATATGCCTCTACCTACCCCTTCGGGGAAACAGGCGTGATTGTATGTATGTATGTATGTCTCTAACTACAGAGATTTTTGATTGATAACCTGGCAGTGGCAATGTCTTATAAATTTCGGATCAAATCAAAATAATTTAATGGCGGTGATATACATTATTTGCAAGGTTTTATGTAAACTTGAAATGTAAGTATGTTCAAGTGAAATCTTGCTACTCAATTTTGAAGCAGACAGCTTGAACATTACATTTTTTTAATAACATTAGGTATTGTTTCTTCAGAGTGCAGATAAATTGGGGCAGTGCTAACATTTTCACATAATTTTGACACTTATAATCACCTAAATAAGTGTTGATATGTAAGTTTTTTGGTTCTTTTGTCTTAAACAAACAGTCAGTCTTCGAAACAAGTTAAACACTCAAAAGTTGACCAAACATGAATGGTAAGAATGCTTACTTCGTCCTCGACCAGTACCATTACACGTCAACCAAACCTTTTCTGTCAAAAGCGTAATGTCGATAAAGAAAAACTATAAGATACTTTCTGCATGAGATGAGATGACAAATCAAAATTCTAACAATAATTAATGAACTCCTTATTTGATAGAGACACTAAGGGGCTTATTACAAAACAAGATCTTAATTTAAACCCGGTTTAAAACTAGTGCTGTTACTTTTATTTGATAAAATGAAGACAGTGACAGCACTAGTTTTAAATCTAGTTTAACTTTAGATCTTGTTTTGTAATAAGCCCTTGATATGATTTATTTACTGAGTTTGAATATTGAAAGAGAGAAAGAAAGAAAGAAAGAAAGAAAAATAATTTATTCTGTGACAACATCAAAAGCAAACAGATACAGTATATTTAAGTAAGAGTGTTACAGAAAAGGTATTCACTCAGCATAAAGCCGAGGTGTCACGACGCTGGTCTTCCGTGGATACCGTTTGTAAGAGCACTGCTATGATACATTCATTTCTTACATTGTAATACACAATAAATATATACAGTTACAGTAGCATACAAATAAGACATAAGCTTGCAGGGAACCTGAGTAGCACAAGTGAGAGGACAGCACAACCGATGACGAGCACATACATATTCATAGAAATTTCTGTTTGTTTAATAAATATTTCCTATAATTGCAACGGAAAGATCCAACAGTGAGACAGTTTCTTATAGGAGGTGGAATGTTGTTCCAGCATTTAGTGGCAGAATAGCGGAAGATGCCTCGAAACGCTGTCGTGTTGTGCCTTACATGCATTAAGCGAGAAACAGACCTCGCCCTTCGCAGGGAAAAATTAAGCTTCTCATACAAATAAGGCGGCGATTCCTTCTTTATGACTTTTCCAAACTATTCCAAATAATAAGCATGCAAAATGAAGTGCACGCCTGGACTCCTTATTCAGAAGATTTCCTTTGTTAAGAAAAGGAGTTGTATATCGTGCACAGGAGTTTTGGACTCGCTGAATTAACCTTTTAGTGTATCCTTACATACATTCACCAGTAACTGTGCTCGCGTAATTGAGTATGGATAGTATCAGAGTTTCACAAAGCTTGACTCTTACATCTTCACTTAAATGAGCACGCACCCTGTACAAGATTTTAACATGATTATGGAACTTTAGCCAAAAAAAAAACCTTTAACTTTATTGTAAACAAAGATAAATTGTAACCTAAAACTAAATAATTAATAATACCAAACAGCAATAATTAATCCAATCGGATAGATAATAAGAAGAATTAAATACAACAAAGTAAAAAGTGTCGGAAATTCGATGTTTTACTAGAGGCATTGAAGCGTAACGCCTGTACTAAGGCTGGTAGCAAACTTGGCAATATACCGGATCACTGTTACGTTTATGTAGAAAAAACCTTTCTGTTGTATTGGGTTTTTTATTTTAGGATTAGAAATTACTATCGCAAAGTTGTTTTGCAGACAATTTAATTAACTTTTAATTAAAAACTCTTGCACTAAAGAAATATTGAAGTCCACAAAGTCAGGATATTCAAATTTATTCATAAAACACCCTAAATTAGTTCACCTTTAATTAGTTATTTGTAGATCTCGTTTAGAGCTAAGCTTCTAACTCTTCACGCTCTCTACGCCCTAAAGCCCTAAGTTCACACATTCTACACCTTAGTCATAGGGTGTATAGGATTCCTATCAAGACCTAAGGAGCCCAAGGCAACCTTAAGTGGTGCAACTGCCGATCAACGAACGAGGCTCTGGCGAACATAGCAGTGCCCGGTAAGCGGCAATAGGCTCGCCACCTATTAAGTGGGATTATTAATTGGCGAAGTGTGGGCGTATAATATGCCTCTGCCTACCCCTTCGGGGAAACAGACGTGAATGTATGTATGTATTATGTATGTATTTTAGTCATAATTTAAAGCTCGGATGACTTTGGCTATCATCACAAAGTAAAAAGTTTATTCACTGTTCATTACTTCTGTGTTATACAATAGTTTTCTAGTATATTGTTGACAATGCGCGCCATTTGCTTTCGTCTTGGCAAAACGTATGGAAAAAATGTATGTATGACAATATTACAAGAACCGATTGTTACAAAAAATATGCGTATAAAATTCTATAAAGTTAGCAACACAGACTAGTTAGAAAATTCCATAATTTAATTAAAACTGGTGTTTTATAATACTCATCTCATCCCGGGTCTTTTAAACGGAGCGTGAAACGGCATTTCAGCAGGTCGTCATGAGGCGCTTTGTGCCGTTCTTATTTCACGGTATGAATCGCTTTCTTTGTTTTTAGACTGTATCGACTGCTTACTACCAGGCAGAATGTAGTAATTATAACGTGTCACATAAAAAAAAAACTATTACGTACAACAACATTTTTTCTGGCATAATGACTGAATGCCTGATGGAAAGTTATCGATGGAGTCTAACAAAATGAGTAAGCAAGGTAACAAGAGCACTCATGGTGGCGTGCATAAATGAAGGCCTTGCCTTTTCACGCCCCTTTTAAAAGAACTGGGACTTTAAAAGCTAGGAATCAGAATTCATTTAAACAGAATTCCACATAGTCTTTGGATGGTATTTGTTTTAGTTTGCATAGTATTTGGATGGCTCCTAAGCTAAGACGACTTGTTGTTTATGAGAGCAAAGAACATACATACATACATACATTCACGCCTATTTCCCCTAAGGGGTAGGCAGAGGCATAACAATACACCTACTCTTCGCCATTTATATCGGTCCCACGTAATTGGTGGAGAGCCTATTGCCGCTTATCGGGCACTGTTTTGTTCGCCAGAGCCTTGATTAAAAAGTGCACCATTTGCAGATGAGGTTGGCTTGGGCTCCTTAGGTCTTGGTAGGATCCCTATGCACCTAGTAGTAGTAAAAAACAGTACAGTTATTTATAAATAATGCGCTTTTAAAAGACATAATATTTAATTTATTAACGTTTTCTACTAGAACTAAAAACCTCTTTTAATATCTTCTTTAATAAACTAAACCGTTTGCTGATTTAATTAGGTTATGACAGAGTTCCATGTTATATTTTGTTTATAGGAATGTAATGTTCATTTGTTTGTATATTGAACGTGATTTCGTCCTTTATTTTAAAATGTTAACTTTTGTTCGGTCTGTAACGAAATCCTTACCTTACAAGGCGCCGTCATGTAGTTTTTTTAAGTGATTTGTTGCTTATAATAATATATATTCCCATATAAAGTTTAATGCGTTAATAAAACACAGAGCAATCTGCAAACACGCCAGTGTTCGCTGTAACTATAACAAATTCAATAATTTCTTTGTTAGAATAATTACTTAATTTTAGACCTGCAAATATCTTACAGAAAATGAGTTAACCTTCTAAATCAATACTAGCAATTAACTGTATGGTTACGTGTAGTCCTCATTACTCATACTTATTCGATTAGCTTAATTAACTTATACTAGTACTGCTTAGGGTTTCTAGATCAACAATGAGGGATTATTGTTACAAGGTTGCCCTTGTGCAAAGAAAAATCTTCACTGCCCAAACCTGTAATTACTTTTTTAGTGGAAATAGTCTATTTACCCCGAATCAAATCGCATCCTTCATGAATTTGACGATTATTCAGCACCACACCCATCAGTTGCTATTGTAGAAACTAATAAAAAAATACTAATTGGTATCTGCTTACGTGCAGCAGGATATCAATTATTTGAAACTAATAACGTTATTTTTGTATAAATACTTCAGAAGATTAACTTACGATATCATTCTAGTTTAAGCTATCATATCACTTCAATATCGATTATCATGATTTGCAAGGTGAATATGACATATTTTCTTTAGAAAAAAAGCAGATAAGCTTAAAAGTGATGCCGAGGAAAAGTGGATTGCCGTGCTTACAGTTGTGATTACGTACAAACTTTACTGTGATGGCGACATTTAGTTATAATTGATATTATATCATACTATTTTAATGTATTTTTTTTTCGAAAATAGAATACTTATTTAATCTTCAGCACAAAGAAAGTATTGAGTGTAAATATACGAACCAGAAAACTTGTTGAAATAAGTTAAAGCAAAGTTGCGTGTTTAATAAGTTTTATTTGTTTTTATATATAGGTGGGTGCCTTGCTGTGCTTAGCAGTATGTGCTCTGGTCAACGGCAAAGCCATCTCTGAGCAAAAAGTGGTGAAGACATTCAAAGAGTTCGATCACATTGGAGACAAAGATCATGAGCATCATAAAGAATACGTACGTACATGAAATATTATTTATTTCTTTAACCTTTTAGTCACTTACCTAAATTGTTAAAAATATCAAGAGTCATTGCTTTTTATACTTTTGAAAGATATGAGAGTAATTTTTAATGTCCTGAATTATATATTAACCAATTAAAACTTATATGACGCTTAGTGCGCAAAATTTGTTACAGCAATAAATGCTAAGGTATCGAATATATTACCCAATTTTTGGTGATCAAATATTCACCGACTCTTTAGTTGGAATCTAATATTGATTGATTGATTCTTTCATTTCCAATTGTTTCATGAATGTTATTCTATAATAACATATTATGAAATCTTTGTAATCAATAAGATTGCGTACGACTGCCTGGAGAAAGGAATCAATAAAAAATCTATTGAGTCTTTAAACTCGTACCTTGAATGTTTTAATTAAAGAATGTTACTGAAAACAAAGCATTGTGTAGTATGTTTCAACAAAATTTGACATTAGTTACGACATAATTAGCTTACAAATTCTCATGGCAAAAATTGTCTCTTCGAACTTGTTTAGGCAGCGGCGTATCCTATCTATGAATTCTCATACATGGTGGAAGACCCTCACACACATGACAAGAAAGGCCAGGAAGAGAGTCGAGACGGTGATGAAGTCAAGGGCGAGTATTGGATGATACAGCCCGATGGCATCAAACGAACCGTCAGCTATCACACTGACAAAAAAGGAGGGTGAGTGTTCATGTTCATTATTTACAAATAAAATTGGATTCTATATTCTCTGGGTTATGGAGGTAAAAGCAGCTGCTCCGTGTGATAACTGAAATTCAGCCAAATCTGGTTAGACCAGTAAGCAGACCATCCTCCCCGCACTGTTCTCCACCCGAGTAAGTCTCAACTTCGCGTCTTCCGGTGGTGAGTCCCACACCACCTTTCGGTTCCTCTTTGGCCGGAAGACAGTGCGTAAATAAATTTTGTTACCAACGTATAAAACAAAACATAAAAGTGAGCATACCATAAGCCATAAGCTTATGACTTATCTATAAAATATATAACAATTTCTTTTGTATGATTATAAGCCTTTTCTAGATATGTAGGATTTCTTGATATTATTATACACCTCAATACTTTTGCTTTACTGATTTAGAATTTTAATACAACTTTCTTCCTCTTTCTCCTCTTTGGAAATATTATTCTAGAAATCCTTTCTATCAGATGAACGAGTGTATCATATCAGCTATCTTAATTTAAACGCAACCTACTAGTTGGAGCTGTGCATTGATAGATCTATCGGTCAGCCACTTCCGTATTTAGTATGTGCAATATAATAAGTAATATTATAAACTATTTACTGAATTAAATATTATATATGCATAATATCGTTATAATCTTACAGATTCAAGGCTCATGTAAAATACTCGGATCCCCATCATAAGGAGGAGGAACACCTGGAGCATAAACCTAAAGACGAGCATAAGTCCATTGTGGAACACAAAATAGTTCATAAGCATGATCATAAGAAGCATATTGAACATGAGCATCATGTTGAACATAAAATAATTATTGATCATAAGCCTCACATTGAACCTAAGCCCCACGTTGAAGATAAGCCCCACGTAGAGGATAAGCCACATAAAGAAGAAAAGCCCCATATCGAAGATAAGCCACATATCGAACATAAGACCGAAGTTGAGCATAAGCCCCACGTAGAGCATAAACATCACTCTAAATACGAACATCACATTGAACATAAGCACAACGCAGAACACGAACACCACATTGAACATAAACCTGAAGCTGAACCTAAAATAGAAGAGAAACCCGAGCCCGAAGTTGAAAACAAGCCTGAAATTGAACACAAACACGAAAAGGAACACAAACACGAAGAGGAACACAAGCACGAAGAGGAACACAAGCACGAAGAGGAACACAAGCACGAAGATGAACACAAGCCTAAGATTGAACACGCTCCTGAAGTTAAACATAAACCCGAAACCGTAGAAGAACACAAACATGAACATCATATCGAACATAAGCCCCATAGGGCGCATAGACCTCATTGGGTACCAAAGACTAATTGGGCCCCGAAGATTATTAAGGAACATAAGCCTCATTGGGCACCCAAGCCTGTTTGGCATTGGGAGCATGACGACGAGTCGGAACACAAGGAAGAAGCTAAATCGAATGTCCCAGCGCTCTCACCATATACTCCACGTTACAGAAAGACAATAGAACACTACGAGTTCATTCCCAGAAGACAGTATTAATATCGTTAGAACTAACTTATTTACCTAAAAGATCTTTGTTATAGTTGTGATAACTCAATAATATGCCTACCGGTTTCACATTTATATTGTTATTTTAATCAGACCAAATATATTTGGAGGAGCGCTCCCAATTGATGATTCTGTTCTTATTTATTACCTTGTTATTTGTCGAGTTTATTGTACTTATTTCATGTGTACAACCTCACATAAACATAAACACAGAACAGAGAGAAGTCTTCTCTCTTCTGTGCTAATAAAATATAACCATTAATCCCGCAGGGAGATGAATAACTTGCAGATCATTCGTATCAGATTTTCCTGAATGGCACTATAAGAATTATGAGCAAACGTATTGTTCTCATCTTAGGGATGATTCGACTTAGTACCTCCTCGAAGCACATGCTAGACTGCAAAGGCGAGCGGTACGCATTATTGGGAATACTAAGATTAAAGCCTCTCTTGCGGACTCAATCTACATCGCTTCTCTCGGTGAAACAATGTTTTGAAAAATGCTGAAGTCATTACCTTGATGGAACATTATAGTTCAAACATCAATATATCGAAAGCCAACATTGTACATTTCAATTAATATAATAAAAATCCAATAGCACTGAATATTAGTTATAATGACGAGGATGAAATGTTGAGGTAGCTATTTATATAATATTTTGAAGAATTAACGTAAACAAACACCTAAATTGTATTGGTCTCATGTGGACAAGCT
This sequence comes from Musotima nitidalis, assembly GCA_949126915.1. NCBI lineage: Eukaryota > Metazoa > Arthropoda > Insecta > Lepidoptera > Crambidae > Musotima > Musotima nitidalis. The sequence continues at coordinate 7,491,824 of OX421419.1, forward strand.
CTGCAGCAAATTAGAACGCTGCTGTGAAAATTTGAAACTAGACAGTGTCCAATGACGCTGCGTAGCATCTCTTATCATCATCATCTCAGCCCATTAACGTCCCACTACTAAGCACGAGCCTCCTCTTACACACCTAGGTGCACGGGTATTGGGTCATACTCCACCACGCAGACCCAGTGCGGATTGGCGGAGGCAGGTGTATGGCGTCCTGCTGTTAGAATTTTTCAAGCCGCCCATTTAGGCCTCTAACATGGCTTAACGACTACCGCATTTTTGTGATAACCGGGACCAACGGCTTAACGTGCCTTCCGAAGCACGGAAGCGCTCGATATCAAATGCCACAAAAACGGTCACCCATCCAAGGACTGACCTCTGTAAACTCGCTTTACTTCGCTGATCGTTTCCGACCACCGAGCACCGCGGAGCTACGAGCGCTTCTCTTATCTTAGCTGTGGTGTTATAATATGGAGCAACGCAGTCGATATTAAAAAAGTCGTCTAGGTGCAGAAGCGCTTCGTGAGATTTTTTAATAAGGCGTAGTTCCCTGACTCGTGCAAAACTATTTAAAGCATGCAACATTCTTCATTTGCCTTGCATCTCTTTGAAAGATCTATGTGTATTTGTGAAAAACAATCCAAATTATTTTACTAAATGCAATGACGTTTATACAATACAAAAAAGAATTAAGTTTACAAACTTATTATATAAGCCTCCTGTCCACAGACAATTGTATAGAAAAAATACATATATATGTCACCGTAAAATAGTAAATAACGTTAAATTATAATCTATCCCGCAATTTTGTAATCTGTCGAAAAATTGTGATTCGTAACAAACTGCATACAATTTAACGCATTATTTTTCGATAGATTATAATCTATCGAAGACAAACCGTCAGATTGTAAAATGGCATGCGACAGAACGCACCTCGCGCTCTGATTGGTCAAACTTCATGTACCCCGCTCAGCCGCCCGTCGTCGCCATCTTCGGTTGTTATTAGTCAAATTCATTTGTTGTGAAATGTAAACAAACAGTGTTTTGGTGATTTACAACTTTATATTGTAAATATTATCAAATAAGATATCAAATGAGTTCACACGCATAAAAAATATTAAAACACTGAAAATACAAATTAGGTTATGTTCGGTGACTAACTCTTCTTTATTATTTAACTGCACCTCTTTAGGTTATCACAGGTCCGTTAACACTCCCTACAACTTATTTTAATACAATGCATTATTATTATTAACACGAAATCTGTTTTAAAACACTGTTTGTTTACATTTCACAACAAATGAATTTGACTAATAACAACCGAAGATGGCGACGACGGGCGGCTGAGCGGGGAACATGAAGTTCAACCAATCAGAGCGTGAGGTACGTTCTGTCGCATGCCATTTTACAATCTGACGGTTTGTCTTCGATAGATTATAATCTATCGAAAAATAATGCGTTGAATTGTATGCAGTTTGTTACGGATCACAATTTTTCGACAGATTACAAAATCGCGGGATAGATTATAATTTAACGTTATTTACAATTTTACGGTGACATATATACATTAACTTCCCAACGACTTAAGTACTCTTGTAGTTATAAGTAACTGTTTTTATAATATTAAGGAACTTGTTATCTTTTGTACAAAAAGTAAAAATTGACTTTTTAAATTTGAAAATGGTAGTTATTAAAATTCACGTGTGACATATAGATTTATTGTAACAAATATTTGCGCATCTGCTTGCAGGCGCAATACTAACGACATACCAAAATTACAATACCTACCTGTAAAATAGTATTCTTGCAATCGTTTTACTATGAAGAACATTTTCTTGTAACTGGCGGGAGAAAAAACTTACCTTGACGATTTTATTGCCCGTTCTTTTACGATCAAGCTCCCGCCCGCAGTGAACGAGCGCGATAGTGTTTAAGTTTTGACTTTTATAAGAGCTCTATTGAGCCAAACTTATATAGAGTGTATAGGGCTCCTAATAAGATCTGAGGAACCCAAGCCAACCTTACCTGCAAGTGGTGCACCTCCCGATCAACGGGCGAGGCTCTGGCGTGCATAACAGTGCCCGGTAAGCGGCAATCGGCTCGCCACCTATTACGTGGGACCAACTATATGATAGCCGAATTGTGGGCATATTGTACCCCTCTGCCTACCTCTTCGGGGAAGAAGGCGTAAATGTATGTACGTATGAGCCAAACTTTAATAAATGTTTGATGATTTTTGACTATTACTTTGACTACGACGAGTGTTCTGAGACACTTTTGTCCCTATCCTACCCTGTTCTTTCCTCTCCCGAACAGCAGGTGCTAGTCTTAAGAACCACTCCCATACTGTGCAGTCTGTTAGCACTGGAACCAAAAAATTGAGACAATTTCTCAATTTATCGTTTTTCTTTTTTTTCTTTCTTATGAAATTCTATGCCGCCACTTGTACTTCCCAACTTCTATAGTCCCGGATATTTTTAGCGGGGCTTAAAACGAAATGATTGCAGGCCGTCATGAGTGGTTGCGCTTGTTACCTGCTGGTTCTACGGTTTAGAGCGCTCTTACTTTTCTGGACTGCATTGACTGCTTACATCAAACAGGACGGGGTCATGATGACGAGTCTCATAAAAAAAGTATCATTTACTATCCGGTGAATGTCTCGTTGAAAGGAAGCGCTGGTAGCTCCGTGGTTGGTCGGGAACAATAACTTAAGTTTAGCGGAATACACAAAGAACAGTCCTGGAGTAGGTGCCACTATGAGTGGTAGGCTTTAGTTTAGAAGCCAAAATGGGCTAATTGATAAAATATAACAGAAGAACACCAGACACCTCCCGTCGCTAATGCGCACTGGGTTCACATGGTGGAATATAAAAACCCCGTATCCACGACACGAGGACGCCAATAGGCTGAGATAATAAATGTTTCGTCCGTCTTGTCACTAATTTAAATGCCACAGGCAAAAAAATATATCAAGCAACCCATTTTTTTTTCTTGTTACCGTTACATTAATTATTTTGTTCCAAGATAGGTATCATTAAGAATTTGTGTTATAGATACTAAATACGCACATTTTTTTTCCTGTGTGGGAATCAAACCCGCGACCTCGGGAGCGGAGTGCAGGTATACTCGCCACCATGCCATATTAGTCGTCAAAAACAGGGAATAGATAACCATATCGCACATATAAATGATAGGCGCCTTTAACTAAGATTTTAGGTGTATAATTTATACAATAGCACATAAACCTTTAAGTTTAAATTTATAGAAGCCTCACTTAATTAATTACTAATAAAATAAAATAGTTTAATGAACAGGATGCCTAACCCCTGTAGACCCCACAGCGTGCGTAATGAAATGGAGTTACTGATAACTAACTTTAAATGACAAGAAAGTGATCATTAGAAAAACAGAACAGGAAACTGTTTCGCCTGTTGATCGCATCGCCATGCCTCGGATATCAGCAGATCTCTGCATCCACTAATATTGTCATCATCGGACACCAACATCTCCCGGTTACTAGCAATACACATCAGTATTTCCGAATTTCAAATGCATTCTTTTTATCATATTGACATATTGTTTATAGATTTGCAAGTTCATTTTTTTAGAAATATTCCGATGAGCAATTCTTTTTCCTATTTATATTTTAACCTAACTTTAATTCAGTCAAGTGCAATTGACTTGTTTCGACTTATCCAAAATTTGTGATGGGAAACAAATATCATATTTATGAAACCGCCCGATGAAGGTCGTGTTATACTGGGATCCTTTATTACTTGTATAACTTTAAGTAATATATTTAGTTACACAAAAATAATTAAAAGGTCTATCAGTAATTACTTAAATAAAGTCTACACTAATTGGCACTATGAAAAATTATTAATATTCTACTTGCTCAAAGATTGTCAAGAGGCAGCACTGGTAGAGTCACCATGCAATGATGAACATTCAGAGAAACTACTGGTTTTAAGTAAAAATGTTTAATGACACTAATTATAGCAAGATAGTGCTATAAACAAGGTTCGGTATGAATATTTACACTACAGAATGGATGCAGATAACTGGTCTGAGATGTTAGTATAATACTAATTGGCCCTTCGCTTAGCTCGTGGTTCGGGTATGAGGTAGGTAGGTGGTCAGAAACGACGTTGAACAGAGTGATTTTTAGATATTATATGTGATAGTAGTTCAGCCAAGTTAGAGGTCCAATCTGTCATCGGGCGGGCAAGTCTCTCCTCCCTCAATCAATCAATCCGGAATGGAGTATGATTCGGATCGTTGTCAATTTGATTTGTGACAGGAAGCCCTAGGTCAGCAGTAAAAAGCTTAAAATCTGAAATAATTATTACTCGACCCGAAAAACACATAACTAAAAATAATATATACAAGATATGTATCCCTGGTTTAGATCTTCTTTATAATTTAGAAGGTATTCTGGAATCCATTCCAAGTTTTATCATTTTAAATCTTAGTTCAAACTACCAACTTTATTTTAAAATAAGCAATAAATAAACCGGTTCATTCTTTCTCATGTGATGAGCTTCTTAACGAATAAGCATATTATTAACATTTGAGTATATAAAAATATTATGATCAATAAACCGTCAATATTTATGTCCGTTTTGTTTGCAAGAGTTATCGTCGATTTTATTTTACTTACTGTCATAATTCGTGCCGTGCCGTCTGCCTAGAATAGTGCCCCATCCCCTCTCATCTCGTCGGGGAACTCTAAAGAGTCGACAAAGAAAAATCCTACCAGTTGGTAGGCAGAAGCGTCATCCTGTGTACTGGCTGGAACTATGATCAAAACCACCCGACTGCTCAGCGTGGTGCTTATGGGCAGATACCCCCAATAGAAGGTAATCTATTGGGGAGGCTAATGTTCAGCAGTCGACTTTCTAAGGCTGATATGATGATGATGACTGTCATAATTCAGTATTATTTATGATATTTAAATTTATTTGTATTTTATTTTAGTTTTTATACGTTTTTTTACTATGTACCTTTGCTTGTAAAGTTTACCTACCTAAGGTTAACTGGCAGAGAATGTCTTGTTTTTTTATATGAAACATCATAATGACTACATGACTACATCCTGCCAGATGGAAAGCAGACTATGTAGTCCAGCTAAATGAGGGCGCTCTCATACCGCAGAGTAAACATGGTTACAAGCGCACCCACTCATGAAGGCCTACAAATATGCTGTTCCAAGTCCCGCTCAAAAGACCCAGGACTAAACGAGCTGAACTTTATTTTAAGAGGTCCTTGTTCATGGTTTGGTTTATTTTTATACTTCATATTATGTATCGTTGTTGTATTTTCATAGCGTATTTTTTATTTAATTACAATTTAAGCATATATTTTGAACCCAAGACACATCATATCAAAAGTCCAATACGAGTACTACAGAAGATTTCGGCAATTGAATTAATTGTTATAAAATTTCGTATAATCTTTTCTAATTAAATCAAAACTGACCTCTCGATTGAACATTAAATCAACCAATAGATTTTCGATACGTGTTATTTAATCGCCTATAAATAGCATAATTAAATTCAAACAGAATTGTACGTACATAAAAGCATAAATTAGAAACGATTAGTTCAGTTATATTTCGGACAACCATCTACAACATGCTCCGAGTAAGTTGATTTGTCAAAGATTGTCAAACACGCACTTTATTTAGTTGTTAATCTCTTTCTAAGCCACGCCCATAAAGTTAGTTGACATATTTTTCTCCTTTCACGGCCACTTAGGCCTCCCCAATAGATTTACACATTGAGCAATCCTGAGCCGCCCATATCCGCCGGCTTCCCACCAGTGGCATACCAGATCATCGGATCCTTCTCCTTTCCGGCTCCTTTGAGCGCCACTAACCGGCAAACATAGTAGAGGAGTGAAAGCTTAAATATTTTTTATTGTTAAAAAAGTATTTTTAAGGGGAATCACGTTTGAAATAGGCCGCCTTAAATCGGTCAAATCTGAAGTTTATAGAGGACGCCTATGTTCAGCAGTGTACTTTATTTTGCTGATGATGATGTTGAAGTTATTTATTTACCTGTTCCACATATGTTTTTGCTAAATGTGATTTTTACATTACACCCAATTACAACTCGCACTGCAGTATCATTTAAAAACTAACATAACCTTTCAAACCGGAATACAATATCCGGCAATTTCGTAGAAAATCAAGCCCTACGATTCTAGGCATACTTCTGTTACTATTAAAAATAGAATAAATGATATGTGTAGTATTTTTGAAGGCTTTTTACAGTGTTAAAAATGCAGCGTTTTTAAAAAATGCACCATATGGTTAAAACAAAGCATTTATGATTTCTTATATATTTTTTTATTTTTACCGATCTATTAGTAATCATCTATTCGACGTCGAGCACTTCTTATTTTTTTCTCAATTCTTTGTTGGAAGATTATATTATTGCCAGTTCCACTCAATGAAGAGAAAACGTCAACCGTAAAACTTAATAAAGAAATAAATTGAATTACATAACCGAGGCCGGTCACATTTGATCCAAAAGTTCATAACAACAATGCGAATAATAATCCAGTTGCTGTAATAGCTCAATAAATAAGCAATTCAGTAATGGAGTAACATCCCGTTTAATAAGGTTACCTTCCATTGTAGGTGTGTCTAGTAGTGTTCGCGTGTGTCGGGGCGGTATGGTCTACTGAGGTAGAACCGGAACCGGCGGCCGCGGCGAGCCCGGTCATCTACCACCATTCCAGCGAAAGGCACCTCGACGATGACGAGCACGACGCCCACCTCAAAGATGAGAGGGAACACCGATTTGCTTACAGTTCTGGTCATGTAAGGGTTATATTTTGTTGCATTAATTGGAGTTGTTCTATCGGATTATTTAACCTTATCATAGTCAGTTAGGCAACACCACATACTCTTAGAGCGACACCAACCTCCCCGTGAGTTCTTCCTGTCCATTGAGTCCTCGTCAGTACTTATATGCCATAAAACTCACCACGATGAAATGTCACAAAGCCTATAGTTTAGGCATTCTACACTTAAAGTCCGTGTAACGACGGCCTTATACCCGAAGCATGGTAACGCCGTGATTGTCGCTTCCGAGCGTCAGCATAAGTTTGTATTGCCAGTGGCATACAAATTATTACAGTGGACAATGGTTTTTGCACCGCATCGCCGTCAATTTCATCGTCTTCCTGCCCTACAGACTAGGTTATATGTGGCGCAGCATATGCTGATCCTATTAGGTTTTGGCAAAGAGTTTTACAATAGACCGAATGCCCGACACCAACTCTCGTTGGCAGTATTCTATAATTAAATTTTTCCCGCTTCGAAGAAAGAGATCATAATCGTTAACTTTACGACTCTGACGAAGCAAAATAGCTCTGTAAAAAATGGACATATCGTGCTTACCCTGTTAAGCAAACGAATAAAATAAAAAGATAAATATACGAACAATCTACGCCACTATTAGAGCTACAATTCACGCGATAATCATAACACGACGGTACTAATTACAACGCCGCGCGGTACGTCAACACGCTTTAGGGCTACAGTTCTACATGTTTTACTGTGATGATGTGTAAATTTACGTTGTATTTCAGGTCCAATTCATATAGGGTCGTACACTCACCGATCAGATAATTAATCACATAAATTCTTAAACCTTTCAAACACTGTCGTCGGTTTTGGGTACTTTGAGATTCCTTTTATGCTCAAATATTTTAGATTTGTTCATTCCACATATAATGTTATATACAATTAATGGCTAAGATAACTTATTTTTTTGTAATAAGTATAACATATATTTTTAACATAACAAATTTCTCGTTACAGAACCATAGACATGGATATACCACCAAAGAAAGGAAGTAAGTGTTTTGGTTTTTATAAGGTTACATGGATTGTCTTATTTTAAAGAACAATATAGCTTTTTATTCATTTAATAATTCATGTACACACAAAAAAAGAGAGGTACAAAAGCAATTATACAATTATATTATAAAACAATTGGACTAAAAAAATTAAAGTGAAAAGTTATGTATGTCATAAACTATTTTACATAGCACTTGAAAACGTCAAAATATAATATATGTAAAAATAAAAACTAAATATTACTACACTGAAATCACGACACTTAGATTCACTTACATGCAAAAAAAAATTAGTGTAAGTGAATCTAAGAGCCAGTACCAAGCCACCGCTCTGTGAAAAGAACTGACAAGAAACTCACAGGCTATGTATGCTCTTTTAAAGGTTAATTTATTTAAAGGTTCCAAACTAGCTGTGTAGGCAAACCAAAGGCGATGATATTGATAACACTTAATATAATATATAACAAAAAACTAACTGGTGGTAACTAACGCCCCAATGGAGGCATAGCAAAACTTTAAGAGTTTGTCTTCTCCAGTTCCTGCCCAATATAAAGAGCACGTTAGTTTTTAATTTGACGTTATAATTGTATAATAATATTACGTTAACGATATTACAAATATAATTAAATAAATTAATAAATGTTCAGGATCATTGAAGAGGTGTTCAGCCCTGACTACTACGAACCGACAGTGGTCCTGGACTACCGTTACCTGAAGTCGGGTGGTCGAAGCTACGTCCGCGGCCCTGGGGGGCAGGTCCTCATCCTCCCCAAGGGTGTAAAGCCAATGGATGACGAGCAAGGCGACCACGGCGATTACGACAGCCTCATCGAACACCTGCGCCTCAAGAAACTCGCCAGTAGACAACGCCACGAAGACGATGCTTACAGTCGGCGAGAACCATTAAGCCATCGCACTCATGAGCCTTCTTGGTACTAACAATTTTCGAACAAAATGAAAATGTTCCTAATGTCTGATATTTGGTAAATTATTACAATCTTTTGTTTCTGTCTGTCTCTTAAATACTAATCGACTAATCTATGTCTACTAGTACATGTGTACTGTTAAATTTGAATTATGGTGGAACAAAACTATTATTTAGTACTAATGGGATTTACCACTAAACTGTTGTTCATACTATGTGTGTCAACTTCTTTTGTTATTTTGTCTTGAATTTATCTCTAGATCTTATCTGAAAGAAAATTACTCTTCTATCTAATTGTCAACATTTTAGTTAATAAAAAATACTAAACTGTTTGTTTCAATTCATTAAATTATATTTTATTGCTATTCTATTTATGGTTTAATATATTGCCATCATATTTTAAGCGATCGTTAACAATAAGAAATGAGTCCACGGCGAAACGATATATATCATGATCATCTGTTCCTTTAAAACTTACTAACTACTTCTTATAATTTGATATAGAGTTATAATTAATAATACCATGATCGCCCACTAGTTGTAGGCTTTATGACATTAAATGAATGTGCATTTTTTGGAGAATACAAAGTCCAAAAGAAAATAAATAAATATATAGTAGTAGCTGTTTCTCGATGCTTTGCTTCCATGCACCCGATATATGTTTCATTTCATTTTGGTCAATATAGTTGTCCTACAGAAAATTTGGGAAAACCCTAGAGGATTTATTGTTTTTAAGGTATATTGTCTAATGAAAGAGTAAGGCGCTGCACATTTAAGTGGTTAATATCCCAATATGAACACACCATTTCTTAACATTGTGACTTGCATGCTTTATACATGGGAGATGCTAGATACCAAAAATATTCAAACATGCGTTCGTCAGCTCCTACTCGAACTTAGTTCATAACATTAAAATTTAAATAAATAAGAGTGATTATCAACAAAATCAAGGGAATCTTTTTAGAGCACTGGCAAATTACTAGACGCCATGTTGTAGGTATCCATTGAAGTGCTTCATATCATTAGAATACATACATAAACGATATATTATCTAAAAATGGACTTCTGTGAACTCCTTACATGCAGTAAATTGGCCCATAACTTGGAATGTGTAAAGAATAAAGATTTTATTTGATTTTAAACGTGGAAATCTGTAATTATTGGCTTCAATTAGTTTCAATCAACGTAACTACTAGATCGTGACAACCGACCTTGCCAGACGCAAGATACACGCCCCTTTAGAAACACAAATAGGTATTAAAATTGCTGAATACCAACAACGCAATGTGAGTATTTGAGTATCGAACAATATTCATGTCTTCTCCAGATTTGGTAAAAAAATACACATACATACATACATAATATCACAATATGCATATTGTGCGCCCACATTTCGCCAGTTATACTGTTGGTCCCACGTTATAGGTGGCGAGCCTATTGCCCTATTGCCGCTTACCGGGAACTTTTATGTTCGCCAGAGCCTCGTTCGTTGATCAGCAGGTGCACCACTTGCAGGTGACGTTGGCTTGGGGTCCTCATATCTTGGAAGTATCCCTTCAACCAAGCTACAGACATACTATCACGCCTGTTTCCCCAAATGGATAGAATCCCCAGATGAATTCTACGTGTATAAAATAAAAAATAAAATATACTTTATTGTATTTAAGATCAACAGGAACATTTAGAATCGTCAAAGTTTTACAAACAAAATGGAAATTCAAAATTTTTTTAATCAACGAAATGCATTCTATGCCTGAATTTTTCAGTTAATCTGTCTGGTGTGGTTATTTGTCAGTCTATGGGGGGATGGAGTGGATTGTTCGTCAGTCAGTCAGTCATCGGTGCCTCTAACGAGGATTCCAAAGGACAACTAGATCGAGAAGAATGCCACAAGAAATTCATCTAGCCTTTTTTTTAAATATTTCTTTAAATCTAATACTCTTCAAATCAAAAAAATATATGTTATAAAGATAACCGCTCAGTTATTCTTAATACTACCAATATCTAATATCTACCTAAGAAAGAAAGGAGCAATTCATGTCACTTCTAGGCAGCCTTGTCGTTCATAAAATCTGTTACACTATAATTAGCCTTCTGGCACAAGTAACACTTTGGTTAGTTTTAAAATATATTAGTGAACACACAGAAACTTATCTCTCAATAAGTCGCGAGATCTAGACAGTACGAACTACCATAGATAGTACGAACAACCCTTTTCTGCAGCACAGAGATACATTTAACATCTGCAGCATTACCCACAGTAGTGTGCTATATGTCATTATACCGTGGAAGTAGCTATGTAAACAAGCTGTTTTAATATCCGTTAGTCCGGATCTTTTTCACGACATAGGCTGCAGAACTCAGTCTGCCCGAAACTTTCCCAATATAAGACCCCCATTGCAATCTAGAGTCTCTAGTGTTATACCCAGAAAAACCGTCTCATTTACTAATTCAATTTCATCGTCTCTAACCTAAACACTGGTTTAAGCAAGCCTTACATTAGGTAAGGTGAACCTGACACATTTAGTTTTCTTGATTTACAAATAATTTACTAGCACAAAACCAGTGGACCATCCTAGAGAGCGCATTATTTACTTCGTCAAGTTCACGTTGTCCACGTTTAACTATAAATATCAAAGAAGTGTCATCAGCAAATAAAACAATCTCGTGATCGTACTTTATGAGATGGGGGAGATAATTAATGTATACTAGAAATACAAATCTTCCTATGATTGAACCCTGCGGCCCAACCATTGTTACTGCAGAACCGAGTGACTGTTTACGATTAATAACTATCTTCTGGACCCTATCACTTAGATAAGAATTTACAAAATCTATAATGACGGAGTTCATAAGTAAACTCTTGGTGCTGGACGCAATCAAATGCTTTGAATAAGGCACAGAACACACCGTAGGCATTATATAACTGATCCCAGGCTTCGTAAATACCGTGCAATAATATTTATCCAGCATCAGTAGTAGACTGGCCTCTAGTAAAACCGAACTGTTTAGTATGCATACATACATACATATATTCATGCCTGTTTCCCCGAAGGGGTAGGCAGAGGCATATTATACGTCCACACTCCGCCAATTATAGAGTTGATCTTTTACGTGTATAGGTGGCGAGCCTATTGCCGCTTGCCGGGCACTGTTATGTTCGCCAGAGCCTCGTCCGTTGATTGGCAGGTGCACTACTTGCAGGTGAGGTTGACTTGGGCTCCTTAGGTATTGGTAGGAACCCTATACACCCGTAGGAACCCTATACACCCTTTTCCGTTTAGTATGCAAGAGATTATTTTTGTTTAAGTGGGTTTCCAATGGATAAGCATAATTTTTAAAAATGTTTACTACATGATGTCAAAATAGAAATAGGACAAAAGTTGGACGGATTTGGTCAGCCAAGACAGAAAAGTAAATATAGTTGAATAGCAAACATGCTATTTGTCTTTTATAATGTTTACGTAAAAAAAATTCTCACCCTTTTTAAATAAACTTTGCAGTTACTAACCTGGCCGCAAGGTGCGATGTCTCAGAAGGAGGCCGCGAAGTGGGAGAGGGAGCGAGATCCGCTCTCTCTTTGGCTCTGCCGTTGTCAAGCAGTTCCCAAAAGGTTTTAGACGGCGGGAGTAGGGGCTGAACCTGCTAAACCCTGCTGGACCCTGCTGGTCACACACTGTGGTGGAGGTCAGTTTTAGAGGACCCCAACCATGCCTTATTACGGGCGTTGTAGTCCTCTAAAACCATTACCTCGTCGTTTGGGAATCGCGCCTGCGCGGTATCGGTCACTCGGCTGAGATAGTGAAAGAGACTACTAGTACTAGCATCTCCTGTATGGGTACCCAAAGGACAGGGGGAAGGGGTCTTCCAAGCAGTGCAGCCAGCGACAGCAAATGTCAGCCCTCACGTACGAGCATACCCTAGCTTTCGCGAGGAAACGCTCCTTAAGCTGATAGCCGAGGATTGCAAGTGCGACGTGTCAGCAGGGCGACGAATTAGAGTTTCCGTCAGAAAAAGCAATGCAGGCCGCGCCCTCTACAGATGTTGGTGGACGGCGTTGAGGTTAGAATAGAGTCCATGTTGGTGAACTCCAACTCAAACAGCGAATTGAAGGTGGGAAGGGATGCCGCTGCAATTCCTGCATTGTTTTTTGTCACTGCCACTGGAAAAGGGGAAGAAGAGACGTGAAAAAGGAGCTGCTACTGTTGCAAAGTAACATGAACAACGCGAAAGTCTTCCATTGGATGAGCGTTACGACCAAACCCGACACGCCGTACGGAAGAGCCCCATACCCTCCCGGAAATGGTCGCCGGGTCCCACCGTTTCTCCCTAACCGGCGTGTCGAGTTTCGTCTCCCGCTTAATAGTTCCACGGCAGCACTCTCTGGTCCACTCTTTGCAACAATAGCCGCTAACCTGGCTCCGGTAGTGCGGCGTTTCCGGAACGCGACCTGCGACGAGCACAGATTACTTAGCGAGCGTACACAACAGAGTGGTCCGTGACCGGGCAAGCAGAACTCTACCACCAATTGCTCAATCAGCACTACCCAGGGGTCGCATGTAGGGTTTCTAAGGGTACACACCAACGAATGCAAACAATGATGACCCCCAAAAAAGTTTGTAAGAGGATTGTGTGTGTGTTCAGTTGTAGGACTAGGGAATAGGCTAAGATGATGACTAACAACAAAGCTGCTACGTTGCTTCTGTTACAGTTGCAACATTACTATAAATACTATAAAATTGTTAGAGCATTGCCATAACCTAGTGGTCGTGAACATTTACGTCATTTATCTCAAACCTAAATAGGTAAAAAGACAACAGGACAAACGTGAATAACACAATTGCTGGCAAATGTCTCAAATATAAGAGTGTAATCAGACTTTCATAAATAAATTACCACTAACACATAGATACTTTTATGAACGGATATCTTTAAAACCAAGTTGAAGTTACCAACTAGATTTGTTGATAGGTTAATCACGATAACTGTTTTTAATTTTACGCAACCATACGCAATTAATAGTTCACAATATTACCTATTACCTAATAATATCTACGTAATGACTCTTTTATAATATATTACCATTATCTATTAATAGTTATTTACCAGCGGGTTTTTATTTAACTTTTAGCAAAATAAATAATTATTAATTTATTTATTTGAACTTTTTATTGATCAAAAATATCAGAACATTACATACAAAAAAGGCGAACTTAACTCTATAAGAGATCTCATTCAGCCAATCTCATGAGAAATATAGATAAAACAAGGATAGGTAAAATACATATGCAAATTAAAAACAAATTTCGTACGTGTATACAAATATACACAAATAGTACGTGTAAACAAATAATATAAACATACGCAAAACGTATAAGAAAATATAAACATATTATTAAATAGCAACAAACTATAATGATGAAACTAACAGACAATGGGAAAAAAATAAGTTTATACATATATTTCCTATAATATTACTTTACTATATAATTATTACTTTAACTTGACTTTTTATACATGTAATCCTTAATTTCTATTGCATTGAATATTGCTCTATCCGTAATTATTAAGCCTTATTGTTAACGCAAGGGTAAAAACTTTAAACAAAACAAATTTCAAAAAATATACAATTGATGTAAACTAGCATAAGAGAAGATTGAAATAGAGATATATATATATATATATAAAATAAGAGAAGTTTGTAAGTGAAAAAAAAATTGCCTTAGAAAGTTTACTTTTAAACAAAATAGATTTGGAAAATAACTTAGAAAACGGTAAAACATTAAACTTTTAATACTAAATTCGCCGCTATTAATAGGTGGGTTGATAATATAAGTTCGAACCCGTACTAGACCAGGGACAGGCTTACTACCGATAGGGCGTAATGAAGACAGAACTATATGAACCCGTCCTAAACCAGGGACTGGCTCACTACCAAAAGGGGGGGATGAAGACAGAACTATATGAACCCGTCCTAGACCAGGGACAGGCTCACTACCAATAGGGCGTAATGAAGACAGAACTATATGAACCCGTCCTAGAACAGGGACAGGCTTACTACCAATAGGGCGTAATGAAGACAGAACTATATGAAACCGTCCTATACCAAGGACAGGCTCACTACCAATAGGGCGTAATGAAGACAGAACTATATGAACCCGTCTTAGAACAGGGACAGGCTCACTACCAATAGAGCGTAATGAAGACAGAACTATATGAACCCGTCCTAGACCAGGGACAGGCTCACAACCGATAGGGCGTAATGAAGACAGAACTATATGAACCCGTCTTAGAACAGGGACAGGCTTACTACCGATAGAACGTAATAAAGACAACAAATTCGAAGGCAAAAAAGGAAATAAACTCAAAAAGAAGCCGAAAATTATACAATTATTGAAAGACAAAACTAGGTCAGCTACTTTCAGTTAACAAATACTTGACGACATTTCGTATATTTCCATTTTGCTTAAATTGGAAATAATATCTCATATTTGCTTGTTGATCAGTTTATTTCGGGAAACGCAGTTCTTAAGAGACAATAAAACGTAACGAGATCGGCCTCAATCAAAGTACAAATAATTGACCTATATATTATTTTTATCTTGCGTTTGTTATATGGATGTAAGCTTACGTCTCGAAATTGCCGTGATATTTACCCGACTAATAGTGTTTTTAGCATTTATTTCAGCAATTATTTTACACTAATGATCTTTAATAATACATACTTTGTGGTAATTGAAAGAATAATTACTACCACGTCGCGAACTTTATCCTTGGCTCATGAAAAGGAAGTTCAACTTTCCCATTGATCCTTTTGGAGTTCTTTGGTATAATTTAATAAAACCTTTGAGTCTGCCTAACGGGTACTGGAAAACTGATTTTTAGTTTTATATCTGCGGTCTTAACAATAACATTATGAGGCCTTGATATCGTCGTAATGCCGCAGCATACAAATATAATAACACGATAATCAGCCTACATTCAATGTTGGTCATAGGCATCTCCAATGGTTCAGTGGCGCTCGGTTTTCAGCTCTTCTTCTCCAACCACTGACAGCCGCTTTGCGTATATCTCGCTGGAGCATCCTACACTACGCGTACCGAGCCGTGGTCTCCACTGTGGTACCCGTCTGCTCCAGCGGTTTTTGGTCCTACGGCAGATATGACAGGTCCACTGTCCCTTCAGCTTGCTAATCCTTTGGGGTATGACATGCCATGACATGACGACAATGAAGACTCATCAAGAGTCTCCTTTATGACAGATTTAAAGTCATTTGCAAATAGAATTAATATAAACCAGTGGTCGTGATGGTTCTTATTAAATTTGGTACATTAATATATATTACACTTTGATCATAAAATTTACTGTTCATACTACATTTGGAGAGCTTAATTATTATGTATACGACAGACAAGCGTTAAGTTACACATACCTGTTTGATTTTAAATGATTGTGTACACACTGCTGGATTATTGCAATGTAATGCCAAATATCAGGAACAAGAAATATTATTTCTTGTTCCTGATATTTGGCAATAGTTATAGTCACTGATCCTTAAAGTTTGACCTAATAAATCTTAGAAAAAAAATACCTAACTATTTAAATTTTTTGATGTCGTGCTATTTTTTTGTTATTAATGTCGCAGTTATTCAGAAACTTAAATTGTATGTTTTTGACATAATTAAATCTTATACTTTTTTTATTTCGTAACTAACATTAAATTTTAAAAAATATAACTCCTTGCTAATATGTATTTCGCTCGCGGCTTTGATGCTAACTATGACATAAATGTTATTTATATAATATATTTTTTATTGTGTAATCCATTGAACAAATATCAACTTTAGTAGTACGTTATTATAAATGTAATTCAAATAATCCTTCTCTTTGCAAGATGGCGCATCCTTTGATACGGAACACTGATTTCTAGCAGAATAGAAACACGGGGGCTAATTACCTAATTGATTGATTGATTGGGCGATTTAGTGTCGCTTTGTTAGTAATTACCTTATACCCCAGATTATTGGGTAACTCGTAGAATAAAAGCGGTGTGATCCTTACACACATCGTACTTCAATAGTAGAACACAAACTGAAACAAGCCAATATGTGGTCGCAAGTGAGTGGTTTTCATTAACGTTAAAGATTATGGTGCTTAGTACAAAACAAGGTCTAAAGTTAAACCAGGTTCAAAACTAGTGCTGTCACTTTTATTTGATAAAATGAGCCCCAAAATAATATTGTACAGAAATAAAATATTATAATTTTTATATATTCATTACAATATTATTTTATAATTGAAATAAAATATCTAGTATGTGTATATTTTTAATATGACTGTAGTAAACTTTAGTTTTTTACGTATTTAAGTCGTGTTGTCACCGGGCTTCTCCATAATTATATCAAAGAAAAATTGGATCGAGATACAATGATATACGGTGTAAATATAGTCTACTTACTAAAAGTATCAAATATAAAGTCCCGTCAGTGATTGATGGGTGTATCATAATTAGCTGCGTTCGGCGTTGTGCCATATAGGTCGTGCTTTTTGTATAGGCATACAGTCAATTCTCTCTGAGCTAAATGATAAAATAATAACCTTCATTCTATAAGACTAGGAAAGGAGCATTTTTTTTAAATCTTCATTAAAGCCCATTGACATGTCACTATTGAGCAAAGGCTTTATCTCACATTATTTAATAGGCTGAAGAATTTCATATTAAATTGTTTGTATTCCAGTTCGCCGCTTTAGCCCTTTTGGTGGTGAGTGTGCACGCGCACGCCATAGCGACGTCACACCAGTCCCGGGAGGACCACATCCACAGCCACGCAGCGCCCCACCACGGACACCCCGAGCACCACTCCCACGTCGTGCATCATGATCACGGTCACCATGGACACGCTGGTCACCAAGAGGCTCACCACGGACACGCCATCTCTCACCACGGCCACGAAGTCCACCATGATCACGTAAGCGTTAATCCTCTTTTTATGAATGTAAGTGCTTAGATGTTATGTGAATTGGATGAAAATAATATCTTCATCCAATTCACACATTGCATATTATGCAAAATTAATCCAACCCACATAAACCAACATCGATGATATCGATCAGTTTTTTTCATTAAAATACAAAAAAATTGTTTTATATAATAAATATCGGCGTTTTGGTGAAAAGAGTAAAGTAAAAGTAAAGTAAAAAGTTCTTTATTTCATAAACTATTACATAGCACTTGAAAACGTCAAAACAAAATATACATGAAAAAAAAAATATATATTAACCCTGAAATCACGAAGCTTAGATTCACTTACATGCAAATAAATAAAAATTAGGTGTAAGTGAATCTAAGTGCCAGTTCCGAGCCTCCGCTCTGTGAGAAGAACTGACAAGAAACTCACAGCTCTATTAAATTATTTTTATTACATGACACACACAGTGTAAATTTGATGATACTGAAAGGGTCCCCCGAAGCTGTAACCAATAAAGTAGCACTAAGGGAACCTTCCATCACAGTCAACTAAGTATGTATTGTGAAACTGAGCTGAGCCTGTACAATAAGGGATGGTCACGACAATGATCTGGTTGACTTTTTATTCTAATATACACATACAAGTTGAAAATGTTAAGCCCAAGCTTGTTTATCCGATAAGTAATCATTAACAGCATAATACCCCTTTTGAAGAAACTGCTTTTTAACTACAGTTTTAAAAGTTGCCAATGGTAGATCAATTATTTCCTGCGGAATTTTATTAAAAAATCTGATACTATTACCCAAAAATGATTTTTTTGTTTTGTGAAGTCGACAATTTGGCAGAGAGAGCTTATTTCTATTCCTAGTATTAAAATTATGTACTTTTGAATTTTTATCAAATGTATTAATGTTATTGCGAACATACATTATATTATCGAATATATATTGAGATGCAACCGTTAATATGTTAATTCTTTTAAACATCTCTCTAAGAGAATCTCTGGACTTAAGATTATAGATAGCTCTTATGGCGCGCTTTTGTAGTACAAATATATTATGTATGTCCGCAGCAGATCCCCACAATAACATACCATATGACATAATGCTATGAAAATAGCTAAAATAAACTAATCTAGCTGTTTCTTCGTCTGTTATGAGTCTTATCTTTTTGATGGCATAGCATGCTGAGCTAAGCCTTCCGGACAAATCCATTATATGGGGGTTCCACTGCAATTTAAAATCAATATTGATGCCTAAGAACTTTGTGTCATTTAATAACTCGATATTCTTGCCATTCATTTTCAAGTTAGTTGAGACTTTTGTAACATTAGGGAATGAGAACTTTATACATTTAGTTTTACTTGCGTTAAGAGATAGATTGTTAACCGTAAACCAATGTAAAACCTTCGCAAGAGCATTATTTATCACGTCAGAATGATCCTTGCCTCTGTTCACTTTAAATATCAGAGACGTATCGTCAGCAAACAAAACTGTTTCGCACAGATCTCTAGTATAGAAAGGTAGATCGTTAATATAAATTAGAAACAATAAAGGGCCTAAAATCGAACCTTGTGGAACTCCCATAAGCAATGGCGCGCCAGAAGACTCGACTCTATTAATAACTACTTTTTGAGTTCTGTCACTCAAGTAAGATTTAATTAATTTTAAAGAATTACTATTAACACCATAAATGTCAATTTAGCTAACAAAGTAGGATGGTCAACGCAATCAAATGCCTTCGAAAGATCACAAAATACTCCAATCGCATCCTGCCTGTCCTCCCAGGCGTCAAATATATGCTTCATTAGGGCTACACCAGCATCTGTAGTGGATTTACTCTTGGTGAAACCATACTGCTGAGAATGAAATAAGGAATTCAGAGAGAAATGACAAAGTAATTGATTAAAAATAACTTTTTCAAATATTTTACTAAGAGCTGGGAGTACTGATATTGGTCTATAGTTAGTAGGATCAGACTTCTCACCAGCTTTAAAAAGAGGTATTACTTTACTGTATTTCATTAAACTTGGAAATGAACCATCATCAATACATTGATTAAAAATAACTGCCAACTGAGGAGCAATAATATTAATGATAGATTTAATAATGTTTGTTGAGATTCCCCATAAATCCTCAGTTAATTTTAAATTTATTGTATTAAAAGTATTAACTATTGTAGAGCCATCAATATGTCTAAAACTAAATAATTCACTACAAAGAGGTACATTGTCTTCAAGAAGAAAGACTGCACGCTGAGTAGAGGAGTCAAGTGCTTGAGTTGTCTCTAATGGTATATTTACAAAGAAATTCCGAAATGCGTTGGCCACCTCTTCTTCTTCTACAATATCTTTATCATCGACTTTAAGAGTTATCATGCTATGATTTTTCTTGTATTTTCCAGATTCTTGGTTTATGACATTCCATGTAGCTTTAATTTTATTTTTGGAATTCATAATTTCATTTTTAAGATGCATTGACTTAGCAGTGGTGCAAACAAGTTTGAACAATTTTGAATAATTTCTAACATATTGAATAAAATTTGAATCTGTTGAAGTACTTTTTTCTCCATATAAATCAAAAAGTTTCTTCCTACTTTTATAAATACCGGGAGTAGCCCAATCACAAAACTTCCTTTTGTTTGAAATTTCCACACTTTTCAGCTTAAAGTTATTCGTAAATTCTTGTTGTACAATTCCGAACAATTTATCATAATTTATAGCGGAATTGTTTTCTAACGTGGTAAGCTTTTCGTTGACATTGCTTTGAAATTTCAAAACCAGATTCTTTGTTATTGGTCTAATTAATATTTTTTTAGTTACATTTTGAAAATTATATTCAAAACTAATAATCTGTCCACTGTGGTCGGAAGTTACGCCATACTCAATTGATTTATGTACAATAGTAAAATTACAAAAAATATTGTCTAAGCATGTTGAAGACGTAGGCGTAATTCTAGTGGGTTCAAGAAAAGAATTAAGTAAATTAAAAGACTTGAACAAATTCAAAAACCTAACTGTTATTGAGGAAGATTCCAAAATATTAACATTAAAGTCACCACATACTATAACTTTTTTATTACTTTTGCATAAGGTTGCTAAAACATCCTCCATTGCAGTTTCAAACTGTTGATAATTGCCACTAGGCGGTCTATAAACACATAAAACAATAAAATGGTTAAGCTCTGTACAAGACAATTCTAAAACACGTTCAACTGAAGATGTTTCAACATCCCTACGAGCCCTATTGTTTAAACTATTATGTACTAAAATAAGTGATCCACCTCTTATAGATTGTTTCCTGTGAAATGCACTAGCTACTTTATAATTTTGTAGTCCCAGTAGAGACTCATTAACATTTAGCCAATGCTCAGTTACACACATTACATGGATATTTAATGACTCTAATAACAAACCTAATTCTAGATCTTTGCCTGAAATGCCTTGAACATTCTGATGAAATAAATTTAAGAGCGGCTTTTCATTGGTCAATCTATTGCAAGAGAACTCCTCTATTGTCTCATGAGTAAATTTAAATTATTTGGAATTGATTCCAAGTTTGAATTATTAATAATGTCCTGCTCAATAAAAGCAGGTTTCACAGCCAAGTTTTTGGCTAAGTTAAAAAAGTAATAATATAGCGTAGAAGCTAATCGTTTTTTAATATATTTAGGTATGTAATAATTACCATTTGTCAAATAGAAATTAATACCTAAGTTATTTATATCAATAACATGAAATTTGTTATTGTAATAAAATGTCAAACTATCAATTGATAGATTTAAATTATATCTAACATAATTTTCTTTTTGAGATAAGCTCTTACTAAAAGGAAAAGAAAAGATAACCATTTTATTACAAGTGACCATAGACAATTTTTCTATATAGTAAGTATTTCTATGTAGCAACAGTTTTTTTTGTGACTGTACCCCTATTAGCTATACAAATTATGACATTGGTATCCTTTGAAAATTGACTATTGATTATCTTTTCCATAATTACTTTAAATGAAGCCCAGGGGCTTCATTTAAATTAATATATTTGTTACATACAATTGTTTGTTATATGTGATCCGGACTTGTTATAAAATAACTGACCAATGTCCTTTCCAGCTTCATCAGAAAACATTACATACTTTTGTGTATAGGCATAGCTTGAATTGTCATTATTTAATTTTATTTCCGTGCTATCCATTTTTTTAAAATCTATATTAGTTGGCTTAATATTAGTTACCGCTAAATCACTGAAGGTGCAAACATGTTCTTGAATTGTTTTTTGAGCAAAGTTATAATTTTCTATAATACTATCAAGAGAGGCTTGCAAATGCAAAATGTCAGACTGTAATTGTTTAATATCCCTTTCATGACTAGTTCTACTTATGTTTAACTTCTTCGCATATATTTCAATAGTGTCTAACAGGTCTAATCTTTCTTTCTTCCAAGCGACATTTTTCTTAAAACAGTTACTGTTTTTAACCATTCTCTCAGTTTTTCTTATAAATTTATTAACATTAATATACTTTTTAATTTTATTATTACTAAGGTGCCTTACATTTATTACATTTTTATTGTCAGGTGATGATGATGATGATGAGTATCATTCGACCTGATATATTTCAGTCTTCATAAAGAGTTTAACCCACAATAACACTAATGCATATGCAAAAATAGCAGTGGAGCTCTTTTTGCATATGCATTAGCTTTATGCTCTTTTTCATCCAAATGTAGATTTGTGACTCTGATATATTTATTCCTCAGTTTATCATAATACAACTTATTAATATTAGTTTTTTACTCTATACTTTAATCAGAATTGAAACAGTTTTAATATCCTGTAACGTAACTACCAGATAATGTTTCATACCTAATATTTCTTATTAAAACTTTTTTGTGTAGTTTACTTTCTCAGTAATTTTAAATGTGAAAGAAAACTACATAGTTGGCCGTCTGCCTTTAAAATGTAATGAAGAGCCTCTGCCTTCTCAACTTCTGTTAAAAATAATGAATAACCTTATCTTCCAGCACCCCAACTACAAGTTCTCATACTCCGTGGTAGACCCCCACACCGGCGACCATAAGCAGCAGTCGGAGCACAGGCATGGGGACGTCGTGAAGGGAGAATACTCCCTGGTAGAACCCGACGGCAACGTGCGCTCTGTTCACTACACGGCCGACGACCACCATGGGTAACTATTCTAAGCAAATATACCCAAAATAGATGGCCCGGTATACGTTGTTCTGCCATTCTACATTGTTCAAACAATAATATGTTCACATAAAAATACTACTTAAAATCATTATTCAAATTCAAGGCCGTAGAGAGAAATATTACTGACGTCCTAAACTTACCTTATGTACCTACAAACATTAAAATCGATCGAGCTGTTTTGGATAATTACGACCACGCATGTGTCAGATCTTGAGTTATGAGGATAATCGTCTGTTGGGGATATAAATCACACCAACTGGCGATTATGGTCATCCATGAAATTAATTTAGTTAGTTCCGGCCCGACGCGGTTTTTTCTGGTCGATCGTATTGACAATATGCTCAACTTAATATAAATATTCTCGTTAATCCCTTGCAGTAAGATTTAAGCTGTGCTGTTTAAAGCAAAAGTGGTCCAGTTCTTCTAATTATTAACATAGCTACAAAATACTCTGGTTACTTGCAGATTCAACGCTGTCGTGCACCACAAGACCGAGCATCATCATGTTCATCATGCCCACGGTCATGGACATCATTAGACTACCAACCGTTTCTACAACTACCTCAACGAAAAACTCGACTGAACATGTATCCTATATATTCAGACTTATAATTTTACTATGCAATAAGCCAGCGCTGTCAAATGTAAATATACGTAACTACAAGAAAAGAATTTACATTGTTTTAAACTATCCTTAATTTAAAAAAGCTGTCGAACGATATATCCCTTTTTATATCGAATGGAAAATCATCTAATGACCTTCTCCCTTTGTGGGTGGAGCGGGAGGGTGAGTCAGACTTTTACTGACTAAAAACCATCCATGTTTGTTCTTGAGCCTGCTGCGTTCCGAGGCCGCGGTAACCCTTTCGAACAGTGCTCCAGAACGATATATCCCTTGGAGATTACATTTTCAAAAATGTTTCCTCCTTTCCGAGGACATTTATAAATAAGAGATCTAAATTAGATAATGCGATATTTTTAAGGATTATCATCATGTCAGCCTTATGAAGTCCAATTCTGAACATTGGCCTCCCAATAGATTACATTCTATTAGGGGTATTTGTCTAAAATCACCACACTGTGCAGGCGGGTTGGTGATTGCGATTCAAGCTGGTACGCAGAACGACGTTTCTGCCTAGTATCTCGTGGGATTCTTCTTCTTTAACTCTTAAGACTCCCCGTGAGATGAGAGGGGGTGGCACTATTCTGAGCCGGCACCACACGGCACAAGGTTTTTGATTCATAGAGAATAAAATCACAATATATATTTTATATTATGGTTTATTAATCTGAAATAATCATGAAATTACTAGCTACAAACATATTTTTATTTAAGAAAAATCAACTAAGACTTTCAAGAAATGAAGAAACAATTCTATACTTTTTTAAATATTATATTAATATATTGAGTGAGAGTAAAAATCAATATAAGTAGAAAACACTAAAATAAATTATACCACTTGAAAAGTTTTACTCAGCTTCATACTATAGCAGAGACATGGCATTGCACTGATATTCGGTGGCCCCAAATTTCGTTTCCTCTCAATTACCTTTTTATGAAGTATAAGTAAGTACAATCAACAAAGAAATATTGTTTTATAGTGACAATCACAATAAATGTATATAATACATAATTGTTTCAACATCAAATTTATATTTATAAACCTATATTACTAACTGGAAGAGAAGGCATTAAATTCAGCGATTTCCTTTTGTATTTCTCTTTAAACGTGTGTAAAGATTAAATTAAAAGAAGAAAAAAAAAACTTTGCATAATACGTAATTCTATTTATGAATAAAATAATGGACGATGTCATCATTTATGTAAAGCTATAATCGAGTTGTTACTTTTATTACTTAAATTTATATTAGACTGTATCGTAAATTAATACTCTACTATGCAGGCATTTTTGTACTTTTATGCTACTAATATTAAAGTTATCATTACACTTCTATCTTTGAAGTAAGTCTCGAAGATCCGTTAATAATTACACGTTTATCAATAAGGTTTCAACTGGCTATCCTTCTTCAATTCCATGACATGTTTTACGCTAAAACCTACGCCGGAGTTATACGAGCCGCTTGATCCAGCGTATGGGGAATGTTCCCCGTGACCCGAAGTAGAGTAGCCGCGGTCTGGTATGTATCCAGATTGCGGAGATGAAGAGTAACCATCGCGACTGGTGGGAGATATTTGGTTATACGAGTCCGTTCTGGGGTGCTGGTGTCGTGTTGGCTCATTTCTTCTTACTACGGCGTTGAAGCTAAAAATTTTAGAAAAGCGGCATGTTAAAAGAGTGGTTTCTGAGGCACAGAAGCACTTATCATATGTTTATAAGGGTATAATTTCATTTATTTTGAGATAAATATAAATTGTACCCAAAAAATACTTTTACCACAGAGATCTTTAAGTAAAACGTATCAGAGGGTAAGAGGGCAGCTGTTCACCCACATTGACACTAGACGAAATTCCATTCCCTCAGTCACTTTCCACGTCACCCTTGGGCAAGACATAGGAAAGATAAATAGAAGAAGGAGTTCCTATCCGAGGTGTCACTCTTTAATTCGGCTTGCATGTCTCCTCGAAATTATCCAAATTATGCGCTAATATTCAAACATATTGAAATCAGAATCTACGAACGACGTAATGGTGACTCCACATCTCGCGAATGCACCGATAATGCGCAGTTTGCGACCGACTCGCTAACTGCGCACGTACGCAGTCTACAATGGTTTAGTCTTCTAGCGCAACTCATGCAAATGATGGCGACGCAGCTGCGCTCGTGTATTCTGCGTATAGTATGCTGTCCTCGAGCTCGAGGGCAGCTCGCGAGCTGGACGTCTGGTAGGTGAGGACGCTCCCTTAAGCTAAACGGATTTGATTGGAAACTTGGATCATCATCATTGGAACTAACCTAAGCTGGTCACGCAGTTTTTGAACCCGTATAGAGTACCAAGCAAGAAACATTAGTTCAGCAGTCGATTTTCTAACGCTATAAAGAAGAATATATAAAAATCATGACGTAATGCATGACTCACCCGTGTATAGCATCAGCAGTGTACTCCACCGTGCGCAAGGCACCGTCGGGTTCATACAGAGTGTACCCCCCGCGCACCCGGTCACCCTCTCGACTTTCCCAGTGGCTTTTCCTATCACCTGTTTCGTGGTCTGACACTTCATACTTGTACTCGTACTTTGGCTGTAACATGTTATTATTATTATTACAGAATACAATTTATTTCTTTAACTTAGTCCAATTTTACACTTGATTGGTTTGACCCGCTCTACTATTTATGAAAGAGCCTGTTATATATTTGCTAACCTTATTGCCTTATTAATTATATACAAATTTAAACTAAACTGTCAAGAATATAAAAACTTATTTCTCCTTATTTTTTACATAATGTTTGTGTGCTTTTAAGACAGCCCTTAAAACACATGCATACAATATTTATAATTATATAGTTTACCTGGGTGCTTCCATATTGATCCGATGATGATAAAGATGACGACGATGAAGCTGCAAGCAAACAAATGATCGATTAATTAATAACACATTGATGAAAAATAATACAGCTGTATTCAAACAATCGGCTTCAACATCCTTGTTTGAAATAAGTCTACATAAAATTAAAGAAAAAATAAGATTGTCATAAATATGACATGGTACTTTTATCATTAATTGCACAGTTACCTTTACGTGTTTTCAATTCGGTTTCTTTTGTTTTGATATAAGTTAACATACATGTATAAATTCACGTCTGTTTCCCCGAAAGGGTAGGCAGAAGCATATTATACGCCCACATTTCGCCAATTACATAGTTGGTCCCACGTAATAGGTGGCGAGCCTATTGCCGCTTACCGGGCATTGTTATGTTTGCCAGAGCCTCGTCCACTGATCGGCAGATGCACCACTTGCAGGTGAGGTTGGCTTGGGCTCCTTTGGTCTTGGTAGGAACTCTATACACCATCCCATATTATAAGTCAATAATAACCTAATATTGTGGCAAATAGTACTAAAAGTTTTGATAGTCAGATCATTTGTAAAGTTTTGATATTCAAAATATTACAAATAATGTCATTAAAATTACCTCAAAGCCCTAACAACATTAAAGCAGCAAAAAATGGCGTTTAATGAATTTCAATATTTACGTAACATTTGCAATGGAAAATAACAAGAAACACTCTTTAATTTTCTTATAAAATTAAGGAATATTTACTTGTTTCTGTAGTTTTTAATCTTCATATGGAATCACAGTTACGTGGTTACATTTAACTTAGAAATTATCCCATATTATTGTTTATAAACGAAGTAAAAGAGATAAAAGTAACACAAGCGCCTCTTAAGCACTTATTATTGTTTTCATTTCTGTTGCATTACGGCGACTTTGCTAGAAACAGAATATATCGTCTTCGGTTGCTATAAAATTTGCCCTAATGTAAAGCTCACTTAGGTTACCTGGCAAAAGTGGAGAGCTAGTGGAAGCAGTCCCAGGATGGAAGACGATGCTCTGTGAAGACGTGGCGTGCTGCAGCATGGCCACTGGGGAGCCGCCCGTAAACAGCCAGCTGTTAATGAGCAGCACCACCTGCAATATCATAGCAAATCTTTATTATGACTTTAAGAATTTATTCTTTGGATTAATGTGGCAAGACATCTAGTAGTAAAAAATACATGTTTTTATTTAAAAATAGGTTCATGTTATTTCTATTTGTCCAAAGCATTTGTAAATGATAAGTCCATTGTTTATTATTTGTAGGATTACAACCGGCAAATTTATCAGTAGAAAAATAATTATTCTGAACTGAGCATTGAAATAATAGCTGCATAGTATATGAAAAGTGAAGTGAAACTAAAAAAAACAATTATTAGAAAAAAAAATTTTTATTTCCATAAACACTATCAAAATTTTGTTAAATCGAAATATCACAAAAAATGTAAACGCCTTTCAAAATTACTGCTGCTAATCTCAAAGAGAGAGACTTTTTGCCTACAAATTCACATTTTCACCCGCGTAGTCAAGAAAAGAATCAACGCTATATTTATTTTAAGGAGATTTACTAAAAGTTAGAATAATTTTTTATCACTTTTCTGTAAAATCACAACACGTTTCCACTATCACAGTTCCAAAAGAAAACTATTGCTAAAATAATCAAAATTACATGCCTTAAAATACACAAAATTCATAGTGCGCGATGTCTTAATGCTTTCGTATGCAGTGGGAACATTGGAGGTTCGTCTCAGAATGTGCCCTCTTTTTATACGAACATATCATCAGATAAGTGGAACAATGTGCTTGTCGGCGGATGCATTTGCATCGACAAAGGTCCTGTTGTCAATTAAAATTACTGATACGACTGTATGCAAACCTTCGGCTAGATAAACGACGCAAGTACTAAAAATCTTCGTATTTATGTCGGTCATTATGTGCATAGCTCTTGTTCATGTACATCGGCCAGAATGAGCACATAACTTGGATTGTTCTCGCTGATCAGTCTGGCGGTCACTTTTTCAAATGCATCACTTACTACAATAATGTATGTCCAGATTGTACTACAACAGACAAAGATTAATCGTGAAGCATTTGCATAATATCGCGTTCAGTTACGAGTCTACGCGTACGCAGTAACTTGACTAGTGCTGCATGATTTCTTCAATTTAATAGTTTTATCAGAATTATGCATTCTTTTCAGTGTAAGGCTAGTTTAGAACTTAGATTTGTATAATATTTCCCTTCTTTATTTTTTTAATTCTTTTACACTTACAATATTTTATGAACACAAAGTTAAGTTACAGTATGTGACATAATACCAAAACAGATTTCAGAGATCAAAATTGTATCAGTATTATAAAAGCTATTAGTTGACACCTTTTAGTCTACAGAAATTAATATAACTTATCATAAAAGCACTGCTTTACTTTTACTAACTTCTATGGCATGCTACGCTTGAATGAAGTTACAAGACTTCTCGACAGATGGCACAAGGTTTTAATTACGTCAATCATATCATTTGTAGCATCTTAAAGATAGTTCTTTATTTACTACGCTGTTCATTCTTCATTGTAGGGGAATCTAGTTGTTAAACAATTGAAAACAATGTATATAAACGTTCATAACAAATGTCTTGCATTTAGTATAGCTAAGTGACTTTTTAGGCTCTGGATTCGTAGTATTTAACTGCAATGTGTTAATGCAATTTTGGGTTCTTGTTCCGGGTGTCAAACCTCGTCGATGTTGCTACAAACATTACGCATCAACTTTATAGATTATTGAAAATGTTATCAGTAAATATGTTGATGTTTCTTCCTTTTGTCACCAGTATTATAAATTTATTTATTTATTTTTACATTATACGCATACAAATTATGCACAAAAAGAAGAAGTTTTGTACAGTACATCGGATATTTATTAAAATGATTTCATAGCTATAAGAAAATATATAAAAAAAATAAAAGAATAAAAGTAAACATCAGTCAGCACGTGTTAATCTATATTATATTGATCAATAAAAACAACTTGACAAATACATCATACAAACAAGCTCTTTAGTAGTTTCGTATTTTTTAGATTTTAATTGTACCTACCCAAACAACCTGCACAAAAAAAATACATTGCTATACTTCCGCAACGACACTATTGTTATCCATGTATTAAAAGAAGATACTAGAAAGCGAAGTACATTTTTAAATTAGTTTTAAGATTTTTTCAAAGATATAAAAATTATTAATTTTTGGTCGATTAAAGATTATTTATATAAAATTTATCCATATAGTCACGTTTTGACCGCTAAAACTGTAAAGCGCCATCTAATGATATTTTAATGTAGCATAATACCTAAAGAGTAAATTTTATTCTATATTTTTATACTTTAATTTTATACTTATTTCTGAAGTCGATAAATCGGAAATTGTGGCACGAAATCAGCTGAATCGACAAATGAGAAGAGGGCGAATGTAACATTAGATGATAGTTGTCAACATAGGTACAACAAATAAAAGATAAATTAGCAAAAAATATCAAAATGTAGCCGTTTTCTAAAAGATGAAGTCAAAGTATCTAAATGAACCATTTTAGTTATCATTCTTTTTTACTAAAGTTACAGCTAGTGCTCACTGTACATAATGTGCACTGTACATAACGCCTTTCAGGCGTTAAGAAATTATGGCGGAATAAATAAGCTCACATACATTTTATATGCCATATAACAATATTTAGACCTTTCGTAAAACAGCTCAGGGTATAAGCAAAATTAAATAGATACTTTACTTATTGTTTACTTACTTTACTATCGTAATATCAATAAGTCATTTACCAATTTTCCTCGAAATCTGTCATATCTCAGTCTTTGGGGTCATTCAAAATTACGTCACACGAATTCCGTAATTTTTGACCCCCCCTCCGTCCTTGTCACAGCTGGTCACACTTGTGAGACTCCCTCCTCCTTAGTGTGATGTCACATATGTAGTAATTGTACAGCAAGAAATAATTACATCAAAACAGCAGTTCCAAAATTTTCATAGGACCTGGGTTTTAAAATGTGTCGTCACGAAATTTAGGATCCCTGCTATCCAATATCACACCATGTCACACTTCGTCCACCCCCTCCCGCCCCTTATTTATTTATTTATAAGTTCAGGGAGAAAATTTATATCTACGTGCCTGGAAGAAATCGCTGTAAGCGATAAGGCCGCCAATGGTATCGCTTTTCTTTTGTAATTGTTTTCTTGTTTTATTTTTAATTTGGTGTACAATAAAGAATTTTCTATCTACCTATCTAGCATGGATGGCCGAGGGTCTGCACACTCCGCAACTTAGAAGGAAATATTAAATAATATTATTCTCCAACTGTCAGGATATCAAAAGGCATTGACTTTGTAACAACGACTGGTATATTTGTTCATGACAGCCGGGACCAACGGCTTAACGTGCTTTCCGAGAGCCGAAGCGAGCAATAATTACGCACATAACTTTGAAAAGTCATAGGTGAGCGACCATTACCCGAGACCCTCTGAAGTATGGGTCTCGCCCCTGGAATATCGCCGCTCTACCATCCGTCCATCCTCTCTATCAACCAACTTACACATTTGGTCTTTTGCTACCTATTCTCGACTATGCTGATATCTGTTATTTGGATGCATCTGAAGAGTTACTTAATAAGCTGGAACGTCTTTAGAACCTGGCCGTAAAGTTTATATTTAGTCTGCGTAAATATGATCACGTTTCTGAGAAGACTTAAATGGCTTCCTGTAAGGTTTCGCAGAGACATGCACATCCTGTGTCTGTTATACAAAATCCTTTACTATCCTCAGCTTTCCCATTACTTACGTGTTCGTTTTAATGTTCTACCTTCTACATGCCGCCCCAAACGATCCTGTGTAACTAAGACCCTTGTTTCTCCTTCCACCAACGCTAAGTTTTTCCGTAACTCCTTCTCAGCCCGTGCTGTACGAACGTGGAACAGTCTTCCCTCTCAGATCCGTGAGAGTCCATCAGTTGTGTCGTTCAAAAGTAAACTGAAAAATCACTACTTGTCTGTTTTGGCACTTAGTTAATACTTTTTATAAATTTTATAATATTAAATTTTTGTTACATTATTAATCATACTATTGTCATATATATGTATTTAAGTATGTATGGTAAATATAAGATTTTATATTTCCTTTTTTTTAACAATGATCTTTAACCAAATTTTATCCAGTACCTACAAATTTATACACAAATTCTAAGGTTGGCTGGTAGAGATCTCTTCTAGAGATAAGTCCACCTTTGTACATTAAGTTTTTAAACACCTTTTGTAATCTATTTATGTTTTATGTGCAATAAAGGATTATTATTATTATTACAATCTAAGATATAAACGTATATTGTCGACGCTACACGTAGGTGTTGGAACTGGGTCGTCTCTGCATATCGTGTTGGCGTCGAGTTCTATGAACATGATGCAGGGTGATACAATTTCTATAAGTAGTTCTTGATAGTCACGATAATATTGTATCCTTTATTATTTTTTAAAAATATAACGTCCATGTTTGTGTCCAATCACTCTGCACCTAATCAATTTTGTTACACGTAACTTTATGAATTAATTTAAATTAGCGAGAAGAATACCAATGTTCACCATCTAGAGACGAAATCATCATTGTTATTGGTAGGTCACACTGTTGTTCGCTGTTCATGGTACAGCCTATTTTAGGAAAACGCAGATTAGCACTAGCCCCTTAACATCAGTTGTTCAGTCCCACATGTCTACTACGAGTAATAGATGCAGAACCAAAAGCGAAAGGTCGTAATGACAAGCAATTAAAATCTAGAACCTCATTTAAATAGCGCCACACTACTAACGGGTTTATGCTAAATAAACCAAATAACTAGTATTTCAGTTATTTCACATATGACCTAATTTTCTCTAACACTACGAGTATAAGCTACTTCTACTAGGTGCTAGCTTCTTTCACAAGATTTATAATTTATCTTTCTACAACGGACTAGTTTTAATTGGTTTAAGATTTTATTACCTTATAAATAACGTATGTATCATTGCCCAATCACATATTATAAATTGTTGTTATAGTGTATGTTAATAAAATTACATGACACGTTTAGTATACGATATCCTAATTTATGATATTATGTTTACTCCTACTGTTTTGTTCTACTTAACTTTTACTTAACTTTTACTCTCGTTTCAGCGTTGGTCGTGAAGACATCGTTGTTCTGAGGCTCCTATCTTACCTGAAGATGCCCTGTGTAAGGGCGAAACACGTGTCGTGTTGAATAGTTTCTCGATTTTTCGGGAAATTATAGTAGCGCGGGAATTGTTACAAAGATATTTTTAATCCATCACTTGCTTACAATGGATTTCCGCAAAGTAACGCCTGAATCAATAAATTATTCTACTTAAGTGTTAATCAAAAAACCTATCAAGTGCGAATAGTTATTGCTAACAAAGATTTTCGTATTATGTTTCAACGTGCTGATAAACGAACAGTTTAGGTTTGGGTAAAGGGCCCTCATGAATAAAATAGAACCTTTAATAGTAACAGGTGACATAGAGTAAATTCGTTTTAGCTTTTCTTAAGTACAGTGACATAAAGACAATTAACCCGTTGTATGTATGATTCATACGATGGATTAACTTCTTGTTTTTAGAGTGGATCACTTATACATATTCAGTAACATCATTTAAGTTCGTAATTGTTGATGAATGTAACATAAACAATTACGAATTTCCGAAAACCTTCATGTACTCGTAATTGTGTATGACGGCTGCATATTATTATTATACTTATTATTACAACACAATCGCCGAATCTAGTAGTTAATTAAGTGGTGTGACATGTCTTATACTGTTTCAAAACTGTGCCTCCTCCCTCACGTATGGCGACAGCGACACTTGCTAATCTCTAATCTGCTTATATCCTCGTCAATACGTTTGTCGTGCAGGTTACATTGTGCTTTCAACA
Organism: Musotima nitidalis; assembly: GCA_949126915.1. Lineage (NCBI taxonomy): Eukaryota > Metazoa > Arthropoda > Insecta > Lepidoptera > Crambidae > Musotima > Musotima nitidalis. The sequence continues at coordinate 7,525,253 of OX421419.1, forward strand.
ACACATAATGCTTATTATCTAAGTATTACATCAAGCTCTAAACAACAGTAGCAACAATGTCTCTAACTTATCTAAAGTGCCTCAATGCCAATAGACACTTTTTAACGAGGACTTTTTGATTTGAAAGTAAATAATAAAAAAAATAACTATATTAACACAGAAGATGTCATTAATTAGTAAGAAAACTAATTCGTCATTACCATATATTATAAAATTTATCTGACGAATTGTCAGATAATGGTTTTAGTACCTGTTCCTAATTAAGGTTTATTTATCTGACAAAACAATGCCTTAGTGGTACCAAGTTGTAAAATTTCTATACATAACATTTAAAAGCAAATAAAGAAAACTAATTCATTGGAAAAGATACTTAAGGGTCTACGGGAATCAAGTAAGCTCTGTGAGAAAAAGGCGAACGTTTATCCTTTTTATAAATTTATTAAATACTTGCAAAAGGCTTTATAATTGACACCTATGAAAGGACTTGCAGCCGCCCGCTTTTGTATCCGCGTGACTCATTAGAATAATGTGATTTTAGAATTTGAGAATGTTGGTAGATTTTAGAAGTATCTCTAAGTGGTTTTTTACACGTTTTTGCAAAGTTTTTTTTACCTTTAAAATTGGACTTTAATATGGTCCCCGAAAATATAAAATGTTATTGTATGCTTTGCCAAAAGTCAAACCTAAAAAAATCTATTTTAGTAGTGTTGCTTTTTTATTTGGCCAAATTAATATTAATTTTGTATATTTCTTTGTTGATTTAAAAAAAGGAAAACAGATCACATACGAAGTCATTGTCAAAAGCTATACCTACGCAAACAAATTTCAAAAGATCGACTTCATGACTAAGCTTCCGAGCAAGGCCTGGCCCACGTGAAAGAGAACAGAATAAATAGGTCACGACCTGATCACAGTCGATAATCCTACGTGGATCAGCAGCTTCGCAGATGAATCGCCCGATATCCTGATGGTATCGCGCGGTATCGCCCGGCACGTCACTCAGCTAAGCGCACTTTACGTAATAAGCGCCTGCGCATTAAACTCGATAATTGTATCCATCAATAAGAAAATCACTTATATTACTGAGAGTGACTAGGCAATATGAAAGTATAATGAAATTGGTTTAATAGTATAAAATTTTCCATTTTGTGATTTAATTTAAGTCGCAAATTTTACAATTACGATATCAATTCGGATATTAAAGGTAAAAACTGTTCTCCAAAGACATATTAAATACTTTTTCTTCTATAAAAAAATATTATAAAGGTCTATAAAAAGGTCCAGCGTTTTCCCACATATTAATATTAATACTATTATTATTATGTATTAATATTAATAATATTAATACAATATGTATTTGCAAAAAAAAAGGAAAGTATGTATGTATGTTTATCCGCTGGCTAGTACCCATAGTTTTAATTTATTTTATTGATCTTTAAAAGGGTGTGAAACTAGGTTTTGCTGACCTTTTAAAACAAATTTGAAGGGTCTGCAAAACCTATATTTGCTCCAGAGATTCTAATCGTTTCTGAGCTGAAGTGACTTCAAATTCAGAGGGTGTTGTGTTCAAACCCTTGTCGCGTACCTATACATTTTCGAATTTATTTATGTAATTATCGCTTGCTCCGTCTCTCGATAAGCTCACGTGCTCACGCGCCGTTGGTCCGGCTGTCATAAACATCTGTGCTTGTCGTCATACAGAATTCTAATAAGTTCTCAACATCCTGACAGTTGGTTTAACCTTAGAAAGATGTTTCCACAGAGAGAGACGCAGAGGCGTTGCGGAGGTGAGACGGCATTCGCTGCATGTAATACCTGAAATTTAGCCAAATCTGGTTGGCCAGTGCGCAGACGCTGTGCCCTAAGTCTAGAGTCTAGTTTAATCGGGATAATACCAGGATATGATGATGATAAGCTAAAGTAAAAATATTTCTTTAGGTAGGCTTGAGTAACATTTACATCAAAAGATTTGTAATGGCAAGAATGGATCTTTGACGAAAGACATATACTTTAATGTTTTTTTATTAAACTTAAAATGTAATCACTTACTAAAATGGATCCAGTATGTACACATCAAACATCTGAAGCAATAACATGTTCAAACTCAACTTTAAATTATAAACTAAAAGACAAGTATTGCTCAACCTACTTTGAAGCAGAAGTAATGGACATTAATTCAATCTATTGAACTTGAAAATGCTCAAGGTGAGCATTAAAATTAAAGAGTTGCCACTTTTTAGTTCTCATTTTACCAAATAACATCTGGGAGAGGTGGCCTTGGTCACCCTATAAATAGTAATAAAACTATTAGATGAAAACCTCGCGCCAGATTAGGAGTCAGAGTTACGTAACCGCATCATGTTAGTATAGGTACTTCTGTTTCTTAAAACTAGTAAATAGATAAAAAACACGGCAATCGGTCAAAGTCAGATGATAGCCAAAATATGAAAAAAAAAACAGAAAGCAAGGAGCGTACAGATCAGTAGAGGTTCCTTCAAAAGTGCGCTAGAGTAGAGTAAATTTGAAACTCCCTAGAAGCCTCTAGTGAAGTCGCCACTATTTCACTGGGGTTACTTTGACTTGACATGACTATGGAGGACTTTACTTGAGTTTAACTATACTGAATAACGAAAATGATGGATTTATGCAAATAACTTGATTAATTATATTGATACTGGCAAATACTATAAACGAGTGAGTCCATATTTAAGAGAGAAAAAAAATGTAGATACATAGTCAATGTCACCACCGGTCACTGCTGATAAATTTTCAGTTTATTTAAAGAATAAACTTGATATCACACTCAAGGGAAGCAGATCAGTAGATAACGACGTACATGACACAAAGACTTATTGAAAAATTTACCTTTATCTTTGTAATATTATATGCGTACATTTGAGTTCTTAACCTTGTGCCATTTTATTAAGGAAATGCGATTTATAAAATATTATATTATATTCTTACAGTATTCTTTTCCCCGAATGAGATAACCTTCGGCCATTAATGTGCAGCAGACAGATCTGCGGAACTGAGAGTACATAGCATTCACTCGTATGTAAATTTATAGCAGGTTTGAGTTTATCCAGATTTATCTTATGCATTGTTAAAAAATGTATACAGTGAAACAGTCTGTCATTTCAGTCACTTGATAAGTACTTACTTCAAGAAATTTTAAAATTATGTTAGTAATATTAGTTAAATAAACAAATCACTTGCCAAAGGTCATACTTAATAGTAAAATCGTCGGAAAATAAAAGAATCTTAACTCAATACTGATATCTCTTTTACATATCCACTTTTCAACCCATTACTGAGCTCGGTTCCCTAGCAATCTATGGTAAAAAGAATACTGACAGTTATAGTCTAGTCATCCACCATGCGGACTAAGTGCAGATTGGCTTAGACAGGTATTTTAAAAGCCGCTTGTTACTCTTCTTAACTAATCTTACTTAGCTGAACGACTGCCACATACAGTAATAACCAGGACTACGCTAAATCAATGCGGTCGATATCAAATGCAATAGAAATTTTTGCTCATGCAAAGACTCTTTCTTTCTTTTCGATTACTTGTCTGTGTTGTTGGTGTATAGGGATCCTACCAAGACCTAAGGACAACGGACGAGGCTCTGGCAAACATAACAGTGCCCGGCAAGCGGCAATAGGTTCGCCACCTATAACGTGGGACTAACTACATATTTGGCGAAGTGTAGGTGTATAATAAACCTCTGCGTACCCCTTCGTGGAAACAGCGTGAACGTATGTATGTCTGTGTTGTACAAGAAACCTCTTTGCAAAATTTTATGTTCTTAACTCTTTTATGTAGACTGAGTGTTGCCTCAATACACTTTTCAAAGGATCAAACCTTAAGTATACCAGAAAGATTACAAAAACACTAAACGGTTACTAATTGCAGCCTGCACGAAATTAGTTATTTTACATCGTTTAAAGCTTCATATGAAACTTGTAAGGCGTTTCGTAATTTGCATGTGCGGTTAAATGCAGGGCTTAGGGGCTTGTTCCTTGCACAAGTGGGACCGGCAAGCGTGTATGTAACGTCTGTTGACCGACGTAAATTGATTGGGACAAACACGAATGGAGAAATTAGATCGCCTTAATGAGAAATCGAATTTCTTGTGCTGCAAAAGACAATACTTTTAAATGCCTATTTCTGCACTCATAAAACATAATAAATACAAAAGTTACAAAACTAGTAGGTATAACGGTATTGCTTCTTGCTAAAAATAATATAATAATAAATGTTTCTTCCAGGAGACCGAATCGAGAATAACCAATTAAAAGTAGATAAGTGCACAAAACCAAAAAAATTAACTATGCCACTAAAAATTACCCACGTAATAGGTGGCGAGCCTATTGCCTCTTACCAGGAACTTCTTTGTTGATCGGCAGGTGCACCACTTGCAGGTGATGTTGGCTTGGGCTCCAAAGTTGATGGCAGGATCCCTGTACATAATCTCACGCCCTTATATACCACTTGGGTTAGGCGGAAACATTGCTACAACCATTTAAAAAGGATCAATATATTATACTTACAATAAATACATAACATGCAGTATACAAAAAAGCTACGGTTCTATGATGATAAAATAATAATAAAATCTTTATTCAGTACCTTATGGTTTTACAGGACTAATTTATGACCATAAGCTCTTTTTAAGTGCATAGGCACTTGTGTTAGGAGATCCCGCTTTTCCATAACATTAGTTTACGTAATACATGAATACTCGACGAAATCGAACTTATAGTAATTATCTTAATTTATTATTAATAATAGTAGTTAATAAATGTAAGTTTATACAAAGAAAGAAATTAAAATTAAAATTTACGTGCATTTGTATAAATGTGTGTGTTTAGACAAATATACGTCAATTGTGTATCTTTATTTATATTGTGGTTTTTTTAAAGCGGGGCTTAAAACGGCATTTTAGCATGCCGTCAGGACTGGGTGCGGTTTGTACCGTGCTTATCTGACGGTATGAAGCGTCTTAAATTTTTTTGACTGCATTGACTGCCTACCATCAGGCACGATCACATTGTAATCACGTGTCACATTAAAAAAAACGAGTTTTTGGCGCTCTGAAACTGTCGTTTTAATTGCAAGGCCTTAGCGGGGTCTTGTCTTTGTTACTACGTTATTTAAATGTAGGTACACCAACATGTGCAATAAATGAATATGAAATACTTATAGAACAGAGGTCTCAGAATATGTTTTAGTTCGAGAAGTTAAGTTATTTTTTATTTATTTATTCAGATAGTGACGAGCTAAACGAGGCATTCACGTGTTGTTAAGTAATACGCCAATTATGAAAATCAGTTGTTAAGTCACATTGTGCTTAGTAATTTCGTATACTAATTCCAAACAAACTGCTGTTATATAGTCAGAAATATATTTACTTATATAAAGAACAATATAATTAAAACCAGATGCCTAGTTACATAAATATTTTTTTGCCATACAACTATAGTTGAGTCTTATAAATTTCTTCAACAGTCATATATTTGAATACAACACAGTTCATGTTTTATGTTATGTAATAGGTTGAGTAAAAAAAAGTATAATATATAAAGTAAGTGGCTCTGAAGTTAAAAAAATATAAGTTACAGGTTTTCAATTGCATTATCCTTGTGCTTATTAATGCATAAGCTTGTGACTATGTATGGTTATTTGTTACTATTTTATTATATTTGGCACTATGAAATGTTTATGCAGGAAACACATGGGGTTTGATGGATATTCCCACGATAACGTGGATTGCGTGGATGACAACGCGGGGCGCTGCTACCATTACAATAATGTACGAAGTTTCAGACAATTCTAATCCCAGAGATAATTTTTTTTATAAATTGTCTCGATTTATCGACATCGCAATCTGAACTATTATAATCTTACACAAAGTAGCTAATTAATGATATCTTTAATAGAATTAACTGTTCAAAGCTAACTTTACATTGATCGACAGATTATCTCTTTGATAACATTATGGAAAGGCAAATCGTGCACTGTTGCCATTTAAGATTTATCCTCGTATTTATTTCTTAATTTACATGGACATTGTGCATGTCGTCGACCGATCGTTAAATCGGGAAGGTCATGATAGGCCTAGCCGTTTTATAAAAAGTCTCTTTTTATGAAATATTAAAATAATCTTAGACTCGAGACGAGAGGGTGCATTCTTGGTTAAGCCAAAGATTATTTTTAGTTTACCATTAGGAAACAGGATCAGATATTAATTAGCCAGTATTTTTAGTTTTACAAAAAAAATACCCTGAACCTAAAATACTAATCGATTTGCCGCGACTTTCTCTTTTTTTAACATCGATTACAAAATGCCTTTACGCACTGCCAAATGAGGACCAATAGGGGTGCGTGGGACTCGCCACTGACAGACACGACTGCTAGCAGTAATACCCATTTAAAAATTTCCAGGAGTACCTGTAGTTATTGTGTTGCAGCGTCTGACACCTCGCCCGTGGCCAATGTCCTGCTTGGAGAGTCCTCTCGGCCCACCCGCTGCCCCCTTCACAGGTCCCTTTTGGTTTCCCTACCCGGAAGTCAGTACAAAGGGCACCTCCACCCAGGGGCTTCCTCCGCCCTACTGGGAGATACTCAGTCCTCCTACCACGTCAGGGCGAATAAGGGGGACCCATGATATTCTAGCAGTATCTCGGTAGCCCTAGACTTAAGCATAGGGCCCAGGGTCTGCTCTCTGATTTAACCAGATTTAGCTGAATTTTAGTTACTATATAAAGCTACCGTGCCGTCTGACCTTCGCAACCCATTAGGAAAGTAGGGACACATCATTCTATAGTTATATCAGCTGTCAGGATGTTAGAAAGGACTGATTTCCTAATCACGGCTGTCATAGGTGTTCATGAAAGCGGGACCATCGGCTTAACGTGCTTCCCGAGGCACGGAGTCAAGCGATAATTATGCACAGAACTTTGAAAATATGTGCTTGAAAACCCGAGACCCTCCGAATTTGAAGGCTATGGGTCTCGCCATTGAGCTATTGCCGCTCTTATATTCCGCAACTTTATTAGGTATTTTATGATATGCCTAATAAAGTATGAAAGATCATAATTATGCCATTTAGCCAACATAAATATCGGACCACGACACATTAGACTAGGATGCTGATATCATAATTAAACAATACAATATCGAACAATCGTATGAATACGATTAATAAGGAATCGGTTTCATTATAATGACAACCAATATGAAGCGGAGGTCAGTATATCTGCACTGTTACGACCTTAGGAGTGGAGTGCATGTATAGTGACCTCGGGGTTAGATTCCCATACATGACAAATATTTTGAGCATAAGTATTTAACAGGTATCCTTTCTCTTTTACCCTATAACAAGTCATATTTAGGACTAGATGGCGCTGTGTGAGATGTTTACGGATACTTCATATTAGATGGATGGTGCTCTAATACTTTTTACAATTTTCATATCATCATCTCAGCCACATGAAGTCCACTGCTAAACATAGCTCCCAATAGTTTTTTTACATAATGTGATCCAGTGTCGCCTCATGGTACCATGCTATGTATGTATGTAGAGGTACTTATATTGTAATAAAATAGAGGAATGCAAAACCTGTTTATTTAGGAAGTACCTAACGTCTTATAAGTTCTATGACAATATTGAGCATATTTTAACAAGTAACCGACATAATTGACTGAGACTTGACGACCGATATGGCGTGGTGGCGAGTATACCCGATTACCCGCTCTCCGCTCCTAGGTCGTGGGTTCGGTGACCACACAAGACAAATAATTGTGTGCATGAACATGAATATTTGTTCTGGTCTGGGTGTTTCCCTATGTATATTAAGTATTTATTTACAAAAAAAAATTATTTATGTATGTCTATCCGTTATTTAGTATCCATAACACAAGTTCTTAATGATACTTATCTTGAAACTAAAATGATTGGTTCAATTGTTAGAAAATATTTATTTATGTAATTAGTACGAAAGTTTTTTGTAAAAAGAGTATGTATTATTGAATTTTGATAAAATTCTATAAAACTTGCTTTATTTATAATGTAAGAAGGAAGCAATTATTATTTTTAAACTTGTTTCCCTAATTTCAACACAATCGAGTGCACTGTGCATTGATAAATCAGTCAGACAGTCACGTTTTGTTTTAGATATTTAGGTTCCCTTTGTTATTACACGATTTGTAGAACTATTAACCGTTTCCACAAATCACTTAGAAAATATTTAAAGTAATCTTAAAAGCGTGTGCAACAAATTACATTCAATTCATAAAGATCCGTAGTAATAAAAACGCGTGACGGAAAACTGGTTTAATGCAATAGTTAATGTCAATTTCCGGACCGCGCGGGTTGTTAATTGGGCGTACTTTTAATGTTCAACAGAAATATAAATAAAAAAGCGATTAAACATTTGTAATAACATTGTATTTATTGCTTATATTAGCTTATGACTCAATAAGGGCTACATAAATACACCTGCTGTACTAATACCTGCGTGAGAACCGATTTTTGATAATGAGCTCGTATAAATCAAATATTTCAGTTAAAAAATACGTGAGTAAAATGAATAGATTCCTGATATCCTCACCTCATTATATATAACAATGTTATCACTAAGGGCCGAGGCATAATAGTTCCCAAATTAACATTGTAATCGAGACAGTTTTTTAATGACCTGTTCTTGATCATACCGAAATGTAATGCAATATGAACATTACGTTATAATCGCGGTAAGTACGTTCTTACTTACGAATATGTCTTAAATAAATATTATCTTAAGTAAATATGTCTTTTGGAAATAAATATTATGATTTATTTATTATAGGAAAAAATACAACTGTCGATCAGTCAAACTGGTAACCAAAAACTTTTTTTTTGTAAAAATTAAGTTATTATGTTTACAAATGTTTAAGCGATATATTTTTATTAGATACAAATAAATATAATTTAATATCACAATTCAAATGATAAAAATAATAACAGATTTATAAACGAATTGAATACCTATGTTTAGGTTCAGTTGTGTGCCAGAATCGTAGCAAGTGGAAAGATGTGATCTTTGACAACTCCTACTACGTGCTATACTAATGTAAATGTATCAGTATCTAGTCTTTGATTGATTTGTAAGTCTTGCAAAAAAGCCGGAAAAAAGGGTTTTCCATAGATTAATTATTTACCCTTTTTCGAAACCCGGCAAGGCATAAAACTCTGTATTAATGAACCTGTCTTATTAAGAATATTAAAATTATACGGATTGAAGAACCTCTCTACCTCAAAAGAGCGGTGCAGGAACACCAGCGCTGCTGTTTTATTAGATGCAGCAGTATTACGCTGATGTTTCGCCGTTTTGACAGGAAAAATATTTTTTCTTTTAAATAATGGCTTCGTGTGTTTATCACATTTAGCCAGTGTCAAACACTTAACGGTTAATAATTCACCGTTATTATACATTAATGTTAGAAATATCACAAATTTTAGAAAATAAAACAAAACTGCAGACATGACGCTTCACTTTCCCGCCAAGAAGTCTACATTTAACATAATCTATGTTGTTGATGTCTTTTATAATTTCGTTTTGTTTTTGTGTATGTGATACTGTTTGATCTTATTGTTTTTGTATTGTTATTTTGTCAATAAAAAATATTCTTATTCTTATAAGAAGCGCGTTGGAATTTGCTCTAAAAACTTTACGCAATTCGCTCTAAATATGGATTTATTAATATTATTTTATTGTTGTAGCGTAAATTAATCTTAAAATATTTTTATGTGGTTCTTAAATTTGTAGAGCGTGACCGTTCTCTTCCTAATATCTCAACGACTTTTACTTTGAAACAATGTCAATTAAACTACAGATTTAGGCCTTGCATCTAGTTACATCAAATTTACTTCTGTTATATGCTTACCCGTGTCATTAAATAGTTGTTAGCATATTAAACTAACTTACGCTTGCAGCTTCGCCTGTTCTGTATTCAGTTCAATCAGATAATATGGTTTTCCCATGAGAATTATGTTAAAATATTTCTCTTAGTAATTGTTATTTTTCGTTTGATTGAAATTTATAGAATAATTTTAAAGTACGCAATTCTAAATGCGTAATTCTAAATTCAAACGAGGCGAAGATTAAGATAAATCTAACTAAATACAATTTATTCGGAAGCCGTTTCTTTTTAAGGAATTATTCTTATGGAGAAGTAAAATAACTAAGCTGATCTATCTCAAACCACATCAGAGTTGGCTGCAGGCTTCGGTGTGAATAATAAAGTCATTTAGATCAATAAAAACAAATCAGAAAAGTTAAGAAGCTTGAAAGATGGGTACCACATGAAACAAGTCAAGCAATCCAACAAACACGTATCAACTGCTACGGCACGTTTCTTAACCGTCACAATAACAAGGAGATTTTTAATCTATAAATCGGTTAAGCTTATCACAGTGGTTGAACCCAGATGAACCGGTCAAATTTTGCCCCAAGTGAAAGTTGACCCAAAAAAAGGTACTGGTTAGTGTATGGTGCATCAGCGTAGGTGTGGATGACACAGCTTCCAATGATCTGGTCAGATTTACGCACTGCCTTCCGGCTAAAGCGGTATCGAAAGGGGTCGTGGGACTCACCGCTGGCAGACGCGCCCGCCAATAGTAATACCCATTAAAAATCTTTTGACGACGCCCGCTGCTGCTCTTAGTTCCCCCCCCCCCCCCCCCCGTAGTCAGTACTAAGGGCACCCAGAGTCGCCAATATCTGGGTGTAACCTTTTCCCTAGCGCCCTCTTCGCCCTACACGGAGGTACGCAGCCCCCTCACCACGATAAGGTGGAGATCAGTCGGGGGGATACTGCCCGGACCCTGCTCCAACCGATTATCCATATTCTCGTAATTTCTTAGTTGGAATAAAATTTAATTCAAATGAAGCAGTCTAAAATGACTGAAGATTTTTTAATTCTCGCTTCCGCAGTTTTTTCAGCTAAGGAATCGATTAACTTCATATAAAATGGCTAAAGTGCATAGATGATTACGGTACCTACATACTTTATAATTTTTTTTTTTTAAAGTAAAAAATATCCTTGTAAAATAAGTATAAATAAATAAATGTTCTCTGACAATTACACCATTCATTTAGTTCCAAGATAAGTATCATTAAGAATTTGTGTTATGGATACTAAATAACGAATATTCATGTATATGTACACAAAGATTCAACCTGTGTGCAGAGTGTGGGTATACTCGCCTCCACGCCATATCAGCCGCCCAAAAGGGACCTAATATCTATCAATAACTTTTGTTAAACTCCCAAAATATAATCAATTTTTTTAATAATTCTCACATATAGATCGTAATGAAAAAAAATCTAAAATTAAGTGCCCTATGCCACACGTTTCCTTTTATGTGAATGCATTCAGTGCTTAAAGTTATTTTGTAATTCGACGACTGTCCGATAAAAAGAACCGTTCTACTGAAAAATTATCAAAATTACTTTTATGTATTTTAAGAGGTTCCCTATTTTGTCGCATAAAATTTTATGTCATAAATACGCATTTCATATTTTTACCATCCATAATAATCGTTACGCATAATAGTCATTAGGCATAACTGGTAAGGAATAATAATACAACGCATACACACTTTAAGCATAACAATTAAAAGGCATACTATCACAAAGCCGAACTGAAGAAACGCATACAAGTATATAAGCATAAATGAACAAAACAATAATTGCTCAAAAGAAACATACAGGCGCTTTATACGGTAGGTAGAATGACAAAAAAAAATGTACTCAATCGGAGCTAACACAAACAAATACGACACAATGTATTGGAAGTGATTTGCAAAAAGATTGTAATTATGTGTTAAAAATGGATAATACAGTGCAAACTTTCATAACAAGAAAAGGAGGAATAAAAATAAACGTAAATGGATTCACATATGAGAAAAATAGGGAAAATAACAACAAATTTTATTGGGTGTGTGAGTTTCGACGCAAGAACGAATATAAATGTAATTCGAGACTTATTACCAAACAGAACGCTGACCTACAACATGAAATATTATCCAAAAATTTACAGAGTCACAATCATGAACCAAATGCACTCAGGGAAAAAGTAAGTTTTGGAAATGTTGTATTAACATAAAAACACTTTCGTACCTACATAAATAAACATGTTGGCGGCCTAGGGGTGGCCCAAGGGCCACCCCGCCGCACCCTAACCTACTATTTCACTATGGTATCCAAGTGAAACCAATATGCCTAAAAACATTATGATACACAAGAATAGGGCAAACAACATTGGGCTACATAAGCATTATGCTAAGTAATACAGTATGTCAAGTAACCATTATGCGAAAAGACGATTATGACTAAAAAAAATATGCCTAACCGGTTATGCCTAACGAAATTAGGACCAATGACATTATGCAAAAAAAAAGGGTCCCATTTTAAGAACTACATGTGCGATAGATAAGATAATATATAGATATACAACACACAATGAGGCCACTAAAACAGAAAAGTAAAAATTATACGATGAATTACGATGCATATGCATCCCAACAATTCCTGTACATTTTAATATTCAACCGTAATTGAAAAATATTTTTTTAAGTGTTAATCACTTAATCACTTCATATGAAACGTATAATTAAATGTAGGCACTTCGAAGTCTGAGTGCGGATTAGTTTCATAAGCGCGAATAAATGTACTACAGACTACAGCCTCACCACGGCACCCGGCTAAAGACTTCGCGCATAATCTCTCCTTACACGGCTGTCATTAATTAAGTAATATGATAAAAGGCGACTTTATCATTACACACTTGCTACTGACATACTTCTATGAAGTGTGCTGGTAATGTCAAGACTTCTTAATTTTACTGGGTGTTCTAAGACTTCTAAGTTTCTTTACTTTATTTTCCTCAAAAAAAATAAACAACCCAAATCAGACTCGTCCAAGAAAATCAAATTTATTTTCACTGGTCACAGTTCTAGCCCAACCTATCAAAGGTTATTTATATTATAGCTTTTTGTTAGTATTATCACGAATAAAAATATTGCTTTAATATCAATTTTGTTCAGATAAATAAAATACAAATATTTTGATGACTTTGATTTGGGATTTCTTACGACCCAAAAAAAACCCAAAAGAGCTTTTCGGTTAATGGCATAGTTTTAAAAAACTAAGATAAACTGTATATGAAATGAAGCAGTAATATTACACAACACTTTTTGCACATTTTATCATGATTTCCATAATAGCATAATTATCTGACATGAACGTATTTAGTTGGATGAAGTAAAGTCACTGTAAATACAACGTAAAAGAGTATAATGGTTTAGCATGTTGAAAAGTATGAGTGCTGGAGAAAGCGAGAGACTAGGTGACCGAAGACGATCGCCAAAATTAAGCAGCGTTAGGTGAGGACTTGGATAGGAGTTTGTTTCTGTAAAAAAATACCGATCCATGTTCTCATTACATATGAAGCGTTTCTGTACGTCAGAGTGCACGTAAAACCATTTTTATCAGTTACAATCATGAATGGTTGTCTGTAAGACAAAACGGAGACATTGGGTCTCATGCTTTCAAAAACTTTAACAACACAAATAACACACCTAATCTGCACAGACTTTGCATATGACCTGAATATCTCAGCGTAGTTTCTTATAGACGACCGGAACTTATCATTGAAACGACAATACGCTGAGATTATGAAGACTATAATAATGCGTAAGCTTACGACATTAGTAAGTAGGTAAATCCCATTCAAAAAGCCAACTGATAAGATTATTCTCGATGGAACACTGCACAATTTTTATTTGCAACAAGCATCACAGCAACAGTCATGCAAGTTGTTTCATGACGAAGATACTTCAGCGTCGTTTGATAGAAGTTCTGACAAGAGCAATGAATTCTTAAATTATAAGGAAATATTCAAACAAATAGTCGAACTGGAAAACAAACGGACAGAGAGAATCCCTCAGAGATATTTTATTAATAACACTATATGCAACGAATTAAAAAATCACGAGAGAATTTTTAAATGAAATGTTACCTAAATGAGTGGTTGCCTTTTTATTTATTTATTGAGCATATCATACTTATATACCCCGTTGTCATGCATCTAGTAGCTTATATAAATACTTATTACTTTACAAGGACAATTATAATAAGTTATCAGTAAAGTTTTATGAACGATCGTGACTACAACAGCATGTATTTAGTTTTCAATTATAATAGATTTGCAAAGTGCTAAAAAACATTTAGATCATCGATTGAGAAATACAATACTACAACTACTAACTAAAATATTTAAGTATTTGTGAATTTCAAGAGTATTTCTTGATTCGGCAATAATAGGTTAGTAGTAATCATTATTTCAAATTGAAATTAAAAAGAATTTCGTAGGACACTCCATCATTCATAATTTGTTCGTTATACTTGTAACCATGAGTTATATCAGTTGTCATGTTAAATTTTAATTTGTTATATAGTAATGAATATAGTGGCCATACAGTTGCCGCGCCCACGGCCCGCACTGGCGAACGTGAAAAAGTATGACCCGTTCTTACACATATGAAATCGCTATATAAGTGTTTGCTGGCGCGGTTTGCTCTCATTTCGACGCTTAACTTTGGCAAATACATTTAGTTCAACTTCACCCCATGCAAACAAAGAATTATTAAAATTTTCATGATATTTGAATATAGTCAATAGGAAACTGTGTGAGAATGAAATCGGTAAGTAATTCGATTCTTCCTCTAAAAAAAATAGGAAATTATAAAAATATTTCAAATCAGTCTTCAAATAATATAAATCAAAGCAAATTAATATAAACGTAGAATTTTAACATTTTATTTTCATTACAGATCACCTTTACTATCTTTGCCTTGGCTTTAACTGCAGCCTCTGGTTATCACGATCCGGACCTTAACTATCACTTGGGTCAACTGCAGAAACTTCAAGGCTGCGGCGACAATAATGGCTACTCGTACCCGGCCCCCGCGGTGCAACTCACCACCGCCGGAGTGAAGGTGGCCGCTCCTGTCGGCTTGGCATCACCACTTCAGCAAGCTCAGACCTACCAATATTCAAATGCGGGGTATTCTAATGCAGGATATGCTAATGCGGGATACACAAATGCAGGATATGCTAATGCCGCATATACAAATGCAGCATATGCCAATGCCATCCAACCATCAGCTGGGATTGCCTATCAGACTCCTGTTTTACAAAAGACTTACATTCAACAGCAACCAAAGACTTACCAAGTATCTTCACTTGGAACGCAATCCAACTATCCCACTGCTTCAGCAACCAAAGAAGTGCACGGCTACGCTACCTCTGCTGGACTGTCATCAGCATCATCACAGCAAAGAACCGTCATACCGCAAGCCACATATGCTCAGGCACCAATTTTAGCAAAAGTCACTGCTGCTCCACTTATCGCCAGGTTTTCAGTGTCACCTGCCAAAACTACATACGTGGCTCAAACTTTCGGAGATTCTGGTTCGGCGAGGGCATCCCTCAATACATACGGTGCTGTACAAACTGGAGGTCCCGTGGTGTCTCAAGTGTACGCGGCTCCTGCCGCTACGTACGCCACTTCGTCTGCACTGCAGAACCAACAGCCACAAGTGTTCACGGACGACCGCTTCACTCCTTCTGCGACCTCTCCGCCAACACAATACAACCAAGTGGGACAAGTGTATAGTGGGGCACCCCTATTCCAAGCTGCTCCAGCTGTGACTCAGTACACGACCTCGCATGGAGCGAGTGCAACTGGTTACTTCAGTCCAGCTCAGTACTCAGCTCCAGCAGTGCGTCAGTACACAGCTCCTAACGTGGCCACAGTGACTCACTACGGCAACAACGCAGTGCTTCCCCAAGCAGCAGTACCAGCGCCAGCTCCTGTGGCAATCGTACAACAGCCCCCGGTTCAGTATACAGCACCAGCCGTCACTCATTACGCAACACCAGCAGCCACCCAATACTCGTCGCAGCAATATGCCACAGCCGGAGCAATTGGGAACTTCGGTGTCAGGCAACACTCATCATTACCAGCTGTGGCTCACATAGTAGCGCCTATTCAAGCACAAGTTGCTGTACATGCTCCCGTTACCCGGATAGCTTCGGCTCCAGTCGTTTCCAAGAACGTACACTCAGAATTCGTGCAAAACTATGTAAGTACTTTTTTAATGCATTTATAATCTATTATTTATATTTTCACTATTTTCACATAGTCATAAAAATATGAAACAGTAAAATAGAAAAGTTCATAACCTTCAAAATGAAAATAATATGTACAACTACTTTAGTAATCTATCAAGGAAACGACACTTTAATATCGTCACATTCAATTCATCAAAAGCTGCACCTAGCTTAAATTTTTTTTTAACTTATATCTTAAAAAGTAATTGTCAAGTTAGACTGGACAACTATTGATACATATTTTCAAATGGCTCATATTTAATGTGTCATCAAAATTAATAAATTACCAACCTAACCTAACCTTTTTGCACATCAAAAAATTCTGATGGAGCACCTAATCCCCTATTAGATGCCAGATCAGTATTTTTGATGATCAAAAAAGTATTTTTTAGAGGTTCAGTTTATTATATTCCTTTTCAAATTAAATATAAACACAGCACAGCGGCAGTGCGAATAATATTTAGTGTTGCCGGTAACCCGCATACCGGTATCGAGAGTGGCAAGCTCAAAGCCACAATCGATTTGAATTTTAAATGGCTGGCTTTGATCCGTTTTAATTACTGCTTCTGTTTACTTTTACGAGGACCTGTTATGTGCGCGTTTTGGTGTAGGTGGTCAATCAATTGCCCCCAGGACATTGCGGCATAACACACATAGAATTACCACATATCCCTGCAAGTGATTTGATGGCGAAATAAGATTTGATCGATTCTGAAATTCCACCCAGGACTGGTTCAGTGACATAAAGATCTTAACCAATTAGTCTTTCGGATATGTTCGATTATCTTTAGTCGAATCTTGTAATATAATTTATTCAATCAAATTTCTTAATGAGCATTTGTTTTACACATTTGTTGTGGCAGTACTTATGTATTTTATATGCTTGTAAGTGCGCCAAGTTATGTCAGTTTTCTGCAGGTCGTGCGTAAAACTTTCACGTTAGGGACCACCGTAATGTTTACATTAAGGATCGAAATCGTATGAAACTAAGATTTATACTGACATATCGCAATTGTCACGAAACCGTCCGGACTACCTACTTACAGAATCTGAAATTATTAAAAAGTATCGCTTTGATTACACAGTGTTTTGTTTTAAATGGTACATATTTGTTAAGTTATAAATAATAGTTTAGCTTACTTCTGTGACTGTAAGACCATTAAACAAAAGTGGCACCATATAAATAGGTTGAAAACAATAACAAACTAAAAATTTACATTAAACTCTACCTACTAGTTAGTTTTATATATTTTCTCTTATTGTTGAAATAAAATGAAACATCTGTGCTAGGTTCGTAGCATGGTTGTGAAGAATGTACCCTTACGGGAAAAATGCATGATAGTCAAAATTCATGTCATTTTTCTACTGAAATCTATGTATGATCTTAGTCTATAGAACTCGACTTATGACAATGGTCCATGACCCAATTTAAATATTACAATTCATACTAATTCGAAAGGAACTCTGTCACAGCAAAACTAGTTTAGGCGCCAAAATGCAGCATAATAAGATATGAATATTATGTTTTGTACAAATAAATATTTATTATTTTTAAACAGATTCCTATTAACAAAACAATTTTCCTATTACTTACTCATTCTTACATATTCGATAGCGGCTAGTAGTGTGCATATTTATATATAAATTAACAATTAATTATATGTAACTAAATTTATTGCATTAGTCTATTTTCACTGTTATGTTCGCCAGAGCCTCGTCCGTTGATCGGCAGGTGCACCACTTGCAGGTGAGGTTGGCTTGGGCTCCTTAGGTCTTGGTAGGATCCCTATACACCTATAAATTATAGCTTATGTGATTATTCTGATGTACTTATAAGCTATATTATTGTTAAGTTTAAATTAAATCTACCCAGTACATTTGGCATGAAAAATCTATTTATCGCTCTTATAGTATTATTAGTATTAGATATAGATGATTTCTAACAAAGTAGTATTTGAATAAAACAGTAAAATTAACACTTATATTATGTAACTAAAAACACTTTGGCGTTTTAATTTAATTTTTGCCACACTTTAAAAAGATTTTTTTTTAAATGTAACTAGATATAGGATGTATTTTTGTTGATAAAAAAGTTTAAAATTACGTTTATTAATTATCTAGTAGGTCCTTTTTTCCGGACATTTGAAACAAGCTATGGTTAGATTGGAAAAGGACAGGTTACATAATGTGTGTAACATTTTAGTTTTTTATAATGGAGGATTTTGTCTACGGTACCTACTTATATAAGTTTGTCAATGTAAAGTAAATCTTTATTTTCATTCAGCCTACGAAATAAAGAGTGACTTAAGAAATCACGATTACTTTCGCCTCTTGTTCATTATGTTCGTTAATCTTCTCGTTTATTGCTGTGACCGTCACCTTGCTCGGATTTCCTTACGTAAGATATCCAGTATCCACCCAATAAACACTGCTATGAACCTTGTAAAAATGCACAATGCAACAGTCCAGCTCGTTACTTGCAGTTATAATTCCAAAATGTATATCGTAACATTTTAACTTCATTTCATAATGAACACCAGTCAGAAAAGGTTTTACAAGTACTTACAAAAGATGCGTCATACTCACACACACTTTTAGTCTTGTTTCAATTATTACAAGGGAATAAGCCACGAGTGAAAGTGAACAATAACTAAATTCTTTGGCAGATGCAATTTATAAGATTTTTTATCAATATTTTTTTATATATTGTGTCATAAAATCGACCACTTTTACATTAAAATAGAAACACAGAAAGACAGGACAAATATTTGTCCTGGTCAACTTCGTACATTCAAGTGAAGGAAGGGTGATTGCAGTTTTGGCGCCTACGCAGGAAAAGACACATCAGGCATTGTCGTATTTTACAAAATTGGCATAACTTCTTCAACAACGTACAATTCTGTCGAAACGTGGCAAGTAGTTGTAAGTAAAATATTACCGTAAATTGTGATTTTGACAAATGATGAAAAGAAATGTAATAGAAGCCAGTTCTAGTAGTCTACTTTAGTGAGGTAGAACTTTTACTGGACTTTGACGGACTTTACTTTACTGTGACTAAATAATGAAATTGCTTGATTTATCAAATTAATAAAAAATAGTAAACAGACCTATGAGCTATATCAGCTGTTGCTGTAGACACAAATTTAATTGCAACATACTATGTGATCAAACCTTGATCGATTATAGTTAAATAATGAAATTCTCTTATAATTAGAATTGCCTGTAGATATTAGAGCATTACGACAGCTGCAATAGCAATTATCTTAAGACCTAATCAAGAAACCAAGTGGAGTGAGCCACGGCAATGTGTAAAACTATGAAACATTGAGCCAATTTGACGATTCGATCTGTAATAATACGAGCTCTTATTTATTTATTATGAATGGAATAGTACACTTCCCAAAGGTACTTACAATACAAAACAAAATGAAGGAAAATTTGCTGTAACGAACAGACATATAGGTACATGAGTGAATTTTTATTTCTAACATACGGAACAGCTAAAAATGATTTCAGCATTATAGTACTTTTCTTTAAAGTAGGTAATTAATGAAAACGACGATTATTCTATGTCTAACAACACCTTTCAAAATAAAATGCAATTTATTTAATAATCATCTTTATAAATCTATATTAAATGCACAAACTAATTATTATGTTATATACTGGATCTTATTTAACATCTGCAAAGCATTATACAATGCCAGATATCAGCACAATAATTATATCACAGAAGTTCACAAAACACTTCCCCGTTCGTGTGTTTCGTTCCCACTTAGTCGACCATCAGCCACCAATAATTTCCAATTAAAGTGCAATCTTGTTTGAACTTTAGTTTGCTTAGTTATTCATGGGTGTGGCATTTCTCACGCGGCTATTATGTATTTATGCTAAATTCTAGGGTTTATAAATGCCGGCCGAATACCGCAGCTAAACAAAACTACCCTTTATTTCGAGGAGAAGAACGTAAACTTTTAAGACAAGTAAAAAGTAATTTGCCTTGGGTAAGCTTGACCTTAAAAGCGGGATTTTTGTCACATATATTTTTTGCCAAAGAATATGAGACTTCTGAACTATTTGCCAAAATTGTTTTTAGGCAGTTTATGTTGACATATTTCTAACAGCAAACTTTAGATCCTATAATGTTACTTACTTATACTTCTCAGTCAGCCACTTAAAATTATTTGAAATTCTTATTTTTATTTGACTTATTTTTTGTTACTTTTTCCTTTTAGCTAAATATCTATAACTCGTTGACTATTACAGTCTACTTAACGTCTTTTAATAGGTACCTGTTGGTATTTTTCCATATTGTCGGAAACAACTGTTTAGCTCGAAAAGATAAATTTGTAGCTTAATATTTCAACAACGAATACCTGTATCAGAAAATGGCTTGGACACACTCAAAAGATTTTTAAAGAACCAATCTAATAACACCTTATGGACATAGCAAACTACATAATATATAATTTCTCTGACTAAAAAGTTAGATATTATAATACCTCTAAATATAAAGTACCTACGCTTCATACTAATTAGTGCTGTCATACCGATCCCACCAAAAACATTAAATGTAAAAAAATGCAAAGTCTCTCGATGCAGTCTTTCCATCGTAAACAGTTTTGAGATCTCATAGAAGCCAAGTCCTATTCAAATTATTTTGTAGTTATAAATCAAAATTTAGTATTTGTATCAATGGTTTTCTTTATATTATAATTATCAATCGCTTCGAGAAAAGATAGTACGGCCGTGCCCGTTTTGCTCGAGACTTACACTGCCGTGCCCTCAGATGCCTGTAATGATCATAGGCATCTTACATGTTTCAATCAGATAAATGTTTTTTTTCGTGACCAGGACGCTCACCCTAGATACGCGTACGAATACAGCGTGAACGACCCCCACACAGGTGACATCAAGCATCAGAAGGAAGAACGTGATGGTGAAGTTGTCAAAGGTTTGTTTTTTGAATTGCTACACTTGCACGCATTATGCTACATTATTAGAGTTCACGGGACTTACAGTATAGTAGATAATAGCTTCTGTTCTCTACCGCATCCTGTCCGTCTGGCAATCTTTCAATAGAAGGTCTAAAGGCAGGAAAGGGAATATTTGTGAGAAGACCGTGCCTAAGACGTTAATGGGGTAGGTACAATTGTGATAATTAAACGTGATTTCTTCCGAAAACTAAGCCGACGCAACATGCTAAGATGCCTGCCTCGGGTATTCAAAGCGCCTACAGGCTGCGTAGACCACTAAAAGTGAAGTGATTACTCCCGATTAGTTTTGTAAGGTGAAATTCATATATGATTTAGTCAAATATTGCGCATATGTTATGTGTACGCAGGCGGTTAGAGGGCTGATGAAAGACCTGCTTATGATATTAGTGATTTACAATGTTGTTTTGATATATGCAGGTCAGTACTCGCTGGTGGAACCCGACGGCTCCGTCCGCACCGTGAACTACGTAGCCGACTGGGAGACCGGTTTCCATGCAGACGTACGCAACAGCAAAGACAATCACCATTAGAATTACCTACTAGTATAAGTTGCTAGTTTAATTAAGTATCTATTTTTAATTAGTCATTTGTACCATATAGATACACAGGGTCATTTTTACCCGACACTGCTCAAATTTTCGAATTTGAGGTCTTGCCATTAGAGCCGTATTAGTATAAGTATGATTTATCTTATGGAAGTTTAGCTGTTTTTTATATTTGTATATTGATTCTTATCTAGGACTATCACTCTTCTAGATTATTATTTTATAAATTCAGATTTGAGATAACTAGTCTAGTAAAATCGAAGAGAAAAACAATGTAATTGAAAAAAAATTGAAACTTAGATACCTATAAGATGAATACATGAAAATCCCACGAAATATGCTGGATTAAATTAAAATGGTAAAAGTATTTTATTTGACAAATTTATTGATTACCTATTAAATAAATTTATTAAATACATATTACTTTAATTGTATTTTTATAAACATATTATGTTATTAAAAAAGTACACAATTACAACTTTTTAATGGATTACGTCCAAATTGGTATGAATATTTTAGTTAGTCTAGTAATTATAAAATACCTTCGTTTAAGATAGTCAAATACGGGCAATATCCTAACCAGAGAATTATTAACTTTTTTAAAAGAATGCAGCGACACGCTTACTTAGTCAATTACAAGTTGAACTATTTATTTCCGTTCAGTCTATGCTTACATTCCGTAAATGAACTTGGTATTTCTTCCTTAAAAATGCATTTTACAAAAATCTTATTTTAGAATGTTGACTTTATATAGACTATTAAGATAAGTAGGTATATCTTCGAGAAAAGCGAGTTCGCTATCTAAATCGTGTATTGTTAGTAAAACATACGAAATTGATTTGTATAGAAATAAAAAAAAAGTTACACAAATAAAATGTTTTTTACTATTTCCTGTCTCTTTTGAGTTAACTCTTATGACTGCTGGTACTTATAGCACGAGTTGTCCCATTTTAAGTGCCAGATGTTTAAAGCATAATTATAAAATGCTCAAAGCAAAATGTACAAATCTTATGTGAAATGTATTATATTTTATTGATAACTGAACGCCTATAAATTGGAAACATGCACAAATTGTAAACTTCTTTGGTAGTATCTGAAAGAGAGTGTTTATTCATATAAACAAATAAATTCATTATCTTTTAGAAACTACTCAACCAACCCAATTTTTGGATTTATCCTATTCGGGTTCACGTTTAAATGAATACCATTACCAAACCCGACCATCAGTCAGTCCAAAAATATCAGACAATTTCTATTATCACGCCTTTATGAACTCACTAACATAAGGTCAAAAACAAACAACATAATCCATAATTCCATAATTTAATCAGTAATTAACATATATTTTCTATTGATATGATGAAAAAAAAAAGTATTTATGTATGTTTATCCGTTATTTAGTATCCATAACACAAGTTCTTAATGATACTTATCTTGGAACTAAATAATTGGTGTGATTGTAGAGAATATTTATTATTTATTTATTTATATACGTAAACCTATGCTATGCTAGAAGTATAATAATTTTGTATTCTTCTTCCCTTAATAATGTATCATAAAAACCTATGCTATGCTAAGGGTATACTCATTTTGTATCAAGGAATGGAACGTCCTTCAGAAGACACGTTAAGTCATTGGTCACGTTGGTTATTACTATATGTGGTAGCCGTTAAGCCCAGTTAGAGTAGAAGGCCACAGACCTCCCCCCCGGACAGGACTCCACCTTGGCATAGTGGGGGGGCTGAGTACCTCCCGTATGGCGGAGGCCGGGAAAAGGTACCAACCAGAGATCGGCGACTACTAGTTAGACCCGTAGTACTGACTACCGGGAGGGAAACCAAGAGACCTGTGGAGGGCGCAGTGTGCGGGCCCGTTCAGTAGCGCCAGGAGGGTCTTAGGCGGCGGGGGTAGTCGCACAAGAAGGTAGGAGAGTCGCATCCACTGCGCAACTCTGAGAAGGTCCTCCCGGTTTAGACAGAGCTCTGTCACCATATCAGAACGGAACTAGCAGAACTGTCACCAATAAATTGCAGTTCTTAATTAATGGAGCAAGGCGGTCTACGGGTGGACGAGGCGTTGTCATCGGTGAAAAAGTGAATCTCGCGTGGTCCACGTGAGGGCAGCGTTAACAATTTCCGAGTAGTCCGTCAACGATTGTCACTAGGTGGTCTTTTTACAAACTGTGAATTGGTTCTCATAGCCGTTAATTTTGATAAGGAAGAAGCACTCAGAACCCGTGTCTTCGTAATTCGCATTCCACGCATGGTAAACATGCGAACAGCGAAATGTCATCGTGTGTTCAACTCGCCGTCCGCACCGTTAGTAGAGAGTCCATTTATAGAATACATACTTACCGCGAGGCGATGCGGGTCGGGTACCGCGTCTACCAGATCTAATGAGCTTAGACACGTAAGTACCATCTGCATAAAAAGTAGCGGGCGTATGATTAATACAGTCTTGTTATATTAGAATAAAAGACTTTATTTACATATTACATAACAAGAAATAATCACAGCACCATAATTTAATCTTACTTTTATAAAATAAATTGTTTATTACGCCATAGTATATCTTTTCATTTCTTTACCATTATAGTAACATATTGGACAAGCATAATCCTGGTCAGCTGCTTTGTTTGCCTGAAAACATAAATGAAATTTAAAGTGAGGGAAAACTATTATTTCAATGTATTTAAAACATAATAAGAGAGTTATTATTTTGTGAGCATGGGCTTTTCTTTTCAAAACATACTGTGTCATTTGTGGTTTCAGTAAGTTAGCTTTATTAAATTTGATTGACTATATTGTACTTCTTGGGTTTGGGAAAAGAATATTTATTATATATTATCATAATAATATAATATTATTTTTATTCTTTAAATGAGTATTGTGATGCAAGTGATGTATTAATTGTACATTTTTTTTATTAACCGAAAATATTATTTATAGTAGGTATTTAACCACTGTAAATATTTATATAATCAAACTATAAATGTAAAATTGAACATAATTACCATCAAACAATAATAGCAAAATATATGTGAACATCCCATAGTATGTGGTAAGACAGGTTTGTCAGAGCAGCAAGCACACACTGTTTGAGCAGTCATAGACGGCAATGCTGCAGATTTCCCTTTCACGGTAATATGCTGACGCCACCACACATATTTCATTAGTTTGGAAAGCTTTGTTCTCAATCCAAAAATATTTACTAATGATATAACTGTCCCAATCAATTCCTACAAATTAAATATTATTAAAGAATAAAACATTTCTTCAGTACAAAGTGGATTATTGTTGGTGCTCTTGCTAAACCTGATATTTTTCATATCCTATATTAATGTTTAAAACAAACACTTTAGAATTATCAAGAGCACCAAATGTTAGATCCATACATACAATCAAGTTATGCCATAACAGCTCTCTTGTCCATGAAAAATCATTGAGATCTTCTCTTGTTAACTTATCTGCGGACAATTCTAATCCAAGAATAAAATCTATGAGAAGAGGATGTCGTCCACTTTGTATAAAACGTAGGAAGTTGAAAATATCCCCAATTAATTGAAATCTTTCCACATTATATACAGCATTTTGAATAGTTGTATTGGAAGTCAAACTGTATAAAGCTCTGTCTTTTAAATATTTCAGTCCAACAGTATACCCAAAATACCAATACACTTTACTGTTTGAGAAATTATCAGTTTTGTATTTCATTGATAACATATCTTGTCCAAAGGTACATTTCTTATCATATACAGAATACTTAAATATTAATGTTCTAATTATTAACTCAATCTCCGGCAATATTGGTTGGAGAATACCAGGCTGAAATAAAAAAGATAGAAAATAATACATAAAACAATAACTGTTTGCATATTTTATTAAAAATACCAACCTCTAAATATTTTGTAGCTTGATACACCAACTGTTTAAACAATTCTTCTAATTCACTGTCCAATTGTATAGCATCAAGCTTCAACAAATATACATAATTAATAAATTATATTAAATTAAGTTGATGATAAAAATTAATTATGAATCCTTTACCTGGGTAACTCGCGGTACATAGTTTAATGTCATTGTAGAGTGTAATTTAAATGTACTTTGGCTAAAAGGTGTTATACATCATAATATGTCCAGTTTAATTGAATAATGTACAGTATATTTTACATTAAAATTTAATAAGAACCAACCAAAATTTAGTCTTTAAAAATCTAGGACCCAAACAAAGAATGCAGCAAAATCTTATGAAAGGTACTATCACAGAACACAATTACTGGGTACTATAAATATTAAATTAAGAGTTCAAATTCATAACAATCCTCTGAAGTACTGTGACATGTGTCAATGTCAACTTGTCAAGTCGAAAAAAGTCAGGTCAATTCATTGCTTTTTTAATTTTACTCTAATTTAAATTATTAATATGAATAACTAACTAAGCTAGGGACTTCTTGGCGGGAAAGTGAAGTCTGCAGTTTTGTTTTATTTTCTAAAATTTGTGAAAGTTCTAACATTAATGTGTAATAAATAACGGTGGATTATTAACTGTTAAGTGTTTGTGAATATACATGACTGTTGGTAAATCAAACAAAGCAGTGCAACATAACTTTTCAAATTCTCTCAAGAAGTCCATGTGAGATCTCAGTATAGTCCATCTTTACTGAGGACTCAAAGGGCTTAGGGGAGGGTATCTCATTTATCATTTAATATCTTTATTACCACTCCTTCTCATTTACTATGAATTATATGTTATTAATATATCACTTACTTGACACTGGCTAGATGTGCTAGACGCACGAAGCTATTATTTAAAAGAAAAAAAAACCAAGCTGTCTATATTATAGTTAGCTGCTTTATTCTCCTTATTTAAATATTAATATTATAAATATCATGGATGTACGTAAACAGGATGACAGAGAAATGACAGGATAATAATTAACAGGCAAAAAATTAATGAAAGAAGATATAGTGACAATAATTGAGAAAGGTATGCTCAGATTTTTAGTCATGTTGAGAGGATGAATGAAAGTACACTAACGAAAGTGATTTAAGATGGACAAGTGATTGGAAGTGTTCGGAGCCGGAAGACAACGTAAGACCTTCCATGACCAAATTCAGAAAAATTTGTAGAAAGGGCAAGTCAAAAGTACCCTAAACCGACGTGCGTGTATGAGGCGAGGTTAATGAAGCTAAAAGTGTATGCCAAGATCGTAGCAAGGGGAAGGATATGATCTCTGCCTACCCCTACGGAAAAGAGGCATGGCATTATGTGTATGTGTACCTATAAACAAAAATTTAAAAAGTGCCGAGAAAGATAGCGAGTTTTTTAAAAATACTTAGTAAATTTGAATTCATTTTATAGATTGTTGTGATTTTATTTTAATGTAGTTTATTAGTGAAAGTCATTGATATGGTGATTGCGGCCTATCCTTTCAAAGGCATGCTTAAATTGGATAATGTATGTGTTCCATTGTAATGGAAAGAGATATAAGTCACCCATACTAAACATCTGACTTGGCTCGATATTTAGTCACAAGATCTCAAACCTGTATGAGTGTTAAGTTCATCAAATACAAATACAAACATTTTAATTAGGTACAAGAAACAGGACAATACATTTAACAACGTATATATCCATACCGTTAATGTTAATATCGGTATGAGGATAAGTTGCCTTCACAACCTATTTATTATTATATAAAAAAGAACCTAATTTTTCAAGATGTTATTTAAATATTCGAGATGTTTATGATCAGTTGAAAAACATATTGAGCAGTTATTTATTTAATGCGGTTGATTAATTATTGCGATAGTAAAATATGAATAGATATAAAAAATTTATCAGTTGGTTATTTTATCATGCAATGTCAATTCTAAAAATAATTGAGCAGTCCAATAACCGAATGAGCGGTAAAATGATGGAATGTGTAATTTCTTTCTTTATTTTAAATAATGGCTTCGTGCGTCTATAACATTTAGCCAGTGTCAAGTAAGTGATATATTAATAATACATAATTCATAGTAAATGAGAATGAGAGATGATAAATGGTAAATGAGATACCCTCCCCCAAACCCCTTGAGTCCTCAGTAAAGATGTGGGACTATACTGAGATCTCACATGGACTTCTTGAGAGAATTTGAAAAGTTATGTTGCACTGTTTTGTTCGATTTACCAACACTCATGTATATTCACAAACACTTAATGGTTAATAATCCAGCGTTATTACACATTAATGTTAGAAATATCAAAAAAATTGAAAAATAATACAAAACTGCAGACATGACGCTTCACTTTCCCGCCAAGAAGTCCGAATGTGTAATTAAAATCTGTCATTTTAATTATTAGTATGTTTCGAATTACAAATAAAAATGTTTATTATTACCCAATTTGTTTTATTTAATTCCTTCAGTCAAAGCAAAAGTTATTCAATTTTTTTATTACTATTTAAGTATTTTTCTTATATTTTATTTTACCACCTTATTGTTTATAGAATAGTTTAGAATGAGATTTCTTAACGTCAAATTCTGATTTGTTGCTGCCCACACGTAACCGCTCGTTCAATATTTTTTACCGCCCATTTTATTATTTTTCTGCTCAAATATATATTAACAGATCCATTTCCCTAAGTTTTATTACTAATTTTTGCTTACTTTACTGCTGCGTTTTAACTGCTGAACTAGTTATAAAACGTTCCATTAAATATTTTAACTTACCAAAACTGCTATTTTTAACTGCCTCTTTAAATCAGTGCCTATATAAAATACAGTCCAGGACTCCACAATCACTTTAACTGGTAAAGGCGAAAGTAGATCTTATGGACGGAAAATAATTTTGTTTTATTTTCTCGAATTTATGATATTTCGAACATCTATGTAAATAACGGTGGATTATTGACTATTAAAGTGTTTGTGAACGTACATGGGTGGTGGTAAATGAAACAAAACATTGCAACGTCACATTTCAAACTCTCTCAATATGTCCATGTGAGATCTCATTAAAGTCCCACACGCCCCTTTACTGAGGACTCCGGGCTTATTAAACATTATTAAGTTAAATTTTAAATTTAATTGAAATTGATTAAAAAAATTGGGCATCTCATTTAACATGTATCATCTTCATCACCACTCCTTCTCATTTACTATTAACTAATTATTATTAATATAGCTATAGCTTGACACTGGCAAATTGTGCTAAACGCACGAAGCCATTATTTAAATGAAGAAAAAAAAACGAAGTGTCAAGAAAATCCAGACAGAATTGACGGAAAGGCACAAGCACTGTGTGTGCACGATTTATTCTGTCTTGATTGATAGAACTTAATGTCTTAATTTTAGATTCAAATTGAATTTTCTACTTGTACCTCTCTTGTGAGATGATAGTTTGAGACGCAAGGTTTTAGTGAGATAGCGACATGGTGGTATCACCTCAAAGCCCCGTGACTGATTCACAAAACACCCAGGGACGTAAACATAATATGGCGTCGAAACAATCATCAGTGGCTGATACCAGAACTGAACTAGCAGAGTTAGTAAAAAGAAAGGCGGAAGTGGCTGTAAGTTGTGTACTCTGATTCACTTAGCTTTTATTAAATGAAGAGTGAGAGCCGAGCTTTTTCTATAAATGATGGGATCTAAATTATCATGATAAATGCGTCCAATATGTTCATATTTTTAAAGACAAATAGGAAATAACAAGTAACTCGATGATAAATAATAAGTCTTGTTTATAAAATTGCATGAATTATTTATGGCCAGTAACTGTTTAATTTATAATTATCTTAATAAACCTATTGCCCTAATTACAAACTTCTTCCAGAAACTTAATCTTCCTAGTGAGGGAAGGTTTCGGTTTTTTTATCCCTTACATTAACTGTTAATATTTGTTATTCCCATAGGAAACATTGGCTAACTTAGAACGCCAAATTTATGCGTTTGAAGGCTCATACTTGGAGGA
This sequence comes from Musotima nitidalis, assembly GCA_949126915.1. Taxonomy (NCBI): domain Eukaryota; kingdom Metazoa; phylum Arthropoda; class Insecta; order Lepidoptera; family Crambidae; genus Musotima; species Musotima nitidalis. The sequence goes on from OX421419.1 coordinate 7,554,969, forward strand.
TACACAGTTGTATGGAAATATCATAAGAGGATGGGATAGATATTTAACAACAAATAAAAGTACAAATTCAAAGGCTGATAAGCGTAACCGAAAATTCAAGGAAGCTGAAAGATTGTTTTCCAAATCGTCTATCACTTCCATGGCAGTAAGTATTACTTTCAATTCACAACCCTGTATAGTCAGTAGAATATTGTCTTTACTTTTTTTATTAAATAAAAATTTGTTATGGTGAAGAATTGTAAATGGAGTACTGTTAATCGACTTGTTTTTAAATTTCTACATTTTCATTTTCAGGCTGTCAGTGGACTAGTGGATCCAGCTGAATCAAAAAGTAAGTATGAAAACTAGGTTATATTAAAGGAAAATCACTATTTAGACTTCACTAAGTAGGACTTGTATATTTGCAAGTTATATTAGGTCGGGGAAAAAGTCTTTTCGCATAACGTAGGTATAAACTTATTATAAATTTTTTTTGACTGTACTATTTGTGTCTGGCTGGTTTTGGTAACATTAAAAAGTTTCCATTATAAAGAAAAGAAAAAAATAAAAAAAAGTTGTTTCCCGCTATTTTTCATTTGTTTTTCTCTCCGTAAAAATGAGTGAATCTAATGAAGAAATTCGATACATTTTAAAATTTTATTATAAAAAAGGCAAAAATGCAACTCAAGCAGTGAAAAAAATTTGTGATGTTTATGGACCTGATGCAGTGTCAGTAAGAGTAGCACAAATTTGGTTCAAACGTTTTCAGTCCGGAAATTTTGATGTTAAAGATGCACCTCGCTCTGGTCGCCCTGTTACGAATAAAATGGACGCCATTTTTTAAAGAGTGGAGCAAGATCGGCATATTAGTAGTTACTATGTAGCTGAAGAACTGGGAATTGACCACAAAACAGTTTTGACCCATTTGAAGAAAGCTGGTTATACAAAAAGGCTCGATATTTGGGTGCCACACGAGCTCACTCAAAGAAACTTAATGAACCGTGTACTCATTTGCGATTCATTATTGAGACGTAATGAAACCGAGCCGTTTTTGAAGAGATTGATAACTGGCGATGAAAAGTGGATCACGTACGACAAGAACGTGCGAAAAAGGTCGTGGTCGAAAGTTGGCCAGGCTTCACAGACTGTGGCCAAACCTGGCCTAACACGAAATAAGGTGATGCTGTGTGTATGGTGGGATTGGAAGGGCATTGTTTATTATGAGCTTTTACCGCCCGGCAAAACCATCGATTCTGATCTTTACTGCCAGCAACTGATGAGATTAAAGGAAGCAGTTGAGAGAAAACGGCCGGAATTGATCAACAGGAAGGGTGTGGTCTTTCATCACGATAACGCTAGACCACACACATCTTTAGCCACTCAGCAAAAATTAAGAGAGTTCGACTGGGAGGTTCTAGTGCATCCACCATATAGCCCTGACCTTGCGCCTTCAGATTTTCACCTGTTTCGGTCTCTGCAGAATTCTTTAGGTTCTGTAAGGTTGACCTCAAGAGAGGACTGCCAAAACTATTTGTCCCGTTTTTTTGATCAGAAGTCCCAAAGTTTCTACAGTAACGGGATAATGTCTCTGCCCACAAAATGGCAGAAAGTTATTCAACAAAACGGTACATATATATTGTAAATAAATGAAAATAAACTTTGAAAAAAATGTCTTGACTTTTCATACAAAAATACGAAAAGACTTTTTCCCCAACCTATTACATTATAACTAGTAATAATTAGCTCATTTTCATTCCTATATTATTAACCAATAATAAGTATAAATATGGATACAAGTAATTTTTTAAATAATTTAATTTTAGATGAACGCAATAGTGAAACTGAATCACAGACTAATGAAGATTCATCTGATACACAAATCAGCACAGGATTGATGGGAAACCTAAACCACACTACAATTCATGGATCATCAGAGAGTATTTCCTCTAAACCGTCAGGAAAACAACATACCAATGGTATTTTCGAAAAAAGTATGAGCCAAACAAAACAAAGTGCTACTCATAAGATAGCTACGTCTTCAGGTATGCTACAAAAATCCTACAGTAGTGACAGCAAAATGTTAGCAGCCGTGGGCCTTGATAGTAGGCCTGGTACCCCCAAGGAAAAAGAACTTGCCCTGACCGTATTAAACAAGAATGATACAACACCTAATGCACTGAAGCATAAATTAACCTCAAACTCCTCAAATGTTAAGAAAAATAACAACAAGAAAGCAAGACACAGATAAACTGGTAGCAATTTAGATTTGTGCCATGTGACTTAAAATAATGAAATAAAAGTCATAATTAATGATAATTACTTATTACAATTTATTGTCTGATAACATTACATATTTTTATGTCTAATTTATCCTTCCTTGCATAGTTCTTAATATGGATTGTTTAAATCTTGTTTCTGAAAAATAATTAAATAAAATAAGTTACTTCCCATAATATTTCAATAAATCTATAACCAATCCACATGTTTGATTTTATCATAGACACAGTCATATACAAAAAGTTTGTAAAAAGTATAACCATGGAGCATAGACATAGAACATAATATTAATAATATAAGGTAGGTAGGATATAGGTATTGGTCAATGACTGGCCAACATAAACTATTATAAGAGTAATAGTTTTTGATAACCTAGTCTAGCATGAACAATTTTGTACAAGGAACCAAATAAATTCAATTTGTAGCTTCTATGTATGCATACAAAATTTATTTACTGGTCACTTACAGTTTCAGATAGATTACAGAACTGTTTTTAAATAAAAATCATTATTCAATTAAATTTTACTTAAAACTAATTGCATTAATCAAACTCAAGCCTAATGGACAAAGGACCAATTCTCCAATTTCATATTAAATACAAACATTTCATAACATAATATATTTTTATTACCTTTCAACACATTTGGTAGGTCCCTGATTGGTCCACAGTACTTCACAGCTAAATAAAATAAAACTGGAAAAAGCGAAATAATTCCTGTACAGCACAAAAATACTATCTCTGGCGATTTCCTTAAGTTGCAGCAATTAAGATTCTTACTCCATATAGACCTTGTTGTATTCATCTAAAATAACAAAAATATTTTAGCTGGTGGTAATGCAGTCTCCTAGAGATGATGTAAGGTGATGTGATGCTGTGTTTTCATTGGTCTTCTATCTTAAGTTAACTGCATAAGGTCCAATTCATGTTGGTTTTATACTGACCACTGCCTGGTAAAGGGTTAAAAAAACAAACAATAGACTTACTGAATCAACTATATCCATACAAATGCTATCAACTCCAATAGAATCTTCACTCAAGCTTTTGTAATATTCATCTAGTTTTGTGTATGATTGCATACATGTTACACATACTTTCTCAGTGCTGTTACTTAGAGGGTCATAATTATCTACTATACATTGCATTGTCTCATTGACCATTTTGTTGAATTGCAAGGTGTTGTTTGAGCGTTTAGGATTCATTGCTTCTGTCCAATCAAAACAGTCTAAAAATATATAATTACTATTAGTATTTGAAAGAAGGGATAAGGATTGATCTTGTGTCTATCTGGGCAAAAGGCTAACAGCCTCTCCACTGCACAATTCATAACAGATGTCTGCCCTGCTATAAGTATATAGGTGTGGCAAAGTTTCTGCACACACCAAATGAGATAAGATGTGAGATTAATTTATTACCTACTGGTGAAACGTTTCCCTCAGAAGATCAGCATCGTGACATCACCTAGATGTCTGACAAATGCTGAAAGGGCACTATTTCAATACAAGTTATAAAAATATATTATAAATTATACCTCCAATAACAAAATAGTGCAACATCACTTTTCAATCAGTATAGTATAGTCCCACATCTTCACTGAGGACTCGAGATGTTTAGGAGGGTGCATCTCATTTATCACCACTTATTCTCATTTATCATGTACCTATTCAATATTATTAATAGGTATATCTATAACTATAGGCTAAATGTACTAAACCCACAAAGCCATTATTAGAATGAAAAAAGTACTATTTATAAAAGAGAATGAAATCTTTATTGGATCTGTATAGGCAAAGCGCTAGATATTATTTAAAAGATAGAAAATTTTATAAAATACAAATTAGCCTTACCATTGCACTGCCCTTTATTCCAAACAGTAGATATATGATCATGGTACTCTAGTACAGCATCCAATCTGTCTTGTGAAATAAATAATGATAAACAAGAAGTGCCATTCACTGTGGTATTCTTCAACTCATTGTATTGCAAATGGAAATTCACATATTGGTCAACACAATTTTCACAAAGTTTAATAGGTCTTGAATTTTTAATGGTGCAGTAGGTAAAGTTTGCTGCATATTCTGCAAACACTTCAAGTATACTGGAACACTTTTCAGGAAATGGATTTACATCTGACTTGTTGAATCTAAAAGATTAAGCAAAATATTAAATGCATAACTAAGGATAAGTTTTATATTAATTTAAAGGAACATCTATTGCAAAATGCTTACTATAGTCTCAACAAATACCTACATTCTTAAACATATAATTGAATAGTTAAATACATTTAATATAATAATTAAAAACATAATGTATGTATAGTTGATTAATTTTAATGGTTGTTTAATTTTTATATATAACTTAGGGAAGAAATGTGTTTTTATTTTAAATTGTGATATTTTTTTATTGTCAGGGTTCATTTGAGGACAAAATATTATTTTTAAGACCTTATTTTACACCAAATGAAACAATAAAGAATTATAATTAAGATATAAGAAATATCTAGTACTAAAAGCCTGCATGTTTTAAACACTAAAAAGTTGAATAAATACAAGACAAATAAGGTATTAAAATAAGTATTAAAACTTTGCGACACTTATAGTAATTTGGGTAAAATTATAACTGCAATAGAAATTAACTCACATAATATTATTATTATGTAGATGGGATTGTGCATTCAGTAGACTGCCACATAAAAATAAAATGAATAAACACTCGAAACTTTGTTTATCATTCATTCTGTGAGCATTTGTGTTTAAATAAATTCAATTAAATAAAAGTTGTAATAAAATCACAAATACTATTTAAAAATAGGTGTTTAATGCGATACCGTTTAAAAATTAGCAAATATTTATTTAAAATAACACGAATTGTTTATGTTAAAATATTACTCATGTTTTGTCAAACAAAATCAAGAATCTCCGTCTTCAAATTTACCAAGCATGGCTTGATACTTAATTAAGCCAACCAATGGCAAGTGGAAAAAGTTGTATAGAATGGCGACATTAGTTATGTTAAATGCATTTTGCGGTGATTGGTTAGAAAATCAACAATAGATATGGTGGAAGAAAAAACATAAATCATACAGTTTCTGCTTTTGTTAGATGTGGTGAAAAAAGTGGCATGCTAAAATCACTATCCTAGAACCTTAGAGCATTCTAAGTCTAGAACCCTAAATACTTCAATAGCGCGAGTAGAGCCAAAAGCATAACTCCAGGCCGGTTCAAATTGCATTTAAAAAAAACATTATTACGTCACACCAACTGATCCGATCTTCTTGGTCAATTTGCTATTAAGAACGGCAATTTACTAAATTTCTAAAATGAGCGCTTGGAGGCAAGCTGGTCTAAAGTAAGCATACAGATTTATTTCATTAACTACTTAAAAATTGTATGAATTATTATATCTACAGGTTATATTTTGCATTTTAGTTACATAAACTACTCCAACATCGCCGCCAAGGTCTTGCGGCGGGCTTTGAAACCAGAAATACGCACTGAAGCATTAAAACGCGATGCATCGCACGTTCGTATTACTCCCTGGGCTGATGGCAAACCAGCTCGTAAGTAAACCTAACCTTTTTAGTAATTACTAGGGCCTGCACCCTCTAAGTCACTGTCAAACTTGAACAAACATGCTGCTGTCAGATATATCAGTAAAATAATATGAATACCTGCCCAAAAATTAAACAATTAAATGCTAAGTAATTATCGACTAGGGCAAAATTGTTTTACTTTAACTGATTGATGGAAATTTTATGGTCCTGATCACTTGAAAGACAGAAATAGAACTCCTCTGTTGGATAAGTACTTTAGAAAATTATTTGGATCTAAGAAACAGGACCTGCCTAAGAGAAACATGCTATAAAGAATTCAGTCATAATGGCAATTTAATTGGTTCCAGTAAATCATTAGCTATTAGTTTTATGTAACTATTTTCTGAATGTTGGCCTCATTTTCGATTAATGAATTCTCTGGTATGGTGATGCTACCCATATGAAAGGTTATACTATACAATATTGTTCTAATTTGTAATTTTCATTTTTATTTCAGTTAAGGAATAATTTTACGAGTAAGTTAGGAGAGTAGTAAATTAGACAAATGTGATTGGTTGATTCTCCCTTTTGTAACCCTGTTCCCTTTTTGGCCTTGCTTTAACATTAACTTAACTTTAATAACTGCAAGTCCTGTTGTTATGTTTGGAATAGCATAAGTTGTGTTTTTCTCATTAAAAAATTAATATATCTTACAAATTGGCTGTATATAAGCGCATTTAATGGAGATTATTCTAAACTTGATTAAATACTTTGTTCATTTTCAGATTTACAAAAAGCTGCCAAGTAAACCATAGAACATAGAAGTAAAATGAAGTCCATCAACAAGGATCATATTTATTAAAGGATATTAGAATAATAAATAAGTTTTATTGTTAAAAGTTTTCTTTATTTACACACAGAGAGATCAGATAATTAATTATATGCATATTTTAGGTACTCTTACACGAATATTACACTGTATCACATCATTATGTAAACTTTGTCCTAGAGGTGCAACAGGTGTTACATCTTTTAATGTTAAATTGTAATCTCTTAAATTATTTTTTTGAAGTCTTTCTATACCATTCCAGGCTATCATTACTCCATTATCAGTACATAGTTTTGCAGGAGGTCTATGTACATTATATCCGTATTTCTGTCCTGTCACTTGAATAGCCTTAAAAATAAAATCATTACATGCTACACCTCCTGACACAACAATATTTTTTGTTATTTCATTAGGTATAATTTTCTTTAACTCACTATACAGTATGGCTCGTTCAGTGCGATGAGCTAAATGCACAGCTATGGCATGCTGAAATGATGCACATAGCTCATTTATTTCTGGAATAATACCATCACCCAAAATGCTGTGCTCATTTTCCTTTTGAATTAGTTTTCTAACTAATGAATCTTTTAAACCACTAAAACTAAAGTTACAATCTCTGTATTTATTCAATGGTGAAGGGAATTTGAATAGGTTTCTGATCTTTGCCTTATGAGCTGATAATTCGATAGCTCTTCCACCAGCTACTTCAGCATATTCAGGAATATTTTTTAATTTCATTCTTCTTGCAACTTTATCCATCACCTCACCAGGAGGGTTGTCGAGACTATCACCAAGTAACAAGAATTCATCAACATCTTTAGCCACAGCTAAGAGACAATGTCCTCCAGATATTAATAATACTAAAAATGGAAAAGATATATTATTATATAATCTAGCAACTAGAGCATGGGCCTCCATGTGATGAATGGGTATTAGGGGTTTCTTGAATTGTTTAGATAAATAAATTGCATACATAACACCAACTTTCAGATTTATTAGCATTCCTGGCTTTGTAGTAACAGCTATTGCATCAATATCGTTTATTTTGGTGTGAGAGTTAAGCAATGCTTCTTGAACTACTTTCTCTATGTTATTACGATGCAGTTCATAAGCAAATAATGGATTTACCCCACCATAGCGCACATGGATATTATTCTGTGAGAACAAAGATTCTCCTAAAATCTGTCGTTGAGAACTCACCACCGCACAACCGGTATCATCACATGATGTTTCAATTCCTAAGACTGTCCAAGAAGAATGATATCGCCTTGTCTGTTTTGTAACATACTGTAACCATTTCCTTCTATAATGAAATATCATTTTAGATCGGGCTCAGGGGACAGTAAACGATAAATTCGAAAAATTTTAATCAAAAAGGACTCTGCAGCAACTGATTAATGCTTGTATTTATTTTAATTTGACCATGTTGAACGTGATGGAAATTGACTCATTGTCTTTTACTATTGGCTCGTACTAGCAAATTTTGCCAAAATCAAGTAAAATTAAATGAATATCAAGTACGTTGAATTAAGTTGGTTATAGGGGTGAGGAGATTTTTTGTTTGACTGGAAAATTGTTACCATCTCGTATTAAATTAAAATGACGTATTAAATGAAAATTAAATAACTTGATGAAATCATTTTTTTGTACCTATTTGCTTGCTTGACAGTGAGTGACAGATCTATCTATTAGGCCGTCCCGTCAGGTCCGAAATCTAGGCTGCCAGGGTTGCGGCACTGTTCAAAAGGGTTTTGGTGTTACAGGCTCAATAAGGAACATGGATGGTTTTTAGTCAGTAAAAGTATGACACCCTTCCGCTTCACCCACAGCGGAAGACAGTCATTTAATGATTTTCCATTCGAAAAAAAAGGGGCTGTCTAGAGTGCAGACAGATTATTTTCTATGATAAATACGCGATGTGACAAATACGCGATTTGATGTGGCGTTTTAAGCTTACTGTGCTGTCGGATATTCTCTAGAATTCGTTGCAACTTGGCTAGTTCTGAAATTAAATCTACTATGCAATTAATCTAAAGAGTAGGCAGCATATTACAGCTTGACTTTCTCCAAACAAAAAAAAATACAAAAATTTACTGTCACTGTCATTAGGATTTTTTGGAAGCTGAAAAAAATTTGGAGGATCAGAAGTAAAAGTACCTTTACTACCGTATTACGTCGTTGTGCACAAATTTCGTTCGTATTTTACTTATATTAAATTAATGGGTTTAATTTATCATTCTCAGTGTTTAGTTACTAAAACAAAATATTCATTTAATAAATTATTTTCATCGAATTTAATAATATAATTCCTTTCACCGTTTCATTTGACCACACTGTTTATATGAGTAAGTACAATTTTAAAGATTGGTTTAATACTATTATACAAAATATATAAATAATTTTCAGTAATTTTTTTCAACTATTATTTGACTTATATTTTTATGTTAAGAAACTAGCTCTGAAGGTTTTTTCCGTCATGTACTATTATGTACTAATTTGGTATGTCGTTTCAGATTCTACAACCAAAAAGACAAGCTGACAAAAATGGTTAACTTAAATATTTTAAAACAATCAACTATTGTCCATCTTTGTTTTGCTATATCATATGTCACATCAGGATTAATATTAAGTTTGATACAAGCTGTATTATACTTTGGACTTAGACCTTTTAACAAGACATTGTACAGAAAAATAAACTATTATCTTTCATACTCATTTTACAGCCGTAAGTATATAATGCTCCAATTGTTTTTATGAATTAATTATCTGCTCTCAAGCAATTGACTAAACTGCTTTACAAGCTGTGATAATATAGTTTGTGTATGTAGCAACAATTTTTATTAATACTATAATGTCTTTTCCAGAATTAGTTTTCATGTCAGAATGGTGGTCAGGCACCAAAATGTCTATTTATATTAAGAAGGATGAATATGATAAATTTTATGGTAAAGAGCATGGATATCTTTTAATGAACCACAGCTATGAAATAGACTGGCTTATGGGATGGCAATTCTGTGATAGAATCCAAGTCTTAGGGGTAAGTGTTAATAACCTACATGTTATTTAGATGTTTATTTTATTTTCTTTTAGATTGTATAATTACTTACTAAATCATTTTATCATTATTATGAATATTGTTATTTAGTAATGAAGAATATTATGTGTTGCAAGCTTAAGAAATTTTAAATATTAATGTTAAAGAATTTATTGGTAGTTTATCAAGTAAAAAATTGGTTTGTGCCAAAATTGTGTTATTGAACCTCAGATAAATTGCACTACAAGAGGATTATGAAATTCTATTCTTATTATAAACCCATGAGGGTATTAGAATTCTCAGGTCTGATTGATACATTTTTCTTTTTTTAATATGTATGTATGTATAAACCTATGAGTATTACAATCACTGTTCTCAGCTCTGATTTATCAATATATATTGTTTTAATATTAATTTTAGGTAATTTGTTTTCACTCTAATTTTATTTAAACAACCAGCATAAAACCATACAGAAATTAAATAATAAAATTACAATTGTACATGAAACCAGTAGTCTGATAGGTTAAATCTATTATATAGATTCTACTATATAGATTAAGTTAATTTCTGGGATTGTGTACTCAGTTGTGTGTGTTTTGATTGTTTCAGAATTGCAAAGCATATGCGAAAAAATCAATTCAATATTTACCACCAATAGGCTGGATATGGAAGTTTTCAGAGTTTGTCTTCTTAGAAAGGTCATTTGAAAAGGACAAGGAAATCATAAAGAGGCAAATAACTGAACTATGTGATTACTCTGATTCAGTTTGGGTGAGTACAAATATTATATTTTTCTGGCTGTAATTTATGATTAAGGTGAAAGCTTAAAAAACTATAAATATAATAAAAGTGTCTGTTTCAAGAAAGATTCAAAAAGGAAGTTACTGTTCTGCACATGGTGGTAATAGAGTAATTAACCGAAGAGAGAATAATTATCTTATAAAAAAACATTGTGTGAAACAGTGATTAGTTTTTCTGTAATATAATTATTCTTTTATACAAAATGTTGTACTTTGAACAGGATATTGTATAAAAGGAATAATATAATGAGATTATGATCTTAGGCATAAAGCAAGTTACCATACAGACTACTTTATCACATTATGATAAGAAAATGTATTGAAATTATTTATGTATTTTCTTAGGGTGTAAATTAGAGTATATTGCACTAATTATGATACTAAACTTAATGGTATAATTTAAGAGAAAAAGGTATAAGTGTAAAACCATCTTGAGCAAGTAGAATATAAATAGCCCCAATGGTTTCACGAGAAATGAGATAGACTTCATCATGAAAACTAAGCGACAAATATTCAATGATGTCTCTGTGATCGCCAGGGTGAATACCGGTAGCGATCACCGAATGGTAAGGGGCACATTGAATATTAATATAAAGCTTGAAAGGTCCCGTTGATGAGGTCTACGCTCCGACCCTCAGCTGCCCATATTCAAAGCCCCGAGAACTTTCAGCTCGAGCTTTAAAATCGCTTCGCAGGTCTGGAGAACTGCGTAACTGTTGACGATATAAGTGGTGGGCTGGTTGAGACTCCACGTTGTCGGGTCCAAACATTATAAGACTCGACAAACTAAAACCAATAAACTGTCGTCTCAAACTCTTAGTCTCATGGAAGCGCGACGAGACACGCGATTGCAGTCTTCAGCGGAAGCGTCTTCTTACCGGCTCATCAATAGACAGATCTCGAAATCCTTGCGACTCGATATTCGCAAATTCAATACAAATTGTATTGAAGATGCAATAGAGAGGAACAGGGGTTTAAAAGTGTATGCACTGGATCTGTCTATTGGTCAGAGTCACAACTCTGAAGACCAACGAAGGCAGTCTAGTCACGTCGAGACCTGAGATTATGGGGAGATCGAAAGGTTTTATGGACAGTTGTATACCAGTACGCAAGATCCCGCTACTTGTTTGGCTAAAGACCCTAGAGCCAAACTAACTCGACACACCACCGAAGATATCCCGGACGTCAGCCTGTACGAGATTAGGATGGCCCTGAAACAACTAAAAAACAACAAGGCACCGGGGGAAGACGGGATGACAGCAGAGCTTCTGAGAGCAGGTGGTACACCAGTACTTAAGGTACTCCAAAAGCTCTTTAATACCGTCATTCTCGAGGGACATACGCCACGGGCGTGGTCCAGTGGTGTGGTTGTCCTTTTCTTCAAGAAAGGTGATAAATCCCTTTTGAAGAATTATAGGTCAATCACGCACGCTGCGGCAGGTTATACAGAAGACCGAGGAGTATAACCAGCCACTTTGCTTAGCGTTTGTGGACTATGAGAAAGCCTTTGATTCGATCGAGAGCTGGGCAGTGTTTCAGTCCCTGCAGCGATGCCGCATTGATCATCGGTATATCGAAGTGCTGAGGAGTTTATACAGAAACGCCACCATGTCCGTACGAGTACTGGACCAGTGCACGAATCCTATCCTCTTGCAGAAAGGCGTGAGACAGGGTGATGTCATTTCACCGAAACTGTTCACTGCTGCTCTGGAGGATGTTTTTAAGCTACTGGACTGGGAAAACTACGGCATCAACATTAATGGCGAGTATATGACTCACCTTCAATTTGCCGACGACATAGTGGTCATAGAGGAGTCGCTTGTGGATCTGGGCACAATGCTCGGAGACCTCGACAGAGCTTCCCGAAGGGTAGGTCTTAAAAGAACATGGATAAGACGAAAATCATGTCAAATATCCATGGTGTGCCTACCCCAGTAATAGTGGGAAGCTCGGCCCTCGAAGTTGTCGACGAATAAGTACGTATACCTGGGACAAAAAGTCCAATTAGGTAAGTCCAACTTCGAGAAAGAGGTCAATCGTCGAATCCAGCTCGGTTGGGCTGCGTTCGGGAAACTACGCAGAATTTTCTCGTCCAAAGTACCTCAGTGTCTCAAGACGAAAGTCTTTGACCAGTGTGTGTTGCCAGCGATGAAGTATGGGACTGAGACGTGGTGCCTGACTATGGGCCTCATAAGGAAGCTCAAAGTCGCTCAGCGTGAAATGGAGAGAGCTATGCTCGGAGTGTCCCTACGTGATCGAATCAGAAATAAGGAAATCCGTAGGAGAACTAGAGTGACCGACATAGCGAAGCGCGTTTGCAAGCTGAAGTGGCAGTGGGCGGGGCACATAGCTTGAAGAACCGACGACCGATGAGGCGTTAAGGTTCTTGAATGGCGTCCACGTATCAGCAAACGTAGTAGAGGGCGGCCCCCAACGCGATGAACCGATGATCTGGTCAGGTCGGCGGGGAGCCGGTGGATGCAGGCGGCAAAGAATCGATCTACGTGGAAAGCAATTGGTGAGGCCTATGTTCAGCAGTGGACTTCGGATGGCTGAAATGATGATGATGATGATGATGACTATTTTAAAAAAGTAAATTGCATTAAAAAATCTCAAAGTCACCAATAAACGTAAATGAGCAAAACGTGAATTTACCAGAGGGTTAGGTTAAGTAGTCCGATTTTTGTGATCTGGCAGAAACCAAAACATTGTAAGAATGAAATAGAAATTCAATTAAAAATAAGATGTAAAATTATAACTGTTAAAAAAATCAAAGATATCTTAATTTTTATTTGTATGTAACAAAACGTAATATTTTTCTTTCGGTCCTAGAACCTATCAATATATGTAAGATGAGGGGGGGCCGTTATTGAAGGGGTTGAGTAATTATTTAGTATTCTTTATATACATTCTGTTTTCATTTTATTTACTTTGCGGTTCCCTGAGACAAGGCAATGCTATCAGACAAGGAGAACACTTCCTATACTTTCAAAAAAGATATCATTTAGCATTTATCTATTAAGTGAATGCTAGTCTGGGTAGCAATTAATGTACCTAGTTGATTAATTACGTTAAATCTTATAAACTCTTATATATTGATATCGGTATCGGGAAAAGATAAGACATATGTTTCATAGCTTTTATCAAATATTTACCTACCAATATTTTTCTTTAATATATAGATTGCAACTAACGGATATGCATCATAATACCGAAATACAAAAGTCCGAAATTCATAGCACGTATAAACGGAATGCGGAATATCAAAATGTCGAATGTTTGTTTGACCGAAAGTTCAAGTTCCCGAAAGAATACTTTACCGAAAGCACGAAATCCCGAAGCCCAAAATTCCGACGAGTAATATCCCGAAGCTCAAAATTTCTTACTTCTCTTTTTGGGTTAGGTTTAGGCATTAAAAAAGTATTTTAATATAATATTATGTCTATAAAAAGTACTTGTTGTGGCCGCCGCCATTAAAGTTAAATCACAACGCCTGACTACCTACAAGTATTTACACATTTGACATTTTAACTTATAGGATTTTGTCCATTCGGTCAATTGAAAATCGGCATTCAATTTCAAAGTTGATGACTGTACTTGCCTCTAATCCGGCGTTATTGTAAATGGATATTAAATACCCGATAATTTTATCTATTTTTAATAGCGCAATGCAATGTGGTCGTTGACATTTTAAGAGCCTCTCCAATCATTGTTGATAGAATCTTACAATTACACTGTTACTATAATCTATCTACATACCTCAGAACCTTACTAAAATTTTACCCTACTATATAGACAAGGGTTAAATACACACGTCCTAATTTTTTTCTAAGTAAATATTTATAAATATAGGCCACCTAATTGCATGTCCACTGTTCCCTAAAACATGCTCGCGGGAGGATTTAATGATCGCTTCCGCCTGTGCTATTGCTATGGCAGCATATTGGGCTGAAAATTATAGGTGAATTAAAACCGACTGCCTGAAAGAAGAGGAATGAGGGAAACACCCACACTGAGACAAATATTCGTATTCATGCACAAAAATATTTGTTCTCTGTCCGCTGGCGAGGCCCCACGGCCTGGAGTCCACACTCTTGAGTTACAATGGTCTCAACAAGTGGCGGGGGTCGTCAGTTTTGTAGTGGATAGTTTGCACAGCGGCAGGTTCTCCACATAACCATTACTACCACACATAATGTATGTTTATTCACTACCGACCTCATAGGGCCACCATTAAAGTTTTCAGCTAACCCTAAGGTTAACTGGCAGAGAAGGCCTAATGGCAAAAAGATCGCCTTCTGTAATACTTTTAAGTGCGCAATAAAAATTAAAAGTAAACCACTTTTCATTATAATCATCAAAATAATCCCCCTCGCCCACACGTACACTAGAAGAGATCATATAGAAATACTTTGTCTTAAAATGTCAATACAATTGTAAAAGTTCCATTCACAATATAAACATTTTCCTGAGATGTAAATGTTATGTTATGTTATGTGTAGAGGCACGTGTAAATCGAAATTATTAAATATATATATATTAAATTACCTAATTTCCACATTAGGTACTCATTCAGTATTTTTGATTTATTCTCTTTTAGAGAATGAGTTTATTATATTCCAAAAAATAAAATTAATTGAAGAGGCCCGTATGAGAATAAGATGTATTCCCAATATGCTGAATAACATATTTAGTAATGTCTGAATATAATTTGGGCCACTTACTCCAATTCAAAACGTTGTTAGAAGGCGTTACGTACGATAAATTCACTGTTATAATTTCTTAATCGTAAATATTATTCATCAATTGTTTATC
Source organism: Musotima nitidalis (assembly GCA_949126915.1). Taxonomy (NCBI): domain Eukaryota; kingdom Metazoa; phylum Arthropoda; class Insecta; order Lepidoptera; family Crambidae; genus Musotima; species Musotima nitidalis. Next base: position 7,570,233 of record OX421419.1, read on the forward strand.
TCGATTAAGCTTTGATCATCATAGTGTTGTCGTCAGACCACACATACTTTGTTTATTTAAAACCTTTATGATAGGAGTTTAATGAAATTAAATATTCTTTGTCATTTCACAGCGATACTAACTCCAAATTAAGCTGAACTATGGTACTAGATAACGGATATTGGGTCGCGCAGCCGCTTTACGCGCGCAAAACGATGTAGTAATATTACGCTATTGTATGAATAGTCTAGTTAGATTATAGTATCATAAAGTTCTAGTTACGGCGCAAAGTCAAAACGAGTGGCGTGCACACAACACATGAAAGTAATCACTGCATACCCTGCCAGCTAAGCCTAACTTATATATAAAAGCTCATGTACAATTAATGTATGGTATAAATATGAAGATTTGAAACAGATGACAGGGCTTAAGCCAACGTGTGACAAAGTGGGTGAAGAGATTGAAACTGTTCAGGATTATAGCATAAGCATGGACGAAATTTGACTGTTATGAAAGGAATGAAATTAGGAAAAGCAGCGGGATATGATAGGATTTCCTTAGAGATGCTGGGGGCTGGAAAGGGTCTGGTAGCTGGTCTGCTGCACCGCTTTTTTAACTTGTGTTTTAAGAGTACTACTTTTGTACCTAATCTACCATCCTGTAACACATTGTTGGAACGCAATAAAGTATTGAGTATTGAGTGGCCAAATACCGAAAGATTGGTGTAAGGCGGTGATCGTGCCACTCTTTAAGGGTCAAGGCTACAGGCTGCAGCAAGACTGTAAAAACTACCGGAGAATCAACCTTTTGAGTGTCGTAGGAAAACTGTATGCAAAAGTTTTGATCAAAAGAGTGATAAAAGTGACAGATGATAAAATATGGGATGTACAAGGGGGATTTCGAAAGGGAATTGGATGTACGGATCAGATCTTTTCCTGACCGTGCATAGTCCAAAAGTTCTTGGAAAAAACACCAAAAGATCTATTGCACGTTTATAGATTTGAAAAAGGCCTATGATAGAGTGGCGAGGAATGCAAGGCAAGACTAAAAACTACCGGAGAATCAACCTTTTGAGTGTCGTAGGAAAACTGTACCCAAAAAACGAGTCGCTTATCAAATGTCTTCTATATGTCGATGACCAAGTTTTGCTTGCGTCGGCGGCTGAGGAGTTGCAGAAGATGGTGACGGAAGTTCAGGATTCTTTAATAGCGAAAAAAATTAAAGTAAACGTTAGTAAGACGAAAGTTATGGTTTTTGAGGGAGAACACGAAATGACAGGTTGTGAAATTTTAATCGAAAGTGAGAAAGTAGAACAAGTGAATGAGTTTGTGTATTTAGAATCGAAATTTACAAAAGATGTAAAGTGTAAAAGCGACGTCAATATAAAAGTGAATGCTGAAAAATGTTAAATGGGGCACTTCACGCCTTTGTAAGCAGTCAGAAAGTGTCCGCAAAGGCACGTCTGGCAGTTCATAGAGGTGTGTTGGTACCTACACTAACGTATGAAAGAAAATGCTGGTTATGGCAGAAGAATTATGAAAGAAAGATTAATGCAGTAGATATGAGAGCACTCAAAAATAGTCTAGGTGTGAAATCGAGTGATTGGATTAGGAATGAAGAGATAAGGGCCGAAGATGGTGTAAAAGGAAATAATGTAGTGACAAAAATTGAGAAAGGTATGCTTAGATGGTTTATTCATTTTGTGAAGATAAATGAAAGTAGACAAGCGAAAGTGATTTATGATGGACAAGTGAATGGATTTATTATTTATTTATTTATTTAATAATAACGCGCAAGAATTATAGTCTTGTAAAATTTACAACCACATCAGTGCAATGCCCTGTCTAGACTCTTATCGATTGTTTTTGATCTAGAATCAAAATTGGATCCTATTCACGACGTAAACTTTCTTAACATCTGATAAATGAATGCTCTTCGTCATTTTCACGTGTTATCTCAAAAGTCAAGAAATCACTTTGCAATGCTATCAGCTGGTCAATGTTCAATTTCATAATAGGTTTTACGAACTTTACTAAAGTGTATTCAATGAATGGGTCTTAAATTAGTCTATTGAATGGATGAATGAAAGTAGACTAACAAAAGTGATTTATGATGGAAAAGTGGAAGTGTTGGGAGGGAAAGACCACGTAAGACCTTATATGACCAAATCCAGAAAAAATTAGAGAAAGGGCAGGTCAAAAGTACTCTAAACAGACGGGCGTGTATGAGAAGGTTATTAAGATTGAATGAAGTTAAAAGTGTGTGGTAAGATCGTAGCAAGTGGAAGGAAGTTTTCTTTGCCTACCCTTCATATGTGCATACATACATTATGTATGTAAATATGAAGATAATGATTTTAGTTTATTTTAGTATGTACAGAATTATATGCATAAGTATATTTGTTCTTTTGTAACAATATTTGGCGTTAATTCTATTAGAGGGTCATTCAGGCAATGTGGCTAAACGACTAAGTACACACAGTGAGTGAAATGACTTGGTACACGTTGCATAGTTTGCATACTCTATCCGCTGCTCAGTACAAATGATCGAGGTTTCCCATGTAGGTACATAAAATATATGAGAAATAACTCATAACCGAACGTGACTGCATAAAGTTTGATTAACTATGCTGTAGAGGTCAGTATTATTATCAAAACGTTTTAAATTTTAGCTTCTACTGACGCCGGAAGGAACCAGATTTACACAGACAAAACACGAAGCGTCACTGAAATTCGCCAAAGAAAAAAATCTCCCACTTCTGAAGCACCATTTGACGCCCAGGACAAGAGGGTTTACTACAAGCATTCAATTCTTCAGAGGAAAAATACCAGCCATTTACAATATACAACTGGCGTTTGAAAAAGACTCGAAGGTAGGCAAAAACCTTTGTCTTATTGTGTTTAAACTGTTTATATATTCAAGTTATAAAAATAAAATATTAATAAATAGCTATTAAAAAATGCAAAAATTAATAGTAAATCGAATTACCTACATGCATTAAATACCTTGGTGCACGAACCGATCAAAAGTGTTGTAAATTGCGTGGATAAGCACGCTGATAAATAACTATACTTACCTACACGTTTTATTACATTGTACTCAATGATACTTATTAGTTAGAAGAAATATTTACTAACTCGTGGTAAGAATTCATTGTACAAAAGATTGTATAACTCTTATGAGATGCTGAAGTCCAAAGTATGATACTATCTGGCCTTTACCTGACCCTTAATCTGTTACTTCAAACGCATAAAAATAAAGGAAGGCTGAATGTGTATTCAAACTTTTAAATTTTAAACTCAAAATAATAAAGAATAATTGCCAGGTGCCCTTCCATTAGAATGTTCGATGTTCGAATTTCCTTTTTACACGCGTATTGGCAAAACTTGATAATTATACATACATAAAAGATTTATTAATATTTCGCTATACCAAAATCATATAAGAGGATTTACAATTGTAGATTTAGTTCCATGGTATTAATTAATAAACTTATTTATTGCTAGAAACTCCCAACAGCTACATTAAGCAAAAACATTGGCGCCCTCTAGCCAATTATAGGTGACGTAAAAACTTCGGCCAAAACTGAATGGGAACATAATAGTCAATTACAAACTTTAATAGCAGGAGTAATTTAAAACTGCAAAAGTTTATACACTAGGTCCAACAAAACACTACATCTAACCCATAAAGGGTTGCATTAACAACAAAAATAAATTATTTTATAAATTAAACCACTCATATACATACCAAAATATTGATTAGGTGCTGGGTGGTGTTTCTTGAGAGTGCATATAAGTAAAACAGAATTTATCTGTTCAATTATGAAGCAAAAAACTGAAGGATACTTTAATGCGCATTACCTGGATATTATAATCAGCAGACCCCGGGCTAGTCTATCTAGGCTATCTGAATATTTTGAATTAAAAGGTTTTAGTTTAATCTCTTAAGTAACAGCAGCTTTCCATTTCCTTACTTACTTGTTTAGGGCAATGCTTGATTTCTGGTACTAAATATTTCAAATATTGTAGACCCCGCCAACTTTGACGAGCTTGTTGTTTGGGAAGCCGGTACATGCACATATGTACATCGAGAGGATTCCAGTGGAGAAAGTGCCTGAAGATGAAGCCAAAGCAGCTGTATGGATGCATGATCTCTTTGTCGTCAAGGTTAGTCAGTTGTATGTTATTATACCTACACTCAAACCCGTGTCCAGATAGATCACATATTTTTGTAAATATTTGTCTTGTTAAATGTACCAATGTTTTTCAACCCTTCTATCATATAGATCACAAAATTCATATAAATCACAGGTATCACAAAATCCATTACGAAAATTTCACTATTTATTCTACCCTTCCAATCCTACCGTGTGGCAGCGGCACTTCCAAAAAAGTGGGTTTGATTCCCTTTATTCACGACAAATCTTTGTGTGTATAAATATGAATATTTATTCTGGTCCGGGTCCTTTTTAATGTATTTATGTACGTTTATCCGTTATCTAGTATCCATAAAACAAGTTCTTAACAAAACTTATATTGGAACGAAATATTTGGTGTAATTGTCAAAAAATATTTATTTTTAGTGTCAATGTGGGCTAACCCTTTGGTTAGCCACCTTTTACCATTTGAAATTTAATTCGTTTTATCAAGGGATATATGTGCTAAAAGAAAACTTTACTAGAAGCCTTAAGTTAGGTGCCACCGCAATGGATTTATTGGCGTGAGATTTGTGCATGTTTACAATTTCTAAGTAAAAGTTTCCATTATCGTTTAGTAGATATAAAACTTTTATATGAAATGCCAAATATCTCCTAATCAGGTGTTAAATGCCCATGAATATTTTTAGATAGCATGCAATTGTTAATTTATAAACAAACGTCAATACAAATTATAACATAAAGTAAGAATATTAAAGATAACATCATTAAATTAATAATATTGTGCATTAAACTATTTATTTTCCTTTCACTTTCCCGATAATAATAACTCTTTGTGTTACATAAATACGATAATTTCAGGTCATGTGTTTTTCTAAGTTTGAAATAATCTCAAATTAATATGTTGTGTGAGTCCACATATTGTTACTAATTGAAAATCAGCTTGTCAATATACAATTTAATGCATCGGATTATGTTTCTATATAAAGTGCCTACATTCTTTATCAGATTTCTTAAAGTGATAAGATAAAATCAGCAGATAATACAAAGAATAATAATAACGCAGCTTGGCAACCGCATCTATTGTTCTAACTGGATAACATTTATCACTTATGATTATGATTATAAATTTTAACTTTTGACTGAAATACATGCATTGATACATTCACGCCTGTTTCCCCGAAGGGGTAGGCAGAGGCATTTTATACGACCACACTTCGCCTATTATATAGTTGGTCCCACGTAATAGGTGGCGAGCCTAATGCCGCTTACCGGACACTTTTATGTTCGCCAGAGCCTCGTCCGTTGATCGGCAGGTGCACTACTTGCAGGTGAGGTTGGCTTTGGTTCCTTAGGTCTTGGTAGGATCCCTATACACACATGACTTAAATGATACTGCTATTTAATCTGTTGAAATGAATATTATTGAGCATTATAATACTATCGCACATATCCTACAGTAGGTACTACAAAGTCGGAATTGTATTCAGTAACTTTTTACAGGAAAGCGTTAAAATATTTTAATTAATCTTCAGACTAAGACTAGTAAGTAACGCAACAAATGTATCGCTATCTATCATGCGTTTATAAAACTATGAAAAGGAAATACTTAATATTCATTTTTGATAAGCTATTCATATTATTTCATATATACAAAGTGCCGTGTGTTACCGGCCTAGAATAGTGCCAGCCAACACCTCTCGTCACACGGAGTCGTAAGAGTCGACGGCGAGAAAGCCTACCGGATGAAGGGCAGCAACGCCATCCTTTTTTTTTTTTGGATGGAAAATCATCAAGTGACCGTCCCCCGCTGTGGATGGAGCGGGAGGGTGTGTCAGACTTCTACAGACTAAAAACCACCCGTGTTCCTTCTTGAGCCTGTAACACCAAGGCCGCGGTAACCCTTTCGAACAATCCCGGAACCCTGGCAGGCTTGGCCCTGAGGGCCCCTTAGTGTGCTGACATCTCTTTGAGGCGCGCGTGGAACACGAACGCGCCGTCGACGCGGCCTGTAGCCTTTAGTAGGCGGACGGGCGGTGAGTTACCCATTACCCGCCGCCCACAAGCCAGCGCCTACGGTGGCCGGGAGTCGTCTCGCGGCTCCCGACGTCTCGGGCGTCCACCGCGGCCGCTGGGACCGAGACGAGTGGTATTTTGCCTTTCTCGCTCCGCTGCTACGCCATCCTGCGTTCTGACGTGAACTGCGATTACCAGCCCGCCTGTCCAGTGGTGATTATGGGCCCATACCCTTAATTGAATATAATCTTTTGGGGGCCAATGATCAGCAGCAATAAGGCTGAAATTAATTTAAATTTGATGGAAAGTTGTAATCTTTGTTATACCTACTGTATTATTTAGCTGTTGGTACCTTCGTTACTAAACAGTCTGCGATTAATATGCGAAACAGAGTTAGTTTGTGATGCTTTCGCGCCTAAAACAGGTTTTAATAAAATTTGTAAAAAGAATAAATACTTTAAAACTGGAGGGAAACATAATACTAGTTTTCTACTAAAATCAGGATAGATGTGGGGAAGTTCAATGGGAGCAGCTATCGTGGCCGTCAGCTAGCCCAAGTATAAGGCTTTTTATCTATAATTCTAAATTACTGTTAATTAATACGATCTCGTATGCGATCTAACATTTAATGTAAATATGGCAGTACTTTAATTTCATACTTTCTAAAAAAAAACATTTTTAAATTTGCATGTTGCAATACTTGTTAGTCCAAGTTACAAAATACACATTTGTATATGTATTTATTTTAGATGGTATAGTAAGTATATATCGATAAACAGCCACTAAAATAGACATTTAAACATTCTTCAAATATATGCGTAGTTCGCTACGTAAACATTGATCATTGTATCTCGATCTAGTGACCACGGAAATTAGTGAAGGTCACGCAATGTTGATGTGTTAAGTATTTTATCTCTATATTTTTGGAATTAAATGAAATTTATTGCCCTTACCTAAACCACTAACGTTTATAATCATACGAACTAAGAATGTTTTGAGATAAAAGTAGCACTTGTATTAAATTGAACTTGATTAATATAATTATTTTATGACGTGTAATATACTAGGTGGAAAAGTATCTGCATTATAAAATATGATACTGGGCTTTAGTGTATAATTTTATCTGATTGATATATTACCTATGATTTAAGTTTAAATAAGCCTGGGCAGGCGCCCACGGTGAATTCGACAAACGTAAAGCCGTATCTAAAGCGATGGTGACGTAATTTTTTTTTATTAATCGTACTTAAAAACAACAACAGAACTTAGATACAAAACCCCCTCTTTTAAACCAGAGGGGTTTATAAGAGGTTATTATCATATTCGGACATTATTGACATAATATAAAACAAATAGGTACATTTAGCAAACATGTTCGTCCAACAGCTCCGTCCGGTTCTAAATAAAACGACAAGACAATGTCCCTAAAACACCTACCGGCGAGTGTTCGTAGCCCATAAAGCTAAATGAATTGCGCACGTTGACCCAACGGTTATTTATTAGTTTTATGACATGGTATAAAGGACCGTGTTGTGCTAAAAGCTACCAGTCCACACCAATCTAGTTCCGAGATATTTGAGACTAAAGTTTAACATAAGTGAAGTTTATCATAGTGTGGGTTGGTTCCCGTCTTCACTTATCTTGTATGTTATTGTAAATGAAACTTAGTCACATACCTACCATCTAATAAAGCGGAAAATTGTGGAATTATTTCGAAAACAATATAATTAGCAGATGACATAACAAAGAGAACAATAGAATTTTGACCTGTGGCTTCAACTTTTTGAGGTTAAACAATTTATGTAATAATTTGGTACATAATTAAGATCTAGGAAACAACATATAAAAAAAACATTTGTATACTTACGTTTACGTGTGATTTGGACGTGCGACTGACGTGACGTTACTAGGTGTTACAAAGCCTTCAGAAACTAGGAATGATGTTAGGCAACAGTTCAAACAGCGTTGGTATATGCCACATAGCCTGGTTCTGCCAATTTGCGCTGGGCAATATGATTATGTTTCCTAGAAATACCCCATTGATTACGAATATAGTGACTTCACTTGTCTTCATCCTTTGGGTTAAGTTAATTTATTAAATAACAGGGTTACAAATATTCATGTTATCTAATCAGATCATAACATGCAGTCGAAGTCGAAATAATCTTGCGAAAATCCTGTTGTACACCTTTTGTAAAAGCGTTGATAATTTATATGTGTACCTCGCACCTATCAAAATGCTTTGGCTCTATCTTCATTTTGCGGTGCAATTATAAAAAGAGGCCGTGGACATAATCTCAAACAGTTTCTCAGAATGAAGTCTGAAAATGATAATGAAGAGGATGGATAATGATCGGTTAATAATGGACGACTATATCCACAATTATTATTGGAAAAATAGATGACTTCTCTGACAGTATAGATTATTCTCCATTCATACATATACACGTCACGCCTCTTTCCCGTAGGGGTAGGCAGAGATCACATCCTTCCACTTGCCACGATCCCGGCACACACTCTTAGCTTCATCCACACTCATCAACCTTGTGATACACGCCCGTCGGTTTAGAATACTTGCTACTAATGCCTCTCTCCAAAATTTTCTGGATTTGGTCATGGAAGGTCTTATGTGGTCTTTCCCTGCCAACACTTTCATTCACTTGTCCATCCTAATCACTTTCGTTAGTCTACTTTCATTTATCTATTCACTAGACTTATTTATGATACATTCATTAAATGCACTTCAGTACGGGTCGTAAAACCTGTTATGATATTGGACATTGACCAGCTGATTGCATTGCAAAGTGATTTCTTGACTTTTGAGATAAACACACGTGAAAATGACAAAGAGCATTCATTTATCAGAGGTTAAGAAAGGTTACGTCGTGAATAGGATGCAATTTTGATTCTAGATCAAAAACAAACGATAAGAGTCTAGACAGGGCATTGCACTGATGTGGTTGTAGATTTTACAAGTCCATAAATAATAAATTCTTGCGCGTTAATATTAATTTGTAAGCAATTCTCCATCATAATTTGATGAACGATTTGTTTTCTATAATTTATTTTCTTGTGTCAATCCTGCGTATGCGTATAAATTTTCCTTGCTCTTTAGAAGCTTTGTTCTGTTCTATATGGCTTTTTAAGCATATAGAGATATTAGCATCCAAACTTATAATGTCGTACATTTATTGTTTTCTAATTAGGAATTTCTAAGAAAGAAAGTGTTCTTTAATTAATAAGTGTGGTATGCATTTATCCAAATATGACTATGAGTTATGCATTCTCGAAAGACCGTGTCTTCACGCGGTAAATTCAGTATTTTTTCTAACATTCTTTGAGGCTATACCGTTATATCCTCAACTAAAAGTTTGCTGACCTATATTACTTTCTGATGAGCGGAATACAGCAAAGCAAGCATTTAGATTTGTTCGCAGAAAACCAGGTTAATTTTTTGAAAAAAAGTTTGGGTTAGGTTCAGGCAAGTAATTTGCCCATGGGACGTAATGATTATAGTATATTACATAAAAAAATACTCTTGAGTTCTTTTTTCTGATTAATGATTTGCCTAGGTTAGAACTACTGGCATGACATTATTTCAACTAAACCTTTGCATTAATTACCTATTAATTTGATCTTTCAGGATAAAATGCAAGACTCGTTCTTGAATACTGGAGACTTCTTCCTTCAGTCCGGCGTCGAGAGGGTAGATAAATTCGAGATCCCTCGTCGCGTTTACTCACTGGTGAACACGCTGGGTTGGGCGGTGGTCACTCTCACGCCGATGCTGTATTACCTCCTGGGGCTGCTACTCAGTGGAAAGCTCCTCTACTTCTCTATAGGAAGTGCTATACTAGCTGCATGTAAGTATGAGTGAACTATTCTCAAAAATTTTGCCACAGTCTCAAATGAAATGACTTAAATACAATTAAAAAGCCCAGATAAACTGTCTTCAGCAGATGCGGATCACGAAATCCTTGCGGATATTCGCAGATTCAGTGTTGAGTGTATTACAAATGCAATAGAGAGGAACAAGGGTTCGAAAGTGTTCACACAAGATCTCTGTATTGGCCAGAGTCAGTTGACGCAGCTAAAGACCAACAAGGGCAATATAGTCACGTTGAAACTTGAGACCATGAAGAAATTTGAAGGGTTTTATAGGCAGTTATATACTAGTTCGCAGGATCCCGCTACTTGTTTGGCTAAATACCCTAGAGCCAAACTAACCAAGCACTACATTAAAGACATCCCGGACGTCAGCCTATACGATATTAGGATGGCCCTGAAACAGCTGAAAAATAACAAGGCACCGGGTGAAGACGGGATGACAGTAGAGCTTCTGAAAACGGGTGGTACACCAGTACTATAAGTACTTCAGAGGCTCTTTATCACCGTCATCCTCGAGGGACGTACGCCACAGGCGTGTGGTTTTGGGCACAATACTCAAAGACCCTCAGTGTCTTTAGACGAAAGTCTTTGACTAGTGTGTTGCCAGTGATGACGTACGATACTGAAGCTTGGTGCCTGACTATGGGCCGCATTAGAAAGCTCAAAGTCGCTCAGAGTGCAATGGAGAGACGTATGCCTGGAATGACACATACCGAGGCGAGTTTGCTGGCTGTGCAAGTTGCACGCCAGTGGCAACGGACGGAGCACATAGCTCAAAAAACCAAGGTATTCCAATGGCGACCGCGAAACGGCAAACGAAATAGGGGAGGCCCTCTCACGCGATAGACCAATGATCTGGTCAAGGCGGCGGGAGGCCGATGGATGCAGGCGGCTCAGGATAGCTTAATGTGGAAGTCTTTTGGGGAGGTATATGTTTAGCATAGGACGTCATATGGCTGAGATGATGATTGGTATGAAAGATAAACACGACAACACATGACAACTCAAGAATAAATCTGTGCACTCATATGACTGCCTCATACAGATCACAGTGCCTGCGCCTGGCAACACAAAAGTCAAAGCTCGAGTTTGTCTGTTAAATAGCCTTTTAAGTATTTGCGTTACCGTTGATACCACTTCTTCCGTAATAGGTATCGCTATACTAATGTTGTGAAAATCTTATTTCAGTTTTTATAATTCTTCAAAAATCCATCGGAATGTCGAAGATCAGCCAGGGCTCTTCCTATGGGACGGAAAAGAAGTAATGTACCTAAACATCTCAGTATTTAACGAATTATTGGCCCTGTTTTATGTACATGCTACACGCATTTAAGTATCATATTTAATAACGTACACAATTTTTTGTAGTTTATATGAGAAGTATAGCTAACAAGTTGCCTACAGTTTGTTTTCGAATGATTGATGATTCTTCATTACATGTAAAGATATTACGAATTTGAAATTAAGTGTACAACGGATTCAGGGCCACAGGTACACATCTATACAAAAATAAATGTTAATATTGTTTTTAAAAATATTTATTTACATTATTGTGAGGATCATGTTTGTGTTGTTAAACATTGTGTATTTTAGGAAGTTTAATGTGCAGTTTGTTTCTTCTAGAAAATTGTTTAAAGCAAGATAACTATGTAAATAATAAATATGGCAATAGGTTAATACTGATTAGAGATTAATAATAATTACAACTTGTTATTGGCGAAAAATCAATTATTTTACAAATATTTTTATAAGATTCTTAATCGAATAAATTACATGAAATTATTATTATTACTATCATAAAGCCATAAATAACATGTGACGATTGCTTACTAACGGTAAGCTTGTGAATGTGTCCGACCTACAGATATATGTAAAAAATGCAATTTCTGTGTACCTATCTGTAGGTCCCAACTTTTACCAGAACTTCACTATGACTTTCGGGGATTTAAAATTTTGACAATATTTTACTACGAAATTCTTTACACAGTAATACTTACTAACTTTACGACTGTTAAATAATTAATGAAAATAAAAGTTTGTTGTTAATTGATATCTAACAATTCAGAAGCACAAACCATAAGGCTGCTGTTGCCAAATTTATTTCAAGATGTTGAAAATGCACAGCATTAATTTTCATACGTTTGTATAATGATATTGAAGTGTAACATTAGTGAGTAGGTTTATGTTTGATTTAGAATATTTTATTGATTATATACCTAGTTATTATGGGAAGTGTGGGTTTAAATATCTCATTTGAAGTTAACAGATAACATATGTAACAGTTTTGACAGAGATTATTTTCATTATTAGCAAGCCATATTTTAACTGTAATTTGCTGTCAAAAAAAATAATAATTTTCATTCTCCAATTTTTAATTTGGTTTTTTCCTTACGTGATTAAATTCAGAAGTACATAACTCATAAAAATAAGCGTGCCTGCTATCTGCAAAGTATTAAAAAAAACATGAACTCATTTCTTGCTACCACTCAAGTACCAAATAATGCTTCTGTTTGGTTACCGTAGCATACTATTGTCAACACAGATATAGATATACAATAGATAACGCATGTATAACGATTTGCATTGAAATCAAGCGTGCCGACTTTTGAACACCTAATGTGACTTCAGTGCCGATATTTAGTGCCGGGTAATCCAAACAGATTCACCGACACTGACGCCTCTGATGATAAATATTTTATTATGTGAAATCATTCATGTTACAGTAAGTATATAAGAAAACAACAATAGCGGCGGCGAACCGAGAGACACGCGAATCACGTGCTATATATTATATATATCTGTGATTGCCACATTTCACTAAAACATTGTCCATTAATATAGTTTCAAGCATTTAAAATGTTTTGTGTAAATAAAACATTTGTAATAAAACGGTGACGGTTTATACAATAGAATTATATAATTACTAAAAGTAAAAATAAAATACTCGAATCATTTTGTGGCACCAAGGTACCAGGCGTTCAGGTGCGTATAGTATTTTGATCTTTGGCGTCCTGGGAACTGCATAATAACTGAGTGCAAAATTCATTGCTTGATATTTCCCACGACTTTGGCAAAATCATTATAAAGATAAAAGCAATTAAAAAAAAGAAGGTTGACTATACCTTTAAATTTATTTTAGACATTACTAATATGATTTTAATGGGCTGAAATGATGTTACTAATATTCTTTGGTGATGGTTTACTTGCACAAACATGTAACACTAGCACAAACTAATTTTGACTATTTAATTTTAAACTTTATACCATACTCGGAAGAATTTTATATAACACATTGTATGTAAGTGTTTTTCTTTAAACTTAGTAATTATTAAAGTCCGATCGTTAATATTTTTTTAAAAATCCTACACATAATATTATATATTTAAAAGTTGTATAAAATACTTGTTTACAATAAAATATTTTTAAATTTATTCTTTTATAAGAAAGCGTACAAGTTAGAGTTAACAATATTTTATACATTGACTATATGTTTGCGTTACATAAAACTAACTTTATGAAAAAGATCTAATCATATAATTTATGAAAGGAAAAATATTTTCTTTGTTTTATGTAATATTAAATTGTTAACCTACAACCACTCCTAACATATAAAGTACAACCTTGCCTGGACAAACAGCTATAAATTTATAGTTGGCATGTCCATACATTGCCATATACCTATGTCATGATTTTCAAGGTATCTCCATATAAATTTATTCTTAAGACAATTAAACTAACAATGGCTGTATGTCTAGCAAAGCGGGGTGTATATATTATAGGCATTTATATCATCACATCACATCTAAACATTTTTTTTTTAAATAAACCATAAATATTTCTACTCTTATGCTTATTAATTCAAAGTGATTGTGAGGGGTTTATGAGTTATTATTGTGAATAGATATAAATAGATATTATCAATGGCAATGAGTTTCATACATAATTATTATCTTCTGTATTAAAACTTTGAGCTTTTCAATTTGTGTAGAGATTAACTTCTAGATTTTATTTTTCGAACTATATTATGATGTTATCGGCTGAGTACATGCTATTATGTATTATGATTTTTAGGTAATATAACACCATAATAATTTATTGTAAACTCCCACAGCACACAATATTTTTGGAAGTTAAAATCTATTTGACGGTGACTGTACGTATATTATAGTGATTGTTATCGCCCAAGTTAAAATAGTGTGAACTTATATTAAAATGTCATGGTGGCATTGGATACCACTAATTATCTTTTAATAAACATCATAATTTATAAAATGTTTTATTTCTTTTATTTTCTCTACAAAGGTATAGGATGAAATTTAGGCATATAGAAATGTTATCGCAAATAAAAAAGACACTAAGGAAACTAGCAATGAATCTATGTCAGTCATTTCCGTAAGCAACCTCGCCATAAAGTGAGACAGAGCTTAGGCAGAATCAGCAACAATTTTGTCTTATAGAAAAAAAAAGTGCAAAGTAAATCAATATTATAAAATTTATAAATGCTTGTAATGCTCCTCTACAGCTCTTACCTTGTGGTTGCATTGACTTAGACCTTTTTTTTTTGCAGGCTATTTGGTATTAATTTATGTTAGGTTCCTATGAGTTTCTAGAAAAAAAAGTCATAATAAAGACATTTTGTTGGATGGTAAGCAGTTGATGCAGTTCAAAAAAAAATGAGAGACCTCTTTCAGCCTGCATAAATCCCGTTTTACACTTTGATTAAAAGATCTGGAACTGTATGAGCTAGGAAACACATAATCAGGCAGAGGGTTAATTAATTAACAAATTTTTTCGATTCGATATATGTTACAGTGTGATGTAAGCACGTAAAATTTAGGTCCTCAAGAGAGGCACCTCAGCATATCGCTCCCCTTTGCAGTCTATCAAATATGTTTTTTTCTGTTGAGGACCATGACGCGTGTCCTTCTATCCACCCTCTTTTATTAGTTCTCTTCTTAAATTACTCCTTGTGGTAGTTCCATTTTGCTTAGCCTAAGTATAAAATCGAATAAATGCATTTGAACTTTTACTTCTATAGATTTGTTAGTAACGTAAAATCCGGGTACTCCAGCTTTCTCTAAAGTCACTTGTTGATCACTAACCTGGAACAAAATAGTCTTTTGAACAATACAGAAATAATTCATAATGGTATCCTAGCATTCTACCGGTTGCCCTTGACTTAAGCATAAGGCCCAGGATCTGCTCACTTATTTTAGTTATTACCTACATGAAGCGTCTGCACCCTCCACAGGGAACATTATTCTATAGATAAACTAGCTGTCAGCATATTAAAAATTAAGAAGGCACTGACTTTCTAATAACGACTGCCATAAACATTTATGACAGATGGGACCAACGGCTTAACATGCTCTTTGGTGCATGGAGCAAGCAATAAAACGCATGTGATCCGAGACCCTCAAAAATTGAAGTCTTTGGGTCTGGCCACTGGGCTATTGACTCTGGAAATATGGAAAAAAGTCATATGTGAGAATAATGCCAACTGAAAAGCAGTATTTACATATAATTCCTAATTTTGTAGAAGACTTTGAAAGGTTATTTTGTTGGACATAATTATGGTAAATACTAAGAAACAATGCTATTGTTATAAATATTTGTATATTCTACTATAGTGTGTCAAACAGGGTTATAGACTTTGTATATAGCAGTCTTATATTTTTTGGATAGCAGTTTCAAGTTGACTTGAAAATATTAAACAGGTTTCAAGATTCAAGTCCAAGTTTCAAAATGGTAATGGATCATTTAGGGGGTAAAATTGGGTTCAAAATTTGTTGGTAAATGTTATTATTCACTCAAAAATAAATCATACATACTTTTTGGTCAAGTTGTAAAACTAATTTCATATCTGTTTGTTTCAACTCTTCCTTGTGTTGTTTCAATAATACATTTTTCTGTATTTCTTGTTGTTCAGGGGTGTGGATCGAATGGAGCATGTTTTGAATTTCCACTGCAAAAATTAATCATTGCACGTATTAGGGCAGCTACTTAAACTCACACACTTCACCTCTTCACAGGTAATTACTAAATAAGACACTAATGCGACATATATACAGTATATTTATTATAGCAAAATTCATCCACTTAGCCATTTGAAGTCAACTGCTGGACACAGGACCCCAATTGTTATAATGTTGATGTATCACATGCCACATGCATCCACTGGTTTCCTGCCACCTTGACTCAGCCTTTGACCACTCAATAAATACTAACTCCTGAATGTGACTTCTTTGCGGATGAATGGTCAAAAAATTTGTCAGATTGCCTGAGTTGCTGTGAAAGGTGTGAATGTGTTGTTGTGTGTGTGTATACCTTTATGTGACTTGTCTCTATTACAGTTTAATTTACTTACATATTATCTCATTACTTTGTTTAAATATTATCTGATTAACTGAATTATTGTTGCTATGGTGTTAAATTGTAGTTTTAAAGATTTTTGATGGATTTGTGGTGACAATGAGTGGTCTTAACACGTTAACTGTGCAGCTAAGACTACCCACCCCACTTCTTAAGTGCAACCGTAAAAGGAGGGTTACTTAACGTGTTAGATATTAAAATGGTATCTATTGTTATTACTTTTTATTTTCTACCCCCCTTGTAATTATAAATAAATAAAAATTAAATGACCCATCCGTGGGTCATACACGTATGACCTCTTTACAGCATGCCCCTATTATGTGTCATACACACATACATAAGTTCTAAAAAATAGTTAAATCTGTAAAGTGATTTTCTATTTTTTACTTTCTAGTGTCTCTAACAAGTTTTTTCAATCTGTCAAGGTGATATTCGGGACGTTAAAACGTTTACTTTGTTTGTTTTGAATTTATCATGAATCCACGCGGAATGTTATCAGATGAGAAGTTATGTCGAATTTTAGAAGAGAGTGACGAAAAACATAATATTGTGGAGGGTTTATACTATATTTAAAATTAATACTAGTAATGATACTATATTATGAAAATAAATACTTTCAGTAATTACAGTTACATAAATAAATACACATCTTTTGAATAGTGGGTGTTGGCAACCCTTACAATAAAAGTTACCCGGTTTTGACGTAACTTTTATTTATTGCTCATTACTCTGACGTGTATGACTGTAAAAATAAATAAACTCAAACGTGTAAAGGGTTATAAGCCTTTACAGTCGCAAGGAACCCATGCCCCACCCGTGGGTCATTCACGTACGTTGAATAACTCATAATGCCCCACCGGTGGGGCATGCACAGTGAACGTGTTAATATTGTTAGTTTGTAACTACACAAATATGTTTTTATAACCTGTGATAATACTTACTTGTATGTTTATTTATTATCTGTAACCTCTGCTGAAACAAATGTTTCTCAGTAACATGTTGAATCTCCATTAAACCTTTAACTATTTCAAATATAGTATCATTTAGAAGGCAGTTTGCTAATCCAGATAGTAGTTCGATTGGGACACGCATCTGATATTTACTGAAAAATAAAAGGCAGGGATTTTTACCAATAGTGAACATTTGAAAAAGTGTATACAAATTATTGTCCCAATGTAAAAGTTATAGTTTTTGTTTCATAATAAATCTTAATAGGTAACACTATAGTGTTATCTTAATAGGATTGGTAATTTGTTATAGTTTTAATGCTTACGGTGGTAATTCCCGGGCCATTTCTTGTAATCTTTCTAAAAGAAAATACAATTTTCTTTGCAAGGCCTCTGGTGTAGGCTCATAGAAATCCATGTTTAAAGTTATCAACTTACTAGCAGCACTGAAGATACATCTGGACTTTTAGACTGCTTGTCCAGAATATTACGAATCTAAAAAAAAGATTAGCATGTCATAATTAAATTACTAACAACTTTTTACTTTCGCGTAGTTTGAAGAGAATGTCTACAACATGATCAACAAAAGGTGTTATTCCAAGTTACGCGTAATAAAACTGTGTAATTTTTGCTTTCATTTAAACTGTCCTACCCAAACAACACCAAAAGCGGCAACTTTATATCGAAATTAAATATTTGTATTTGTAAACAGCTGTACAATAATGACAAATTTGTTAATTTGTATAGTCTACGTCCTACGACCTTATGATACTACGCGAGTCGCGAACATAGAGTAATTTGTATATATAGGAAATAGAGGTATATCTTTATGATTTTTTAGTAGTACCCTAGGCAAACAACGCCATCTCTACGCATAAGTAGGAACTATTTTAGAAAAAAGCGGGAAACTCAAATTGGCTTCAATGACTTCTCAAACTTATAGAGACAGATACTGCTTAAAACAGACACTGCATCTCTTGTAAAAATGCAGCATTTGTTCAGTATCTGCCTAATTAAGACGGTCTTAGGAAGCAAGAACGGTTTTTGTTATAAATAATAACAACACTGTCAAGTCTTTCATTAAATAAAATTTATTTTCTTTATTTATCATTTATTACATTTACGCAACATTACACGAATCACGAATGACACAATTATAAAATGCAACAAGCTCTTGTCATCATTAAAGTTCATCAAAGAAAAAATATAGAAATTTATGGTCCATACATTGGTTTCAAGGAAGACATAAAAATTATGATTTCCTCCTTATTAGCTCCACAACAAGACGAAATGAGAAAAATTCACGAAGCAGTAATGGAGATAAAAAGCACAAATATTAGTATAGAAAGCTCAATTACCCACCTCGCTACACAAAATGAGGAACTTAGGAAAAAAGTTGAAAAGCTAGAAGTTCAGTGTAAAAAAGATAAGGAATATATAACTATACTAGAGGATAAAATGGAGGATATATTGCGTGGAAGCCGAAAATCAAATATTGAACTGAAAAATGTTCCAAAATTACCTAAAGAAACAAAAGAGGACTTAATCAAGATGGTGGTGAGCTTATCCAAGACCATTGGTTATAATGCAGAAGAATTGGTAATAAATGAAATTTACAGAGTGCAGAGCAAGCGAGTCGAAAATAACTCTCCAATTGTAGCTGAATTTTCATCTACAATTCAACGAACTGAATTTATAAGAATGGCTAAATACTTCAACATAAAACATAAGGAAAAGCTATGTGGAAAAGATCTTGGGCTCACAAAACACGAATACACTCCTATCTATGTTTCAGAACAGCTAACTGCAAAGGCAGCTCGGCTACACTTTTTGGCGCGGGATTTAACCAAATCTAAAGGGTACAAGTTTTGCTGGACATCCTACGGGAAGGTATACATCAGAAAGAATGAAAGTTCGCCAATAATTATTATCAAGAATGAGCTTCAAGTTAATAACCTCATGCAAGAAGATTGACTAAATTTAGTTTTTCTAGATGTCTGTAAATTTATGTTGGTATGTTACAGTTTATATTGTTATTATTTTAATGTAATGCATTGGGTACTAATTTACTTGTTTTTAGAACTAGTTGTATTGTTATTTATATTTATGATTATAAGCATAACACAAACACAATCACCCTTTCATAAACACACATTTAACAATTTTTCCTTCACATTTTCCAATATTACTATCTCATTTATATATACGACATATCAAACAACTTTTAATATTATAAGAGCTATTTTTAAAAAAAACATAATTGAAAGAGAAACTATATCAGGTGTCACTTTTCAATTAAAGCTTTCACAAAAACTATTGTATTCTTACATACTTGGGAACATTATTCTAAGCTATCTTTGGAATAATTCGTTTGCCTTAATTGTAGTTCAAGTATTTGATCTTTACTTTTCGTATCTGAATGGATAGTAACTTAAGAACTATAAATGAATTAGATGATAAAGAAATTGCCCAAGTGTATAGCTGTGATCCCCAGGAAGTCCATAAGCACATAGAAATAAGGAGCACAGATTTTACTTTAGTCTCACAAAATATCAGAAGTATTTACTCTAACTTTAATGACCTGCAAACAAACTTGGCGCATCTTAAAGTTGACATAGATCTGTTGGTACTTAGTGAATGCAGGCTAAACAGTAATAAACCAATACCTCATTTGGATAATTATTCATCATTCCATACAACTAATCATCTTAACAGAGCCGATGGAGTGGTTCTATTTATTAAAGAAATATATAAACCTACTGTTAATGAAATAATTTTGAGACACGCCTCATGCTTGCAAATTGACATACCACCGGGATTGAGTATTATTGCTATCTACAGGTCACCATCAAACAAAAATGCCGATGATTTTCTAAACTCACTTAATGGACACCTTAGTTTAATGCCTTCAAACAAATATATAATTATTACTGGCGATATAAATATTAACTTGATTGATAAGTACGAAGAAAACACATATGAGCGCTTGAATAGGATAAATTACTTAAATATGCTGGCAACGCATGGGTTTTTACCAGGCCATACACTCCCAACAAGAGAAAAAAACTGTCTTGATCACTTTATTCTAAAGCCGATAAATGATAGAAATGTTAATATAGCCATTCTAAACACAAACATAACAGATCACTCAATGATATTTCTTAGTTTATCAACTAATCATGTCTTCAAAGTAAGCAACCTTAGGAACACTAAAGTAACCATTAACACCGAAAAAGCCTTAGACTACCTTAATAGTAATAATAATTTGCAGGAGTTACTAATGTTAATGTGGTGTTAATGTTTAGTGATTAATACAATTATCGTTCATATTCCTCTTAGAAACAGGCTAATTAAACCTTGGATGACTATTGGGTTACTTAGGTGCATAAATAATAGAAACAACATGCAGAGGAAATTAAAACAGGAAATAAATAATGAAATACTTAAAATTACATATAAGCGATATCGAAACCACTGTTATAATTTAATTAGAAAAGTAAAGCGCAATTATGATCGCGAACAGTTATTCAAGGCGTCCAAAAACCCTAAGAAACTGTGGAAGGCAATCAATAATTTAACCCAACGCAAACCACTCCACACGCAAAACACAGAATTACTAGAACTAGCTGCCGATCCACAGGCATCCGTAAATAAGATGAACAATTACTTTTCCACAATCGGTGGACTCTTGGCTGAGAACATTACAACCGATACAAATAATCAATCACAGACATTGAACTGCTCACCTGCTACGTCCTTTGCACTATATGATACTGATCCGTCAGAAGTTCAAACAGTCCTTCTTAGCCTAAAATCAGAAAGTGCACCGGGATGGGACAATATACCTGCATCTTTCTTAAAGTTAGCACACAAACAAGTGGTTCCTATAATATCTCACCTTGTAAATTTGTGCTTCTGTAGCGGAGTTTTCCCTGATTTGTTAAAACAAGCCACAATCACGCCTGTGTACAAGTGTGGAGATAAGAAGGTCCTGTCTAACTATAGACCCATTTCACTTTTACCTGCACTATCAAAAATAATAGAAAAACTAATTAACACTCGACTTATCTCTTATCTCAACAAAAATAAAGTACTCTCTACATCGCAGTTTGGGTTTAGGCAGGGTAGATCCACGGAAGATGCCATTCTTGCATTGACAACTATTGTTACTGATATAGTAGACAGAGGAGGTAAATGCTTGGCTGTGTTCCTTGATATTAAAAAGGCATTCGACACGGTTTCAGTGCCCATACTTCTACAGAGGCTTGAATTCATCGGAATACGTGGAAAACCGTTAGATCTTTTTGCACAGTACCTGTCGAATCGAAAACAAAAAGTAAAATATGGAGGAATAATTAGCTCAGAGACTACGGTAACGTATGGGGTCCCACAGGGCAGTGTCCTTGGCCCTACACTTTTTCTCATCTATGTCAATTTGCTTTGCGACATGAAACTCGACAACGGAAGCATAATCTCATACGCTGATGACACCGCCATTGTATTCGGAGCAGAAACATGGGATAGTGTTCGTAAAGTGACAGAAATTGGACTATCCAAAATAGCTTTCTGGTTAAATTGTAACCTTCTAACGTTAAACATCATGAAAACTAATTACATTTGTTTTACAAAATCAGTACGCAATCAACCATCAGAAGACTTCAATATTAGGATTCAAAGTTGCTCGAATCCTAGAGACTGCTCATGTATCTCAATAAATAAAGTTTCCCATTTAAAATATTTAGGCTTAATGGTTGATCAACACTTGTCTTGGTATTCGCATGTGGAGTTGGCTATGAACAGAGTTCGTAAGCTAATATATATTTTTTCTGTGCTAAGGCATGTTGCTTCAATAAAACTCTTGCAGCAAGTGTATTTCTCCCTGGCACAGTCAATTATATCCTACTGCTTGCCAATATGGGGTGGAGCGGCTAAGACTAAATTTATCGAAGTAGAACGTGCACAAAGATCTCTTCTGAAAGTCATGTTTTTCAAACCTATTCAGTTCCCCACGGAAGATATTTATAGGCTAAGCGACCTTCTTACAGTCAGAAAGTTATACATCTTGCATTCTATTATTAGACAACATAAATCCCTTCCTTTTGTAACGCTAGTATCTAGAAGAAATAGAAAATATAATGTCGCCCCCATAGTCCCTGTAAAATCGACCTTTGCCAGGAAACAATTTACATACAGAGCATCAAGTTTATATAACAAAATACACAAAAGGTTAAATATTTACTCCATGACACTTTCCAACTGTAAGAAAAATGTGACTGCTTGGTTGAAGGAGTTGAGTTATGATGAAGTGGAATCCCTTTTACATTATGAAATGTAGGTAGTGAAAGTAAAAATTCTGACCCCACGACATTGTGAGGGTTAACAAGCTCAATAACACACGCACACGCGCACACACACACACACACACACACACACACACACACACACACACACACACACACACACACATTCACACAATCAGCTCATTTGCACATTTGTTAAAAATGTAATTAATTTAATTGTAATGCTGAATTATGATGTATACTTATTAATCTTATTGCTTTAAAATTATAATATTATTTTTTTTATAGGTTATTTGTTAATTATTATTATTACTTAGTTATCATTATATTTCACTTTTTATTTTTTTTTGGTTTGTGTTCAGTAGCTTAAAAATGTTATGTTATGGGAGAGCGAAGTTTCCCAACACAAGCATCTCTATGCTTAAAGGGAAGTTTCAAATAAAATGTCAAATATGTTTTAAGTTATTGAAATAAATAAATTATTATTATTATTATTATACATAGAATATAAACACATAGGTACATTTCATTCAGTCCATCTATTTGCTAGCATTTATTTCCACTATAAAATTAAAAAAGCGTATTTTATATTATATCGTACAAAATCATCAAAACTAAAAGACAAAACTATTAAAAACAAAAAAAAATGATCTAAAAATTAAACATAAAATAATTTTGGGATAAAAATCTATTGACAAATTAGTTATTTTCTCTCTTATAATTCTACTAAATGGAAAAAAAATCCTTATGCAGCCAATTTGCTTGGCATATAACATGACTAAATTAGAAGGTCACTGTTTCAGTTGTGTTATAAATAAACTTTGTGTTCATTCATTTTAGAGGTATTATGAACACATAGTGACATCTGTACGCGCAAGTCAGTAAACTACTTGTAATTAAAAAAACTAAATTAAGAAGTACGTCTCTAGGAGAAAATAGTATTGGTCGATGACCATCTTATATAAGTTAGCTTATTTTATCATAGTCTCAAAGTTTTTGTACTGACATTGAAGACCCTGACTAAACTCGCAGTCCCCCGAGGACTCCTCGCAGAGTACTAACCAACCACTCTGAAATGGTTGACATTGACAGCAAACGTTATTTTTTTCTTTTTTGTGCGTCTAGCACGTCTAGCCAGTGTCAAGTAAGTAATATATTAATCTGCACTAATATTACAAAGAGGAAAGATTTATAATTTTGTATGTAACGAATAAACTCAAAAAGTACTGGACCGATTTTAATAATTCTTTTTTCATTAGAAAGCTACATTATCACTGTGAAATCTCAGTATCGTCACACATCTTTACTGAGGACTCAAGGGGTTTAGGGGAGGGTATTTCATCTTCGATTTATCATCTTGATCACCACTCATTCTCATTTACTATAAATTATATAATATTAATATATCACTTACTTGACACTGGCTAAATGTGCTAGACGCACGAAGCCATTATTTAAATGGAAGAACATATTAAAAACATATTAAATTTGTATACAAAATAATTCTTATGAATAAGTTTATACCATACTTTGGTCTTTCCAAATTATTATTATTGTAAAATATTTTTACTTGATTTTGGCACACAACACCTAGCCAATAAAAGATAGTCTATGTTAGTGCTTACTTAACATAGTCTGTTTAAGTTTTAGCCTTCGTATCTTGATTAAAAAAACTGAGAATCGTAGAGAAAATTTCAACAAAATATTTGCTGAGTTGAGTACCAATGTATTTTACATTTAGCGACAACATTCAATTACTACTGCTTCTTTTTGTAATGCATTGCGAAGTTGCTTTAAAATTATTTAATAAGTCTTCTTCTCTATATAATAAAATACATAAGTTTAATGCCACATATTTATATATTTCGCAACGTTTTTGAAAATCTAATAATTGTATATAAACCTAAAAATACTAGCTCATGTTCTTTGTAGAAAAGTAAAATGGACGCTGCTGGTCAGCTTTTAAGAAATGAGAAAACTAAACTTGAAGAAGATCCCTTGCTTCCAAAGAGTGGTCCTAAGTGTGATTTTGTCAATGAATGCCAGATGTTCATAAGAGCTGAAGACGGCAGTGGTGATGCTCATATGAATATGACTGGCAATATGGTTGAGGACAAAGATGGTAAACAATATAAAATAATTTAAATCTGTAAATATTTATTTAGTAAAACATGTATTAAGGCTGTTTGATATGTACCTATCAAACAGCCTTTGCGTTCTTTCAGATAGATATAGTTATTTTCATATTGTCAGTTTAAGTTATAATATTTTTGTAACAATCTTTAATCAAGTAAGTACTGATTTAATATGTAATCTTACGAAAAAATCAGAAGTATACCCCGATAAGTATTAATAAAGTACATTTTTATTACTCGACTAGTTAAGTAAGTAGATAAATAGCTACCAAAATACAAAGTTGGATTTTCTGATAGAAATGATTACAACTATTACTTTTGAAATGAAAATGAAAATGAAATGAAATAAAATTTATTTAGACATAAATACACATAAACGATAAACAGTATTCAAATCAGTAAACAATTTTTACACATAAGTTTACATATAGTATGCCTAAAAAGGACTCCACTCAGCATGTGCTGCAGTGGAAGGCCACAACAGCGCTGGTCTTCCGTGGAGACCTTATAACTTTGGTGTGCAACAGCCACTCAAAAGGCAAATATATTTAAAACCACAAAATACAATTAAATGAAAAGTTAAAGTAGTAAAAGTAATAAAAGTAGTGAGTTACAGTAGAATTACACTTACTTATGTATATCATATGAAATTTTCTAACTTAAGATTATATAACATAGAACAAACACAGTATTTACTGTTTTAAACATACACGCACAACAGCACTGCTTGTAAAATCTTGCTCATGTCATCTATTACAAATTGTGACATGATACTTTATATAATACCAACCATTTTTGTACCTACTTTATTAATCCAATATAGAGCTTCACTATTTGAGCATATCTAAGGCTTCTTGTGGCAGGTTTTTTCAATCCATTTACTCTCATAAAGTGTAAGATTGTAGTATTCTAAATATGCAGTACAGGAGAAAATGTGTTAGAACAAAAAGTAAATAAATCTGGTTCTTTTATCTCATTTTAATGTTTGTATATTAAATGTGGCTAATTAGCTCTGTATTTTTTAGAAAAACCGAAGTTTGTTACATCTACTCCGGACCACAAAAAGGATAGCCCATCAGATAATCAAATAGCTGATTCTAATCCAGAATGTGATATAGAGGGTAATGTACTATAATCAAATATATGTATGCTCCAAAGCAAAAAAAAAACAGAAGTATAAATAATAGTACAAACTTTGTGGGGCTGGATTATTAAGTATTTTTGTTCAATCCTCATCGTACATAGATTTTTTTTAAAATTTGTTAACACATTTGAAACTTCTTCTATGTGACAATCCCTTTTTCCTTACTCAATTACTTAAAAATTGATGCCATGCAGGTGGAATTGTGGGCCCAAGCTAGTAAAATATTGTTATTATTACACCAAAGCCAAATTGGCTAAAAACTAGTTTAATGAAACAACTTCATGTGATATTTCTATATGTTTCCACTTCATCTTAAGGTTGCCTGGAGGAAATTGCTGTTAGCAACTGGTTGCCCATTGTAAATTACATTTTTAAAAACCTAATTAGCACTATGTTTCGTGTACATTAAAGTGTTCATACATCTTAAAAATTGAAGACTTTTTTGTTATATGCCGCAGTCAAATTATTTTTCTTTCAAATAACAACAATTCAATACTATTGTGTGTAATTTTTGTAAAAGATCATTTTAGTGATAAGAATTATAAAAGGTCATTTTAGGAGAATTAATTGAAATAGATAAATGATGACTGATTTATAATGGACAAGTGATAGAGACAATTGAGAGGTGAAGAACATGCAGAAACTACTAATGCCATAGTTAGCTAGGATTAAGATCCTACTTATTGGTATTTATTGTAAGCTCAGCTACTCTATCGTATTAGGTTTGGTGCCTGTAAAGATAGTTGTAAGTTTTATGGTTGAAATATATACACCTATACATGCTAGTAATTTGTCTGCTCTGTGTCTTGATATTTGAACACTGGAAGCAGGCATGGTATCTGTTCTGGCTGTGTGGTTTTGTGGCTGTGTGGTTTTGTGTCTGTGACCTTTCCATATTATTTTGCATTTACATACTTTGATATAACATAGCTTTGGTCTGAATATAAATCCTCTGATATATGAGTAGTAGGTAAGTAGGTACTTTGAAATGTTATTATGCATTTACTAAATATGTATTATTTTTCTGAGCAGATATTTATTTTTTTGATTGAATTATGGTTTAATCAATGGTAAATTTTTAACTGCAACTACTTTAGCTTTTAAATATAGCAACTGGTTAGCTATGAAACTGTCAGCCCTTCTATAAGGGCGCACTACTTTATAATTGCATTATCTGTGTAATACTCTTTGCAAGGCTTGGAGATATTTAGAATGTTACAGTCTTAACTAGAATATATTTTTGATAAACAAGGAGTTCCAGACCTGCCCCTAGACGAGGGATTACCAAATACTGTGACAGTCTTAGATTCTCCTGATGGAGGAAAAGTCTATTTAGTTGGTACTGCACACTTCAGTATACAATCGCAGGAAGATGTTTCTCGTGTAAGAATTTTGAAATTTTTATTTTCTTATGTTAATTTACGTATCATCATCTCAGGCACCATATTACACCACAAAAAACTTGGTGCAGATTGGTGGAGGCAGGTAAATACTGCTATATTAAATTTTTGACAACCTACTAGTGGCAGAGTTACAAGCGTTTTCTTATTTTACACATATAAAATGTAATAATTATATTTCTAATGCTACCGCAATAGACATGTATATAACAAAGGTTTGTCAAATGAGAAATTAATCACTTTTGCTTGTGTTTCATTGGCTTCTCTTTAGTTGCAACGAAGTCAAAATGTTTATTTCTAAAACTATGTTGTTATAATAATATGGTCTCATAAATAATTTGGTTTCAAACATAGACCCTGATAGGGCACAGCTATATTAATTAAATGTATGTTAAACATTATATTAAGTAATTACATTTCTTAAAAGTGTTACATAAAAGTGTTGTATAAAATCTAAAAATAAGTAAGCTAAATAAATAAATTAACAAATGATTAATTAATTATTTAACTGAAAAAACTATGCATAGTAGCTATTCTTATTACGATACCCCCTTAGTATTTTCCTAAAACTTCTAATATTATACTTATTAATACTTATTGGTAAATTATTAGAAAAGATATTTGTCACTGACTATTAAAAGTAGGTATGACATTGCTTTGGTCATCAAATCAAAGTTAAATAGACTGTTTTTTTTTAAAAAATTCTTCCTATACACATCTATTTGGGTGAATAGGCGGTTTTATGTGTGTGAAAATTATTTGTAGCTATTAATATGCTTATGTTTTTTAAGGTGATACAAGAAGTAAATCCTCATATTGTTATGGTGGAGCTTTGTGAACAGAGGACTAATATTTTGTTACTAGATGAGGAAATAATATTGAGAGAAGCGAAGAATATCAACATCAAAAAAATAAGGTACTTGGCTTGTTGCTACAGGTCACAAGAACATGAAACCTATATAAAATGTTTCATATTCAAATTCTGAAAAACGCATTAGTTAAATAAAAATTATATTTATTGCTTATCTTAAAAAAATCGTTTTCTCCTTGCCAACAAAAGTGTGTTTCTCGCGAACGTCTTTTTGTTGTAAAAACGACGTCCTTCAAACTAGGAACAATGCGAGGAATTCCGGCTTGCTTTATTCATAATTTGCATTATTAATAGAAAAAAACTTTTGTTTGAGATACGCATAGTACTCAGTAGTTTAAAATGAATATGGAAACTATTTCTAATCTACCAGCTTATATGAATTAATACTGAATAGTTTTGTTTTAAATTTAAGTAATCGCTTCATGCATTTAGCCCATGTAGCCAGTGTAAAGTAAGAGATATATTATTAATATAATATTAATAATATAAATGAGAGTGTGTGGTGATAAAGCTGATAAATGGTAAATTAGATGCCCTCCCCCTATGACTCTTGAGTCCTCAGTAAAGATACTGAGATCTCACATGGACTTCTTGAGAGCATAAGAAAAGTTATGTCGCACTGTTTTGTTTCATTGACCAACACTCATGTACGTTCATAAACAATTAACTGTTAATAATCCACCGTTATTACACATTAACGTTCGAAATATCACAAATTTTAAGAAATAAAACAAAACTCTATTTTATGTAAAAATCACTTTCCCGCCAAGAAATTCCAATAAGTTTTTTGACAACATTAGTTTTCTTTTTTTTAGAGCTACCATGGCTCAGAATGGTGTGTTCAACGGATTGATGTACATTTTACTTCTTAATATGTCGGCGCACATTACTCGTGAACTAGGAATGGCACCGGGAGGAGAATTCCGCCGCGCAATGGCTGAGGTAAATCTCAATACATCAATTTGCTACTTAAAAACAGAGAGTTTATTATTAGTAGTTAAGTAATATGCTAGTCTTAAGTGATATAAATAATGCTAGATTTTGCTAAATATAGCAATGTAATTAAAGTAATTGCGTAGACATACTGCATTGGTATTTATAAGGATTTTGAAAAACGGTGTATGTATAGGGATCCTACCAAGACCTAAGGAGCCCAAGCCAACCTCACCTGCGAGTGGCGCACCTGCCGATCAACGAACGAGGCTCTGGCGAACAGAACAGTGCCCGGTAAGCAGCAATAGGCTCGCCACCTATTACATGGGACTAACTATATAATTGGCGAAATGTGGGCGTATAATATGCCTCTGCCTACGCCTTCGGGGAAATAGGCGTAAATGTATGTATGTATGTAATTTTGAAGAACCTAAAAACCAAGTAATTAAGTTTTCTCAGTTTAGGTAGATAACATTTAAATTAACTGCATAAACCCAATTTGTGTACATATTTGTATTAATACTATATTATTATTA
This sequence comes from Musotima nitidalis, assembly GCA_949126915.1. Taxonomy (NCBI): domain Eukaryota; kingdom Metazoa; phylum Arthropoda; class Insecta; order Lepidoptera; family Crambidae; genus Musotima; species Musotima nitidalis. The sequence goes on from OX421419.1 coordinate 7,599,913, forward strand.
TTTAATTCATTACTTTAGGGCCTTATGACATACAATTATTAGCGATATATTAGCGAGAGAACTGTATGAATTATTCATAGAGGAGAATCATTATTTTGTTATTTCAGGCGAAGAAAATTCCAAACTGTATAGTCCAGTTAGGCGATAGAGCAATTGATATCACTCTGCACAGAGCGATAGCGTCGTTGTCTTGGGGACAAACTATTAGATTTATTTGGCACCTATTGAC